>CM056194.1:117922201-119238034 GCA_029692085.1 Gymnothorax javanicus | reverse complement strand
CGTAAGGACAAAATCATTAAGGAAAAAACACTGCCACACAAAAAATTGATTAAAAGATTTTATTTAAGTCTTTTTATTAACGTCCATAATGTTGTCATTGTACCTCATACAAAGCTTGGAACTTGGCCTTTCTTTGTGAGTATGATTATGAAAAAATTTGCCTATTATATAACACATTATGCAAATTAACTCCCATGAATGTTGTACAGAAAATGGGTGAAAACAAATAGAAATTCATTTTCTTGATAGATATCCACTAGAAATGTACACAAAAAGTCATCAAATTTGGATAAAATATAAGTTGTAGAGTGTAGAAAACAAACAAGATGACATCATGTGCTTCAAGGAGCCGAACCATTCCAACAGTAGTTGAACATTTCCATGTTTGGGTATTTTCTGACAGAGTAGATTCTCTGCTTTCTTTTGATGTATAACACAAAGTAAGCTGATATAATAAGGAAGAAATACAATTGCGGAAAGTGAAATCATGGTAAGATCTAACTGGGCAGTGCCGTCGGGAAAGAGTTAAGTGCCCCATTTCCAAAAAAGTTGGAACACTGTGTAAAATGTAAGTAAAAACAGAATGCAATGATTTTCAAATCATCTGAACTTAATATTTATTTGAAAATAGTACAAAGATAATACATCAGAGGTTTAAACTGAAATATTTTATTGTTTTTCGGAAAATATGAGCTCATTTTAAATGTGATGCCAGCAACACTTTCAAAAAAGTTGGCACAAGGGCATATTTACCACTGTTCTGCATCATGTCTTCTTCACTTAACACTCTGTGAGCGTTTGGGAACTAAGGAGACCAGCTGCTGTAGTTTTGAGAGTCAAATGTTTTCCCATTCTTGTTTTATGTAGGATTTCAGCTGCTCAAAGCTTTGCAGCCTCCTTTTTCATATTTTTTGTTTCATATTGCGTCAAATATTGTCAGGCAGACCACTTTAGCACCCAGACCCTTTAGTGCAGAGCCATGTTATTGTAATACATGCAGAGTATAGTGTTTGTTATGGTGTTGCTGAAATGAGCATGGCCTTTCTGTAAAAAAGGCATCTGGATGGCAGTAAATGTTGCACCAAAACCTATATGTATCATTCACCATTAATGGTGCCTTCACAGATGCACAAGTTACCCATGCCATGTGTACTTAAGTACCCCCATACTATCATGGATGCTGGCTTTTGATTTGTTTGCTGATAAAAAGCCGGATGGCCCCTCAGCTCTTCAGGCCAGAGGACGTGGCATCTATGATTTCCAAAAAGAATTTCACATTTTGATAAGTCAAACCACAGGGCAGTTTTCCACTTTGCCTCAGTACATTTTAAAGGAGCTCAGGCCCAGAGAAGAAGGCAGTGTTTCTGGGTCTTGCTTGTATATGGTTTAGTCTCTACATGGCAGAGGTTTAACTTGCATTTGTAGATGCAGTGACTAACTTTGTTTACTGACAATGGTTTACAGCAGTGTTCCTGAGTCCATGCAGTGATTTCCACAACAGAATCCTGTCCGTTTTTAATGGCGTGCCGCCTGAGGACCTGAAAATTACAGCCATTCAAAACTGGATTTCAGTCTTGTCCCTTGTGTACAGAGATTTTTCTGGATTCTTATAATCTATTAATGATGTTATGTTTCATAGAGGATAAAGTCTCTAAATTTTTTGCAATTTTAAGTTGAAATCATTATTCTTAAATTGTT
The DNA here is from genome assembly GCA_029692085.1 of Gymnothorax javanicus. Taxonomy (NCBI): domain Eukaryota; kingdom Metazoa; phylum Chordata; class Actinopteri; order Anguilliformes; family Muraenidae; genus Gymnothorax; species Gymnothorax javanicus. The sequence continues at coordinate 119,236,336 of CM056194.1, read as the reverse complement.
CAACTATTTCCCCGTGCAGTTTTTCACAGAGTGGTTAAGTCCTCATATTTACTTAAGAAAGACTTTAATACCCAGTCATGTTACTGACCTGTTGCTAAATAATCTAATTAGCTGTAAGATGTTCCGCCAGTTGCCTTTTTTAGCATCATGCAACTTTTCCAGTCTATTAATGTCCCGTCCAAAGTTTTTTAAAACACGTTGCTGTCATCAAATTCAAAATGAGCTGATATTTTTCAAATAACAATAAAATTTATCACTTTCAACATTTGATATGTTGTCTTTTTCCTATTTTCAATTAAATATAAGGTTTTAATTATTTGCAAATCATTGCATTTTGTTTTATTTACATTTAACACAGTGTCCCAACATTTTTGGAAATGGGGTTGTACAAGTCACTTAGTTAACCCAAGCACACAGTGTTTGTGCTTGTACAAGTTAACCCCAATCCACAATGTATAAGTATATCTATAGTTAACCCTTTCCCACTGTGTGTATGGTGCATGTATTAGTGCAACTTAGCCCACTCTCGCCTATACGTGCATATGTTAGCTAAACCAGCCATTATGCATGAGAACATGTATTAGCTAAACTTATTCTATTGTGTATAAGTGCATGTACAGTTGCAATCAAAATTATTCAACCCCCATTGCAAATTGGGTTTAATAGCAAAATTTACAAACTTTCAGTTGTTTGTGATAAACAGATTAAACAAGAACATTTTAAGTAGCTCAACACAACTAATATTACAAGTGGTTTCTTAAAATTTAACACAAAATGCCATTTTTAATGACTACTGCAGTCTAAAAATTATTCAACCGCCCGAATAGAATCCCTCATAAGAGCATATTTGCAAATCAGGTGTTGTCTCAAGCACACCTAATGCAGCTAATCAAGAGCTTAATTAGTTGCATCAGGTTTGCTTGAGATAGAACACATCAAATACTTGCACTCACTAGGGGTTTGTTGACAGTGACATTTGATTGCATATTAGAAATATGGCTGTAAAAGAATTGTCCAATAAGCTAATAGAGGAGATCATTGCCTGGCACAAACAAGGAAAAGGATACAGAAAGATAGCACAGGCACTGAAGTTTCATAGAGATACAGTTAGAAGCATAGTTTGCAAGTTCGGAGTTAAAGGAAGAGTGGCTACTGTACCAGGATGTGGCAGAAAGAGGAAGCTATCAATGGCTGTCACCGGATTCCTGAGGAGACGGGTGGTCAAAAACCCTCGAGTGACTGCAGGAGACCCGCAGCAAGACTTGGAGGCAGGAGGCACTGAGGTTTCAGTTGCACAGTAGGGTGCATATTAAACATTGAAGGTCTCCAAGACATACGCCACAACTGATCCAAAAGCACAAGCTCCAATATGCTTAAAACCATATAAATTGGCCACAGAAGTTTGGGGATATTGTTCTGTGGAGTAGATGAAACAAACCTGGAATATTTCGGGCTTATGAATCAGTGGTATGTCTGCAGGAGGAATAAAGAAGCTTATGCTTTAAAGTATACCCTGCCTACAATGAAGAATTGTTTGAGCTTTTTGATGCTCTGCGGCTGCCTTGCTTCCTCTGGCACTAGAAATCTGCAAAGTGTGGACGGCAAGATGGGTTCAGTCAAGTACCAGGATATCCAAGGAGAAAATGTCATGCCGTCTATAGGGAAGCTGACGCTTGGGCATCATTGGACCTTCCAAAAGGACAATGATCCTGATCATACCTCAACATCCACCAAGGCTTGGTTTCAGAAGAAGTCTGGGAGGATTCTAGAGCGCTCATCGCAGTCACCTCTCTTGAACACCATAAAAAAATCTCTGGTGGGATTTGAAGAACACAGTTGCAGCACGCAAACCCTAGAATATTAATGAACTGGAGGCCATTGTCCATGAGCACTGGGCTAAGATTCCTTGGAAATGGTGCCAAAAGCTGACATCCATCTGCCTATGCATCACATTTCCAGCAGGTCATGGCGGCAAAAGGGTGCTCTACTAAGTATAAAAGATGCTTGTCATGAAGGGGTTGAATGATTTTGAGCCTGCCGTAGTCATTGAAAGAGGCATTTTATGTTGAATTTGGAGAGGCCACTTATAATATTTGTTGTGTTGAGCCATTTAAATTGTTCTTGTTTGATTTGTTCATTGCAAACAGCTGAAAGTTTGTAAATTTTGCCAGTAAACCTAATTTGCAAAGGGGGTTGAATAATTTTGATTGCAACTGTATTAGCTACCCTAACCCAATATATATATATATATATATATATATATAGTAGATGTATTCATTAACTTACCCTAACCCACAATATATACCAGTTTGTATTAGGTCACCATAACTCACTGAATGTAAGTGTATCAGCTTATCTTAACACCTATATAAAGGTGCATGTATTTGCTGAATCTAGCCCACTGTATATACTGTAAGTATATGTATCAGCTAACCCTAACCCACTATATAAGCATATGAATTGGCTAACCTAAACCCACTATATAAGTATATGCATTAGCTAACCCTAATCCTATATACAGTATGTGAATGTAGTGGCTAAACCCGGGTGTGTCAGCATATCAGTGTTGTTCTGTGGTGCAGAAGCAGAGGAGGCGGGAGCGTGTTCCCTGGCTTGTGATCGCGATCCCGCTAGGCTGCTGCTGCCTGCTATTTGCCACTGTCGGACTCATCGTCATGGTGATGACCGCGAGGAGGAAGCGGCAGTCGGAGGGGGCGTACAGCCCAAGCCGACAGGAATTGGCGGGAGCGCGGTTGGAGATGGAGCGCATGCTGAAGATTCCTCCCGAGGAGAGACTCATCTAAGAGCAGCCCGCCTCCCCAATCGAACCCATCCAGTCCCTCAGTCCTACCCTAATCTCAATGTTTCTTCACCTCCTCACACTTTAAGAGCGCAACATGTACAACATGAATCTTTGCTCTATTTAGGCAGAGTCATGGGACCCAATATTGACCAAATGCAGCCCTGTCCTCTTCACCCACTTCTGTACTGTAACTTCATTTCTGATTTGACAAAAAGCCGGTTCAGACAAATACAAAGACATTGTCGTCAGTGGCTGGCTTCTTAAGGAAAATTAACCAAAAGAAAAATGTGAAGACAGCTTCTTCCACCACATGCTAGACTCCCCATGATGTCTTGTTTTTACGAATTGACGTTGAACCTACTAAGCTAGCAGCGAAAAATGGATGACTTGGGCTGTTCGTGTTTGCTGCCTCTGGATCACTCTGAACTGAGTCGCGTGCATAAACGGAGGTTTGTCTACAAATTAGCCGGCTGCCTGACTTCCCTTATTCTGCGACGAATAAGGTCAATGGGATGAGAAAGAGGGGAGGAGCTTCTCGTCATGGCGACCTGCTGCTAATGACTCATGGAGGGGAGAGGATAGGCCCTTCCACCCTCTACCCTTGGAGCCCATCCTTGCAGAGGAGCTGGGGGCAGTGGTGGGCTGCGCTCCAGTATGAGCGCTGACAGGCTACCTGACACCTCAGCTTACCCACGCCTCAAACTGTCTGACTAACGCAGCAATAAGACTTTTTTTTTTCTCTCGTTCCCTCTTGTTGTAGTTAATTGCTGTCTGGTTGAACTTGTTTTTGGTTTTATTTGCTCACTAAAGGTATATCCTGGTTGTATGTGTTGATGTGTGTAGGTCAGTGTCTGTTTTTGGAAGCTATTGTGTGTTCATTACAAGGAAAGTATTAAATGCCCTTACACTGGGCAAGTTGTTCTGCCCCTCGGCTTTTCTCAGACACCCACTTGGTACGATGAATTTATATTTTCTTACACGTTGTCAGTAAAACAAAAAAGGATCCATTTTTAACTGGGTCTAAATTACCTCTTCCTATTTACAGTTGCCTCCCTTTTCTGCTGATCTTCCTTGTCACGAGAATTATACTGCTAAATAAAAACTAAGAGAACATTTAATTATCATAGTATAACGCCAAGTCAGTTAAACCTCAGGGATATCAATCTGTCTATTTTGGAAGCACAAGTCGATGGCCTCATGCAAGAAGGGCGTAAGTGACACTTTGGTCAAAAATGACTTTTTTGGTTGTTTTGGAATAACTGAGACAAGCCCATCTCCTGACAAAGTCTGGAGTCTCAATTCCTATCCTAAAGGGATTAAAATGCTTCTTTAACATTGATGCAGCTGTGATCGAAATGGTCATCTTCATCCATGCTAAATGGGCTTAAGTGCATTTTGCTAATTATTCTCAAATTACGAAAAGTTATGAAAATGTCTAGTAGGCATCCCAATAGGTTACCAAGTACTATACTTCTATCATAGATAGTTCAGCATATAGCTAACAGGTGGTGCTGCAGCAGTTTTTTGGCTCTCCTATAAAATCAATTTCACCCACTTTGGAGCAAATCAAATTGACAACAAGTACAATGGAGAGGCCTGAGCAAGAAAACCCCCAAAAAGGGAATGGTTGTGCATGTGGTGGCGACAGACAATAGCTCTCTTTTTTATCCTTCCTGACAGATTATTCTCTATTTTTGTGTTCTGCTAGACTGCTAGTATCCTTGTCACAACTGGCAGCATGAGATGATACCTGCAGCCCAATCAGGTTGCACAGGTAGTCAAGCTCCTCCAGGATGGCACATCCGTACGTGCAGTTGCAAGACGGTTCGCTGTGTCTCCCAGCACAGTCTCAAGAGCATGGAGGAGATACCAGGAGAGCGGCCATTACACAAGGAAAGCGGGAGGGCCGTAGAACGATATCAACCCAGCAGTAGGACCTGTGTCCGTTCCTTTGTGTCAGAGGGAATGGGAGGAGCACAGCCACAGCCCTACAAAATGACACACCAGGAAGCTGCTGGTGTGCATGTTTCTGACCAAACTGTCAGAAACCAACTCCATGAGTGTGGCATGGGGGCCTGATGTCCTCTAGTGGGACATCTGCTCACAGCCCAGCACTGAGCAGCTCGATTGGCATTCGCCATAAAACACCAGAATTGGCAGGTCTGCCATTGGCACCTGTTCTCTTTCCAGATGAGAGCAGGTTCACACTGAGTATATGTGACAGAAGTGGAAGGGTCTGGAGATGCCATGGTGAATGTTATGCTGCCTGTAACATCATCCAGCTTGATGGATTTGGCGGTGGGTCAGTGATGGTCTGAGGAGGCATATCCTTGGAGGGTCGCACAGATCTCCATGTCATAGCCCTGGTTAGGTACAGGGATTAAATCCTTAGAGCAATCGTCAGACCTTTTGCTGGTGCAGTGGGTCCTGAGTTCCTCCTGGTGCAGGACAATGCCCAGCTTCATGTGGCCAGAGTGTGTAGGCAGTTTCTGGATGACAAAAGCATTGATGCCATTGACTGGCTCTCTCGTTCCCCTGACCAAAATCCAATTGAGTACCCGTGGGGCATTATGTATCGATACATCCGACACCGCCAAGTACCACTGCAAACTAAGCAGGGGCTCACAGATGCCCTGATCCAGGTCTGGGAGGAGATCTCCTAGGACAGCACCTGTCGGCTCATCAGGAGCATGCCCAGACGTTCTTGGGACCAGGCACGGATTAAGAATGCAGAGGGCCCTGGGCACAAAATCTTGGAGGCCCCCGCCCTGGCTTCACACACTCTTTTGACTGTGCGTGTGTGGTTTTGAATTTTAGATTTTAAAGCACACACTACTATCTGTTTGAAACACGTGCAGCTTATACAGGACTTATACTTACATGCGACAACCAATGTTCACAACCTGAAGGACAATATCGACAACACCTGTAGATATCTTCTATCATGCAGGATTTACACCACATGACTGCAGCAATACTTTCCTGGGCCAGTGCAACAATAGCAACGCATTAGCCTACAGGGTATAGCTAAATGGCATAGAGAAGCACATACTGCTCCACCTCCACCAATGCAGTTCAATGATTCAGATTCTTCCATCAATCACACATATACACTGTCATGCAAACACAAAAACATATATAGTAATCGATTCATACCACTCTGCATAGGTAAACCTATAGCAAATAATAATATTTGTAACCTGTATCATACAGGATTTCCACATCATCACACATCCTGATATAGCAGACTGCGTCAAGACCCCTGTCCGAACACCTGAGACGTGTTGACTTCGGCATCAGGCAGGTTGATTTTCATTCTACAGGTTTTTCGGACAGGCAGATATTCGCACTCATCCTTGTGCATCGTGTCCTTCTTGTGGAGTAAAGAGGCGATATAACACGAGATAATCTTGTCCTTTTTATTCAGATGTTTATTGTTGTCAAGAGTTAAATAACAATGTTAAATGTATATTGAATCGTTATCAACCTATAAATTAAACTTGACCACTCGTCACGTTGCCATCAACAACATCAAATAAACATTGATTCATAGATTTATGGCTGGGTTATAATCTCTGCCAGCAGATCATTGTATGCATGTATATTAATCCTGCACGCTGCAGTCACCACTCGTGAACTTAAGAGCAAGTTTTTCTAAGATTCAGGCAGTTTCTATTAGGGTGTGATACACCACATCCTAGATGTTGTCCAAAGTTTTTTTGTAAGGTACATGTATGGCTGCAGATGTGAAGTTGAAGAAACCAGGTCATTGATATGCATGATGATCTATCTGTATTCTGGACATTGCTTATTTGAACTATTTACTCGGCATGCATAATATCCAATATTTTTGATAGAGCATAGACTCAGATGTATTCCATCAAATAGACATGCATTACATAGGCTCTGTGTTTTCAGTTTGTGCTATATAATGTATTTCCATCCCCCAACAGAAAAAAAGTCTGATCAAAACTTGAACAATATAAGATTATTTCTGACTTTCATCAACTTACCTCTTACTTGTGGATGCAGCCATTGTGATTGTTTGTGGTAAATCATGTGACTAATCAGAGGCATCTATTGAGGAAATTATTATCTGGAAAAGTCCAGTAAAATGTACATTTTGTGTTTTGAGGGTATCTATGAGCCTAGAGAAAATAAACCCCACTTATGTCCAAAATATTGGACAACATTCAACAAAGGGTTAAACTACTCCTGTACGAACACTCATCCAAGTTTCAGCTCAATCTATGGAGTGGTTTCAGGGAAGAAGACGTTTTTAATATTTTCAAGGTCAAGTACGTGCGCCACGGCCATACTGGATTTCGGATCGGAATGATTTCTATAAGCTTTAATCTACTCATGATCAGGAACACTCTTGCCAAGTTTCAGCTTAATCTGTTCAGTGGTTTCGCAGAAGAAGACATTCTTAAATTTTCAACGTCAAGGTGTTGCGGCCATACTGGATCTTGTGTTGGAACAATTCGAACAAACTTAACTCAACTCATGTGCAGGAACATTCATGCAGAGTTTCAGCTTAATCCATCCCGTGGTTTGGTCAAGGCTATGGCGGCCATATTGCATTTTGGATCGGAACGATTTGAACAATTTTTAATCTACTCATTTGAAGGAACCCCCACTCAATCTGTAGAGTGGTTTCGGAGAAGAAGACGTTTTTAATATTTTCAATGTCAAAGCCGTGGCAACCATATTGTATTTTGGAACAAAACGATTTTTACTTTACTCATGAACACTTGCGAGCTTACGAGCACTTGTATACTAGCAGCGAGCTTATCCTGTGGAACCTAACGACACTACCCCTTCATGGCCGGCCATAGAACAGGACATCTCTGGTACCTCCCTCCCAGCACTACTTAATACAGCAAAGAGAAGTCTTGGGCCTTTTAAAAGGATTGGACTTACAGTAGAACACTCATTAAAGGTGTGGTATCAAATTAAAAAAACATTTAATTTAACAAATAATTCTATTTTTGCCCCCATCTGTCACAATCATGCATTTCATTCCTCTCAGTCAGATCCTGTTTTCTCTATTTGGAGAGGGAAAGGCTTGGTTACTATGAAAGACTTGTATATTGACAATGTCTTCGCCTCATTTGACCAACTTAAAGGCAAATTTGATTTACAACCATCTCACTTTTTCAGGTATTTGCAAGTTAGGAACTATACTAGAGCAAATATTTTAAAATGTGAAACTTACAACGTGCCAGATGATGTCTACTCTCTTCTAGCAAAGGAATCTGAGACTAAAAAGCTGGTATCCATGTTTGTAAATGTGTTTGCAGCCCAAACCGTTCCAAATACACAACATTTGAGAGAGTGTTGGGAGAGGGAAATAGGTACCACCATTTCAGAGGACACATGGTGTAAATGTCTTTTTTAGCATACACACATGTTCAATTAATTCAAGGCACCAGCTAATTCAATATAAGGTTATACATAGACTCCATTATTCACGTGTTAAACTGCATTCATTCTTTCCAACCACTTCACCATTATGTGTAAAATTTAAGCAGTCTGATGGTACACTGGCACATATGTTTTGGTTTTGCAACAAACTTCGTAGATTTTGGCGTGAAGTTTTCCTTTTTTACTCTGAGGGTTATGGCTATGATCTCCCCCCAGACCCAGAGACGGGCATCCTTGGCTGGTCTCACCAGCTCGAGACTCTTACCCACTGGTAGGCTCTATCAATACAGTATGAGATGGTTATTGCTAAGAAAATTATTCTTAAAGTCTGGAACAAAGATATATCTCCAAGTTTTGAAGCCTGGCTCACAGAACTCTCAAATAGCTTATTTATGGAAAAAATTTGATTTGACTTGTCAGGGACATCAGATAGATCCCATCAGATATGGCAACCATTTCTTGATCATATAACAGCGGAGAGGACCCTCATGACACCTCAATGTCCTGATTATGTTAGAAAATTTTAAAAAACTTTTATTACAGTCGCAGATGGCCATAGAAACTGTCATTATAGAGCACAGCTTTTACCCCCCCCCCCTTTTTTTTCTTTTCCTAACCTGCTTTGGGGGAGGGGGGGTGGGAAGAAAGGGGTAATTCTGTGGGTTGTTATGTACCTTGATGTTTTTGAAAATGAATAAATAAATATTTTAAAAAAAAATTTAATCATGAACGAACACTAATCCCAAGTTTCAGCACAATCCGTAAAGTGGTTTCCGAGAAGAAGATGTTTTAATAGTTTTCAAGGTCAAGGCCGTGGCGGCCATATTGGATTTCGGATGGGAATGATTTGAACAAATTTTAATTTACTCATGAGTAGGAACACTCTTACCAAGTTTTAGCTCCATCTGTTTAGTGGTTTTGGAGAAGTCGATGTTCACAGACAACGGACGGGGACGGACAAGCGAGCCATGAGATAAGCTCACCAGACAGTGGTTCCGGTGAACTTATAAAAATGCTTTTAAATGAGCCGTTTTAAACAACTATGTATAAACCGATTAATAAAAACAGTTTTTTTTTCAATTGCTTAAGCACAATTTTGAAAACAGGGCCCTGTTTTTCAAAACACTTCACACAATTAGCACAACCACGCACCCAATAAGCAGAACACCTCAGATCCTTTGCAAAATGAAACACTCTTGTAAAACCTATTCACTAATTTATAAAAACCATATTTTGTTACCATATGAAACACACGCATATCACATAACTTAATTCTGTTTGAACCAGTTCCACACTGCTGTGCTTAACCTAAAACACTTTTAGCAATTCTACTTCCCAGTGATTAGTGTACTGTAAGTGAAGTACACAGAGAAAGTACAAATATACAGTAAATGCACCATACACTATACAAGACCAATGCTGCAGACTGATGAAAATATAATTTATTTCTCTCCATGAACCCAAATCAGCCAACATCATGGAGAATCACAACAAACCATGTCCCAGTTTTCATGCTGCTACAGTAGTGTGCGAAACGCTGTTAGCTCAGCAAATATCAGACAAACATACAATACTATAATACTGTATCCAGTACAGGTTACAATTACAGTAAAAAAAAAAAAAATGTATGTATGTAGTACAGGAAATATTAGACACTATGTATCTCTTCGCCTAGCTGGATCTGGCCAGAGAATTTCATCAATATCACAGGCGATATCCTCTTGGGCAAGACAACGTGGGAAGAACCGTCTTGAATGTCGAATCCATCCTTGCACAGCTGCAGCGTCGATTTGGTCACAGGCCTCCTCCATGGGCTGAATGAGGGGTACCGGAGCCTGGGGCTGCAGATCGTAAACTATCCACTGTCATGCTGAGAAAAACTCCTCGATTGGGTCTAGAAAAGGAGAGTATGGTGGAAGGAATAGTACTGCAAATTGTGGATGGTGTTGAAAACAGTTCTGGACCAGAGCAGAGCGGTGAAAAAAACATTGTCCCAGATGACAATGTATTGCATCTGGTCGATTTGTTTAACTGCTGTGACGATGTTGTGGAGTCAGTCCAAAAATGTGAGAATGTGAGGTGTGTTGTAAGGGAACATATTGGCATGACGGTGGAGGACCCCATTCTGTGTAATGGCAATGCAAATTGTGATGTTACCCCCACGTTGCCCTGGGACATTAATATTTCTGCCCCTCCTTGCTTTTGTGAGGTTAAACCCTGCCTCATCAATGTAAATGAATTCATGCAGGATTTCCTCAGCGTCAATTTGTAAAACTCTCTGAAATACAATGAAAGACAAGATTGTGTAGTTCAGCATCGATCAAGTGTACACTAGTCAATTTACATGTATATCTGCTAAGATTTGGCTGAACTCTTAGTCCAGCCTCTCTTAGCGTCAATCTGTGGTTCACGACATGGTCAACTAGTGTGGCGCGAACTTCGTTTGATAAATTTGGTCGTCTTTTTCTTTGCACACGTTCTCCTCCTGCTCCAGGTCTTCCTGTTCCTCTACCTCCACCTCGGCCTCTAGCTCTGGCAAGGCCTCCGCTTCTTCCTCCACCTCCTCCTCCTCGTTGGATTCCCCCTCACACCCTCACTCCTCTTCTTCTGATTCCATCCATTTTGGCTGAAGACAGGTGAACTCACCTGCTGCATTTTTATAGTGCTTAAACCTGATTGGTGTGTCTACAATTAAGCAGTCACGTGTTTCCGCACCTGATGGCTGTGTTTAACCAATTGGCTCATAGGTGTGGTTATTTGATAGTCAGTGCTTTGGAATTGCAAGGAAGTGGCATCATGATATACTTCTGTGTCTAATGAATGCTTGTGTGTAGTGTTTTGCAAATCACTGTGTGTATTGTTTTGCAAAAAGTGTGAGGCTGACATTGTGCTTATAGTTGTGCAAATCTGGGCTGATGTTTTGCTCCTTGTGTGTAAGGTTTTGATAATTGTGTGATACTTTTGATTTTAGTGTTTACGCAATCGGAAAAAACTGTAAATGAGCCATTTCATATGATTGATTTTTTTATACTGACAAATAAAAACGGTTTTAAATGAGCCATTTTTACAACTAATAATAAACTGATTAATAAAAATGTTTTGAAATGAGCCACTTCATATAATTATTCATAAACTGATAAAAATTTTGAATGAGAATGCCTTTAAATGAGCAATTTCATTTTAGCGTTAATAAACCGATTAGTAAAAATCTTTTTAAATGGCTCATGTAATAAAACTATTTGGAAACTGATGAATAAAAATGCTTTAAAATGGCTTCTGAAATAAAATAATTTGATTAATAAAAATGTTTTTACAATTACTTGTCACTAAAATCACTAACCGAGTAATGAGATGCTAAGAAAAACTGTACCGTAATTTAAAATCCCTGGAGCTGAAGAAGCCTTAGTACTGTAGCTGATCAAGTAACTGACTTACTTCCAGCTGTTCCAAAAGGATAGCATGAGTCTGTTCAGTGCAGCTCCTGTGGCAAAGAATGAGGAATATTAATCAACCCGGGCTAGACTGGACTGTTCTTGCTCCTTCAAACGATAGACTGAATGTAAAAATAGAAAATGCATCTCCTCTTCCTAACGCTGCACAAAAAAAAGGAGCCAAAATATCCTTCATCCAGACGCCACCACCTTGCACTTTTGGAACCAGAGTCTGCGCAGTAGTGATCGGGGGCTTGAGCTGTGGTATCGAAGTCCCACCCATACAATCGCCCCATTCAGTCGCAAGCATATTCTCTGAACGTTTCATGAAGCCTGGTTGGCTACTTCAGTGACCCAGAGTATATTAATTCAATTCAGCTGTTATTGTTAGCCTAATGTACTCCATATTGTCTTGTTAGGAAACATAACCAAACAATTAGCCTATTGAAACCGCCATTCTAACATGACTGAAAGCTGCGTAAAGTGTTAGCTAGTTTGGATGTTTTCCAAGTACAGTTGTACAAGGCTAAATATGTAAGCTGCTTTCCTCATCATTAGCATTACATTGCTTTGCTCCAATGCAGATGTCCAGAACTCCTGACAGCCTCCTCAAACTCGTGCTGACTGCTAGCTATCTACTTGCTAGGTGGTGAATATGTTTACCATGGTTAAGTTGCCTCATACTACCCTTCAATATAAGGTAGCAAAATACAGTCTGTGGGCAAATGGTCTCCCCCCTATCATGTGTTTTAACGTTTTGTTCTAGCTGCCTTACTAGCATGCTTGCTGACGAGCTAGGCTGCCTGTCACTGAATCACGATTTACTAGTTAGCTAGCTAGCTAACGGTTTGTGGCTAGCTAGCAAGATTCAGTAACAGGTCACTTAAATTAATGTTCGCAATGAAAAGCAATGATTAAAAAACTCTGCACTGAGCATAGCATAGCTGCTACCAGTACATTACACTATGTTCTGTGTATAGAGATTTTTACAATTGATTTTCATTCCTACCCACCTTACAGACACCTGCTAATAAATCCTGTTAAGCTAGCTGGTGAGCCATCTGGCTTTACTTATTAGCGGCTGCATTCCTGCGTACACTACATGACGCTATGTTGTTATGTATGAGTATTTTATGTAAAGCACTGTATATCATTTGTAAATGGAGATTTGTTACATGCCGTTTTTGCTGCCTTGCTGGTCAGCTATTTATTTTGTTCATCAGCACCCTCTGGTGGTGTGTCTGTAGCAAAACATGATCTGATGTAATATCACTTCTTTGAAATAGACTAGTGCTTTCTAGAAGCTTCTGGCATCTTCCTGCCTGGAGGGGGCGGAATTACCCAGGAATCCTGTAGATCATTCCAGAATGTTGCTAGTCTATATAAATGCTGTGATTTTGGTCAGTAGAGGCAGAGTTTTTGTTTTGGCAACAGAGTTACATAGTGGCATTAGAGGATTGAACAGTGGATTATTTGTAGAGGTTTTTTTTAATCAGTGAAGAATAAATTTGTTTAAGTTGTCATTGCTGGTTTTCTTTGTTGTGATTTTCAAGTCATAACAATGTTCAGAGCGTCACTTCCACTTTCAATTTTCATTGGACTGTCAAAATCACTGTGGGTTATACTAAATTGTACGAAGACCCAGCAACTAAGGCATGTGTAATTTTAACATTATAACTCTTCTTGACGGTTGCATTCCAGTGCTGAAGAATTCCCCGTGTTAAGCCAGCAGGTGAGTCGCTGTCAATCTCGTCTGTCAATCATGACTTTACCCCCCCTTATAGAATCAAATAACTACAACCCCAATTCTGAAATAGTTGGGACAAAGTGTAAATTGTGAATAAAATCAAAATGCAATGACTTTCAGATTACATGAGCCAATGTGTTATTTACAATAGAACATTGATAACATTTCAAATGTTGAAACTGAGACATTTTACATTTTTATCCACAAAATGAGCTTATTGCAAATTTTCTTTCTGCAACAGGTCTCAAAAAAGTTGGGACACTGGCAAAAAAGGGCTGAAAAAGCAATTAATATATAAGAGAATCAGCTGAAAGAACATTTAGCAAGTAATTAAGTTAACTGGCATCAGGTGTGTAACATGATTGGCTATAAAAGGGATGTCTTAGAGAGGCTGAGTCTCTCAGAAGTAAAGATGGCCAAAGGCTCTCCAACCTGTGAAGGCTTGCGTAAAAAAATTGTGGAATGCTTTAAAAACAATGTTTCTCAATGTCAAATTGCAAAGGCTTTGAAGGTCTCATCATCGACAGTGCATAACATCATCAAAAGATTCAGAGAAACTGGAAAAATCTCTGTGCGTAAGGGACAAGGCTGAAGACCTTTACTGGATGCCCGTGATCTTCGGGCCCTCAGACACCACTGCATCATTCAACGGCATGATTCTGTCATTGACATTACTAAATGGGCCCAGGAATACTTCATGAAACCACTGTCTGTCAACACAGTCCGCCGTGCCATCCACAGATGCCACCAAAAACTCTATCATGCAAAAAGGAAGTCATTGTTGAGCAAGATCCAGAAGCGCCGCCATGTTCTGTGGGCCAAGGCTCAATTAAAATGGACTGTAGCAAAGTGGCAAAGTGTCCTGTGGTCAGACGAGTCCAAATTTGACATTCTTGTTGGAAATCATGGGCGTCGTGTCCTCCGGGCTAAAGAGGACAAAGACCACCCCTTCTGTTGTCAGCATTCAGTTCAAAAGCCAGCATCTCTGATGGTATGGGGATGCATTAGTGCATATGGTGTGGGACACTTGCATGTTTTAAAAAGCACCATGAATGCTGAAAGGTATATAAAGGTTTTAGAGCAACATATGCTCCCCTCCAGACGACATCTATTCCAGGGAAGGCCTTGTGTATTTCAGCAGGACAATGCAAAACCACAAACTGCAACTATTACAACAGCATGACTTCGTAGTAGAAGAGTCCATGTGCTGAACTGGCCTGCTTGCAGTCTGATCTTTCACCGATTGAGAACATTTGGCACATAATTAAACTAAAAGTCCGTCAAAGGAGACCCAAAACTCTCCAGCAGCTGGAAGCCTGTATTAAAAAAGAGTGGGATCAAATGGCTAAACTCAAGAAACTTGTCTCCTCAATGCCCAGACACCTTCACTCTGTGTTAAAAAGAAGAGGGTATGCTACACCACAGTAAACAGGCCCCTGTCCCAACTTTTTTGAGACCTGTAGCAATTAAAAACTCCCGCACACTGTCTTCTCTGCAAAAAAACTTTATTGTCAACAATGTTTCGGTCGTGTGACCTTCATCAGGTTGATTTACTCAACTTTACTTAAATCAACCTGATGAAGGTCACACGACCGAAACGTTGTTGACAATAAAGTTTTTTTGCAGAGAGGACAGCGTGCGGGAGTTTTTCATTTCTATTTTGCTGACTTTTGGTCCTATCCTACGCACCTGTCAACCTACTAGGTGTGCAAAAGCCTTCCTACTGTGTATTTGAGACCTGTAGCAGCCATCAAATTTGAAATGAGCTCATTTTGTGGATAAAATTGCAAAATTTCTCAGTTTCAACATTTGCTATGTTATCTCTGTTCTATTGTGAATAAAATACTGGGGTGATTTGAAAGTCATTGCGTTTTGATTTTATTCACAATTTACACTTTGTCCCAGCTATTTCGGAATTGGGGATGTAAATAAAACCAAACTTGTCAGAAAGAATGAACACTTGACATACATCAGTATGGTAAGAACTACTAAATTTAAAAAAAATTGTTTAACACGTCCTTTAATTATTTAGCGTGGCCTACGTCCCTTCCACTAACATAGACAGAGCTGGTTTATTAAATATACTGCAGCCAGCCACTACATGGCGATCAAGATGTTTAGGCCTCACTTTTGGGGAGCTGTTTGAATGTCCATCTTTACTTGCAGACAATGCTTCAAACATCAACTCAAAGCAAACTCTGAGTTACAGGTGTGGCAGATTGGAGAGGTGGACCCTGTGTTTGCAGGCCGATCATGCGTAGGCCAGGCATTCAAGACAAAAATCTGCATCATGAGAATGCTGTGGAATTTCTTTGCAGAAAAAAATCTTGGGTAAACTGCAGAAAGGCCCTTTAAACTGAATATGATGGATTATGATTCCTTTAACTGAAAGTGGGCCGCAATCAATTATCAGGGACTGATCTAGGGAAATAAATCATTGATTTATTGATTTCAAGAGACTGAAGCGAGACGACAGACAGGTTGAAAAAGATGCTCTACTCACCTGACTACCTCTGAGGTGTCCTGGGTTAGGTGGCTGATTGAATGGATCCTGATTATAGCTGCAGAAGATCCCGGGTCACACAGACTCCACAAGTGTAAGCAGGTGTACAGCAAAGCATTCCCGCATGTGTGATCGAAAGGAGGAACAAGATACAAGACCTACCGAGCCATCATATTAGATTTGTCTGTCCATCCACTTTTTGAATAAGTTTTACTTGTTTTTGGGTGTCCTCTCACAGGCTGCGAGTGGAAATGGGAAGGTAGAGCCGTACAGCACCTGAGCAATGTGTGCGTTGCCGCAAGACTGCGTACGAAAGGAAGAACACATGCTGTGGTGTGCCCTTGCCCGGAGATGTTCCAGTGAAATGTGGACACAACTCCACTGTTCTGAGCTCACTCTCTGTAAACGCTGATAAAAGAACTTTCGCTACGTTAGATGTTTGCCTTGTGCTATTTGAGCACCCGCTAGGTTCTATGAATTACGATTGAATGATGTGATGACGTGTTTTTAATTGTGTTACCTGTAATATTTCTTCTATTGGTTCATTGTGTGTGTGTGAATTTTTGGTATGTTGTGTGAACCGGAATGTTTTGTCTATTTGTGCCAACTAACTGATGAACAAAAAGCCGCACTTTTGTACTGTGCTTCTTTTCTGTTTGGAGTAGTATCTTTTGGTGTGTTGTGTCATGGCCTTTTTAAAAATGATTGACTCCCACCCCAGATCAGTGTGCTGATGTAAGCATGAAAATCTGAATGGAGAAGATGCTCTCAGAAAATGTATGTATATGCCTACTGTGTGCACTCGGGAAGCATAAATGAACAGAGTACAAGTTGGTCTTCATGCTTCCCCCCCCATCTCATTTACATTCTGCAGCACTTTATGGCTGTCTTTGGAACCTGCCGGGATGAATGGACTTGAACTTTTCCAGTTTGTCGTCGTCTGTTCACGTGCGAATTCAGGGCGAGAAAATGGCGTTTGACCTGACTAGATAGAACGAATGTTTCTTGCGGTATGACTGCCAGAGAATGTTGTTTCTCTGCTGTTGGAACTTGCATCATGATTGAAGGCAGTTAGTGCCATCTGCTGGTTAGTATAAGTAGTGCTTCTTTCGGCTTCTGTCAAAAACTTTACGAAGCATGAAATTGTTTTTGAATTGGTGAAAAAATGGCATTGGCTAAGCATATTTTTCAGCATAAGAAGGCTTGGCCACTGAAGCATTGTGCGTGCAATGGGTAGGAAAGGAGGTATTATTTTATTGTATTACAATATATATATTCGTTTTCAAAAAAATATAATGGAAATTTAATTGCAGAGCAAGAAAGTAGATTGAACACCTGTAGGGAGAGAACTTTTTCAGGATTACCAACAATCTTCTTACTTTACAGCGTCGGTAGTCAGTCACGGGGCCTAGCTGGTACACGAATGCACTCCCTAATGAACTCCCCTGCGCGCAAGGAGCACAGCCCTCCCGGAATTCGAACTTGAAATCTCTGCGCACAAGACTCTAGCTCTTATCCACTAGGCCATCGTTTCCGACGAACCCGCCACAGCCACGTTAGCCTATTTCTTTTTTCGGAAAAGCCAATACTCGTAGGCATTGTTGGTTAATTTGTGGCAACTGTGTTTTTCTGAAGTTTTAAGGTAGCAGAATCGATTTCTATAATTTGCCAAGCGCCACCTTGCTCCAGTCTCCCATGGTAACGGCTCAAACAATATGGCCGCCACGGCAAACGAACATGTACATTTTATCCAAAAAATCAATAACTGAGTCAACCAAAAGTACACAATACTGCTTTAAACCTCCCAAAAATAGTTATTTATACCAATTAAAACAGGTTTTAACACTGTAATATCTTCTTGGTACGAACTGTTGATAAATATGTTATCCACAAACCACCAACAAACACTGGATTGATATCGTTTGAGACATCAGAATGTCATATCTATTTTCATACCTTACTCCACAGGTTTTGTGTTTTAGTGTGCAATGAAATTTCCTTTTAAACCTTTCTAACACCTCCACCATGTTGCATTTGTTGCAGATGCTGTGCAGCTAACAACAACAGACTAACGTAATGGAGCCGGTGTGCAGTCTCAGGCGAGACCGGCAAGATACCACAGAACTTTGCATAATCTGCAATGAAGAGTGTGAAAGAACATGTGGAGAGCTGGGAAAAGCAACTTTACAGGCAGCAACACAGGCTAGAACAAAGCTAAGGGACCTTAAATACAGAAATGCTTTGTCAAGTCTAAACCATGCTCTGCCAGATTCTGGTGTCCAGATATTCTGTCACAAAGGCTGTTATGCGTCATTCACCAGTAGGAGTCACATCAACAGACTAGAAACAAAGACAGAGAAATCATCAGCTGAGCCGTCTACAAGCCGAACTGAGGCTCCAATAAAGAAAAAGCCAATGCCCTCTACTATGCTTCGCAGTTCTGTTGCTGCTATAAATTGGAAAGCATGCACGTTTTGCCAGGATATGACAAGAAAAGCGCATTTAACGAATGTTACCTCCTTTAACAGGAGCAACACTATTCTTGAAGCTTCAAAATATGACCCAATCTTACACGTACGTCTCTGGAGTGCATGACCGCATTGCTGCTGAAGGTAAATATCGCAACAACTGCTGCCAAAAATTTCTGATGAGAATGACAAAAACAAAACAATCCGTCTGTGATGGGAACACTGGTATAGCATTGGAGTGGTTGGTAACAGAGCTTAGGGAGACTGCCAAAAAGGCTCAAGTTCTTGAACTATCAGAGGTGTGGAACAGTTATTGTGAACTGGCCACAACAGCAGATGAAGAGGAGCCTCAGTCCTTTGTCAGCAGAAAAAGTACTTTCAAAGACAAAGTCCAGTCTAAAATCAGTGAGGTATATGACTTTGTAACTTTGCAGCCACTTGAAAGACAAGTTTTGCTTGTTCCTGTGAAGTATGGATCTGTGCCCTTCTCAACACTCATGTCAGAAGAACATGAACCGTTACACAGACCAAGATACCAAGCCAGTGAAGAATTTCTTGAAATGGTTCATGTTGCCCTGAAGCTGCAGTCAGATATCCTTTTTCATCCTGCAAATGAAAGATTTGTTGTCAACAAAGAGAAAATGATATCTTCTGTACCTGACAATCTCTTCATGTTTCTTCGTCTCGTCTTTGGTGGCCAAACTCTGCTAGAAAACGATCCAGATGAAGACGACATGGAATGTGAAAGTCTAAGCCAGAAGGAAGCACTGATGCAAACAAGAATTCTGAGTACTGCACAGGATATCGTGTACAATACCGCTGGAGGAAAACACTGGACACCAAAACATCTTGGGTTAGGAAGTGCACTCCACCAGGAAACCAGATCAAAGGAACTTGTTGAGCTGTTCCACAGAGCAGGGCATGTCATCAGCTACAGAAACATCTTGCAAGTAGACACAGCCCTTGCTGAGAGCACCTTGACCAGAATGGATCCTCTCACAGGAGCTGTAGTGCCACCAAACCTGGTTCCAGACAGGTTTATACATTTCACCTGTGACAATATAGACATAAACGATGTCAGCCTTGATGGCAAAAACAGCTTCCATGCAACACAAGTGGCTGCATGGCAGAGAGGCCCTGAACCAGACATGGGTATGGTTGCTATGCAGCCTTCCAAAACAACTACACTTGATGTTCCAGAAGTAATGGAGGAAGTCTGGCCTGCTGGAGTGCTTGAAGGGAAAGCCCAGCCAACAACAGTGGCTCAAAAGAAGTGGTTTGATGCTCCCAGAGAAAGCTGTGATCACGTACGTCAAGCCGGTGCAAAAGACATGACATTCTTTATGTAACGTCAAAACACTGAAGAGTGTTCTGAGACAGGATGGACCCACCTCAATCAAAGTTACAGCGATGTTTCGCCTGAGATGACGACAGTTGGTTACATGCCAATCATACAAGCGCCAGCCCATCAACTTGATACGCTTCACACAGTTGTGTTGAGATGCAAGCACATCCCCAGACAACTTGGCCAACACCATGTTGTTATAACAGGGGGAGGGGTCAGGGGTACATTTTGATGGAAAGATGATCCAGTCCTTACAATTATGAAGAGAAATACAAGTTCGAAATGCTAATATGGTTTTTTTCCCAAATTTTTGTTCAGAATTATTTGAAATAAACACTAAAGTTTGTGTCCACTAATGCCTGAAGGAGTTTTCTGTTCTGCAAGGCGGCCATTTTGAATAACTAATTATATCTTGGAAAAGAAGCGAGATTTCACGTAGCAAATTTGATAAATGAATTTAGCGCACCCAAATCCTTCAGGAAATGATATGCAGCATAAATGAACCAAAAATGCTTACCACTTTGGAATTGGAAATCTCATATTTTAAAACGGTCTACGTAGAGAGAGAGTCGCGTCAACTCTGTTCACTCCAATGGGCCACTTTTTTACAGCAATGGCGGGTTGTGGAGTCTCTCAATAATTCCTGGAAGTTTGCAACAAGACTTGTCCAGCAGCTGAGCTGAAGCGGAATGGACCGTTCGTGATGATCTTTCAAAAGGTAAGACGTTTAAAGAATTACACTGTATATTGTCAGCACATCTAAATTAAATAACACATACAGTAAGGCGTTTTACTGGATTATCCCCTGCACGATTCTAGAGATATTTAACGTTTACGGACAACAAATTTGGCTACGATACTAGCTAGGTACAGTAAGCGACGGTTACTACTGCTAACCATGCGCAGCAGCATACTTGTAAACTCCATCCTCTCAGTGTCATTTCATCCAAAGACGCGAAATTAGAGGGGGAAAAATGCTTCTTAACCCTTCAAGCGCTAAATGCAACTATTGTTACTCACTGATGTAGGATATCAAAATCAAAGCTGTTGAAAACCTATCATGTGGCGACTTGTTCAAAAGAGCTACCCTGCAGGAGCTCTTTTGAAGAAGTCACCATATGATAGGTTTTCAACAGCAGAAGATAATTGAATTGAGATATGTTTTTAGATTTCTTTCAGCGCTCTATGGGTTAAACATGATTTTTTTTTTTTTTTTCGCGGAGTGGGGGGGAGTGAAATGTTGGAGAAGTAATGTAAATATAACATCAGACTCGTTATAGTAGTGGATGTGGTGAAGTGAGATTTTCTTTGAGAACAAGGTAGCTAACGTTAGCTGGTAAAATAAAGTTAACGTCACAGAATAATAAAGAAGAGAGCCATCGTTTGCTGTGATACATCGCTATTAATATTGATTGTGGGAGCTTTTTTCTTTTTTTTAACTTCTATACCGTAAACTTAGACGTGATCTCTTGTTTTGAGTGTTTTAGGATTTGTGATTCTGTTGACCATTACCTGTCAATATTATGTTGCTGCTCAGCTAATTTTGGATTGATGATTAAGGGAGAGGGAGGCTGGAGGACCAAATAGAAGATTGAAAACAGAACATATTGGCCAAGTAGCCTTCTATGCTTAATTTTCCAAAATGTTTGGCCTATGTGGGGAATCATACTGAATACTAAAAATATTGAGCTGTACTGTATTTGTCTGAAAGACTGCAAAGAACATGATCCAACTTTATGCTAATTCCTGTCACATCTGTAACTGATGCCACTTGCCATACTTTCTCAAACATCAGCAGCGAAAGCTGTTGATCACAACTACTTGAGTTCCCTAACCTAAGTAGGGAAACAAAGACCACACCTCATCTCTCAGCACAATTTCCCATCCAAGCCTATATAGGTGTGTCTTTTTCTCTCCTCCACCACCCCCCCACCTCTCTTTCAGCTGAAGAGCTGCAGGCGATTCAATAAGAGCCAGAGAACTCCCTGCAATGAGGCAGAGGACAGTCACCCAACACCCAGAGTCTTCACTCCCCAAGCTGTGCAAGCCTTTCCCTGTTCCTTTCTTTTAACAAACTGGACATAAGCTTCCAAATCGTGTGGTCTTTGGTTGTAAAAAAGAGCAAGTGCAGTGTTTGAATGATCAACTCACATTTTTATTGTTGTAATTTTTAATGTTTGTTCAATTTCTCCTGCTGAATTGAGCCAACAATTTTTTTATTCTCTTCTTCACATCACTGGAGAAACTGTACATTTGTACTGAACCTCCCAGCGATTGGAGCATCCCCACGCAGCACAGCAAACCATGGTCGAGATTATATACAAGAACAACATGGAGGAGAGGGCACAGACAAACTGCTTCACATGCTATTCATGTTTTTGAGTTTATTCAAGATTTCTTTTTCATGAAGTAACTTCAGTACATAAGTGCAAAATAAAAAGATATACATAAAATGTATGTTATAACAAGATAAATTTGTGTTTTAATGTGTCTTGTTCTGTCTGGATGTATAGTGTTTAATGAGCCCTTCCTAAAAATATTACTGTACATGCAAGCCTAAATAAATTTATACTTTCTGCGTGCAAAAATTTGATGAAAAAGTTGTTTTGAACTTATCACTAAACACCAATATGTAAGTGCAGATGTACATACAATTTACCTGTTCATAATTTTTAATTATTTCCAGTGGATTTTCTAAGATGCCACACTGAACATTATGCTGCTTTTAATAATGCAGGGACTAATTGTGCTGACAGTTAATACTCATTGATAGTCACCTGTCAGTCCTCTGTCCTTTCTGAAAGTCATGAAGTTTACATAAGTCATTATTGAGTTGATAACTTAGATCCTCCATTTTCATGGGATTACTTAAACCCCAAACAAATAAAGAAATGGCAGAAAATTAAACAATTTTGAAACGTTCCTTCCCCTCCCTCTGCATAATAAACATTAGGATGGGATTAAACAAGCATTGTAGTCAAAAGCAAAAACAAACCAAAAATTCAAAGAAATCGGCAACAGGAAGACGCTCTTTAAAATGACCAAAACTCGTTTTAGTCATTTTAATTATTTTAATAATTCTAAAGGACTAAAACCGCTCGAATACTGCATATATTGAGTGCAAATGTTCAACATTCTGCCGTTAAATGTAACTTTTTCGCAGTTGTTTAATGTTGGGGTCACTTAAGTGAGACGGCAAACGTTCACTCAAGCCTAAAATATGTCAACAAGGCAGAAATAACGCTATTTGTTGACGAGTAATTACCGAGAATCGCAGGTATGTCTCTCTCTAGCCGATTTGACATATGCATTTAAATTGCCCGCCAGCAACTTCCTGGAACTATTCGCAGTCTCCATGAACCACGTGACGATCGAGAATTTTGGACTTCTGTTGACGCGACTCTTTCTCTACATGGCTGTGGAACCCGCCATATAGTCGGGTAATATCTGAAGGGGGTTCCACTCTGCCCTACTGCGCATGCACGAAGTCCTGGTAGCTCTGACATCATCGCTCTTGGGGAGTCACTCGCGGAACCATTAATGACGCCTGTTTGACAGGAATAGTTTCATTGAAAGAAAAGAATACATGACGCTGCCTTTGCCCCAGAGGCCTTATACTCTCAGTAAGCTCCAATTCATTACTTCTAAATGTCGTGGCTCCACTATCACAGTAAATAATATATCAATGTTTTAAAAAATCATCTGTGCCTTGAATTCTAGCCTTTTAGCTCCAGTGCTATTCCATGCTGCTTTTCGCAGGTGCCAACAGAGATTACCTCGCTCAGTAAATCTGAGCTTGGTAGCATATTAAAGCTGCTGTAACTGATTTGGTCGTTTTCATAGCTTCTTGTCCGAAGCCTTTGTACGCGGTCCCCTCCCCCCATCCCGAAGCCAGACACAGGAACGCGCATCGGTTTCCGACAGAGGCAGAGTATAGTAGCGACTCAGTTACAATATAAGTACAATATAAACGGACACTGTCAGTGATTGTCGTGTGAAAAATCCAGTAGAATACCATTAGAAATATAGGGCACTGGCGGCCCCAGAACCTCCCGCCGTTAAAATAAACAAAATGTCGAAGTTTTTGTTGACGGATGGACGGACGCACGCACGCACGGATGGAGCCCGATATCATAGCTCCCGTGCCACTCGGGCGGCGGGAGCTAATTAGGAGCCTGTAACTGAAAATGTTGATAAGATAAAGCAAATTGTTGAAGTTTTTGGTGATATTTTTAGGCCAGTGACCTTCAAAAAAAAGGCCAAGGTCACCTTTAGGCATGTCATTTATGGGCCTTTATGAGATGCATGTCCAGTAAAAAATTAGGAGCCTGGAACTGAAATCGTTGATGAGATAAAGCAAAATGTGTTGACGGACGCACACGCACGCACGCACACACGCACGCACGCAGGGACGGAGCCCGATACCATAGCTCCCGCACCGCGAGCGGCGGGAGCTAAAAAAAGCATTAGGAACCATTAGGTTTCTAATGGTCTAAAGGGAATTGGAACCCCATTAGGAACCATTAGAAGAAACCATTAGGAACCTACTGGTCCCATTAAGATGTAAAATCATTAGGAACCCACTGGTCCCATTAGGATATAAAACCATTAGCAACCTAATGGTACCATTAGGATATAAAACCATTAGAGACCTACTGGCCCCATTAGAATGTAATACCATTAGAAAGCTACTGCCTCCATTAGGAGCTAAAACCATTAGAAAACTGGTCCCATTAGGATCTAAAACTATTAGAAAAACATACTGAGAAACCTACTGCTGCAACAGAAATTATAGCAGAGTCCTAACACTGGGCACCAGAGTCATGTCTATACATATGTGTAATTGTGTA
This sequence comes from Gymnothorax javanicus, assembly GCA_029692085.1. Lineage (NCBI taxonomy): Eukaryota > Metazoa > Chordata > Actinopteri > Anguilliformes > Muraenidae > Gymnothorax > Gymnothorax javanicus. The sequence continues at coordinate 119,211,762 of CM056194.1, read as the reverse complement.
TGTATTTGGATATTTTCCCCTCCGAATTGGGAACAGGATATATGGGGCGTGACAATTCATTGCAGTTTGTGATTTTAATAAAATTTTTTCAGAACATGAACCATCAAACCATCATGAACCAAGTAAAAACCTTAAAACATATTGAAAAGATATAAACAGACAAATATGGGAGGGAGACGGGGACACGGGAAGTGGGGTGTAGACAGCACGACAGCACTAAAACAAGCACCACGACCCCACTAACAAAACGTTCCAGCGTCCCTGGAGGGAGATGAAGTTTCTCTTGAGGGTCTGCAGGGACAGCAGTTTACTCCAAGTGCTGAGAGTCTTTTGGTTTTCCCTGGAGAGCAATTGAAAAAGAAAAAAAAGAAACAAAAATATTCATAGTTTTAGTCACAGCCTGACGTTCAAGACATAAGAATTCCAAGAACATTTCAAGACTTAAAGGGGAAGTATGGCTTGTAGCACCCTGGACCCCTTTTTCCCCCATTTTTCTAAATGGTGGTGGGACTGTTATCTAAATGAGCAGTCCAAAACTTGTCAATGTATTCCAATGGGGCAATTGAAAATGTCGATATGTTACATTTTCAGTTGCCCCATTGGAATACATTGACAAGTTTTGGAGCTGCAGTCCCTCGCTTTGTACGGGAGCAATTACAAATATTCAAAATCCCACCACTCATTTAGATAACAGTAGATGGGAAAATGGGGTCAAGTGCTTGAATGCCTTAGCAGGTGGAAAAAGCACTGTGTAAGTGCAGTCCATTTACTATTTGGCCCATAGGAGTAACGTGGGGGTTAAGTGTCATGCTCAAGGACACTGACATGTGGACAACAGAGCTGGGATTCAAACCACTAACCCCTTGGTTGATAAATGACCCGCTCTATGAGTCCGTGAGACAAAGCCAGATTTTTTCATGAATCTTGTTTTGTCGGATTAAGTTTTTTCTCTGCTGTTACAGATTGGGGGTACCTCTGCAAAATACAGGAGGGTATTCAGTGATTACCCCTTGAGCATTTTCAGATATTAACCCCTTCATGCTCAACTAAAAATGGTGCACAGAGACCACACCCCTTGAGTGATTCGGATCCACACCAATAATTGGTTGAAGAATCCAAACCATAATTCCCATTTTAAGGGGTTCTGCGTTGGCCCATGCTACACGCCTCCAACAAGTTTTGAAGAAAAAACAATTATTTTTTTTTTTTTGTGTAATTCCACAGGAATTAATCCAACAAAACAATGTTTATCCCCATGTCTCCCTTACTAGACCAACAGAGCTACAATCGCCCCACAGTTTTCATGTTAACCACCGCTGCAGAAAAAGTAATGAGTTTGAATGCAATACTCACCTCTGTCTGAGGGCCCCTTCTTCGGATGTCGCTGATTTTTTCGGAGATGCTTCTCCTTACAAGGGCCAGCTGCTGTTCAATGGCCTCCTTTGGATAATTTCGCTTCACGAGTCGGTGCCTCAGGCATTCTATGACCAAAGACAAAGAACTTAGTGATCCTTAGCAAACTACAGCGAAACCTAGTTTCAGTAACTGTAACTGGGAGTGATGTTGTTCTGGATATCATCACTGGTGCCCTTCGGTCGTAGGAACGAGGCCGCAGACAGAGTTCCGAAGACATGAGCACCAGTGATGATATTCAGAACAACATCACTCCCCCTCGCATGATATTGCTTTTACACAACAGTTCTACAATCGTTAGTAAATTTTTATGAGTGACAACAGGATAAATCAACAAATTTAACCTGTTGTCACTTAGGTTTCAAACATAAACATTCAATTGTATTGTTGTAAGTCTGAGTGATGTTGGACAGGATATCATCACACATGAATGCCTATGGAATGCCTCTTAACCAATCACATTGCGTGAAATCACTCGGCCGGATCTAACTGTTGGGTAATAATGTATAAGGTACTTACCTCTTATGACAGTCATTTTTTCGGGGGTTAGAGGACGCTTGGGGACAGAATCCTTCACTGCATTGGATTTTGCCCCGGTAACACTGCGCTCCTTTAGCTCCTCTGTGCCCCAAATGGCAACAGCCAAGGATTTGCAAAACTGGGAGTGGGATTTTGCCTCCTGCACCCTCTGCCATTTCTCGTTGGTGAGGAACACTCTGGGCCCAATTTTAATCTATACAAATGGAAACAATTGTTCTGTTAGACCTGAGACTTAAGCCTAGTAGTTTTTCACCTGGTCTGAAACCATTAGGCATGTTAGTACACAAGTCATGGACCGGTTGTGAGGACAGCACATGAGGATGGGATGTGAGGACGCTATGTGAGCACCCTGAAGGGTGAACCCACAGAAATGAGTCTGACAATGTGTCAATTGCAAATCAATAAGGCACTGTCAGTTACGTCGCTGTACCATAGTATACGTCATGTAGCACTTGTGTTTTTGTGTGTGTGTGTGTGTGTGTGTGTGTGTTGGCAGCTGACCACTTAGCGGTTAACATCCCTTTGAAAGATGTTACCAATCCAAAACTGTGTGTGAAATGGTTACCTTTCCTTCTTTGTCCAGCTCCGGGGTGATCACTTCAGGCTGTGCTTCCTGACCTGTTTCTCTGCTTCCAGACTCGGGGAGAGACTTCTTCAGGATCCCTGTCGGATAGAATAAAAAAATGAATAAAATTCTAAACTGTAGAAAAAAACACACCCAGTAAGCAGCACTGTATGTCCTCTGAGTCTGGTGGTGGCTATAGGCCCTGCACCAATTATTCTCACACTCGGACGAACTGACACTCAAACTGACTCAGATAAACTCAGACCAACTGACACTCAGACAAACGGACACTCAAACGAACAAGTTGGATAATGAAGCTGCTGCAGGCGTCGCTCAAAAACAAAAGCACTCATTTAATCTAAAAAGAGAAAAACTTGGGGAGAAACCTGGGGCGCTGAGGAGCTGCTCTTGCAAGCGCAGGTTCAGACTGCGGATTGTCTTTAGCTCTTCAGACAGCTCCTTATTTTTTTCCTGTAGTGTTTGGATTTTGGCAGTCTTTTCGGCCAATAACATCTCATTGTCTTTAGTTTTTTTTAAAATTAGAATGTATTTGTCCTGCAAATCTTCGTAGAGCTTGTAGGGCACTGACACTTCCTCGTCACTCTCCTCCCTTTCTCTCTTCTTAGTTATCTTTGCTTTCTTTTCTTTCATGTCAAGCAGAGAACCTCTCCGTGCCTTTGCCATTTGGGTTTTCTTCTCCCTCTGTAAGTTTAAAACAGAGAAAGTCAATAGAATGATCTCATACGTGCAACACCAGCCCCCATACTTTCGGGTTGGAGTTGCTGCCGAGTGGACGCTGCCATCTTGACAAATTTGACTACAGTTTGACGTCACTGGCGTTTGGTAACATACGCAGTTATGAACTACTGACTCCAATTTGATGTGACTGGGGTTTTGTAAGACGTGCAAATGTGCTTTTCTCACCTCACAACCATGTGATTCAACCCCAGTGACTTCAAATTGGAGTCAGTAGTTCATAACTGCACGTTACCTAACGCCAGTGACATCAATTGACATCAAACTTCCAAGATGGCAGGTGTTCAAAAAGTCTGACGTTGTTGTGATTTCAGTGAATGGACTGATCGCATCCAGTTTCATTTATACACCCCTAATGCCACATGACGCTGTCCTGACGATTGTCCCTAGAGTTCTGACTGAAATGGAATTGGCCTTTAAATCCTCTGTTGAACCAAGTTAACGCAGCCTTAATGCCCAATAGTTCTTTAACTGAAATGATGAAAAGTTTGACTTTCCTGTTTGATGCCACTTCCACTGGTAATAGAGGCTGGCTCTTCGTCTTCGCTCTCCACCGGTGGCACTGGAATCCTTCCTATACTGAAATCCCCTTCATAATCTTTGAGACACAATTAGAGAATATACAGTACTAATGATGGTCCAGCTCATGAAAAATGACAACTACTACTATACTAAATATTTAAAATACATTATAAAATAGTAAGCTGTTATTTTCTAAAGCAAGTAATATGGTGTGAAAAGGGTAAATTAGTTAACACAGTGGGCTACATGTTCATTCTTGATCCATCAAGACTAACAAGACAAAGATACAAAATTAGTAAGGCCATAATGAATTTTTACCTGCCAATTTTAATATTTGCCCATCATAGTATGAGCCACTTTCCTCTGGGGTCCTTTTCCAAAGGATCCTGTACCTCTTCTCGGCATTGAAGTCGTCCAGATTTTTGGGGTGGAAGTTTTCTATGTGATGCGTTGGCACGGTCTTCCAGACATTATCTTCGATGTAGCGCACATAGGCATACATTTTCAAACCTGAAAGACATAAATAATAGATCAGTACTGTTTCTGCCACATCAAAATTACTATGGGAGACAGGAAGAGAAAAATAACAATGAAGAGAGAGACAGAGAAATGCAGAGAGAGAGAGTGGGGAAGGCAGACATTACATATTTGAGTAGATTGACAGGAAAGATGGGGAGGGGGGAGAGAAAGAGAGAGGGAGAGAGAGAGGGAGAGAGACAGAAAGACAGACCGACAGAGAGAGAGACAGATAGAGGGGGGGATAGAGAGAGAGAGAAAGTGTGTGTGTGACAGACAGAGAGATAGACAGACGGACAGACAGAGAGACAGGAAGAGAGAGGTGCGTGCGTGCGTGCGTGCGCCTGACCAGGTGGACTCTGAACAGAAAGCTGATACCCAGGGTTATGAAGAGCTTGAAGTCGATGACCTTCTCTCTCTCTCTCTCTCTGAGGTGATGGTGAAGTCAGCCACAACCAGGTCTGCTTTCTGAGTGTTGGAAAAGAGAGGGGGATAAAGAGAGAGGGGGGTGGGAGAGAAAGAGAAGGCATAGAAAGAGGGGGTAGGGGTGGGGGGAGAGGGGGGTAAGAGAGAGAGAGAGCAGGGAGATGTGGAGCAGGGAGAAGGGGGAGAGAGAGTTGGGGGAGGGGAAGGGGGAGAGAGAGAGAAAGAGAGAGGTAGATGAGTTATAGCCCTCCGGTTCTGTAGCGTTAATGGTGTAGATAGACCTCCCACCAACAGAGGCTGTCGGTGTAGGTTAGTTGGTCTAGCACACACTGGTTACAAAGAGGAGACACAGGGAGAAACCATGCTGAGGAGAAATGGGTATCCCTGAAGGAGGAAGGGAGGTTAGTCCAGGGATGTTAGTGAGATCCTGTGCAAACTGGTTTGAACTCTCTTGCTTCATTACTGACTGACCTAGCTAGTTACAACTATCAGTTGGCCGGCTAGCTAGCTAACTTTGACAAAACAATGTACCGGTAGCTAACGTTAGCTCGTGTTAGCAACAGTAGGTTAAGTCAGAGAAACCTTTTTATGTAGCTAACAAGTTAGCTAATGTTAGCCATACTTAAAAACGTTAGCTGTAACGGCGCTAGCTTTCCAATGGTTTTGAAGCAATGAAACCGTTGCGGCCGTTGGTTTTCAAGAAGAGCTCCGGCGTCTTTGATGACGGCTCATTAGCATTCATAAAAAGGGGCAACCCGGTTGGTCAGAGCGTTGCTGTGCCCATGAGGCTAGCGACTACTATAACATCATTGGCCGGCGGTGACACGTGATGTTCATTGTACAAAGAAAAATAAGAAAGTAAAAAAATCACAGTGCCACAGGGGACTTGCAGCAGGAAAACCTTGTGATTTTCTCAGAAGACAGTAGATCGTCTGGCGTTGATGTGGACAACTCAAGAGACACAGGTGATGACTCTGATCCACTTGAAGAAGTGTCTGGGAGAGTTTCTTCAAGAGACAACAGTGGTCCCTGTGAGTTGTCTGTGAACAGTCCATATGACACTGATGACAGTAGCACCACAGGCGACAGGGAGCAGGGTGACACATTGCACATGTTTTGGTCAAGTCCAGACTGAGATACACTATTCGAAGACAGTAGACAGTCTGGCATTGATGTGTTATGGCCCCAATTTGTTACGGCGTCAATTACAGCAAGGGATGACAGACAAAATTCTTAAACTTCAACAGATTTAATTTAACAAACACTTAGAACTAATCTACACTCTACCCTACTGACCAAGATTGAAATAATAATAAAAAAATAGTTACAGTCCCTTGGTAATTGAGATGGGCTGCAATGTTGCGATGTCTTGGGACAGGAAAATGCTCCAACACAGGCAAAAATCCACAAAAAGCTTCACAGGTCTTGAAAAGAGTGACAGATCTGGTCAAATGTATCCTTCCACAATTTCTCCTTGCAATTTCTCCAACTACTACACTCTCTTGATTTTTCTCCTTATATACTCTTTTCCAGCCCCCTCTGAGGCATGCCCAGGACATGCCCCAAACCTAGCTCCAGACTGCTTAACAAAAAAAAGTTAATACTGCCATCTAGTGGCTTTTTTTTTCCACATTACACCTCCATTCCAAAAGGGAAAAATTTTGACTCATAAAGGCAAAATTTTTCTTTTCAATACAAAAATGGTTAAGTTGACACTTGCGTATATATATATACATATAAACAATATGCTAATAAACACAGGTGATATATATATACACATACTCAAACACGGGATAAACAATCGGCAATTACATTGTCAGTACCCTTTACATGCTTAATTTCCAAGTCAAACTCCTGTAAAATCAAACTCCAATTCAACAATCTCCGATTCTTGTTTTTCATCTTACTCAAAAACATTAACGGATTGTGGTGAGTATATACAATCATTGGCTTTTGCCCCGTACAAACATAAACCTCAAAGTGTTGTACGGATAGAACCAGAGCCAACAGCTCCTTCTCAATTGTGGAATAGTTCTTTTGGTGGCGGGCCATTCTTTGAGAAGTGAACCAAAATGTCACACACATGACCAGATGTCATCAAATAAAGAAATACTTTGAAAATTAATGAAAGGTATCAAATTTATTCCTTGCTATTCTCCATACCCCAAAACTATGAAAATTCTAGATTTTTCAACTTCACAGAGTTTTTGAAGTCAAATAGAGTTATGAAAAACCTGTTTCCGTGTGAAGTCACACACGTGACCAGTCGTATTTGACCTCTGACCTTAAGTAGTTAAAGTTAATGTAACAAATAACATTTTTACTTGATAGACTTGGATAAGTAGTACTCTTATACAAGGTCCACAATCATGAACCTCCAATGCTTTTGTAATTGAAGGAGATTTTTTCTACTATTTGTTACATTTTTGGTCACACACGTGACTGAGAATGGCCCTGGCGATTGAACTTCCTGGAGAAGTATGCCACGGGATGCTCAATATCAGAGTCACTTCTCTGTAGGAGCACAGATCCACAAGCTTGGTCGCTAGCATCGACCGCCATGGAGAACAGTTTGTTGAAGTCAGGAGATTTGAGCACGGGTAAGTGACATAGCAGGGACTTCAGGCGATCGAAGGCTCTTTGGCATGCTTCATCCCAAGTGAACTTTACGTCTTTCTTCAGTTGGTTGGTGAGACTGAGAGCAATCTCAGCAAAGTTCTTGCAGAACTTGCGGTAGTACCCGATCATTCCAAGGAAGCGGCGCAAAGCTTTTTTGTTGTCAGGAACTGGAAAGTCCATGATGGCTTGGATTTTAGCATTTATGGGTGCCACCTTACCCTGGCCTATGACTTAGCCAAGATACGTGACAGTAGCACAATCAAAGTCACTCTTGTTCAGGTTAACAGTCAGATGGTTAACAATTCTGATGGAACCCCAGTGTTCAAATCATCAAAATATTCTCTTTGGCCAATTCACTTAACACTGAATGAGCTCCCACCAAAACTAAGATATAAACATGTAATACTTGCAGCTCTTTGGTTTGAGCCAAGTGAGCCTACGATGAATGCCTTTATAAAACCTTTTGTTGAGCAAGCAAAAACACTGGTAGAAACAGGGGTTTCATGGAGAAAAAACGGGAATCCTACAAATAGTACGTTAGTTGGACTGACGTGCTGTGTAGATTCCGTAGCCAGGCCCCAGATGTAGAACACCACCCAATTTAATGGTTATTTTGGCTGTGGATTCTGTTTGCACCTAGGCACTCTGGTAGAGAGACAAGTCAAATATCCAGTTGGTGCAGAAGACTACGAAGACAAGACAAATGACTCAATGCTAGAGGACATGAAGCAAGCACTCCAGCAGAATGCAAGTGTGAATGGGGTAAAGGGGCCGTCCCCTCTTATCAATATGCCAGACTTTGATATTGTGTGGGGATTTGTGCTAGATTATATGCATTCTGTTCTGCCTGGGGTTACAAGACAACTAACAAAGCTACAGGTAGATTCCTCTTCAAGCACAAAGCCATACTATGTTGGGAGTCCAAGAACACTAAGAGTTCTGGATGAGAGGCTGAAAGCATTTCAGACACCTAACATAATCACAAGAATGCTGCGGGGATTGTCTGAAAGAGCCCACTGGAAAGCATCAGAGTGGCATCACTGGCTGCTGTTCTACAGCTTACCCTGTCTTGAGGGGTTGCTGGACAACAATACCTGAAACATATGAGCCTTCTTGTATCTGCCATATACCTTCTTTTACAAGAAGAAATCTCTCACGCAGATATTGACAAAGCTGAAGCCATGCTTCTTGAGTTCACATTCAGATTTCAGATTCTGTATGGAGAGTCCGCTATGACTTTTAATGTCCACCTCCTAAGCCATCTTGCTAAGTCAGTGCGTCTCTGGGGCCCACTGTGGACAAACTCTGCCTTTGTATTTGAGAATGCAAATGGAAATCTGCTAAAGCTGGTACAGGGCACAAAAGGAATTCCCCGTCAGGTTGTTAACAAGTTCCTTTTGCACAGGGCCATCCTACACTTTGCATCTAAGCATCCCATTAGTAACAATGTTCTGAGATTTTGTACAAATCTGACAGACCAACATGTTGCCAAAGCAAGCAAGATTGACAAAACCACAGTATTGGGCAATGGCATGACACGCCCTCACAAATGAAGAGAAACTGGCCTTTCAAGCTACAAACATGCATGGCCCTGACATGGTCATGGTACACAAGCGGACTGTTGTTGAGGGCCTCTTATACACAAGCCAAGACTACAGACGTCCTCTGGGAAAAACGACCGCTTTGTCAAACTAACCTGTGGTAGCTTTGGGGAAATCAAAAGGATACTATCCTTCACACATGAAGACAAAGACACTGTCTTGTTGATGCTGAGAACATTCTGTGTAACCCCAGCATTCAAGTTACCTCTTATGCATGAGGTGACTGGAGATTCTCGAGAGGCGGTATTATTGCCAGTCAGTGCAGTTCAAACTAAATGTATCTGCCTCCAAATAGAAAATAAAATGCTTATTTGTACTTTCCCTAAAACACATGAACAAGACTAAAGACCAGACGGTATCAGTAAATTCAGTAAAGACAATGTGAAAGAAATGCAAGAGTACACAGAAAAGAAATGAAAGTGAAAGTCATGAAAGTAAAGTGAAGAGTATGAAACCGAAGTTAAAGGGGAAAAGTAAAATTAATGTAAATCATATAGGCCTGTTTTTCGGTGCAGATAAAGAAATAGAAGTAAAACTACAGTAAAGAGAAAAGAAGGTAGTTAAGGGTAACAGTGAAGACAATGCAGAGTAAAGGGAATGTGAAACTAATGCAACACAACACAATGCAAGTGAAAGTCACGAAAGCAAAGCAGAGTATTAACTGAAGTTAAAAGTGAAAATGAAGAAATTAAATGAATGTTAATTTAAACGAGAAGACAGCACCTCGGCAAAGTGTATTTCAGTGGCAAGTAGAATACTTGAAGTGTCTAAAACGCATAGTTTTATAAATTTTGCACACTTGTCCACTCGCTCACTCACTCAATGTAGAATATTCACTCACAGTGCCCTATATAGTGGGTGAGTGTGCATTTCGAACGCATTGTGAAATCAAATGCCAGTGCCGCGGTGCTTGTGCGTCAGTTATTCTCTTACATGACGTCAGTTGTTCTCTTTTCTTTCATCCGGGCCATAAAGTCGTTCAAAGGGCCTTCAGTAAGCTCTCCCTTCACGGCTTGGCTGCCCGCAAGCTGTTTTTAATTAAGCTGGCCTGATTAACAATCACACAATTTATCGACTGAGCGACTAAGACCAATACACAACCTATAATTAGAAATGGTAATGAAATGTGAATTCCCATTGCCTACATTTATATAATTGATAGGCATTGCAAATCCAAAACTTTCGCGGACTTTGCAGCATTTCGTCAGCCTGCTGCTCGAATCTCCAATTTGATAGAAACAAAAACTCATATGTCCACGACATTGCAAAATACAAAATTTTATTGATTGGATACATTCTTGGAAGAAAAATAGTCATCCTACCCAAACACAACTCAACTGCATTCTTACATGCAAAATTAAACATTTTTTATGCTCTCCTGTAAAGTTTATCATTTTGAAGATACGAGGTTTTATCAGCAGGCCGACAATTTATTTTCGCCGCGCTTGGGATTGTCACACAGCTGCGCAACCTTACAGCGCCCTTTAGCCATGACAATATTCAAAATGAAGAACGGATTCCCGCAGCCACGCAAACTAATTTCCGCAAATCTGAGCTCCTTAACGAGCGCTGAAATTATGAAGGCATATTGATATTTACGTCGTCATTTATGCCCAGAAGACGCCTCATAATTTTTTGGTGCAATGCATCACAATGCTATCAAAAGTAAATTAGACTGTCGTCGGTTTTTACCAATTAATCTGAGCAACTGTGGCTAATTAGGAGATGAAAACTGCGAGAGGTTAAGGTTATTAAGCATTTTAAAGGTGAGGTTTCCGAAGATCAAATTCAAAATCAGAAAATTCCCCATGTAAAAATGTCTGCCCCCTAAGCCAATGTGAAGACTCCCTGGTTTAAAAATGCGTCGCACAGGATAATTACCAAATTAAAATTTATAAAACTATGTGTTTTAGACACTTCAAGTATTCTACTTTCCGCTGAAATATACTTTGCCGAGGTGCTGTCTCCTCCTGTAAGTCATATAATGTTCAATTTGTGCAGATAAAAGGTAAAAGAAGTAAAACAGTAAAGAGAAAAGGAAAGTAATAAGACTAACAGTACAGACCTTAATGTAAGGAGTAAAGGGAATGTGAAACTAACGCAAGACACAGTAATACAAGTGAAAAGTCATGAGCAAAGTGAAGCAGAGTATGAAGTTAAAGGTGAAAATGAAGAAGTTAAAGTAAACTTAAGTCATACTGTGTATTTTGTGCAGATAGAGTGAAATATGAAAATAAACGCAAATCATATACTGTTTATTTTTTGCAGATAAAGTAAAAAAAGAAACCTACAAAAAACAGACAGGGGAAGTAATGGTAACAGTGCTATTGTAGCTCAGCAATATATTGTTCTCCCACAATGTTGTGAATATCGTAAAATTGTCTATTGTTTTCTTTTATCATTTTGGTGAACAGACAAGTGGGGTGGTGTTTTACTGCCTGACTACATGCCCTCTGTTCTGCTTGGAATTACAAGACAAAAAATCTACTAGTTTGGGGCAGTTTTGATTTATTTTAATTCTTATTGATACTTTTTTGCTTTTTAATAGCCTACTGTATGCATCATGCTTATTATCATTGTGTTTATTGTGTTACTGTTATTATTGTGTACAGCCAAAGATCCGATTGGCTTTACTGGTTGGCAGGATGACCGGAGATATCCTAAAAAATATTAAATCAATACTTAAAAAAAATCAATACCTTCATTTTATTGTATTGTGCGTATGTTTGTCAATAAAAGACCTGCATTTTAAAGAAGTTGGGAGTGTGCCAGTATCTTTTTCTTACCATAGTTAGCACCTCCATCAGGTTGTGTTCTTTTCCCTCCTCTTGGATGGATGAGTCATGAACAAAATTATGAACAAAATCACAAAAGGCCAAATATGATTTAATCACAAATTTAATCGCAAAAGGCCAAAGGTGATCTTGGAATGTATTAAATGAAATCACTGAACACTGCAATCTACAAACATACTGTATAGCCTACACAAGGACCCACTAGAAATCACGCAGATGTGATCGCCAAAGAAGGCAATAACATCTGTGTTCCTCCATCACATTAGGAACCATTAGAGACCACTACACCCTGCAGTGACCACTAGACCACTGTATAGTGACCATTAGACTGGTATAGAAACGCCTGTAGGAACCATTAAGACTTCTATAGGAACCATTAGACGCCTGTGGGAACCATTAAGACTCCTGTAGGAACCATTAGTAGGGACCAGTTAAAGTCCTGTAGATTTGTGTAGGAGATAATAGAATCCCATTAGAAAAACAAACCGAACCATTAGGTAAACATAAGTAGCCATTAGAAACCATTACAAAACCACCAGGAACCATTAGAAACCAATAGAATATGCCTAATGGTTGCCTAATGGTTTCTCTGACTTTTTATGAAAACATGGACCAACGACACATAACATCCATACAGAAACTTTGGTATGAATGGCTTTTTGAGGGCATTAGCCAAAACTAGCTAGTGTCCTATAGCCACACATGCGATCGTTTCACAGCGAAAGCAAGCTGTAGTTGGCCACAAACGATGACTGTTCATTTATAAACTGAAATTAGCAGGATTAAAAACCAACAGGACTATCCGAGACTGATAAAACTGCATAACTACAACCGGGGGTTGAAGTGGGCCGGAACGGTCCGGAACAGCGTTCCGCCACCTTAGTCTGACTTGAAATATTTATCTGACAAACAGTAGAGCCGCGGACTACAGATCATTTTTGCATGCTGCTTTCAATAGACCCTTTTGGTATAAGGACGTGAAAAAGCGAGATTTGGAGTGCGCATGCTCTTTGCAGACTGTGGGGCAGAAGATGCACAAATCCTATTTAAAAAGGTGGGGAATTATAAGTTCTTTCGCTTTCCCCATGGTAAAAGGCAGTTTACAGCGTGGATTCGGACTATAAACAGGAATATTTTTCGTTCGGGAACATTCAAGGGTGTGCAGCGTACATTTTGTGTCTGGATGGCGAGATTTAGAATTCTGTATTCAACCTACTCCAAATATCGATTGATGTTTGGGTACCCAGAGAAACATTAGGATATGAAAACACGTCAAGCGTACGTCCAGTTCAGGAAATTTAGAGTTTAGTTTCAAGTGCTGCTATTCGTGTCAGTTGCATGTCGTTAACGGCGGCTGTCATGTCACTGATGACACACTGGGTTGCTAGGGCAGGCGCAGCATATGCATTCGTGATATTAAATATTAATGTTAAATTCTAAACCCCCTTTCTCACTGATAAAACTCCACTAAAACATATTGGCGCCCCCCTTTTAAAATAATTTTGGCAAAAAGCTGGAAAAAAGTGGAGGCTGGATACAAAATTATTTTTCCCCTGACGATAAAGCTAGACTAAGCTCTATCAGTTTTCTCCTACAAACTGAAAGCACTGACTTCTTCAGCACAACAGAGACTTGAGAGACTATATCGGCGAGATACTGTCAAGGCAAGTCCTTGACATTTTCAGCACAGATGAAAATCCGAAATCAAATGCATGGCGTTCAGTCAAACAGCAATGATATGGCGTTGTATTTTACATGTTTACCTGCGCACTTATCAATGTTAAGAGCGATTAGGATCATGTGTGCTTGCTGGTTGTTTTTGCACATTCGTTGCAAGAACACTGTAGCCATTAGCTGACTTAAGGCGCGGGACCCAATCATAGTGGTGTTAATGACATTATTTCACGTCCGCAAAACTAACTGGCAAGCAAATGCCACTTTGTTGGCTATAAATAGCAAGTAATTATGAAATTGAAATCACAAGGAAACCAAATTATTATTGCAAGCAGCGAAATGAAAACCACACCTACTTAGCTCTGAGGGGCCAAGTTCTGTAATGTGAGCCCCTCGGAGCTTACCTAGACTGAAAATGTCGTAGGCCCTATACACTAACATTCCCCCTTTGGCTTGATTTTTTTTTTTTTTTTTTTGCGTAGAGTTTAACATCTACTTAAAGTCGTATACAGCCTATAGGATCGAACAAAGCCAGTCCCTTTTCAAAATGTGGATTCAAAAACTGGACACTGCAAAACAATAACAGCCTGAAACAACAAAAGATTAAACAATAATTTGACGATTAGTGGGCCAACTTAAATAACTTATAATACCGTCCAGTACCTTAACTACATTTCTCCGATCAGATCGCTCTTTCCTTTTAGCTTAAGTCGATTAAAGAGATCCTTTCGTTTGTAGGGAAACACAGAGCAAAGCCAACATTATTTGGGTCAACGAAGTCAGGCCAGCCCTGACAAAATGAGTACTGCAGACTCTAGTGCGATCATTCGGGACAAAGTTCTTCCGATTTATAGCTCGAATCCACGCCTGTCCTTGTCTCTTGCCACGGGGAACACGAAAAAACCTTATGTCCCCGTCTTTATGATACCGGTTTATGCACCCTTCTACGCAACAAATAGCCACTATATTTCCTTTTGCCCCACATCAGCTATATTGGGCATGCGCGCGCGGACTTCCGGCCTTAAACCGAACTGGTCTAATCAAAAGTACCAAGATGCTCAACAAATCAGAGCGCAACATCAGTCTCTGCTAGCCCCGCCTTCACTAAAGCGCAGCTGTATCGTATGCTGTATTTCATTTGAGTGAGTGCATCGGTCACGTACCAGCCTGCGAGGAATTGTCAATGTTTGAAACGGTGTTTTTAGCCAAAGTAAGTTAACTTAAGTTAGATTAACTTAAGTTGAAGTCGATGGTGAAATTTTGTAATATTCAACAATTCAAACCGGCCAACTAAAAGAATTTAAATTGAAAAAGGGTTGACGTTAGCTGCTTTAGGCTATGTGCAAAACGCTACCAGGCTGCTTACCAGCCAGCTAGTGCATTAATAAAATTATTAGCGATCCAGTCGAAGTCTGACAAAGGCTCAATTGCACCGATCGTTATGCAAGCAGTGTTGGTTTTTGTTTCTGGCTCAGCAGTAACGTTGTGCTTTCTTTTCAGTAAACTTTTGTCGGAGTGTGATTTGAGGATGATTTAGATTGCTGCATGAGAGTATTGATAAACCAGAGCACACAAGGCTACAGCTTGATCACTTGATACATTTAGCCATAATTTTGCATTGGAAATCAGCACATTTTGTAAGTAGAATATGGTTTATGTGTGCAGTGTAAGGACAGTGTCCTTGAAATCACGAAAACATTCAGATTTCCGTTACTTGTTAATTTTGTTAATTATGTAATAGTTTTGATTTACTGTTTTAAGAAATTAAAAATACTGTAACAGTAGAATATCTTCACTGTCATACTTCCCTATATTCTGCAAGTTTTCAGCCAAATCCATCACTGTTTTTCTCGTTATGCCCACTTCCAAATTACGTGAATACGAAAATCAATGCCATAGTCCCAATGGACCAAAAATAAAGCGAATACAGTTATTTGCAATAATGTGTGCCATTTTCCCCCACTGCGCCGCGACACCGAATCGTAGGGTTCCCCCACCTGTCAAATCCCACTTTAAACCACTGACTACAACAGAGAAAAACAAAGCTTACCTGTCCAGTGGCAGCAAGGCTAGCTGTGCATCACTTTTTAAACCCTTTGATTCCTTCAGTTTTCCCCATTGAAAGCGGCACCGATATAAATACAGCTCTTGGCCATCTCGCGTTTTTCCTCCTTAATTCTATTTGTTCCTCTACCGTTCTTCGGCGCATTGGCTGTTTAATTGTGTACGCCGTGTCCCGTAGCGCTGGGATCGGAGGTTTCTTCTGTTCTGCTTTTGCTAGCGATGGGTCAAACAATACCGGAGCGTCAGTGCGTGCATCGAGCACAAAGGGAGTACCCCGGCTGAATCCAAATCTCCACCCTCTGGACTTGCAGACTGAGCCCTCACGGACTTCAAGCGTGCGAAATGTGACGTCTTCACCGTCATCACGTAAAGTCTGCAAGAGCGGGAGTCTGCAGCGTTGTAAAAGGAGCTGATAGAAAGGCTTCGAGTCTGTTTCACTTGTTTCCGTGCAAATGCATATTGATTACCTCTACAGCCTATATTTCTGTATCATGATGTTGAATTTTATACCTGGCCTACGTTATTCAAGTAACGTTTTAATTTTATAAATGTATAATAAGTTTATGTGGTTGTGCGTGTGTGTGAGTGTGTGAATGTGCTTTTTTCTGTCAGCAATTTGGAAAAATTAAAACGTCACGTCCGTATTGCAATGAATTGTGGGTAATTAAACTAGTGAAGTCTGCTCCAAGTCGGAGCGGCTGCCTGGAAAGCACCTCTCCCCCCTAGACCGCCCCTAGACCTCAGTCCAATCACAATCAATCACATGATATGCCCTCTGATCCAATCATAACAATCAGCCGAACATTGAAAAACGCCATACGTATGGTAGCGCGCTGCAGGCTGCAATTGACAGGAGCAAATATTCGATTTCCCAATACTTCACGTGAAAAAAAATCTCCATTACATTTCATTAAATGTAAATGGAAACGTAGGCTACTTGTAACTTAATTAGCTATTTAATATGGTCCGTATAAGTTCAAGATACGAAGTAGTACGCTAGCTATGTGGTTACGTCCGTTGACCCATAAATGGAAAGATAGAAGGGGCCCTTTTGTGTCTGCTAGTCTTCGTTCAAAACGCAACTGCAAGCCAGAATTTCAACGAAAGTATTCTAGCGTTCACATTTTTCTGAGCAGAGTGCTCTCATCTGTCCCCTGTTCAGACCTACCAGAGAAAACAAGTAACTTAAAATTGAAAGCATGCCACATTCCCGCAAAACTTCACGCTACAACACAATGAGGTTGATACATTTTCACCTGAACCAAACTCATAAAATCGCCGCCTGTAAAAAAAAAAAAAAAAAAAAAAAAAAAACCGAACCAACTGAGTTGTTCCATTGCGGTCAAGCTATCACCAGTTCGGAAAACGACGGTCAAACTATCACCAATAAAAATGTGATGCTGAAATACAGCGGATAGAGCGGTAGCCAAGTCACTTGATACGATTGCTGTCAAAAATTGACTTGTGGAACGAAATAACGAGGCTTATTCAATGAAAGTATGCGTGTATTTTGTTCAGCAAAAAAATCGTAAACAACTTCCATAATTTGGTTTGAAAATGATTTTTATTTATTTCTTTTTTCACTAAAAAGTTGACACTTTGTGGAGATTGTAATTTAAGATTTTTAAGTGCTATTCAGTGGCATAGCCAGAACTGAAAATCGGGTGTGCCAGAACATCCCTTTACAACTTCTATTAGTCCTGACTTGTTCGCAATCATCTTTCTTAATGAACTATGCATTCACTCCGAAAACACTCCTCTCTATCAGGTGTTGCTAGTTCTCCTCGTGAAAGATGGAAGTCATTCGTTTGGACGTGCTTTTTTTTTTTGCCTTTCAATCAGCCATACTCAAAATTGCGTACAGGTGTTTCTCATCTTCGCTCTTTGATTTAATTCCAACAATGTAAGCGATCATGAAGAGCATGTTTGATCGCCTGATGTGCCAAAAAAAAAAAAAAAAAAAACGAGCGCTGGAAGATCCAGAGCAGTTTCGTAAAGAGTGCGGCTACAAGTAAATTATCTTTCTGAACTGAATTTAGCCTATTATTTTGTCACACTTGGATCGCATTAAGAAAAACGCCGTGTCTATAATCGCCAATATTGTATTGTTATAATTGTAAAACGTTTTAATTAAGGAAAATGATTGAGAACAAGTCAGGAGCAATAATTGTTCAACCGCGTCCAAACGAATGATTGTCATCTTACCTTCACGAGCAGCGCCGTCTTATAGGGGGGACAGGTGATGACAATTCTAAGGGCCCATAGTACATTAGGGCCCACAAAACCCACAGTAGCCGCCATGACTAAATTATTATGCATAGATCTAACTAATATTCATATTAATGCATCAGAGTTAAAACAAAGCCACAAAGGCATGCTATATTGATTAAATACATTTCAATACCCCCCTTCTTAAAAAATGGCTCTTGGAAAATTGTTTTTGCGTTTTTTGCTCGCGAGGTTCACGAACTCTGCAGGAGCAAAGCAGGGGGCCAGAACATTGCAAGATTCTTTTCAAAGAAAGGTGAGAGTATTAAACTAGCTTGCTATGTTAGCTGTTCAGGGTGGTTATTCAACTGCTAACGTTACGTTAATGTAACATGCGGTCAGCTGTGTAAATAATCGCCTGACAAGAATGACATTACTCAATTATTAACTATATCATCCACAATAAAGATCGGTAAGGTTATCATTCGCCAGCCATTATAATATGCTGTCAACAAATCCGCTTGCAGCAGGACACGCTCCTCCATCCTTATTATGACTGCATACTTAGCTCTCTTTAGCTTTAAGTGATAGTACAGGCTAGGTTAGGCTAGCGAGCTACACGCAGTCAGTGTGGTAACCTTAGGGAAGACTTAAATAATCGCTTGACAAAGCTGTCATTACTTATACCTTCTTACATGAGTGTTTACTAAAACTAAACTGCTACTTTAGCCTGTTGACATAAGTCTTGCGAACGCAGGGGGTAATTTTACAGAGCTTGCCCTCGTCTTAACAATAACAAAGTGAAGCTGAGCGCTTAGAGCTATGGTACTGAGAAGCCCATTTAGATTTTGTTTATTCCGAGACTAGGTAGGTTAGTTCTTCATCAGTTGTTCCATAAAACATAACTTTAAATGTTTACAAAAATAATATGAAATGGAACTATTAAACCTTTATGCTCTGCTACTCCAAAATCAGCTGTGGCTGCTTCATCTGAGTCTGACCCAGCAGTAAACCCTCACCACCAGCAGTCTAAAGATGTTTTTTGGTGGTGAGTGAGTGAGTGTGAATAAGAGAACTAATTATCCAAAATTTACATGATAATACTCTGACTCTTTATTGAGTGGTTAATCATAAAAAAGGGAAAAATTGGGTGTATTGCATCAGGCACTGCCAAGAACACTGAGAAACAGAAAAATAAAGAATAACATCATGATACATAATTGTAAAAAAAAGGGCAATGAAAAGTCGGGGGTGGGGGCCCACATTGATATTCTGTCAGGGCGCCCAGAATTCCTAGCAACTGCCTTCTTCACGAGGAGAACTAGCAACACCTGATAGTGTGGATTATTTTCGGAGTGAATGTATTGTTCATTAGGAAAGATGATTGCGAACAAGTCAGGACTAATACATGTTGTAAAGGGATGTTCCTGGCACACCCAATTTTCGGTTCTAGCTACGCCACTGGTGCTATTACTCCAGGGCCCGTATTCACAAAGAATCTCATCTTATCACTAGGAGTACTCCTAAGTAACGCTAAAGCATTTTATGTAGGGGTAAAATCTTAAAGGTTATTCATAAAGCCGCTGAGAGCAACTTTTAGTTAAGAAAACTGGTAACTCCTAAACTAGGAGTGGCTCTGAGATAGGTGGGATTAAATCTCCGTTGCTATCGATGACATCGATTCTCATGCACGAGCCTTGGGACAATGAGCACTGTGATTGGTTGTTTGGTGACAGGGCGGCCCATTGAAAAAAATATCCCACATACAACCCATGGAGGTAAAAAAAAATGAGCAAATAGTCAGAGCAGCTGGTCTGTCCCATGAAATAATAACACCTTGAGCACTCCTGAAAATGCACTATGTGCAGTACCTACATATCACGCTCTAGGCAAATAGGAAAGAGATAGTTGTAAAAACGCCAAAACAAGGCAATAATGAAACGCGTCATGTCCCAATAATCGGCAACTTTTACCCAATGGGAATATGTTGCGATCATTTAAATGTGGGGCCGTTCAAGTTTGTTTGCCCACATTTTGTAATTACTTTACTGGGGCTCTCTGGGGTGAGACGCACCTCCCCATGCAGCACATGAAACCGGCGCTTCAGCTGCCCAATACCACGCTCCACCACACTGCTTGTCGTCTTGTGTGCTCTAGTAACATGCACGAAAAAGACAACAGCAGACCAAATATTTGTAATGTACAGTATTATGCCATCTACACATGTAATAGGCTATAGCAACAATGACCTACCTGTTATAATTTTGTTGTGGTCCCGGTTGTGATTTCAGTTAAGGGGTGAAGAGCCAACGTTTGCAAGGGTAGCCACTGTCCCCTAGCAAGTGACATCCGGCAGGCACATAATGCCTGTCAAATAATTGTCATCAGCCTCTTTCCATTAAAATGCAAGAGTCGTGCGTGGATCCTGGCCATTTCGCAACAATGTCCAAAATATTGTATTCGGCATCAAATACTATCTGGGTGTTGATGGAATTAACTTTTTTTAGGTCACCTGAGACGAAGTCTCAAAGTGACCTATTCTAATCGCCTTTTGTCCGTTGTGCATCCGTAAACAACTTATATTTTCGACTTCTTCTCAGAAACCGCTGATCCGATTTCAATAAAATTTTGCAGGAACCTTCCTTGGTCAAATATGCACCAAAATAATATGGTGCCCACCCCCAGGGGCTCTGAGGGGCGGGGCTAAAACTATTCAATACATTTTCAACAACTTCTTGGAACCCGCTGATCCAATTTCAATAAAATTTTGCAGGAACCTTCCTTGGTCAAATATGCACCAAAATTGTGAATTATATTGTGCCCATCCCCAGGGGCTCTGAGGGGCGGGGCTAAAACTGGTCAATACATTTTTTACTTCTTCTCAGAAATCGCTGATCCGATGTCAATAAAATTTTGCAGGATCCTTTGTTGGTCAAATATGCACCAAAATTGTGAATTATATGGCGCCCATCCCCAGGGGCTCTGAGGGGCGGGGCTAAAACTGGTCAATACATTTTCAACAACTTCTAAGAAACCGCTGATCCGATTTCAATTAAATTTTGCAGGAACCTTCCTTGGTCAAACATGCACCAAAATTGTGAATTATATGGTGCGCATCCCCAGGAGCTCTGAGGGGCGGGGCTAAAACTGGTCAATACATTTTCCACATCTTTTCTGAAACCGCTGATCTGATTTCAATAAAATTTTGCAGGAACCTTCCTGGGTCAAATATGCACCAAAATTGTGAATAAATGCTGCCCACCCCAGGGGCTCTGAGGGGCGGGGCTAAAACTGGTCAATACATTTTCCACTTCTTCTCAGAAACCGCTGATTCTATTTAAATACAATTTTGCAGGAACCTTCCTTGGTGAAATATGCACAAAATTTGTAAGTTATATGGTACCCACCCCCAGGGGCTCTGAGGGGCAGGGCTAAAAGTGGTCAAATTCGCTGAAATTTTAAAAATCTTCTCCAGACCTAGATATGCTAGAAAACAATACTCTTCATAGATGGAAGGCTCTTGAGGTGCTTTATAAAAATTGTGAACTTCATGACCCTCGAGCTCCATGTTTTCCCCTGGGGAGGGGGTGAAATTTACCATAGTTTATATAGGAAAATGATACTTTTGGGTATACTTGGTTAATTGACATCAATAACATCTGTTTTCATACAACTCAGGGGACCATTAAGGCCCACGGGCCTCTTGTTTTTGTTTACAAATACCTCTTCATCTTGGGTCGGAGAAATAATTCAAACATGGGTCTCGTCAATAGCACCGATGATACCGGGCATACCTGAGATGCGCATGAATTCAAGTTTGATTCTATGTTGTTGGCGAATGTCCGTTTGAAACCGGATAACTGTCGGATGATATGGCGTTCACTGAGCGCAATGGTTGTTCGTGAATTGAGCGACTGACAGATGATTGTGAAATCCTTAAATTGTCCACGTTGCGAAGTTGCATTTTTCCGGTGGCCAAGTAACGAAGTGTTGTCAAACATTTTATTACGGCGCTTATTGGGTTGTTTCTCATGGCTGGAGACGTAATTCCCTCCCTCACCAAGTCACCAACAAATAAAATCCCTTCACGGTTGATCTGATATCTTTTTAACAACAGCGCATCATTCAGAATTTCCAAGTCATTCCGTCTTTCAACAGCAGCAGCCATTTTCCGATTCTTTGTGAATAGGCTTTAGCGTGTTAGGAGTCCTCTTGACTACTTTTAAGCTCTCCCAGACTTAGGAGCTACTTTTAGGCCTAAAATACTTCGTGAGTAACACTTAGTAAAAATAATTAGGAGTCCTAAATTTACGACTGACACGGCCATTTTTTTTTTAGCAGTTTTTCCTAAATCCGGCAATTAGGACCTACTTTTAGCGCCAAGATGCTTTGTGAATATGGGCCCCGATCTCTAGCAACTGCATGTCACAGTCACTTTAAGCAAAAAAAAAAAAAATAAAATAAAGGTCGATATTACTCTGGTATTAATGTTGGAATTGCCATCAAAATTGATATTTTGAGGTGGACAAAAAAGAAGAAAATTCAAGTGGGGACCATCATACTTGTGTAATTCAAAATGTCTGTGGAAATTAGTGGTCCCAAACAATACTGCATATGCAGTAGTAAAAGCATGTTGAATAAAGATTGAATGCATGGGTGAATCATCAAAGAAACAGCCATCAAAGTACAACCCCAATTCCGAAATAGTTGGGACAAAGTGTAACTTGTGAATAAAATCAAAATGCAGTGACTTTCAAATCACACCAGCCAGTATTTTATTCACAATAGAACAGAGATAACATAGCAAATGTTGAAACTGAGAAATTTTATAATTTTATCCACAAAATGAGCTCATTTCTTGTGTCTGCTGCTGTTTGGCTAACGGCTTCCAGCCCTCTATACAGACCCCTGATTACAATTGTTGCCTACTTACCAGTGTGAGTCTCTCTCTCTGTCCCTCTCTTTCTCTCCTTCTCTCTCTCTCTCTCGCTCTCTTGCTCCATTGCTCGCTCTCTCTCGCTCTCTCTCAACAAGTCTCATATAACGTTAGTATTACTATAATTTATAGGCTAATGGTTGAATGCTTTTCACAGAATGCCAAAAAAGAAAAACAAGCAATATCTAGAGCCTGATCTTCCTTCAAATGTCCCAAAGACAACATTATTTGTAAGACACTGCACTTTTATCCAACATGGTGACATTTTTTGTTGGTTGCCAATTTCCTTTCTTCTTATTTTTTTGAAAATATTAGGCAGTGAAAAGTTAATGAATCAACTGAATGGCATTAGCTACATGACTTATTTTCATAAAAGTGCATTGCTGTAGATGTTTGATGATGAATTTGTGTCACTTAGACAGAGACAGAGACAAGAAAACCAGGAAAATGTCCCAGGGGACGTCCAGGAGGAAAATGAGGACATCTTGTTAGAACATGTAAGATAGACATTAATTCACTTAATTGTGTTGATGATTTGTCAAGTTTACTGACTGTTTTAATATTAAAAATAATAATGAGTAGTCCATACCCATAAGTGCAATAGCCTAATTTAAAGCTCATTGTGCATGCTATTGACATCTCACCCCATCTTGCTGTTCTGTACTGTATCCTGTACCCGACTGCAGCCAGACTGCACTGTACTGTACCCTACTGTACCTTAACTGCACCGTGCCTTACCCAGACTTATGCCTGTACCCCTCTTACACCCACAAACAGACTACAAAGTTGACATGTTGTACTGTACCCTACTGTACTGTACTAGCCCACAAACAGACTACAGACTTAACAGTACTGTACCCTATTTTTACTGCATCAGATTCTGATTTTAAAAATAATCAGATTTGCAGGGCTGGATCAAATGAGTTGTGAGGGGGGGTTCCTGGCGGGCTCTAGGGGACCGCATAGGCCCCCTGGCGGGATCAAGGGGTAGCGCGCCCTGGGGTCTCAGGGGACAAAGCCCCCAAAAATCCAGCATTTTAGCTATTTCTGAGGCAAAAATCGAGCCATTTCCAGGGCTTCTACATCCAATTTCAACCAAAATAGATAATGTTAAAATGTCTCTAATAACCAACAGGAATTCCTTTTAAACCAAGTACCCATTCAGCTTAACAGTAAATCTACACCAAGATCATATGTCTTCACCCATGCAACTGAGAAAATATCCTAAATGTAAAAGCCTCATCAAAAATCAACAACAAAATTTCAAACCTTGAGTTCAAAGAGAGTATGATTTTTATTAGATCATGCAAGAAAATGTGCACTGACCTCCTGTCTTTCAGCACATAAATATAGCAAAGGTTCACTGTGTCTGTGGCTCTGGCAGGGGAGCGATGTCAAGTCTATACAAGTTTCTATTTATTTCTATTTCTATTTATGTACATTCGAACGGCCCATGGACTCAATTGGACGCAATTGACGCACTCGTAGGCCATGTTGTTTTTCCGGTGAAAAAGCGCGTGGTCGGAAGTGGTGAAAGGAAGGGAAGTAACTTTCAAGGCTGGCGTAGCACCAGTGATTTCCCCTGCATAGGTGCCCCGTTAACTAAGCTGTGAGACTGCATCCACTAACGCATATGGATAACTTCTTTTTTTTTCCCCATGCGGCTGGGTAGTCCTGTGAGCATTTTTTTTTTTTTTTTTATTTTGAAGGTACATGCTCAGGGCAGGGGGGTTTCCGGAACCCAGGAAACCCCCCCCAGATCCGGCCCTGGATTTGTGTTGGATTTACATGTTGTTTTCCCCTTGTGTCATTTAGAGAGAGAGAGAAGAGCTCCGAGATGGGGATGGCGACACTCATGAATCCTTGGAAGAAGAACATGAAGAACAAGAAAGTGCCACAGGGGACTTGCAGCAGGAAAACCTTGTGATTTTCTCAGAAGACAGTAGACCGTCTGGCATTGATGTGGACAACTCAAGAGACACAGGTGATGACTCCGATCCACTTGAAGAAGTGTTGGGGAGAGTTTCTTCAAGAGACAACAGTGGTCCCTGTGAGTTGTCTGTGAACAGTCCATATGACACTGATGACAGTAGCACCACAGGCGACAGGGAGCAGGTTGACCTATTCCACATGCTTGGGTCAAGTCCAGACCTGGACACAGTGTTAACATCTTGAGGACAAACAACAAAGGCTGAAGCAGTATTGATGATTATGAGTTTTGCAGCGAGGCATCACATTACAGGCACAGCCTTAGGGAATCTTCTTGAAATGATAAACACTATGTTTGGCCAAGAGGTGCTACCACAAACTAAATACATGTTTAGCAAAATTTTCAAAGATAGCTCAGGGCAGATTGAATTTCATTTCTATTGTAAATCCTGTAAAGGAAACATAGGCACATTACAACAGATAGTGGATGAGGAACTCACAGTTTGCCTTTTGTGTAAAACTACTATTGATACAGGTGCGATGAATGGAGGTAGCTTCTTCATAAATGTCCCAATTGCTCCTCAGATACAAGCTCTACTAGAGAACCCAGACATCAATGTTCATCAAAACTATCGCTTTGACAGAGAACAGTCAGGAACAAACATTTCGGATAAATCTGATGGGGAGTGTTACAGAAAGCTATCTGCATCTGGTGGTATTCTGTCTAATCCTGATAATTTCTCGTACACATTCAATTCTGATGGAACCCCAGTGTTCAAATCATCAAAATATTCTCTATGGCCGATTCACTTAACACTGAATGAGCTCCCACCAAAACTAAGATATAAACATGTAATACTTGCAGCTCTTTGGATTGGGCCTAGTGAGCCTACAATGAATGTCTTTCTAAAACCTTCTGTTGAGCAAGCAAAAACACTGGCAGAAACAGGGGTTTCATGGTGAAAAAAAAAAACGGGAATCCTACAAATAGTAAGTTAGTTGGACTGACGTGCTGTGTAGATTCCGTAGCCAGGCCCCAGATGCAGAACACCACCCAATTTAATGGTTATTTTGGCTATGGATTCTGTTTGCACCTAGGCACTTTGGTATGGAGACAAGTCAAATATTCAGTTGGGGCAGAAGACTACGAAGACAAGACAAATGACTCAATGCTAGAGGACATGAAGCAAGCACTCCAGCAGAATGCAAGTGTGAATGGGGTAAGGGGGCCGTCCCCTCTTATCAATATGCCAGACTTTGATATTGTGTGGGGATTTGTGCCAGATTATATGCATTCTGTTCTGCTTGGGGTTACAAGACAACTAACAAAGCTACAGGTAGATTCCCCTTCAAGCACAAAGCCATACTATGTTGGGAGTCCAAGAACACTATGAGTTCTGGATAAGAGGCTGAAAGCATTTCAGACACCTAACATAATCACAAGAATGCTGCGGGGATTGTCTGAAAGAGCCCACTGGAAAGCATCAGAGTGGCATCACTGACTGCTGTTCTACAGCTTACCCTGTCTTGAGGGGTTGCTGGACAACAATACCTGAAACATATGAGCCTTCTTGTATCTGCCATATACCTTCTTTTACAAGAAGAAATCTCTCACGCAGATATTGACAAAGCTGAAGCCATGCTTCTTGAGTTCACATTCAGATTTCAGATTCTGTATGGAGAGTCTGCTATGACTTTTAATGTCCATCTCCTAAGCCATCTTGCTAAGTCAGTGCGTCTCTGGGGCCCACTGTGGACAAACTCTGCCTTGTATTTGAGAATGCAAATGGCAATCTGTTAAAGCTGGTACACGGTACAAAAGGAATTCCCCGTCAGCTTGTTAACAAGTTCCTTTTGCACAGGGCCATCCCACACTTTACATCTAAGCATCCATTAGTAACAATGTTCTGAGATTTTGTACAAATCTGACAGACCAACATGTTGCCAAAGGAAGCAAGATTGACAAAACCACAGCATTGGGCAATGGCATGACACACGCCCTCACAAATGAAGAGAAACTAGCCTTTCAAGCTACAAACATGCATGGCCCTGACATGGTCATGGTACACAAGCGGACTGTTGTTGAGGGCCTCTTATACGCAAGCCAAGACTACAGACGTCCTCTAGGAGAAACGGCCGCTTTGTCAAACTAACCTGTGGTAGCTTTGGGGAAATCAAAAGGATACTATCCTTCACACATGAAGACAAAGACACTGTCTTGTTGATGCTGAGAACATTCTGTGTAACCCCAGCATTCAAGTTACCTCTTATGCATGAGGTGACTGGAGATTCTCGAGAGGCTGTATTATTACCAGTCAGTGCAGTTCAAACTAAATGTATCTGCCTCCTAATTGAAAATAAAATGCCTATTTGTACTTTCCCTAAAACACTTGAACGAGACTAAAGATCAGACGGTATCAGTAAATTCAGTAAAGACAGTGTGAAAGAAATGCAAGAGTACACAGAAAAGAAATGAAAGTGAAAGTCATGAAAGTAAAGTGAAGAGTATGAAACCGAAGTTAAAGGGGAAAAGTAAAATTAAAGTAAATCATATAGGCCTGTTTTTCGGTGCAGATAAAGAAATAGAAGTAAAACTACAGTAAAGAGAAAAGAAAAGTAGTTAAGGGTACAGTGAAGACAATGCAGGGTAAAGGGAATGTGAAACTAATGCAACACAACACAATGCAAGTGAAAGTCACGAAAGCAAAGTAAAGCAGAGTATTAACTGAAGTTAAAGGTGAAAATGAAGAAATTAAATGAATGTTAATTTAAAGGAGGAGACAGCACCTCGGCAAAGTATATTTCAGCGGAAAGTAGAATACTTGAAGTGTCTAAAACGCATAGTTTTATAAATTTTAATTTGGTAATGATCCAGTGCGGCGCATTTTTAAACCGGAAAGTCTTCAACTCGGCGTCAATACCGGGGGCAGACATTTTTACTTGGGGAATCTACGGCTGCGTTCGGAATGCACACTTGTCCACTCGCTCACTCACTCACTCAATGTAGAACATTCACTACACAGTGCCCTATATAGTGGGTGAGCGTGCATTTCGAACGCATTATGCAATCAAATGCCAGTGCCGCAGTGCTTTTTTTTTTTTTTCCCCCAGTGCCGCGGTGCTTGTGCGTCAGTTATTCTCTTACGTGACGTCAGTTGTTCTCTTTCCTTTCTATGGAAGCCCATAGTGGACAATATTCAAATGAAAATGTTATCCCACTATTACATTCTGCTTATGAATGAGTTATTTGAGACAATATTAAATTGAAAATTTATTAATCCAATTATCACTTTCATTTTCACATACACATATGGGAAATCTATGACTATATTCAAATGAGAATGCAAAGCCTTTTGACATTTCATTTTCAAAGTCATGCTCCGCAATACAGTGGACAATATTCAAATGCAATAAGCAAAACAGCACCCCCAGCCTATTGCATTTACATTTACATGTCATCACGCTCTTCTAGGGTCAACATGATAATGAAAATGCTGTTTTCTAATCACTTGGAAATAATAATGATATAATAATGATGACGACATTTGACATTTCATTTTCAAAGACTTATCCTGCAATACATGGGACAATATTCTAATGCAGTA
Source organism: Gymnothorax javanicus (assembly GCA_029692085.1). Lineage (NCBI taxonomy): Eukaryota > Metazoa > Chordata > Actinopteri > Anguilliformes > Muraenidae > Gymnothorax > Gymnothorax javanicus. The sequence continues at coordinate 119,183,593 of CM056194.1, read as the reverse complement.
AGGGAAACAGCGCCTCCCAGTCCATTGCATTTTCAAATACATGTCACCACGCTCTTTTAGGGACACAATGAAAATGAAAATGCAATCTGTTAGCGTCTCATCAAGGCGGGTCTTCCGCTAGGACGTCACTCATTAGGGGCGCGAACGGAAACCATGTTCCTTATTTGCATACCAACCAATCAGCTTTTGGGTAGCTCTTGTACGCACGGAGGCTTGCTGATAATGTCATGATGGCTAGTCTGCTATGTTTTGTGTGCCATCGCGCATTGGGCTACGTTGCGCTTTGGATGTAGCCATCTCGGCAGCTAGTATGCTAGCTAACGTTAACTAAGGAAAATGTTTGTAAATGATCATCACATTAAAGCGATATGATTTGATTTTTGCCGCAACTCTATTAACTGAGCTAGCTGTAATATGCATTAACTTATCCGAGGCTTCGCGGCAGTGCTGTGCAACTGCGACCCAAGTATGCTTGCAGATTTCAGAGACGTTAGCTAGCTTGCTAGTGAGTCTAAAAGCAATCGCTTAGGTACAGCTAGCTAGCTATGATGCCTTACTGGAGAAGCTCTGACAGCCCTGATTTGTCACTTTAAACGCCATCTCGCACACACGACCTCTTTCACCATTGATTAGCAGCTTCTTTTCCCTGAGGAACAAACTGACAGTTCAGCCTGAGACACGTTAGTTCATAGCTAGTTAAAGCAGCATTATCCTTCCATGCGTGCTATAGCGTATTAAATTACTCCAGATAAAACGCTATCCGTCTTCCCATCCTGCGGACACTAGTTAGGGGAAATGTTTGTCATCATTTTTATTCTTAATCGCTGTGATTCGGGTTTTGCCCTAGCTTCAAAAGCTAGCTAGCTGACAGCGATTGCTCTTGTGCTTGCAGATTGTTCTTGAGCTAGCCAGGTAATGTGCTATCCATTTAACTCTCCCGGAAATCTGATAGTACTGTTGGGACGTACAAAAGCGCTACCAAACATATCAAAGAAGTTCATATTTCAGCAGGTTAAGTTAGCAAGTGAGGAACATCGTTTTCCGCTAGAGTCATCAAAACTTCTCCCACTGCTACGTGGCTTGGGAATCGCGATTAAACCAGGTACAGCGGCAGCCTGACTGTTGACCGTTTGTCGGACCGTTCTGCATGATGCATACATTGTGCATGTTTCAAGAGTGGCGAACTTGCTACTCGGCAAGCACAAGAGCAATCGCTGTCAGCTAGCTAGCTTGTGAAGCTAGGGCAAAAACCGAATCACAGCGATTAATCATAAAAATGATGACAAACATTTCCCCTAACTAGCGTCAGCAGGGTGGGAAGACGGATAGCGTTTTATCTGGAGTAATGTAATACGCTATGGCACGCATGGAAGGATAATGCTGCTTTAAGTAGCTATGGCGTTACTATGTCTCAGGCTGAACTGTCCGTTTGTTCTTCAGGGAAAAGAAGCTGCCAATCAATGGTGAAAGAGGTCGTGTGTGCGAGATGGCGTTGAAAGAGACAAATCAGGGCTGTCAGAGCTTTTCCAGTAGGCATCATAGCTAGCTAGCTGGCTGTACCAAAGCGATTGGTTTTAGACTCACTAGCAAGCCAGCTAACGTCTCTGAAATCTGCAAGCACACTTGGGTTGCAGTTGCACAACACCGCCGCGAAGCCTCGGATAAGTTAATGCATATTACAGCTAGTTCAGTTAATAGAGTTGCGGCAAAAATCAAATCATATCGCTTTAATGTGATGATCATTTACAAACATTTTCCTTAGTTAACGTTAGCTAGCATACTAGCTGCCGAGATGGCTACATCCAAAGCGCAACGGAGCGGGCCGGTTCATACTCTACGCAAGGTGCGCGAGCGGACGCGAGCACAGGTTCGTTCCTTCAGTTCACAGAAAAGCCTGAACACGCGTCCCTTGCTGCGCTGTGACTCGTTAAAAAGCAGTACACTGCTCATGCAATCGGGGGTAGCAAAGTCTTCTCCTTCTCTTCCTCCTTCTTTTTTCTTTTTGGTGTGTTGAACAGAGCGTATGGTGCATTATTTGCCTTATCTCCCCTATTGGAATCTCACGGAAATACACGCGTCGATGCGTCGCGTTAAAAAAATTTGGACGACACACTTTGCTACGCAAGGACGCAAGATGGCTACCTTGCGTTGCTCGATGCGTTGCCTTGCGTTCGCGCTCGCGTACCTTGCGTAGAAATATACTTGCTGCGTGACCTAACGGACGCGTTCACAGTGCGCTTCGTGAGTGCAAACACTTGCTGCAGCACAACGCGTCCAAAACGCATGATACTGGAGGTCTCCACCAGGGGGGCAGACAGCAGCAGATAGGGCCTGGAAATCGCGAAAAGGGTGGTATTGCCCGGATATCGCATTCACTGTCACAGTGTATTCGTTCGCACGAGCGCCTCTAGCGGTCATGTCAATACTGCATCTCGCGCACGCGTCACGTTACCTTGCGTCGAGATGAGCGACCTCTACGCTCACGAACGTAGAATACGCGTGGCAGCCATGATGCGTAAGCGCACGCGTCGTGAGCAGCAAGTATATTCCAGGTCTTAACCGGCCCTAATGCGCGATGGCACACAATACATAGCAGCCTAGCCATCATGACATTATCAGTAAGCCTCCGTGCGTACAAGAGCTACCCAGAAGCTGATTGGTTGGTATGCAAATAAGGAACATGGTTTCCGTTCGCGCCCCTAATGAGTGACGTCCTAGCGGAAGACCCGCCTTGATGAGACGCTAACAGATTGCATTTTCATTTTCATTGTGTCCCAAAAAGAGCTTGGTGACATGTATTTGAAAATGCAATGGACCGGGAGGCGCTGTTTCCCTTACTGCATTAGAATATTGTCCCATGTATTGCAGGATAAGTCTTTGAAAATGAAATGTCAAATGTCGTCATCATTATTATATCATTATTATTTCCAAGTGATTAGAAAACAGCATTTTCATTATCATGTTGACCCTAAAAGAGCGTGATGACATGTAAATGTAAATGCAATAGGCTGGGGGTGCTGTTGTGCTTATTGTATTTGAATATTGTCCACTGTATTGCGGAGCATGACTTTGAAAATGAAATGTCAAAAGGCTTTGCATATCATTTGAATATAGTCATAGATTTCCCATATGTGTATGTGAAAATGAAAGTGATAATTGGATTAATACATTTTCAATTTAATATTGTCTCAAATAACTCATTCATAAGTGGAAATTATAATGCAATAGTGGGATTACGTTTTCATTTGAATATTGTCCACTATGGGCTTCCATACCTTTCATCCGGGCCATAGAGTAGTTCAGAGGGCCTTCAGTAAGCTCTCCCTTTACCATAGATATATAAACCTAGATGCCGCGTTCGCTGCTTTTGTCCATTCGAGCAATGGGTCTACGCGGGCGCCATCTTGTGTCGGTGGAAGCCGTGCGTACCTACGCCATTAGTCAATGGGGGTAGAGGTTAATCAATGATTTTTATCATCACAACTCAACAAATTTTCAAACAATTTTAACACGTTGACTGCCGACTACGAGATAACTCGTAATGGCGGGTCAGGAACAGCGCTAGATCTGAAAATTCGGGGGCAAATATCCATCCCTTTACGGACAGCAATAGTCCTGGCTAATTCTAGATGGTTTTACACGTTTTCCAATTCAAGAATAATGAAGTGGCAATTGAAGACACGGCTTCTCTCCCCCATGCGATCTAACAGCGACAAAATAATGAGCTACATTCAGTACAGAAAATAATTTAATTATAAATAGGTCTATGCACTGGCACTCAGCAACGTTAATTTCTTTTCCAGCAAGGGCGGCATTTCAGAACTCTTTCGCAAATGAAGCTGCTTTCACACTGGACGCGAAACGAATTTTTTGCATGACAGATTACATTCAAAGTCAATGCAAGATGCAAATACACGCGTTTTCGCGAGTATTCGCATCTTTGCATTGACTTTGAATGTAATCTGTCGTCCAAAAATTCATTTCACGTCTGGTGTGAAAGCGACTTTAGGATGTTAAATACATTGGCATGCTAACTATAACATTGTAGATATCGATGTCTCTTTATCTTGCTAGCTAGCTAGCCAAATAGCTCGCTCGCGAATGTTCCATTGTAAGCAAACGGTAGCCTTTTTTTGCTCGCTAGCCAGTTGGCTATGTAGCTAAATACGTGCTAGCTATGACACAGTTCGATATCACTTTGGCTTGCTAGCGCGAAACGCGTGTATTCGCGTCTTTGCATTGACTTTGAATGTGATCTGTTATGCAAAAAATTCGTTTCACGTCCCGTGTGAAAAGCGGCTTCATTCGCAAAAGAGTCCTGAAATGCCGCCCTCGCTGGAAAAAAAAAATTAACGTTGTTGAGTGCCAGTGCATAGACCTATAATTAAATTATTTTTCTGTACTGAATGTAGCCAATTATTTTGTCGCTGTTAGATCGCATGGGGGTTACGTATTAAGCTGTATTATTTGTTACATATGGTATCCAAGTATTTATGATACAGGATACTTGCTTAATTTAAAAATGCAGGTTTTCATGCAAAAAATGCTTAATTACGGTAAATAGTAGTTCTATAACGACCTAAGATAATTGACTCTGAGTAAAATTTTGTTAAGTTATTAATATTTAAATTTTGAACATATCAGTAAGCTAACTGACATTTAAGGTTAAAGAAGGTGAAAATAAATGACTGGGGCTGCGTTCAAAGACATTATTGACTGAGTGGCCTGACCCCGCCTGAATCCCCGACTCAATATGGCGGCCGTGTTGACCCTTCTGACAGCCCGGGAGGCGGCATCTAGGTGTATATATCCATGCTCCCTTTACGGCTTGGCTTCCCGCAAGCTGTTTTAAATCAAGCTGGCCTGATTAACAATCGGACAATTTATCGACTGAGCGACCAAGACCAATACACGACCAATACACAAGAAATTGCAATGAAATGTGAATTCCCATTGCCTACATTTATATAATTGATATGGCATTGCAAATCCAAAACTTTCGCGGACTTTGCAGCATTTCATCAGCCTGCTGCCCGAATCTCCAATTTGATAAGAAACAAAAACTCGTATGTCCACGACATTGCAAAATACAAAATTTTATTGATTGGATACATTCTTGGAAGAAAAATAGTCATCCTACCCGAACACAGCTGAACTGCATTCTTACATGCAAAATTAAACATTTTTTATGCTCTCCTGTAAAGTTTACCATTTTGAAGATACGAGGTTTTATCAGCAGGCCGACGATTTATTTTCGCCATGCTTGGGATTGTCACACAGCTGTGCAACCTTACAGCGCCCTTTAGCCGTGACAACATTCAAAATAAAGAACGGATTCCCGCAGCCACGCAAACTAATTTCCGCAAATCTGTGCCACTTAACGAGCGCTGAAATTATGAAGGCATATTGATATTTACGTCGTCATTTATGCCCAGAAGACGCCTCATAATTTTGTGGTGCAATGCATAACAATGCTATCAAAAGTAAATTAGACTGTCGTCGGTTTTTACCAATTAATCTGAGCAACTTTGGCTAATCGGGAGATGAAAACTGCGAGAGGTTAAGGTTATTAAGCATTTTAACCCATTTAAACCGGGACAGCATGTGCGCATTTTAAGAACGTGTCGTTTCCGACACAGATATGCGCGTAATTTTGACAGTACCGTAATCACTGTAAGTTTTGCGCAATAGAGAAAAAAAATTCCAACTGTTCCTGAAAGCTGAGAAGCTGTGCTTCAGCCCAAATACAGGTTACTATGGTAAACATGGCAGCATGATTCTCTGCTGGGATTTTTGCATTAGGCCTTAAAGGGTTAAAGGTGAGGTTTCCGTAGATCAAATTCAAAATCAGAAGATTCCCCATGTAAAAATGTCTGCCCCCTGGTATTGAAGCCAATATGAAGACTCCCTGGTTTAAAACTGCGTCGCACAGGATCATTACCAAAGTAAAATTTATAAAACTATGCGTTTTAGACACTTCAAGTATTCTACTTTCCGCTGAAATATACTTTGCCGAGGTGCTGTCTTCTCCTGTAAATCATATAATGTTTATTTTGTGCAGATAAAAGGTAAAAGAAGTAAAACAGTAAAGAGAAAAGGCAAGTAATAAGAGTAACAGTAAAGACCTTAATGTAAGGAGTAAAGGGAACGTGAAACTAATGCAAGACACAGTAATACAAGAGAAAAGTCATGAGCAAAGTGAATCAGAGTATGAAGTTACAGGTGAAAATGAATAAGTTAAAGTAAATTTAAGTTATACTGTGTATTTTGTGCAGATTGAGTGAAATATGAAAATAAACGCAAATCGTATACTGTTTATTTTTTGCAGATAAAGTAAAAAAAGAAACCTACAAAAAACAGACAGGGGAAGCAAGAGTAACAGTGCTATTGTAGCTCAGCCATATATTGTTCTCCCACAATGTTGTGAATATCGTAAAATTGTCTGTTGTTTTCTTTTATCATTTTGGTGAACAGACAAGTGGGGTGGTGTTTTACTGCCTGACTACATGCCCTCTGTTCTGCTTGGAATAGCAAGACAAAAAAGCTACTGGTTTGGAGCATTTTTGATTTATTTTAATTCTTATTGATACTTTTTTGCTTTTTAATAGCCTACTGTATACATCATGCTTATTATCATTGTGTTTATTGTGTTACTGTTATTATTGTGTACAGCCAAAGATCCGATTGGCTTTACTGGTTGGCAGGATGACTGGAGATATCCTAAAAAATACTAAATCAATACTTTAAAAAAATCAATACTTTCATTTTATTGTATTGTGTGTATGTTTTTCAATAAAAGACCTGCATTTTAAAGAAGTTGGGAGTGTGCCAGTATCTTTTTCTTACCATAGTTAGCACCTCCATCAGGTTGTGTTCTTTTCCCTCCTCTTGGATGGATGAGTCATGAACAATGATTTAATCACAAAAGGCCAAATATGATTTAATCACAAATTTAATCGCAAAAGGCCAAAGTTGATCTTGGAATGTATGAAATGAAATCACTGAACACTGCAATCTACAAACATACTGTATAGCCTACACAAGGAAATCACACAGATGTGATCGCCAAAGAAGGCAATAACATCTGTGTTCCTCCATCACATTAGGAACCATTAGAGACCACTACACCCTGCAGTGACCACTAGACCACTGTATAGTGACCATTAGACTGGTATAGAAACGCCTGCAGGAACCATTAAGACTTCTATAGGAACCATTAGACTCCTGTGGGAACCATTAAGCCTCCTGTAGAAACCATTAGTAGGGACCAGTTAAAGTCCTGTAGATTTGTGTAGGAGATAATAGAATCCCATTAGAAAAACAAACAGAACCATTAGGAAGGCATAAGTAGCCATTAGAAACCATCGCAAAACCACCAGGAACCATTAGAAACCAATAGAATATGCCTAATGGTTCCTCTGACTTTTATGAAAACATGGACCAACGACACATAACATCCATGCAGAAACTTCGGCATGAATGGCTTTCTGAGGATATTAACTAAAACTAGCTAGTGTCCTATAGCTACGCATGCGATCGTTACACAGCGAGAGCAAGCTGTAGTTGGCCACAAACGATGACGGTTCATTTATGAACTGAAATTAGCAGGATTAAAAACCAACCGAGACTGATTAAACTGCATAACTACAACCAGAGGTTAAAGTGGGCCGGACCGGTCCAGAACTGCGTCCCGCCACCTTAGTTTGAATTGAAATATTTATTTGACTATCAGTAGCGCCGCGGACTACAGATCTTTCGCATGCTGCTTTCAATTACAGCCTGCCTGGCACTCTCTCAAAAGCACCAAGATGCTCAACAAATCAGAACGCAACTTCTGTCTCCTTCACTAAAGCGCAGCAGTATCGTATGCTGTATTTCATTTGAATGAGTGCATCGGTCACGTACCAGCCTGCGAGGAATTGTCAAAGTTTGAAACGGCATTTTTAGCCAAAGTAAGTGGATTAACTTGGTTTTTGTTTCTGGCTATGCAGTAACGTTGTGCTTCTTTTCAGAAAACTTTTGTTAGAGTGTGATTTGAGGATGATTTAGATTGCTGCATAAGAGTATTGATAAACCAGAACACACAAGGCTACAGCTTAGTGAAATCACTTGATACATCTAGCCATAATTTTGCATTGGAAATCAGCACATTTTGGAAGTAGAATATGGTTTATGTGTGCAGTGTAAGCACAGTGTCTTGAAATCACAAAAAGATTCATAGATTTCTGTTACTTGTTAATTTTGTTAATTATGTAACAGTTTTGATTTACTGTTTTAGGAAATGAAAAATACTGTAACAGTAGAATATCTTCACTGTCATACTTCCCAATATTCTGCAAGTTTTCAGCCAAATCTATCACTGCTTTTCTCTTGTTATGCCCACTTCCAAATTACGTGAATACGAAAATTCAATGCCATAGTCCCAATGGACCAAAAATAAAGCGAATACAGTTATTTGCAATAATTTGTGTCATTTTCCCCCACTGCTCCGCGACACCGAATTGCAGGGTTCCCCCACCTGTCAAATCCCACTTCAACCACTGACTACAAAAGAGTAAAACAAACTTACCTGTCCAGTGGCAGCAAGGCTAGCTGTGCATCACTTTTTAAACCCTTTGATTCCTTCAGTTTTACCAATTGAAAGCGGCACCGATATAAATACAGCTCTTGGCCATCTCGCGTGTTTCCTCCTTAATTCTATTTGTTCCTCTACCGTTCTTCGGCGCTTTGGCTGTTTAATTGTGTACGCCGTGTCCCGTAGCGCTGGGATCGGAGGTTTCTTCTGTTCTGCTTTTGCCGACAACACAGATCTAATTATTTTTTTCCGGCAGATTGCGCACTTACAACGCAGATTCAGCTGCGCGCTTTTACAAGCGGAGAGAAACGCTCAATGGCGTTTTGAGCTCCCACCGCTGTCTGCAAGGCAGCGGCTGCCTAGAAAGCACCTCCCTCCCCTAGATCGCCCCTAGACCTCTGTCCAATCACATGATATGCCCTTTGATCCAATCATAACAATCAGCAGAACATTGAAAAACGTCTGGAGGGGAGCATATGTTGCTCTAAAACCTTTATATACCTTTTAGCATTCATGGTGCTTTTTAAAACAAGCGTCACACACCATATGCACTAATGCATCCCCATACCATCAGAGATGCTGGCATTTGAACTGAACGCTGATAACAGGAGGGGTGGTCTTTCTCCTCTTTAGCCCGGAGGACACGACACCCATGATTTCCAACAAGAATGTCAAATTTGGACTCGTCTGACCACAGGACACTTTGCCAATTTGCTACAGTCCATTTTAATTGAGCCTTGGCCCACAGAACATGGCAGCGCTTCTGGATCATGCTCAACAATGGCTTCCTTTTTGCATGATAGAGTTTTAGGTGGCATCTGTGGATGGCACAGCGGACTGTGTTTGCTGACAGTGGTTTCTTGAAGTATTCCTTATTCCAAGTGCATCGCTTGAAGTACTTTGTGCTGCCTTGATTGAAAACAATGTGTTAACTTGAACTTGCTACACTCGGTCCTGTGGCCCACCTACAGTTGCATGCAAAAGTTTGGGCGCCCCCGATCAAAATTTCTGTTACTGAGAATAGTGAAGCAAGTAGAAGATGAACTGATCTCTGAATGGCATAAATTGAAAGATAAAACATTCATTTTGACATTTTAAGCAGTATTTAGTGTATTACTTTTGTTCTGTACAATTCTAGAGTGAAAAAAGGAAATGAGCACCCTGCAAAAGTTTGGGCACCCTGAAAGATTTAGCTCTCAAGTAACTTTGACTATGGACTCAGACCATATTTAGCTTGTAAGGGCTATGGCTTGTTCACAATCATCGTTAGGAAAGGCCAGGTGATGCAAATTTCAAAGTTTATAAATACCCAGACTCCTCTAAACTTAGTAGCGTCTACACTTTTGGAAATACAAAAGAAGAACTGCATATCATTTGAGGTGCAGTTCTGTCAGTATCTCTCCCAAAGCTGCTTGTCCGTTTACTTTTGGACGTGAAGAAAAGCACCCATTTCTCTTCCAAAAGACAATGCCACCAGAAATCAGTGGGTAGCTTTTTTGTTTGCTGGCAGCAAACAGCCACGGCCAGAGGGAACATTAGCTGTTCGTGCTCAGCATTTCACCAAAGACAGCTTTGTTAATAAAGGATAATTTGACACTGGATAAGCGTTTCAGCTGCTTCTCAAACCTGAAGCAGTTGCACTGATCAAGCGCTTGGAGCCACAAGCTGTAAGTAACGATATAACAGCAAATAATTTAAGTGAAGCTAACATGTTACTGGTGGCTAGCAGGACCATTAACGATAGTTAGCACAAAAACTGGCCTCAAACGCAGCAGGCTTTGTAAAATATCTGAAGATAAAGCCTGGATCGGTCGCGACTGTCCGTGACTCACAGATGCAGAAGCTGTAAGTTGCTTTTACTGCATAAGCCTACCTAACGTGATGTTTAATGTGGCTGTGGCACTGCGGCTAACGTAGCCAAGTTACTGTGGCTAATGTTTGTGTCCTAAATATGCAAGAGTGATATCAGGGGACATTCAACAGAAGGTGTGTGAACATAAACCTCATTTGAAGCTAACTTTTTATACTTGTTTGTAATTTGGATGCTTGGTACAACTGTTCACGGTAACGGAACTTGCTGTCTGTAAAACCTGTATTGCAGGGTAAAGTTTGTGTCTGTTGTTATGACCGCTCGGTTACCAGCTACTGCATGTTAATTCCCATGCTGCGCTACTTAAAAATGCTCCTGGTTAACTTATATGCAGCAATTCTGATTGGTATGCTTGTGTTACTTCGGCAAGCATCAATGTGGCAGTTTCATCAGAACGTTGCCTGATTGTAGCCCCTACGGTTGAAGCTAACCAGAGAGGTGATGCATTTGTCTGCAAAGTTGGGCTGAAAAGGCTGCGGTTAGACCAGACGTAGGTTTTGCAGAGCTTGGGGTGCGTGTTTGGGTGCTTGTGAAACGATCGTTTTACTTATCCATGACCGATGTCAGCCGGATACTGCACCAATATCTGGGCTAGCTCTCTGATGCTACTGCAGTGAAAGCCATCGCGAAACACACAAGCTATAACGTGTCTGGTATAACAAACGATTTCTCTCATTGCCTTGGCGTAATTTCATCCCCCTTTAGAAATTGTTCTGGCTAATACAAAGCCGAAAAAGGCAGAGATTGAAGACAAAATTCCTTCCTGTAGAAGTAATCAATTCGCTAGCTCCACATAAGCAACCGTTCACGCTAATGGAACTTACGGTCCGTAAAACCTGTATTATGTTCATAATGTAACCAGAGCTCTCTCTTGCTGTCGCGTACTACCCATAACGCGCCCATTTTCTGTGAGCAAACGCTGGTCATTCCGACACAATAAGTAAACCATTACCACGGGCAATTTCTGAAAAGACTGTTTAGCCTGGAGCTTTCGCCCCCCGTCATATACCAGCGCAGAAGCTGTTCGTTGCTCCATGCTAACGACACACCACAGTTATGCACACAGAGCAGCAGGTCCTTGTAGTACCCACCTAAGCAGCCCATAAGTTGTTGGTCCACTTTTTGCTGCTCCTCACTGTCCATGTTTCCCTCTAAACTCAGACCCACCAGATTTCTACGGTCTCCGGTCTACACTTAGGGTATGTCGAATCCGCTCTACAAATGTGTCTGTATGGGGTGGATTCTAGCTTTCCCTCAATCCTAGCTATAGAGTAGAAACACCGGTGTACTCACCATAGTAGCCGTAGGTAGATAGCAAATTCGAGCTTGAGCTGCTAGACTTTCGCACTGCGTCCTCCACTTTCGCCACTGCGTTTATTAGAACGAGTTCATTTCATTAGATCTATACACATGTACAATGTTTGCTTGCGGAATTTCCCCGCAGACTCCTTAGCGCAGATGGCAGACACGTCTCATGTTTCACACTAGGGAGGTGGACCCGGAAAATTGCGTTCTGCCGAGTCCCGCCCAGCTCCGCCCTCCACAGAGCTGGCCAATCAGAAGAAAGTGGGCACACGGGGAGGGGGGGCCATAGCGGAAGAGCCACCCAAACAAGGCGTTTCAGGCAGAGACTACAATGGACTACAAATGGGGTTTTTTGAGGATGGCAGTATGAGCTAAATAAGGACCTTTTTTTGGACTTTGAACGATCAGGAGTACTCTAGGGGAGTCCAAGATCAAAATATAAACTTGGAAATGTCGCATAATAGGTCCCCTTTAATAACCACTCCTTTCAGTAGGATAAGTGTTTGTAAAGTGTGGATCAAGTGCAGCTGAGTTTCGTAATTTTCAGAATTGGGACAGTCATCCACATTTACTCAATGGCGTATAAACACGCTCTCAAAATCGCAAGACTGCAAGAGCGGTTATTGGGACAAAGCTGCCATCTTCGAAGTCAATCTGCTGGAATAAGCCCCAAAGTCTGCCAATAGGTACATTTGCAGTTCCATAGATTATTATAAATTTACCTCAGGGTTTGTCTTGCTCTTGGCAGAAATTCTCTTGCTTTGATTCTACCCCATATCTGCAATTTCCCGCATTAGGTCAAAACACATTGATCATTTCAGAGAATGTCTGACTAGCATTAAAAATGATCAACATCATTATCGCTGATAAGCTCGAGGGTCCTACTTTTTGAAGACATTACACTAGCTCAGTGGCTCTCAAACTCAGTCCTGGCGCCCCTTTGTGTATGCTGGTTTTTATTCCAACCACAATTGCAGAATTTGGAAAAGCTGTTAATTTGTCTTAGTTAGGTGCGTTCCATGTTCAGAGCAGTTATTTACCATCTTAAGCCACATTTTGATGGACATATCCACTGTGCTATGATGAATTAAAACCCTTGAACATATTGTGCTCATTTTTCTATATTGTGAGGATTTTCAGGTAAAAACATTTTTTAAACAGATCAAATTAGCCTCTGAGAAAATTAGTAAACGCTAACTTAAGCCCCCGTCACACTTATTCAAAATCAGCAAAAATCAAGCAGAACCAGCCGGAATGAAGAATTCGCGCAACATTCCAGCGGGAATTTCAAATTGACCAAAATTCTTACAGCTTTGAAAGAATTCCGTTTGAATACTTACAATGCACTTCGAACCCGCCTCAAATGATTCTTGCACATTCTGGGTGTATTAGCTCTCGAATGCAGCTTGAATGTAGTTGGAACACAGCAGGAATATTTAGAATGCTGTCAGAATGCAGTCAGAATATTTAGAATACACTTCGAATGCTATAGGAGTGCGGTTCAATTGCTGCCTGAACTCCACCCGAAGTCTGGTTGGAAAGTGCCTCGAATGCTGTACGAATTCACCTCGAATGCAGTCAGAACGCTCCCGGAATGGCCGCCTTAATATGGTTGGAACGTCCAAGAATTCAAACAGAAAGCAGCTCGAATACTCAGACTGTACTTAGAACGAAACACGAGTGTCCCATATGCATTGATTGAGTAATTGCTGACTACAGCGAGGTACGTAAATATGCTACTAAAACTGACGCCGAATGCGTGAGAGTTAACAGGTGTGCGTGATTAATGAAAACTGGCCACACCTGATAATGTTGAGAGTTTTCGGAGTTTCTGTAATGGTAATTTAAATGAATGATTGAAAACAGGTCATAACCAATCATTATTTTTAAGCCAATTCACCAGCCGCCACTGATTCCAGCGGCAATCGAAAGATTGCACCGGCATTCGAAGCACATTCCAGCTGAATTGTTTTAATATCGAAATAGATTCCTGCAGCAATTGAAATGCATTCGAGGTGCATTCTGGCTCATTCGAGGATTTGACGTGGCTTGCCGTTTCGATTCTCCCTCGAATGCAATCAGAATGTTTTGAATGCTGTTGGAATGCCGTAAGAATATTTATAATGCAGTCAGAGCGCAGTTAGAATGCACTTCGAGTGCCGTTCGATATTTCTCCACTTCGAATGCACCTGGAAAGTTTTGAGCATGAGCAAAACATTCGGGCCAGCCACAAGAATGGGCCCGAATATTTGGAATGCACTCAGAATTTTTAGAACGCACTTCGAATATCCAGGAATATACAAAGAATTTTCATTCCGACGGCATTCCGGCTCATTCCGCCTCTAGTCTGACTGGGGTATTGGGGTGCTGAACACAGGTTTTTTGAGTTTTTCAAAATAATTTGCCTACACTTAACCATATCATGCTAAAACCTAGCTTATGCCCAGATCAGCACATATCTTTATTCTAGTAAGGAGGACACACACAAGATCTCTCATGCTCTTTAATACAGCAAAGACAACAGCAAAGTCGTAAAAATCAGCCCAAACACAGATCTTCACAGAAAAGTGAGTCAAGTACAAGGCTACAGTACAGGCATAAACCCGCATGAAAAAGGAAGTTTGATTTGTTTTTCTGTCCTCAGTGTCAATCATCAATATACTCAAAAGGAAGAAGAAGACAACATTTTTCTGGCCTCCTGTCCTGCGGATAGTTGAAGAATTTAAAGTAATGCATGTAACTAGATAATTTATTTGTTAGTAACTGTAATGCGATTACTTATGTTATCAAAGTAATGCGTTACATTACTGCTTTACTGATCAGTGTAATCTGATTCCAGTAATTAGTTACTTTGTAATGTTTTACCCCCAACACTGGTGGGGAATAGAACTCCAGTACAGTCATTGATTTCTCTTGGACACTATGGAAGTTGTCCATTTCCTGTATGGCAGAATGACCGGGAGTTCAGTACTTATGGTCATAGATTCAGTTGTTGGATGTCTGCTGAGAAACTTTGCCACAGCAAGTGCCATGACACTTTTTAGGTTTTTAGAAACACAGCTATCACTCCATGTCTCTCAATATTTTTCATGAAAGCACAAGCAATGCCATTACATTCATGACAGGTTTCAGTTTCGAAGCCATGCTGCCTGAAATGTAAACCGGACGTCAGATTGCTTAAATTGAAACCAATTTCTCATCAAAGCCATGGTCTCATTGGTTGAAAGTATCAAATAGAACCTTGTTATTTTCAATCAAAGTACACTTAGGGAACTGGAACTTCGTAATTTGTTCTGAAGCCAATTTAATCACTGACTTGAATACCTATACTTAATCATTAGATAGAACTATGTAATACCAACTAAGTGCAATAGTTAACTCAATTTTGACCAATATCAGTTAGAACCCAATAATTCTAAGGTCTCGTAGTCATGATCAATGTTGAGTTCGAAAATGGAAGTAGAAGCATATTTATTTATGGAGTTACGGCCCTTGATCGTGGCGGGGGACAGTGATGACCATGTTGTCTTATAAATCTGCTCCACACCCTGTGCACCGTAAAACATGGGACACAGGATCCATTACCATTAATCTGCTCCACTCCCTGAGTACCATAAAACATGGGACAGGATTCAGTATCATAATTATTATTAATCCTCTCCACGCCCTGCGCACCATAAAGCGTGGGACAGGAACCATTATTATTGATCTGTTCCACACCCTGAGCATTATAAAGCACGGGACAGAAGCCGTTGTTATCATTATTATTATTAATCCGCTCCACAGCCTGAGCGACATAGTGAGATTATTTAAATAAATGCTTACACCTCTCCAGATGAAGAACAGGATCGTCATTGCTCGTGTGAACAGTGCCGTCGTGAGGAGCATCTTTGCTCTTCAACAAAAAAGGGGTTTGTTGGTGATCTGAGCAGAAAAAAATCAGAGATAAAGTGCAAAAATTATTTCATTAGCTGAGGTTTCTTGACGCATAAAGATGATCTTTTAAAATAAATGCTGAAAATGACGCTCACAAAGGCAAACTATCATGAAAGCAGGAGCAATTACCCATTCCAAACACACTCTGAGCCGCCGGTCATCTTTTTTGCTTGTTGCATTTGCAAAGTTCCAAGAAGAAACATTTCTCTGCATCCCACAGCCTTTATCAGAGGGAAACGAAAATAATGTTAGACATTTTCACGCAACAGGAAATTATTCTGCTCCAAATTAATAATGTGCATCACAAAAGGAGGAAGCAGGTATCTGTCGATGGACAGCATGATTCCAGACAGTTATAAATGGTGTCGGTCCATTGTGTGACACGGGAAACGTGTTCAACCGTATGTGGGTATTATAACCCTCATGTCCCACTGCAGATAAAAAAAAAATTACTACCAGATCACACTGGAGATACAAATAATACCCCACAAATGGCACTGCAGATACAGAATACCTGCCAATACACACAGCAGATACAAAAATTTATGCCACAAATTACACTGCAGAAAGACTGCAATGTTTTCGAAATCCTACGGCAAAAAGTAAAATCCTGCCCTTCAAATTACACAGCAGATTAGAAATAACTCCCTAAATCAAAAGATTATTTGCTCACCGAGAAAATGTGAGAGTAATCTTTTCATTTCCAGAGCAGAATTTCATTGAACAAAACTATTTGAAAAAGACTAGACTACAGACTTGTGAAAATATTGAACTTGTTTGAGAATGTCGTAACGCCAAGATGGAGCAAAGGCTGACTTAAAACAGCTCAGATTGAGCTTTATGACCACCTTCCATTTAATGACCAAGGTCATGGGAGTGCACTGCAGCTCTAGCAAAACTCTATGATTTTATTCCAACTTTGGAAATTTGTCTGTGACTTTGAAATCACTTGAAAAGTTGTTTGGTGTAAGCCCAGCCTAAGTTTCTGACTTCAAAATCAGTGATGATAGGACTTGAAATAAAATTGGCCCAATGCCGGAACGACACAACATTTAAGTTTACCGTCATGACCTCCGTCGGGAAATTTACTTGGATTTGGATCCCCAACGACTTCCAGTGCCTTCAAATTGAGCAGCGCAAGTAGGAACAGCCAACGCAAGCTAAATGGCATGTCGGCTGTCTTGGCTGCTACCAATTTTTAAAAGAAAAGTATGGCCTTCAAACTGTTTTATTTATCCACAGAAGTCCTGTTGAGATTGAAATCTCTTTTTCAAGGAAGCCCTGGGGGTTTAGGAGGAGAGGGAGAGGACAAATTGCACAGCCAATTAAATCAGGGGATGATTAAGAGGCAGGTTGAAGGAACCAGGTTGGGAATTCAGCCATGACACTGGGTAACCCCCTACTCTTGTTAATGAGTGTCATAGGATCTTTAGTGACCACAGTGAGTCAGGACTTTGGTTTATTGTCTCATCCAAAAGATGGCATCTTCTTCAGTACAGTATCCCCATCACTGCACTGGGGCATTGGAGGATTGTTTCACCAGAGGGAAGATCACAACCTACTGGCCACCAACACCTCTTCCAGCAGCAACTTGGTTTTCCCAGGTGGTTTCCCATCCAAGTACTAACCAAGCCCACACTTGCTTAGCTTTAACCATGCAGCTGGAGCAGATAGAATAGTGGTATGGCTGCTGGCAGAAAAAATGAAACAATATTGCTATCTGTGTCTCAAAGCGCGCAGTCATGAACTAACAAAATTTCACTAAACGCCTCTTAAATGCATAGACTCCATCGAACACCAGTTCATTCGATTTTGGCCTTATGATGCAGGTGGGGTATTGTAATGCACGGTTCTTAAGGTAACATCTGATGTTTTATATCTATGCGGTCATCATTTGAAACGTCACAGATGGTCTCATTCTCATCCACAGATATACAGTTGCAATAAAAATTATTCAACCCCCATTGCAAATTGGGTTTACTGGCAACATTTACTGTTCAAACTCTCAGTTGTTTGTGATAAACAGATTAAACAAGAACATTTTAAATAGCTTAACAAAACTAATATTACAAGTGGT
The DNA here is from genome assembly GCA_029692085.1 of Gymnothorax javanicus. Classification (NCBI taxonomy): domain Eukaryota; kingdom Metazoa; phylum Chordata; class Actinopteri; order Anguilliformes; family Muraenidae; genus Gymnothorax; species Gymnothorax javanicus. The sequence goes on along the minus strand of CM056194.1, from coordinate 119,165,830 downwards.
TTCTCCAAATTTAAAGCAAAATGCCACTTTTAATGACTACTGCAGTCTGAAAATTATCCAACCCCCTGAATAGAATCTGTCATAAGAGCATATTTGCAAATCAGGTGTCTCAATCACACCTAATGCAACTAATCAAGGGCCTCATTAGTTGCATCAGGTTTGCTTGAGATAGAACACGTCAAATACATGGACTGGCTAAGGGTTTGTTGACAGAGACATTTGATTGCATATCAGAGATATGGTTATCAAGAGAATTGTCCAAAAAGGTAATAGAGGAGATCATTGCCAGGCAGAAACAAGGAAAAGGACACAAAAAAGGTAGCACAGTCACTGAATGTTCGTAAAGATACAGCTGGAAGCATAGTTCGCATGTTCGGAAGAGTGGCTACACTACCAGGATTTGGCCGAAAGAGGAAGCTATCAATGGCTGCCACCAGATCCCGAAGGAGATGGGCGGTCAAAAACCCTCGAGTGACTGCAGGAGACCCGCAGCAAGACTTGGAGGCAGGAGGCACTGAGGATTCAGTTTGAAAAGTAGGGCGCATACTAAACGTTGAAGGTGCCCATGCCCAAACTCTAAGACATACACCACAACTAATCCAAAAGTACAAGCTCCAACATGCTCAAAACCATATCAATAAGCCACAGGAGTTTTGGAATACTGTTCTGTGGAGTGATGAAACAAAACTGGAATATTTCAGGCTTATGAATCAGTAGTATTTCTTCAGGAGGAATATGCCGTAAAGTACACCCTGCTTACAGTTCAGAATTGTGGGGGCTTTTTGATGCTCAGTGGTTGCCTAGCTTCCTCTGGCACTGGAAACCTGCAAAGTGTGGAGAGCAAGATGGATTCAGTCAAGTACCAGGATATCCATGGAGAAAATGTTATGCCGTCTGTAGGGAAACTGACACTTGGGCATCATTGGACCTTCCAACAGGACAATGATCCTAAGCATACCTCAACATCCACTGAGGCTTGGTTTCAGAAGAAGTCTGGGAAGATTCTAGAGTGCCCATCACAGCTGCTTCACTTGAACCCCATAAAAAATCCCAGGTGGGATTTGAAGAAGATGGTTGCAGCACGCACAACCTCGAATATTAGTGAACTGGAGTCCATTGTCCATGAGGACTAGGCTAACATCCCTTGGAAGCTAACGTTTCGACGCACAGCGTCTTCCTCAGAGTCAAACTAGTATTGGTGAAGTTGGCACAGTTAAATAACTTCCTCCACACAGAGAATAACTTCCTATTGGAAAACGTTAAGTTTGGAGGTATCCATAATGAACCAATACTGTGATAGCGCTCAGTGAGTAGGTGTAATCTTAAATACCATCATTTCCTTCCATTAACAGCTATGACCAGCTAATAACACAGCTCAGACCATCTTAAACCAGCTTAGAATTCTAGCTGCTAGAATTCTAAGCTGGTTTAAGATGGTCTGAGCTGTGTTATTAGCTGGTCTAGATGTTTAAAGCTGGTCTCTATAGCTTGATGAAGGTGGTCAAAGCTGGTTGAGCTGGTATTGTCAGCTGGAGTAAGCTGATGAAGGGCTGGTCGACCAACTAAAACTGTCCAAAAACACAGCTTAAACCAGCCTGACCAGCCTAGGCTAGTCAAAGCTGGAATTTTCAGCAGGGGTGGGCGGAAGACGAATATATTGGAGTTCCCCTTCTTTGCACATTCGACAATAAATAATACTCTTATTGGGAACAAATTTGCCTCCTTTTTTAACTATGTTTAGCAGAAAACGGTTGCGTAATTTTACTACTGTACTTTTACATGGCGGCGGTACTTGGACAATCAGATATTTTCTGAGGTGGTGCAGGGTGTAAAAAGTTTGAGAACCACTGCTATAGATAGATTTTATAGATAGAAATTATCGGTGTTAGAGCTGGAGTCTTCTCTCTGTTTTATGCATCAGTTATATAAAATATTGTCGTCACTCATTTCTTTTTCTGAAATGTAGGCCTACATTTGACTGGCGACGTGGTACCAGAATTTCGAAAACGCGAAAAGTGCATGTATGTTACCCTTTGCCCGCCGTCGTCTTCGTGGTCTCGCGGTTGTGTTTTTCTGTATGCCTATCTGATTTTTTTCTACGTCAGCTAAAGTTACATAATGTAATAAAAAATATCACCCAACGATAAAGATATATAGCAAGATTTTGAGGGTGTCGAGAACAATAAATTTACCATTATGACTGAAAATAATCAGCTGTAGGGGAGACCGGGTCTAGTTGTTACACTTTTTCTTTTAACGGCTGTAGAATTGACATTATCAAGGAAGAATTAATCTGGCACGGGCACAGAGAAGAACTCCATACCCCAGGTCTTCCCGGCACTGCTGACTCCTTTTGTTTTATAAGAAACTATCTTATCTTTTGAATAGACTATGCTTATTTCTGCGATTTGGTGCTAACGTGTGTTAAGTGAGTTTAGATTATGGGCGCGGATATTCTTTTGCGAACGACGACTGAATATGGATGATGGTTTATATATAAAAGCTTGTACAGGCCTATTTTAAATTCTAAGTTCCTTAAAGTGAATTAGTTCTCATTGTCATTGTTAGTTTTTTTTTTCTTTCATATACTGGGTATAATCCGCCTGCTAAAGATCATTTGCCAATTTAGGTGACGCTTCAGGAATGGGATTATATGCGACCTACTCCTGTTCTCTGAACAAAAACATATTCCGGTTATCTAAACAAAAACATGTTAAACTTGGTCGACTGAACAAATTAAGTCGTGCACATCATCCAAAAGTCTTGTCACCGGTATTCCAGCGTGTCGCATGAATTCAGGTCTCACTCCGTGATCTCGTATCCCTGAACCAGCTAATCCCCATGGCATCACAAGACTAGGCTACTTAGTCGTTTACCTTGCAATCAAGCTTATTCATTAATTGAACTGATAACACCCTTATAATAAGGGTTATATTCATAAAGGGGAAGGGGGGGGTCCTAAATATTTATTAACATTCAGACATGCTGATTTTATAATACTGTGCACATGCAGAGGTTTTACTTTGCTCATCTGCTTGTCTAGGTCTGGACTTGTCGTCGGCAGCTCCCACAGAGCGGCGGTTCAATCTGAAAAAAATACTGTACAATAAATTAGAACAATATATAATATGACAAATGGTAGCCTACAAAATCTGCGACAATCAATGGAACAAAATCTGAATATCATTGTAGAACTCATCGTGTACGTATAGTGGGCTGTAAAGTGTGGCGTTTCATTTTTCGCAGTGTCTACGTGTCCGAAAGTCGGACTCCGTGTCCGACAGTCGGATGGTTTCAATATAACTCCGTGTCCGACAGTCGATTATTGTTTTTAATTTCCTCAAATCTACTGAATCTTTTAGATATTAAACGTGAATGTTTTGATAAGAGGGCTCATTTCTTCAAGATGAGTAGGCTTACCGAGAATTTCAATCAATGTTTCTGTTTAAGCTCTGCTCAATAAAGTAAGTCGACATTGGTGCGGGACTTAGTGCATTTATGACGAATTTAGCGACTGTCGGACAGAGATCCTAAAATACTCCGTGTCCGAAAGTCATAAAAGTTAGAATTTTTCGAGTATTCTGGCAATTATGTGACGTACAAACTTGGCCATGTTTGTGTTCGACCTTCACAAAATGCAAATTGATAGCTATCGACTTTTCTTGGTCTTTATATTCGTCTGTTTTCTTCCGTTGAAGATAGACAACAGTCTTTATTCGGTTTCTCTTTTGAAAATTAGTCAGATGGATCGAACAGATTCACGCTTTATCTCCACACCAGAGATAGCCTAAAATAGTGCTTGTCGTCAGTGAGCAAATCAATTCCATGACCATTGACATTGTGAATTAAATATCGCATGCCCGATCAAGACTGTCGGACGCGAAATGCAAAATACTCCATGTCCGGCAGCCAGCAAAAAGTAAAAGTATTGATACGAGGGCAGATTTACAACGAAATAAAGAAAAAAATATTTCACCAACAATCAGAACATCCAATGGGCACTGCAATCAATTTATTTGGGCCATTTTTATAAATACAACGAAGTCAGTACAATGCCTGTCGGACATTAAATGCAAAATACTCCGTGTCCGACAGCCAAAAAAAAAAAAAAAAAAAAAAAAGGAGGATGATTAGAACAGATTGATAACGAAATAAAGAATGAAAAAAAATTAACAACGAACAGAACATCCAATGAACACTGCGATTTATTTATTTGGGGGCCATCTTTTTTGGATGTTCTGTTTGTATGGGGGAGAGCTGGTACGAAAGTTACATTTTTCACATGGACGTCATTTTAAAAGATAACGTTACAGACTGAAACAAATTTTTGGAGCGATTAACTACTTTCGTGTGTGCTCTGTCAATATCAGGTGCTAAATCATCACCATATATATTGACTTCGGCATAGTTTGACGTCGAACGGAAGTTGCGGCTTGCTTCTTTCGACCCATCCAGCCGGGATGAAAGTAATGCACGAGCAGAGCAAAAGTAACGTGATCAAATTTACTGGAATCTTTTTAAAATTTCTCGTTAAAACAGATGCAAAAACAGCCAGGCATTTGTTTTAAACATTTTAATTGGCTTCAAATGTTCCAAAAGTGACCGTGAACATGTTTAATGTGCAAGGTCTATTTATAAAAATTATCCCAGTGAGCAAGCACCTCCGCTCCGGATCTGCCCGGCTCTGTGCCGACTCCAGCTGATCCGGCTCAGAGCCGGGGCAGATCCGGAGCGGAGGAGCTTGCTGTCTGGGATGAAATTACTCATCACAGTTGTGACAGATATAATGAGTGGCACCCTCAGTGCATGCCTCATGCGACCACAGCAGACCAAAGATTCACTGCACCCACAGTTCTCCAGGCAAAGATGAGGCAAATGTCTCCCCACAAATAAAACATTCCTCATCCTTGCCCCGAGAAACTGTGGTTGCAGTGTGTCCACTAAGCCTCTTTTTCTTTGGGAGTTTTGAAGAGGACTGTTTTCTCTGGCCCCTCTGCCGACTCTCCTCCTCCAAAGCAGCTTTCACCGGGGTGTCGGTCAGTATTGCTGTTGACCTGCAACATTCAATGAGATAATAGTCAGAATCAGCTTGTTTTTATACAAGCAAGAGAACCAAGACGAGTTAAAAATGACACTATGCCCACCTCTTTCGACCTCTCCTTTTACTTTCTTTCCTGGAGCCAGCCTTTGGATATGGGCGAAGCTTTTCTGGGCTGAACCTCTGTACTGGCGTGCCACTAGATGTTCCTGGAACCACTTGCATACCTGGATAGATGGTATGCGCTGGCGATGGAGCTGGCGCTGGTGATGGAGCTGGCCCTGGCGCTGGGGATGGAGCTGGTGCTGATGCAGGTGCAGAACGGTCGGTCACGTAAGCTGGAGCAAAGTCTTCCTCACTGAAAATATCTGGATTCAAGGGCCAGATACCGGTACACTCGAACCCAGACGAAATGCTGCTTGGTGTCGCAGCTTGAGGCAGAGCTTTAGCCACAAGACTCGGGATGTTGTAGATGGTCAAAGTTCTTCCAGCATTCATTCGCATCCAATTGTCTGCTGCACTGTTAATGTAGTGCTTCAGAGGGCCAAAAACGTTTCGGTCTAGCGGCTGAAGACGGTGGGAGCAGTGGGGTGGAAATGACAGGAGTACAATGCCCTGTGACTTGCAAAAGTCAATAGCTACCATGGAGAGGTGTGATGCATGATTGTCTAAGAGTAGCAGCAACTTTGACTCCGGGGTCACGTGGGTGTGTCTTGCAAAATGCTGTTAAAAAGGCCAAAAAATCTGTCTCCTCCATCCACCCCGATCCATTGGCAGAACCAGTGGAGCCAGGGGGACCATCCCGATGAAGTGGTCATGGAACTTCTTCCTTGGGAAGATAAAGTAAGGGGAACAAAGTTGCCTTGTGCGTTGGCAGCAAAGGCAACGGGTCACCAGTGTCCCTCTTTCCCCGGAGGTCACAGCACCGACCTGGCGCTGGCCCTTGGTGGCAATGACTTTGTCTGGCACTTGAACCGTTGTGGTACCTGAAATAATCAGTGAAATGAATTATTGCTGGTGCAAATCACTGGTGCTTTTAAATTTATCATCCAAATATAAATTTTTACCTGTTTCATCCATGTTCCAGATGTCATTTGCCTCAAAATTATAGCGGTGAGGACAGTCTTTAGGTTGTTAAAAAACGCGTCACGTTGGTCTTGTTGAAGCTGGTGGAACGGACATGCTGGTGGCTTGAGGTCGACGGATGGACAGGGTTCTGTTGCACTCGAGGAAGGAGGTGAGCCAATCCTTCCCTGCCATCTGGTTTTTCTTCCATGAACATGGAGTTTTGAGGCCAATATTTTCGGCCAGCTCATATGCAAACTTTCGCACCTAAAAAAGCATAAAAAAAGAGGTTAATAGCAAGTACCTCCGCTCCAGATCTGCCCCGGATCTGCCCCGGCTCCAGCTGATCCGGCTCAGAGCCGTGGCAGATCCGGAGCGGAGGTGCTTGCTATATGGCGGTAGTGGTGTAGCTCTGTCTGCGGTGTTACTCGCACCTCTTTAGGACTCAGGCCAAAATATATATCGGCTGCTCTCTTTATATATTCCTGCAGTCTCTTCTCCTGTTCTTCTGTGAAGACTTTGTTGTGAGCCCTGTACCCCGGGGCCCTGCCCTCTTGCCTCTGCCCTCCTCTTGCAGTACCTGAACAGGGTGACATGACAAACGCCATGCACCGCTGCTGCCCTCCTTATACTATCGCCTCTTCGGACATCAAAAAGGCCCTTCGTAAACCTCCGGGTCAACCGTTCCTCTCTGGGTAGTTCTGACCCTAACTCTGGGCATTTTCTGTCGGTAAAACATAACACACATTTTTATGGAGCTTTTAAACACAAAATGCAGCCGCATTAGCAGAGAGGGATGAACGTAACTGTTGCTACTTCAGTCCCGACGGTGACTCCTGACATTTGAACAAGGATTACTTCCAAAGTGGAAAAATTCTGACATTTCAAACTGCACCATATGTTGCGGAACTAAATCACCGATCATTTCATCATAAATATGACACATGGAGCGATAAAGACAATCTTTAAATCGAAAAAGTTTAGCATTTGTCTGAATTTACTCACCGCTGTGGAAAACAGTCTTCTCGGTCTTGTGCCGCGAGGAAGACTGGACGCCTCAAGAATGTTCGCAGTTCTGGAGAGGGGCGCGAGCTGCACATGCTGACCTAGTATGAGGCATCGAAGTGCGAATGGCTGTGAATAAATCGCCGTGTTACTTTCGTCCAGAGTTACTTTCGCACCGGCGCTCCCCTACTTAGATATACAAAGATTGCTAGTGCTTTTTCTAGCCATAGGCAGAAGGATGAAGGGGTGCAATACCATCTTGGGACAGAGGACACAAGGGCTAGGCCTCCCACAAGGCTGGGCGAGGTGGCCTGCGTGGCAGCAGGGTTACAGTCTTTTTGATGGCTGAATTGAACAGCCTGGGCAGGTTGTCTATTGGAGGCAGTGGGCTGCCAGCAGCTTGTTTCCTCGGAGAGGAATGCAGTTTTTTCCTTTTCAAAGACACGGCGCTCATGCCCCTCGTCGTACTCGTCACAAGACTCTCAGCCCCCAGCACCAAGCTGGCGCGAAGGGGTAGGACGGACTGAGATTTGCAGGTGATGATCCATTCTGACAGGTGACTGAGTGAAAAATGGAAGGCAAGCTACTAGATAGAGCAACAGCGCAGCCTAGTGGTAGATTACTTGACTAGTAACTAAAAGAGTTCAAGACTTGGTTCAAGCTCACGCTGCAGCTTGAGGTTCAGACGTGCATTTGGAGAGATTAATTTGAGAAGAACTCTGCCATTGGGCCCTGGAGCAAGGCCCTGAACCCCAAGGTTGCTCCACGGGGTCTACCCCTGTTTCTGTCCCTCCTCAATTGCAACTGTTCTATCTGGAATTTCTCCCAGAACATCCTTGAAAAAGAGAGACGTGTTGTAAATGGAATTGCCCTGTTTAAATAAAGGTGTAAAAATGAGCCATGTTCAGCTGTCTATGAAAACATTCATTTTTGGAGGTGGAACGAATTTTTGGACCCTGGTGTTTCAAAAGTAATTGGGATGGAAAGGTAATTCATAGCATGCCTTTGTCACATTTAGAATAGGAGTGACCAGATAGGGTGACGTTGCGCCATGTAAGCTATTGAGTCCGGCTGTTTGACAGGGCTTTTTAAAAAGCAGGTGGCTGTGTGCGTCCACTCTGGAGGCAGTCACATAGTGGGGGCCGAACAATGCGAAAGAAGAAAATTAGAAATTGAGGTTGAGCGGATACAGACGCAGAATAAAATGACCTGTGTAGAGGCTATAAAGAAAGTGAAGGAGGAAAGTGAAGCATTGATGAAAGAACGGTGCACAGATGAGAAGGTGAGAATGGCAGAAATGGCAAGGAACATATAGGTATGGACGAAAGGAAATTATTTGATTTCATAGTGATGGTGATAAATTGTGCATGTGAATAAAAAAACAAAATCTCGCAGAGAGATTTGGAAATAACTGATGTGATGGGAGACGAAATACTGGGAATTCTGTAGAAAGGGTTTGGTGAGAGCCAGACACCGAGTAGTTAGACGCTAGGTAAAGACTGGGTAAGAGAGAGAAGCAGTAGTTATATAGTTAGTGGAGTTTTCGAAATCCAGCAGTGGGCGGTAATACACCAATTGGCTCGTCGACCCCTTAAAACCTCAACGAAGAAGAAGTAAGACCCCAAGGTTTTGGGTGGAAAATTGGTAACTGGGTTAAACAGTATGGACTTGAGGAAATGGAATATAGTCCTGCTGTGGTTTTGAGCAAGATACCACGTTGGTTACTACCCTCCTCTGAGGCAAATGTATTTCTATTAGAGAAAAAAAGTGAAATTAATGATATTGAATACTTTGCTGATCTTAGCCGTGAATATATTGACACCAATTATTATGGATATCTGAAAATGTATACAGATGGACCCAAAGAGTTACAAACAGGAAAACGTGGAATAGGGATATATATTCCTGCATTTAATAAGGATATAGAATAAGTAATAATCTATCAGTGTACACGACAGAAATGGTTGGCTTAATAACAGCTTCACAATGGATTGAGGAAAACAAACCGTTAAGAACAGTTTTATGCTCTGATTCGATCTCCTCATTACAAAGTTTGTGTTCGGACCAGTCTGTAAGGGAGGATTTAGTTATTGAGGTGCGAACTGTTCTTCTCAATATTCAAAGTCTAGGTCTCAACGTGGACTTCTGCTGGATTCCTGCGCATATTGGAATACAAGGGAATGAAAAGGCGGGCCAAATAGCTAAAGGCGCATTAAGGGAATAGATTAAAATTATTGTACCTATGGGTAAAGGTGAAGTAAAATCGAAAATTAGGACTGAGATTCTCTGTAGATGGCAGCAGGAATGGGATGAAGAAAATAAAGCAGAACATTACCACAAAATACAGTGATATGCAGGAGGAACAAGACATTTAGGTGCTAATAGGAGGGAAGAGATTTGATATACAAGATTCAGATTAGGTCATACCCGATTAAATGCGACCCTGCACATCCTAGGAAGAGGCGATGGCTTATGCTCAATGTGTGGCGTTTCAGAAAATGTGGAAAATGTTGTAGTATCGTGTAGGAAATATAGATCACAAAGGCAGCTGTTCCAAGAGATGGTTGCAAAATATGGAAAATTTGAGAGTACCGAAGAAATTTTAGGTGAACAAGGGATGATAAGTGAAGTTGCTAGGTTTTTTTATTTCGTTTTTGAAGGAATTACGCTTCAAAAGAGGTTATAAGAACATTAAGTTTAGATATGGGTATGTTTATGTATTACGGCGCTACTCCACTAGACAGTTTTTACTGTTAGAAGTTGCTGTCGGAGAGAAAATCTCTTGTGGATAACGAAACGTCAGTTACTTCTGAGAATGCAGAAAAACTTTCGGAAATTTGTCGCAGAAGTTATTGGTGTCAAGTGGAAAGACTATTGAAAGAATGTCATAATGACTCGCGACAGCGCTCTCAGAGAATAGAACCGGTTCTATATTGGGGAAGCTACTTTCGGGAAGCGCAATCGTCCGTGAATGGTGTGGTGTATAAAAGGGCGTGTTGTGTGGATTTCTTCCTATGTGACAAAATGGCAAGCACTAGTGGCCAGGAATGGACGAAATCTGAGACATTTCAGCTGATAAACAGCTACCAAAACCAACCCAGTTTATGGGATGTTAAGGCGCTACTCCACTAGACAGTTTTTACTGTTAGAAGTCGCTGTCGGAGAGAAAATCTCTAGTGGATAACGAAACGACAGTTACCTCTGAGAATGCAGAAAAACTTTCGGAAGTTTGTCGCAGAAGTTATTGGTGTCAAGTGGAAGTGGAAGTACTATTGAAAGAATGTCATAATGACTCGCGACAGCGCTCTCAGAGAATAGAGCCGGTTCTATATTGGGGAATCTACTTTCGGGAAGCGCAATAGTCCTTGAATGGTGTGGTGTATAAAAGGGCGTGTTGTGTGGATTTCTTCCTATGTGACAAAATGGCAAGCACTAGTGGCCAAGTATGGACGAAATCTGAGACATTTCAGCTGATAAACAGCTACCAAAACCAACCCAGTTTATGGGATGTTAGCATGTTCCAGGGACGTCGCTTGAGGTACAGCGGAAGATGCATAATTTACGGAACCAGTTCAATGGCGAGCAGTGGCAGGCGGTGGACGGAAAACTGGGGGGGGGGGGGCGGAAAACATCCCTTGAAATGGATGAGATTAGTGACCCGATTTCAATCATTGTTCTTGGTCAACATGTTAGTTTCCCTTATAATGAAATGTTTAGGCGAGTGAATACTAAATTCTATAAAATGTTTCATTCACATGCCGTAATATGCAACTCTTCACGAAAAAACCACTGTGGATTTTCTGCATTAAATTTTGTCACATCCTATGCAAGTCGTCAAACCTGTTCGTAATGATTGTTTAATTGAAAAAGATTGAAATGCGCTCTTTTTTGCGTTCAGTTGGTGCGTTTGATTTCTCGTTACAACGAAGACAATTAGCTACACCTGAGAGGGGAGAGTTCAAGTGTCTTTTACCAGGGAAATTGACTGAAAACAGATCAAGACTAATAAGCAGTTTAAAGGCATGTTTGTCGCCCTCCTTGTTCTCTGTCCACCGCCCGCCACTGATGGCCAGCTATGTGCAATTAAAACCAAATCAGGACAGGGTACAGAGGTTTCCTCCTTTTTTTATTATAATGAAGGTGGCAACAACTGCCGCCACCTGTTGTCTCCTCGCCAGAAACATGTTAAATGAGGTCGAGTAGAGCGAGTAGAGACCCTCGTATCACATGATATGGTCATCGATCGATACTGTCAAACTGTAATGATCTCTCAAGTGGAACCTCGGGAGAAATTTTATGTCGACAGTTGCTTCCAGAAACATAGACGACAGTCAATCGGAGCTTCTGTCGGAGACTTTTTAATCTGAGGTGGATAGACGTTTGATATTTCTATCGAGAGTTGGCTGACAGAAAGTTTCGGCATAAACTGTCTAGTGGAGTAGCGCCTTTAGGCCTATGTGCTATCCTGCCAGTAGTCTCTGAGTAGCACACTCCCACACAGTAAGGGGCGATATACAACAAAAAACTAGTTTTACTCTTCCATCATTGAAAGAAGAAGAAGTAAGACTCACTGCACATATTTGACTCATGTCTCACGTGAAGCGTGATAGAGTCGCCTGGGTCGAAGACTAATTTACCCACCGTGAGTTTTCTCATATTTCATTTAACCCAAAATTTCTATCGAAAGGGCTCGCGACAAAGGCTGCGTTGGGCGCATACGGCAAAACTCCGCAGTGTACAATAGAAGGCTCAGTAAATACAGTAAAAGCTGATGTCCCGAATCATATGACCTCCTCCACATTAAAAACAAAGGTTAATTTATGTCTGATTCAGCACAAATGCACTGGTTCGTGCTCCGCGTTGATGTGTAATCGCACTACCCAGGAATAAAAAGGGAGTCACATCCCGTTTTCTGTGGGCGGAATCAGATGGTTATATGAGCCGGATGAAGCTGCGGTTCGGATATTTGCTTTTCATCCTCCAGTTTTCGCTCAGCCGAAGACTTCTGCTCACAACTTTTCCGCTGAGTCTGGCCCTGCGATACCACCCCCGAGTCCGTCACAAGACAGGTCTGTCTTCATTCTATGAAAGCCGCAAGTCACGAGTTGCGTCCTGGCCCCTAGCCTTACACTATGAATCTGTGTTGGACTAATTTTTGATCTAGCATTTTTAGCGAAGCACTCGGAAGGTTATCGACAGTAACTTAGTCATAGATAAGTAGAGAGTCAACCTTAGTCAAATTGTCCGCACAAGTTCTGCCTAGTTAACTGCTCGATCGCGAGTGTCCAGCTTCAAAATGATAACGTTTGAGGAAGCAAAGGCTCGCTTGGAGCTTGTCGGTCAGTCCCACATTCTTCGGTTTTGGCCTGTTTTAACTGAAGAAGAAAAAAACAGATTTCTGGCCGAACTGTCTGAATTAAACGTCGAGGAATTGGAGGACCATTGTCGGGGCGCCACTGGAGCAGCATTCGGCCAACAGACGAGTCCGCAGGATGCGCTGCACAGAGAGATGGAGCCGGTTCCGCCAGAGTTCATTGGCGGAGTTAAGAGGAGCGACACACATTCTCTGGCTACCTGGGAAAATGAAGGTAAGCAGGCAGCTTATGTATTTTTGGTCGTAAATCCATTAAAACAATTTTATAGAAAACAACCAACATGTAACTTCCGAAAGTCAGGTCTGAAGCGTAGAAGTGGGTAGCTCTATATCATATTTCTGTGTGTCTCGCTTCGTTGCTGCCTCACCCATGCCCATGTGAAAATGCACATTGAGGTGGGAGCTTGGCTCTGAGAATTTAATTCGTGTGTTGCACGCGTTTTTTTTGCCTTCATCATACTTAAAATGCGTTTTACAAATAATCTACACATTTAACATGTATTTACACAATGATTGTATTGCTCATATGTGCATTTAGCAAATTAATATGCCTGTGTAATTTTTGTTGGCATTTCACACAAATGGCCCAGATCATTTGGTCAGTCAATCAATCAATCAATCAATCAATCAATCACCTTTATTACAGGGAAGTCCCACTGAGATCAAGGGCTCTTTTGCAGGGGAGCCCTGAATACAATAAAACAATTACAACGGAAGGTTAGAGACAAACAGCACAGATAAAAATACACAAAATTCACTAGCAACAATCCCAGATTAAAGGAATTACAAATTTTAAAATGGAATAAAAAATAAAAGAAATGAATTAAAAAAATGAATATATCTATATATAAAGGAACATAGGACAGAGAAAAAGGATGTGCAAATCCTACCTTAAACTAAAAAGCAAGTACATCTGGCCTCTAAAAGTAATATATCCAACACAAATTTCTTGAAGGACACGAAGGGGATAAGGTAATCTAGCTTCAGAGTATCCTGGAAATTATTCCACATACAAGATGCGAATGCACTAAAAGAGGTACTGCCCAAATTTTTTCCAAGTCCTGGGAGCCTCTAACAAAATCCACTCTTGTGATCTGGTATGCTGACTTCTGGTTTTGATGGATATGAGCTTGTTGAAATAGATTTTGAATCCAGATGTACCCTGGAGCCAGAAGTGTGTAAAAACTTCTCTGAAACTTTTTAAAATTGTAAGTCTCTGACATTTTAATTGAATTTGGAGTAAGCTGGCCTGTTTGGGCAGATAGGACCGACTTTGAGCTTTGGTCAAAGAGTTCATACAAATGCATGCCATAAGGGAGACGTGAAGGGCTATACAAAGTGCTACAAAATCTCAATGGTGGAATGGAATTGAATTGCAGTACTCTCAAACAGAAGCTGAATCTCTGGCCTATCAGGCCATACCAACTGATAAATTCCACATTCTGTTAAAATATCAGCAATTTATAATTAAAAAATATCTATGCATGTCACCAAGGTTTCAGTGAAATATCCACGCACTTTCGGCAATATAGTGCAAATTTAAACATTACTTTATTCGTAGGAGTGTGAGGGCCTGTGTTAGCCTACTTGTTTTTCTCCGTGCTTCACAGTGAATGTTCCCCTACTCTGGGTGTGCCCAGGTATTTTGCAGATATCGCGGAACAAAGTGGCCATGCTGCTTTTGGCAGGTGGTCAGGGCACACGCCTGGGCGTGCCGTACCCAAAGGGGATGTACAGTGTCGGCCTGCCCAGCCAGAAGACCCTTTACCACCTTCAGGCGGAGCGCATCCGGAAGGTCCAGGAACTGGCTGCTGCGAAGCACGGATCAAAGTGCACAGTGCCATGGTGCGACTGTGCGCTCGTTTAATGGGCTCCAGTCCTGACTGTGGTGGAAGAGTGGCTTACAACCACTGTTAACTTGCGAAGCTCGCCTAAAGAGTGTTAGTTAACCTAATTGAAGTACCCTTGTGGACTATTGGTCAATCCCATTTTTAAACATTGTGGTTTTGGTCATAATGTAAACTTTCTGTGTACATTGAATCTGCTGCTATGAGCAGGCAAGTGTGAGCATTTTTTAGGCTGTAGATAAACTTGCTTTTAACGACACAGCCGCGTGCAGAAGATGGCTTCCTCGCATATTCTGCCTCAGGAACGTTATGTTTTGAAGCTCTGTACAGTTTGGTCTATCAGTTCTCCACTGTGCCTTCTCGTGGAATCCTCCAATGTAACGCGAAGTACATGGGCAAGTATGAGAACTATTTTGCTCATGACGCAGTCGGGTTTCCTTGGAAACGTGGTTGAAAAGCAAGTATATCTCTGGTCTCAGTGTGATTTATGGTGCAGTTCACAAAGCAGTGTTTCATTTGGCTTCTCTAAAATTTGTCGAGTTGAGTTTAGTGTAGGACCATGCTTAATTAGAATCTGTCGAACTGGGTTTTGTACATAAGGGTACATCATTCTGGAATGGCCTGTTACTGTAATGTCACAGAAGTCTCGCCTGTCTGTCCTTGGTCTCAGGTTCATAATGACCAGTGAATTCACCCTGGGCCCCACCAAGAAATTCTTCGAGGAGAACGGCCATTTTGGCCTGGACCCGGCCGATGTGGTGATGTTTGAGCAGCGAATGGTGCCGGCCGTGGGATTTGACGGGAAACTGCTTCTTGAACAGAGGGGAAAGATCGCCATGGCGCCAGGTCTGTTACGGCACTGATGGTCACATCAAATTTAATTGTCTTCAGTGACGTGCAATACGTGCGCGCCTTAGGTCTTTGGAAGAACTACAGAACTCAGCTCGGCAAAGGTGCGGTTCTTTTCCACAGTCTTTGTATTGGATACCCACAGCCATGAAAATGAAGTGTAGCTCCCTCACCAAGCATTGGCTAGGTGTGTCATGTCCTGAGCCTCTGTGGTGGCACCGTATCAACAATGCATTTCCAACAGCGCAGGCTACATCTGCAAAGTGCTGTCACGGGTTCAAACCCCAGCCTCTTTAATGTGACCAGCTGAGCCTGAATGCATACCGAGGGAGCATTTGTGTGCATCTCAAAGCGTAGGCTGCATTTTTAGGGGTCGTCACTTGCTTCCAATCGCCAAACTGACACTAGGGTTAAGGGACATGTTCAATTTACAGTTAGGTTTAGGGCTAGGTTAAGGGTTCGGTGTTAGAATTAAGGTTAAGGTTAGGGTTAGGGAAACCAGTGACGACTCGCTTCAACCAAAGCTGTTTAACGGAGATGAAATGACGTCACATCAGTTTGGTGGATGGAATTAAGTGACAACCCCTAAAAATGCAGCATTCAAAGGATGCAGCCTACGCTTTGAGATGCACCCCTCAATTTGAGTATGGGAAGAGCAGAAGGAGACTGTGTTTTCCCTGTGTGTAACACAGATGGTAATGGGGGTCTGTACCGAGCACTGGCAGATAATGGGGTCCTGGAGGACATGGAGCGGAGGGGGGTGGAGTATCTGCACGTGTACTGCGTCGACAACATCCTGGTCAAGATGGCCGACCCCGTCTTCATTGGCTTCTGTGTGAGCAAAGAGGCTGACTGCGGTGCTAAGGTGTGTTGTTGTGTGTGGGTGTGTGTATGTGTGAGTGTATGCGTTTGGCTTTGTGTGTCACTGTTAAACTCTTGGATGTGTGTATGTGTGTGTCATAGTTGAAAGGTTGTTGTGCGGGTTTGTGAATGCCGTAGTGTGTGTTTGAGTGTCATGGTGAGTGTGAGCCTTGTTGCCCAGGTGAGCATGTAAGTGTTTATCAGTGGCATGCAGTGTGTGCGTGTTGGACTTGTTACAAAATGAGAACTGGAGAATGTTTTTTTTTTTTTTTTTTACAGAGTGGGGACATTTTTGGGAACTGAGGATATTTTCACGTCCTCATAATTACGTAGGCAAACTGTGACTTATTTGTTGGGTAAGGCTAGAATTAGGGGTAGGTTAAGATTAGGGTAAGGGTTTGGGTTAGGCATGCGTTGCTTATTGTTAAGATTACAGAAAGGCTGTGGGGACGCACAAAGATTGAATAGAACTCAATGTAATGTCCTCACTAGGATAGAGGTACAAGGTTGTGCGTGCGTGCGTGCGTGCCTGTTCCAATGCCTTGACCGGATCCATGTTCCCTCATGTCTGTGGGCGGAGTCAGGTGGTAGGAAAGGCGTATCCAGAGGAGCCAGTGGGAGTGGTTTGCCGAGTGGCCGGCGTGTACCAGGTGGTGGAGTACAGTGAGATCCTTCCGGAAACAGCCAAGCTGCGTGGCCCAAATGGGGAGCTGGTCTACAGCGCAGGGAACATCTGTAACCATTTCTTCACCCGGGATTTTCTAATGAGGGTTGCACAGTGAGTGAGCGTCCAGCTACTATCTGAAGTGTGCAACTACGTTTAGGAGAGCCTGTGCAAACAACTGCACGTTGTAACACCTGTGTTTGTGACTACATTTAGAAACATGTACATGCATCTACACATGGGCTGGATTTACACTGCAGGTCTTGTTGCCCAGATCGGGTATGGATCGGATTTTGAGGCCCATATCCGATTCGTTCAACTGCGTGTTTACATCTTGTTTTGAGCGTAAATGATATCGGTTTCGTTTCGATTCCGTTTGATTACACCACTCACTACCTGGCCATTGTCTTGGGCGATCCACATGCGCACAGTTGAGAAGGCTACCGAAAATAAAAGCAAATGTGCGTGCAGCGTTACAAAAGCATGCAGGTCTAGCAGTCAGAGAGATGATCAAAACATCAAGCAAGCTCGCAACATTTCACTGGGTAACCTACATCTGATTCTCCTGTTAATGCTTTTCACACCTATCACCTGCATCATCGCAAATGCGTAGGCAGACTCTGCCTTAGTCTAGGCCTATATTTAGCGTATAGGCGTAGGCAACACACTTCACTTTGTAAACAATGGATGACCTTGAGCTTGGCTTGATGTTTATCATGTGATACATGAAAAATCCCTGTCCAATTCAGAGGATTCTGGGGAAGAGAAGGAGAAGGGCTATAATCGCCTCGTATGTCTATGCTATGATCATTGCTTCCTCCTCTGTTCAGAGGAGTGTGTGGATGCGAGAGAGATCAAGGGATTGGGGGGAGCAGGTTGTACTAAAGTTTGATGTTGAACGGTGGGTGCGAAATTTTAGAATGAGTAAACAAACATTCAACATGTTATGTCAGAAACTGTCACCATTTCTGACGCACCAAGAACACAATTTTTTTACAAAATATCCGATCTGCATGTTGACATGCATTTACATGACAGGGGCCTTGGCACATATTCGATACACATCAGTTACATATCCGAACAAAAACCACATTTGAATGAGGCCTGGATCCGATGTTACGGATCCAATCAAGGGTAGAATCAGTGTGTTTTTTTTCTGTTTACACAGCCATGGGACATATCGGATATTGGCCACATTTGAGCAAAAGGTCTGATTCATGTCACATTCGTGTCACATTTAACCGGCAGTGTAAATCCAGCCATAGAAACACCCGTGCATAAGACTTCATTTAGGAACATCTGCACTCAGAAACGCCTGTACTTACCATTATACATAGAAATGTTTGCTCTTACCTTTACGCATAGAAACGCCTGTGCTTACCACTGCACATAGAAATGCCTGTGCTTGCCATTACACACACAAATGCCTGTGCTTACCATTACTCGTAGAAATGACTGCGCTTTCCATTACACTTTGAAACCCCTGTGCTTACCATTACACATGGAAGTGTCTGCACTTGCCATTACACATAGAAACGCCTTCGCTTACCATTACACATAGAAATGCCTATGCTTACCATTACACTTAGAAATGTCTACGCTTACCATTACACTTAGAAATGCCTACGCTTACCATTACAATTAGAAATGCCTACGCTCACCATTACACTTAGAAATGCTTGCGCATTAAACTACAGGTAGAAACCTAATGCAGCTGCACTATAGGACTGCTCTTTTAGATCCAGGGTTGTGACTAGCCACAAAATTCTGTTCACAGTAAGGTTCAAGCAGAGTTGGTTGGTATCTGGTTTGGCAATTGGGTGTCAGCAGTAAGGATTCTCCCAGTTGGATTATGGTTGGCCTGGTGAGAGATGGCAAAAAGGGTTCTCAAGGGTAGCGTATGGTTGGCCAAATGTGGGTTTTTGGTAAAGTTTTTTTGGATTGGATTATGATTGGCTATATTTGGGTTGGCAGCAAAGTTTTGTGTGTTTAGGCATGTCCGAATACCCGTAAACGTGTACTATATAGCGGTAAGAACCTGAATTTGAAATCTGTAGTATATCTTAATCTGCAGTATTGATCAAACTGATGGGGAATAGTACCTTTGCGGTCATCTGTACTGGGCAGAATCCTGCTGTATGCGACCAGTGGACACTACGCTGTTCCATTAAGGTGCTGAGACGATAAGTCATTTTCATCATGATTGAAGAAGCGACAGCTCACTGTTAATGTAAGTGGAAAACAATACATTTAATAAATGGTATAATAAATCAACAGAGATGCCATATTAGCCAGTATTACTCAAAAGTATTAATAAATGCAACAAATTAAGTGGTAGAGCTGTCTTTGCATATTTTTAGGGGGAAGATTGATGCTACATCACGGGTGTAAAATTGTGGGTGCAGCTGAGTTTTCATAAATAGGCGGCCATTAGTTTATTCCTTTTACTTTTTCCCTGCCCTCAACAGTAAACCTCACTCAGGTCAAAGGGAAGTTTCAGGGAGATTTTTAAGACATGTTTTAGGTAAATTGGATATCCTGTCCTTTAATGCGTCAGGAGTTTGGCGGCGATTGATACTGACGCAACTGATCTGACAGGAAAACTATGATGAATGACATATCCAATTGCTTCCTAGGTCAGCAGATGGGTGTGATGGTAATTGTATAGTTTGTCCAATTACATGCACACAGTGCTGGTGCATACATCAACAGCTGGGTTTGTAGAGATCAAACAGAATTCAGAACGGAAAGATTTGGTTTGGGTATTCAGACAAATCCCTGGATTATGGTGAGTTGAATGTGGGTTGGCAGTAAAGTTTTTCCGGGGTGAGTTAAGAGCGGCTGGATGCAGGTGAGCAGTAAGTTTTCTCAGGGTTTGGTTATGGTTGGTTGGATGCAGGTGAGCAGTAAGGTTTCTCAGGGTTTGGTTATGGTTGGTTGGATGCAGGTGAGCAGTAAGGTTTCTCAGGGTTTGGTTATGGTTGGCTGGATACAGGTGAGCAGTAAGGTTTCTCAGGGTTTGGTTATGGTTAGTTGGATACAGGTGAGCAGTTAGGTTTCTCAGGGTTTGGTTGTGGTTGGTTGGATGCAGGTGAGCTGTAAGGTTTCTCAGGGTTTGGTTATGGTTGGTTGGATGCAGGTGAGCAGTCAGGTTTCTCAGGGTTTGGTTATGGTTGGTTGGATACAGGTGAGCAGTAACGTTTCTCAGGGTTTGGTTATGGTTGGTTGGACACAGGTGAGCAGTAAGGTTTCTCAGGGTTTGGTTATGGTTGGTTGGATGCAGGTAAGCAGTGAGGTTTCTCAGGACTGAGTTATGGTTTGTTGATGCAGGTGAACAGTAAAGTTTCTCAGGGTTTGGTTATGGTTGGTTGGATACAGGTGAGCAGTAAGGTTTCTCAGGGTTTGGTTATGGTTGGTTGGACACAGGTGAGCAGTAAGGTTTCTCAGGGTTTGGGTATGGCTGGTTGGATGCAGGTAAGCAGTGAGGTTTCTCAGGACTGAGTTATGGTTTGTTGATGCAGGTGAACAGTAAGGTTTCTCAGGACTGAGTTATGGTTGGCCTGCTGCTGTCAGTCAGTTTCAGGGGGAGTTGACGCAGCACGTGGCCTTGAAGAAGGTTCCCTTCGTGGATGAAGATGGAAACCTGGTGAAACCCAGCAAGCCCAATGGCATCAAGATGGAGAAATTTGTCTTTGATGTCTTCCAGTTCTCCGAGTGAGTCTTATTCAGACCTGCCTGTATCTGTGTGATCTTCTTTGTCTTACAGTTGTGTGTGCATGTGGCTGTCTGTAAGCTCTGAGCTTGGCATTTGTGCTGTTTTCACCCATTTCTTATGCTGCAAGTGCCTGCCTATTTGTGCTTGTGTATACCTATGTGCATAAATTTGAGTCTTTTTGTGTGCGCTTGTGTGTTTGGGCAGAAAGTTCGTGGTATTTGAGGTTTTGCGAGAGGAGGAGTTTTCGCCTTTGAAGAACGCGGACGGCGCCGCCGTGGACACGCCCACCACCGCTAGACGCGCCCTCCTGGCCCAGCATTACCGCTGGGCACTGGCTGCTGGAGCTACCTTCCGCGAACACCAGGGGGCACCGTTACCCAGTAACCTCCAGTAAGAGCCTGCTTGCAGCAAGACATTCACTGCGTCCGAGCGAGAAACCAAAACCAAAACTCCTCCCTCGTGAAATTTAAACTAGATTAAGCGTCTAATGTTGTGCCAGGAGTGGGACATTATTTTTGAAATGTTTATGAGCTGATTTGATCTAAAATTCAGTGTATTTGATCTGGTGTGGAAATCCACGTACTTTCCTTTAAACTAAGCAATTGCACTGCTGGCTCAAGTCATTTTTTCAGCTCCCGCCGCTCGCGGTGCGGGAGCTATGGTATGGGGCTCCGTCCGTGCGCGCGTGCGTGCGTGCGTCCGTCCGTCCGTCAACAAATTTTGCTTTATATCATCAACGATTTCAGTTACAGGCTCCTAATTTTTCGATTTCAGGTACAGGCTCCTAATTTTTACTGGACATGCATCTCATAAAGACCTAAAAATGACACGCCTAAAAGTGACCTTGACCTATTTTTTCAAGGTCACTGGCCTCAAAATATTACCAAAAACTTCGACATTTTGCTCTATCTCATTTTTTCAACAGGCTCAATTTTTACTGGACATGCATCTCATTAAGGCCAAATCAAAAGGTGACCTTGGCCAAAAAATATCACCAAGAACTTCGACATTTTGCTCTATCTCATCAACTGTTTCAGTTACAGGCTCCTAATTTTTACTGGACATGCATCTCATTAAGGCCTACAAATGACGTGCCTAAAGGTGACCTTGGCCTATTTTTTCTAGGTCACTGGCCTAAAAATATCACCAAGAACTTCGACATTTTGCTGTATCTCATCAACTATTTCAGTTACAGGCTGCTAATTTTTACTGGACATGCATCTCATTAAGGCCTACAAATGACATGCCTAAAGGTGATCTTGGCCTATTTTTCAAGGTGACTGGCCTAAAAATATCACCAAAAATTTCAACATTTTGCTTTATCTCATCAACTATTTCAGTTACAGGCTCCTAATTTTTACTGGACATGCATCTCATAAAGGCCTACAAATGACATGCCTAAAGGTGACCTTGGCCTATTTCTCCAAGGTCACTGGCCCAAACATATCACCAAAAATTTCGACATTTTGCTTTATCTCATCAACTATTGCAGTTACAGGCTCCTAATTTTTGGACATGCGTTTCATAAAGTCCTACAAATGACGTGCCTAAAGGTGACCTTGGCCTATTTTTTCAAGGTCACTGGCCAAAAAATATCACCAAGAACTTCGACATTTTGCTGTATCTCATCAACTATTTCAGTTACAGGCTCCTAATTTTTACTGGACATGCACCTCATTAAGGCCTACAAATGACATGCCTAAAGGTGACCTTGGCCTATTTTTCAAGGTGACTGGCCTAAAAATATCACCAAAAATTTCAACATTTTGCTTTATCTCATCAACTATTTCAGTTACAGGCTCCTAATTTTTACTGGACATGCATCTCATAAAGGCCTACAAATGACATGCCTAAAGGTGACCTTGGCCTATTTTTCCAAGGTCACTGGCCCAAACATATCACCAAAAATTTCGACATTTTGATTTATCTCATCAACTATTGCAGTTACAGGCTCCTAATTTTTGGACATGCGTTTCATAAAGTCCTACAAATGACGTGCCTAAAGGTGACCTTGGCCTATTTTTTTCAAGGTCACTGGCCAAAAAATATCACCAAGAACTTCGACATTTTGCTGTATCTCATCAACTATTTCAGTTACAGGCTCCTAATTTTTACTGGACATGCATCTCATTAAGGCCTACAAATGACATGCCTAAAGGTGACCTTGGCCTATTTTTCAAGGTCACTGGCCTAAAAATATCACCAAAAATTTCAACATTTTGCTTTATCTCATCAACTATTTCAGTTACAGGCTCCTAATTTTTGGACATGCATTTCATAAAGTCCTACAAATGACGTGCCTAAAGGTGACCTTGGCCTATTTTTTCAAGGTCACTGGCCAAAAAATATCACCAGAAACTTCGACAATTTGCTTTGTCTTATCAACATTTTCAGTTACAGGCTCCGAATTAGCTCCTGCCGCCCGAGTGGCACGGGAGCTATGGTATCAGGCTCCATCCATGCGTGCCTCTGTCCATGCATGCGTCCGTCAACAAAAACTTCAACATTTTCTTTATCTTAACGGCAGGAGCTTCTGGGGCCGCCAGTGCCCTATATTTTTTTTCATATTTTTCTTCAAAAATGTTTTCCTGTACCTTCACATGTGGGGACATTTTGGTAATTACGCCATGAATCAAATCCATTATTGGTTCATTTTTGGAAACAACCATACGCTTCATACATCCATAATTTTCCATATTTTAGGCCCCAGATGTGTTATTTATTTTTCAGACTGTTATGTGTAAGATGTAATTTAGCCATTACACATAGCTGAGAGTCTGCGAGGTTAGACAGTAAAGGTTCAGGCATGTTTCTTACACTCAACTAGGCCCTCAGATGTCACCAAATAACTACGCCCCAACTCAAAGAATCATGCCTATAGGGAAACTCCATGCTACATCCTTGCCTTGTGATGATCATGAAAAAAAAAGTCGATGGACAGTCAGTTTTTTAGCCTTGAATTGAATTCTATTCATTGTCATCACTCGGTTAATATGTAGCATAGAGTGTCGCTTTAGTGGATAAATACAGATGATTTGAGCTAAGGGCCAGGGCATGGTTTTAACTTTATGACCCTGGGTTTTACACCTCTGGTTCCTAATCCGTGATTTTCTGTCCTGCAGGACGGGACAGGAGGAGGACCCTCCCGCTGTGTGTGAGATATCTCCACTCGTCTCCTACTTCGGAGAGGTGAGGGGGAGGGGAGGACGGGGGCAAATAGCGAACACACAACACACTCGGCACATGATTATAAAGAGTCTATTCCACAGGCGCTAGAGCTTCACAAGCGATGTCAATGAATAGTAGACAGTGTTGGCACTGCAAGTTTTGCAGTGGTCTGTAAAAACCATACCGATGTCTCGGGCAGAGCCCTTATTATCTGGCGTAATGCAAGTGACTACTCACCTGGAAGGTTCAATGATAATAACAGAGAGCAACATGTACCGGCCACACATCTGAGAGGCAGGAAACGGGTAACACTACCTACGTATATCTGACTCAGGGGCCTGTGACAAAGAATATGAGATGGAATTCGCATACAAAATTAAATTAGAACATTTCGAGGGGTGACCATATGGGGAATTTTAAACCTGTGCTAATAAAAGTCCTCAACAATTTGTTTTTTTCTTACAACACTGACTCACTCTAATTTACTCGGCCTCTGTACAACATTATAGTACGCAGAAAATATGGGGTAATTGTGTCAGTGTGGCCGGTCAGCCACTTTGGGCCCGTAGCCAAAACTGAGAGGAAGGATAGTCTCATTGCCAGTTTCCCAGGGCTCCCCTTGACTGGGATGACAGGTTCAAACCCCAACTGCCAAACCAAGCCCAGGGGCGTCACTAGGCATATTTTGCGTGGTCCCCCCCCCCAAAACAAATATGCCTGGCTAATGTTTGGATAAACTTTCAAATATTTGTTATAATCTAATTGCAATTGCACCATTGAGGCATTAAAAAGTTGATTTTCTGTCTTGATGTAGAAATTTCAGCAGTACAAACAGCACATCTCTGAACAACACAGAATTTGGCCACTATAGATGTACCTTAACAAATGCGTCTTTCGCATCCGGAAGTTATGACAGATTGATTTGGCGAGAGACTACTGACATGCAGAAAATCTAGAGAATCTTTGTCTTTGCATTTAGCGCTTTCTACTAGGTGCACGTATCTCAACTGGATTTTGGAAAAGCTATAGAAAGTAGCCGTCTTGAGGTTAAATTCCTAGCACCCTAACATTTTGATCTGTGGCAAGATATAGTTTAATAGGTATTGCAAACTAGCCGTCATTTGCGGCTATTTTTTGACCAACGGTTGCAGCTCAAGTTAAGGTTACCTCTAGGCATGTTCACTTCACACTTAACATTTTTTTCAAAGCTGTCAGTGTTTGTATTACATTATAATCCTATGATGTAAGATGTATAGCTGCTGAGACACACAAACAGTTAATTTACCTGCAGTGAAACTAGCTGTCTCTCACAGCTCCGAGTTCATATCTTCACGAGAACACTAGACAATGACACACATGATTACGCATACACAGATTAAAATGCACATTTGTAAATAGTTTTGCTACAATATTGGCCCATGAAAAATGTCAATGCCCTGCAACCCTGAATAAAAGCACAGGAACTATATGACATGACAGTTAAACTGTATCACCACCAGTATTCATTCATGGAATAAAACTGGACAAGTCCGAAAACTTTCTGGTCAGTGTGTGAGGTTGCTGCAGTTGCCAGCAAAACTAGCATGTTGCATAATGTTAACTCTAGATTTGCATAAGTTGTTATGCCTAAAAAAAAAAAAAAAAAAAAAGCTCTCAGCCAAAGTGACGCACTCTGGAATCTTTCCTAGAATCCTGCTCTCAGCTGTCTTTTACAACAGCATTTTTTTCTACTTAAGGAACAAAATGCTCTGGTCATTGTTTTTCATAGAAAGACTTCTAGTGTGAATGTAACCTGATGCAGCAGCCAAAATTCAAACTTCAGAATTTCTGAGTAATCGTTGGCATTGCCCATAGGATGTTTTTTGAACACTCATAGAGAGACAAGTCCTTCATTTTCTTAATCATTAGATAGATCAATAAAAATTCTACAGCAGCAGTAGCTCTAAAGTGAAGTTAGTGAAGTTCTGCTCTTTCTGATTGCACTAATTAAATTTGAACAAATCTAATGACTATGTATTTGGACCAGTAATTTGTCTGAGAAAGGAGATAGTCTTTTCTTACTTTGTGAGTGCTGTAAGCTGAAAGCTGATCGACACAATTCAGCAGATCTGTGCTCTCTAGAAATTATGATAAGATCTACTGAAGGGTCCTATGCTCTAAAAATAATGATAAAACCTGACTTTATTTTTTTAAAAACCCTAGTCCACTGCCCTTCCGAGTGATGGCTCAGCCCCCTGAATCTTAAATGTCTTGCGACATCCCTGCCTAGCACACATACTTCTCCAACCCCAAATCCGAAAACAGTGGGATGGCATGTTAAATTAAAATTAAAATGAAGGTCGTGATTTGTGAATGGTCTCTGATCTGTGTTACATTGATACCAATACTACCGCACATTATTTGATGATCACCATATGAATTATAGGAATTCTTTTGTATGAACATTTTAATTTTGATTCTTGCACCGTATTTTAAGAAAAGGTTGGACAGTTAAGTATTTATGGCATTGTGATATTTCCATTCCACTTGAATGATTGGGCACTTCTTGAGGACACCAAGCAATTGCCTTTCAGGTGTAATTTTGTCCCATTCTTCCTGCAAATAAGTCTTAAGGCATGTAACAGTACAGGGTCTCTCGTCGCATTTTTGCATTTTGCATTGCATAATACACCTCACGTTCTCCTGAGGACATGTTGGGACTGCAGGCAGGCCAGTCCAGCAGCCACACTCTCTTCAAAGGCAGCCATGCCTCTGTCATGCGTGCAGAGTGCAGTTTTGAGTCGTCTGTTGGAATATCAGTGGGCCTGCTTGGAAAAGATGTTGTCTTGAAGGCACCAACTGTTGCTCCAAAGTCTCATTGTGTTTTTCAGCATTTAGTAGTGCCTTTCAGAAGTGCAAGTTAGCTGTCCAAAGGCACTGACACAATCCCTTACCTTGACAGAGCATGACTTTTAGATTTGTAACTAGCATCAAGCTAGATAATAATCATTTCTGAGTGATGGTTCTAAATGCAGTGCTGTCTGCTTGATCGAAGATCACGGTTGATCACCTCAAGCGTGCGCCTTGGCCCTTTATGTACAGAAACTTCTCTAGATTCCCTTTATCTTCTAATTCTATAATGCATCACAGGGGATCTTTCTTTGACAAACATTGTTTTTAAACCTTTAAATGTTTTTCTCACGCATCTGTGGGCATATTGGTGATCCTCAGCCCATCTTTTCTCCTGAAGGACTAGGCCTCTCCTGCGGATTTTGCTCCAAATCATGATCACAATGACCTTTGGACATCAGCGGTTTCAAATCACATTGTTCATTACCAGGGCAGTATGGTGGCACAGTACTTAGCATTGCTGCCTCACAACAAGAAGGTTATGAGTTCGAATATGGCCCGGGGCCTTTCTGTGTGGAGTTTGCATGTTCTTCCCATGTTTGCATGGGTTTCCCCCAGGTACTTTGGCTTCGCCCAGCCACAAAAAAAAAAAATGCATCATAGGAACACACCTGCTAGTGCCCCTGGCCAAGGAACTGGCTTTAGAACTGCAGTTGGACCCCTGGTGCTGCTCTGTGGCTGCCCACTGCTCCTAACTATAGGATGGGATAAGTGCAGAGGACAAACATGGGGTTCAATAAAATATCTATCTACTAGTCTGAAATTGCCTCAATCATGGTATGGTATGCATTGCAGGAATGGATGTACAATTGTATACTGACACACAGTGAAAACGCTACCAGGGTTGGGTTTGATTACTTTTTTCAATTACAATTACAGTAATTGTAATCAATTACTTTTGTAATTGTAATTGTAATTTGAATTGAATGTTTTATTGAAAAGTAATTGTAATTGTAATTGAACATTCTGTTCAGAAAGTAATTGTAATTGTAATTACAATCAATTGTAATTGAAAAAAGTAATTGAACCCAACCCTGAACGCTGCACCCATTTTTAATAACCAAGAAGAAGAAACAACCAATGTTTTTTGATTCAATTTTAATACGAATAGAAAAAGAATTTAATTGTCCATAACACTGTGAAGTTTCATCACGTTATCTCATCAAATGTTTCCGATACGCCACTGTGAATGCACAGACCCTCCACAAACTGTCAGTAGCGAGTGTGTCCTCCCTGTGTTTGCACACATGTGCGTAAACGGCGAGGCATTGATTCACACTGACGTTGCACAGTTGCTTGGGGTATGTTCCTCCACTCCTCCTGTAGTGCTGCTGTCAACTCGGCGACAATGCGTGGTTGACGTTGACGCCGGTGCACACGACGACTCAGTTCATCCCTCGTGTTCACTGGGGTTAAGATCGGGTTAAATGGATGGCAAAGGGTGAACATCGATCCCTGCTCATTGGAGAAAGTCTCTGGTGAGGCGTGGAGTATGGGGATGGGCGTTATCGTGTTGGAACGCGAACGGTAATCGATGTTGTCCATGGTTGCTCAATAGTGGTTGGAGAACTGGTCTTAAAATCTCATCCACATATTGCTGTGCCATTAGACCGCCACGAATCACAACAATTTCACCCCGAAATTTCACATTAATGGCAGCCCAGACCACGACACAACCCCCACCAAACCCATTTCTCTCCAGAACACACCTGTCTTGATGACGTTCATATTACCTCCTGTACACCCGTTGTCGGACGTCAGCAAATGATACACAGAACCTTAATTCGTCTGAAAAAAACCCTACGGTGGAAGACTCCTGGCGGCTGAAGATGACAACGTCCAGCAAACTGGAGTCTGTTGTTTCTGTGATTTTGTTTCATGTTGTTGCCTCAATACGGCCTCTGGCACCTTAACCCCATAGCTTGCAGTCACCAAATCAGTCATGGCATGGATGGGGTGTCTGTGGTGTCCTAAGCCGTGACTGCTGCTGTTTAGAACTGGTTCCTCTGATGGATCCGCCAGATGCGTCAGTCCTGACATGCCGTCGTAACCGGAAGTTGTCCTGGTTGGGGGAGGTTGTGAACGCTTCCTGTCTGTTGGTAGCAATGCTACAGTCTGTTGATGGTGGATGGACTGACCCTGAACCAGCGGGCAACCTCTCTTTGAGATGTTCCCACAAGCAGCATCCCCAAAGCTCACTCCCTCTGCTGTTCTGTAAGCCGTGGCATTCTGACACTGATGCTGATGGGGATGAACCACTGTGCCTTTTATGCGTCCAATGTCTTGCTTTACACTTGCATGTCATTCAAGTGATTCATTCAACCTGCTGCTAATGACATGACAAAGTTGTGTTTTGGAGAAGTGATCCCCCCACAGACACACAAACTGGGTTCGAACCTGGACTTGCACAAATTCCAGCTTTTAACGTTCATACCACTATATTTCTTTTGTGGTAATTTTGATGGCTTCAAAAAATCGGCTACAATTTTAAAAATTAGGCGTTGCATTTTCACTGTGTTTCAGTTCTATATTTACAAATAAAATAACGTTGACCGGACAAAACATTAAATATCTTGTCTTCATACTGCCTGCTATGAAATGCAAGTCAAAGTAAATTTATAAATCACCACTGTCTATTCCTATGTGCATTTTCCATACCATCCGAGCTGTTTGAGTCGGGGTTGTGGATTCCTCTGAAACTTTTTGTGAGCAGTGTTGCTTGATTAAGCTTTTCTGGCCAACCCCTGTGATCTGTGCACTCTTTATGAGCCTGGTGCAGCAGACTCTTTTTATAAGATATATGGTGAGGTCCATAATTATTTGGACAGTGAGTGGCACAATTCTGAAGAGCTGAACTGCCTAAATGGTCCACTGAGCATCGATTTAAGTACTGATGTATTTAAATGACCTGGCTGTCAGATGGAATTAATCTATTCGAATTATAGCAGTCCAAATTCTTACAGCCCTTACTGTGTGTGTGTGTGTGTGTGTGTGTGTGTGTGTGTGTGTGTGTGTGTGTGTGTGTGTGTGTGTGGCTGGTGCTTTCTGCAGTGATTAACAAAAAATGTTTAGGCTTTGTTGAGACTGCTGATAACTGTCTGTGCTTTGTAAAGGCTCAGGTGAGTTTCAATCAGGGATGGGGAACCTTTTCCAGAAAGGGCCTGTGTGGATGCAGGGTTTCAATCCAACCAAGCAGTTACTCACCGAATTCTGATAATCCACCTCTGGAATCCTTACTAAAGAGCTTCATTAGTTGAATCAGGTGTGTAACTACTTGGGTGGACTGAAAGCTTGCACCCACACCGGCCCTTTCTGGACGAGGTTCCCCACCCCTGGTTTAAATGGAGATGGGTGGGTGGCAGTATTTAAACTGTAATAGGAATCATTGCTCTGATTCCTCTTGCTCTCTGTCGCCCCCTAGGGTCTGGAGCAGCTGCTGAAAGGCAAAGCCATCACCTCTCCATTCATCCTGGATGAAGAGTCAGCTGAAAAACTCCTGAGAAATTAGACTCACCTTGTAATGTAAGACCAGAGGTAGTTAAGGTGCCATGAGAGTATTGGTGGCCGGGAAGCAGATTTTTCAGCCTGATAAAAATGTGTTTTTGTAAGGGATTGTTGGTGGTGCTACAACTTCACTCCATATCCAGAATCCAGAACAATGCAAGGTATATTGTCAGGTGGAGTATAGCACTTTTAAATGGCATTGTCTTCTAAAATGTGCCTACATGACAGAGGGGAAACTACATCTTTTAAACTTTAGACAAAAAAAAAAAAAAAAAATCTTTATACAAGATGCTAGGAAAGGGCATTTCCCCTGGGTGAGCTTGTAGCGTTAGCTGAGAACCGGTGAAGTACGCAGCTGAAGTTACTGTATTTGCTCATTTGGACCAAATTTTTGCATTACTGTGTTTTTCAGGAATAAGTGTTCTAAATAAATGCTGAGCAGTTGTACTTGATAAACTGACACACTGTCAGTCCAGACCAAAATCCTGCAGTGGATTGAAAGGCTCGAAGTGCAATTAGCTCCTTGTCTCTCGCCTGGAAGTCGTCTTAATGGAAGATTATCTCTTGTGTTTTTTAACGTTTGATTCCCCCTTTTCAATCAGTGGCTCTTTGTCTAACACTTGCAGGGAAGACAATGGAGTATAGTATTTCACAAAATATGACTCGAGTTATGCGGTTGAATGAGCAGTACGATTACCTGGTCGTCTGCCAAAATTGATTTCGTACTATGATGTAATGTCTGCCAATGATTTCATACACAATGATGCAATGTTACTTCAGCTTGAAGTTATAGAAAATACAGACATTTTTCTCAGCAAATGGAAGTTCGTGTTCTCTGAATCTTGTTTGTGATTTTTTTTTTAGTTTTGTTCTCAGTCCGAAGGTATATGATTACCTGAGCTGCCTGAAGCGACAGTCAAGTGTAAAACGCTCAACGCGTTCAGTCCGACCTGCGACCAGCCTACAGAAATTCCCCCACATTACGGCACCACGTGATATTTATTCACCAATAGACATCGCCATCTGAGCAACGGCGGAGAGTATCACAAACACAAAACAAACCATCAGCTGCGTTTCAGCTTTCTGGCTGTGCAGTCCCCGAAGATGCGGATAAACACAGAGAATTTTATCTCGAATGCGCTCTTTATTTGTAGCGCATCAGGTGAATTAGTTTAGGAGGAAATTGCTAGTGTAATGGCCCGGCTATTTTGGATGGGCGTTCCTGGATTCTGTTCGCTTTGAAAATACGCAGCGGCTAGTTTTGTTTTTCTGGGTACTGTTGCTGCTCATTCGGGCGCAATGAAATGACTGGAGCTTGCTAGCAAGCCGGAGTGCAGTGCAGAAAGAGAATGTTACATATTCTCAGTGTAGTTGCTGGGTGAGATGCATTTAACTGTAGCACGCTCATTTGCGTTTGCTACCGTGAATGTTCTGAAGAGAACCCATTGGTGAGGATGCCACGATGTTTAAGAATGTGTTTGGATCTGGGTTCCTTGTAAGGACTGCGCACGTTATCTTAACATGGGTGACAACGCTGATACTCTTCCTGCACGAAACGGGTAAGTAATTCCTTCTTAAGTACGAAGTATGCAAATGGTTACAGTATGTATCATCTACAGTTTTTCGGCACCCGTGTTCCAAGTTGCCATCCTTCCATGTGTGGCTGCCACGGCTCTCATACTCGTAATTCGTGATATTTGCCATACATGTATACATTTCCTATGTAGCAATACATTCTTATCGAGAAGTAGTATTATTTTAAAATATCAAACCTCTTCGAAATGATGCTATGTATGGCCAACCTGGGTCTTGGAGAGCAGCAGTGTGTACTGGTTTTTGTTTTCACTCTCCACTAAAGACAAATAAACCAGATGAGGAAAGTTCAAGTATTAAGTCAAAACGGAAAGCCAGCGCACTCGGCTGCTCATCTGGACCAAGGGTTGCCATCCCTAAATCGCACTGTGCCATTGTATCATTTTTTACGGTTAATCAGAAGCACACGAGGGATCATGCAGTTTAGGGAGTGGGTGAACAAGAAGTATTTATAAGCTAGCTATATAAATATCGTTCTGTGTCAATTATATTACGGGGAGATAATGGCATTAGTTCGAATATGTCAAGGGAAGCACTATATCCCAATGGGTGAAACCAGAAACTATATCCCAATAGGTGAAACCAGAAACGCTACCACGATAATTTATGAAAGCCTAACCCTAACCCAAACCACCCATGGGTAAGACCGCTCTCTTATATTATCGTTGTAGCATTTTTGGTTTCACCCATTGGATGGTTTCATCCATTGGGATCTAATGTTTTCCTGCAAGTGCAGTGGCGGTTGCCGAGCAGAAAACGGAGGCGTGAAAACATCACTTTAAACTAATTACCGTATTGCCTATAAGTGAATGCATATTTTCGTATCTTTGGAAAAGTTGTCTCACATATAGGCGCATGTGCCTGTGTTCGAATATAGGCTGACCTCACTCACTTACAGGCGCACACAAATAACAAATAGTTTGTGCATTTTTCCACGGTCTTGTGTTGTTTTCTAAGTCTGTGTGCGTGTGATAAAGGCTCGAGGTCGGAGGGCTTATAAAAATTGTAAATCTGGAGTGGATATATTCCCAGGTAAATTCCTACAGCTATATATTACGTCACCACCATGTGTTAGGTGTAGCCCGCTCGCTGACCAGGCCTTCGGGAGACGGTGGCCCCAGCCTAGCCTCAGATCCCGTTAAGGTCTGTGGAGCACAGCAACTGATGGCTGATTTTAAGTAATAATTCATTTCGTTCAACCGTAAGTGAAAATTGTCAGGGATACGCCTTTATGTGAAAAATTGTTTGAAGCAAGAAAAATGTGGCCATGCGCTAATGTAGGCGGATATTCACTTATAGCCGCATGTACTTATATGCGCATTAGTGCGGCATTAGTCTTAATTGGCTTTCAATCATTGCCTTAATTAATGAGACGTTTATGGGGGTAGAATTGTCTCAAAAGATATATATATATATATATATATATATATATATATATATATCAAAATGAAATGTACAAATATTCATACATTTATAAATATACAAATACAAAAACGTGACATACAAATAAATAAACTTATTTGTATAAATAAACGTATATTCGTAAATATATTTTTGAGATTTGAAAATTAATGTGCTTGACTTTGTGTGTGGATTCTGCATTTGTGGATCGCTTTTTGGTTTTTCTCTCGATGGCGTAATTTTGAGACATTCCTGCCGTACACCACGATCCACAAATCCAACGGCAATTCCTCATCAAGCTTAAGTATGGCACTTCACCCCGTTTTCAGCTATCTCGGGGGGTTCGTCAAGGTTGCCCAGTTTCTCCGTATTTATTTTTGCTAGCAGCCCAAATCCTATCCACAGTTATTCATGAAAGTAATATTTGTGGTATTTCTCTTGCAGGCAGACAAATTAAAATAAGTCAGGTAGCAGATGACACTACTCCGAAATCCCTTCTGCAATTAAACTCATTCAAACATTCTCTGCAGCATCAGGACTTAGTTTAAATATAAATAAATGTGAGCTGCTGCCCTTAGCTCCATGTAAATATACAATTTTATATGATATTCCTGTAAAATCCCAAGTAACATACTTGGGTATTACAATTACAAAAAATGAAGACGATCGGTGCAGTTTGAATTTTAATCCCATCATTGATAAATCTCAAAAAAGATTCAACATGTGGCTCCAGAGAGATCTTACTTTAAGAGGAAGAACTTTATTAACCAAAGCAGAGGGTATCTCTAGACTGACATATGCTGCTCTTTCCTTGAATGTTGATTCCTTTGTTTGCAAGTCTATTGACAAAATGCTCTATAAATTTGTTTAGAAAAATAAAACACAATGGGCTCTAAATTCGTAGACCAGGCGCAGGCGTGGCGAATGGGGGGTGCGCCGCGCCAACGGGGTGTGTCCAGGCGTATGTTGCAATTTCGTGCCCGGCGTAGCCTGGCGCAAGTACTCCTCTGTCCCGCCTCGGTCCCTCCTGCCGGCGCAAGTGGCAAAGAAGGCGTGTTTGGGTATAACACAGCCGAGTCAAATCTTCACCAATCAAATGAGCTCCTCTCCTCACCTTTAATGTGTTGGAATATAGAAGCCTCTGTCCTATGTCTGCATGATGCGTTAATGTTGCATTTTACTTTGCTGCTTCGGGCATGTTTTCTGCACCGCTTACGTCTATATTAAGCATTACGAATATGAGTTAGCTGGCTAGCTAGCTAGGGCATTCTCGAATTATTATCATTAGCGATCTTGAATGGAATTTCAAAACGAAACTACGTCAGATCATTCAAACTTATGAAGTTGGAATGAAATACGACGGTTGCTCATTTATTTCTTCTGCCTGCATCATTGGGAAGAGAAACGATGGATAGCGTGTTCCTATTATTACACCCTGTTGCTGCTTAAAATTTTGGGATTAACATGCATGGACAACAGTGCAAGATACGTTACACATTTATTTTCAATATGTGATCTTAACTCAGTACGAGATCATAGCAATCAGGCTGTATTCCTTTCCCCCACTAAAAACGATAAAACCTCAGTGACAATAAATAGTAGCCTAGTATTAAGCCGCTTGCACACTGGACGCGAAACGAATTTTTCGCACGACAGATTGCGTTGAACGCAGTGTCTACGTGTCCTAAAGTCTGACAGAGTTTTAATATATCTTCGTGTCCGACAGTCGATTATTGTTTTTAATTTCTTCAAATCTACTGAATGTTTTAGACATTAAAGGTGAATGTTTTGATAAGAGGGCTCAGTTCTTCAAGATGAGTACCGAGAATTTCAATCAATGTTTCTGTTTAAGCTCTGCTCAATAAAGTGAGTCGACATTGGCGCGGGACAATGTACAATGCCTGTCAGAC
Organism: Gymnothorax javanicus; assembly: GCA_029692085.1. Lineage (NCBI taxonomy): Eukaryota > Metazoa > Chordata > Actinopteri > Anguilliformes > Muraenidae > Gymnothorax > Gymnothorax javanicus. The sequence goes on along the minus strand of CM056194.1, from coordinate 119,130,947 downwards.
ATTAAATGCAAAATACTCCGTGTCTGACAGCCAAGAAAAAAGAGGACGATTAGAACAGATTGATAACGAAATGAAGAATAAAAAGAAACATTTTAACGATAAACAGAACATCCAATGAACACTGCGATTTATTTATTTGCGGGCCATCTTTTTTGGATGCTCTGTTTGTTGGTGATATATTTTTATTCTTTATTTCGTTATAAATCTGTTCTCATACTAATACTTTTACTTTTTGGTGGCTGCCGTACATGGAGTATTTTGCATTTCGCCTCGGACAGTCTTGATCGTGCATGCGATAATTTATTCTCACTGGCAATGGTCATGGAATTGATTTGCTCACTGACTACAAGCACTATTTTATCTCTGGTGTGGAAATAAAGCGTGAATCTGTTCGATCCATCTGACTAATTTTCAAAAGAGAGACCGAATAAAGACTGTTGTATATCTTCAACGGAAGAGAACACACGAATAAAAAGACCAAGAAAAGTCGATAGCTATCAATTTGCATTTTGTGAAGGTCGAACACAAACATGGCCAAGTTTGCACGTCTAATAATCCCTGGAATACTCGAAAAATTAGAACTTTTATGACTTTCGGACACGGAGATGTATTAAAACGCTGTCCGACTTTCGCGTCTTTGCATTGACTTTGACTGTATTCAGTCGTGGGAAAAATTCGTTTCGCGTCCAGTGTGCAAGCGGCTTTACTGAGCATAGAACACAAGCTTTATATATAGGCAGTTTGTGGTTGGCTGAGAAAGATGTGAAGTCGTTAGTTTGCATCGCAGATTCAGCTGCGTTGATTAAGCCAGGTGGAGTTTCCATTACGCGTGCCAACCGCCTTTAATCTGACATCAGGACAATCGATATAGATACTATAATTTATGTCCTGATTCAGATAGTTACATTAAATAGTGGTTGCTGTAATTATTTATTGCATTGAAATGTGCCTGACATTCTGGAAACCTGTCTGTGAGGTTTCGGTGACGTGTGCGCACTGTGCGCTGGTCAGCCAAATTACCACTGCACAGAAAGTAAACCAGGTTGGAGCTGGCGAGCTTTCTGCGCAACTTCAGCGAAGACTTTCTCTACGAGATTGTCACTGCGTCTTGATGAATATGTGACACCTCCCCCTACTACGCCGCCACACCCATCTCGGCGCACGTCCGTCTACCAAACTGCCAAAGTGGCTGCGCACTGTTGCACCGCACGAAATTACCACTGCGTGGGCTGCGCCACGCTACGCCACGCTCCGCCACCCTGCACTGCGCCAAGAAATTAGAGCCCAATATATCAAAAACTCTGTGATAAGGAACAAGTGACTCTGGAGGCCTAAACTTTGTAGACTTCACAAGTTTAAATTACACCTTTAAAATCAACTGGATAAGACGATTTTTGTGCAACCCAGAATCAATCTGGAACTTTATTCCAAATTACATCTTCTCCAAGCTTGGTGGTCTATCGCTATTGCTCAGATGCAACTATACAATTGAAAAATTGCCTATTAAATTAGCCAAATTCCACAAACAAATGCTCTTAGTTTGGTCACTTATTTATAAACACTCCTTCTCCCCACATACATATCTAATCTGGAACAACTGTGATATATTGTATTCAAGAACAAATCAATTTTTTTCCCAAAATGGTTATGAAAATGATATTTTTTTTTGTTAATCAATTATTTAATTCAGAAGGACTTTTAATGACCTACTCTGAATTTCTGGCAACTTATCAGCTCCCTGTCACACCTAAAGAATTCTCTGTTGTAATGGATGCCATTCCCAAAGGCGTTGTAATGTTGTTCAAAGGTTATTCAAAACCTTTTATCTCTCCCTGTTTGTTACCATTATATGACACTGCTGTTGGAAAAATGTGCTTCTCATCCAGTCCTTCAACCAGGAGCAAAAAAGTGAGATCCCTCTTTCAGAAAGACATTGCTACTGTCCCATCTGCGATCTACTACTGGAGAAAATTTGTCACGGATATTCAATGGGAAAAAGTATGGACCCTACCCTCAAGATTTTTAATCACAAACAAACCTCGGGACGTCTGTTTTAAACTTCTTCATCGATGTTATCCCACCAAACATTTGCAAAAGATACAGAAAAACATTGATATTACTTGCTCTTTTTGTGGAACTGTTAATGAAACGTCATCTCACCTGTTTTGGAAATGTCCCTCTTCTGTTATTTTTTGGAAAAAAATTGTTGATTATGTTCGTTGTAAAATTCTCAAAAGTTTTACTCTATTCTATAAAGATGTCCTGTTTGGGTTTTATACATTTAGTAATTCAGAACTTAAACAATACTATATTATAAACCTTATTATTTTAGCAAAATTCCACATCCATAAAAGTAAATTTGGCAACAGAAAACCTTTATTTAATCTTTTTCTCAATGAATTTCAAAAATACATTGTATCCATTGAACATTCTAAAAACCCCAAGGCTGTGAAGACTCTTGAAATCCTAAATCTTTTTGATTGTATTAACTGCTGAACTGCACTCTGTATTTTATTTAATTTACCTCGTATGGTTTATTTTTTTTTACTTTGTGTCTCATTTGTGCTTGTTGTCTTCTATGTTGAGCCCTGGCATATATTTTCACTCTTATTGCACTTTTGTATTTGAAAATATACTGTCAATAAAGTTTTGGGGGGGGGACCACGATCCATAAATAACTGAATACACCCTCCCCTAAACAACCAGCAGAGGACAGTGTGGTGCAGCCACAGCTGGGTAATCGTCAGTCTCATGTCTCTGAACATGGATGAAGCAGCCAGAGATCAAGCAGGATCCACTGTAAGTATTACTCATTTTGGATTATTTTACACACATTGCACTGATAAGAGATCAGTATCTACATCTCATTAAACGGTGTTGATACAATGAGCAGCTACAGTGGCGTAGCCAGAACGTGGGCCAGGAACATCCCTTTGCAACTTCTATTAGTCCTGACTTGAACTATGCATTCACTCCGAAAACACAGCTCCTTTCTATCAGGTGTTGCTAGTTCTCCTCGTGAAAGATGTAAATCATTCCTTTGGACGCGCTTTTTTTTTTTTTTTTGCCTTTCAATCAGCCATACTCAAAATTGCGTACAGGTGTTTCTCATCTTCGTCTTTGATTTAATTCCAACAATGTAAGCGATCATGAAGAGCATGTTTGATCGCTTGATGTGCCAAAAAAATGTAGCGCGGAAGATCCAGAACAGTTTCATAAAGCGTGCGGCTTCGAGTAAATTATTTTTCTGAACTGAGTTTAGCCTATTATTTTGTCACACTTAGATCGCATTAAGAAAAACACCATGTCTGTAATTGCCAATAGTGTATTGTTATAATTGTAAAATGTTTTAATTAAGGAAAATGATTGAGAACAAGTCAGGAGCAATAACTGTTCAACCGCGTCCAAACGAATGATTGACATCTTACCTTCACAAGGAGAACTAACAACACCTGATAGTGTGGATTGTTTTCAGAGTGAATGTATTGTTCATTAGGAAAGATGATTGCGAAAAAGTCAGGACTAATAGAAGTCATGAAGGGATGTTCCTGGTCCACGTTCTGGCTATGCCACTGTAGCTGCTCATTGTATCTATACCGTTTAATGAGATGTAGATACTGATCTCTTATCAGTGAAATGTGTGTAAAATAATCCAAAATTAGTAATACTTACAGTGGATCCTGCTTGATCTCTGGCTGCTTCTTCCATGTTCAGAGACGTGAGACTGACGATTACCCAGCTGTGGCTGCACCACACTGCCCTCTGCTGGTTGTTTAGGGGAGGGTGTATTCGTTTATTTGTGGATCGTAGTGTGCGGCAGGAATGTCTCAAAATTACGCCATCGAGAGAAAAACCAAAAAGCGATCCACAAATGCAGAATCTACACACAAAATTAAGCACATTTATTTTCAAATTTCAAAAATATATTTACAAATATACGTTTATTTATACAAATAAGTTTATTTATTTGTATGTCACATTTTTATATTTGTATATTTATAAATGTATGAATATTTGTACATTTCATTTTGTTAAATATATACAAATCTTTTCGAGACAATTTTACCCCAATAGACGTTCACTAGAAACGCGACGTTCAGGTGCAGCCAATTCTCGTCTTTAATGTCAGACGAGGAAATTGTTGGCATTTACGTTTCCTTTAACACGGGGCGAATAGCCTCTTCCTTTCTTTAAACTGTCGCAGGTATTATTGTCCACCTTGCAGGATATGGCCAAAAGTTAAAGCGGAAGTCTGAATGGTTTGTTTTTTTATGAAGCTTTTTTTCATAATGCTGCTGGAACAGGGCTGAGAATAAAACATTTTTAAATTGAAATTTTTATTAAATCACTCTAACACGGCATTAAAAGGGAGCTGTGTCTTGTGCAAATGGATTATTTGAGTCATTGACAACCTTGTTAATCTCGGCATATGATTGAAAGCGGACGAAGCCTGATCATCAGTTTAAAGCAGGGGTGGGCTACAGTACTCTGGTCCTGGAGGACCTGTGTGTATGCAGGTTTTTATTTCTATCCCTGACTAATTGAGCAAATTGTTTGCAAACACAAATATACATTTGTGCAAAGATCAGATCAAAGAAAAATGTAGGGAAACAAGAACAGTCTTTGGCATTCACTTGTGATAATTTGAAGTAATGTGTCAGATGTCAGATTTCATAAATAGTTTGGCTAATTTAGATAATTAACTAGTTGGAGGCCAGAAGTTGGTGTGAAAACCAGGGACAGATACGGCCCTTGTTGCCCACCTCTGGTTTAGAGGGATGTTTTGCGCACCCCTGTTCGTTGCCGAGCAACCACCACTTACTTAGTATAATTCTTAATGCAAGTTTCACACGTCAAAAAATGCTATGTATCACAGCCAGCCACAACGCCGTCTATGACTGAAAATGATCTGGAAGAATAAGAGAAATCTGATATTACCTTTTTGATATTAAAGGTAAACTGAGTTGGATTTATCCTTTGTTGTTTTTAACTCAAAATTCAAAGTTGGTCCCTCCTATGTGGCTTCGAGCTAGATACACACTATTATTGTATACAAACCATAGCTTGCAGAAAAATAATTTGACTAGCCTTGGTCAAAATTACTGTGTTCTGGTTTTAGACAATTTTTAGCAGAGACGATTTGCCCAACGATTCTGGCGTGCATACCCAGTGCTAGACCGAAAACATGACTGGGGAAGAAACACATGGTGGGGCATCAGTTTAGCTCGAACTGGAACTTTTCGCTATGAGCGAGCTTTATAGTCTGGGGGCTGAGGGGGATCCTGTGTGCAATCAGATGTCCCCTCATTTTGACTCTTGAACCTGATAGTAAACCCCTAGGTAAGTAAAAAAAACTTGGGTGGAAGGTCTGGATCACAGGCAGGAGGGGTTAAATTCAAGATGGCGTTCAAGATGGCTGCCACATCATAAAATCATCTATAACTCCTCAAGGAAAGGGGCTAGAGAAACAATTTTGGTGTCTTTACCTAGGTTTTGGGGGTCAAGGAATCCAGTGAAGCCATGTCTTTGGTCATCACCATATTTGGTAATGGTGAAATCCAATATGGCGGCGTAAAGGGGGATGCGAGCTGTAACTTGCTTAGTACTTGGTCTAGAGTTACAAATTCGGTGTCCTTACCTTGGTTTTCAGGGTCAAGGAATCAATTGAGGCCATTTTCAGAAATGATAGCCATATTGGATTTCACCATTATGTAATGCACTATCACTGTCTTGGCATGGGCTAAGATCATGGCCGTTGGAGTTATCATCACCGGAAAGCAGATTCAAACCAATTTGGATCTCCCTTTCAAACTGGGGCATACTTTGGAGTAAATAACTTTGAAGCGAGCCCCTTTGGCCTAAAACAGTGGTGACATCTGTAAAATAGCAAGGTAATCACTATTGCATCATCAGTCGTGTTAAACAAGAACCTTGTTGAAATGTACATGAAAATTCTGATATTGATGCCATTTCCTCATCAGATTTCTGATTAAAATGATATGATGAATGTCCCTTGAGAATGCCCTCAACTGTTTACAGCTAAACACAAGATCTTAACCCCTTTGCACAGAAGCCAAATCTGGCTATTTGGGGGTTACCTTATTAAAGGCTTTATAATTCAAGATTGCAGCTTCACAGACAGGAAAGGAATGGCTGAAGCATTTAGACTCCCATCATATTTCAGTTTATTTTCATGATTTTGGAAGAGAAAAAGGGCTTGCAAACACAAATAATCTTCATGAAAATTCAACTTTGAAATTGCAAAAAAATGAATTATAGCTGCTGCGCAGAAATGGTCGAGGCCGGGCAATTTTAGGCAAAATTAGGCAATTCTGAGCAACAAGCAGAGTGTAGGAAGATGAAAAAAAGGTGGCATTCTAATGTGCATTTTACATCATTTGAGGCTTGAACTCACAATTTCTGGCACAAGAGACTATGCTCTATCTCACTGAGCTAATTAGAGACAACTCTGCAGTATATATGTTCAAAAATTCTAGCTCATTATAGGAATTCTACAGCTGCAATGACAGCGTGTAAAGGCAGATTTCAAACGGCTGTCAAAAATTCAGTTATTAAGACAAAAATCCGAAAATACACAAATTGCGTCCAGACAGCATGGAGATGTTGGTAATTTGTTTTTAACATGATTTATTGGCTCCATAAGTGAAAAACTGATGTTTAAAAATGCCATTTTTGCATTGACTCCAATTGTTCGCATGGGAGCGAAATTCAAAATGCTATAAAAAAATTCAGTTTTTGAGATAAAATTCTAATATTTTACCATGACTCCAAAATTTTGTCGTTTTTTTTTAAATGAACATTGAAAATGTATTTAGTAAGAATTTGCAAGTATATGTTTACAATACTGTTCATAGTCAAACATTTTGATGCACTGTTGGCTCATATTGGATTTCATCATTACCACATATGGTGATGACCAAAAACATGGCTTCATTGGATTCCTTGAGCCCCAAAACCTAAGTAAAGACACCAAAGTTATTTCTCTAGCCCTTTGCCTTGAGGAGTTGTGGATGATTTTATGATACGGCAGCCATCTTGGACGCCATCTTGAATTTGACCCCTCCTGCCTGTGATCCAGACCTTCCACCCAAAATTTATTTATTTTTTTTACTTAACTAGGGGTGTACTATCAGGTTCAAGAGTCAAAATGAGGAGACATCTGATTGCACACAGGACCCCCCTCAGCCCCAGGACTATTATTGATACATTGTCCTTTTGACATTTACAAATCATCACATGTCAATGTCAGCGCTTCTCATTGGCCATCTCTACTGTTCTTTATACAGTACCTGCATTAACACGAAAAGCTGGCCAGAGTGACAGTATAAAAATAAGGAAGGTTCTCACAATTGAGAGGATATTTTTATGTACGTTGAAAACAATGCTGTATATGACAACTTTGGTATACTGGTTCTGCAGCTTTATAAAAACTGCTCTACCAACAGTAATGTTAGTTATTGTCTGCTAGCCTCTTTTTACCATCTTATTGCTGACAATTAGCTAGTTGGCTAACAGCTTACAACTTCTTGACCGACAGAAAACGGGCCAATTCCTAATTGCGTTGAATCCCCATCATCTCCTTAGTGCTTGCTAACAGGACAAAGCTAACACCAAATTTACTCTCGTTTTGGAATGGGCTTTTTCGCCCAGTGTTATAGCTATGCTAAATGAAGTGAGAAGTTAATTCCACCACTAAGGGGCGGAGTAGGCAATTTTCCCTGGCCTGCAGGTAACATCCAGATATGTGAAGATAATGCCCAAGGAAAAAAAAGTTACATTTCAGTGACTTTATAAGTGCAGTTTAGACCAGCTGCCTAGGATGTGGTTGCATTTGAGTTTTTTTGTAATGTTTTTAAACATAGCCCAAGTCGTGTTAAAGAACTTTGTTGCATTCAATCCTCAGTCAAGATTGTTACATCGGCATTTCATTGTCCAAATAACAGCATTCTAATTCCATATCTGTTACCTTGCACTGAGAGGATTAACTTCTCGGTGGAGAATAAGTTTTTCAAAAAAATGACTGAAAATAAAGGATTTTCTTTAGTGTGAAGCTCTGCAACCTTGGCTTATTTTCTGGGAGGGATATGTAGAAGAACACATTCCTCATAGAGTACCCTCTCTCCCACCCAACACATTCACGCATAAATGGTGCACTGGGGTTAAAGGGGACCTGATGGGGGATGGACGGGCACCCCTTGTGTTTGGCTCTCGCGGCAGACTTGCGGAGGCAGGAGGACAGGGGCGAGCTGGTGCAGCCGGTGCTGTTTGTGATGCTGGTTCTGCTGTCGGTGCTGCTGTACTTCGCCGTCTCGCTCATGGACCCGGGCTTCGTGCTGTTGAATGAGGACGAAGCAGAGGCTAAGGTCAGGGGGGTGGAGTGGGATGGGGGGTTTCTGGGGAAAGAAATAGAGGGAGGGGGTTGGAAAGCAGAGGATTGGGGGGCCTCAGTTGGCTGTGTGGTGTAGGGGGACCTCTCAGTCTTTGATCAAATCCGGTATAACTCTCACCTGGGGGTTTATACGCTTAAGCTGGATTTATGGTTCTGCATCGAACCGACGCCGTCGCTACGCAGAGCCTCTGCAGTGACGTGAACCCCCACCACAGAGCCTCTGCATTGCCTGCCGTGCACCTCGAAAATTTTCTAACTGCACATCAAAGCGACTGGTCCACTCTACTCGAGTCTCACGTGATTTCACAACAGGTCCTTCGAAAACCTGACGGCACCTAGCGGTTTGTCGGTGAATTGCTTTGCGGCACAGCACGACTCAAACGACCTCAACGCAGAACTTCGAAAGGTCCACGACGGCGTCGAGGCGACGGCGTGCCGTTTGCGTGGAGTCGACGCAGAACCATAAATCCAGCTTTAGTCTACACCACCAAATCATCGTGTCTGCTCTTGGTTGCAGCCAGTCTGAAATCAGAAGTTCGGCATAAGGGTGGGGAATGTGAATAGGGCACTCTGTTTCTTAATGTGAGAAACCTGTTGATGAAGCTGGTATGCGAATGAATTTGATCTTGATTTGCCCTCCTTCCTCGTGTTAATGTTAATCAGACATCTGCTTGGCTCTGTTTCCCCTGTCTGAGGGGTTCAGAGCTCTCACTCTGTACTGTCCTGTGTTGTGCAGCTGTCTGTGGGCACAGGGGAGGAGCAGCAGGACATGTTGGCCCAGTCCTCCAAGTCCCTCCGGCAGCGAAGGTGCAGCTATTGCCTCCTGCAGGTACGGAGTGTGAAGGTCGAGATGGGCGTGGGCTTTGAGGAAGCTGTGTCATGATTACCTGCGCATGCTCAGAACTTTGAAAACAAACAGAACAAACACACTGCAGCAGCGCGGTGAAAATCAAATTCGCTGACGTTCATAGCCACATAGTTCATAGCCATGGGCATTTTCACGTTAAAATGACTGGCAGTTCTACCGAACCGGAAGCATGCAGCGTACATGGTAAATGATTGAGAAGCTGCGATCAAATATCAAGATAATGTACCAGACAAACGCAGATCTCCATAATAAACTTATTTCACACACACATTTTGTTAGCTAAGTACTTGGCGTGTCTTACTCAATTTAAAACCATTTGCGCGGATATAGACGCTGGCGTCAGTAAATTCCGAAATTTAATTTAATTGCTAAATAATTCTGTAATTGAATTTATGGATGTTTTGCTTCACTGGAATAGTTTTCCACAGTCTCTGTGACATGCATACTAAGTTATAAAGCCTTAAATAGGGTCATGCACAACTTGAATTGAAACTTGCATTTCACACGCAAATTTGCGAGCCAACTACCTAGCATTTAAATTGAAATCATTTAAATGGCATCATCAGGCAATTAGCCATATTACTAGCTCACATTCCTGACGTGGCTATCGCTGCTACTTTACGTAGCTAACTACACAGATATTCACAGAACTGTTTATTTCACATGCAACTTGGTTGGCAAAGTTAGCGAGCCAGCTATTTATATGTTTTCTTAATTCATTTAAAGAAAATCAATGATGTAGAGAAAAACTAGACTGTACGGTGTCTGTTCTTGGTGCATTCCGCCATGGTCATGTTGGCGCCAGCTTCCGGTCATGGCAAAAAGCATAAATGCAGTATGGACCGCTGATCTGGGTTCAGTTGTGTAGTAAGTCAGTCTTGGCAACAAATTCAAAGTCACCAAATTGATTGAAGAGTTACGGGTTATGAACTGAACTTAAATGCAGGTCTTGAATAGGCTGAAATTAAGCAGAATTACCTCCTATGAGCCCCTATGGATATGGAGATGCCCCTCCTGTAAAAAAAAAAAAAAAAAAAAAAAACTCTGTATCGTTCCCTCCTCCTCGTTCCACAGCAGCCAATGAGAGCAAAGCATTGCCAGACGTGTAAGCACTGCGTCCGTCGCTATGACCACCACTGCCCCTGGATTGAGAACTGCGTGGGAGAGCGTAACCACCGCTGGTTTGTCCTGTATCTGGGGGTGCAGCTGTTGGCCCTGTTCTGGGGGCTCTCTGTAGCCTGGTGAGTGCAGTGTGGGACTTTTGCCAGTGGGGGGAGCTTGTGAGCATTTTTGGGCCAGGCCAAGCAGCGGCCCGGCCCTTATAAACGCGAATGTCGCTGTCTGAGTTACTGCGTGAGTGACTGACTAAGTGATCAAGTTCAACGATTAGCTGGCCCGCGGGGAAGAAGTTTAGCGATTGGTCGGCCGGTGGGGAAAAGGTGGCCCAGCCATATACTAGGTGCACCTAGTCTTGTTTATTTTTACCTGCGTCGCCAAAGGCAGCAGGTCTAGGAATGGCTTTTTCACTTCCGGACCCGAACTCTAAAAAATGTTCGGAGGACAAAAATCTCTTGGGAGAGCGCTAAACTCATCAAATAGAGCGGGTGAAATTTTGTCATCCATTGTCCGTCCGTCATTCCTGCTGGCCGTTCGTCCGTCCGAAGTAACGACGTTATCAAGATAACTCAAAAAATAATTGGCCCAGGAAGTTGTAATTTGGTATGATGATGTATCTTCACCTAAGGCAGCTTGCCATTGAAAACGGGCATGCTTCGTCAAAATCCAAGATGGCCGCTGCCGTTTTTGTAAAAACAACGTTATCAAGATAACGCGAAGAAGAAGTGTCCTAGGAAGTTATAATTTGGTATGTTGATGTATCTTCACCTAAGGCAGCTTGCTATTGAAAACGGGCGTGCTTCGTCAAAATCCAAGATGGCCGCCACCGTTTTTGTGAAAACGACATTATCAAGATAACGCGAAAAATAAGCATCGTAGGAAGTTCTCATTTGGCATGCTGATGTATCTTGACCTAAGGCAGCTTGCTATTGAAAATGGCCGCGCTGCGTCAAAATCCAAGATGGCCTCTGCCGTTTTTGTAAAAATGACGTTATCGAGAGTTCGCAAAAAAATAAGTGTCGTAGGAAGTTCTGATTTGGTATGCTGATGTATCTTGACCTAAGGCAGGTCACTATCGAAAATGGGCTCGCTGCGCCAAAATCCAAGATGGCCACTGCTGTTTTTCTAAAAATTACATTATCGAGATAATGCAAAAAATAAGTGTCGTAGAAGTTCTAATTTGGTGTGCTGATGTATCTTGACCTAAAGCAGGTCGCTATTGAAAATGGGTGTGCTGCATCAAAATCCTAGATGGCCACCGCCATGGATCTGCTGGAACAGCGTCATCGCAATAACTCCAAAAATAAGTGGCCTAGGAACTTTTAATTTGGTATGGTGGTGCATCTTGACCTATTGCACGTTCGTATTGAAAATGATATCACAACATCAAAATCTAAGATGGCCACCAAACGACGTTATCGAGATAACTCGCGAAATAAGTGGCTGACCCAAGGCAGGTCATTATTGAAGATGAGTGTGCTACACCAAAATCCTTTCCAGTTTATCTTTTCCATATGGCTGCATCTATCTATCATCATCATCGTCGTCATCATCATCATCATAACAATTCACCATCACTCAATCAATGCAAATTTTATTCACCAAAGCATACTTCTACATAACACCCGTGCAGCGACGCAGGTTCAGTGAATTCGCACTTGTTATTAGAAGTGTTGGAGGTGTTCAATGGATTTTCATTATAGAGATTCTCCTCAGGAAAACTCAGTTTTTTATAGGACTAGGATTAGTTTCTGTCTATAGAAGCAGCCCTTTGCTTTGTTGAAATTACCTTTTTTTTTTTTGTGAGAAACTGTGGCTTTCTAGTATTGGTAAATCTGTGGCCTACAGACCGACTGCCACCTTAAACTCGCCTATTAGCGCTGAGAAACTTTCCTGATCTCTCTCTCTCTCTCTCTCCTTCTTTCTCCTTCTCCAGGTCTGGGTTCAGGCCCGCCCCAACCTGGGGTCTGTGGCTGCATGCCAACGGGCTCCTACTGGCTGCGGCCACTGTTATGGGCGTGGTCTCTGTAGTGGTGGTTCTGCTCCTGGGGTCACACCTGTACCTCATTTCCCACAATGCCACCACCTGGGAGTTTATGTCCCGCCCCAGAATCTCCTACCTGCGCCACTGCGGGGCAGACCAGAACCCCTTCGACCGTGGGGCCCCCGCCAACCTGTGGGGCTTCTTCTGCGTTTGGGGGACCGTGGCCTGGGAACAGATGTATTTCAGAGAGCCCAGCGACCATGCGTAGTCTCCTGCCCCACCCATACCACCCGATGGGGAGCAGAATAGTCTCCCACATTCACTACACTGCCCACATCTGCTAGTGGGCAAATTAGCACCTGTATCTATGCTGCTGGTAAAATTTATATACCGGATCCTCTTCTAGATCCTTTTTAAAGAAGCATATTGCTCACCAACATGGACGCAATTTTTAATGAACATTGGAAAAATACTAGTTTCTTTGCAAATGGTTACCTGGACTTATAATGGATGGGAATGGTGTATTGATCTGCATTGGTCAAACTACCGCCACCAATTTTACTGCCTTCGCAATGAAAATCAACACATCGTCTACATTTCAGCTGATTGTCTGCTGATTGGCCACTTGCTTAAGTTGGGGATGTGGTCTGACAGATCAATTCCCTCTCAGTAGCGGGAGATGAAGCTGGCTTGTTCTTTCAGTCTTCCTGAAAGCAGTGGACTCTGGGTATTTGAGAAAAGAGCGATGAGAGATTGGACACACATTTGAGATTACAGGCCTTGATTTTACCTTTATTACAGTTTTATAACCTTACTAGTGCATTTATGTGCTTCAGTAGTAAAACTACAAACGAAAAAAAATACTGTCACTTTGAGCTTATGAGAAGTTGTGGCCAGTATGATAATTGCGGAGTGTATTTTCAGTTGATTTGCAGTTCAGACAGCCAACTAGCCGCTTTGGGGGGGGAGTCACATGGCCTAGCCCTTGTAATACCCTAGTATTACCCTAACCTTTGTCAGTGAGACACTGGGTATGGTTTGCCCAAAACCTGAAATTAACTAATGTTTATAACTTGCAGGCAGTAGTGCGAAATGAAATCCTCTTCGTCTTCTTCCATTGTGCCTGAACACAGTTAAAGACCCACTCCCCCTGTTCAGTTGTGCTGCCATTTGACCCTCTCCTCTGCTTAGTGGGAGTAAACTAGTAAAACCTGTGCTTATTCATCCCGATTTACTGCATGTCATTGGATATGATCTTGAACCAACAAAACCCATTTCATCTGGACAGACTGTACTCTACCTCTAAACAGCACTGCCGGCCATGGATGGAGTGTTCCTATACACTCCCCACCCCCACTGCACAACATGGGCTCCTCTGGCAGCTACAGATTTCTTGTCCATTGTATCTTTCCTAGATGGTGTTGCAACGCGAGGGTTCCGGAAAATCTGCTCATAGAACCATTTTGTTTCCATTGCGTTATTGAGGTTTTAGCTTACCGGCCGTATGACTTTTCATTTATTGACCTTCATATTGACCTTCAAAGGTCAAGTGTGACCTAGTGAAAATTCAATGACTTTATCACTAAAATGGTCACAGGTGGAGCCTAGGTTTGTATTACAGATGCATGGGAAGTCACAGATGAACTTTCATTTTGTGACATTCAACTCGACTGTCGGTGCCATCAAAGATCAAACTTTACGTAGTACGATTTGAGCAATCGTCAATACAAAAAAAAAAAACCCTGATGTTGCAGGCACGCCCCATTTCCGATGCTTTATGGAATAGTTCGGTGGCCGAGTCGCTTCCAGTCTCACGGAGCTGTGGAAGGTTACTTTAGTATGTGTGGTCATGGATACTTGGCTGGATGATACCGAGCATAGAAGCCGTATTAAGAAGCTGTCAGCTGCTGAACGATCATTTTCTTGAAGTTTCGAGAAGGGCCTTCCATGGCAATATTCAGGCGATTGATATAATTTCTAGTATAATTTTTGCTGTTGCCGTCAACAATCGCTGATGATGTAGATCAGTGCTCCTCAAACCTCTCCTGGAGTACCACCTCTCCTGCATGTTTTAGATCTGCCCCTGCTTGCATGGATGATTCTAATGATTCGCTCATTATCAAGCATCTTCACTGGTAATGAGCTGATCATTTGACTCACCTGTGCTGGAGCAGGCAGAGCTCTAAAACATGCTGGAAGAGTGGTACTCCAGGAGAGGTTTGAAAAGCGCATTGTAGATGATAAGATTGCTATTGTTCAATGTTACTATACGCATGCAATAGATCAAAGCACTAGCAAGCTGTGCACTGGAAGTGTGGCAGACTCGGAAGAGTAAGAAATTTTGGCAAAAATGTTAGATCCAGCAATTATTCATTTATTTATTTTGTATTGATGATTGCTCAAATTGCGATGACTAGTATCACCAAAACTGTCACAGATGTGGCCTAGATTTGTATTAGAGAGATACAAGAAGTCAGTGACCTTCATATTTGCCTTCGATGGTCGATCTTGACAGAGTGAAATTCAGTGACTTGTATCACTAAAATAGTCACAGAGCCTAGGTTTGTGTTACAGACATCTATGAAGTCACATATGAACTTTCATTTGGTGTCATTCAACTTGACTGTCAATGACCCTTGAAGGGCAAACTTGACATGGTGAAATTACAATGACTTGTATCACCAAAACAGTCACAGATGGAGCCAAGGCTTGTATTAGAGACTTATAGACAGTCGTATTGAAAGTCCATTTGGTGACCTCAACTTGACCTTCAGTGACCTTTAAAGTTCAAAATTGACACATTGAATTTTAAATTACTTGTATCTCCAAAACTTCTTCAGAGCTAAGGATTGTATTACAGGCATATAGGAAGTCGTGTACATGTATGTGAACTTAATTTAGTGACCTTGAATGTGACCTTTGAAGGTCAAATTTGACATGACATTGTCTTAACTTGTATCATCAATATAGGATTGCTTGTCGGTAAGCTACAGGACCCTTGGTCCTATTTTTTCATGTTATCTTTTCTCATGTCAAAACATTTTCCCCTTTTTCGCTTTTCAAAACCATTGCTAGCTAATTTGTTTTTTCTCAGAAATTAAAAATGATCCCAAATTATTCCAAAATAATGCAAAAATCCAACAATGTCCATTGCACTAAATGGCTAGATTTTGCGTTCTGGAAACAAAGTGGCTCCGAAATTGTCGCAACTCTATCTAGGGACATCAGTCCACTGTAGCAACTGCGCGGATGCAGTTGGGACCTGGCATTGGCCGCAAGGCGGCCTCAATGAGACAGTCCTGCAAGCACAACTGGGGGTTTCTGGGAGGGTTCGGAATAAATTAGGACTCCAATATCTGCTGTGAAAACATTGAAATATGCCCAACCAGTCCTGAACCACCTCGAAAATCCACAGCTTAAGTGGGAAATGACATCAAATCAAGTCAATTTCATTTTGTGAAGCAATTTCACAGAGGAATAAGGAATAAACATTTCCTTCAGAAAGTAGACTCATGAAGATGCTTTCCTGAGTCAGGGGAGTGACCAGGCACTGACAAAGGGATGGAATCCCAGATGGATCACTCACAGATTTCTGCACAGTAATCACCTTTCTCTGGGAACACTGAGCCTTTTTTCAGGTCAAACTCTGCTCTAGTGACCTGTTTTTAAAGGGGCATATGAAATTCTGTCCCTCAAATTTTTTTGAAACACAGGGTTTTTCTGTTAATATGCATATCAGCTGGTCAATTAAATGAGATTGCTGTGTGATACTACTTTGACTTTTTAGAGCTTCCATTTTGTTAAAGTCAACATTCAATCTACTCGCAATTTTTTTTTTTTTCCAGAAACTTGGCATCAACTGTATGGTGTACCACTTTTATAATATTTGGAAATGCAATTGTTGTGTCCCCATGTAGCTTAAAAATGAATTCATTGTGTTGTGCAATATTAGCTGTAGGGGACGTTAATCATTAGCAATAATTATATTTCTCCAGAAAAAGTGGTCAGTCTTGGTAGATCAATCTGTTACAATTTGAGTGTCGTGATATTTTTGGGGGGGAGGGTCTAGCCCTGAGTTTGTGACTGTTAACCTGTGTTGGTTTCAGTTTAGATGATATGAGCTGCTATTGAATGGGATGCTGTATTTATTTATGCAATATTACTGTCCTACAGTATTTATGGGTTTTACAATATCTCCATTAATTTTTGAACTATTAAAAACTTGCTAAACCAAGTCACCCCTTTTATTTCTGTTCCCACAAAATTAAAAATTTGCAATAGCTTTGTATTAACACTTGCCACATAAAGCAAGTAAGGTATTCATTTAATGGGAGATGGCACACCTAACACTTTTGGATATATGCTTATTTAAAAATATATGCATATATTTGATTAAATATGTTTCATCTACAAATAAGATGCATGCCTCTGCTATGAATACAGTTCAGCAGATGAATTACTGAATTTTTCTTGGTGATTACTGCTGAACCCATGGTAGCAGAAGTGTGATTGTTACAATAAGCCCAGGCTACGTGGCGAGTTGTAACGGCATCCAAAATGTTTTTAAACTAATAATGGCTTTGTTCTTGTACTAGTCAGCAATGGGTGAATCCAGCTTTATGTGGCTGATATTTTTTACTTTTGATATTTTTTGGTATAGAAATGGTGAAAAATTTTGCCTGGCTGGCCATATATGGCATCATTAATAATGAAATGTTCTGGAAGACGTGGATAAGTATGAGCCCTGACTATTGGTAACTTATAGCCTATGTAGAACACAAAATGTATGTAAAATACACATTAAGCACCATAATTCATTGGACAGTGACTTTTTTTAAATTTTGGTTTTGTTGGTTGAGTCAAGCACTGGGTCTGAATCGAATCAAACGAGCACTTTACATGCTGAAACAGAGACTGAAGGTTAAAGGTCCCTGAAACAAGCAGGAGCTGAAGATGGCTGCTGTGCAGGCCCAGCAGAGCATCACTAGGGATGATTACCAACATCTGGTGATGTCTTGGAGTCACTGATTTTCAGCAGTCAGACTATTGCTTTATTCTCCATTTTTAAACTGTCCAATATTTTTTGATGCGACTGAAAATCGGGGACTACTGTTGTGTTCAAAAGAATAGCAGTACAACATCAATATTCTGATGAACCACTTAGTAGTAGTGATATTTCTGCTTGGCAAATAATTTGCTTGTAGATGTAGTGTAATACAACCCCAATTCCGAAATAGTTGGGACAAAGTGTAAATTGTGAATAAAATCAGAACGCAATGACTTTCAAATCACACCGGCCAGTATTTCATTCACAATAGAACAGAGATAACATAGCAAATGTTGAAACTGAGAAATTTTACAATTTTATCCACAAAATGAGCTTGTTTCAAATTTGATGGCTGCTACGGGTCTCAAAAAAGTCGGGACAGGGGCCTGTTTACCATGGTGTAGCATCCCCTCTTTTTAACACAGAGTGGAGGTGTCTGGGCATTGAGGAGACAAGTTTCTTGAGTTAAGCCATTGGAATTTGATCCCACTCTTGTTAAATACAGGCTTCCAGCTGCTGGAGAGTTTTGGGTCTCCTTTGACGGACTTTGGTTTAATTATGCGGCAAATGTTCTCAATCGGTGGAAGATCAGGACTGTAGGCAGGCCAGTTCAGCGCACGGACTCTTCTTCTACGAAGCCATGATGTTGTAATAGCTGCAGTATGTGGTTTTGCATTGTCCTGCTGAAATACACAAGGCCTTCCCTGGAATAGATGTTGTCTGGAGGGGAGCATATGTTGCTCTAAAACCTTTATATACCTTTCAACATTCATGGTGCTTTTTAAAACATGCAAGTGTCCCACACCATATGCACTAATGCATCCCCATACCATCAGAGATGCTGGCTTTTGAACTGAACGCTGATAACAGGAGGGGTGGTCTTTCTCCTCTTTAGCTTGGAGGACACGATGTCCATGATTTCCAACAAGAATGTCAAATTTGGACTCGTCTGACCACAGAACACTTTACCACTTTGCTATAGTCCATTTTAAATGAGCCTTGGCCCACAGAACACGGCGGCGCTTCTGGATCATGCTCAACAATGGCTTCCTTTTTGCATGATAGAGTTTTAGGTGGCATCTGTGGATGGCACGGCGGACTGTGTTTACAGACAGTGGTTTCTTGAAGTATTCCTGGGTCCATTTAGTAATGTCAATGACAGAATCATGCCGGTGAGTGATGCAGTGGCGTCTGAGGGCCCGAAGATCACGGGCATCCAGTAAAGGTCTACAGCTTTGTCCCTTATGCAGAGAGATTTTTCCAGTTTCTCTGAATCTTTTGATGATGTTATGCTCTGTCGATGATGAGACCTTTAAAGCCTTTGCAATTTGATGTTGAGGAACATTGTTTTTAAAGTATTCCACAATTTTTTTACACAAGCCTTCATGGGTTTAGAGCCTCTGGCCATCTTTACTTCTGAGAGACTCAGCCTCTCTAAGACATCCCTTTTATAGCCAATCATGTTACACACCTGATGCCAGGTAACTTAATTACTTGCTAAATGTTCTTTCCGCTGATTCTCTTATATATTAATTGCTTTTTCAGCCTTTTGCCTTTGTGGATAAAAATGTAAAATGTCTTAGTTTCAACATTTGAAATGTTATCTATGCTCTATTGTAAATAACAAATTGGCTCGTGATCTGAAAGTCATTGCATTTTGATTTTATTCACAATTGACACTTCATCCCAACTATTTTGGAATTGGGGTTGTAGAAAAACATCAGACCCAACTGTCATGCCATGCACACTGCTTGTTCTGAGTAACTGATTCATTCATTGAAAGGAGCGTGTTCAAAATAATAGCGGTGTGGCATTTAATAAGAGAATTCATTCTTTCTGTGAAGAAACAAGGGTCATTAATAAGAAAGAAGGGAAACAAATGTTTCACAGATTGTCACAAAATATATTTCCTTTTGAGTTGCAAAGTAAAATGGGCTGTTCCAAACAATGATAGGAGGAGCAATGTAATTTGATTAAAAAGTTTCTTGGAGAGGGGAAAACATGTAAAGAAGTGCTGCAAATCATAAAAGGCTCAGCTAAAACAATCTCTCATGCTTTAAAATTGCAACAAAAACCTGAAACACGCAGAAGGAAACAACCAACTACTGTTAAAACAGGTCAAAGAATAGTCAGAATGGCAAAGATTCAGCCAATCATCACCTCCAGAAAGATCAGATGATAAAAAATTACCTGTAAGTTTTGTTACTGTCAGAAGACGTTTGATCGAAGCTAAGCTTTCAGCAAGAAGCCCCCATAAAGCACCATTGTTGAAAAAACTGCTTATGCAGAATTGTTTAAATTTTCCATGAAACGCATCGATTGGTCCAAAGAGAAATGGTGGAGCATTCTGTGGACTGATGAGAGTAAAATGGTTCTCTTTGGGTACGGTGGTCGTCGACAGCATGTCAGACGACCCCCAGGTACTGAATTCAAGCCACAGTGCACTGTGAAGACTGTGAAACGTGGTGTAAAAATCTTTGTGTGGGGATGTTTTTCATACTATGCTGTTGGGCCTATTTATCATATACCAGGAATTATGGATCAGTTGGAATACATCAGAATACTTGAAGCGATTACGTTGCCATACACCGAAGAGGAAATGCCCCTGAAATGGGCGTTTCAACAAGACAATGACAACACATGAGTAAGCGAGCAATATCTTGTCCCAGACAAACAGGATTGAGGTAATGGAGTGGCCAGCTCAAGTTCCCAACCTCAACTCAATGAAAACTTGTGGCGTGACATTAAAAATGCAGTTTTTGAAGCAAAACCCAAAAAGTCACTGGAACTGTGGTATGTAGTTTGTTCATCCTGGGGGAAATACCTGTTTCTAGGTGCCAGAACTTGGTTGTGCAACTACATATTAGTTTAGTAATTTAATGTGAAGTTAAATCTTGATTTAAATTTAGTGTTTGAGTTTTAAGAGAAAATTGTCGACACTGCTATTTTTTTAACAGATTAATATTCCTTTTCTTTGCTTCCTGTAAAAGAATAACACAGACTTGATCAAATTTGTTGATGCTTTGATTTGGAATTGAAAGTGCAATGTTTCCACTACATATGGAACTGCTATTTCTAGATGATGTCTGATATGGATTAATATACTCTAAATTTAAAGCTAACAGTGTACCTCAAGCTCACTCTCATTTTATCGTGTGAAACTCGAAAGTGCTAGAGTACAGAACCCAAATAAAAATTGTTCCACTGTCCATTATGGTGCTCAAATGTATATAATGTGAAAAGTTACTAGGGCTGATGTGTTTGTAATGGATGAGGTCATGTGTGCTGTAGTGTGGTAGTTGCACTTCTGCATGGCTCACAGTGTCTACTCGCTAGTGTCACGTGTCAGAATGATAAAATCTCATAACACACAAGACGGTGATTAAAGTGATGTAGATTTGGAGTCTGTGGCACTCTCACATCAATTATCCAACAAAAAGAACACTTCCACTGTGCAATAGCACAACTCACTGCACCACCGTACCACCCCTTTTTATTCTTTATGTTTTCAATAATTAACACATTTACTTCATGAAAATGGTCCTGATAATAGCAACAGTAATAACTGCTTGAATACTAGCAAATGTAATTCTTTGAGATTATAATAAATTCTTGGCATGTTCCTAATTAGCAGCTTATTGATTAACCAGTCTTGATATTGATCATTTAAAACTCATTGCCATCTTGGCTTGGCTTCCTTATTAGGTATGTCACAAAATTAGCACGATATAAACGTTGGGCTTTTAAATATTGTGGAATGCATAGCTTTTTAGTCGAGCCCCCGGAGGGGGGGCCCCCATAGGGGTTTGCGAGACTATTGTAATCACCTTGTGAGTCTGTCTGTCTGTCTGTCTGTGTGTGTATGTGTGTTTCCGGGCAGATATCTCCAGAACCACTTGACCGATTTCAATCATCTTTCACATGTAAACACCTTGGGCTGACCTCACGGCATGACATAAATTTCGGGCTGTTGGGCAAGACTATGAATTCTCTGAATGCTTGTTTGTCAGAGGTTTCAGAGGGTGAAACATCTCTCTGGCCTAAAAAAAAAAAAAAAAAAAAAAAAATGTTAACAGCTTGTTAATTCTGGGATTTGAAGTGTGGTTGGAATGAAAATCAGCATAGGCAGAGGGTCCCCAGGACCGAGTTTGGTAACCCATGGTTCAGGGGGTTTGTGGACATCTTAACCCCACCTTTTCTAAATGAGGACACATTGCACGATCTGAGAAGCAATTCTGAACTTAATGCCCACTAATGAGGCAGCCTGTGCTGCGAGCTTTTTCTTTTTTGAAAACAAAGAGAACGAATATTGAAATGTGCACAATTTTGCATCCAAATTAAGCATTTAATTTCACCTCTGACGTTAATGAAAAGAACCAGCAACATTTGAGATAATGGAGAATGGAAAGATCACATTGTTAACGTTTTATGAATCAAGGAAATCATTGAAAACAGATCAAGGAATAATCATCACTGCAAGAAAATATTCTAGCACTATCCACCCCTTTGTTTTCTGTTTAGCAACTGCCACTGTTCCATTGTATTTTCCAAGTGGAGCCAACTTCTTCAAATTGGGGTTGTAGTTAAGGCTATACAAGCATGACAAAAAGCTAGGGCTTAAAAACTGGGCAAGAAATGAATGTTTGTGGTCCCCTTATCCTCACCCACGTAGCCAAGTCAAGAGGCCCGTTTCAGTTAGATTGCAATTTTGTGCTTTCCTCCTCCCAAAATATAGAACAGCAGCATTGCCAGCATTCACTCAAATACTTGGCAAAGCTCGCAGTGTCCCAAACACACAACAACAGTGTCTTCTCTTCCTTCTCTTGCCTTATCTCCCTCTTTTTCCAGAGAAGAGATGGAGACTAATGAAGGACCGAAGGATTAATTGTTCTGAGTTTAAGAAGCAACATCCTCCCACTAGGATTGCTGGCGCTGCTCGACACTGGCGCGGCCCAGATTTAATCGCCTCTAAAGGGAGCATTTGGACGGTAGCTTAACAGGATGAGACATCAGGAAATCTACACATTCACTTTTTCAAAACTCCTAGTCCTACAGACCTTCATTCTAGCACCATAAGGTCATTGCATTTGCTGTACCTCGCTCTCCAAAAGCTATACAGCAGTGAAACATATTGGAATATAATGTTATGATCTTTAAACAAATAAATATTTGCAACGGTCTGCCTGGTCTGTAATATCGCTCCAGAAATCATGAATGCAAATGACTGCTGACGAACGGTAACATTTCATCTATGATGATCCTGCAATTTTCATCAATATGTGTCTGCCATGCATTATTCCCAGTGTGTTCTGAAAAAGTATGTACTGTTGGACTGCATGTTCCTCTGCACACTGCATGGTAAAACTCCTAAGACGTGAGAATCGTGGCAAGGAAGTTATTTATAGAAACACCCTCAACCATGATGCTAAAGCGCGTTGTAACAAGCAGAATTGAAATCCGTTTCTAATGACGGATTAGAACGGAACGGAACTGTTAAGGAAAAAGGAGCGAGGCCACGGAAAACAACGCACCATTTTAACAAGCATCGAATGGAGAGGGAGGAGATCGTGGAATGTTTAAATTACAGATGGAAAACTAGAGGAAGAAATTTATATGTGACGTCCTCTTCCTGAGACGAAGGCCAACGTGAACACGCATGAATGTGAGCGCGCATTAAATACAACAGGAAAAGCGCAGTGGTGGCGCGATTTCCAAAGCTTTGTTTTGGGTCGTTGTTTCAGTAATCGCATATATGGCGCACTGATCTGTCATTGGTGTTACTGGGCTGTGCTTAAAATACTTTCCAATCAGAGACGAGAGATCTTAGCGTGTGAGGAGGAAAGGAACGCGAAAAGGAACGCCCTTGTTTTCATATTTTCACGTTACTTGGATGATTGATTTTGAAACCCCACCCCTTTATCCTCAACTTTACCGCCCCTTTGTTTGTGCGAGGCCAATCAGGTGTCAGCAACGGGAGCGAGCCGCGGTTTTTATATCGTCCTCCTGGAGGCGGAGTTTCTCCTTGCGATTTTCATTCGTAACGCGCGTGCATCAGGAAAAAGGGAGCGCGTGAGTGAGCTCGAGCTCTGTGGCGGTGGTGGCTTGAAGTGAATGTGCGTTGAGCGGACTCTTGCGTTTACACAGTGGTGAAGCGCGACGCACGTTTGATTCGCACATACACTGCGAAGGTAGAAACACGTTTTCTCCTTACGGAGAGCCCTAAGGACCGAAAAACACATATTCTGAGGCTACAAATTTACAGTCTGCAGCAAAACCATGTCAGCCTCGGCGGCGAAAGTGAGTCGAAAGGAGCTGAACTCAAACCATGACGGAGCGGACGAGACCTCCGGTAAGGAATGGCGGCCTTCGCAGCACCGCCATTTTCACTTATTTGTGTCGTTTTTGTCTTTTGCGCTATTCGCTTTAAAATTGTTGGACTGGTTGATGAACCATAATGTTAGTTTTGCCGTGAGTCGCTGGTGGTGGTAGAGACGCGAGAGCGCGGCGGTGGCCAGTAGTGCTCAATGTTGCCAGTAGCTGGGAAACAGACAGCGGCTAGCGGAGGCCATGTTTCCTGCTCAAGATGTATTGTGTCTAACCCGTATTTGGAGCTGGAAACTTATTGTCTTGGCTTATTTTCTTGCTAAGAGTTATGGCTTAGCATGTCATTCCCAGCAAAATGATTAGTTGTTGAATGTTTAGTGAAAGCACGGGGACGCTAACATTTAGCTTGATGTCAATGAATGAGTCGCTCAGCGTGAGGGCCTGTGCACGGCGAGCATTGTGCGGCTCCGCCAGCACATCGCTCAGCATTTAGAAAAGCAGTCTTTAACTGTGCACGCAGGTATCTCCACTCCCGGCTAAAGTCGCTTTCACACTGGACGCGAAACGAATTTTTCGCACGACAGATTAACGTTACATTCAAAGTCATCGCAAAGACGCGAATACACGCGAAACGCGTCTTTGCATTGACTTTTTGAATGTGATCTGTCGTGCGAAAAATTCGTTTCGCGTCCGGTGTGAAAGCAGCTTAAGTGTACAGTACGCTTCATTATAGGCTTCATTTGAGTCCGTCTCTCGCGAGTTGTGTGTGGAGGTAGCTGCTCCGCGAGCGGTCGGGGACCGCTACTGCCGGTGTACACGAGTGAGCAGCTGGAGTGCGAGAACACAGCGTGTCCCGGGCCCCGCGCATTCAAACCACGCGGCCTTCAGCGGCAGCAGGA
This sequence comes from Gymnothorax javanicus, assembly GCA_029692085.1. Lineage (NCBI taxonomy): Eukaryota > Metazoa > Chordata > Actinopteri > Anguilliformes > Muraenidae > Gymnothorax > Gymnothorax javanicus. The sequence goes on along the minus strand of CM056194.1, from coordinate 119,106,299 downwards.
AGCTGCATCAGAGCACCGCGGCTTACGTTAGCCTGGTTATACTTTCGCTAGTCCACGGAGTTCATTGTGTTTTACCAAGGTTTCTAAATTGGAACAAGGTATATGCGCTTATAATTCCATTCAGTTGAATGAATAGTAGCTAGCTAAATTAACGTGGGCTAGCACTATCGGTTCTGCTGCATCTAGCTACATGCGTAGCAAACCCACTCATCGGTGTATAGATGGCAAAAAAATGAATATATTTTAATTTACGGTTTGGTGTAATAAGAAATGTCACGTGGCTAACCTTTTTACAACTTTGACGTGGTGAACTTCCTCCGATTCGAAGTTGTCCCGCTCGGTGTTTCTAAAAATAAAAGGTTCGCTATAGGTACCTTGTTTACGTTCCGGGCGTCCCATTGGGAATTAGGTTTACGTGTACTAATTACGTGAATTGTTCTGCTGCATGCATGATTTCAGTAACCGAAAACAACTTCTCGATAAAATGTCCTGTTCACTGAAGTGGGCGCAAGAGGCTAATTTCCCTCCAATTTGCATCCCAATTTTAGAAAAAGAGCAGCAGGAAGCCATCGAACACATCGACGAAGTACAGAATGAGATTGACAGGTAAATAAACCTATTGATCTGCGTGACTCCAATTAACGTTCTGTTGGATTATTTTTTCTGTATCTTAAAATGTTTTCCTGGATAAGTACCTGGCCAGAAATTGGATAACTGAAGTATTTTGTATTAAACGTGTTTATGTCTGTAATAACATTGTTTAGAAGTGCAATAGCTCTCCTGGGTATTGAACTTGTTAAGCACATTAACGCATTACAATGCTGATAGCATGAACATGTTTTTGATGTGTATTCCTGGATAGCCAGTGCTCTTCAGGTCTCTGTAATTTGTTGTACACCATTGCTATACGTGTAGTGATTCATGTAGACTTGAAACTCGTTTAGTATGGGTTCAATTTGCAGGTGAGCTGATTGTATTTGACCTGGTTTAGTGCACTAAAAACTGAGGGATGTGCTAATTGATGAGAAATGATTAGATACTGTATAAATGTTGCTCTGGTTGAGTATCTGATGGCAGAGAAATTTTCTCCTTGTTCCATGCAGATTGAACGAACAGGCCAGTGAGGAGATTTTAAAAGTTGAACAGAAATACAACAAGCTACGCCAGCCCTTCTTCCAGAAGCGGTCAGAACTGATCGCCAAAATTCCCAATTTCTGGGTCACAACGTTCGTCAATCATCCACAGGGTGAGTGTGTGTGTGTGTGTGTGTGTGTGTGTGTGTGTGTGTAAACACGCTGCCCTTTAAAAAGTGCTTTTCCATGTTTAATCTTCACACTGATATCTGTGTGCCAGTCCTTTCTGGACAGATGGGCCAATTTGACCCAGACGGTTACATTGAGCTGCCATTGGCCTTGGCTGTGATTTTACAGTGCGCTGTTTCTGTGGTGTTACCTGTGCCACTTATACACATGTATTTGTGTACATTACCAGTCAAGTTTTGACAGGCTTTTTTTAAAAATGGTACAAGATGAGGTGTAAATAGTCTTTAGTTTTAAAAAAAAAATTAGTAGAAGTATTTACTCCTGTGGATAATGCCCAAATTTTTGTGATAGATGAAAAAAATCCATATTTGGAACGAGAAGTCGTCTATTAAATTCTTTCAGTTTTTCAGAATGTGAATTAAAATCAAGATAATTTAGCAGACCACAAGTGCAGTGCAGCTGTGGGAAATTTTTCTATCCGGCTTGTGACTCTTGGAGCCATATTACTGCACCCTGAGATAGAAATATGCTCAGCTACAATGGTTGCGAGTGGTGATCGTTTTGATGAATTTAAGATTTGGATATCTTCCGTGTAAAAGGTGTTTTGTTTCTTTATAAATCTCTGCTCAATCTCTGCACTTGTTCTGTATTTGTGTATAAGGTTGTATTTCTCAGTGCTGGTATAGTGTACTGCTGGTGAGGGTGCCTTGAGTAATCGGGGTGCATCTGAGATAGTAAAAATCTGGGGCCTCATTTACAAACGGTGTGTAGGCACAAAAAAGATACATACTTCCCTTTCTTTGCAGATTTCTGATTTATAAAAACAAACTTGACATTAAAAAAGGGAAATTAAGATTATGCACAATATCAATAAATTCCCAGTCCATCCTGATTAAATAAATTCCATGCAGTTTATTTTACCCATAGGTTTATAAATTGGGTTATTTTCCACAAAATGTCCTTTTTTTTTTTTTTTCTTTGTGCGTACATATTATTTAGGTATGAAATCCATGCAAATTTTTATAAATAAGGCCCCTGGTGTGATGTTTCAAACTGTTGCACAGTCCAAGATGCAATGCCTCACATTACCAGGCTGCTTTGTTTTTTTGATTCACTAACTGACCAATTGGATAGGGCCTTAATGCTAGGGTGTTTCCTAATTGCCCAATCGCTGTCTGATGACTCATTTTTCTTTGCAGTCTCCGCTCTTCTCGGCGAGGAAGATGAAGAAGCTCTTCACTACTTGACTAGAGTGGAGGTGACTGAGTTTGAGGACATCAAGTCGGGTTACAGAATAGATTTTGTAAGTGGTGTTACTCGTCCGTGCACATCTTGTGCAGAATTATCCCACTAAATGATGCATTTTGTTCTTGGGTTTGATTGATTTATTTACTTATCTCTGCTTTGGGTTTTTTTTTTGCAGTACTTTGATGAAAACCCCTACTTTGAAAATAAAGTTTTATCCAAAGAGTTCCACCTCAATGAGAGTGGTGACCCCTCCTCCAAGTCCACAGAGATTAAATGGAAAGCGGGAAAGGTGAGCTGGCTTGTGTGTTCTCATACTGATTTCAGTAATTTGTGCTTGAAGATGTAACGGTGTCTGTGGTGTAATTTGCAAGAACTGTTTGGATGGGACATCCATCTCATACATGCAAATTTTCCTTTAGTATCTTTTGTCTTTAATATCCTGGTGCTGATGTTGAAGATTTACTTTGGGAAGACGTTAACAGTAAAGTTTTATGTACGGATGCACCAATTCAAAGTTTTAGTCCTGGTACCTGGACTTTGGGTATTGGCTGATGGTGAGCACTGACCTGAGACCAGTGTTTAATGAGCTGTATACCTCACTGAGTGGAGGAGACTGGAATCATTCTTTTTTGTGTAAGGAAACATCAGGCTTGACTTAAACAGTACTTTTGTAACTTGGTAAAAATGAACTGTAACACCTTCATGGATGTCAATATGCGGAATTACTATTTTTTTATATATATTTATTTATTTTTTTAAATAATGGTTTCCAATACCAAATCAGTACTCTATCTGATATCATTATGGTCATCGGTGCATCTCGCAGTTGAAGATGGGAGAGCTGAGTTTTCAGGTGAAAGATATATGGGGGCAGCCCCAATCTGTTTATTTCCGCTACGTGTGAATTTTCCGTAACATTTCTCTTATGGAGACAGGGCTGTCCATAAGCATTTGAGCTTTTTGGTTCAGTGCCCTGGCTGCCTTGTTGACTAATTTATTGGGCATGTGCATCCATTTCCATTAGCAGCAACAAGGTGTTTGTGTCCAAATGTATAGAGACTACACTGTGCACAACACTCTTGTACAGAGGCGAGCCTATAGCATGCTGCAGTAGCAGCAGGATTGGTGCAGCGTCTGCAGTGATTCAGGGGTTGCACCAGCCCATTGTGCTGAAGGAGGTGAGCTTAAAATCCAAGCTCTCCATTTACTGGTCGATATACGTTCCAACCTTCACCTATGGTCATGAGCTCTGGGTAGTGACTGGAAGGACGAGATTGCGAATACAAGCGGTCGTTATGAGCTCTCTTTGCAGGGTGGCTGGGCTGACCCTAAGGGATAGGGTGAGGAGCTGCAGGATCTAGGAGAGGCTTAGAGTAGAACCGCTGCTCCTAAGTGTTTAGAGGACTCCGTTGAGGTGGCTTGGGCATGGCTGGGGAGCAGGATGCCTGCGCCACTTTGCTTAGTTTACTTAGTTAACTGGATAAGCAGCTGAAAATGGATGGATAGATGAACAGCAGGAGCTTTCAGGCTTTATGTGCTGAAATAATGGGCTATTTCTCCTGCAGGACCTGACGAAGAGGGCGGGACAAGCGCAGAATAAGGCGGGGAAGAAGCGGCAGCACGAGGAGCCGGAGAGCTTCTTCACCTGGTTCGCCGACCATTCCGATGCTGGCGCCGACGAGCTGGGCGAGGTCATAAAGGACGACATCTGGCCCAATCCGCTACAGTACTACCTGGTGAGGACCTGCCCCTTGCCCCATCTGCTACTGCACCACATGATGAGGCCCCACCCCCTGCCCACTCTGCTACAGTACTACACTGAGGTCCCACCCCCTTCCCAGTCTGCCACAGTGTGACATGGTGAGGTCCCACCCTCTGCCCAATCCGCTACAGTACCATCTCATGAGGTCCCGCCCCTGCTCAATACACTACAGTACAACCCGGTGAGATCCCGCTGCCTCCGGTAATCCTCCACCATTCCCCTCGTTCAGGAATTTTCTACCTTATGTGCATTTTTAATCATACCCTGTGGAAGTGCACCCAGTAACAACATCTAATCTTTTAACTCCCGCACAGAATTAAAAGTAATCTTGAGAGACAAAAAAGGCAAATCATTGTGGCTATAATTCGGTAATTCAGAACCACAGTAACTGCAATATTCTGTCTCCCTCATAAATCTACCTTTGCCTCCGTTGACCACCCCGTTTCTTTGGCCTGCTGGGTTTGTGTTCCTTCCTGCATTTTAACTCCTCTCCTTCCCCAGGTCCCAGACATGGAGGATGAAGAAGGGGAGGGTGACGATGATGATGATGATGAAGAGGAGGAGGAGGGTCTGGAGGATATTGATGAGGGGGATGAAGATGATGGAGATGATGATGAAGAGGATGATGATGGGGAGGAGGGAGAGGTGAGCAATCAGGGGCACTGGAACAAAGGTGTTTGCTACTTTGTGATGGTGAAACAGGAAGTGGGATCACAGGAAATTAAACACTGTTTTTCTCTCTTTCAGGATGATGGCGAGGACGATTAATCACCGGAAAAGGACATTTCTGCCCCTGTTCTTTCCCATTTTCCCCTTTTAATTATCCTCTAATCCGTGGGAGCAAAGATGCTTTGCTTTTTTTTATTTTTTATTTTTTTTCCCCGTTTGGCCCAAGCCTTTTGCTGTCCTCATGTTGTCATGTCTAACACAAGCATTTCTCCTGGAAAGACTTTGCATTGGAAAACTAGTGGCAATTTCTTCAAGCCCCGTGTTTTCTCTCCATAAAGACCAGTAATAAAGATTTATAATTCTGCACGCTGTCTTATGTAGACTTTAAAGAAAAATAAACTTAAGGAGAAAATCAGTTTATATATACCTTTTTTTTTTTTTTTTTTTTTTTTTTTTTTTGCTCTTGAAGGTTGCGAGTTAAAGGATAAAGCCAAGTCATGGTGTGGCGATTGCTTGCTAGTAGTTCTAGCGTCCTCCACTTTTTATATTCTGTATATTTTCGTGCGGAGTAGATCTTCATGAGTTGACACTGGTTTTCCCATGTAATCGATTGGACAAACCAGAGGAGCCGGCTTTTCCCGCTACCGTTATCTTTCATCTTGTAATATTATTTGGGGTTAATATTGAGGTAGGGTGGGGGTCACCGCTGAATTTGGATGTGGGGTGTGGGGGGTATGTGGGGAAGGGTGATGTATTTTTTATTTTATTTTATTTTTTTTCTCTGCCATCATCAGGGGGTTTGTTAATTTTTTGTTTTCATTGTAATGTTTTACAGACATCCATGAGGTTTGAAATGACATTTTTAATAAAGAAAAAAAAAACTTAAAAAAAAAATCTTGTAATTTTGAGCCCAGTTGCGTCATGGAGTATTTAAATAATTTAAATGAGCCTGTAGAAACGTATATGGAATCTACATTTTTGTTCGCCCCCTTTTTCCACTGGAAAGAGAAACTGCTCACGTAAGGCATTCAAGTGTTGAAGTTGCTTTGTTACAATAAAAATTAAATGTGTACTCAGAAGTTTCGGCATACTTTTTTGGTTGATTCGGAGCCCCCAATTCCTGTGGCTAAAGAGGTAAAATCAATAGAACGCAATTTAGATGCGCTTTCTGTACGTGATGAATGTACGGAGACCGTTCCCGGCTTGTTTCTTTGTCCATGCTTAAAGGTGCACCTTTAAACCTTGCGGAAGTCGGGATAAAGATTTGTGACCACGAGTGCGAACTTGAGAGTAGGCCGGATTGCAGAGAATATATTCTTGAGGAGGTACTTGATCTGAACTTGGCGTCACTAAATGTCGAGCTATTTAATTTGGCTGTCTAATAACCTGCAATTTGTTCTGATGGGATTTTCGAAATGCCCAAATCCAACCGTGATGACTTATGTGGCTATTTTGCTTGCGGTTCCGAAGCAAATGGGGAAACGTGTCCAAGTCTTGCTTAATCGTGGCAGATTTGAGACTCCGTTTTGACTAATTCAGTCTTGCAATTATGAACGGTTTTTATAGCTTATAAATGAAACCTTGACCAAGGAAATAAAAACTAAACCTTAAGCTACCAGTGATGCCCGCGTTAGTTCCAGCACAGAATGGTCTGTTAAGATTGGGGTTTCTATAGCAACGTGCTCTCGTGGGACATCCTGAGCTCTCCGTGCGTTTGCAACTGGCGTTCCGCCAGAGCCCTAAAAATGTTCTTCACAGCGCTCTGTATCAGGAGACTCGAAAAGAGACTTTTTAAATACAGGCGCTGTTCTAAGCAATGAACTTAAAATTAGTGGTAAGGGATTACTCGGATCAATACTCATTTACACGCTATTTGGAAGCACTTTTGCATAATGGGCTAAGGTAGCACCTGGTCGTCTTGGAGTCTCGTGTCCTACGAGTCAGAGAACCTCAGCCAGCTAGCTAGGTATCGTAAATTTCAGCGCGTTCTGTCCCCTTTCGCTCATTTTGTTGAAATCGTAGCTGTGACAGCCATTTTAGGTTCACTTAAATTTCGCATTGCAACGACTGTAATCTCTAAAGAGAAGCTAAAATGGTTTTCCAGACTGTAGAAAATGCAATTGTGAGTTCATTTTGCGGTCCTAGATAGTGACTCAACACAGCTCCGTCTCGCGTTTATTCAATTCCAATGTCGTATCCTCGGCAGTGCGAGAATGTTAAAAAAAAAACTGAATCCGATTATCCGACGCCGCGTAGAGGCAAGGGGGTGCTACAGCCTCAGTTCGAAAGTCTGCTGCATCTGTGAGCGAGCTTGACGTGCACATCTTGTTATGCAACATATTGTCGCTGTAGAAAAAATTGCCCTAGACATTATTATACCGTTGGGAATACCTATTCTTCTTCGCTGACTGATTTCGACATAAACTGTTTAATTCATGACAGCATGCACGTTAAAACTTAAATTCAGGGTGTGGGCTGCGGATATAACAGGTTTTTGTAAGAGAAGCCATGAGCGCTGAACAAAGAGGGTTCGCACTGTTTCCAGGGTAACAGGAGCGTCATCCGGAAGTAGGTTTACTCTTTATTAACTCGAGAAAGTCTCCCCCTCCAAGTTGGCTTGCTTGCTCTGTCGCAAGTGAGTTATCAAACGTTTGTCTGATATTTGCCTGTGAGGTGGGTATGGATTTGCCTATCGAGATTCAACAAATATAGCTCAATGACGGTAAGATGGGATTCCACCTGGTGAAATGAAGGATTCATTGTGCTAGCCTTCACAAGCAGACAGCATATCACAAGCTAGCTAAGATCTTGCCAGTTAGCGAGCTGGAAAAAAGACGTTGGTTACGAACACATTGGTTCAAATCGGAAATATGTTCACCGATGAGACTTTGGAGATAGTCGGCATTGAGTCTTCTTGGAGGAAGTCAAATCAATCTGAACAAGATTCGGTAAGTCAAGTCCATTTGGTTAATATTTACTAGTTACCTCGCTATCCAGCAGGCCAGTTTATCAATTTGGCTCTCATCGCTCCATATTGTGTCGTCCAAATGCATGTGCTTATTGCCAGTGAGTCTAATAAATGATTTACAATACACTTTCCAGGGCTGCCGAGTCTCACGCCTCTTAGAGGCATTCAAGTTCCCATGCCGCTGTCAGCAATTGTTCAATTGACGCGTATTTAAGAGATTCTCAAGCAGAATTGAGTCCTTGAGCATGGAAGTTAACCAGTTTCACGTGCATTACGGTGGATTTCACCACTAATGACACGGAAATCGATTATGACTCGGGAATTCTCAGGCTTGTCTTTACTAAGGGATTGAAAGCAATGGAATTGCATAAAAACGTTTCAAATGGTCTTATTTCATTAAAACAATTTAAACGATCATGAAACACATGCATTGTTTCCAATCCCTGAGTAAAGAGAAGCACGGGAAGTCCGGAGTCATAATCGCTTTCCATGTTACTTGTGATGAGGTGCACCTTTATGCAAGTGAAACGGAAACTTCAATGCGCAAGGATTTTAATTCCGCGTGAGAATCTCATTAAGCAATCAATGAATAATTGGTGACTACGGTGAATACGCCTTCAAATGCGTGAAACTTACACCGTATGCGTGAGATTGCGTAGAAAGTTGGCAGCCCTGAGTCTTTCTCCCTTTGCTCTAGTCTAGTCACTATTTAGCGCGCTAAAATTTAGTCACCAAGCCTAAAATGGTCTTAACTTGATGTCTTGGAAACTGAAGCATGCTTGCTAACTAGCAAATTATTCCTGTTGGTGAAACCCAGTTTTAGTCCCAGGGCAGCGATTGGGAACCACTTTATTAATGGACTGAAATATGGTGCCACTTTCTCAGTCTTTAAAATCTGACCAGTGCGGGGCACATATGCTCACTTTATGTAGTAGTCTGTATTTTTTTTTTTTAAGTTCTATTCGCGGCAAATTCCTGGACATTTCATCAGGATGAGGCACGAATGAGTACTCCATCCTGGTAACACTGGATCTCTGATTTGTGCTCGCAAACCCTTTGTGCCCGAGCAATTACAGAATTATTGATTACTTTTTCTTGGATGGAGATTTACCTCTGTCTCTTCCCTGGAGTTGCTCCTGTTGGAGTAGCAGTTGTGAGTTGCAACACTAGAAAAATTTATCCTCCTTTCTGCCTCTCTTCTCCTTCATATTTCTAAGTAAGGAGAGAGGGAGACGGGTCTGGACTGTGGGCAAGCCTATCTAGCAGCCACACTCTGATTAAGAAGCCACATTGTTGCGTGTTCAGAATGTGGCTTTTTAAGCATCCCTGAATGATTTTCTTGTAGAGGACGACATGTGTTGCTTCAAAATCTGTATGTCCTTCAGCAGTAATGGTACATACACATCTGTTCCAGTTGCCCATGCCATAGGCACTTGCACAACACCATACCATGGGAGGCAGGTTTTTGAACCTTGCGCTTGTTCTTACGCCTGGTGAACACAATGTTACCTTATTACCATAAACAATCCGAAAGGTAAACCGGTCCGACACCAGCAGATAATGTCCATTTCAAATGAGCTGAAGCCCAGGGAAGACTGTGGTGTTTCCGGATGTTTTTAACATATGGCTTCCTCAGTGCTTAGTACAGTCTTCACTTGCATTTGTAGATGCAACAATGAATGGTGTTTACTGGCAAAGATTCTGTAAAGATCAGTGATTCATTTTGCTTTCCATAACCTTGAGTCAAAGTGACTCATGAGAGGTTGAAACACTGAGTCAAATCTTATCAGAGTGAGTCAGTTTGCTTGTAAATTCCTTCAAATAAAAACATTTGCGGTTGTATGCATTCAAACTTTTTTATTTTGAGATGTTGATTGAATTTAAAGTTCCAGCAACTTTAATGTTTTATTAACATAATTATATACTGAATTGCACAGTTGTAAGGATTTCATTTTATATCTTGATGAACATTTTCTAACATTAAATCTTGACATGTAAATGTCAAACAAGTCTTAAATTATTTTACCTTTACTTGCACAATATGCCAATATATACTGTTGCAGTTATTAATGTTTAAAATAACAGTTTAAAAGGCTAGTTACTATTAAAATTCTAAATGAACAATTGTAAAGATAAAATAATCCATGACTTTAAATTGTCAAACAACTCTAAAATATGTTAACTTGAACAATACAGTCTGCAGTTACTACTGTTTAGCTGAATAGCACTAGAGTTCAGTTGTTTCTTTGATAATAATGTCATCTGTCACACACTGTCAAGTGTATTACTTGAAACTGTCTCACATTCAATTGTGCCAAATAATTCCTGCTTATGCACATTTCTGAGTGGGTTTAACATTGAAAATCCTCCTCTGTTGTGTCTTCTTGAGCTGGAGAAGGGCTTTTTGAATCACCTCTCCTTTGCACAGGACTGTTGCATAGTTAGCTGTTGCATAGTTGTTGCGAGAGTAAAGATCTTTTCACAGAATTATTTGTTAATATTTGTTATCTTCCCCGTTTAATCATTTGCCAATAACAATTAAAATTATTAGGTTTTAAAATTTTGCGATGATGTAAGCACATAAAAACGACCGATCTGGATAGTCCACACGATAGTGATTGAAGATCAGCGCTCGGCCACCATGGCTGATGTCACAGCGACATCGCTTCAAAATGTTTACTTTTTAAGTTAGAGTAAAGGCCTATTTAAATTCACGTGTTAACATAATATCTAGAGTTCATTTTCAAATTATTTACAATACCTTGTTTGTGATAATATTTTTCCTTTAGAAATCGAAAAAAGTACGCAATCAATACGCTGATTTTATCGAGTAGTCTGATATGCTATTTTTAGATGCTACCGCTTGCGCTCGTAGAAGGATTTGTTACAATTAATGATGTTTTCCAAGACAATTTATTGTCTACGAAACGAAAGTTACTCGTAAGTTTTATAGGCAGTCCGAAAACTATGCACCGATCATTCAATTACATCACAACATTCACAAAAGCTCTTGCCGAGTATACCATTTTATTATTAGGCAAACCGGTTTCAGTTGTATAAAAATCACTGTTTAATAGCGTGTAAGAGTTGCTTCCCTTGGTGCGAACCGGTTTCGGAATACCTACCTCTCACTGTAGTTACAGTCGATGATTATTTTGTCAATGAAATGAACAAAGATTAATTTCTCACGCCATGCGTCACAAGTACGCACGGTAAGTAAACTATATGCGTCATTTAACAAAACATTGCGTATTTTACGCATGACGCAGGGCAAAATGAATCCCTGAAAGATGAATGCTGTTAATTGATATGGGATTTCCAAAGTAGTCCCAGCCCGTTTGATTATGCCTTCACAAAACCGTGTGGGTTTTTAATGCAGAGCCATCTGAAGTATTGAAGATCAGGGACTCAGTATTGAGTTTTGACTTAATGCATTGTTTACTTCAGATTCCCTAAATATTTTAATTGCACCCTGTTCAGGGTGAGATCCCACATGTTCTTACAACGGCACATTGAGATGTAGTTTTCAAATCACAGGATTATTCAGTAGTGGAGTTTTTTGCGAGTAGCGAGCCTTGACCATTTGTTGTTTGTAAACAGCTGGGCGGTTTGTTGATGCTCCTTTTTTATCCAAGCATGATGGTATCATCTGCAACACCCGAACACCCCTTTTTGGAATTCTAGCACTTTCTGAATCTTTTATTGCCCCTGTCCCAACTTTTTTTTTGGAATGCGTTCCAGGCATCAAATTCTGAATGAGTGTGTATTTCCAAAAAAAGCAAAGTTTGCTTAGGTGAAACATGAAATATAATCTTATACTGTTCTCAGTTTAATGCGAGTCAAAGATGGTATAGAAATCACTGCTTTCATTTTCACCGTGCGAACTTTTTCGGGAATGGGGGGGTTGTATTTTTAACCTGTTTAACGGTAAGTTTTATGTATATATATATATATATATATATATATATATATTTTTTTTTTTTTTTCTACCTCACTGTTGTGTGACTCCTTTGTATTCTATCTCGTGCTATAGTTATTGTATCAGCATTAAATTATAATTTAACATTATTCTAAACTCGTGGTTTTAAGTGGGTCTAAGGACCTGTATTTCCACTGCGAGTTAGAGTTATTTGCTTGTCTTTGAGTCCAGACTTTTAGCCTTAATTTGAAGTTTGTCTCGGTTTGCCTGAAGAGAGGCTGTCAGACGGTTCCCTTGGAGACGGTCGAGAGCGGAGTTCAGGCCGTGCGCTGCTCGGAATGCGGAACTCAGACGGAACCAGACGAGCCAATCACGGACGGCTATCTCCCTGTCCTTTCGGAGCTCCCGGACCCGCCCGGACTCGCGGAGTTTTTGCAGCGAGTCGAGGCCGTGGTGGTGAAGGAACTAGCGAAGAACGCTCGCAGTCACGCCTTCGATGGGTTCCAAGTCAACTGGGAGGAGAGGCACGAGACGGTGGGGAGATGTATTTTTTAATTGAAAGATAATCATTTTAAACAATACTTTTGAATAATATAGGAGATTTTTCGCACCTTGCACAGTTTACGTGCTTTTTAAATGGGGATTGAACAGCCCCATTTTTGTTTTGTTCGGAAAGGTTGAAAGCTGATATAACTGTTAGTTTGACCAAAAAGGAAATGCATTTGAATATCACATTTTTAAAGATTGGAGATTTGAATGCATTCGAATATTTACTATAACATTTCTTCATGCATTCGCAGTCATGTACATACTCTTGGGTTCTTAGCGTTATGTGTATAATGTCCACACGGTGGAGCCAACAGGCAGTAGCAACAAGAAGCTGAAGATGTTCTTTGGGATTTTGGCACAACTTTCAGTTGCTTGCTTATTTATCAGCGGCATAATCATGAAGTGATCCTCCCATTCCACCTGATCCTGTGGGTGCTCTGTTGGATTGAGACCTGGGTCTGTGCTGGCTAGTATAGTTAATTGAAGTTGTGCTCATGCTTCTGACTGAAACCTGATTTCAATAATTTTTTGTGCTCTGTAACAAGATGCGTTATCTTGCTTACATTGTTAAGGTGATGTTTTGACTGTTATCATAGATGGACTGACTGGATCAGCATCGAGGCGTTGGTATGCTGCCGCAGTCGCATGATGCTCAGTTGGTATTAAGGGGCCTGTAGTGTGCTGGGAAGGCATTCCCCACACCATTACACCACACAGATTGCATCACCAAAACCACCTGGACGCAGTGTGCAGGGGACCATTTACATAGCCAGTTAAATCAGGGGATGATTAGGTGGCAGGTTGAAAAAGCCAGGTTGGGAATTTAGCCAGGGCTTATGGGAACCCCTTAAAGTGTCAAGGGATTTTTAATGACCATAGTGAGTCAGAACCTCGGTCTAACGACTGGCTGGAGAGACGTTGTGTCCTTCAGGACTGTGTACCCCTCACTGCACTGGTGTTCCAGTGGGAGACCACCACCTACTGGCCTTCCGACACTACTTCCAGCAGCAACTTATTTTCCCTGGTGGTCTCCCATCCGAGTGCTTACCGAACCTGCACCTGCTTAGCTTCAGTCTCTCGGCCAGAGCATATCGGTTGCTGAAAAAAACATGGATTCATGCTGTTTGCATACAATGCTACCCAACCATCTGCATATCACAGCAGAAATTTTGATTTCTCTGATCTGTTGACATTTTTACGATCTCCAGCTGGCCAGTGTTTGTGGCCACAGCCCTCTGTTGGCTCTCATTCACTGCAGCCTCTCACACACTGTAGGCTCTCATTCATTGCAGCCTCTAGCACACTGTAGGCTCTCATTCGCTGCAGCCTCTAGCACACTGTAGGCTCTCATTCACTGCAGCCTCTAGCACACTGTAGGCTCTCATTCACTGCAGCCTCTCGCACACTGTAGGCTCTCATTCGCTGCGGCCTCTCACACACTGTAGGCTCTCATTCACTGCAGCCTCTAGCACACTGTAGGCTCTCATTCACTGCAGCCTCTTGCTCACTGTAGGCTCTCATTTGCTGCGGCCTCTCACACACTGTAGGCTCTCATTCGCTGCAGCCTCTAGCACACTGTAGGCTCTCATTCACTGCAGCCTCTAGCACACTGTAGGCTCTCATTCACTGCAGCCTCTTGCTCACTGTAGGCTCTCATTTGCTGCGGCCTCTCACACACTGTAGGCTCTCATTGGCCAAGCCTCTCACACACTGTAGGCTCTCATTATTCTGCAGCCTCTCACACACTGTAGGCTCTCATTCACTGCAGCCTCTAGCACACTGTAGGCTCTCATTCACTGCAGCCTCTCACACACTGTAGGCTCTCATTCACTGCAGCCTCTAGCACACTGTAGGCTCTCATTCACTGCAGCCTCTTGCTCACTGTAGGCTCTCATTTGCTGCGGCCTCTCACACACTGTAGGCTCTCATTCGCTGCGGCCTCTCACACACTGTAGGCTCTCATTCGCTGCAGCCTCTCACACACTGTAGGCTCTCATTCACTGCAGCCTCTAGCACACTGTAGGCTCTCATTCACTGCAGCCTCTCACACACTGTAGGCTCTCATTCGCTGCAGCCTCTAGCACACTGTAGGCTCTCATTCACTGCAGCCTCTAGCACACTGTAAGCTCTCATTCACTGCAGCCTCTAGCACACTGTAGGCTCTCATTCACTGCAGCCTCTTGCACACTGTAGGTTCTCATTCACTCTAGCCTCTCGCACACTGTAGGCTCTCATTCACTGCAGCCTCTCACACACTGTAGGCTCTCATTCAGCTGCAGCCTCTAGCACACTGTAGGCTCTCATTCACTGCAGCCTCTAGCACACTGTAGGCTCTCATTCACTGCAGCCTCTAGCACACTGTAGGTTCTCATTCACTGCAGCCTGTAGCACACTGTAGGCTCTCATTCACTGCAGCCTCTAGCACACTGTAGGCTCTCATTCACTGTAGCCTCTCGCACACTGTAGACTCTCATTCAGTGTCGCCTCACATTCACTACAGCCTCTCATTCACTGTACCTGCAGCCTCTAATTCACTGTAGCCTCTCACACGCTGTAGCCTCTGACACACTGTATACTCTTATTCAATGTAGCCTCATATCCACTGTAGCCTCTCACATACTGTAGACTCTTATTCACTGCAGCTTCATATTCACTGTGACCTCTCGTTCACTGGAGATGCTCATTCACTGCAGCTTCGTATTCTCGGTAGCCTCATATTCACTGTAGCCTCACTGTTTATATGACAGTTGACAGGTGTCATTTCAGGTTTGCTTGTGTGCTGCGATTGCCTGTCGCTTCAGTGTTTGCCACATTATATGTTCAGAGAGCCACACCCCTCTTGTATGCATCAGTTATTACAGCACGTGTGACGTTTCCCCAGCTTCACCATGTCTGCGTGATGTATTGACTTTTAGCTGTGTGCTTTACTGTTTGAAGGAGCTGGCTATATGCGCAAACATGCACATGCATTTATTACACAGATAACTTATCAGTCATTTTGGTCAATATCACTAGCAGTCTCTCAGTAATATTGAACTGAGTGTCCCTCACGCATTGATATCAGCACTTCACGACAAAGGAAGTGGACAGGCAACATTTCCTTCTTTTCTGTAAGTAGAAAACAGTGGAGCCAAACAATTATATTAAACAAATGGTACGGAAAGAGGCAGCCCGTCAGTAAACATATAAGTTTACATTATAACTTCATAATCGAGTCCCTCCTCCATGTGATTGGCCCTCTTCAACTTCCTGTTCATCTGCCATCACCTTTTGTCATCACGTAATCTGATCCAATGCCATCACAGTATTGTGCCTTTTGATATGTAGGTTTGTGCAGCACCCCTATAGCTCCTGTCTTTCTGTGTCTCTGCCCGTCTGCGTGTCTGTGCAGGTGGTGCGTGTGCACCGGCTTCAGCACCGTGAGGCTCAGGAAAGAGGGCTGCACGTGACCAGCCTGGCATGGAACTGCACGGGGTCTGTTATCGCCTGCGGTTATGGCCGGTGAGTGTCCGTACCCCCTCTCACTGTTCTGTTACTGTGCAGCCTACAGCACACTGCAGCATTCACTGCCAGGATTCAGCTGTGCAGCCTACCGTACACTGCAGCATTCACTGTCAGGACTCGGCTGTGTAGCCTACCGTACACTGCAGCATTCACTGCCAGGATTCAGCTGTGCAGCCTATTGTACACTGCAGCATTCACTGTCAGGATTCAGCTGTGCAGCCTACCGTACACTGCAGCATTCACTGTCAGGATTCAGCTGTGCAGCCTATTGTACACTGCAGCATTCACTGTCAGGATTCAGCTGTGCAGCCTACCGTACACTGCAGCATTCATTGTCAGGATTCAGCTGTGCAGCCCATTGTACACTGCAGCATTCACTGCCAGGATTCTGCTGTGCAGCCTACTGTACACTGCAGCATTCACTGTCAGGATTCAGCTGTGCAGCCCATTGTACACTGCAGCATTCACTGCCAGGATTTTACCTCGGAGCGGGTTTTTATTCGGCCAGAGGGCATGTCCAACGCTCAAGATTATTTTGCGGAAATTGAGGTTAGGAATAATGAAGTATTAGACAAGTTGCATAAACTAAAGGCAGATGAGGGGGCGGTTCCTGATGGCTTATATCCTAGAGTGCTCAGGGAAGTTAGTGAGATCATCTTTAAACCGCTCTCCGCTATCTTCAGACAGTCTTTAGAAACTGGAGAAGTACCAAATGATTGGAAGCAGGGCAATATAATACCAATATATAAGAAAGGGGACCGTACTGAGCCAGGAAATTACAGGCCAGTCAGTTTAACTTGCATTGCATGCAAAATACTGGAATCTATCATAAAAGACGAGCTGGAATTATTCCTTGAACGTAATGATATTTTGAGGGATGGCCAACATGGTGTCCGTAAGGGAAGGTCATGCCTGACAAACCTCCTGGAATTTTTTGAAGAGGCCACCAAGACTTATGATCAGAGCAGGGCTTATGACATCATATACTTGGATTTTCAGAAAGCATTTAATAAAGTACCGCATAAGAGACTAATTTTTAAAATGAGCTCCATTGGAGTTACAGGAGGTATTCTGGAGTGGATTCAAAACTGGGTACAGGACAGAGAACAAAGAGTGGTGGTCAGTGGAATCTCATCTCAGCTAGGTATGGTGGGGAGTGGCGTCCCTCAGGGATCAGTGTTGGGACCCCTGCTGTTCCTCATCTACATTAATGACCTTGATAGAAATATTGAGAGCAAATTAGTTAAATTTGCGGATGATACTAAATTGGGAGGCTTGGCAAATAGTTTAGTGATTCAGGAGGATTTGGATAGAATCCAGAGTTGGGCAGAAATGTGGCAAATGAAATTTAATTTAGCAAAATGTAAGGCTGTACATGTAGGTAATAAAAACATTTGACAGGATTACTTCATGGGAGGTTTAAAACTGGAATGTGCTCCACATGAAAAAGATCTAGGAGTGATTGTTGACCAGACCCTCACAGGTTCTAGTCATTGTGCCATAGCAGTTAAAAAATCCAATCGGATGCTGGGATACATTGCCAAAAGTATTGAGTACAAATCCAAGGAGGTGATACTTCTCTTGTACAACACATTTGTCAGACCACATTTGGAGTATTGTGTACAGTTCTGGGGACCATACTTTAAGAAAGATAGAGAGGCTCTAGAAAAAGTTCAGAGCAGAGCAACTGAGCTGATTCCGGGTATAAAAGATGAAAGCTATGAGAAGAGGCTGAAGATCCTTAATCTCTTTAGTCTTAGGAAAAGGAGACTCAGGGGTGATCTGATTGAGGTCTTTAAATATGTTAAAGGGATTAACAAAGTGAATTATGTAGGATTCCTTTGGCCAAGTTCTGTTACTAGAACTCAGGGTCATAAATGGAAGTTGACCAAGCGTAAATTTAGCACTGATATTAGGAAATATTTTTTCACCCAAAGAGTAATTTCGATGTGGAACAGCTTGCCTTACCATATTGTTGAGGCAGAAACCTTGGCAATTTTCAAGAGCAGGCTTGACTTAAAGCTAGATACCATTGAGTCATTGAGTATCTGAAGTGATATATTCACAATAGTTAAAAGAAACTGGCGAGCCTAGTTGGGCTGAACGGCCTGTTCTCGCCACTCATGTTATGTTATGTTATGTTATGTTATGATTCAGCTGTGCAGCCTACCGTACACTGCTGCATTCACTGCCAGGATTCAGCTGTGCAGCCTACCGTACACTGCAGCATTCGCTGTCAGGATTCAGCTGTGCAGCCTACCGTACACTGCAGCATTCACTGTCAGGATTCAGTTGTGCAGCCTAACGCACACTGCAGCATTCACTGTCAGGATTCAGCTGTGCAGCCTACCGTACATTGCAGCATTCACTGCCAGGATTCAGCTATGCAGCCTACTGCACACTGCAGCATTCACTGCCAGGATTCAGCTGTGCAGCCTACCGTACACTGCAGCATTCACTGCCAGGATTCAGCTGTGCAGCCTACCGTACACTGCAGCATTCACTGCCAGGATTCAGCTGTGCAGCCTACTGCACACTGCAGCATTCACTGCCAGGATTCAGCTGTGCAGCCTACTGTACACTGCAGCATTCACTGCCAGGATTCAGCTGTGCAGCCTACCGTACACACTGCAGCATTCACTGCCAGGATTCAGCTGTGCAGCCTACTGCACACTGCAGCATTCACTGCCAGGATTCAGCTGTGCAGCCTACTGTACACTGCAGCATTCACTGCCAGGATTCAGCTGTGCAGCCTACTGCACACTGCAGCATTCACTGCCAGGATTCAGCTGTGCAGCCTACCGTACACTGCAGCATTCACTGTCAGGATTCAGCTGTGCAGCCTACCGTACACTGCAGCATTCACTGCCAGGATTCAGCTGTGCAGCCTACCGTACACTGCAGCATTCACTGTCAGGATTCAGCTGTGCAGCCTACCGTACACTGCAGCATTCACTGTCAGGATTCAGCTATGGCCCTTTGATCATAGCCTTCACATGTTGTGTGGGCTTTCCAATCCAAACAAAGCTGGGGAATGCTTGAATGTATGGTTATTTACTCAAGCTTCCAAAGATTCCTCAGAAAAATATTGCTGTTTGATATCGTAGGTGAATATTCATGAAGGATAGGTTTACTAAAATACCATAGCATTTTTCATGGAACAAAAAAATTAGCAGAGATGTTGTATTAATGGAAATAACATGGATAAGGGGTGAAAAAGACATTCACAACTGCGTACGCTATTCCAACACGTTAATCCAAACTCAAAATTAAAGGCCATCTTTCCACTATGATGTTCATCGTTCAGCCGAGGCATATGAGTCTAAATTAGAAAATTAATGGGGATACTACTGAATGAGCGGTCAACAGAAAATGCTCTGTAATATCCATCAGCATCATAATCATAGTACAATTCATATATTTCATTCACATTTGCACTTATCCATTGTTTTACAACGGATTTACAGAAAAAATGGCACAAACACGTGGAGGGTGTGAATTGGGCAGAGTGGGATTTCCTGATCCTCTGGGTGGGTTGTGTCAATCGCTGGTGTGAGCCAATCAGCTCTGGTGAATGTGTGCCCTCCCACAGGGTAGATGATGGGGACTGGAGCATGGAGAAGGCGTTCGTGTGCACCTGGAATCTGGAGCGCCGGGGAATGGAACCAGGACGTCCTGATACAGTCATAGACACCACCTCCCCTGTTATGAGCCTGGCCTTCCATCCATCCCACCCCTCCCTAATCGCAGGTACAAAACATTCACCGTCTTCCTGTTCTATAAACCCCTCTCCCTGTGCTCCCTAAATCCCTCTCCGTCTGTCCCATAACCCTGAGCATGTTGGGTCACAGTTTATTATGTTCTCATATGTTTGTGTGCACAGGTGGTCTGTTGGGTCATACTCGCTGATGTTCTCTTATGTTTGTGTGCACAGGCGGTCTGTTGGGTCATACTCGCTGATGTTCTCTTATGTTTGTGTGCAGAGGTGGTCTGTTGGGTCATACTCGCTGATGTTCTCTTATGTTTGTGTGTACAGGTGGTCTGTTGGGTCATACACACTGATGTTCTCTTATGTTTGTGTGTACAGGCGGTCTGTTGGGTCACACTCGCTGATGTTCTTTGATGTTTGTGTCCAGGTGGTCTGTTGGGTCATTCTCGCTGATGTTCTCTTATGTTTGTGTGCAGAGGTGGTCTGTTGGGTCATACTCGCTGATGTTCTCTTATGTTTGTGTGCACAGGTGGTCTGTTTGGTCAAACTCGCTGATGTTCTCTTATGTTTGTGTGCAGAGGTGGTCTGTTGGGTCATACTCGCTGATGTTCTCTTATGTTTGTGTGTACAGGTGGTCTGTTGGGTCATACTCGCTGATGTTCTCTTATGTTTGTGTGTACAGGTGGTCTGTTGGGTCATACTCGCTGATGTTCTCTTATGTTTGTGTGTACAGGTGGTCTGTTTGGTCAAACTCGCTGATGTTCTCTTATGTTTGTGTGCAGAGGTGGTCTGTTGGGTCATACTTGCTGATGTTCTCTTATGTTTGTGTGTACAGGTGGTCTGTTGGGTCATACACACTGATGTTCTCTTATGTTTGTGTGTACAGGCGGTCTGTTGGGTCACACTCGCTGATGTTCTTTGATGTTTGTGTCCAGGTGGTCTGTTGGGTCATTCTCGCTGATGTTCTCTTATGTTTGTGTGTACAGGTGGTCTGTTGGGTCATACTCGCTGATGTTCTCTTATGTTTGTGTGTACAGGTGGTCTGTTGGGTCATACTCGCTGATGTTCTCTTATGTTTGTGTGTACAGGTGGTCTGTTGGGTCATACTCGCTGATGTTCTCTTATGTTTGTGTGCACAGGCGGTCTGTTTGGTCAAACTCGCTGATGTTCTCTTATGTTTGTGTGTACAGGTGGTCTGTTGGGTCATACTCGCTGATGTTCTCTTATGTTTGTGTGCACAGGTGGTCTGTTGGGTCATTATGTTCTGTTTGTGTGTACAGGTGGTCTGTTGGGTCATACTCTTATGTTTGTGTGTTTGTGTGGGTGGTCTGTTCTCATACTTGATGTTCTTTGTGTTTGTGTGCAGGTGGTCTGTTGGGTCATGTTTGTGTGCACAGGTGGTCTGATGTTCTCTTATGTTTGTGTGGTCTGTTGGGTCAGGAGGTCTGTTTGGGTCAGGTGGTCTGTTGGGTCTTGCTGATGTTCTCTTATGTTTTTGTGTGCACAGGTGGTCTGTTGGGTCATTTGTGTCACAGGTGGTCTGTGATGTTCTCTTTATGTTTGTGTGTACAGGTGGTCTGTTGGGTCATACTTGCTGATGTTCTCTTATGTTTGTGTGCTGGTGGTCTGTTGGGTCATACTCGCTGATGTTCTCTTATGTTTGTGTGCTGGTGGTCTGTTCTCTTATGTGTTTGTGTGTACAGTTCTGTTGGGTCATACATGTGTTCTCTTATGTTTTGTGTGTACAGGTGTTGGTTTGTTTGGTGCACAGGTGGTCTGTTGGGTCATACTCGCTGATGTTCTCTTATGTTTGTGTGTACAGGTGGTCTGTTGGGTCATACTCGCTGATGTTCTCTTATGTTTGTGTGCACAGGTGGTCTGTTTGGTCAAACTCTTATGTTTGTGTGTATGTTCATCTTGATGTTCTCTTATGTTTGTGTGCACAGGTGGTCTGTTGGGTCATACTCATGATGTTCTCTCTTATGTTTGTGTGCACAGGTGGTCTGTTATACTGTTTGTTTGTGTGTACAGGTGGTCTGTTGGGTCATGTTTGTGTGTACAGGTGGTCTGTTGGGTCATACTCGCTGATGTTCTCTTATGTTTGTGTTCTGTTGGGTCATACTTTCGCTAATGTTCTCTTATGTTTGTGTGTACAGGTGGTCTGTTGGGTCATACACACTGATGTTCTCTTATGTTTGTGTGCACAGGTGGTCTGTTGGGTCATACTCGCTGATGTTCTCTTATGTTTGTGTGTACAGGTGGTCTGTTGGGTCATACTCGCTGATGTTCTCTTATGTTTGTGTGCACAGGTGGTCTGTTGGGTCATACTCGCTGATGTTCTCTTATGTTTGTTGTGTGATGTTCATGTTTGTGTGGTCTGTTGGGTCATGTTTGTGTGCACACTGGTCTGTTGGGTCATACTGCTGATGTTCTCTTATTTTTGTTTGTGTGTACAGGTGGTCTGTTGGGTCATACTCGCTGATGTTCTCTTATGTTTGTGTGCACAGGTGGTCTGTTGGGTCATACTCGCTGATGTTCTCTTATGTTTGTGTGTACAGGTGGTCTGTTGGGTCATACTCACTGATGTTCTCTTATGTTTGTGTGTACAGGTGGTCTGTTGGGTCATACTCGCTGATGTTCTCTTATGTTTGTGTGCACAGCCGGTCTGTTGGGTCATACTCGCTGATGTTCTCTTATGTTTGTGTGCACAGGTGTTTTGGGTCATACTCGCTGATGTTCTCTTATGTTTGTGTGCACAGGTGGTCTGTTGGGTCATCATCACTGATGTTCTCTTATGTTTGTGTGCACAGGCGGTCTGTTGGGTCATACTCGCTGATGTTCTCTTATGTTTGTGTGTGATGTGTTTGTCTGGTCTGTTGGGTCAGGATGTTCTCTTATGTTTGTGTGTCACAGGTGTTCTTATGGTCTGTTGATACTTCTGTTCTTTATGTTTGTGTGCACAGGTGGTCTGTTGGGTCATACTCACTGATGTTCTCTTATGTTTGTGTGCACATGTTCTCTTATGTTTGTTTGTGTGTACAGGTGGTCTGTTGGGTCATACTCTGGTTCTCATGTTTGTGTGCACAGGTGGTCTGTTGGGTCATACTCGCTGATGTTCTCTTATGTTTGTATGTTTGTTGGGTCATACAGATGTTCTCTTATGTTTGTGTGCACAGGTCTGTTGGTCATAGGTGATGTTCTCTTATGTTTGTTGCACAGGTGGTCTGTTGATGGTCATAGGTGGTCTGATGTTGTTCTCTTATGTTTGGTGGTCTGTGGGTCACAGGTGGTTCTGTTTTGGGGTGGTCTGTTATACTGGATGTTCTCTTATGTTTGTGTGTACAGGTGGTCTGTTGGGTCATACTCGCTGATGTTCTCTTATGTTTGTGTGCACAGGTGGTCTGTTGGGTCATACTCGCTGATGTTCTCTTATGTTTGTGTGCACAGGTGGTCTGTTGGGTCATACTATGTTTGTGTGCACAGGTGGTCTGATGTTGTTCTTATGTTTGTGTGCACAGGTGGTCTGTTGGGTCATACTCACTGATGTTCTCTTATGTTTGTGTGCACAGGTGGTCTGTTGGGTCATACTCGCTGATGTTCTCTTATGTTTGTGTGTACAGGTGGTCTGTTGGGTCATACTCGCTGATGTTCTCTTATGTTTGTGTGCACAGGTGGTCTGTTGGGTCATACTTTTTGTGTGCTGATGTTCTCTTATGTTTGTGTGCACAGGTGGTGCACAGGTGGTCTGTTGGGTCATACTCGCTGATGTTCTCTTATGTTTGTGTGCACAGGTCTGGTCTGTTGGGTCATACTGTTGGGTCATACTTTCCTGATGTTCTCTTATGTTTGTGTCTGTTTGGGTCATGTTCAGTTTGTGGTCTGTTGTTGGGTCATACTCGCTGATGTTCTCTTATGTTTGTGTGCACAGGTGGTCTGTTGGGTCATACTACTTGATGTTCTCTTATGTTTGTCTTATGTTTGTGTGCACAGGTGGTCTGTTGGGTCATACTCGCTGATGTTCTCTTATGTTTGTGTGCACAGGTGGTCTGTTGGGTCATACTCGCTGATGTTCTCTTTATGTTTGTGTGTACAGGTGGTCTGTTGGGTCATACTACGTGATGTTCTTTATGTTTGTGTGCACAGGAGGTCTGTTGGGTCATACTTGCTGATGTTCTCTTATGTTTTTGTGTGTACAGATGGTCTGTTGGGTCATATTCGCTGATGTTCTCTTATGTTTGTGTGTACAGGTGGTCTGTTGGGTCATTTGTGTGCACTTGGTCTGATGTTCTCTTGATGTTCTCTTATGTTTGTGTTTGTGTGCACAGGTGGTCTGTTGGGTCATACTTGCTGATGTTCTCTTATGTTTGTGTGTACAGGTGGTCTGTTGGGTCATACTCTCTTTATGTTTGATGTTCTTCTTTTATGTTTCTTATGTTTGTGTGCACAGGTGGTCTGTTGGGTCATACTCGCTGATGTTCTCTTATGTTTGTGTGTACAGGTGGTCTGTTGGGTCATACTCGCTGATGTTCTCTTATGTTTGTGTGCACAGGTGGTCTGTTGGGTCATACTCGCTGATGTTCTCTTATGTTTGTGTGCACAGGTGGTCTGTTGGGTCATACTGATGTTCTGATGTTCTCTTATGTTTGTGTGCACAGGTGGTCTGTTGGGTCATACTCGCTGATGTTCTCTTATGTTTGTGTGTACAGGTGGTCTGTTGGGTCATACTCGCTGATGTTCTCTTATGTTTGTGTGTACAGGTGGTCTGTTGGGTCATACTCGCTGATGTTCTCTTATGTTTGTGTGTACAGGTGGTCTGTTGGGTCATACTCGCTGATGTTCTCTTATGTTTGTGTGCACAGGTGGTCTGTTGGGTCATACTCGCTGATGTTCTCTTATGTTTGTGTGCACAGGTGGGTCTGTTGGGTCATACTCGCTGATGTTCTCTTTATGTTTGTGTGCACAGGTGGTCTGTTGGGTCATACTCTGCTGATGTTCTCTTATGTTTGTGTGTACAGGTGGTCTGTTGGGTCATACTCGCTGATGTTCTCTTATGTTTGTGTGGGTCATACTCACTGATGTCTGTTGGGTCATATACTCGCTGATGTTCTCTTATGTTTGTGTGTACAGGTCTGTTGGGTCATACTCGCTGATGTTCTCTTATGTTTGTGTGCACAGGTGGTCTGTTGGGTCATACTTGCTGATGTTCTCTTATGTTTTTGTGTGCACAGGTGGGTCTGTTGGGTCATACTCGCTGATGTTCTCTTATG
The DNA here is from genome assembly GCA_029692085.1 of Gymnothorax javanicus. Lineage (NCBI taxonomy): Eukaryota > Metazoa > Chordata > Actinopteri > Anguilliformes > Muraenidae > Gymnothorax > Gymnothorax javanicus. The sequence goes on along the minus strand of CM056194.1, from coordinate 119,081,442 downwards.
TTTGTGTGCACAGGTGGTCTGTTGGGTCATACTCGCTGATGTTCTCTTATGTTTGTGTGCACAGGTGGTCTGTTGGGTTGATGTTCTCTTATGTTTGTGCACAGGTGGTCTGTTGGGTCATACTCGCTGATGTTCTCTTATGTTTGTGTGTACAGGTGGTCTGTTGGGTCATACTCGCTGATGTTCTCTTATGTTTGTGTGCACAGGTGGTCTGTTGGGTCATACTCGCTGATGTTCTCTTATGTTTGTGTGTACAGGTGGTCTGTTGGGTCATACTCGCTGATGTTCTCTTATGTTTGTGTGCAGGTGGTCTGTTGGGTCATACTCGCTGATGTTCTCTTATGTTTGTGTGCACAGGTGGTCTGTTGGGTCATACTCACTGATGTTCTCTTATGTTTGTGTGCACAGGTGGTCTGTTGGGTCATACTCACTGATGTTCTCTTTTTGTTTGTTTGTGTCTGTTGGGTCACAGGTGGTCTGTTTGTGTGTCAGGTGGTCTGTTGGGTCAAACTCACTGATGTTCTCTTATGTTTGTGTGCAGAGGTGGTCTGTTGGGTCATACTCGCTGATGTTCTCTTATGTTTGTCTGTGGGTCAGGGTGGTCTCTTATGTTTGTGTGCACAGGTGGTCTGTTGGGTCATACTCACTGATGTTCTCTGATGTTTGTGTGTACTCTGTTGGGTTTGTTCTCTTATGTTTGTGTGCACAGGTGGTCTGTTGATTTCATGTTTGTGTGCACAGGCTCTGTTGGGTCATGTTCTCTTATGTTTGTGTGCACAGGTGTCTGTTGGGTCATACTGATGTTCTCTTTATGTTTGTGTGCACAGGTGGTCTGTTGGTCATACTCACTGATGTTCTCTTATGTTTGTGTGCACAGGTGGTCTGTTGGGTCATACTCTCTTTATGTTTGTGTGCTGATGTTCTCTTATGTTTGTGTGTTTGTGTGGTCTGTTGGGTCATACTCGCTGATGTTCTCTTATGTTTGTGTGCACAGGTGGTCTGTTGGGTCATACTCACTGATGTTCTCTTATGTTTGTGTGTACAGGTGGTCTGTTGGGTCATACTCACTGATGTTCTCCTATGTTTGTGTGCACAGGTGTCTGTTGGGTTCAAACTTGTGTGTACAGGTGGTCTGTTGTTCTTATGTTTGTTTGTGTGCACAGGTGGTCTGTTGGGTCATACTCGCTGATGTTCTCTTATGTTTGTGTGCACAGGTGGTCTGTTGGGTCATACTCACTGATGTTCTCTTATGTTTATGTTTTGTCATACTCGTGATGTTCTCTTATGTTTGTGTGGGTCTGTTGGGTCATACTCACTGATGATGTTCTCTTATGTTTGTGTGCACAGGTGGTCTGTTGGGTCATACTCATCACTGATGTTCTCTTATGTTTGTGTGTCATACTCATACTGATGTTCTCTTATGTTTGTGTGTACAGGTGGTCTGTTGGGTCATACTGGTCTGTTGGGTCAAACTCACTGATGTTCTCTTATGTTTGTGTGCACAGGTGGTCTGTTGGGTCATACTTGCTGATGTTCTCTCTTATGTTTGTGTGCACAGGTGGTCTGTTGGGTCATTGTTCTCTTATGTTTGTGTGCACAGGTGGTCTGTTGGGTCATACTGTTCTCTGATGTTCTCTTATGTTTGTGTGCACAGGTGGTCTGTTGGGTCATACTCACTGATGTTCTCTTATGTTTGTGTGTACAGGTGGTCTGTTGGGTCATATGATGTTCTTCTATGTTTGTGTGCACAGGTGGTCTGTTGGGTCATACTCGCTGATGTTCTCTTATGTTTGTGTGCACAGGTGGTCTGTTGGGTCATACTCGCTGATGTTCTCTTATGTTTGTGTGTACAGGTGGTCTGTTGGGTCATACTCACTGATGTTCTCTTATGTTTGTGTGTACAGGTGGTCTGTTGGGTCATACTCACTGATGTTCTCTTATGTTTGTGTGCACAGGTGGTCTGTTGGGTCATACTCGCTGATGTTCTCTTATGTTTGTGTGTACAGGTGGTCTGTTGGGTCATAGGTGGTCTGTTGGGTCACTGATGTTCTCTTATGTTTGTGTGTACAGGTGGTCTGTTGGGTCATACTCGATGTTCTCTTATGTTTTGTGTGTACAGGTGGTCTGTTGGGTCATACTCACTGATGTTCTCTTATGTTTGTGTGTACAGGTGGTCTGTTGGGTCATACTCACTGATGTTCTGATGTTCTCTTATGTTTGTTTGTGTGTACAGGTGGTCTGTTGGGTCATACTCGCTGATGTTCTCTTATGTTTGTGATGTTCACAGGTGGTCTGTTGGGTCATACTCTGCTGATGTTCTCTTATGTTTGTGTGCACAGGTGGTCTGTTGGGTCATACTCTGATGTTCTCTGTGCACAGGTGGTCTGTTGGGTCATGTTCTCTTGTTGGGTCATGTTGTTCTCTTATGTTTGTGTACAGGTGGTCTGTTGGGTCATACTCACTGATGTTCTCTTATGTTTGTGTGCACAGGCGGTCTGTTGGGTCATACTCACTGATGTTCTCTTATGTTTGTGTGCACAGGTGGTCTGTTGGGTCATACTCACTGATGTTCTCTTATGTTTGTGTGCACAGGTGGTCTGTTGGGTCATACTGTTCTCTTATGTTTGTGTGCACAGGTGGTCTGTTGGGTCATGTTGGGTTCTCTTATGTTTGTGTGCACAGTTTGTGTGTACAGGTGGTCTGTTGGGTCATATGTTTGTATGTTTGTGTGTACAGGTGGTCTGTTGGGTCATACTCACTGATGTTCTCTTATGTTTGTGTGTACAGGTGGTCTGTTGGGTCATACTCACTGATGTTCTCTTATGTTTTTGTGTGTACAGGTGGTCTGTTGGGTCATACTCGCTGATGTTCTCTTATGTTTGTGTGCACAGGCGGTCTGTTGGGTCATACTCACTGATGTTCTCTTATGTTTGTGTGCACAGGTGGTCTGTTGGGTCATACTCACTGATGTTCTCTTATGTTTGTGTGCACAGGTGGTCTGTTGGGTCATACTCACTGATGTTCTCTTATGTTTGTGTGTACAGGTGGTCTGTTGGGTCATACTCGCTGATGTTCTCTTATGTTTGTGTGCACAGGTGGTCTGTTGGGTCATACTTGCTGATGTTCTCTTATGTTTGTGTGTACAGGTGGTCTGTTGGGTCATACTCGCTGATGTTCTCTTATGTTTGTGTGCACAGGTGGTCTGTTGGGTCATACTCGCTGATGTTCTCTTATGTTTGTGTGCACAGGTGGTCTGTTGGGTCATACTCGCTGATGTTCTCTTATGTTTGTGTGCACAGGTGGTCTGTTGGGTCATACTCGCTGATGTTCTCTTTATGTTTGTGTGCACAGGTCTGTGATGTTCTCTTCATACTCACTGTTGGGTCATGTTTCTCTTATGTTTGTGTGCACAGGTGGTCTGTTGGTCTGTTCTCTTATGTTTGGTCACAGGTGGTCTGTTGGGTCATACTCACTGATGTTCTCTTATGTTTGTGTGCAGGGTGGTCTGTTGGGTCATACTGGTTCTCTTATGTTTGTGTGCACAGGTGGTCTGTTGGGTCATACTCGCTGATGTTCTCTTTATGTTTGTGTGCACAGGTGGTCTGTTGGGTCTGTTTCTCTTATGTTTGGTCAAACTTGGGTCACTGATGTTCTCTTATGTTTGTGTGCACAGGTGGTCTGTTGGGTCATACTCACTGATGTTCTCTTATGTTTGTTTGTACAGTCTGTTGGGTCATACTGGCTTGATGTTCTCTTATGTGCACAGGTGGTCTGTTGTGGGTCATACTCATGATGTTCTCTTATGTTTGTGTGCACAGGCGGTCTGTTGGGTCATACTCGTCTGTTCTCTTATGTTTGTGTGCACAGGCGGTCTGTTGGGTCATACTCGCTGATGTTCTCTTATGTTTGTGTGCACAGGTGGTCTGTTGGGTCATACTCGCTGATGTTCTCTTATGTTTGTGTGTACAGGTGGTCTGTTGGGTCATACTCACTGATGTTCTCTTATGTTTGTGTGCACAGGTGGTCTGTTGGGTCATACTCGATGTTCTCTTATGTTTGTCTTATGTTTTGGGTCATACTTCACTGATGTTCTCTTATGTTTGTGTGCACAGGTGGTCTGTTGGGTCATACAGGCAGTCTGATGTTGTTCTCTTATGTTTGTGTGCACAGGTGGTCTGTTGGGTCATACTCACTGATGTTCTCTTATGTTTGTGTGTACAGGTGGTCTGTTGGGTCATACTCACTGATGTTCTCTTATGTTTGTGTGTACAGGTGGTCTGTTGGGTCATACTCACTGATGTTCTCTTATGTTTGTGTGTACAGGTGGTCTGTTGGGTCATACTCACTGATGTTCTCTTATGTTTGTGTGTACAGGTGGTCTGTTGGGTCATACTCACTGATGTTCTCCTATGTTTGTGTGTACAGGCGGTCTGTTGGGTCATACTCACTGATGTTCTCTTATGTTTGTGTGTACAGGTGGTCTGTTGGGTCATACTCACTGATGTTCTCTTATGTTTGTGTGTACAGGTGGTCTGTTGGGTCATACTCGCTGATGTTCTCTTATGTTTGTGTGTACAGGTGGTCTGTTGGGTCATACTCACTGATGTTCTCTTATGTTTGTGTGCACAGGTGGTCTGTTGGGTCATACTCACTGATGTTCTCTTATGTTTGTGTCTGTTGGGTCAGATGTTCTCTTTATGTTTGTGTGCACAGGGTCTGTTGGGTCATACTCACTGATGTTCTCTTATGTTTGTGTCTGTTGGGTCATACTCACTGGTCTGTTTGGGTCATACTCACTGATGTTCTCTTATGTTTGTGTGTACAGGTGGTCTGTTGGGTCATACTCACTGATGTTCTCTTATGTTTGTGTGTACAGGTGGTCTGTTGGGTCATACTCACTGATGTTCTCTTATGTTTGTGTGCACAGGCGGTCTTTTGGGTCATACTCACTGATGTTCTCTTATGTTTGTGTGTACAGGTGGTCTGTTGGGTCATACTCGCTGATGTTCTCTTATGTTTGTGTGCACAGGCGGTCTGTTGGGTCATACTCACTGATGTTCTCTTATGTTTGTGTGTACAGTTCTTTTATGTTTGTGTGTACAGGCGGTCTGTTGGGTCATACTCGCTGATGTTCTCTTATGTTTGTGTGTACAGGCGGTCTGTTGGGTCATACTCACTGATGTTCTCTTATGTTTGTGTGTACAGGCAGTCTGTTGGGTCATACTCGCTGATGTTCTCTTATGTTTGTGTGCACAGGTGGTCTGTTGGGTCATACTCACTGATGTTCTCTTATGTTTGTGTGTACAGGTGGTCTGTTGGGTCATACTCACTGATGTTCTCCTTATGTTTGTGTGTACAGGTGGTCTGTTGGGTCATACTCACTGATGTTCTCCTATGTTTGTGTGTACAGGTGGTCTGTTGGGTCATACTCACTGATGTTCTCCTATGTTTGTGTGTACAGGTGGTCTGTTGGGTCATACTCACTGATGTTCTCTTATGTTTGTGTGTACAGGTGGTCTGTTGGGTCATACTCACTGATGTTCTCTTATGTTTGTGTGTACAGGTGGTCTGTTGGGTCATACTCGCTGATGTTCTCTTATGTTTGTGTGCACAGGCGGTCTGTACAGTGGGGAGGTGGTTGTGTGGGACACCAGTCGGTCTCAGGACACAGTGCTGGCACAAACGGGCATGTCTGACCATACTCACAGAGACCCTGTCTATCAGGTGCTGCTGCTGCTGTGTGTGTGTGTGTGTCTGTGTATTCATATGTGTATATTTTTATGTTTGTGTGTGCATGTGTGTGCGAGCGTGTGTGTGTGGGTCTGTGTGCATGTGTATGTGTGTGTATGCATGTGTGTGCTCTTGTGTTTGTGCGTGTGTGTGTGTGTGTTTGTGTGCATGCCTACGTGTTTGTGTGTGTGTGTGTGTGTGTATGTGCGTGTGTGCATGTTGGCGTGAGTATGTATATGCATGTCGGCTTGTGTGTGTGTGTGTGTGTGTGTGTGTGTGTGTGCATTTGTGTATGTGCTCGTGTGTGTTAGTGACTGGCTGATTGACAGAGTGTGTGACTGAGTGTTTGTGTGAGTGTGTCGATAACAGTATTGTATGTGCCGCTGTAGGTGCACTGGGTCCCTGGCAGTCGTCGAGGCGAGAGTGCAGTACTCAGTGCTGGCACTGGGGGCAGTGTGCTGAAGTGGACTGTGGGGGACGCTGGCAGGCTGGTGCTGAGCTCGGGCTACGCTCTTCTGTGTCACCAGCTGCCCCACAGCGCTGCACTGGGCAAGGTCTCATTCACCTGGGTCTTTTTCACTGTCCTGGAACTTGATCTGTTTAAAGAGTGGATTTTCGGGGTCAGGTGTTCTAGACTTCAGTTGCTATCAGTTACCATAAGTGACTGAAGAGTCAGCATTTAAATGCTCTGTGAAGAACACTCTAATCACATATTTGTGATCGTACTCTTGAAAGGGTTAAGTAATTGGGGATTAGTGGCTATGCCGAACTCTGGAATAGCTTGTAACTTAAATGTAAAGTCATCAAAGGCAATGATTTATAACTACTTGTGGCCAATAATCATGTGCATGTGCTACTGTGTGTTTGTGTGTATTTTACATATGTCACCCTCTTCGGGCGCATGGCAGTGTCTCTTTTTGTGTGTGTGTGTGTGTGTGTGTGTGGGGCGCATGCGTGTGAATATGCAAATGAGTCTAGGGGTCAGGAAGTCCTGCTTTTTATTTCCTTCATCCTTGAATACAGCCAGCTGACTTCACTAGTTAATGATACCTCATGGCTGTAGAAATGTAATCATTAGAAAACACAAAAAGTTGGAACAAAATATCTGTGAGAACTTGGATTTTACAGCTGGTTTAATGGGCTGTGGGTGCACGTCGCCCCCTGCAGGTCCGGAGCAGTGGCTGTGTAGGCGTGACATCTCTGGCTCTCTCTCCCTGGGACCCGGACGTGTTTTTAATTGGTTCCGAGGGAGGCCTGCTGCTCAAGTGCTCTTTCTCCGCCCACACTGTGGCTGCCGTGGCAACACCTATGACCTCAGAGGGAGAGGGCGTGACCCTGCACGCCCCCGCCCGCTTTTCCTTCTCTCCTCGCTGTGGCCCGGTGCACTCACTGCACTGCTCCCCCTTTCACAGGTGCACACTGCATACATACTACATACTTACTGCACTGCTCCCCCTTCCATAGATGCAGGCTACACACTACATACTACACACTCACTGCACTGCTCCCCCCTCTATAGGTGCACACTACATACTACACACTCACTGCACTGCTCTCCCTTCCATAGGTACACACTACATACTACACACTCACTGCACTGCTCCCCCTTTCACAGGTGCACACTGCATACATACTACACACTCACTGCACTGCTCCCCCTTCCATAGGTGGACACTACACACTACAGTGCCTGACAGAAGTCTTGTCACTTATCCAAGTTGTAGGAACAACAAATAATAACCTGACTTGTAGTTGATCAATTGGGATCAAAAATGGCTTATATGAAAGGCAAAGCCCTCTAGATTATGCGAAATATACCAAAATAGAGTTTTGTGTCATTGATTGAGTTTTACAATTTAATTTGTACAGAAAGGTCAGATTTTGCTTGGACAAAAGTCTTGTCGCATTGGAAAAAAATGTGGAAATTATACATACACTTTATTTTGAATACACAAATATGCCGCTATAATATCAGAACATAAAGCCATGGTGCCTTGGAAAAAAGAATTAATATTGCGTATGACTCCCATGAGCTTGGAGGACTGCATCCATACGTCTTGACAATGACTGAGATAACTTGAGGATGAAATCATCTGGAATGGCATAGAAAGCAGTCTTGCAGGACTCCCAGAGTTCATCAAGATTCTATGGTTTCATCTTCCAAGCCTCCTCCTTCAACTTACCCCTGAAATGCTCAATAATGTTCATGTCAGGTGACTGGGTTGGCCAATCCTGGAGTACCTTCACCTTCTTCACTTTCAGGAACTGTGACATGGAGGCAGAAGAATGAGAAGGAGCAGCAGTATAAGTAGGGCAGCAAGAACTTCTTGATATTTCAGGCTGTTGATGTTGCCATCCACTCTGCAGATCTTTCTCACACCCCCATGCTGGATATAACAACAAACCATGATTTTTCCTCCACCAAACATGATTGTTTTCTGGGAGAATTGGGTTCATGAGGGTTCCAACAGGTCTTGTACGGCGACTGCCATGCAGTTCAATGGATGATTCACCAGAAAAATAAACTTTCAGCCACTTTTCCAGTATCAATCCTTTCTGCGAGCTGTGGGCCTTGGCAAATGCAATGCAGGTTTTTTGTTTTCTGTTTAATGCAGACTTCTGTGTACTAAATTGGCTATGAAAACCACTTTGAGAGAGAATTTGACAAACTCTTCTTGTAGATAACGGGATTTTTGGTGACATTTCCTCATGTAGCTTCGCTGTAGTTGAAGAAGGGCTAGCCTTGTACAGTTGAAGCAACAAACAGTCCTTTCAAACAGTTGTCATACCGGGGTCTGTCTGACCTGCTCTTGCCATGAACGTCACCAGTTTCTTCAAATCTTTTTCTCATCCCCTCCACTTGACATTTGGATACATTAAAGATGTCTGCCACCTCAGCAGCAGACTCAGTCTTCAGGCTCTTGATGATCAGCACTTTGGTCTGTGGTTGAATCTTTGGTATGTTGTCAGAGGTCTAGTCGCACCTCATATGAAAGTCTGGTGTGCTGGGGTTATTTCTATACCCATCTGGGAATGTGTTAATTACAGTATTTGTCATAGGTGAAACTCTAATCTGCGATTTGTTGCATCATCTGAAGAGACGACAAGACTTTTGTCCAAGCAAAAACAGATGTTATGGGCTTAGCCAAGCTGTGAACATCAGAACACTTTTTGACGGTTTCATTTTGCACCAAATTATTAATGTGAAAGCCCTTGACATTAAAATGGACCATTTATTGTAACAATTGATTGGTTAGAAATAAAGTTATGTGCTATTTTTAGTTACTATGTCCTTATGCGACAAGACTTTTGTCAGGCACTGTACATACTACACACTTACTGCACTGCTCCCCCTTCCATAGGCGCACACTACACATTCACTGTTGTGTTGTGTTTTCAGGAACCTGTTTGTGAGCGCAGGGACAGACGGCCTGGCTCACCTGCACACACTCTTGCAGGCCGACCCATTGCTCTCTGTGAGAGTGTGTGACTCGTACGTCTTCTGTGTGCGCTGGTCTCCAACACGCCCCCTGCTGTTCACTGCTTCTACTGCAGAAGGTACTCCTCTGCTCCTACCTCTCAATCCTTACTCAACTCCTCTGAAATCATACAATCAACCACAACTCATGGCATTTATTTTTCTCACTGGCAAATTTGTCCATTCGCTGTCAACCAAACTGTCTGGGAAGCGGAGCCATGGTGTAAGGCATTAGATATTGAAAATGGGGGAAAAAACCTTTAATTTTTATGTGGATTTTTATGAGTGCTGGTATTGTGTAGGGAGAGCACCCTGGAGTCTGAGATGCTGTTCTGTTTGGTTTGCTTTATTTCCACACTGTCTCCAACCCTGCTGTGAACTGATGTTGGGTAGTTAGAAAGGACTGAGCCAAGTTTGTGTTCCTCTCAGGTACGGTGCAGATCTTCCACCTCGATCAGCGCTCCCTGCGCCCCGTCGCCACCATCGATCAGTCCACCAGAGGGCGCCCCACGTACTGTCTGGAGTTTAACCCCCGAGACCCCGGAGTCCTGGCTGCTGGCAACGCCGATGGCACCATCAACATCTGGCGCCTGAGCGCTGAGCTCACTGAGCAGCAGCTCCGAGAGGCTGCACAGCTGGAGCAGCTGGCCAATGAGCTGGCAGAGTGACTGCACAACTGGCCATTCAGGTGGCAGCTTAAGTGTAGCTGGCCATTGAGCTGGCAGAGTGACTATTCAGATTGGCAAATCCAACCAAAGAGCTGCCAACTGACGGGGAGCGTCTGATTGGTGCACTAAATGGAGTAATTTGCATAGCAAACTCCTCCCTCTGAACCCCATCTGTCGACCTAAACTGCAGAGGAGCTTTGACACACTTTGACCCTGAGGATAGCAGTGACAGTGGTTTCAGTGTGTAGCTGTAATTACAGTGTATAAAGCTATTTAAAGGGACAGCGCTTTATTTCAGCTGCTGCTGACTGTAACAGTTAAAGTCACTAAACAAACCATGCCATAAATCTCTAGTAGGAAGCAATTCTGTTCTTTCATAAACACTTTAACAGCGAATTAATTTTCTTACTGTATATTTTTCTATTTAATAAAAATGCATATTGCTAATGTTTGAAAATAAATTTTCTTGTGTATTTGTGTGTATGCATGTGTGTGTGTGTGTGTACGTGTACCTGGTACAGCTCTTCCTTGGAATAAATTCACACTTGACAGTCACTGTCACAGTTTGAATTAGATTCAGTACATTTATTTTAAACACACAGATCGTCTCCCACCACTACAGGCAAAGTTGCATGAGCAGGCAGTAAAATCGAGCAAAAGGGTTTCATTACGGCAACAAGCACAGCTTGAAAGCAGACAGATTTACGAGGTTTACCGCTGGCTAAGTGTGCACACTAGGAGGCGCTATTGTGAGCTACAGCAGGACATCACCATGCTTAACTAGCTGTGGGGGGGGGTTGAGACAGAGCATTCTGATTGGTTGCTGGCAGGACGGAGTTAGTTGACGAACAGCGAGCGGGTGAACTCCACGAAGTCGAAAGAACAGGGCAGCTCACGACCCTTACTGTCCAGGTAGGGCTTCATGTGAGAGATGCAGTAATCCGCCTGCTCCTTGGTCAGGTTCTGTAAGGAGATGAGGGCAGAATAAAGAGGCGTTTTTGGAGATGAGTAATCCCATTGGTTTTCTTTAAAACTCCAATTTGCCACATCTGTTTCTATGAATTAGCAGGTTGATGGTATCTCTGGATGTTCAGTGAGGGAGATGCGCTTTGTATTGAAGTGAAAACTGATTGGTTGGTAGACCTCCAGGAACAGGCGTGATGACCGCTAACATGGATAATTTTATGATGTGCTCTTGTACCAAATTTCCCTTTTTTTTTGTTTTTTGTTGGGCAATATAGGAATGTAAACTGGGATCAGATGTGTGTTTTTAACTGCTGCTGCTCTGTGATGTAGGGATTGTGTGAGAGTGTGAAGGTGAGCACTCAGGGTAAAGAATTTGGCGACAAATCATTTGTGTGTGTTAATGCACCTAATGTACAGCTCTTCCTTGATGACATAGCATATGTCTGTGTGTCTCTGTGCATGTGTGCATACCAGGAGCAGCTTGGTGATGTAGGGCGTGCACGTGTGTGTGTGTGTGTGTCTGTTTGTGTGCACGCATACCTCATACAGCTCTTCCTTATTGACGTAGCTTGTGCGTGTGTGTGTGCGTGCGTGTGGGTACCAGGTACGGCTCTTCCGTAGTGATGTACGGTGTGTGTGTGTGTATACCTGGTACAGTTCTTCCTCTGTGACATGGGGTGTGTGTGTGTGTGTGTATGTACCTGGTACAGCTCTTCCTTGGTGACGTAGGGTTTGTTCTCGGCGCTCAGGGCGCGGAATGCGCTCTCGATCTCCTCACTGGATTTGACGTTTTCAGTTTCGCGGCTGATCATGAAGGCCATGTACTCCTGCAGAGACACCTGACCATCTCTGCAAAAGGACAGCGAGGCAAAATGTGTCTTTTATTCAGAATATATGAACAATAAAGACATTTATAACACACAGACATGTTGTATTTCTGGCAGTAAAAGTGGCTATTGGCAGATCTACAGTAAAATCTACAGATCTTACGAACTCTGAATGTATGAGTTGAGGATTCATCAACCAGGCAAATGCTTTTGTTTCGAGGTCACTGTGCCAAGGTCAAAGGTCATAATTCTTTTACTAACCTTCAAAAGGCACGCATATTGATTAAGTGCTTTTAAGAGCGCATAAGGTCAAAGCTGCAGTGTTAATAGTCAGTGAACTGTCTTTTCCAATAGTTCCATCAGGAGACATTTATTTTCATTCCTGAGCCCCTGTCAGCATCACAGGTCTGCATATGGCCCAGCCCCATCTCTCTGGGCCTGTTTTAATCACGTTCATGCTTTATAGGAGATGTGAGAATTTGTGCACAGATGTCTAAAATATGACTCAGGTGAACAAACTACTTCATTTTTAACGGCAAATATCAGTTGGGAAATGGTGATTTTTACAGTAAATAGCCATTTCTAATTGTTTTGTGGAGTATATGACGAACTGAGGGCACGCAGCGTAGTTGGAGTGTGAAATGCGTATTGGATATGCAAAATGTATAGGCAGGTTGGCAGGTCTGTTTCTGAGAAACAGCCCTATGAAATGGTGACAGCCGCCTGGACGACACAGGGCCGGGGATGACAATAGTCTACACAACCTATCGGTGTTTGGATTTGAAGTGAAGGAGAATAACAGGCTCCACACAGCAAAAGATACAGGCCTCATATAAGTAAAGCTGTATGCTTATACTTCAGTGTCTCTGTGCGTGATGAGCGTGTTGAGTAGTAATTTGGGTATTTAGGAGGATGAGAAAATAAGAATTTGAATTTGAATGACACCCTGCTTCCCCCTTCGATTGGCCCGTACCTGTTGGGATCCACGGTATCCAGGATAGACTCAAATTCCATGTCAGTCTCCCCCTCCTCCACCATGGGCAGGTCGTACCCCAGAGAGCGCAGGCAGGATTTAAACTCCTCGTGGTTCAGGCGGCCCGACTTCTCCTTATCAAAGTGCCTGCAAAGAAAACCAAACTAAAATCAGAAAATGATGGATCCAGATAAGGGTGGCCCATTTTACAAAGCAGGATTAGTGAGTTAACAGGATAACTGCACAGACTAAACCCCAGTATAATCTCATTGTGCAAGATCCCACTGCACTGGGAAGGAGTATCAGCCTTTTGTAAGGAATAGGAACACAAGTCATTTTTTCACAATGCTCTTAATTTTCAGTTCTCTTTTACTTGGGTTCAGATTCCATTTGAGTTTACTGGGGAGGGCAAATTTTTAGGTCTGTACGCTACTGTGCATTGTGTGATATCGTTAGCCTTATTGCGTAATTGCCTGAGTCATATTTTGGCCAAATTGAAATATCGGCTGCCTATTCTTTCGAGTTGGAGAAAACGTGATTTTCCCTTTTTTCTCAAAACCTTCAAAAAATCCTTTCTCGCAATAATTAAAAAGAAAAGCTAAATTAAAAAAAAAAAACTTTAAAAATGAGATGGGCAATTATGCCATGAGGCTAACGATATGTGAAATCAGCAGGGACATGCAGTGTTTCATTAAAGGGGACATATTATGAAACACTTTTTCAGTTCTTGTGCACATACATTTCAGTAACTGGAGTGCTTACCAACTCACTAACTGTAAATTAAAACAACTCAGTCACTTTTTGTGGGATGCCTTTTTCATAAAACATGGCATTCCACATGCCATCAGATTTGACTCCCTCTCCTATGTCACATACAGGCTTGTGAGAATTGTTCTACCCCTCATCTGTATATCTCCACCCACGGCTTATTTTCTATTGCAACATCCCAGCTTCAATCAGTGAAAACCAGCTAGATGTGTCCAATTCACTTATTTGACTGATTGCGTTGCACCACTAAGAAGACACAAAAAAAGCCTTGGTTTCATTTTCAAGGAGAATCTGTAGCTAACTAGCTAGCCAGGTAAGTGTTTCCAACTGAAGCACTGAGATCAAAAACAACATAAGTCACATTCCATGAATTTTGAGAAAAACGAAAATTGTTTGGTTCCTCTGATACCGCAGAGAATGCAGATAAATGAATTTTCTAGCAAAATGTACACTTTTTAGGGCAAAATTGAGAAAAATAGGAATGATTCCTTTGCACATTGCTGCTCAGCGGGCAAAATTAAATTTGGACTTAATGTTGTTTTATCACTCAACCCTGGTACATGTGTTGCTTTAGCAGTCAACTGATATGCCTGGAACAAACTTCGTTTCACCCGATTCAGAAAAAGTCAATCTAGAGGAAAAAAACTGAAAACAAATAAATACAATCAGGTCCTTGTTTTCTGGCTGGCACGAGATTCCCATGCCAGTTTATGTGTTCTTCTCCTTTCACTTTCTTTTTTTAAATAACACTTCACTTCCATTCTGTTTCATTGCGCCTTTTTCGTGGATGAATTTCCTCAGTTTCATCCACTTCTGCAGCCACGCCCTGCAGAGGAGAAGCCATTTTGTCATGCGCGTGTTTTAGTACTCAAGATTATGTTGCCATCTAGTGCCCATTGGGTGATGTGAGTTCTAAAACACCATAAGTGCAGGACTTGCGTTGATTTAGCACCAAACAAAAGCTTTCTATGCTTATTACACATAGACGGCTACACAAAATGTCTGATTTTTGCACTCATTGTGTAGCCCTGTCAATCTACCACATGTTGGCAGTACAAACTCAATTCGGCCAAAATGTGACTTACGTTGTTTTGATGAGCAAACTGAACTTCCAAGTGTAACCTTAGTTAAAGCTCCTATGACACCCAAAATAAAAAAATGCTTTTGAACCCTTCTACAGTACTTTTACCACATGATGTTGAATCTGACACTAGTTTTTCATACTTCTATTCATGAGAAGTGTAAAATGCAAATTAAAACCTTGCTCGGGAAGGCCCCTTGAAAATTGCTAAAAGATTAACTAATCCATGTAATGTAATCTCAAGAAAGATAATGCTGAGAGCAGAGTCAGGGGAAGGGGGTGTTGCATACAGTACCCCACACATTCATCTTGAGCTAACAACAAACTTCACATTTTTCGGTTCCGAAGTCAATACAAATCATGTGCAACACTTCCAAGAATAGTTCAGGTTCAGATTACTTTATTTATACCCATGGGCAGAGCAGTAGTGAGGATGAAAGAAAAAATACTTTGTTTTTGGAGCCTGCTGAAATATCAGATCTGTCAGAAGATCGTGAAATTAGAGCTGGAATTTAGGCAGCTGGAATACAGCTGTATCGTTATTAGCTTGAGGTGGAAACAGGTTTTAGAAACTCAATGCTATATCAACATGATGCCAAATAAATAATAAAGTCATTTTTGGTGCTATCCAGTCGGAAAAAGTCGGTGCTTATATAATAATGGTGCCTGGTGAACTGAAAATTGGTGAAGTACAGACCATTCTTTGAAAATAATGATTGGTCTTGACCTGTTTTCAATCGTTTTATTAAATTGACTTTACTTGAACTCCAGAAACAGTCAGGACCATCAGGCATAGCCAGTTCTGCTCGTTAAGATAAGGTGAGCACTTACGAGCCTCCATCGGTTTTCAGTCATTTTCCTTGATGAACACATTTTCCAATGATAAAAATAAGCCATCGGCAGTTAAATCCACAGCTTCCTTCCTAATGCAATCTTGCAACGATTACAGAGAAAATGTTTCATTCACTTAAAAAAATACAATGTTAACTTTTGTGTTTGCTTTAAGCACATCCTGCTTTATCAAATCTTAGCATTGTGATTATTTAATTACAAAAAAGAAAGTGAAAATTAGCAACAAAAATCTGCACGAATAATGTTGATTGAAATGGAATCTCATGTCGAAATGACGTGTTTCATTGTGATAAATTACTGAGGAAAACTTTACTTGAATCTGATCATTCTGAGTATTTTTGGAGTTCATGTAATGTTAAAATAAATTAATGAATGAAAACACTTTAAGATCAATAATTATTTTCAAGGGATGTTCAGCGCTTCACCAATTTTTATTTCACCAACCGCCACGGGTGTGCAGTACTCATATGACCACGGCTGTGCCTGTGGCGCAGCTACCTGCAGCTAGCCTAGATTTACAAGGTTCCATCATTGACATTTGACATTGTTTATTCTTGCTGACTGACATATGATGGTGCATATTTTGATTTGCAAAGTTGCATCAACCTTAGCTATTACATGTAGACTGCTACGCACACCAGCTGCCCCTCACTGCCCAGTAATGCAAAACAAATGTGAAAGTGCAGCGTGCAGCAATGAGATGGTAGTTTCAGGCCATAATCTATGCAGCAGTTGACTTCCCTTCCTGAGATGAAGTATGCGATTACAAAACTCATATTCGTGGTAAGTGAACTTTTTTAAGGGGCGAGGCTTAGGACGTTAAAAAGTACACACAAACTGGATTTCCGTTTATTCCTCAAAGCAGTGATTTCAAAGATTAAACATGCAAAAAATATGAATTAGTATACATAGGGTAGAGTGGGGAAAGATGCCCCTGAGGGATAAGATGCCCTTCGCTTATAATTTAATTTCAGCTGTGCCCAGTATGTGGCTCTTGACTTAGCTAAATGCACTGCCACCTGGAGGGAAACCCTAAGCAACAGACGAGTCAAAAGAGCAAGTGACATGTGAGAACTCAAAGTATTTGTGTTTTTACTGTTTTTCTTATAAAAAATGACCAACTGAATCATTTTGCCACAAGTATTTGAATGCTCCAGGAGTCTGCAGGACATGTCAGTGTAACTCTCTGATGCCTTCTCTATGTATAAAAGGGGGTCCTGTGTGGTGATAATAGGAGAAATTGGGGTTAATGAGCCAAAGCCAATATGGTAGTGCAGGGGGTAAGATGCCCTTAGTCGCATTCATTCTGTTTTATGAGGTTTTTTCTAAAAAAAAAATGTTCTATTTATAGGAAATATATATCAGACATGATGATTTTTATAAACTTGGGAATGGAAAGTTAAGCGTATCCATAAATGTTAAACGTAGGGCCATATGGAGTTACACAATAATAAATCACATATACATCAATACCCATAAGGGCCTAAAAAAGAAATATTTTGGGTGAAATGCATTATAGACACTGCTAATTTTTTTTATATCAAAAGTATTTCTGAAAGTAAAAAAAAACTTTTAAATTTACCTCTTCATCAATTGTCCTTTAATTTTTACTTTGACACAGGGGCCTAGTATGACAGAGTGTTTCAGTTCATGTTAGATATCACATTGATATCACAAAATGTAAAGACTTTTCATGGATACTCATATACGTTCCATACCGCTATATGTTTATCTAATGTGGTGCCTCATATTTTTTAGTAGTCCACAAGATATAATCATGTATTCCTTGATGCATTTAATGCCAACAGTACCTTGCCATCACTTGTGCCTTAGTGTTTAATCAGTTAATAAAAAGTTAAATTGAGGAGAATGTACCTCCTTTCTTTCCCCATTTCTTTAGCAAGGAAAGGTCCAAAAAGATGTTAATCTTTTGTATGTTGTGTACCTGCCAATTAAGACAGCTATAATATGATAAGTACTCATGTGATATGTAATACAACCAGTATGTATTAGGCTTTACAAGTTAATCTAGATAACATAAAACAGATGGGGCAAGATGACCTTTTTCTAAAAAAAAAAAAAAAAAAATGTAATTAAATATTTCAAAATATTTCTATAGTGACGGTGTCTTAAGTCTTCCTAGATCTGGTAGCCAACTTTACATATTATCCATTCAAGTAAAAAAAAATATTAATTCATGTTGTTTCCCTTCAGTTATGAAAATTTGTGCTTGAGGGGGGCACCTTACCCCTCTCTACCCTATTTACATGTAAAAATGAGCAAAATTACTTTGATTACATGGGACCTTTAAATGTGAATGGCTTGGTTGTTGATTTAGCTAGCTAGCAAGCCAGCTAAGTGCGATTCTCAAAACTAACTTACTTAGCTAGCTTGCAGGCATTACCTCTCTATTATCATTGTATGGTTTATATGCTAGCTAGCTACTATTGACCGAGAATTTAAAAACCGTTGCTAGTTCAGCCAGAAGCGATTTACAAGACACATCAATAGTACAGATGGAAAGGATGACCGTTTCTAATTGAATTCAGTCCATTTTTAGCAAAGTAGCTAGCGCAATAAAGTATGTTAGCTTACAGTTGCTGCTACACTGACAGTCGTTACGGATCATTCTTGTTTAAGACTGAATTTGCCACAACTGTAATTTAACTATGGTGACTGCATGTCGCACTTTTGTAGCTACCTACTCATTTAGTCATTTGTATTTAGAGACTTGCCGTTAGCTGGGGTAATGCGACATTGTAGCTCTTCTTTGACAGGGGGCTCTGTAGGCTGGCGAAATAGAATGAAGCTCATTCCATAGAGGGGACACCCACTCAGAACAGCTCGTTTTTCAGAGGCTTAGGAATGACAGGAATCAGTTGCCTAGAAATAACTTAGTTTTTATGTTTTTAACTCATTCCCTACGGAATACTTTTATATAAAATTGTCGCGTTTGTACGGAATACTTTTCCCGAAAATCACACAATATAAAGTATTGAAGTACAGGAGGCCCATCACTGCGATCGTCATACTGATTTCGTGTTTTCATCAGACTGCGAATGGTCATCCACGCCGCTGGCACTAGCTTGCCGTAGGGAGTGAGTTAATATGCTAACATGTTTTGGACATCCAAGAATATTTTATTTTGGAAAAAAATGGCATAGCAGCAGGTCCAATTTAGGTAGTGAAAGAGCGATTTATCACCTTTACAGCATCTGATTAAAGATTGTGCACAAATCACAACACCCATAAACTCAAAAACCTTCGGTGAAATGGGTGACACACACACACACACAGACACACTCACTTGAACATCATGCTGAACTCTTTAAGAGCCTCCTCTGTCACACCGGTGGTGTTCCTGTGGAGGAAAAGCAAAAGATTTTACGCTCAAAATTACCATCATTACATCAGTCAAAACCACAGTTACAATGAGGTCACAAGTACAAATACATAGTAAATACATGTACAGTCCAGTCCATAAATACTCAGAACATTGGCAAGGTTTTTATTTTAGCTGTCTGCCACAGCATACTGGAGTTTGACTAAAAATACCATGACACACACACACAGACACACACGCGCTCTCTGAATTGGCCTGTACTTGTTGCTTCAAGTTATGCCGACACACACACACACACACTCTGAGCTGGCCTGTATCTGTTGCTCCAGATTGTGCTGACACACACACACACACACACACACACACACACACACACATATACAAACAAAAACACTCTCTGACCTTGCCCGTATCTGTTGCTCCAGGTTATGCTTGCAAACACACACACATACGCACACACCCACCCACACACACACACACACACACTCTTTGAGCTGGCCTGTATCTGTTGCTCCAGGTTATGCCGACACACACACGTGCGCACACATACACATCCACACACACACACACACATGTGCACACTCCCTGACCTGGCTTGTATCTGTTGCTCTAGGTTATGCTGACACACACACACACACACACACGCATATACACACTGCCTGACCTGGCTTGTATCTGTTGCTCCAGGTTATGCTGACACACACACACACACACACATACATGCACATGTACACACTCCCTGACCTGGCCTGTATCTGTTGCTCCAGGTTATGCTGACACACACACACACACACACACACACACACACACACACGCACACACACACACACACACACACACACACACGCATATGCACACTCCCTGACCTGGCCTGTATCTGTTGCTCCAGGTTATGCTGACACACACACACACACACACACGCGCACACACACACATATACACACTCCCTGACCTGGCCTGTATCTGTTGCTCCAGGTTGTGTTGCATTCTCATGCCCAGCTGGTCCAGCTGGTCCCACTGCTGAGCGAGCCCCACAGTACTGTGTTCTGTGTACTTATTATCCAGGATCAGAGCCTCCTCCATCGCTGCGCCCAGATCTTCAATCTTCTTCAGCTGACTGCGCATGGCACGGATCTCCTGATGCTTACGCTGCACACACACACACACACACACACACACACACACGTACACACATGCAAACACGCACATTTGAGCACAATCCCACATAGTTGCAAACAGACCATGTGTACATATGTGCCAGCACACAAATATGTACACACAAGAACATGCACAGGTGGAAACACATATGCAGGAACAATCACATGTGCGGAGCGCACATACATAGAGAAACACAGACAGATGCGTGGAGAACAGGTGAAATAAACACTTTAAAAGCTTGACATCGTCCTGCATCCTGAGTATTATGGTCATTACAACATTGCACAGATCAAACTGTAATTAAGAATAATATATATTAGAATGACCTTAATTAGTTTTAGTTAGTAAATGATGTAGTTTTCATCATTTTTAAATTGCTAGTCCTGCCTGAAGGTGTGTTTTCTGTGGCTCAGTTCCTCTCCTAAACACAAACCATCCCATGATCTCTGTGCTTCCAGAACTTTCTCTCACCTTTGTGGCCTCCAGCTGTGACTCCAGGGTTCCGGACTCCTCCACCATGCAGGATCTATGCGCACGCACATACACACACACACACACAAATGTAAAGAACAGTGAGACTCGTATACCAGATCAGAGGCCACACCCATTCCACTCTTACACGTGATTGGTCAGAGGAGCAGGTCCCTAAAATGTTATTTGTCCATAAATAAGGAGTGAGGAGACCAGACATTACTCATTCTAATCTTGGCCAGCTGACAAGGCGCAGACCACAATGGCGCTAGAGTGCAACTAAAAGAGCGCGAGCCCTGTACAGCTACTATCAGTGGACTGTCCAATCCATTCACTCTGCTTGGACCCACTTTCAGACAAGGAGTTATTCCTTCAGGAATAGAGTATAGAGTCACAAAGAGCTCTTCCTTTGAGCCAGATCAGGTCCTTTATGCGAATCACATAATGCCTTCATATCATAAATCATACTAGCACTTATAACTAGATAGTCCAGTCGGACGCGACCGCATGGGTGTAGCCCCCGAAAGCCCTCTTCTCCCCTTTTTGCATATTATTTGGCCAATACTGTCGCCATGGAAACCAAAATCGATAGGTGTCATAAGTGAAGGATTACACATGTCCGTACCAAATATGACAGTAATCGGTCAAAAAGTACAGCCTGTAAGGCGTCCACAAGGAAGTGTGTACGTTCAGCACAAATTTGTGCATTATTTGGCCAATACTATCGCCATGGCAACGAAAATCGATAGGTGTCATAAGTGAAGTGTAACACATGTCTTTGACAAATATGAAAGTAATCGGTCGAGAATTGCAGCCTGTACGGCGCCCACAATGAAATCTCTACGTGTTGCCACTAATTTGCATATTATTTGGCCAATCCTGTCGCCATGGCAACCAAAGTCGATAGGTGTCATAAGTGAAATGTAACACATGTCCATACCAAATATGAAATTAATCGGTGAAAAATTGCAGTCTTTACTGTGTCCCCCAGTAAATCTCTTTGTTTTGCCACTAATTTGCATATAATTCAGCCAATACTGTTGCCATGGCAACCAAAATTGATTGGTGTCATAAGTGAAGCAGTGTGCGAACTCTAATGTGGCTTTCGGGGAGCTCACTTTTTCAGGGGGTGGGGGGGGCATGCTTGCGCCTGCCTAGAGAAGACTTGGGACTCAGTTATTCTTCAAAACAGCTGCGTACACGGACAGATGCGGACACCAGAGCCGCAGTAGTTGTTAATTCAATTCAATACGCAACACCCACTTCAATGCGCAACAAATGAAGTTTGATTGTGGAGTAAAAATAACCAACCATAACCCATCGGCACCACAAAATATAGAATATTGCAATTCAGAATATGAACGCAGCAGATCGTGCAACAAACAGTTTACAGTTTCAAAACAGTTTACAACTCTCTGAAAAACCTTGTCTACTGGATCTCAAAATTAAGAACGGCTATGATCTGATTGACGAGCCAAAAATCTGATCATGCTGCAGAATGTATTGATTAGAACCTGAAAATAAATGTGAAATGTAACATTACAAGAGATGCTTATGTTTGGAGATTTAAATAGTCAAAGAGGTTACACAGCTGTCTCGTGCTTAATTACACACGCGGGAGGAGACGCAAATTTTTCTGTTGGGGGGAACGCTGCAAGTATTTACACTAAAAATATTTTCACATTTTAGAAAATAGAATTAATATTATACTCATTGATGGTGTATTATTTCACCCACCGCAACCCATTAATCAGAATATTAATTTTATGAGCCGGCGGATTATCCGAAGTGTCTGCGGAGGCAACCGCAATCAGCTACCTGCCAAGTGTGTAAAAATAGATGTTTGAAGCTTGCTTTGGCAATATGTACGTCATCTGAACACCCATCACAATTCAATGCTAAACGTGAATAATTGAGCCCCTAAGAATCATACTGGGCCATCCCGCACTTTTGACGAAATTGAGTTGAGGTAGTCAGCATGTGCAGAAAACTGAGATCTACATTTCCCAAATGAGCCAACCCAATCTACCCACATGGATTGTTCATACAAGCAAATGTCTTCTCTGCCACTGTGCAAATGCACTGCTCTGCCTTAGCCATAGTGGACCATCCCACAGGTTTCCCATAATTCAATGTAAACATGGCGGCTAGGTATCTCACTGATGCGGAACTGCTTGCTATGAATGATGATGATGGTGAAGTGGAAGATAATGGAGACCCAGAGTTTGACCCAAATGAATCAGAAGATGATGGTTCCGCTTCAGAAGGAGGTACCTTTCACTTTAAATGAAACAGAAGGGCATTCAAAACCTGCATAAGAAGAGCATTACGTAATTTTACATACCTTGAGTTTTTAACATAAGCAGTGTTCCTAGTACCCAGATACTCTAGATGACACAGGAGGCTGGCAACTTTGAGTCCCATTTTCTCAAAAGTTCCCCAACATGGGTTGGCCCAGTATGGCTCTTAGGGGCTCAACTGGCAATAGCTCCTACCTAAACACAGAAGCGACCACAGAGGCCTGGGATCAGCTGCCTTTGCAATTCGTCCTGAAGCCCATGACGTGGAATGGCGATGACCTGACTTAATCCAAGATGCGATGAAGGGTGTTGGGTCGAATTTTTCTAAGGGAGGTCCACTAAGATCAAGAAAAAGGAGCGCTGAGAGGCTGTTTTGTCGCAACCATCTCTGTTTTTTGCAGACTACTAACCATGGAAAATAATGCGACTTGCCGCGGCAACAGAGGATTTGAAAGTTTTTTTGTTGTTTCTCTAATTGCGTGAGTAACATAGAGAATTCCTTGTGGACACAGTACATGCTTTTATTTTTGACCGATTACTTTCGTATTTGGTCTGGACACGTGTTATAGTTTACTTATGAAATCTATCGATTTCGGTTGCCATGGCGACAGAATTGGCTGAATAATGCACAAAAAAGTGGAGAAGTGGGCTTTCGGGGGCTACACCCTGGATCATCAAATGGCGGCCCGCGGGCCACATCCGGCCCGCCAAGGCTTTCCATCTGGCCTGCGAAACATTTAATTAATTCAGAAAATGTGATCATAGAAGTGTTTCTCTGTATTTTTAGATATCTACAGTAGCATTTCTCCCTCGATATAGATTGAAACAACCCCAAAAGCAACCGCAGATGAAAATAATTTTGTTTGGATTGGAATGATTTACTGACGTGTGTGTTGCATGTGCGTTCTTCTCATGGGACAGAAAGTCAGCTGGCGCTGCGAGTCAGCTATGTGTCTCTCAATGCAAGAAGGGGGCAACCTCAAATCTCTGCTTCAAACAATTCGTATTATTTATATCACGCTCTCATTTAACTTAAAATAATTTTCTTTCGTACACTCTTACTTAACATTTTTACGTTATTTAACACATTTAACATTGCGTAAAATCGTTTTTACTTTTTTTCACATGCACAATAACGGTGCTCACAGCCTGGTCTCATGAAATGCGTCTTCTTATTTTCTTCAAGAACAAATGCCGGCCGGCATTGTGTGACATGAAAAATAAAACAGACAGGTCCAACTCTGGCTAGCCTATATAAATGAAACGTACTAAAAAAATAAAACTAGACCATGTCAGTTTACAATGAATCGCACAAATAAAACCCTGCCCAATATTTCAGTTTTACTTTTTTCACATGCACAATAATGATGCTCAGCACAAGCAAAATAGCCTATCACAATCAAAAACAGAAAAAATAAAATAAAATCTTCTTATTTAAGCAACAATGACAAATACCATCTTTGTGCGATAACAGATATGAATGATAAAAATAAAAAATTGACGAGTCAGAGGAGCCATTCACAGCATCTGTGACTGTATCAAATAAAGCGCAATTAAAAATAAAACTAGACCAGCCAGTTTACAATGAATCCAACTCATAAAATGAATGCTGGTATAAAGTTGAGCATTAGATCATAACGGAGGAAAAACTTCGCACAGCCACCATCAGTTTGCTCAGTTGCTGAGATTAATCGATCAAATGACTAACTAGTTCATTTCTGATTGCATTATTGCAATTGCATCACAAAGTTATTAGGCGTTTTCCTATGCACAGAAATGACGGTTTGTCTTTCGAAGATTCCGAACGCATGTAGCTCATAAAACGGCATTGATTCCCATTTCTTCGCGACTTATTGCCATAAAAGCATTTGTCAGTATGGTTTGATAAACCTATGATTTCTCCCTCATGAGATGTATTCATTTCAATGCGAAAAACCACAGCCTATGATTAAAACAAGAGCCATCTGTACAATTAGTTACGCCGCAGAAAATGCTAAAATGAGAGATTGAGATCAAAATTGACATATGTACAGTACCAGTCAAAAGTTTGGACATAACCACATTTTTCTTACAATACATGTTAAATAAAGAAGTAGGCACTCTTTATTTGGCAAAAAAAAGATCTAATTCTTAAATCTATCCAACTAACCAGCATTTGTTGTCATATTTGCGGAGCATACTCACTTTTTGTTTTTTTTACTAGAGCAGTTATATGGCTATAACGAGTTAGCTGCTGAGCGGCCGTCTAAGCTGCCAAAGATGTCGAAGGTTTGGAGCACAATGGTGATATGTCCAAATTTTGTGATTTTGAGATTTTTACCTCCTGTCACACATTTCTATCAGCTAATTCTTGGAGCCCAATAATTAGGCTACATGTCCAATGCGCCTTAGTTTTAAACAGAATTCACATTTTCATTTTGTGGTATGTCCAACAAAATCTGCTTACATGAATTAAACATTGATATTTTGATGAATAAACATGAATAGTATTACAGTATCATCTGTCTTCCATTGCAAACAAACTTAATTTCAATCTATCACCATTGTGTTATGTCACATCAAGTGCTAGAATTGTTGGAGCACGGAGGTGACATATCCATTTTGGCAATTTTGGCCATGATGTCGCAGAACCACACTTATGAAAACTTACATGTTCAGTATACTTCTGAACCATGCAGAACAAAAAAGTAAAAGTGACTGACATAAAAATTATGTAAATGATGTACCTGATTTAAAAGAACATTTGCAAACCTAAAAATCAATTTTTCTCAAAACCTCTAAAATGGACATATCACCATTGCGCTCCAAATCCTCGATGTGCTGCTCCTGTAGTTTTCTCTTCATCGACCTTTTTTGCCCAATAAATTCCAAAACAGCTTGTCTTTAATTTAATTTGGCTGTTGGAAAATGTAAGGAGCTTGTTTGTCTGCTTACTTTGCAAAATATGGCTTCTTTGAGAATTCTAACATTTTGGACACTATTCAAACAAGAATATTGTTCTCGTTCTGACTGTTAACCTCTTGTCAGATTCAATTTGAGATTATGTAGAGAAGTTAAGCCATTTAAATTTCTCACAAAACAGAGTGCTGTGACATTAGCAAAGTGTGTCCAAACTTTTGACTGGTACAGTATATAATGTGTGTACGAATGAAAATCCGGCCCCCCGGGGGCGCCACGGTGGCTCATCGGTCTAAGCGCGCGTACCATAAAGGCTGTGTCCTTCCCGCAGCGACCTGGGCTCGATTCTGGCTCAGGTCATTTGCTGCATGTCTTCCCCCATTCTTCTCCCCAACTTTCCTGTCTCTCTACACTGTATAACTGTCAAAAAAAGGAAAAAT
This sequence comes from Gymnothorax javanicus, assembly GCA_029692085.1. Classification (NCBI taxonomy): domain Eukaryota; kingdom Metazoa; phylum Chordata; class Actinopteri; order Anguilliformes; family Muraenidae; genus Gymnothorax; species Gymnothorax javanicus. The sequence goes on along the minus strand of CM056194.1, from coordinate 119,055,489 downwards.
TCCCAAAAAAATAATCTAAAAAAAAAAAAATCCAGCCCCCACAGTGTCTGTTTGGAAAAAATTTGGCCCTTGGACAAATGTAGTTGATGACCTGGGCTACACCCATGCGGTTGCAGCCGACTGGACTGTCTATTTACTAAATGGCTTAGAAAAACTTGGCGGAAACAGGGATTATTGTAGACCCAAACAACTGATTTGTGTTGCAGGTTTTTTTTCCCCCAACAACAGCCCACGGTGTCCTTAAATAAATCTCCGAGCTGGTCTCAAAGGCACAGATTAAGCTCAGTCCAGGACTAAATTTAATCTCCATTTAAACGTTCAAACTGAATTTAGCCGAGGGCTGGGCTGAATCTGTCCCAATGACAATGGTCCCAAGAGTTTGGGTGAAGTTTTTTATGTTCTGAGATGTCAGGACAGGACTGAGCAGGGCTGCATTCACTGAGTGGCTGGGCATTAGCAGAGTTAAAACACACTCAAACACACACAAACACACACAGGTGTCACCTGTAGGGCTCGGGTTATATGCCCCCCCCCGGCTTTTTTTTTTTAGGGGTAACTCAAAAAGCATGCGCACAGGGAGCTAGTCCATGACCATAGCAACCCCCTCCATGCCAAGTTAAAATGACGTCTCTCAGAGGTGGAAAGTGCACTGTGTTCCTTCACACACCCAAACCAACTGTGTGAACTGACATTTAAGGGTTATAATCATAAATGAAAATCCTCATTTTGCTCAGCACATTACTCCACATTTTTAAGAGTCCTGTAGAGCAGCAGCAAGCTTTGTACTATCGTCCAATTCTCAAAGAGTACTGAGAAGACATGCTGGTGCCGGAAGTAAAAGTTCCCATTCTTTTTACCCATGAACTTTTTCAAATATTAACTTTTGATGTTCTTTCCATTGTTTTCAAGCCTCCATCAATTTAGAGATTTTGCGACATATTTCCGAGTAACAACAGATGTCATTTTTCTTGACCATGGTCAACTATAATTTAGATCATTTAAATTTTTTGCCACCATGCTAATCCTCTTTATAGTCTAAAAAACTGCATGTCTCATGATCATCCCGATTCCCAGGCAGAACGAGTTCATAACTATCTGTTAGAAATTTTCCAGCACCTTGCCATATGTGTTTTCTTAGCTTGGTGAGACTATGGTAATTAGTTAGCTACTCTAAGGTCTACTTAGTTATGCTTACCTAGCTAGATATCAAGTTTTGCATCTAGTGCCAATTTATGTTTATAGACAAGCTTCTTTGGCCAACATTTGCAAGAATAAGAACTCGGTAGCTAGCAAACGAGTTGAGAAGCCTTGTCAATACTGACCTTACTTAAGCTATGCAGCTAATTCATGACTACTTGGTCATCTAACACTACTTAAGTAGTGAAATAATCGCTATTCACTATCCCTAGTGATTTATATGCGCCAAGTATAGCCAGCTGAGCTAGCAAACTAACGGTTAGCCAGTTAGTTTAGCCAGCGAGCTGGTTTGCCGACTTCACTAGTTAGCTAACGTTATATTTAGTGTATGTAAATGCTAGCTCACAAAATGCTTGCGGTTCGGTGCTAGCTAAGTAGTCAAATAATGGCTATTCACTGTTTTTTATTGACTTAACTGGCTTGCTAGCAAGGCTAGCAAACTGCCTACCTAGCTATTTTGCTAGCTTAGCTAGTAGCTAGTTATATTTGGTGAATATTAATGCAAGCTAGCTTGCTAAATAATAGTAAGCAACAGTAAACTAACCATTTACTGTCTTCTATCAATTTATGCGCACTAAATGTAATTAGCGAACTAGCTGGCTAGCTTGATAGTTTGCTGGCTTAGCTAGTCATAGTTGGTGCATAGAAATGCCACCTAGCTAGCTAAATTGGGAAATAATAGCTATTCAGTGTTATCAATTCATTCCTGGGCATGTAGTCAGCTGACAGTAGCCCACTGTGTAAAAACTTTGCTTGGTTGCACCAAGATAGCCAACAGCAATTTATGCCACTGATCGGCTTCCGTCCAGTTACATTGTGAATGTTTGCTGAAATAGAGGTACACCATTGGTTGGAAACAAATCACTGGCTACTTGCCCGTTTGCATGGTGAATATGTAGTTTGCGAAAGTGGACCACTAACTGGATTGCAAATGCAAAAGCATAACATTTTTGACAATAGACAAATAATTTGACATGATCATTTGTATTCATATACCCCGTAGGCTAATCTCGGAAGGTGCCAGCTCATAAAATTAATTTGAGTTTGTGTAATGCCAGAAAGCGTACAAATCCCAATATAAAATTTCTATAAGGATTTTACTTCCAAGACCAAAAGGAAAGTGGCTGTGACATAGTCACCTCAGTACTCTACAGAGATGGACATTCAGCCAAATAAATCTGACTGCACGAGTGCAGAGTCTCGGACATCAGTGTACCTTACAATTGCAGTTTCCACCCCTACAATTAGGTGCAGCATCCCCCCCAAAATACAGGAACACTGACGGGTGAATAAAGGACCATCATACTCTCACAAATACAATATGGACAATAGCAGGCCCTGGAGAATGAGGGCAGTTCAGAGGTGGAACAAAGCCTGGTTTCCCGGGGGCCAAAGTGCGGTGAGAATTAGTAGAGAGGAAACTGAGTGTGCAACAGGAGCCAAAATGGCAGGACATTAGGAAGGCGGAGTTAAGAATCAAATGCAGAGGTTCTAGAGGGTGGATGCATCCCAGAGAATGTGGAGGGGGTGAGTTGGGAAAGGGCAAAGCAGCTGTGTGGGGATGGGGGCTTGTTGAAGGGAGACAGGAAACAGAAAATGAAACCTTCCAGCGAGGTCGTCATCGACTTCGTACTGATAGACATGGATAACCCGGCGATAGGCTATGCTACACGGAGAAGGAGGGGTGGAAGGAAGAATGGAGAAGGGGAAGAGGAAGAAGAAAATGAATGAATGTCAAAGGGACAGAAAAACATTCAGAATTTCCAGACAGTTTGGAAAATGTTTTTGCCTAAACGAACCACACCACAACCACGCCCAAAAAAGAACAAGTTAACAAAGACAATTAAAAGGGAACATAGAAGGGGTGTAGAAAGGGGGGCGACTGTTGACACAAATTTGAAGCTCAGTGTGGCAGGACCACCACAAACAATCCATCCCTGGTGACCATAGTAACACAGGGTCAGGCATCCTGATTGGTCAGGTAGTCATGTGATTACACCACTTTCTCTGTGACATCAAGGTCCAGTTCTCCCACACTTAATGATACACCTAATTCAACTAACAGATTTGTATGGTTGTATATACTGTTGCACAATAGTAAAAAAAAAAGCTCTTATTTGGGTCTGAAAAGCCCCACTAATAGGTCGGCAAAAGAGTTCTGGAATAATTTGAACCCTGGTTTGGAATAATAATTGACTGCAAACTGTCACCATTAAAGATCACCAGCAAATGCACCGGCTGTCCCTTTTCCAAGTTTAATACCCCTTCAATTTTTGTTAAAATGGAGGAAATACAGCACAGTGACACTACAGCACAAAACCAAGGAGACAGAAAGCAGATATTAACCCGTCCAGCAGGTACGTCCTGGCCATAGGCGAAGTCCGCAGGCCAGTGAGGGAGGGCGCAAGCAGTGGAAAGAGAGAAAGAGGGAGGGAGAGAAAGAGAAAATCACTGGTTAAAAACATATCAGTGACTGCAACGTACGAGTGGACATATAAAACACCTGGATCCATCGCAAGCAGCCAGAAAGACGCACGAAAGCTAGACACTCGATACATGACATGACGGTTATCTCAAAGCTAATGGTTTCTTACTGACATGGGATTTTGCACAAGAGCCCAACTATTGTGCCTATCATTCTATGGCCATTCTGGGACCGAGGAGTCTCAGTCAACCTCTTCAGCCTCAAGGCTATACTTTTATATAATAATCACAGATCTGGGTGATGAGGAGGCTGCAGTTTCATTTCTGTATTGGGCACAGCCACCGCATCCTAACTGCATTAGTAAAATACTCATCTCTATATAACCCTAAAACAGATGCCAGGCAGAATTAGAATCTGATCAAGAAATAGGCAGTAAAATTAAACTGAGCTGAGTTCTCTTTATATTTCAATGTGTGATAAATTCACTTTAATTCACTTTAACAGTTCCAATCAATTAAACTGCTGGTGACAACAGGAGAGCAAAGTGACTAGTTTAGTGAAGTACGTTGACAAAAGACCAAAATACTTTCATCTGAGAGGAATTTTTTTTTTTTTTTTTACAGATAGGGATGAATCAAATAGCGAAAGATAAAAATGATGGTAATAACAGAAATGGTCCATATAGTAAATAACAGCACATATACTGTATATATACGCCTCGCCATTGGTTACAGCGGGGCTAATTTACCCCAGGTCCTAATGCCTGCAGTTACAGGCACCAACCGTACATCACATCACTCTATATAAGTAATCAGTTCACCTCCTCTGTTTAGGCAGCAGCCTCAATCACACTACTCGGTGGTATACCACACACCTGGCCTAAATAGTCAAAAAATGATGTCATATTGTCTAATTTCTACCCGCTTTTCTTTAACCTCGATGGAAAACGTCATGAGGTAAAGGAAAGGTGTTAAGTGGAATTCATAAGGGTTTAGGAAGACAACCACATTGCTAAGAGAATTCGAATGCAGAAACACTAGGCGACATGATCATGCATCTCTCGCATTTTATGTTTGTTTTTGTGACTGGCCAAATGTTTGGTCATTGCTTTAAATATTTCTGCCGCGTGGAAGTGTGGGATGGCACTATCTCCTTTCCTTTTAAAAAGGATGGTTCTGTGTACCCTTTGCTAAAGGAGATAAGTTTGGAAGCACTGAAGCACCTTTCCTCAACATTTAGAGAATTCAAACACACTCATTATGGCTGCCGTGTAAATACTTCCAGGTCGTTTTGTAGGAGTTAGGAAATTTCCTAAGCAAAAAAGACCATTTGAACACAGCCCTGGACTACAAACAATTGGGCATTGGTAGGGCCCGAAGTTCAGTTTCCCTTGATAAAAGGAGCACATTCACAAGTAATTTCAAAACCCTCCCAGCATCCACTGCTCTCTCGCGCCCCCACCTGGTCTCCTGCAGCCACTGGTGGAAGGCGTTAGCGTGCTGTGCAAACTCCTGCCGCAGTTTATCGTTCTCCTCCTGGCGGCGCTGCTCCTTCTGCAGTTCCTGCTCACGCTCCTGAACACACCACAGGAGAAGAACTGCTGATGGTGTATTTTGCACCCAGACAAACTATGTGCACATGATCACCCGCAATTGCTTTATATGAGTACATACACACACAAAACTCACAATAAAAACATGTAAACACAGTCCAATAGAAAAACCACTATATTTTAATGCTTTTCAAAATTCTAAATCAACACTCTAGAACTTCTTCATTTTCAGTTGCCTGTAGTGATTGTGACATCAGCATTAGAATGTTGAGTTACGAACATTCTAATCACATATTTGTGACTTCACAAGTTAACACGTTGTCTGCCAACTACGAGATAACTCGTAATGGCAGGTGCACCAAATCCTGCCAGTACGAGTTATCCCGTAGTTTAACATAGGTAACTTTGGGGATCAGCAGACTGGTTGGCAGTTGTCATAAAGGAAGAACTGGAGTTACGGCAACCGGATTGCAACCTGTGGAAGTGGGTATTGAACACAAAATTATTATCAATTTCCATTAACAGTTCCGCGACTTCGTCTGCACTCATACACGCCATTTTACAAAGTGTTGACCTTCAAATCAAATTATGGCACAATTGCGCAATGTCTTTTACGCAAATACCGCTACAAGAAAACTCTTTATTGGTATACCGAATGCAACAGTTATATCCCACCAGCAGCTACGACTTGTCTCGAATAGAGGGTTTTCCCCCAGAGGATCATGGGAAGACGCTCTGTATCTGCCTATAAACAGCACCGTAAACAAACATTGACCATATGTAAAAAAAACCTAGAATGGCAAATGGGAGACCCCTAGAACCTGCAAGTTATCTCCTTGTCGGCAGTCAACGTGTTAAAGGGCGGCCATGTTGCAGCGCAGAACCCACTATGGCCATTTCTCAAAGCGTAGGCTGCATCCATTGAAGTCCACAATTTTAGGCTGCTATGTCATCACAGGCCACTCCATTGTGAAGGCCCTTTAGCATACAGTGGAGAAATGCGGCCTTCATCTCGCCTGATATCAGACAGAATTGTCGACAAGGAGATGGAGAGTAAACAAGCTAACAATTCAGTCTGATATCAGACGAGATGAAGGCTGCATTCCTCGGCTGTACGTGAAAGCACCTTCACAACAGAACAGCTTGCGATGACGTAGCAGTCTAACAAAGCAGCCTTCGAAGGATGCGGCCAATGCTTTGAGAAACGGCCAATGGCTGCCCCCCCTCAACGCCTGACCCCTGACCTTGATGATCTTCTGCAGGTTGCGCCAGGTTTCCTCCAGGGCCTCCATGGTGAACCAGGTGTAGGGGTTGGAGGAGACCTGGTAGCCGCGGATCTGGCGGTCCAGCTCGGCCAGCTGGTTGAAGTCGGCCTCGGCGGAGCTGAGGGAGGAGCGGAAGGCCTCGTGCGCGTCCTGCAGTGCGCGGATCTCCTCCAGCGAGTTACAGCGCACCGGGTCCGTCAGGTCCTCCTCCGCATTCTCAAACCAGCTGTTAAAGGCCGAGGCCTTCTTAGCAAAGGTCAGGAAGAGGTCTTCAACCTAGGTGGAGACAGGAAGACGGACAGATGTGATGTAAGATATGATTGGTCCACTGAGCTAAAGACCATGGTCACCAGGTAAAACTGATCATACAGCTATGATCACATTTTTATCAGCCGCAAGGCCACGTTACACAAACATGCATCCACGCACACACACACTCAAACATAACTGCATCCCCGCATTTCACTCAAACATGCACACCCTCTCCTCACATGTGCACACACACACTGCCCTCACATACACATACATACACGCACACACACACACACACACACACACACACACACACACACACACACACACTGCCCTCACATACACATATATACATGCGCACACACACACACACACACATACACACATATGCACAGCCTCCACACACACACACATATACACACACACACACACACCTTCCTGAAGTGCTGCTGAGACTCGAGCAGTTTCTTCTTGCGGGTGGCGGAGTTGGCGAGCAGCTGGTTCCAGCGCTTGATGAGTGCGGCGTGGCGATCCTCGATGGCGCGCGACTGCACGTGTTTGGCCGCCAGCAGCTGGTCCTTCAGCGCTGTGATGTTGGAGATGCCCTCCTGCTGAAACGCCTGCAGCCCCGCGTCAAACGTCTCCTGTGGGAGGAACCAGGAGAACACTGCATGAGAACCCAGGTTCGATGGGAAAATCCTGCCGGAAATATTTGTTTCAACCGCTTTTATTTACTAATTTACACAATCCTTCAGTTGAGAAGTTGAACTTTCCAAGAATGTCTTTCAAAGTGCCAGAGCTGAGTCAGTTTGAATCAACAATAATGATCAATATACGGTAGCCCCTGAATCTCACTGTCAGCTTTACCTCCGGAGTACACCAGGGTTAAGCTGGGGCTGGTTTCATATACCAGAATTCCTGAGTTAGCAGGATAACTGCACTAAGTAAAAGCTGTAAACACTCCCAAATCCAGAACATGGACTGTCATAATAAGAGCTGTTTCAGGGTTTATTCTGACCAGTTCCCTCAGAAAGTTATTGAAGATTCCAGTGCTAAAAGTACCCGAACCACAAAATGTCCATTTTGAGAAAATCGAGGCAGTGGACTTAGGTAACTATAAAAGAGGTTTTACCGACCTTACAGTGTGTGAAAATGTGACTTGAGTACTTTTAGCACTAGGCTCTTCAACTGTGCCTTGAGGGACAGACCCTCCAATCTCAGATGGAAATTCTGAGCAAACTAATGGCTGATACAACAAGGAATTAGAGAAAGGGAGGCGTGTGTCACCTGTTTGGTGAGCAAAGTCTGCACAGAGGAAAGATCCCGACCGAAATCATCTGTCTTCAGGCTATTCTCTTTCTCACCTGACAAAACACAGAGATAAGATATACTTTACTGAACCCCTTGGGGTATTTCGTCCTCTGCGCTTGACCCATCCCAGTTACTGAGGAGCAGTGGGCAGCCACAGTGCAGCGCCCAGGAACCAACTCCAGTTCCAAAGCCAGTACATTGGACAGAAGCACAGGCAGAAGATGTTATATCATTAAAAAGCACTTACTGTAGTGACCAAATACCATAATGCGGCAAAACCACTTTTATACTGTTAACTGTGACCACCTATCTTTAAGGTGAAGACAAACTCTGAAATTAGCAAAAATCTCCAACATTGTAATTTTCTACACTGTTTGGAGTGGTTTGATATATCTATATTCATGTCAAAAAACTCCAAATGTACAAAAAATGCAAGCTTAAGTCATGTATTCTTGTAACTGCCATGAAAATAATAACTTATTAGTGAACTTTTTATATACATGTCTCATTAAAATGCCTCTATTTTGCTCCAACTTGGTCTTCTTAAAATATGCCAAAAAAAAGGGACAGAGCAAATATTTGAATTTCCAGCATTTCCAAATGTTTACAGCCAGGTGTAATTTGAGACTGTGCAAATGAAGGAAAACAGGTAATTCCTTTTAGCTCGCAAAGAGGGAAATGCTAAAATTCAGTCACTTTTTGCAATATATCCATTTAATCAACATTCTTACAAAATTTGAATGAATCTGCGCAAAAACTGAGAAAAACTGAGGAAAGCAAAAAGAAACATTTTCAAGATGGCGCCGTTACCGTACCAACTAAAATAATTTTACATCTAATCAATTTTTTTTTTACATTTTTATCTAAAAATGATTATTAAAAATGGGTTCACTGAATATATATTTCTGAACCTTCTCCCTCCCCTCAATCAGAGAGCACAGGAGAAAAGTAGGCATCGAGTTGACCATCTTGTCAGCACAGAAAATCTTTGTTCACTCACCGATCCAGGACTCCACCACGTCAGCCTTCCAGTTGAACTGCAGGAAGGCGGAGTTCTCGTCCAGCTTGGCCTTTCTCTGAGTGGCAGCTCGCTCCAGTTCAGCCACACGCTCCCGCAGAGCCTTCATACGAGCGGCAATGTTCTCCACATGGTGATTATTCTGTGGCAGCGGGGAACAACAAAGCAAGGGTCAGCCAGTCAGGATCAGTGCCTCTTGGGGACCAACCAATCAGAGTCAGAACCATACAGGGACCAACCAATCAGAGTCAGAACCATACAGGGATCAACCAATCAGAGTCAGAGCTATACAGGGTAGGGATCAACAATTCAGACTAAGAACCATGCAGGAATCAACCAATCACACTCAGAGCTATACAGGGATCAACCACTCAGACTTGGAATCTGACAGTGATCAACCAATCAAACTCAGTCAAGAGCCATACAGTAATCAAGAAATCAGACTCAGAGCTATACAGGGATCAACCAATCAGAGTCAGAGCCATACGGATATCAACCAATTAGATTCAGTCTGAGCCATACAATGATCAACCACTCAGACTCAGACCCATACATGGATCAACCAATCAGACTTAAGGCTATATAGGGATCAGCAAATCAGACTCAGACCCATAATGGGATCAGCCAGTGAAGCTAACTGCCATCAGGAGATCAAACAATCAGGCAAAGTGTCACTGTGGTACAGGAACCAACAATTCAAGCTCAGAGCGATGTGTGGATTAACCAATCAGAGCTGTGAGTATATATGTCTGTGCGAGTACCTTCTTCACCAGCTGGTCTCCATTGGCGCACACATCATTCACCCTGTCCCTGTGTACGGTGAAGTCCGTCTCAAAGGCCTCGTGCTTTTTCAGCAAACCCTGCAAGAGTGATCACAAAGTCTGTCACACTGCTCTGCCAAATGCACGTCCATGGAACAGAATCAAAGCAGAGTGTTCAGTGAAATGACGTGGTTTTGGAGTGGCCTAGTCAAAGACCTGACTTCAGCCCAGTAAAGATACTGGATATGAAACTGAGTTGTTCATGAGAAGGAACAGACAAATTCAAAATGCTGGAATTAAACCAATTCTGCAATACAGAGTGAGAGGCAACTCCCAGTGTAATGTGAAATACTGAAACACAATTATAGGAAGCTTTACAGTCGCAGTAATTGCTGCTAAAGGTGTTGGAACCGGTTGTTAAGTTTAAAGGGGCAATTACTCTTTTACAGGGGAGGTATGACTTTTTTATTTATATGAATGAAATAATTAAAATGTGTTTTGTGTGTGTTTGAGTTACAACACACTGCCGTAAGCAGTCTTTGCATGCGTGCATGTTTGTGTGCGTTTGTGTTTATGTTTAAGTGTTTGCATAAGTGTGTACGTGTGAGGTGTAACACATCTCTCTCTGCAGCGTATACGTGTGCTCTTGTGTAAGTGTGTGTGTGTGTGTGTGTGTGTGTGGGAGGACACTGCTCTTAGTGGCGTATGTGTGTGTGCATAAGTGTGTGTTTGCATATGTATGTGCACATGTGAGTGCTTGTGTGAGTATGTGTGTGTGCACGTGTGTGCTTGTGTGAGATTGTGTGTGTATGCATGTGTGTGTCTACATGAGTATTGTGTGTGCATGTGTGTTTATGCATGCGTGTGAGGTGTAACACACCCCTCACCTGCACAGCTGCCAGTGTGTCTCCATAATCCTCACTGCCCACCACATTCAGCTTCTCATTAATCCAGGCCTCCTCTTCCTCCACATTTGCCACAAACTGCTGGTACTCCAGAGATTCCTCCAGCCTCTTACCACTGAAACACACACACACACACACACACACACACACACAAAAAAAATTATGCTCCACACCCCCTGGCAATTTCAACTTAGGAGAATCTCTTAAAAAACCAGAACTTGTGCATTGGCCATTTGGCTCAAGTAAATCTACCTAAGTGGCCAGATTACCCACAATACAGTGCATCAACCCCCACAAAAAAAAAAAAACAAAAAAAAAACAGTTTTGGCTGCAATTTTTCCTGTCTCTACCATTAGCAGTAAAGTCTTAAAATCTGACAGGGAAACTGGAGAAGGTGATTTTCAACATGCTGGGTCTCATTTCAAATTACTAGCATAAGTTAAATACTGAGTAAGCTTGACCATATCTTTGCCACAGCAGTATGTTACAGCTGACTTTAGAATTCAATGCCAACAAATTAAAGTCAAACCGGGGGAGCAATGCAGTGCTATAACTTAATTTTTATTTTAAACTAGCTGATATTACCTACATAACCAGCTCACAGCATTTCAGTTCATAGGCGACAATAGTGAGGGCAATAGTGCCAGTTAGCTTGTATTTCCTATTTAAGATTAATTTCAAGCCTCACAAGCCTTATTTTTCTGGTTAGCTAATTGTCCGATATGCAACCCAAATGAACTGCCGGATGTGTAAAACACAAGCAATGGTAAATGGCGTTTTCGTGGTTTCTGTCGCAAACTTCTGAGTACAAGTGTGGTCCAATTCAAAAACAAACCACTCCTTCCCTTGTTCCTCCCCTCGGTTTGAGCGCAGACTCCTGTATGTTTGGTCCTGCGTCACATCCTCCCAAATGAAGTGACCAGGGCGAGTGGGGGAAGATGATACAGTCACTGATTGGACCACAGCTCTGGTGTCACACGGACAGGACATCTGGAGGGTCAGAGGTCGTGTTGGGCTGACAGAGAGAAGCGAAGGCGGGTCTCACCGTGCGGCAGCCAGGTCCTTCAGCTCCTTCCAGTGCTCCCTGAACTGAGCCATCCGCTGCTGGATCTCCTCCTTACCGATGGTGTTATCATCCGAGAGCTTCTTCCCTGTGTCCAACACCGACTGAGGAGACGCACACACACACACACACACACACACAAAGAGAAGCAACGAAAGCTCAGAATGTGCTCTTTAGTGACATGTAATTGTTTGATAATAAATCTGTATTTGCGGTGCCAAATCAATAAAAAGGTGTTTGTGTATCAGAGTTGAGGACAATATCATGCAGCCACTTCAGGAAATTAACAGAGATTAAATTAATTATAAATTAATCCTCAGATATTATGGCCCATTTTTAATTCTTAATATTTCAAGCCTGCAGTTTTGAGCAGGCAAATATATGGACAGCTAGCACCCAGATGGCAAGACACTCAGGGCCAGAATCAGCTCAGATTTCCTTGAATTGTTGTTTTTAGGACAGGCAAGAGGCAAGCTTCTGAGAAATACTCATGAATGGGAAGATGAGAGCTTTGGGGTGTACCTGAACGGCTGGAATAGATGTGTAGTTTCAGAGTGTACCTGTATGACGGAGATGGGAGGGCAGTGTCGGGGTGTACCTGTGTGGCTAGGATAGATGGGCAGTTTTGACCTGTGTGACTGAGATAGATGGGCAGTTTCGGGGTGTACCTGTGTGACTACAATAGATGTGCAGTGTTGGGGTGTTCCTGTATGGCTAAGATTGGAGGGCAGTTTTGGGGTGCACCTGTATGACAAGGATAGATGTGCAGTTTCGGGGTGTACCTGTATGACAGAGATAGGAGGGCAGTTTGGGGTGTACCTGTATGACTGAGATAGGAGGGCGGTTTTTGGGGAGTACCTGTATAACTGAGATAGGAGGGCGGTTTTTGGGGTGTACCTGTATGACAGAGATAGGAGGGCAGTTTGGAGTATACCTGTATGACAAAGATAAGAAGACAGTTTTTGGGGAGTACCTGTATGACAGAGATAGGAGGGCAGTTTTTGGGGTGTACCTGTATGACAGAGATAGGAGGGCAGTTTGGGGTGTACCTGTATGACTGAGATAGGAGGGCAGTTTGGGTGTACCTGTATGACAAAGATAAGAGGACAGTTTTTGGGGCGTACTTGTATGACAGAGATAGGAGGGCAGTTTTTGGGGTGTACCTGTATGACAGAGATAGGAGGGCAGTTTGGGGTATACCTGTATGACAGAGATAGGAGGGAAGTTTGGAGTGTACCTGTATGACAAAGATAGGAAGGCAGTTTTGGGGTGTACTTGTATGACAGAGATAGGAGGGCAGTTTCTGGGGTGTACCTGTATGACAGAGATAGGAGGGCAGTTTCTGGGGGTGTACCTGTATGAAAGAGATAGGAGGGCAGTTTGGGGTGTACTTGTATGACAGAGATAGGAGGGCAGTTTTGGGGTGTACTTGTATGACAGAGATAGGAGGGCAGTTTCTGGGGTGTACCTGTATGACAGAGATAGGAGGGCAGTTTCTGGGGTGTACCTGTATGAAAGAGATAGGAGGGCAGTTTTGGGGGGTACTTGTATGACAGAGATAGGAGGGCAGTTTTGGGGTGTACCTGTATGAAAGAGATAGGAGGGCAGTTTGGGGTGTACCTGTATGACTGAGATAGGAGGGCAGTTTTTGGGGTGTACCTGTATGGCTGAGATAGGGGGGCAGTGTAGGGGTGTACCTGTATGGCCGGCTCATGGGTACCCAGGTCTGCCTCCAGTCTCTTGTGTTTCTTCCTCAGGTTCTGGACTCCAGTCAGATCACGGCCATAGTCCTCTGAGCTCACCAGCAGTTTTTTCTCTCTGAGTGAACATTAAAGATCAGATTTTAGGCTTCACAATTCGCTAAAATGCATAAGGCGAATCTCTAAAACAGCCTTAATGATCTGAAGAGCAGCCTCTTAGATAGCCTCTAGGAGAGTGACAGCATTTCCCATTATTTATATCCAACAAATGCAGTGAAACAGGGTAATACAATAGAAAAGTGAGGGTATTCCACACATTGACGCCAAGACAGGAAGTTGACTTGCCATATTAACAAACTGGGCTTTTAACTACCTGTTCAGCAAAAGGATCATGCCGCAATCTACCTGGACCCTCTTGTGAACCTGATTAAGGTTATTTTTTTAAGTTTAAGTTCTTAAGTTATTTAGCCAGTGCGCTAAAACTCAGTACTTTTAGTTAGTAGCAGTAACAGTAACATCAGCATAAGAGCGCTCCGTTAAGGGTTAATCACTATTAAAGACACACTCCATACCACAGGCTAGCTTTGTCATAATAATGACCAGAAGTCAATGGAAAAGGCGTTAATTAGATTTTTTAGCCTTTGTATATTGACTTCTATTAATCATCCTCATAGATTAGCAGTTAGCATGGAGTGTCCCTTTAACATGGAGCCAGGTCTGCAGTAACACCCCCAGGGCCCCAGAGGGCGCCCGCACACTGACTTGATCCAGGACTCCTCGTCGTCCAGGTCTCTGAAGAACTGGTGCAGGCGGTGGGACTCGTCCAGCTTGCCACGGCGAGCAGCGGCCATGTTCTGGATCTTGGCAAATCTGGCGTTGACGGCAGCACGTTTCTCCTTCACCAGGGAGGTGTCGAAAGCGTCACTCGTCATCAAGCTATCGGCCTGGCCATTCAGGTCCTTCAGGCGCTCCTGAGGGAAGGGAAGAGAGCTGACAATGAATTACTGTCCTTTCAGCAGGACTGACCTCAGGTCAACATGATATGTAATCAGGTCTCCGTGCGATTAATGTTCATACCCAGGAAAGCTGATCCATGAACAGTGTGAGACTAATCTTATCACAACTGTGTAATGAACAACAAGCTTTCATGAGTATTTCATGAAGCAGGGTAACAAAATTGGCTGAATAACTGCACTGAATAAAAGCCAAAATGGCCATTTTCACTTCAGTCCACGTCCCAGATTTGGGACAGGATTGGGTTTTAATCACTGTAATTATCCAGCTAACTCCATTATCCTTCTTCATCAAATACACCCCTTTCACTCAGGTCAGAAAGTTATCAGACTTGATAATGGTCTCTTAAGGTAGTTTACTGCTATAAAAATACCACTATCATTTCCACATTTTTCACACGCCATTTCTCAAAAATAGTGGCAAAGCCACTGCGCCCACTTGGCCAAACGTGGCCAAAATGGAACGCCCCCTATTGGCCATAGTATCGGTCCGATTGGGCTGAAAATCAAACTTGGTCAGGACCTTAAGACGCTATATACACATATGAAATATGAAAAGGATCGGTGAAAAACTGAAGACGCTAGTGCGCAGACAAGCCAAAAGTTTACGCATGCACGCACGGATGCACGACACACTGATGCCTTTTGGCCAAGCGGGCAAAAAATTGGAGCATCTTAGCTCGTAGAATAAGGGAGCTAGAGCTGTTTGAAGTTTTGCAGAAAAGGCCCCCGGTGGCCAAACCGAGAATCGCAGCATGCCCAAAATCGAACTGGGGCTAGATCTTGGGCCCATATACATGCATATGAAATATGAAAACAATCCTTTGAAAAGTGAAGGCACTATTGCAGTGAAACAAAATCTGAGCATTTACAACCTTGACCTATATAACCTTTAAATTTAGGTCAAATCAAAAACCCATTATATATATGATGAACCCTTGGCAGAACAACCTACAGTATAAATTTGAGCATCTTAGCTTGTAGAATAAGGGAGCTAGAGCTGTTTGAAGTTTTGCAGAAAAGCCCCCCTGGTGGCCAAACCGAGAATCGCAGCACGCTGAAAATAGAACTCGGGCTAGATCTTGGGCCCATATACATGCATATAAAATATGAAAAGGATCCGTTGAAAAATGAAGGCACTATTGCACTGAAAGAAAATCTGTGCATTTTACGACCTTTGACCTACATAACCTTGAAATTTAGGTCAAATCAAAAACCCTTGACATGATGAACCCTTGGCAGCAGAACCTACAGTAAAAATTTGAGTATCTTAGCTCGTAGAGTAAGGGAGCAAGAGCTGTTTGAGGTTTTGCAGAAAAAGCCGCCTGGTGGCCAAACCAAGAATGGCAGCATGCCCAAAATCGAACTCGGGCTAGATCTTGGGCCCATATACATGCATATAAAATATGAAAAGGATCCGTGGAAAACTGAAAGCTGTATTGCGCTGAAACGACGTAACGCACGCACGCACGCACTTACGGACGCACAACAGACCACCACTAATGACCCTAAGTACAGCATAAGCCCCTTGGGCCTGTCGGCCAAGCGGGCTAAAAACCGCTAGTCCAATTTTAATGAAGTTTGGAACATAAATAGTTTACAGCATGATGGTTGTCCTGAACCTAAAAAATATGGCCCTTTTGGTACTCTTTTAATTTCAGGGGGTGCTGAATATATAATGAGGTAGAGAATTTTCAAGTCAAGAGCACAATTTCAAAAAACTTTTGGATTTTGTTAAAGTATCCAACTTTAAGAGGTTTAGCCCATAGATGCTGGATCAGGCAACCTGTATGCAAAATAAGAAGTTGATACGTCTATTAGTTACTGAGGTATGGTGTTTTGAAATTGTCATGATATGGCCCTTTGCAGCCGCCATCTTGGACACCTAATTTGCATAATTTATGCAATTCACCTCCATCCCTGCTAATTTGAATGTTTGTTTCTCATATCAAAAAAGCAATTTGATGTAAGTGATGAAATAATGATTTTCATGCTTAATAGCAGTATTCTACCTTAAACTCACCAAAGTTGATCAACAACTTGTGTAAAAAAGCAATCACATTGTGCGTGAGCCATGTTCACACTAAGAGCAACTGATCTGTTGTCAAGCAGCCAGAACAGTGGTCATTACATATTGCCTCCCAAACCAGTGATTTATAACCAGTGTTAGAAGAAGCAATGTGTTCGCTAAAGTGGAGACGGGACACCATGAAACCTAATTAAGCATCTGCAGCAGGATTGCCTCCTTGTTCCTCGTTGGTTAAATCTTGAGCTTCAAGGGTGTATTGACCAATAGCAAGAGTTAGAGGAGATGGGGGAGGGGCACAATACCTCATGGGCAGAGATGTCTGCCTCCAGCAGCTGGTGCTTCTTCAGCAGGTTGTTTACGGAGGCCAAATCCTTCCCATAATCCTCAGAGGCAAGCAAAGCCTCCACCTGTTACAGGGGGTGGAAGAGCAGGACAGGGACGTTAGGATGGAGAAGGAGATCAAAAGAGGAGGAGGGGGAGGTGAGGGAGACAGAAAGAGAAAGAGAGATGGAGATGAAAGAGATAGGAGATAGAGAGAGTGAGAGAGGATGTGTGAAAAGAGAGAGACAGCTATTAAGAGGAGAAAGAGAAATGGCCAATCTATGTGGGCAATGATTGAAATTTGAGCTCAGTTTTAATGAAGAAAATGAACTACTGTACAAAGGCAAAGGCTACATCCCAATTCTCTTAAATAGGTGGCCTTTTTCCTTTCCTCTCCGATGTTCCTTGACCTCATTAGGAAACATCACACGGGTCAAGGGACAGTTGCAGGGAGATTTGAAAGGTACTTTGGGACATGTTTGGGAGAAGTATAATAAATACTGACTGATACAATATGAAAAATTTGAGTAATAAGTTACGCAATCACTGCAACTGTGAAGGATTGTGATCCATAATTGACCATTCCTTTCGTCCAAGGTTGGTCTTGTGTTTCCTTACAAGAAGGGAGCAAAGAAGGGCCTAACTGCCTCCTTTCTTTATGAAAAAGACAACTCCTTGTTTTAACTGCCAGTCAAACTATTTCTAGGTCTTAGCCATTCTCAAGGAAGGTTGCTTGCTCTAGATAGAATTCAAATTTGCCTACCATTTACCGGTGCAACTGAACTTAGCTGCAGTTATTACATTTCCCACGAAGAAAGACTAAAATATAAAGATCATTTAACAAAGTGTGAAATGCAAGTAACTGTTATATGTAACTTCAAATCCAACAGCAAAACATGTTATCAAGATAAAAACCATGTTTATAAGAAGTTCTCATTAAGTTAGGAACAATTTATGAAAATTTAAGAGAATGAAACAAAGTTGTTGAAAAGGCTCAGTGATCCATGGGGCTCCTCACAGAACGTATGAGTTAAATAATTTATCAGGAAGAAAACCATGACAGAAGTGCTTTTCGTGTAATTTCTCTGTTGGGTTCACCTCAGACAGCCAGAAGTCGAAGTCCTTGATGCCGGTGTTGAAGTTCTGCTGCCTGTTGGCCTCCTTCAGTTTCTCACTCTTCTCAGCCGACTTGTGGACCAGGAACTGCCATTGCTCATCCAGAGCTCCCAGACGCACCTGAGAGAGAGAGGGAGGGAGGGAGGGAGAGAGAAAGAGAGAGGGAGAGAGGGAGGGCAGGAGGGAGGGAGGGAGAGAGAAAGAGAGAGAGAGAGAAAATTGAATACAGAAAATACAAAAACTACACAACTGAAATGAGGGATTGTCCGAGCAGACCGTGGTTAGCCTTGAGGCAGGGTAATAGCAAGATATATGGGCTTCCAGAAAGAACACACACTCACACACACACATTCATGCTCCCACATGCACGCACACATACACACACACACATGCACTTGCCTGCACACGCACATGCGCGCACACACACACATGCACAAACACACATTCACGTGCCTACACACACGCATTCATACGTCCGCACACACACACACACACACACACACACACACACACGTATTACCTTCACAGCATCCTCACTCCCAGCACACGCACCCCTCTGGATGAGGGAGTTGCCGGTGTCAATGACGCCGCGGATACGGTCAGCGTTTGCATGGAGCTCAGCCTCGAAGGCCTGGTGCTTCTGGTGTTTACTCTACAGAGCAAAGCAAGGATATATGACAGCTTATAGGAAAGCCATAATGCTTCATAAACTGAACCAGCTCAAAGGACAGTTTTAATACTTAATGCACTGAGCCAGCGCAAAGGAGACCTACACTACTTAATACACTGAGTTACCAGTAGCTCATAGGACAGCTATAATACTTAATACGCTGAGTCAGCTCATAAGACAGCAA
Source organism: Gymnothorax javanicus (assembly GCA_029692085.1). NCBI lineage: Eukaryota > Metazoa > Chordata > Actinopteri > Anguilliformes > Muraenidae > Gymnothorax > Gymnothorax javanicus. The sequence goes on along the minus strand of CM056194.1, from coordinate 119,036,707 downwards.
TAATGCTTTATACACTAAGTCAGCTCAAAGGACAGCAATAATACTTCATATGCTGAGTCAGGTCATAGGCCAGCTGACTTGCTTTATGCACTAAGCCAAGTGATAGGACAGTTCTAACAGTTAATAACTCGGGTTAGATCAATGGATGGTTATACTGCTTCTTATCCCATAAGTGATTTAAATCGGTGATATACAGGTTTGGTATCACACACGTGTGATACAGCATTTTCACGTTGCGATTGGTCAGATTCTGTTCAATGACAAACGTCAACTAATATGTTCGTAAAGGTAACTTTACCAATTCTGCTGGTAACCGTTCACCATCGTTGGCATTTGCTTCCAGTGGACAGTTCATTCAAGTCAAAGGGATGAATAATTCGTAGGCTAGCCTGCTATCGCTTTTGGCCAGTAAAGTAATAAGTTACACATGTAACTGTTGTCGTAGTCAGCTAAATTTATTAATTTAATGGCGAAAAGCATTAGCATACTAGCAAGCGAATTATTCACCTCATTGACTTGAATAGAATGCTAACCGGAAGCTAACGTTAATGCTGTTTTCCATTTTCCAGATAATACGAGGCTGACACTCGGGATAAATAGGATTTCAAATTCGTGAGCCCAAGATATAAAATTGATGAAAGTTGAGTAATACCTTCTACTTATTCCTTGCCGAAGGCTCGGAGTAAATGAAAATGACGTCTCTTGTTGCATAAATACCTTGGGCTCACTCACTGGAGATCCTCTATATACAGAGCCTGGTCATTAAAGAACTGTAAAGTATTACTGAGTAGACTCGTAACCAACAGTTCTGAGAAACCTGACCAAATGAGTATGCACAAGAGCATTAAGGAGAAGAAACAGGCAAAGGCATGTATAGGTGCAGACCAACACGGAACAGACAGAAAGACAGACTTACAGACTTAGCACTGACAAACACACAAACAAGCACTAATGCTCCACTTACCAGCAGTTTGGACAACTGAAAACAGACAGCAAAAACAGAAGAGTCAGACTTCCTTTTTTCACAATTTCTCAAGCAACTTAACTGAATAGATTTTAAGTCAATACTGCTCAGTGTTTTGTTTGTTTGTGCCCCAGTCCTGCTACATTACCAAAATAAAGGAGAGATAGTGGAGATTACCTTGACATGTCCATATCTCAGTTTGCCCCAGAATTATAAATAGATTACGGTCAAGGGCCATACCTGAAACAGCCTCCCACAGAATGCTCAAAATATATGCAAACTCAGGGAAACCCCAGGAATACGCACATTACCCAGGAAAATTAATTACAGCACAGGCAAAGTTTGGCATTATAACTTTTCAATTCAGCGTAAGCAAGTAGGCTTTTTCAGATGTAGACAACGGAAAAAGTCAGTTTGTGCTTTTAGTCCACACTGAATGCCCCGAGACTGGATGTCTCCAGGTGTGGTTGGGCAGGGTTTTAAGTGTGGCCAGGTAGGGTGTTGGGTGTGACTGGGCAGGGTTACAGGTGCGGGCAGGTAAGTTGGTGAGTGTGGCAAGGTTGACGGTGATGGGCGGATAGGGTTTTGGGTGGGGCTGATTGGTGTTGTGGGATTGGCTTAGAGGGGTTGAGGACATGGCCCAGTTGGGTTGTGGGTGTAGGTGGGTGGAGTTCAAGGAGTGGCCCAATAGGATTCTGGGCGTGGCTGGGCAGAGTTCCAGTGTGGTTGTGGGCATGGTCAGATGCAGATGGTACCTGAATGTTGGTGGGGTCCTTGTAGGACTCGTCGGTGGCGGTCTGCAGCTTCTCGCTGATCCAGGCCTCGATCTCGTCCACATCGCGGCTGAACTGCTGCAGGGTCTGAGACTCGCCCAGCTTAGAGCGTTTTTCTATCATCTGAGCCTTCAGCCTCCGCCACCTGACGCACACCCCATAATACAACCTCTCAGGCAAGGGAAGGGCCAGGCTACAGTGAGCTATTACCCTAAGTACAACGAGCCAAGTTACCCTGGCTGCAATGAGCTACATTACCCTGGCTACAATGAGCCAAATTACCCTGGATATGATGAGCTAAATTACTCTGGCTAGAATGCGAGAAAACTACCCTGGCAACAAATAAGATAAGTTACCTTGGCTATGATGCACTAACTGGTTGCATACATGATGCACATACTGATCATAGATCATAGTAATAATTTTTGGCCAATTGTCACAGACAGATTATTCTGGAACAAGAATAATTTTCATTTTCAATTGAGATTTTGCAATAACTCATTTTAGTCCAAGGCTAAGCTTCAACATCACATAGGGACAGGAGAACAGTTTTGTGGTGTCATTGTTGGTCTCATAAAAAAGAGCTGGAACAATATCAAATAACTGTCTTAGAGGAAAATATCAGACAGCTGTCTCACTGGTAAAACTGAGGGCTGCTTGACAGTAAATCTGTACGATAAACAGCATCACGGGTCACTCACCGGTCCAGCACTTGGTTGCGGCGGTTGGAGATGTCCGGTTTGGCGTAGTGGTTGGTGCTGATCAGCTGATCAGCAAACGACTGCAGTGCAGCGATCTTCTCCTCCTGTAGTGCAACAGGGCAGAGAGGAGGGACAGGTTATACAGTCACCAATCTCAACTGTACAGCGCCATGAAAATGTGTTTACAGGAGTGCTGTTGGAAAAAGTTTAGAAGGCCAGCCACTCCATGAAAGATACATCACTGTTAAAATTTTATCCATTCAGAGATAAAGGCTACAGTGGTTAGCTGGAGTCCAAAACTCTTAACTTTACAAGGCTTTCAAGACTTAACAAGTCTCCCTTCCATCTCTTCCAGAAGTTCTTTTGATCGTGGCATAGTGTGGAGTTTGTTGAGACCTCTTCGCATTGCTGTAAAGGTTCTATTAAAGTGATGTCTAGATTCAATAGGACTGGCAGTAATTAAGTCCGGAAATATCAGGTTTAATTTAACCAAATTATCAATTAAATTTTGACTGAGGAGCCAAGAGTCCAATTTCTCTTACACAATGGCCATATACTGTTTGGTAACTTTTAATAACTTCAATGAATGACATGATCATTAAAAAACTGCATTGTGTACTTGCTCAAGTTTAATTTCACTGATAATGTTTTTTTTTTGTTTGAAGAGTAACAAACATGCAAAACTTAAAGAAATCAGAAGGGGGGCACTGAGTTTTTTTTGGCAATGTGTAAATGAGCACACAAGCACACACACATACACACACACACGCAATGCGCATACACACATATACACACTGGGAGAGGTCAGTAGCAGTGGTCAGGACACGGACACACAAACACACACACACATACACACTGGGAGAGGTCAGTAGCAGTGGTCAGGACATGGACACACACACACACACACACACACACACACATACACACTGGGAGAGGCCAGTAGCAGCGGTCAGGACATGGCAGAAGTCACATGGGCTTCTCTTATGTACATACGGTAAGTAAGAGCAGCAGGGGTCAGGAACAAGTCAGGTATAGGAGGGCTCCCGCAGTGTTAAAAGTCAGTAGGGGATGTAGTCACTGGGTGAGGACATGGGCACTGACCTGCATGTTGATGGGTTTGTCAGTAGGAGAGGACAGCAGTACTTGAGTGTTATGGAAGAACCTAGCAAGTCTAATTTTGGTTGAGACTAAGTTAGGACCATTTTTGTACTTATTAGGCTTTACCTCATCATATACAGTAAGATACATGAAAAATAATCTTTGATTTCCTGTTTTCCTGTGGCAAAACCAAGCAAGTCATTGGTATTTAATCAGATGTCAAGTAAAAATTAAGGAAGTTGATCTTTGTTGGTTCTTAGACATAAAATGTTCTATTTTTTAATGATAAAACCTGGTCAGTGAATTAGCCAGTTATGAAGCAGCATACCTATATTATCTGATCTGTGAGGTAAGTCCCCATGCAGAGCATTGGATGTGCAGGACATTCATGGTCAGAATTCGTAATTCATGCAATTCACGTGCTAATAACGACTGAAAAATGGCTTTAAGAGGGAAGCAGATGCTGGAGTTAACACTGAAAAACTGTCAAATGCCACTGCAGCTGCATAATCGTTAGGTTTTTGTCCATCATTTTGAGATTTGACATTTTATATTTTCAGATGGAAAAATTTCTTAAGTCATATTGCCAGGGATACTAATAAAAAAGAAAAAAAATTCCTCCATAAATATCTCTTATTATGTAATGAACGAATAACGACCATGTCAGTTTCATTGTCGGACAAGAGCTTAACCCCAGAGGGATACAGTTTTCTGTCTTTTTCTCGGAATCAGCTTTTTGTTACTTACTAGATTTTTGCACACCACTCAAGAGTACTGACCTGCAACTTAAAGGAGGACTATCATCAGGAAATTTCTGCCCTCCTGTTATTTCAATTTGTTAATCTCGTGCTAGTTAAACTGCATTCATATAGATCAGTTGGCTAATTGACGAAAAAATTTAATTTAATTGAGCCCATTGGGCAGCGCCATTATTTTCCGTAGCACCTGTCTTCTCTGATTCTCGGGCGTGAGATCGTGACGTCAGCACGGCGGTCTGGCGCTTCCAGGCATCATGGCCGATGCACTTCATTTAATGAGATTTTCTCGTCAGTGAATAGATCCGAAATCGCTTTGAAAATGCTGCATTGTCAGGCATACGGTTGTGTCAACGACACTAAACAGAAGATGGCCGGTGTGACAATGCACACATTCCCAAAGGACAGGGATTTAATTCGTCGTTGGGTTATAAACTCGCACAATGGCACATTGCAGATCACTGATCAGGGATGCTTTGTTTACACTCTCAGCCACCGCGTTCACGTCACGATCCCGTGCTTTTGCGGGCTGAAACTCTGTCTTGCGTGGCTTGAGTTCAAAATAATGGCGGCCGCCGTTTTGGATTTTATCATGGAAATTACGGGCAATTATCGCCAATTACGTGGAAAGGACTAATTATCTTGCAGAAATACTTGAAGGAGGTGCTGTTGGACTTCATTGCAGTTAATACAAGTCGAAACAGGTAAGCGTGAAAATCCTCTTTTAATGGGTTTGTCAGTATGAGAGGACAGCAGTATTGACCTGCACCTTAATAGGTTTGTCAGTAGGAGAGGACAGCGGTACTGACCTGCACGTTGATGCGTTTGTCAGTAGGAGAGGACAGCACTACTGACCTGCATATTGATGGATTTGTCAGTAGGAGAGGACAGCAGTACTGACCTGCACGTTGATGGGTTTGTCAGTGGGTGAGGACAGCAGTACTGACCTGCACGTTGATGGGTTTGTCAGTAGGAGAGGACAGCAGTACTGACCTGCACGTTGATGGGTTTGTCAGTAGGAGAGGACAGCAGTACTGACCTGCACGTTGATGGGTTCATCAGTAGGAGAGGACAGCACTACTGACCTGCATATTGATGGATTTGTCAGTAGGAGAGGACAGCAGTACTGACCTGCATATTGATGGATTTGTCAGTAGGAGAGGACAGCAGTACTGACCTGCACGTTGATGGGTTTGTCAGTGGGAGAGGACAGCAGTACTGACCTGCACGTTGATGGGTTTGTCAGTAGGAGAGGACAGCAGTACTGACCTGCACGTTGATGGGTTTGTCAGTAGGAGAGGACAGCAGTACTGACCTGCACGTTGATGGGTTAATCAGTAGGAGAGGACAGCAGTACTGACCTGCACGTTGATGGCCTTGTCGAAGTCCTCGTGCTTCTTGATGAGGGCCTCCACACTGTCCAGCGAGTCGCCCTTATCATCACTCGCCAGGAAGGCCTCCCGCGCAGCCATCCAGATCTCAGCCTGCTCACAGTCACGATTAAACAGCTGCGGCCACAGGAACAGGGGAGAGGAGGAGTTTACTGGTCAGATTCTGCCTTATATGTCTGTGTTTGTAAGAGTATGTGTGCGCGTGTGTGTGTGTGTGTATGTATGTAAGTGTTTGTGTGTGTGCGTGTGTGTGTGCGTGCGTGCGTGCATGCGTGCATGTGTGCGTGAGTGTGTGTGTGTGCGCGCGTGCATGCGTGCGTGAGTGTGTGTGTATGTGTGTGTGTGTGCATGAGTGTGTGTGTGTGTGTGTGTGTTGGTTCACCTGTAGCTGCAGACATTGCTCCAGCATGACGCGGCGTTGGGCCCAGGCCTTCTCTAGCCCCGCCCTCTCCTGGTCCAGGGCGTGCAGCTGCTGCTGTATGTCTGCACTGGCATAGTGTCCTTTCTCCACAAGCTGCTTCCCGTACTGCTCAAAGGCCTGGAACGTTCCGGCGCGTGCGTCGATCTCCGTACGGTGCTCCTGGGAGAATAAGAACAGGAAGAGCTCAGTGGAGCAGTGCATTGTGGGGGAATGGAAACTCTGGGCCGAGAAGTTTTGGCTTTCGCTACAGGAAAAATTTGTATTTAATGTGGCAAAATGATTGAGAACAAGACATCATGTGTCAGGCCTACAAGTGACAGTTGGAGGACTCTGCACAGTGGGTGTGGCTTATCATTATGGGTGGGGCTTGTTCTTGGGGGCATGGCCTGAGAGGCAGTACCTGGTGTCTCTCCAGCAGGGCTTCAGCTCCTGTCACATCCTTTGCCAGCTCATCTGAGGAGACCAGGCCTCTGATGCCATTAATCCAGGACATCAGATCCCTGTGGACACAGACACACACACACACACACACACACACATATACATTGTGTTTTCATGTTTTGTGGGAACATCCCATAGACTTACATTAATGCCCTAACTGCTTACACTGACCTTAACCATAAACACTCCATGAATCTAATCCTAACCCTAGTTCTAACCTTAACCTTAGCTCCTAACTAAACCATCAAAGAATTCAGTATTCAGTCAATCGAGGGGAGACTTGGTCCCCATAAGAGGTAGGAGTACTCGCGCACGCACACACACACACACATGCACACACATACGCACACATGGCTATGACTCTCAGAATTACACTGAACAACATCACTCCTTCTCTCTCTCTCTCCCTCCCTCCCTCTCCCTCTCTCAGTACCTGAAGTCACTGAGGAATCGCTGGAGGTCATGAGAACTCCCCAGTCTCTCCTTGCGCTGGTCGGCTCGCCCCACCAGGCTGGTCCAGGCTGCGTTCAGCTCACTGCGCTTCTCGGTGATGTCATCGGCTGCCTCCGGGTGTGACTGCATGAGTCGCTCCGCTGTCTCGCCCAGCGACTTCACCTGAGAGCGTGGGGGGGGAACACAGATCCACAGGGTAAAACTCCGCCCCAGAATTCTGCTCCAATCACCACGATATGCTAATTAGCATGACTCTCCAGCAGTGAAATCAGCAGAAAGAAATCATCGAATGGAAGACACAACTGGCAACCTTCTGACCCCGGAAATTAATATCATTCAGATTAAGGACATTTCAATTAAAAATCAGTTTGATAATGCTATTGTCACACCAAAGTAGTTCTCAGAACGTCCTGCCCTGTCCTAAAATAATCGTAAAACGGGATGTGGTCAGGGTAGAACGTGTAACTTTGGCAAAATAATGTCTAATGCACACTTCCCGTCCAAGCCCGTCCATGAAGTTCGTAAAAAGACCGTAAAAAGTTGCTACAACGTCCATTCTGTTCGCACACAGTTTGAGCCCGTTCCGAACATTTTCAAGAATGTAGTAAGAATTAGTTTGGTGTGATGGGGGTATAAGGTATTAAAGGAGCTGTGTCATCATCACTGCGCATGCTCAGAACTTACATCCTAAGAAAGTGAATCTGCTTGCCTGCAAGTCATTATCTGATACCTTCCTTGCCAACCTGTCTTCATTTTGCATTATATTTATATATTTTAGTTACTCCAGCATCATGCTTTTTATATTGAGGCGCTTTCTATGGAAGTTTGAGGATTCAAAGCACTATTTTAAGCTTGAGCCAAAGTTGTGAGCATGTGCAGTAATCATGACACAGCTCCTTTAAGGTTACTCTATTTAGGCTCACACCCAAGCGCTTGTTTGGGGCCCAACTCTCTCAGTACTGACACAAATCACACATTCTTTCTTCAGTAGAGGCATGCAGCTTCTAATTTAAAGAACAACATTCACAAGCAGTCCCAGGGACAACATATCCTGCCTGGGGGAGAAATTTTATATGATTTTTGCTTTTTCAGTTGCCTTGACCTCCACCCAATTAGGTCCAGAATTTAATCAGTTGATCCTCGAACCACAACACACCTTTCCAGAAAATGTAGTGTTATTTTATCAAACTGTTATTGCACTAAACTGCTGACAGACACACAGACAGACAAACAAATGCCATAGAAAATAATATCCCTCCCCCTTTGATGGGGTAATTAACAAGAAAAATGTAAATAACCAGGAAAGAGAGATCAATAAAACACCAGAATACCACATGGCTCTCAGCTTAAGGGTCTTCAGGGTAAAAATTTTTTTTTTTTTTTTTAATATTTCAATATTTTTGATTTTCACATAAAATAAATTTATAAAATAAATAAAGGAATGCAGTGAGATACCAGTAAACACCAAGAATCTATGTTTTTCCCCTGCCTCAATTGTTACTGGTGACTTTAAATACAAATTACCGAAAATCACAATTTTGACTGATTTTCAACCTTGTGGCATTCATAAAATCATTAATATTCATCTGATTGACTTGAAATTTGGACTGAAGTTGTATCTGTTGGAGATCCATGAAATGACATAGGATTTTCTGGATAGGTGCATCCCTAGGGGGTTAATTTTGAAAATGAAGCAAGTTGATGATAGTGATTTTCGTTATGGTTGCATAACAGGGCTCATTAAATATTCATCCTACGTCATTTCATAGAACTATCTTAAACCTTTCATATAAGACTAATTTGAGTAAAATCTGACCATGATATCAGTGCCACAAAATATTTTCAGATTTTTTCTTTAAAGTGCCGTTTCCATGGCAACCGTGAAAATTTTTTATCAAAATACTACATTTTATGAGGTTAAAATCATGTTTATTAATCCTGTATGTTTATTTCTTAGTTTTTACATTATTATGGTTATTTCTGCACTTTACCCTGAAGACCCCTTAACAGGAAACAGAAAGACAGACAGCACACATTACCAGAATAGAAAAGGCAAAACTCCTTTCAAGGACTCCAGACCCTGCAGCCCAGCAAAGCCGAGTCTGAGGTCAGAGCAGTCGCCTTTTCTGATCGCCTGGTGTTCCGGGAGCTCACCTTGTCTCCCAGGGCTGCCAGGTCTCTCTCGAAGCCCTCGTGTTTACGCTGCAGAGCTTGCACGCTTGCCAGGTCGTGACCGAAGTTGTCTGTATTTAGGGCCTGGTTCTTCTCCTCAATCCACTCCTTAGTTTCGTCAGCATCCCTGCGGAGAAGCAAGTATGTATAGGCGTGTCTACAGGTGTGTGTATAGGTTTGAGTGCAGAAGTGTGTACAGGTGTGCACAGTAATACAGGCGAGTGTTAAGGGGTGTATACACGTGTGTTTGCAGGTGTCAGAACAGGCGTGAATACAGCTGTGTGTACAGGTGTCAGTACAGGTGCGTGCACAGTAATACAGATGCATGTACAGGTGTCAGCACAGGTGTGTGCACAGTAATACAGGTGAGTGCACAGGGGTGTGTACAGGTTTCAGTACAGCTGCATGCACAGTAATACAGGTGAGTGCACAGGGGTGTGTACAGGTTTCAGTACAGGTGCATGCACAGTAATACAGGTGAGCGTATAGGGGTGTGTACAGGTTTTAGAACAGGTGCGTGCACAGTAATACAGGTGAGTTTATAGGGGTGTGTACACAGGTGTCGGTACAGGTGCGCTCACCGGTGGAATCTCTGCACCTCGTGCGCACTCCCCAGCACATGACTCCTCTCCTCAGCCAGGTGCTGCAGCGACTTCCAGCGGTTATTCAGCTCCTGCCAATCATCAACAACAACCACCAATCAGAGGACACCTTTCAGACCTCATCCAATCACAGCAAAACCATTTTCATGGAATGTTCCAGACTGCTGGGAGGGGGGAGGTTAAATAAAAAGAATGGTTTGTGATGACATGATGCCACCACGGGACATGTAGATGAAACCAAGGACATAAAAAGCAATATTGTGAATGCGTAATTAATTATTATAAACTATCAGTATTTACAGAATCATTCCTTGTAAGCTGGCACTAATCACAGGGTTCACAAATCCTAATTTAAGGCTGGATTTATGGGCCATACGGTGAGTGACAGAGACACAGGGTTAGTGTCCTTCCTGAGATGAGATGGCAGCATGCAGGTAAAAATCAGACCGGGCAGATAAAGGTACCTAACACAACTAACACAACTGTTAGAAAAGGACTCAGTGCACACAGATACACAGGTGATGGGGAAACCCTTACCTTGATGCTATTAAAGGTAGCTGTGGTTTGCACAACCAAGCGAAGGGACTAGATGGCGGTAAAAAGGGAAGAAAAATAGAGGAGAGAGGAATGAAGTGAGGAAAGAAGAGAGGGAGGAGTAGAGGAGACAGGATATTGAGATAAGCCTCTGTGTCGGGTATGAAGCAGGCCTCACTGTAGCCCAGTGTGGTGATACCCAGTCAGATACAGAGCTCCCTGTAAGCACTTAGATTTGTAAAACAGAGGAATACAAAGGGGAAGAGAAGGTCAAAGGTCACACATCATGGTAAGAGGAGTCTTTGATGGGCCTTGACCAACTATGAATCATCAAATAAGACTGCAATTTAGCTTGTGAGATTTGTGATTAGTGACGCAATATTTTCTGTCAATAACCATATAAGTGGAGTAATTTTTTACTGTAAGAGGTTTGCCCAGACGATGACGCTCGCCATTAGTGACTTTCCCATTACTGCAGCCAAGTCAATAACAGGTCTAAATGCTTCCAAATGTAGTCTAAAGGCCCGGTCACATTACCATTTAAATGGCAAAAATTTCACTCAGTCTATCATTTATACTCAAAGGCAATGGAAACGCAACACTCTAAATTTTGGTTTATTTTTGCTCAGGACCTGAGTAGTCCAATTTGAGTTCTTAATTGACCATTGGGGTCACAGTGTGTACCTCGTTACACATGAATGATCATCATGTAACTCAACAGTGTGAGTTGGACTCTCATCAATCCACATTGAGTGCAACATATGGGATTAGAAGTTGTGCAAGTACAGTGGTTGAAATGAAGGAGGGGTTGTCTTGCCTATATAAAGGCATGATAAAAGCCACACAAAAAACATTTTTAAGTGTCATAATGCCACGTCTGTCGACTGAACAACGGAACAGGGCCCTGGGTATGCTAGAGGCAGGAGTAAGTGCCCGGCAAGTGGCTCACCGTTTTGGGTGTAGTACGTCCAGCATCAGTACATTTTGGGTGTAGTACGTCCAACTGGGACGAGCTCTTTCATCAAGAGTACACAGACCTCAAACCAGGCAGCAACTCCAGAATGCACTACAGGCAGAGTGGCGACAACCTCCCCAAGACAACCTAAGACGCTTAGTCAGGTCCATGAGGAGACGTTGTACTGCCTGTGTGGATGTTAAGTGGGGGTCACACCGATACTGACTGTTCTTTTGAGTTCATTTTAAATGTGTGTTCCGTTCAGTCTTGTTGTGATTTTTCATTTCAACTTGTGCTCGTTATGTTTAATGCATCTGTTCATTATTGTCCAAATCGGCCCATTAACACATTTAATTCATCAAAAATCAACCCACCCAACATATTTGAATTGTTAAAATAAGAAAATAAATTTGAGTCACAAAATTATTTGAATCCAAAACGGTTGTTGCGTTTTCATTGCCTATGAGTATATCATCAACTGCGTCAAACCCTGTTTGGCTGCGAAATGCAAAACTCTTTCACGAGGCAATCTGGGACATGACCAGGCCTGGAAAAAGAGGTCAAACTGCAATCTAACACGATGGTCCAACTGCGGTCTAACATAAAGGTTGTTACCTTCCACGGAGAAGCATTTTTGGAGTCTGGTTCATCCTGCAAAAAGAAACAGAGGATCAGAACCCAGAAACATGACACAAATGAGGCTAAGACAGATCCTGGATCAGTCGAATGCAGTTTACTCAGGCCGGAGAAAAGCGAAGCGTCTCACCTTCACTGATCCGGGAGCTGAGCCCACTGCATCCTGGTGCTAAGAGAGGTGGGAGAAAAATCAAAACAGTACATCTCAGTTTGCAGGAACTTCTTTTTCAAAAACTTATACCCCTGTCTTCCTTGCCATTAATCCTCTCAAAGATTCAGCGTTTGAGGCTGTGACCTCCAAGAGTGGGCCATCTTTTAGATAAATGTCACGGTTACAACGAAACTCAGACATGTCCACTATCGTCTCCACAGGAGCTTCACTTGTTTCTGACATTACATCTACATGTATTACAGACATGAAACAGATGCTCCAACTCAGTTAATTTGCAGTACATTGCATTTGCAGTTCGTCGCACAGCATCCAGTAACACAGCTGCTAATATCAGGGCTGAGCCCCTTTTTCTCAAGGGAATGACAGCACTGCCTTTCCTGCGCATCATTAATGAAACCTTTAGGCACACCTTTCAAACCTTCCAAACGTGTCATTAAGAGTAAGAGCTCTTCGCTGAGACACTTTGGCCGGAATTCATTTCTGGGATGCTTGTTATTTACCTTTCATCAATGGGAATGGCGAAAGTGTCTGGCCGGCGAATCAGATCGAGCGTCTTTAACTTAGAACACTACGTTCAAACTAGGAGAGATTTTGTGGATGGATTGATAAAGAGCACTTGGCTGAGGGCGGGGCAAAAGCTTCCTGTTGCATCTTATATACGTATATGTACGTATAGCTACATAAAAAGACGTGCATTTACCATAAATTATCTACAACCCCAATTCCGAAATAGTTGGGACTGAGTGTAAATTGCGAATAAAATCAAAATGCAATGACTTTCAGATCACATGAGCCAATGTATTATTTACAATAGATCATAGATAACATTTCAAATGTTGAAACTGAGACATTTTACATTTTTATCCACGAAATGAGCTTATTGCAAATTTTCTGGCTGCAACAGGTCTCAAAAAAGTTGGGACACGTGCAGAAAAAGGGCTGAAAAAGCAATCAATGTATAAGAGAATCAGCTGAAAGAACATTTAGCAAGTAATTAAGTTAACTGGCATCAGGTGTGTAACATGATTGGCTATAAAAGGGATGTCTTAGAGAGGCTGAGTCTCTCAGAAGTAAAGATGGCCAGAGGCTCTCCAACCTGTGAAGGTTTGCGTAAAAAAAATGTGGAATACTTTAAAAACAATGTTCCTCAACGTCAAATTGCAAAGGCTTTGAAGGTCTCATCATCGACAGTGCATAACATCATCAAAAGATTCAGAGAAACTGGAAAAATCTCTGTGCGTAAGGGACAAGGCCGAAGACCTTTACTGGATGCCCGTGATCTTCGGGCCCTCAGATGCCACTGCATCACTCAACGGCATGATTCTGTCATTGACATTACTAAATGGGCCCAGGAATACTTCAAGAAACCACTGTCTATAAACACAGTCCGCCGTGCCATCCACAGATGCCATCTAAAACTCTATGATGCAAAAAGGAAGCCATTGTTGAGCATGATCCAGAAGCGCCGTTGTGTTCTGTGGGCCAAGGCTCATTTTTAAATTTTTAAAAATGGACTGTAGCAAAGTGGCAAAGTGTCCTGTGGTCAGACGAGTCCAAATTTGACATTCTTGTTGGAAATCATGGGCGTCGTGTCCTCCAGGCTAAAGAGGACAAAGAGCACCCCTCCTGTTATCAGCGTTCAGTTCAAAAACCAGCATCTCTGATGGTATGGGGATGCATTAGTGCATATGGTGTGGGACACTTGCATGTTTTAAAAAGCACCATGAATGCTGAAAGGTATATAAAGGTTTTAGAGCAACATATACTCCCCTCCAGACGACATCTATTTCAGGGAAGGCCTTGTGTATTTCAGCAGGACAATGCAAAACCACATACTGCAGCTATTACAACAGCATGGCTTCGTAGTAGAAGAGTTCGTGTGCTGAGCTGGCCTGCCTGTAGTCCTGATCTTTCACCGATTGAGAACATTTGGCACATAATTAAACGAAAAGTCCGTCAAAGGAGACTCAAAACTTGCCAGCAGCTGGGAGCCTGCATTAAACAAGAGAGGGATCAAATTCTAATGGCTAAACTGACGAAACTTGTCTCCTCAATACCCAGATGCCTCCACTCTGTGTTAAAGAGAAGAGGGGATGCTACACCATGATAAATAGGTCCCTGTCTCAACTTTTTTGAGACCTGTAGCAGCCATCAAATTTGAAATGAGCTCATTTTGTGGATAAAATTGTAAAATTTCTCAGTTTCAACATTTGCTATGTTATCTCTGTTCTATTGTGAATAAAATACTGGCTGGTGTGATTTGAAAGTCGTTGCATTTTGATTTTATTCACAATTTACGCTTTGTCCCAACTATTTCGGAATTGGGGTTGTACTTTTTATGGTACTGTAATGACACTTGCAATTTTTTTTTGTCACTAGCTATAGCTAAATGTCTATATGTATCTCGGGCTATCAATGTGTTTTTCTCACTAAGAGTAACTTTAGATCATTAGATTAACGTTACATTGATCATCCACTCAATAGCAAGCTGGCTAACGTTATGAACCAGTGCTGAATTTGATTATCACATAACTGTAGTACTTTTTCCACAGCCCAGCTCATGACAGATTTTTTATATTACCCTAGGTATATATCATCTTTGCGGTAATTTCATTGGCTGAGAACGTGGGGGAAAAAATCGCAACGCGTTACGTCACTCTGTTAATACTAAGCCAAACTGAATACCAAGTGTAACGTTGATTAAAATCAGTATGGCCCAGGGCTGTTGCAAGCAAGCTAAGTTCACTTTACATAGCTAGCTATCAAGTGTGTACACACTACGTTTTCATAACCATTATGTAACATTAGTTTGTCAACCAGCCAGCTAACATTAGTTAGCTACTCAGTTAACTGAATTTACAAACTGTTTGCTAGTTTAGCCATAAATGTCTGTGACTCAGTGACTGGCTATGTTCGCAGAGCGATGGAGTTATCTTAGTGCTAACAAAATTAGTCGCTAACAGAAATTACATTTGTTTTCCATTAAATTTCGCAATTCAGTTATGAGATAAACAGAATCTCATAGTCTTGGTCGTGTCATGTGAAGGTTATGAAACTCAATGAGTAAATTTTGGGTTTGTTGCTCGCTAAAGCTTACAACAAAGGCAAAATTGGGTTTGTTGCTCGCTAAAGCTTGCAACAAAGGCAAAATTTACTCAACTCGTACAATAACTTCCAAATGACATGCCCACTAGTGTAAGATCCTCTATTTATTAAATCAGGCTCAATTGTGACCAGTGACCAGAACCTACAGGCCAAGTACTTGTGGGCCTTGTGCCTGCAAAGTTTTCTTTTTTTGTAACATTGTATAATACCAGACTTAATCATAATTACAGGCTGTTTCTCAATTATTGCCACAAAAAGTTGGAGGTACTTCATTCACAATATGGTACGAATCAGGTTGGCGGGCAGAATTGGAGGCTGAAAACTGATTGGCGGTTGACAGGCGATGACTGAGAAAAGTTGAGCTGTGAGCAGATTTTATCCAGTAACTTTCATTCCTCAGTCATCCAGTCGCTGAATCACTGGCCATCAGCAAGAATGAAAGGCCTTCCTGCAACAGGGCGATGTAATCACTCATGGTGGGAACCCAAGGTAAAGCCAGCTCCTAAGTCATTACACCCCCCCCCCAACCCACCAGCCCACTCCCCCTCACCTGTGCCTGTACTGGGGCCTCCTCGGCCATCAGTCCCACAGACTCCAGCTCTTCTGCTACTTTATTGATGTCCTTCAAACGTGATTCGTTAGCCTTCAGGTCCTGAGCACAACATCAAAATAGGCGATAAGCACACAAGCGCGAGGCATGTGAGTGCATCCAATCACAACCAAGAGTAAGCATTAGACAGCCAATCATAGCCCGGGATACAACACTTTCCACAAACTACATACATACCCCAGCAAATAACAGCCAAGCACACCACAGCTTCTTCTAACACAGTCTTCAAATGACAACAGGTTGTTGTCATCTCAGAGTCAGCAAGACCTCTCAGCTAGCCTCCTCATTTGCTTTATGGTCGGACATTCAGTGACAAAATGGCGGCACCTTCTGCGTGGCAGGCAGCACACCAGTAATGAATGGGCTGTTATTTTCTACTAGCCGGCTATGACAAGCAATTTTGACCCTTTCTGAGGGTTGAGAATCAAAAACCACTGGGAATGCCCTTCCTATGGTGCTATAAAGCTGTCCGAATCACCAAAAAACATTTGATTAAGCCAAAAACCAATGGCGGCTTTGGTCTGCCTCACTTTAAAACCTACTATTGGGCAGCCCACTTAAACGTCATAGCGTGGTAGAAGAATGGCCCTACTAATGACTCAAGCGACTGCCCAGCCTGGCTGTCTTTAGAGCAGACACTTTGTAATAAGACTTCCCTGCTTGCCCTTCTTAACAGTCCCACCAATACAGGTAAACCTCACTATAACCATAGTTTTGTTATCAGAAACACACTTAAAATACGGTATGGAAGCAAATTAAAACATATACAAAAGCACCAAATACATATCTTGACAGTCCCATATGTGATAATCATGCGTTTCTTCCTGGCTTGAGTGACAAAGTCTTCACAGAATGGAAACTTAAGGGGATTAAAGATATTGGGGCCTTGTATCTGGATGGGCACTTTATGTCATTTGAGCAGCTTCAGAGAGCGTACGATGTCCCAACTTCTAACTTCCTCAGGTACTTGCAAATCCGCGACTATGTAAGGAAGAATATAACTAAATACGAAAGGGGCTGCTCCCATAACTTTCTTGAAAAGATTAGTAAATTTGACCCCACAGCAAAGGGGCAGTATCTTACTTTTATCAAACCATACAAGAATACACAGATGTTACTACAGGTGTTTTTAAACAAAATTGGGAGGCTGAACTGGGTGAGATGATAGATGAGGAGATCTGGGAGGAATGTCTTGAAAGCGTACATAAATGTTCAATTAACTCCAGACACAATCTAATGCAGTTCAAAACAATACATCGATTGTACTATTCCAAAGACCGATTACACAGGATTTTCCCTGAGGTGTCCCCCCTTTGTAGCAGGTGTAAAGAGACAGCAGGGTCGTTGACGCACTCTCTTTGGACATGGCGGAAATTGTTTACCTATTGGGAAAATATATTCAAATGTTTTTCTAAAGCCTTTAATAAAAACTGGGAACCAAACCCAATAGTTGCTGTTTTAGGAGCCATGAGTGTGTTACCTTTGATAAATAAGTATGAAAGTCAGGCCATTGCATATGGTATGGTTGTAGCGAGAAAACTTATTCTGCAAGTGGAAGTCAGATAATGTGCCAACATATGTTATGTGGAAAAGAGAGCTGATAAAGGTGTTGCACTTAGAAAGGATAAGGTTCTTTAGCAAGGACAAAACACAAATGTTTCACAGAATTTGAAGTCCTGTACTTAAATACCTTGAGATGGATGAACTGAAGGCATAACTGTGTATTCTCTATTGCTGTGTACTTTTTTCTTTTATTTAACTGAAATTACACTATCCTACGTTTTTTCTTCTTGAATCTTTGAAGACTGATAAATCGTGGCTGAGCTGTTTATGAAATGTACTGCATGTTTGTTTATATTGAAAATCAAAAATAAATGTTTAAAAAAAAAAAAACCACAGGGAATTGAATGCTGCAGAGCGATAACAATTTCTGAGTGTTACAGATTTGTAGCTGTGCTTCAGTTATGGCTTTACAGCATGTTCTTACAACTCAAACAGGGCTCTAGCAGCAGGGTAAGACAAAGTGCACCATAACTTAGCCAGTTCATATAGTGAGTAGAATCACAATATACAACATTTGATGATCTGACACAATAAGTTTATGTGGACCTTTCTTATTGGTGGGAGACCCATGAATGACATGAACTTGACGCCATTTTGAAAGCACAGTGATTCACGCCCCCGTGCGGCCCCTCTCCCCTCGTTACCTTCTGGAAGTCGTCAAACTTCTTCTGCAGCACCTCCACCTGCTCCAGGTCAGACCCCACCTCCTGATTATTGAGTGCTCCCTCCTTCTCGTTAATCCAGACCTGGAGCTCGTTAGCCTCACGGTACAGCATGAACTTCTTACAGCTGTTCTCCAGATCGTTCTTCCTCTTCTCCCCGACTTCCAGCAGGTTACCGTACCTGTGAGGGCAGCGGGGTTAGATGGGATGGGAGTCAGGTGTCAGGTTTTATATATTAATTGCTTTTTCAGCCCTTTTTTTTGCCTGTGTCCCAACTTTTTTGAGACCTGTGGCAGCCATTAAATTTGAAATGAGCTCATTTTGTTGATAAAATTGTAAAATTTCTCAGTTTCAACATTTGTTATGTTATCTCTGTTCTATTGTGAATAAAATACTGGCTGGTGTGCTTTGAAAGTCATTGCGTTTTGATTTTATTCACAATTTACACTTTGTCCCAACTATTTCAGAATTGGGGTTGGAGATATTGTAACATCATTTTATACGTTTCCCCGTAATGCAGCGGGTCCACATATGGATCTGTAGGTTTTATAAGGCTAAAACATTGACCAGATGGGGACTCTCCCATTATCTACTTGAGGAGGTTGGACAAGGCGCACGAAGCACGGAGCATCCTCCTGCTCTCTATGAAGAATCGCACATTTTATTCAATTACCGATCATCTTTACCACAGGAGGGCCCATTTCCCACACTTTTAAATAAAGGTGACAGATACAGACATGCAGGGGATGGGCAGTGATGTTTCCAACAGTCCTGGTTTAATAAATACTCAGCTTCTCTGCTCTGTATATCATCTGACTAGAGTAAAATATAGCGTGTGGTTTTAGCTCTTATGGGTAAGCAGATTTCCCTTTTCAAAACTCAGCCTTAAGAGAGCAGAACTCCATTGCTTACAAGGAACATTAGCGAGTGTTCCATCAGTATTAGAATGGTCGTTTAAATCATTCTCATCATAAATTTGTACTACTACCCCAGTATATGGGTCATATGCATGTATGTCAGTGGCGGCTGGTGAAATGGCAATAGGAGAGGCTCAAAACAATCCCTTAAAATTAATGATTGGTCACGACCTGTTTTCAATCATTCATTTAAATTACCATTACAGAAACTCCGAAAACTCTCAACATTATCAGGTGTGGCCAGTTTTCATTTATAACGCATACCTGTCAACTCTCACACATTCGGTGTGAGTTTAAGTGGCGTATTTACGTTCCTCTGCTGTAGTCAGCAATTATTCAATCAACGCGTATGTAAGAGATTCTCGCGCGGAATTGAAGTCCTTGTGCACTAGAGGGGTTGGAAGCAATGGAATTGCATAAAGACGTTTCAAATGATCTTATTTCATTTAAACGATCATGAAACACATGCATTGCTTCCAATTCCTGAATAAAGAAAAGCGTGAGAAGTCCGGAGTCGTAATCGGTATGCTTTATAAATGAAAACTGGCCACACCTGATAATGTTAAGAGTCATTGGAGTTTCTGTAATGGTAATTTAAATGAATGATTGAAAACAGGTTGTGACCAATCATTAATTTTAAGGGATCGTTTTGAGTCCCCCCTATCGCCAGTACACCAGCCGCCACTGATGTATCTAGCCCCTGTGAAGTGCTACCACAATATGGGATGACATCATAAACAGGGTAACAATGGCAAACAGAAGCAAGGTTCTCACCTGAAACCGCAACCACAAACGACAACGATGGTCACACTGTCACATCGAGAAATAAAAGCCAAGATCTACGTAATGGGAGAACTAATAGTAATGTGATTGGAGGATGGCAGGGTTTGGCCTGGCTATCAAGAGTTCTGTTAATCATTACTACTCAACTAGTAAAATCCCAGTAATACAAAGTGGCTCCACCCAGAGGACAGGTGCTGGATTGTATCGCGTGAGATAACCGGCTGTATCGAAATAGAGAGAGATGTCCGGATGTATCCCAATGAAGACATATGATTGGCCAGGTCCTAATGGAGAGCTATGATAGGGTGAGATGACTGGCAGTCTGAGAATGGCAAGGTGGCTGTCTTCTCATGGAGAAATATGATTGGTTGAGCCCAAATGGAGAGACGTGATTGGCTCGACCTCAATGAAGAGAGATAATTGGCTATTTGTAATACTCACAGTTCCTCCACCTGTGACATACGAGCAGATACACTGCACTCCACCTTCACCTGAGGTCTGAGCAGCCACAGATGCACAAAGATCATAGTAACAACAGAGGATACACACAAAGGGGTTAGAGAGAGAGAGAAAGAGAGAGAGAGAGCGGGAATGACAGAGGACACACACATGGGTTAGAAAGAGAGAGAGAGAGGACAGGAGAAAAGGATAGAAGGAAGAGTTCAGAGAGAAAGTGGGAGCAGGAGGGCAGAAGAAAAAAGGTGTAGAGATGGAAAGGTGGAGAGAGAAAAGGAGAAGAGAAAAGGCTGTTAGTTGGTTAGAGGAAGAACAGAACCACACTTGGAGAAACACTGCACTGCAGTGCCAGATTAGTTGTTAAATAAAGATCAGTGTTGGCCAGTAAGTGACATAGTTGCCTGAGCAAGGAACCCTAATTACACAGAAGGCAGCCCTTTCCGCTGAGCAGAATTTTGACTGGACAGTAAGCAGCACTGAGAACTGAGCAGAGCCCTGATTGGACAGTAAGCAGCACTGTGAACTGAGCAGAGCCCTGATTGGACAGTAAGCAGCACTGTGAACTGAGCAGAGCCCTGATTGGACAGTAAGCAGCATCATGATTTAAGCAGAGGCCTGATTGGACCGTAAGCAGCACTGTGAATGGAGCAGAGCCCTGATTGGACAGTAAGCAGCACTGTCAGCTGAGCAGAGCCCTGATTGGACAGTAAGCAGCACTGTGAACTGAGAAGAACCCTGATTGGACAGTAAGCAGTACTGTGAATGGAGCAGAGCCCTGATTGGACAGTAAGCAGCACTGTGAACTGAGCAGAACCCTGATTGGACAGTAAGCAGTACTGTGAACTGAGCAGAGCCCCGATTGGACAGTAAGCAACACTGTGAATGGAGCAGAACCCTGGTTGGACAGTAAGCAACACTGTCAGCTGAGCAGAGTCCTGACTGGCCAGTAAGCAGCACTGTGAACTCAGCAGAACCCCGCTTGGACGGTAATAAAGTCAGTCAGCAGAGACTGGTCTCTTACTGGCTCTCGATCTGCTCCTGGCGGCCGGTGATATTGCCCTGCTCGTCCAGCAGGTTGTCCCGGGATGAGGACTGGGCGGGGTCCAGTTTTCTGACATAGGCTGCTGGGACGAAGCCCTGCCGATCGTTCACCTCCACCTTCCACCAGTCCTGTACGGGACAGGGCAAACATACCTCAGTTATACCTGCGAACATGCCTCCATCGCGACTATGAGCTCACTGCTATCATGCCTGAGAATAAGGCTCTATCGTGCCTCGGAGCCCGCCTCCATCACGCATGCTAACGCGCCCCTCATCCCTGTAAAAATGCCTCAATCACACCTGCGAACACACCTCCGTTATGTCCTCAAAAATGCCTCTGTCATACCTGTGAGCACACCTCTAACATGCCAGCAAACACAAGTCTAACACATCTACAAACACAGCTCTAATGCACATCAGAATAAATGAACTATTATGAACCTAATTTTATGCTTGTTTGTTTTTTATTTGTTCATGCTAGCATCTGTCAATGTATCTCCTTGTGTGTTTGAGTGTGCTTGCATATGTGTAACTGTGTGAGTGTGCTTCTGTGCTTGTCTGAATGCGTATCTGTGCGTATGAGTGTGCTTGTGTGTGTGTGTGTGTGTGTGTGTGTGTGTGTGTGTGTCAGTGTTAGAGTGTGTTTAAGAGTACGTGAGTGCGTAAGCGTGTGCGCGCACATGTGTGTGTGTGTGTGTGTGTGTGTGTGGGTACATGTGTGTGTAAGTGTGTGTTTGTGTGTGCGCAAGTAGTAAATACCTTGTTGGTACTGTTGAGTAGAGTAAGGACATCTCCCTTCTTCATGGTCACCTCTCGAGGACTCTTCTCCTGATAGTCATACAGAGCCAACACCAGCTCCTTCCCTGTCTCATCATCTGTAGGGGCCACTTGTTGCTGAAAATGTATATTTTTCACATTTATGGATTTGAAACATTTTGCACAAATGCCTAAGTCACATATTTATTACCAATCCAGTGACGCACTTATGACCCAATGCCTTACAAACCCCAATTCCAATGAAGTTGGGACGTTGTAAAAACATGAATAAAAAACAGAATACAATGATTTGCAAATCCTTTTCGACCTTTTTTGGAAATGTTCACTCATTTTGAATTTGATGCCTGCAACAAGTTCCAAAAAAGCTGGGACAGGGGCATGTTTACCACTGTGTTACATCACCTTTCCTTTTAACAACACTCAATAAGCGTTTGGGAACTGAGGACACTAATTGTAGAAGCTTTATAGGTGGAATTCTTCCCCATTCTCGCTTGATACACTACTTCAGTTGTTCAACAGTCCGGGATCTCCGTTGTCGTATTTTGCTCTTCATAATGCGCCACACATTTTCAATGGGAGACATGTCTGGACTGCAGGCAGGCCAGTCTATTACCTGCACTCTTTTACAATATAGCCACGCTGACGCAACATTTGCAGAATGTGGCTTGGCACTGTCTTCCTGAAAAAAGCAGGGACGTCCCTGAAAAAGGCATTGCTTGGATGGCACCATATGTTGCTCCAAAACCTGTATGTACCTTTCAGTATTAGTGCCTTCACAGATCTGCAAGTTACCCATGCCATGGGCACCAACACATCCCCATACCATCACAGATGCTGGCTTTTGAACTTTGGCGCTGATAACAATCTGGATGGTCTTTTTCTTCTTAAGCCCAGAGGACACGACGTCCATGAATTCCAAAAACAATTTGAAATGTGGACTCGTCAGACCCCAGCACACTTTTCCACTTTGCGTCAGTCCATCTCAGATGAGCTTGGGCCCAGAGAAGCCGGTGGCATTTCTGTTGTGATATATGGCTTTCACTTTGCATGGTAGGAGTTTTAACTTGCAATTGCAGATGTAGCGATGAACTGTGTTAACTGATGATGGTTTTCCTAAGTATTCCTGAGCCCACATGGTAATATCCTTTACAGAATAATGTCAGTTTTTAATACAGTGCCGCCTGAGGGATGTCAGTTCAATGTCGGTTTTCGGCCTTGCCGCTTACATGTAGAGATTTCTTCGGATTCTCCGAATCTTTTGATGATATTATGGACTGTAGACGATGAAATCCCTAAATTCCTTGCAATTGCACGTTGAGAAACGTTGTCCTTAAACTGTTGGACTAACGCAGTTGTTCACAAAATGGTGAACCTCACCCCATCCTTGCTTGTCAACGACTGAACCTTCCTGGGATGCTCCTTTTATACCTAGTCATCACACTCACCGGTTTCCAATTAACCTGTTCACGTGTGGAATGTTCCAAACAGGTGTTTTTTGAGCATTCCTCAGCTTTCCCAGTGTTTTGTTGCCCCTGTCCCAGCTTTATTGGAATGTGTTGCAGGCATCAAATTCAAAATGAGTGAATATTTCCAAAACAAGTGTTGCCACTAAACGCGGCCGTGTCCCCCGCCAGGTCACGGAAATTGACTGGGGTTAGCGTATCACACTAATACACATTGAAGCCAAAGATGAATGAAATCGGTCAAACCATTATTGAGATATCGCGTTCACAACAAACGGGGCGTGACGGACGGACGGACGGATTTAGCTGAATACTATGTCCCCGCTCCGCTTCGCTACCACGCAGCGGGGACAAAAACAAAAAGTTTATCAGTTTGAACATTAAATATCTTGTCTTTGTAGTGTACTCAATTGAATATAGGTCAAAAAGGATTTGCAAATCATTATATACAGTTCTTATTTACATTTTACACTACGTCCCAACTTGGAATTGGAATAGGGGTTTGTACATTTACAGTCAATTTACATACACCTGTAACTCATTTACACACATTTATAATCAATACAACATACAGTTTACAAATATTCATACATAAATTAAATGCAATTGGTTTTATTACTATTAAGGAGTGTTATGAATAAGTTTCATTTGACCCATTCCAGAAGGTACAGTTGCAGGCCAGCTCTTGTAAACTTACTCAACAGTCATCTTGCATTCAAACTACCCAACAAAATTCTCTCTTGGTTCCTTTATTTCTCAGATGCTTGCTTCCGCACCCTGCACACACATTCCCTGACCCAGCACAAGTTTCGAGGAGCCCTGGACCCCTGACAGTCCCATAGGCCTCCTGCGCCTCCTGGGGCCCGGTGCTGCAGTAACCCAGGTCTGATGCTTCACGGCTGGGACTCACTCGGCAGGCTTGGGCCTGGTCTTTCAGGGCCTGGATGCTGCTGCCGTCACGAGACAGATCGGGACATCAGGGCCTCGTGCTTCTTCAGCAGGGCCTGTGGGGAGGAGGGCGGAATAGGAGGAAGCATGATCAGCCAAAATCAGTCAAAGAGAAACTGAAGTTTGACCGCAGACATTGATTTAGCCTGACAAAACGGGGTTTCCCTGAACACTAAAGTGTGACTGGGGTGATGTGAGCAGAGGGTCTTGACCTTTTACATGCTCTTGGACCCCCTGCTAAACACTTAACCTGGAGAGAGTCCCTACACTTTGGAAATCTTCTATTCAGCTACTCATTTGTGGGAGATTTCCGACCACAAACAGACCTCCGGACATTACGGGTGACACTGCACAAAAAAGAGCCCATCCCCGTGGCGTCTCACCTCGGCCGAGTCCTCATCCTTGCCGTGTCGGTGCTCCCCACAATGGGCTCCTTCTCCTTCATCCAGGACTCCGCCTCGTTGGGCGTCAGCAAGTACTGCTGAGCCTGCAGGGAGTCTTCCAGATCCTGCCGCCTCTGCCCAGCTCTCCGCTTCAGGGCCTCCCAGCGCCCGCTCAGCTCTCCCAGCCTGCTTTTCACCTCCTCCGCCGCAAAGTGCCCTGGGATATGCAAACACACACACGCAATAACACTCAGTTAGTGATAGAGCACATGTAAACTGTAAAACACTAATAAGTCATAAGAGTGTCACTGGCGCCTCACTGATGAATACAAACGGTCAGAATGTATTATTCTTGTAGAGGGCCATGGTGAGGAATTCTGGGGAAAATTTATGAAGTATTGCTCCTGAATGTTTATTTGCAATGCACCTCCCCATATTTAATATTAGTGGCTTTTTACAGGCCCTCATCAGCTGTGGCCCTCCCCAATGTTGTGGGCCACTAGAATCCTAAACGCCTTTTTCACCCTACTAGTGAAGATGATGCAGTTATTATGAAACTATGCCCCCTTGCCCAGTTCAAGAGCCCCAGCACGACGAAAACCCAGCCACTTTGTGACTGAAATCCGCGGAAAGTTCTGGAGGCCAGGGTACCTTCATCCACCATGGCCTGGCCCTTCTGTGTGACAGCCTGAATCCGCGCCTCGTGTCCTGCAATCTCCGCCTGCAGCGCCTGGTGCTTCTTCAGCAGATTCTGTACACCAATCAGATCCTTTCCTGAGATAGGGAGGGATCAGACTTATCAGTATTTTTGGTGCAGTGGTCAGGTAAAAGATCACAGCACTACTGTACAGAGCGCTACTGCACCAAGTCAACTTAAACACACGGACACAAACACATTCACACACATTCATGCACATTAACAGAAACAAACACACACAACCCACACAGTGCGAAACACTGACCCCCGTTGGGAAGCAGTGACCCCACACAGAGTGAAACACTGACCCCCGTTGGTGGAAGCAATGACCCCACACAGAGTGAAACACTGACCCCTGTTGGTGGAAGCAATGACCCCACACAGAGTGAAACACTGACCCCTGTTGGTGGAAGCAGTGACCCCACACAGAGTGAAACACTGACCCCTGTTGGTGGAAGCAGTGACTCCACACAGAGTGAAACACTGATCCCTGTTGGTGGAAGCAGTGACCCCACACAGAGTGAAACACTGACCCCTGTTGGCGTAAGCAGTGACCCCACACAGAGTGAAACACTGACCCCTGTTGGTGAAATCAGTGACCCCACACAGAGTGAAACACTGCCCCTGTTGGTGGAAGCAGTGACCCCACACAGAGTGAAACACTGACCCCTGTTGGTGAAATCAGTGACCCCACACACAGAGTGAAACACTGACCCCCACAAGTGGTGGAAGCAATGACCCCACACAGAGTGAAACACTGACCCCCCCGTTGGTGGAAGCAATGACCCCACACAGAGTGAAACACTGACCCCGTTGGTGGGAAGCAGTGACCCCACACAGAGTGAAACACTGACCCCTGTTGGTGGAAGCAGTGACCCCACACAGAGTGAAACACTGATCCCTGTTGG
Organism: Gymnothorax javanicus; assembly: GCA_029692085.1. Taxonomy (NCBI): domain Eukaryota; kingdom Metazoa; phylum Chordata; class Actinopteri; order Anguilliformes; family Muraenidae; genus Gymnothorax; species Gymnothorax javanicus. The sequence goes on along the minus strand of CM056194.1, from coordinate 119,010,326 downwards.
TGGAAGCAGTGACCCCCACACACAGAGTGAAACACTGACCCTGTTGGCGAAAGCAGTGACCCCACACAGAGTGAAACACTGACCCTGTTGGTGAAATCAGTGACCCCACACAGAGTGAAACACTGACCCCTGTTGGTGGGCCTTGATGATTGGCTCTTTCTCTCGGATCCAGGTCTCCTCGTCCTCGATGTGTGGAACAGCTGCTGCAGCACTTGAATCGGACGGAGAGTTTCTGTTTGCGGCAGCCATGGGCTCCTTCAGCGCCTCATCTTGACCCAGCAGGGCCTCCTGCTTCTTCGGATGTTCTCCATGTCAAAGTGCCCGCCTCCTGGAACTGCAGCGCCTGGATACTGATCCCGTCTATCGGTCCTGAGAGAGAGAGAGAAAAGAGAGAGAGTGTGTGTGTATAAGTCCGCCTAAAGCATGAAGCGTAGCAGCGGAAAGAGGCTTTTGCTGAGGTAGCGATGACAAGGGGCACTAATTAACCAATTAACCTGACAGAGTCCATGTCAATGCATTATTTACGCAGTGAAAGCAAAAAGTGTGGGCCTGCAGCACAGATATCTCTTTATTTAGACTCTGGGACTAACTAAAGCTGCTCATTCTGCAGAAATACATAGTGTCAACAACCCATTTTCCTGATTTTCAAGCCGTGGTCATGCAGTCCAATTCAGAAAAAATTGAGGCTTTTAATGATTCAACTTATTCTCATAAAACAATTCATAGGATATCCTACAAGTTTATGCTTGATTAGGCGCCGGTGGCTCATCAGTCTAAAGCCGCATACCATAAAGGCTGTGTCCTTCCTGCAGCGACCTGGGTTGATTCCAGCTCAGGTCATTTGCTGCATGTCTTCCCCATTCTTCTCCCCAACCCTCCTGTCTCTCTACACTGTATAACTATCTCATAAAAGGAAAAATTTCCAAAAAATAATCTTTAAAAGTTTGTGCTTGATTCTAAAATTCTCTCTGCAACATGTGGTCTCAACAACACAGTCGCCTGCAGGATTACCTTAGGTTAAGGTTAGGGTTCAGGGTTAAGGGAAAGTTGATTATGTTTTTAAAGACAATCTGACTTGCACTTGTGAAACTAATATTAAACTACTTGATCGGAATCAGGATATGAACATGGGTCTCCCTTGAGAAAGCCTGTCGTCTAGTTAATCCAACCATCCACCACCGTCCACTTACCTTTGATAAATAAGTATGAAAGTCAGGCCATTGTATATGGTATGGTTGTAGCGAGAAAACTTATTCTGCTTATGTGGAAGTCAGATAATGTGCCAACATATGTTATGTGGAAAAGAGAGCTGATAAAGGTGTTGCACTTAGAAAGGATAAGGTTCTCTAGCAAGGATAAAACACAAATGTTTCACAGAATTTGAAGTCCTGTACTTAAATACCTTGAGATGGATGAACTGAAGGCATAACTGTGTATTCTCTATTGCTGTGTACTTTTTTCTTTTATTTAACTGAAATGACACTATCCTACGTTTTTTCTTCTTGAATCTTTGAAGACTGATAAACCGTGGCCGAGCTGTTTATGAAATGTACTGCATGTTTGTTTATATCGAAAATCAAAAATAAATGTTTAAAAAAAAAAAAAAACCACAGGGAATTGAATGCTGCAGAGCGATAACAATTTCTGAGTGTTACAGATTTGTAGCTGTGCTTCAGTTATGGCTTTACAGCATGTTCTTACAACTCAAACAGGGCTCTAGCAGCAGGGTAAGACAAAGTGCACCATAACTTAGCCAGTTCATATAGTGAGTAGAATCACAATATACAACATTTGATAATCTGACACAATAAGTTTATGTGGACCTTTCTTATTGGTGGGAGACCCATGTATGACATGAACTTGACGCCATTTTGAAAGCGCAGTGATTCACGCCCATGTGCGGCCCCTCTCCCCTCGTTACCTTCTGGAAGTCGTCAAACTTCTTCTGCAGCACCTCCACCTGCTCCAGGTCAGACCCCACCTCCTGATTATTGAGTGCTCCCTCCTTCTCGTTAATCCAGACCTGGAGCTCGTTAGCCTCACGGTACAGCATGAACTTCTTACAGCTGTTCTCCAGATCGTTCTTCCTCTTCTCCCCGACTTCCAGCAGGTTACCGTACCTGTGAGGGCAGCGGGGTTAGATGGGATGGGAGTCAGGTGTCAGGTTTTATATATTAATTGCTTTTTCAGCCCTTTTTTGCCTGTGTCCCAACTTTTTTGAGACCTGTGGCAGCCATTAAATTTGAAATGAGCTCATTTTGTTGATAAAATTGTAAAATTTCTCAGTTTCAACATTTGTTATGTTATCTCTGTTCTATTGTGAATAAAATACTGGCTGGTGTGCTTTGAAAGTCATTGCGTTTTGATTTTATTCACAATTTACACTTTGTCCCAACTATTTCAGAATTGGGGTTGGAGATATTGTAACATCATTTTATACGTTTCCCCGTAATGCAGCGGGTCCACATATGGATCTGTAGGTTTTATAAGGCTAAAACATTGACCAGATGGGGACTCTCCCATTATCTACTTGAGGAGGTTGGACAAGGCGCACGAAGCACGGAGCATCCTCCTGCTCTCTATGAAGAATCGCACATTTTATTCAATTACCGATCATCTTTACCACAGGAGGGCCCATTTCCCACACTTTTAAATAAAGGTGACAGATACAGACATGCAGGGGATGGGCAGTGATGTTTCCAACAGTCCTGGTTTAATAAATACTCAGCTTCTCTGCTCTGTATATCATCTGACTAGAGTAAAATATAGCGTGTGGTTTTAGCTCTTATGGGTAAGCAGATTTCCCTTTTCAAAACTCAGCCTTAAGAGAGCAGAACTCCATTGCTTACAAGGAACATTAGCGAGTGTTCCATCAGTATTAGAATGGTCGTTTAAATCATTCTCATCATAAATTTGTACTACTACCCCAGTATATGGGTCATATGCATGTATGTCAGTGGCGGCTGGTGAAATGGCAATAGGAGAGGCTCAAAACAATCCCTTAAAATTAATGATTGGTCACGACCTGTTTTCAATCATTCATTTAAATTACCATTACAGAAACTCCGAAAACTCTCAACATTATCAGGTGTGGCCAGTTTTCATTTATAACGCATACCTGTCAACTCTCACACATTCGGTGTGAGTTTAAGTGGCGTATTTACGTTCCTCTGCTGTAGTCAGCAATTATTCAATCAACGTGTATGTAAGAGATTCTCGCGCGGAATTGAAGTCCTTGTGCACTAGAGGGGTTGGAAGCAATGGAATTGCATAAAGACGTTTCAAATGATCTTATTTCATTTAAACGATCATGAAACACATGCATTGCTTCCAATTCCTGAATAAAGAAAAGCGTGAGAAGTCCGGAGTCGTAATCGGTATGCTTTATAAATGAAAACTGGCCACACCTGATAATGTTATGAGTTATTGGAGTTTCTGTAATGGTAATTTAAATGAATGATTGAAAACAGGTTGTGACCAATCATTAATTTTAAGGGATCGTTTTGAGCCCCCCCTATCGCCAGTACACCAGCCGCCACTGATGTATCTAGCCCCTGTGAAGTGCTACCACAATATGGGATGACATCATAGACAGGGTAACAATGGCAAACAGAAGCAAGGTTCTCACCTGAAACCGCAACCACAAACGACAACGATGGTCACACTGTCACATCGAGAAATAAAAGCCAAGATCTACGTAATGGGAGAACTAATAGTAATGTGATTGGAGGATGGCAGGGTTTGGCCTGGCTATCAAGAGTTCTGTTAATCATTACTACTCAACTAGTAAAATCCCAGTAATACAAAGTGGCTCCACCCAGAGGACAGGTGCTGGATTGTATCGCGTGAGATAACCGGCTGTATCGAAATAGAGAGAGATGTCCGGATGTATCCCAATGAAGACATATGATTGGCCAGGTCCTAATGGAGAGCTATGATAGGGTGAGATGACTGGCAGTCTGAGAATGGCAAGGTGGCTGTTTTCTCATGGAGAAATATGATTGGTTGAGCCCAAATGGAGAGACGTGATTGGCTCGACCTCAATGAAGAGAGATAATTGGCTATTTGTAATACTCACAGTTCCTCCACCTGTGACATACGAGCAGATACACTGCACTCCACCTTCACCTGAGGTCTGAGCAGCCACAGATGCACAAAGATCATAGTAGCAACAGAGGATACACACAAAGGGGTTAGAGAGAGAGAGAAAGAGAGAGAGAGCGGGAATGACAGAGGACACACACATGGGTTAGAAAGAGAGAGAGAGAGGACAGGAGAAAAGGATAGAAGGAAGAGTTCAGAGAGAAAGTGGGAGCAGGAGGGCAGAAGAAAAAAGGTGTAGAGATGGAAAGGTGGAGAGAGAAAAGGAGAAGAGAAAAGGCTGTTAGTTGGTTAGAGGAAGAACAGAACCACACTTGGAGAAACACTGCACTGCAGTGCCAGATTAGTTGTTAAATAAAGATCAGTGTTGGCCAGTAAGTGACATAGTTGCCTGAGCAAGGAACCCTAATTACACAGAAGGCAGCCCTTTCCGCTGAGCAGAACTTTGACTGGACAGTAAGCAGCACTGAGAACTGAGCAGAGCCCTGATTGGACAGTAAGCAGCACTGTGAACTGAGCAGAGCCCTGATTGGACAGTAAGCAGCACTGTGAACTGAGCAGAGCCCTGATTGGACAGTAAGCAGCATCATGATTTAAGCAGAGGCCTGATTGGACCGTAAGCAGCACTGTGAATGGAGCAGAGCCCTGATTGGACAGTAAGCAGCACTGTCAGCTGAGCAGAGCCCTGATTGGACAGTAAGCAGCACTGTGAACTGAGAAAGAACACTGATTGGACAGTAAGCAGTACTGTGAATGGAGCAGAGCCCTGATTGGACAGTAAGCAGCACTGTGAACTGAGCAGAACCCTGATTGGACAGTAAGCAGTACTGTGAACTGAGCAGAGCCCCGATTGGACAGTAAGCAACACTGTGAATGGAGCAGAACCCTGGTTGGACAGTAAGCAACACTGTCAGCTGAGCAGAGTCCTGACTGGCCAGTAAGCAGCACTGTGAACTCAGCAGAACCCCGCTTGGACGGTAATAATGTCAGTCAGCAGAGACTGGTCTCTTACTGGCTCTCGATCTGCTCCTGGCGGCCGGTGATATTGCCCTGCTCGTCCAGCAGGTTGTCCCGGGATGAGGACTGGGCGGGGTCCAGTTTTCTGACATAGGCTGCTGGGACGAAGCCCTGCCGATCGTTCACCTCCACCTTCCACCAGTCCTGTACGGGACAGGGCAAACATACCTCAGTTATACCTGCGAACATGCCTCCATCGCGACTATGAGCTCACTGCTATCATGCCTGAGAATAAGGCTCTATCGTGCCTCCCGCCCCATCACGCATGCTAACGCCCCTCATCCCTGTAAAAATGCCTCAATCACACCTGCGAACACACCTCCGTTATGTCCTCAAAAATGCCTCTGTCATACCTGTGAGCACACCTCTAACATGCCAGCAAACACAAGTCTAACACATCTACAAACACAGCTCTAATGCACATCAGAATAAATGAACTATTATGAACCTAATTTGCGTTGTTTGTTTTTGTATTTGTTCATGCTAGCATCTGTCAATGTATCTCCTTGTGTGTTTGAGTGTGCTTGCATATGTGTAACTGTGTGAGTGTGCTTCTGTGCTTGTCTGAATGCGTATCTGTGCGTATGAGTGTGCTTGTGTGTGTGTGTGTGTGTGTGTGTGTGTGTCAGTGTTAGAGTGTGTTTAAGAGTACGTGAGTGCGTAAGCGTGTGCGCGCACATGTGTGTGTGTGTGTGTGTGTGTGTGTGTGTGGGTACATGTGTGTGTAAGTGTGTGTTTGTGTGTGCGCAAGTAGTAAATACCTTGTTGGTACTGTTGAGTAGAGTAAGGACATCTCCCTTCTTCATGGTCACCTCTCGAGGACTCTTCTCCTGATAGTCATACAGAGCCAACACCAGCTCCTTCCCTGTCTCATCATCTGTAGGGGCCACTTGTTGCTGAAAATGTATATTTTTCACATTTATGGATTTGAAATATTTTGCACAAATGCCTAAGTCACATATTTATTACCAATCCAGTGACGCACTTATGACCCAATTACTTACAAACCCCAATTCCAATGAAGTTGGGACGTTGTGTAAAACATGAATAAAAACAGAATACAATGATTTGCAAATCCTTTTCGACCTTTTTGGAAATGTTCACTCATTTTGAATTTGATGCCTGCAACAAGTTCCAAAAAAGCTGGGACAGGGGCATGTTTACCACTGTGTTACATCACCTTTCCTTTTAACAACACTCAATAAGCGTTTGGGAACTGAGGACACTAATTGTAGAAGCTTTATAGGTGGAATTCTTCCCCATTCTCGCTTGATACACTACTTCAGTTGTTCAACAGTCCGGGATCTCCGTTGTCGTATTTTGCGCTTCATAATGCGCCACACATTTTCAATGGGAGACATGTCTGGACTGCAGGCAGGCCAGTCTATTACCTGCACTCTTTTACAATATAGCCACGCTGACGCAACATTTGCAGAATGTGGCTTGGCACTGTCTTCCTGAAAAAAAAAGCAGGGACGTCCCTGAAAAAGGCATTGCTTGGATGGCACCATATGTTGCTCCAAAACCTGTATGTACCTTTCAGTATTAGTGCCTTCACAGATCTGCAAGTTACCCATGCCATGGGCACCAACACATCCCCATACCATCACAGATGCTGGCTTTTGAACTTTGCGCTGATAACAATCTGGATGGTCCTTTTCTTCTTAAGCCCAGAGGACACGACGTCCATGAATTCCAAAAACAATTTGAAATGTGGACTCGTCAGACCCCAGCACACTTTTCCACTTTGCGTCAGTCCATCTCAGATGAGCTTGGGCCCAGAGAAGCCGGTGGCATTTCTGTTGTGATATATGGCTTTCACTTTGCATGGTAGGAGTTTTAACTTGCACTTGCAGATGTAGCGATGAACTGTGTTAACTGATGATGGTTTTCCTAAGTATTCCTGAGCCCACATGGTAATATCCTTTACAGAATAATGTCAGTTTTTAATGCAGTGCCGCCTGAGGGATGTCAGTTCAATGTCGGTTTTCGGCCTTGCCGCTTACATGTAGAGATTTCTTCGGATTCTCCGAATCTTTTGATGATATTATGGACTGTAGACGATGAAATCCCTGAATTCCTTGCAATTGCACGTTGAGAAACGTTGTCCTTAAACTGTTGGACTAACGCAGTTGTTCACAAAATGGTGAACCTCACCCCATCCTTGCTTGTCAACGACTGAACCTTCCTGGGATGCTCCTTTTATACCTAGTCATCACACTCACCGGTTTCCAATTAACCTGTTCACGTGTGGAATGTTCCAAACAGGTGTTTTTTGAGCATTCCTCAACTTTCCCAGTGTTTTGTTGCCCCTGTCCCAGCTTTATTGGAATGTGTTGCAGGCATCAAATTCAAAATGAGTGAATATTTCCAAAACAAGTGTTGCCACTAAACGCGGCCGTGTCCCCCGCCAGGTCACGGAAATTGACTGGGGTTGGCGTATCACACTAATACACATTGAAGCCAAAGATGAATGAAATCGGTCAAACCGTTATTGAGATATCGCGTTCACAACAAACGGGACGTGACGGACGGACGGACGGACGGAGCTGAATACTATGTCCCCCGCTCCGCTCGCTACCACGGCAGCGGGGGACAAAAACAATAAAGTTTATCAGTTTGAACATTAAATATCTTGTCTTTGTAGTGTACTCAATTGAATATAGGTCAAAAAGGATTTGCAAATCATTATATACAGTTCTTATTTACATTTTACACTACGTCCCAACTTGGAATTGGAATAGGGGTTTGTACATTTACAGTCAATTTACATACACCTGTAACTCATTTACACACATTTATAATCAATACAACATACAGTTTACAAATATTCATACATAAATTAAATGCAATTGGTTTTATTACTATTAAGGAGTGTTATGAATAAGTTTCATTTGACCCATTCCAGAAGGTACAGTTGCAGGCCAGCTCTTGTAAACTTACTCAACAGTCATCTTGCATTCAAACTACCCAACAAAATTCTCTCTTGGTTCCTTTATTTCTCAGATGCTTGCTTCCGCACCCTGCACACACATTCCCTGACCCAGCACAAGTTTCGAGGAGCCCTGGACCCCTGACAGTCCCATAGGCCTCACACGCCTCCTGGGGCCCCGGTGCTGCAGTAACCCAGGTCTGATGCTTCACGGCTGGGACTCACTCGGCAGGCTTGGGCCTGGTCTTTCAGGGCCTGGATGCTGCTGCCGTACGCAGACAGATCGGACATCAGGGCCTCGTGCTTCTTCAGCAGGGCCTGTGGGGAGGAGGGCGGAATAGGAGGAAGCATGATCAGCCAAAATCAGTCAAAGAGAAACTGAAGTTTGACCGCAGACATTGATTTAGCCTGACAAAACGGGGGTTTCCCCTGAACACTAAGTGTGACTGGGGTGATGTGGGAGCAGAGGGTCTTGACCTTTACATGCTCTTGGACCCCCTGCTAAACACTTAACCTGGAGAGAGTCCCTACACTTTGGAAATCTTCTATTCAGCTACTCATTTGTGGGAGATTTCCGACCACAAACAGACCTCCGGACATTACGGGTGACACTGCACAAAAAGAGCCCATCCCCCGCCGTGAGCGTCTCACCTCGGCCGAGTCCTCATCCTTGCCGTAGTCGGTGCTCCCCACAATGGGCTCCTTCTCCTTCATCCAGGACTCCGCCTCGTTGGCGTCAGCGAAGTACTGCTGAGCCTGCAGGGAGTCTTCCAGATCCTGCCGCCTCTGCCCAGCTCTCCGCTTCAGGGCCTCCCAGCGCCCGCTCAGCTCTCCCAGCCTGCTTTTCACCTCCTCCGCCGCAAAGTGCCCTGGGATATGCAAACACACACACAAATAACACTCAGTTAGTGATAGAGCACATGTAAACTGTAAAACACTAATAAGTCATAAGAGTGTCACTGGCGCCTCACTGATGAATACAAACGGTCAGAATGTATTATTCTTGTAGAGGGCCATGGTGAGGAATTCTGGGGAAAATTTATGAAGTATTGCTCCTGAATGTTTATTGCAATGCACCTCCCCCATATTTAATATTAGTGGCTTTTTACAGGCCCTCATCAGCTGTGGCCCCTCCCCCAATGTTGTGGGCCACTAGAATCATAAACGCCTTTTCACCCTACTAGTGAAGATGATGCAGTTATTATGAAACTATGCCCCCTTGCCCAGTTCAAGAGCCCCAGCACGACGAAAACCCAGCCACTTTGTGACTGAAATCCGCGGAAAGTTCTGGAGGCCAGGGTACCTTCATCCACCATGGCCTGGCCCTTCTGTGTGACCGCCTGAATCCGCGCCTCGTGTCCTGCAATCTCCGCCTGCAGCGCCTGGTGCTTCTTCAGCAGATTCTGTACACCAATCAGATCCTTTCCTGAGATAGGGAGGGATCAGACTTATCAGTATTTTTGGTGCAGTGGTCAGGTAAAAGATCACAGCACTACTGTACAGAGCGCTACTGCACCAAGTCAACTTAAACACACGGACACAAACACATTCACACACATTCATGCACATTAACAGAAACAAACACACACAACCCACACAGTGCGAAACACTGACCCCCGTTGGTGGAAGCAGTGACCCCACACAGAGTGAAACACTGACCCCCGTTGGTGGAAGCAATGACCCCACACAGAGTGAAACACTGACCCCTGTTGGTGGAAGCAATGACCCCACACAGAGTGAAACACTGACCCCTGTTGGTGGAAGCAGTGACCCCACACAGAGTGAAACACTGACCCCTGTTGGTGGAAGCAGTGACTCCACACAGAGTGAAACACTGATCCCTGTTGGTGGAAGCAGTGACCCCACACAGAGTGAAACACTGACCCCTGTTGGCGAAAGCAGTGACCCCACACAGAGTGAAACACTGACCCCTGTTGGTGAAATCAGTGACCCCACACAGAGTGAAACACTGACCCCTGTTGGTGGAAGCAATGACCCCACACAGAGTGAAACACTGACCCCTGTTGGTGGAAGCAATGACCCCACACAGAGTGAAACACTGACCCCTGTTGGTGGAAGCAGTGACCCCACACAGAGTGAAACACTGACCCCTGTTGGCGAAAAGCAGTGACCCCACACAGAGTGAAACACTGACCCCCCGTTGGAAGCAGTGACCCCACACAGAGTGAAACACTGACCCCCGTTGGTGGAAGCAATGACCCCACACAGAGTGAAACACTGACCCCCGTTGGTGGAAGCAATGACCCCACACAGAGTGAAACACTGACCCCTGTTGGTGGAAGCAGTGACCCCACACAGAGTGAAACACTGACCCCTGTTGGTGGAAGCAGTGACTCCACACAGAGTGAAACACTGATCCCTGTTGGTGGAAGCAGTGACCCCACACAGAGTGAAACACTGACCCCTGTTGGCGAAAGCAGTGACCCCACACAGAGTGAAACACTGACCCCTGTTGGTGAAATCAGTGACCCCACACAGAGTGAAACACTGACCCCTGTTGGTGGAAGCAGTGACCCCACACAGAGTGAAACACTGACCCCCGTTGGTGGAAGCAATGACCCCACACAGAGTGAAACACTGACCCCCGTTGGTGGAAGCAGTGACCCCACACAGAGTGAAACACTGACCCCTGTTGGCGAAAGCAGTGACCCCACAGAGAGTGAAACACTGACCCCTGTTGGTGAAATCAGTGACCCCACACAGAGTGAAACACTGACCCCTGTTGGTGGACGCAGTGATTGGCTCTTTCTCTCGGATCCAGGTCTCCTCGTCCTCGATGTCGCGGAACAGCTGCTGCAGCCGCAGCGAATCGGAGAGCTTCTGTTTGCGGGCAGCCATGGGCTCCTTCAGCGCCTCGTAACGGGCCAGCAGGGCCTCCTGCTTCTTACGGATGTTCTCCATGTCAAAGTGCCCCGCCTCCTGGAACTGCCGCGCCTGGATACTGATCCCGTCTATACGGTCCTGAGAGAGAGAGAGAGAGAAAGAGAGAGAGAGAGTGTGTGTGTGTATAAGTCCGCCTAAAGCATGAAGCGTAGCAGCGGAAAGAGGCTTTTGCTGAGGTAGCGATGACAAGGGGCACTAATTAACCAATTAACCTGACAGAGTCCATGTCAATGCATTATTTACGCAGTGAAAGCAAAAAAGTGTGGGCCTGCAGCACAGATATCTCTTATTTAGACTCTGGGACTAACTAAAGCTGCTCATTCTGCAGAAATACATAGTGTCAACAACCCATTTTCCTGATTTTCAAGCCGTGGTCATGCAGTCCAATTCAGAAAAATTGGAGGCTTTTAATGATTCAACTTATTCTCATAAAACAATTCATAGGATATCCTACAAGTTTATGCTTGATTGGGGCGCCCCGGTGGCTCATCAGTCTAAGCGCACATAAAGGCTGTGTCCTTCCTGCAGCGACCTGGGTTCGATTCCAGCTCAGGTCATTTGCTGCATGTCTTCCCCCATTCTTCTCCCCAACCCTCCTGTCTCTCTACACTGTATAACTATCGCATAAAGGAAAAATTCCCAAAAAATAATCTTTAAAAGTTTGTGCTTGATTCTAAAAATTCTCTGCAACATGTGGTCTCAACAACACAGTCGCAGGATTACCTTAGGTTAAGGTTAGGGTTCAGGGTTAGGGAAAGTTGATTATGTTTTTAAAAGACAATCCTGACTTGCACTTGTGAAACTAATATTAAACTCGCAGTCGGAATCAGGATATGAACATGGGTCTCCCTTGAGAAAGCCTGTCGTCTCGTTAATCCAACCATCCACCCACCGTCCACCCAAGTCTCCACCCTTTATGAACTCATCATCTGCCGTCTTTACTAATGACGTGGATTACACACAAATTCCACTGTGCTAACTTCTCTAAGAAATCTCAATGAACACAGAACGAGAACAGCCTCAGTGGTTATAAACAGATAATTAAGGTGGGAGGGGTTAGTGGCAGGATATATACTACTGAGGTTAATCTGAGACAGGACTGACCTAATGGCTTGGGGATGGCACCTGGAAAGAGGGGGGGAGAGGTCTGGTGGGGGATGTGGAGAGTGGGGTTAAACAGGGAGATGGGGGGCACAGAAACATTTCAGGAGGATAAGGTGATTTTCCAAAGCAGCACTCCTTCAGAATTTCTAATTACGTCATCGGGTGGAAGTAGGATTTACCAAGTCCCAGGGAAATGGACAAAATTTCAGTTTGAGAAAAAATCTGACTGGGGGAGGGGCCTGGCAATAGGCGGGGCCAAAGGGAAGGGTCAGGACAGGGGAATAGAGCCAATAAGAGGGGCCAAATAGGGGGCGGGGCTTGTTATAAGCGGCAAAGCAGGTGGGTGGGGCCTGGTATGGGCGGAGCTTGTGTTGAGTGGTAGGGCAGGTGGGCGGGGCCAGGTGGGGGCAGGGTTTGTGATGACTGGCAGGGCAAGTGGGCAGGGATACCTGGTGGGCGGCAATATCAGCCTCCAGCAGGGCTTGTCTCTTCTGCAGGTTCTGAACACTTGTCAGGTCCTTCCCAAAGTCGTCTGACGCCAGGTGACCTTCGACCTCGTACAGCCACAGCTCGATGTCCTCCACATTACGATTAAACTGCTGCTGCTGGTTTGCCTCCCTCAGTTTAATTCCTACAGGTTATTAATACTGCATATGAGCCAAAATCCAGTTGATAATTTGCTTTCATTTATAATTTTAAGGTCTCCCAATTCTCCATGGAGTTTTTCTCATTATAAAATGCCATTAGCCCCTTTAGAAAGTCTATTCATAGTCTGAGATCCAATGTTACACTGCTACCCAATATCAGATTTATTATGTGTAAATTCAAAGAGCTGGAGCATTGAGCCAAAAAGCCAAATATGCATCTCAATTCGAAATTCTTATGATTTAAGATGCCATAACATTCAAGAATTACCCTCAGACATGCCAGAGCTTTAGATGGTATTTTAGTTCTGAATATGGCCAAAAACTAGACATCTCTTTAGAAATACGAATTCTAAAACAAGGGAAAAACAATTCTCCCAGGTCATACTACAACGCTATATCAATGTAGCCTGGCTTCCTTTACGTGAGCTGGCTCGACTACCCCTAAACTTGCAGTCCAGAGATACCATAAGTTACTGCTGCAGGTTAAAAAAGTGCCACCTTGAAGACATTGAAAACTCTGGCTTTAGGCTCATTGCGCCTCGCTAACCCACTAATCTCGCTTTGTAGCACATCCCTCTGACAGCACTGGGATTGATTAGAATGTCGTTTCCTGTTTACAGGTTTTGTACAAATTCTGACATCATCGTTACATTTCCTTCATTTCACCTTTCAGCTCAGTGGCTTCCAGAAGCTTCTTCCACTGGGCAGCGACCTCGTCCATGCGGGCGGACACCTCGGACGAGGCGTAGTGCTTCCTGTCCTTCAGTTCCTGTCCAGACTTCTGCAGGGCGTCGAGCCGACTCTGATTGGCCGAGAGCTCAGCCTCAAAGGCCTGGTGCTTCTGAACTTTACCCTGCAGGTTCGAGGGGTCCTGGGGAGGCGAGAGAGATTAGCTTACACCGTCAGACGGATTTAACATGTCGAGGACACAGAATGGAGGATATTTTTTAGCTGTGATGTGATTCTGTGCCTACAATAACAGAAGGCTCTTATATCCTCAACCAAACCGTCACCAATATTGTACACTTATTTAATTTTCATATTCATGTTTTTTCCCTTCACAACCAAGGTAAAGTCTGTCTATTTGTTCTTTTTCTCTACTCTCCCTCACCGTTACTCAAATTCACTCTTCCAGGAATGACAAACACTGGGGAATTTATTAATAACTTCAGCATGTGCAGTACCTTCTTACTGCATGCAAATCCAATGTCATGACCAATGATAGTTTATACTGTGTGTTTCACACCAGTCACTGGTTTCATTATTTTTAACTGTACATGTTTTAGTGTCATTGTCCTTTCAGGTGCTAAAGATCATTCTGAGTTAAACCACATGTATGGAATAGCCAGGATAGAACACATCCCCCTCTCTACCCCTCTCCTCTTTCCCTCTCTCTCTCTCTCTCTCCCTCTTTCACCTTGTAGGACTCGTCTGTCGCAGTCTTCATCTTCTCGTTGATCCAGCTCTTCAGCTCGTCCGAGTCGCGGAAGAACTGTTGCAGGTGGAAGGAGTCGTCGAGGGCGGAGCGGCGGGACTGAGCGCGTGCATGGAGGGCGTTGCGTCGGCTCAGAAGCTGTGGATACAAGCGGGGGCACATTTTCACACCCACCCAAAACACACACACACACACACATACACACATATCAGTTGGTGCTAAATCTTCCTACGCTGTTAATGGAATGTTTTAAAAATGTTATACTATGGTCTTTCTCTGCACACTGAGGAAAAAAAGACAAAAAATGTATTTGACCTATAACCTTTGACCTTTAACACCCCCAATCTTACCGCGTCTCGGCGTATCGCCACGTCATCCTTGGCGTAGTGGTTGTTCTGGATGAGTTTGGTGGCAAATTCATCCAGTGCCTGTAGGGGGTGCAACACAGGGAGATTACTAACAACACTGCAAAACCCTTATAAATCAAGACATGGACAAAAATGACAAGATATACAAATGCATTTAAAAAAGACATGAAGAGGATGTCCTCACAGTTATCTTCTCCTCTTGGGCACTGAGTGATTTCTCAAAGTCCTCATGCTTCTTCAGCAAAGCCTCCACACTGTCCAGGGAGTCGCCCAGGTCCTCGTTCAACAGGAAGGCCTACAGGAAGGGGAAGAGCCACTGAGCCTCACGCCTGAGCAGAGACCCTCTTAAAAAACACCTGTGGCTTTAGTGCATGCTAGCTCATCGCTAACTGGAACAGAGCGCTGTAACCCTGTTTATATAAACTGTGCTTGTAATTGCCATGCTGGAGGCCAGTTGCGCAGTTTGAAAACACACTGTTGTCATCTATATTGATGTCCCAATGTTAGTGTAATCAGTTTTAAGGACAGAAACTAACTTTAGCCCCGGACTAAACTGAGCTTCTAGTGGAGAATCTCAACCTGATGTTTAATTTAGTCGCACATTTTTGGTTCAATTTACTGCATGTCTTCAAAACAGGCTCTGTGTTAACTATGCTGATTCTGACTGTGCAGCTCTCATCTCTGTTAGAATGACTATGTTGACGTAAACTTTATTTCACTCCGTCTTTGGAATATGTTATTTTGAGATAGGCTGATGTTGTGGTATAAGCAGTGGTTTGATGCGTGTAGATGTGGATTAGCTGCATTTTGAAGACTATAAGTGGTGGTGGTGTGATGTGTGAAGATGTATATATGGTGGGATTGGCCACAGTGAGAGGACAGCACCTCCTGCTTGCTCATCCAGTTGTCGACCTGCTCGGTGTCCCTGTAGAAGAGCTGCAGGTCCATGCACTGCTCATACTGCTGTCTGCGGTGCTCCCACAACTCCAGCAGGGCGAGTCTCTCTGCAGACAGCACACCCAGCTGTGCACACACACAACAGGGGCAATATAGAGAACCCACCGCTACAATGGCACACATACGCACACAAGCATACACAGGGACTCACGTGCACACACACACACACACACACACACAGGGGCAATATAAAGAGACAACAGCTATACTGGCACACATACATACTCAAACTTACATAAGGGCTCACATGTGAACACACACACACACACACACACACAGAGCAGGGGCAATGTAGAGAACCCAGAGCTACACTGGCACACATACAGAGACAAGCATACACAGGGACTCATACATGCATGCATGCTCTCTCTCTCTCTCTCTCTCTCTCTCTCTCACACACACACACACACACACACACTGAAAAACCCACCTTCTCTTTGACCTCTCCGGACGCATAGTGTCCTGAGGTCACCAGAGCCTGTCCGGCTTCATCTGTGGCCTTAAATCCATCCTCATGAGCGTCAATCTCCCCCTGGAAACAACACAACAGGGAGCATCTGCCTGTTACACATAATATCAACCCACTGCACTTGTTACACACCCACCCTGTTACAAACTCAGTTATACACCTGTACCTGTTACACAACAACCCTGTCACACACACACTGACGCACCTGTGCCTGTTACACACCAACCCTGTTACACACCCAGTTGCACAACTGTATCTGTTACACACCCATCCTGTTACACACCCAGTTGCACAACTGTATCTGTTACACACCCATCCTGTTACAAACCCAGTTACACACTGTAGCTGTTACACACCCATCCTGTTACAATCCCAGTTACACACTGTAGCTGTTACACACCCCTCCTCTTACACACCCAGTTAGTCTCTTGTTGCTGTTACACACCCACCCTAATGCACACCCACTTACACACCAGTATCTATCCCAATCAGACATTACACATGCAAGCCATCACACCCATCAGCACACCTGTCTGAAACACCTTCCACACTCTGCTTATTTACAGGGCCCTAATGAAGTGCCTCTAGGTGATGCCATCGAAACCACAGTATTCTCTAGTTTTAATGACGTCACACATCCTTCATCTGAAGCACAGATTGGCCGATGAGTATCACACGCAGACGTGCGTATTTTTTTCATGTGGTTATTTCTTCCTCTGACCTTGTGCTCCTGATGTCGGTCCAGAAGAGCCTCTGCCCCGGCGACGTCGTTAGCGAGCTCGTCAGCATTAATCAGGGCCTTCATCTCCGTCACCCAGCTAGTCAGGTCACGGAAGTCCGCCATGAAGCGCTGCAGCCTGTGGGGGCGACATAGAGCCTCATACTGGAGCGGCAGGCCACGTCCGAATCACCACACGCGCCTACTGTTGGGCAGGACTGATGAGTAAACTGAATAGGGATGTTGTTAAGTATGCAGAATTTCATCTCAATGAGTACTTAAAATCAGAGGGTGACACACGTGTTAATTAAGCACACTCTTTTCCCAGAGTATTCAGGAGCTTACTTTTCAGGAAGCAAACCACCATTTTGGTCTCATACATGCAAGATACCGCTTAGCTCTACAGACGAAGCACATCTTTCCCAACATTTTCTCCAACAAAAACAACACATCCTCATCCCAACTTGTCATATACTGATGCTACCTGACCAAGTGTTGATATATTTGACGTTTAAGGTTAGGGTTCAGATTAAGGGTTAGGGTTTGTCTTAAACTGGCGTTAAATAAGGATGCCAAAAGGCTCCTTTTTTGTCGTATATCGGTGCTCAGTCAGGTAACATCGCCATATGACGAGTTGGGATGAAGCCAGGCTTATAAAAACAATGACAATCCAACTTTGTAACACTGGTAAAGCATCTTACAACACTTTCACAGTAGTTAGGAAATGGCATGGATGACAACATATACCCACTGCATACTAAAATGTTCTGGTTGCACAGTAAGCGGCAAGCTTAGTAGTCATCACTCATTTTCAGGACGCAGTAGTGGACATGGCGGCTGATTCGGACGCAGTCATAAGGAAACGCTGTCCTGGAGGGGGGCATGTGCAGGTGAGGTGGAAGCTCACCTGTTGGAGTCGTTGAGGTGGGCGTGGCGTTCGGCGGCCAGAGCTCGGATCTGCTCCCAGTTGGCGATGAGCTCGTCTCTCTTCTGCTGGATCTGCTGGGCGTTCTGGGGGTGTGTCTTCTGCAGACGCTCCGCCTCCCCACCCAGTGTGTTCACCTGAGAGAGGAAAACAGGAAGTGATCCTAACTATAGGATGGGTTAAATACAGAGGACAAATTACCCCACGGGGTTGAATAAAGAGTATCACTCAGCATCTTCTGAAGGATTTATGCACAGTGTTCCCAATACCAGACCATTTAATAAACATTCAGATCCCACTGCCATTTCTACTGTTTCTATGTGTGCGATGTGTGAGGTCTGTTTCCGTGTGTGTGTGTGTGTGTGTGTGTGTGAGAGAGAGATGTGCTCGTGTGTGTGTGAGAGGCATGTTTATATGTGTGTTTACGTGTGTGCGATGTGTGCGATATGTGCGTGTGTTTGAGATGTGTTTATGTGTGAGTTTATGTGTCTGTGATGTGTGTGTGTGCATTTGTGTGTGATATGTGTATGCGTTTGCGCGTGTGTGTGATATGTGTGTGATATATGTGTGTGTGATATGTGTGATATGTGTGTGTGTGTGTGTGTGTGTGTGTGTATGTGATATATGTGTGATATGTGTGTGTGGGTGATATGTTTGTGATATATGTGTGTGTGTGTGTGTGATATGTCTGTGATATATGTGTGTGCGTGATATGTGTGTGATAAGTGAGTGTTACGTTACCTTGTCCCCCAGGGTTGCCAGATCTCTCTCCAGTCCCTCATGCTTACGCAGCAGAGCCTGCACGCTCGCCAGGTCTCTCCCGAAATCATCCGAGCTCATCAGCTGCTCCTTCTCCTTAATCCAGCCAATGGTCTCATCCACGTCCCTACAAACCACCAAACACACACACAATCCATGAGATGCATCTCACACACACACACACACACACACACACACACACACACAAAACACGCACCATGAGACACTTCACACACACACACACACACAAACACAAGCACACGCACACCATGAGACACTTCACACACACCTCCACACACACACACACTCACACACACAAGCACACACACACCATGAGACACTCCACATATACACACACACACCCTGAGACATTTCTCACACACACACACACGCACACACGCTCAGAAACATTTCATACTCACACACATGCACACACACACACACACACACACTCAGAAACATTTCATTCACACACACACGCACAGTAGTACCTGTTGAATCTCTGCACCTCAGCAGATCCATACAGTTTGCCCTGTCTCTGTTGGGCGAGACCTTTCAGCCGTTGCCAGGCAGTGTTCACCTCTTCCTGCTTCCTGCCCACAAGCTCCGCCTCCGGGTGAGACTCCTCCTTCAGCCGGCCGGCCTGCTGGTTGACTTCATTCACCCGCTCCTCATGGGCTGCCAGATCTGCCTGAAACTCCTCAAACTTCTTCTGCAGCAGCTCTACATGCTCCAGGTCCTGACCCAGCTCCTCTGAGGTCACGATGGCCTCCTGAACACACAAATAAACACACACGCACACACACACACACACACACACACACGCGTACGTACATGAAAATACACACACACACACACACACACACATAGATACACACACAAATACACATGCACAGGCATTAACATAATTAAAAATACACGCATAGATACACGTATACGCGAACACACGCACACACAAGCACACACGCGCATAAATAATCAGACAGATGGACAAATACAGGTTAAACACATGCTCATCTGTGTGTGCAATGTACTACAAAATGGCAGTTGTTTGACAGTCATTCCCAAGCAATCCTGCATTATAACTATTATTATTATTACAAAATGCTTTGGATCGCTAATAAAATAGCCTGCTGCTGTAAAATGGGATACTTTGGTAATACCATGGACAAATCAGTTAGTCTTTATGCAGAGTAACTGACAGGACGCCCCATATTTAAGCACGTTATGTGACCCTGCAAAAGTCAGCCCCACCCCCCTCCACACAGCACCTTCTCACTGATCCAGTCTAGTGCCTCCTGGCACTCGCGCAGGTACTGCACCAGCTTCTTCGCCTGCAGCAGACGCACGCCCTTCTCCTTCATCTTCAACAGCAGCTGTTCCCACTGCCTGTGCAGCTCCTCCAGACGACTCTACGGGTGTGTGTGTGTGTGTGTGTGAGAGTGAGAGATGGGGTGAGCGAGGAGAGAGGAATGGAGAGAGAGAAAGGGATGAGGGTGAAAGGTTGATGAGACAGGAAAAGAGATGGACAGTGGGGAAAGGAGAATGTCAGTTATTCACATTCAGGAATCTCATCTAATCTGGATAATTAACCAATCAAAAAGACTCCCAGAATCACGAGAACTAATCATCAGCCAGTACATTCTATAGATACG
This sequence comes from Gymnothorax javanicus, assembly GCA_029692085.1. Classification (NCBI taxonomy): domain Eukaryota; kingdom Metazoa; phylum Chordata; class Actinopteri; order Anguilliformes; family Muraenidae; genus Gymnothorax; species Gymnothorax javanicus. The sequence continues at coordinate 118,990,335 of CM056194.1, read as the reverse complement.
TGTTTCATTATCGACAGCCTTTTCACACCAATGATGGAACAGTAAAATGAAAGGAAAATGCGTGTATTCAAAAATTTGACCCCATTTAGTTCTATGAGCCCACAACAAAACTACTACTTTCCTCTTTTGCTGTTGAGGGGCAACCTGCATTTTTGACATTGATAAATTTTTTTTCATTTCACCCTTGGTGTGAAAAGACCTTTAGACTGCATCTGCCACCTGCGATGTGTGCACACATGACGTCCAGGGATCAGATGACCCCATCAAAGAACCCCCCCCCCCCACCCAAAGGATCACTGCACACCACACACACACACACACATGCACGCATGCAGACACAGAGGAACAGCAGAACACCACACCTAACCATCCTGTCATATTTAGGGACTCTGCTGGGGCCTCAGAATATGACAGGACTCAAAAGGCACAGCCCAGATGGATACCGTCAGATGGGAGAGAGAGAGACAGGTAGAGCTTTGAGAGTGAGAAAAAGACAGCAAAAGAGTGAAAGAGAGTATAGAGACAGGGAAAGAAAGAGCGAGAGAGAGAGAAAGAGAGAAAAAGACTAAAAACAAGTAGCTCACTAAATCACAGCACACGAGTGAGCACCTACTTGAATATAATCATGAACAACCACACTTTTGACTATGGGTCTCTGTGCAGTCCGGTAAGGTGTATAAGACTGAATTAGAGGAGAGTTCAGGAGTCAGGCTCTTCAACCAGCATGTCACAGAGCCAGAGACCAAATGAACAATTGTCCAAGACTGCAGCTGGTCACTAATTTACATAAAATACAGTTGCAATCAAAATTATTCAACACCGTTGCAAATTAGGTTTACTGGCAAAATTTACAAACTTTCAGCTGTTTGCAATGAACAAATCGAACAAGAACAATTTAAATGGCTCAACACAACAAATATTACAAGAGGCTTCTCCAAATTTAACACAAAATGCCACTTTTAATGACTACTGCAGGCTCAAAATTATTCAAAACCTTCATGACAAGCATCTTTAATACTTAGTAGAAAACCCTTTTGATGCTATGACCTGCTAGAGATGTGATGCATAGGCAGACAACAGCTTCTGGCAGCATTCCCAAGGAATGTTAGCCTAGTCCTCATGGACAATGGCCTCCAGTTCACTAATATTCTAGGTTGTGTGTGCTGCAACTGTCTTCTTCAAATCCGACCAGAGATTTTTTATGGGGTTCAAGTGAGGCGACTGTGATGGGCACTCTAGAATCCTCCCAGATTTCCCCTGAAACCAGGGCTTGGTGGATGTTGAGGTATGCTTAGGATCATTGCCCTGTTGGAAGGTCCAATGATGCCCAAGCGTCAGCTTCCCGACAGACGGCATGACATTTTCTCCTTGGATATCCTGGTACTTGACTGAATCCATCTTGCCCTCCACACTTTGCAGATTTCCAGTGCCAGAGGAAGCAAGGCAGCCGCAGAGCATCAAAAAGCCCCCACAATTCTTCATTGTAGGCAGGATGTACTTTTCAGCATATGCTTCTTTATTCCTCCTGCAGACATACCACTGATTCATAAGCCCAAAATATTCCAGTTTTGTTTCATCACTCTACAGAACAATATCCCCACACTTCTGTGCCTTATTTATATGGTTTTGAGCATATTGAGCTTGTGCTTTGGGATCAGTTGTGGTGTATGTCTTGGAGACCTTCAATGTTTAGTATGTGCCCTACTGTGCAACCTGAAACCTCAGTGCCTCCTGCCTCCAAGTCTTGCTGCGGGTCTCCTGCAGTCACTCGAGGGTTTTTGACCACCCGTCTCCTCAGGAATCTGGTGACAGCCATTGATAGCTTCCTCTTTCTGCCACATCCTGGTACAGTAGCCACTCTTCCTTTCACTCTGAACTTGCAAACTATGCTTCTAACTGTATCTCTATGAAAATTCTGTGTCTGTGCTACCTTTTTGTATCCTTTTCCTAGTTTCTGCCAGGCAATGATCTCCTCTATTAGCTTGTTGGATAATTCTTTTGACAGCCATATTTCTAATATGCAATCAAACGTCACTGTCAACAAACCCCTAGAGAGTGCAAGCATTGGATGTGTTCTATCTCAAGCAAACCTGATGCAACTAATTAAGCTCTTGATTAGCTGCATTAGGCGTGCTTGAGACAACACCTGATTTGCAAATATGCTCTTTTGACGGATTCTATTCGGGGGGATGCATAATTTTGAGAGTGCAGTAGTCATTAAAAATGGCATTTTGTGTTAAATTTGGAGAAACCACTTGTAATTTTAGTTGTGTTGAGCTATTTAAAATGTTCTTGTTTAATCTGTTCATGACAAACAGCTGAAAGTTTGTAAAATTAGCAATTAAACCCAATTTGCAACGGGGGTTGAATAATTTTGATTGCAACTGTAACTGCTTCAGTATCAAAACTCCAGGTTTTGTCTCAGATCTTCACATACAATATTTAACACAAGAACGGAACTCATCCTTTGTAAAGGTTATTTTTCAATATTTAAAAATCATAACCAAGTAGTTTACCAGATAAAATATCGCATGAAAAAGAAACTAAATTTAATGTATCATTGTGATTCCGTACAGAGCAAGAACTTGCAGCCGCTGTTAAAACATTTCCTGAGATAACAACATTTTCCCATCAATAAAGTTTCTGCACTGTTCTTGCATTCCCTCAGAAATTCAGGTTAATTTAATATGTAGTCCACAGAAGAAGGGACTAATGACCTAATTAAATCACATTCCGATATAGTGCAGATGCTGACTGCCTACAGTATAACCTGACCGTGTCGCAGCTAAAGTCACATGACCACTCTGGCTCCATTATGGCAGCCCATTATCATTTTGACCTTCAGTCAGAACCTTATAAAAAATCAATTTACCGAAGTAATTTCTATAAAGTACCTCACTCAATGGTCAAAGTAGGAACACAACCGAGAAAAACAATTTCCTTGGAACATTACAGCACACGGCTCTAAACATTACAGCACACTGTAACATCACTGGCTCTAAACATTGCAGCACACTGCAACATCACTGGCTCTAAACATTACAGCACACTGTAACATCACTGGCTCTAAACATTACAGCACACTGTAACATCACTGGCTCTAAACATTGCAGCACACTGCAACATCACTGGCTCAAACATTACAGCACACTGTAACATCACTGGCTCTGAACATTGCAGCACACTTAAACATCACTGGCTCTAAACATTACAGCACACTTTAACATGACTGGCTCTAAACATTAAGGCACACTGTAACATCACTGGCTCTAAAACGTTACAGCACACTGTAACATCACTGGCTCTAAACATTGCAGCACACTGCAACATCACTGGCTCTAAACATTATAGCATACTTTAACATCACTGGCTCTAAACATTACAGCACACTGTAACATCACTGGCTCTAAACATTACAGCATACTTTAAGATGACTGGCTCTAAACATTACAGCACACTTAAACATCACTGGATCTAAACATTACAGCATACTTTAACATGACTGGCTCTAAACATTACAGCACACTGCAACATCACTGGCTCTAAACATTACAGCACACTTTAACATGACTGGCTCTAAACATTACAGCACACTGTAACATCACTGGCTCTAAAACGTTACAGCACACTGTAACATCACTGGCTCTAAACATTATAGCATACTTTAACATCACTGGCTCTAAACATTACAGCACACTGTAACATCACTGGCTCTAAACATTACAGCACAATGTAACATCACTAGCTCTAAACATTACAGCACACTGTAACATCACTGGCTCTAAACATTAAGGTACACTGTAACATTACTGGCTCTAAACATTACAGCACACTGTAACATCACTGGCTCTAAACATTACAGCACACTGCAACATCACTGGCTCTAAACATTACAGCACACTTTAACATGACTGGCTCTAAACATTACAGCACACTGTAACATCACTGGCTCTAAACATTACAGCACACTTTAACATGACTGGCTCTAAACATTACAGCACACTGTAACATCACTGGCTCTAAAACGTTACAGCACACTGTAACATCACTGGCTCTAAACATTATAGCATACTTTAACATCACTGGCTCTAAACATTACAGCACACTGTAACATCACTGGCTCTAAAACGTTACAGCACACTGTAACATCACTGGCTCTAAACATTATAGCATACTTTAACATCACTGGCTCTAAACATTACAGCACACTGTAACATCACTGGCTCTAAAACGTTACAGCACACTGTAACATCACTGGCTCTAAACATTATAGCATACTTTAACATCACTGGCTCTAAACATTACAGCACACTGTAACATCACTGGCTCTAAACATTACAGCACAATGTAACATCACTAGCTCTAAACATTACAGCACACTGTGACATCACTGGCTCTAAACATTACAGCACTCTGTAACATCACTGGCTCTAAACATTACAGCACTCTGTAACATCACTGGCTCTAAACATTACAGCACACTGTAACATCACTGGCTCTAAATATTGCAGTAAACAGTGGCACGGCTGAGAGAGTGATAAGCATTACCATGAAACTCACCCGGATCATCTCAGAGGCGAAGTGGCCCTCGGCGATCATCTGGTTGCCAGCCCCGTCTAGCTTAACGATGGCCCCCGCGTTGGCCTGGACCTCAGCCTCAAAGGCCTGGTGTTTCTGCAGCTTTCCCTGTGGGTGAGAGGAGTAGTGCACCCGATCAGCACATACAGTTCAACTGCACATCTCTGTTTCGCATGAGACAGTGATGCTTGAGGAGCTATTGATGTAAAAATAACACATATTTGATAGATGAAAGGCTGGGTGATTGAAAAATTAAAAAAAAACAGAGAGCATAGTGAGGATCTCATTGTGCAGCCTGTACCACCGGTTCTTAAACGATTGATCCCAGGACCCAAATTTGAACGGCTTTTTAATAGCAGGAACAAATTTAATACCCTTCAGGGACCCACCCAGTACAATTACTAGCACAACCTAATAGACTACACACTTACCCGATGTTGGGTTACAACTTACAGTATAAGGAAGGCCAGCATACACAAAATTCACAGTATACCTCACTTTATTGGCCAGCAGGGTTAAATATCTCACTCCAGCACTTCCTGTACTGCGATAGCTTCTCTGCTGGTGCCTCTATTGTACCCCCATTTGAATATGGTAAAACTATAAATGAGACATGTTCTTTTGTTTAAAAAACATTAGAAGTGTGGAGGTGTCCTCACCTGCAGGTTCGATGGGTCCTTGTAGTTCTCGTCAGATGCGATCTGCAGCTTCTCCAGGATCCACTTCTCCAGCTCATCGGCGTCTCGACGGAAGAACTGGAAGCGGTAAGAATCCTCCAGCTTCTGCCGCCGGAGGTTGGAGAGCTCCTTAAAGTGGCGGTACCGCTCCAGAACCTGCTGCCTCCGCTCCTGGATGTCCTCCGCAGTCTCCAGGACCTTCACACCGCCGGCGTCCATCTTCTGCAGCCACACAGACATGAACACAATCACATCCAGCGGTTTTCATACCTCTAAATCCAGGGCAGCACCTCAGGCATCAGGGCGAACAGAGCAGCCCAGACCTCCTTAACCCCAGCCACTTCCCACAGCTCCTGAAGCGGGATCTCGCTATAATCCATGCCAGCAGGGAGATTTAACCTCCCCAACATCTTTCAAGTCTGGCCCTGGGCCTCCTTATGAATTTTCTTTTTTTTTTTTTTTTTTTTTTTGAAAATTGCAGTCAAACATACAGCAAAAGCTCTGAATATTTGTCAGAGGTGTCTTCGACCTTAGCTCCCAAACACCAGTCGAGAGCAACCAGTTGTTTAATCTTGTTGCCCCCACCAAGGAGGTTATGTTTCACCTTTGGTTTGTGGGTAAGTATGTTTGTTTGTTGGTTAGCAACGTTACAGAAAAAGTATGGATAGATTTTAATGAAATTTTTACCAGAGGTGTTTCTCGGCACAACTTGAAGTGATTTCATTTTGGAAGTGATTCTTATCAAATTCTGTATATAAATCTTAATTTACTTGTGTAAATAACAGAACTCATATGTGTCCCAGACATGAGGGGGACTGTTGGTTCTCGACAGAGGTATGTGCCCTCTATCGTGCTCTGGTTGACTATGTAATGAGTGCCATCCTCAAGGCTGAAAGACTCAGAATTACCAGTTTACAGGATGAAAATTAATGGACACCATTGACTTAGGCCTTCAAGTTCTCAGTGACAGTGTCTTCATTTCACAGACTTAAGGAAAATGCACATTTGGAAAACTTCAAACTTCACATGCGGGGCTGTTCTAAATAAACAATCAAACGCTGTTGCTTTCACTGGGGATTGTATGACACACAGTAATGAAGAACACACAGTCCACTCCCCTCGTGATCACGGCTGCCCTTTGACCTCTGAGGGCGAAATTTCACATAATGAGACTCAACTGTTGAGATATCAGACATCATGGAAATATTTCAACTACAACTGTTCATGACAAAAACCTAGAGTGTTAACTAGACAGTCGGTTGCCTGCAGGTCGACGCGTATCCCCAGACCCCCTAAAGCAATAACTCCCAAAATCAATAGGCATCATGACCTTACCACAAACAAGGGCCACGCAAACTATGAAGTTAATCAGTCAAAATTTGTGGCCCGTAGAGCACTCATAAGCAAATCTATACAGACACGGCAGACGTGGCGTGACGATTGCGGATCCATAGTATCCCCGACTTGTTGTTCGGGGATACAATAAATAAACCTGGAATATTGATAAAATCTCTTTGATAGTTGGCCAACCAACTCTTTAATCGCACCACTTCATCAGGCAGCCGTGCGGATGGTTTCTTCCGCATTGTTGCCATGACAACAGCAGGAGAGCAGTGAGTGGGCTCTGCAGAATGTTGCATGTCTAAAAACAGGAGCTCAGAATCTGGCAGTCCCAAGTGAAAGCAGTGGAGGGGGGGTTGGACGACCAAACTCCCCAGGCTTCAAACGTTTGTGAGAACTGAGAGAGCTGCAGAGATAATGAGCTTGAAACTCCGGCTAGGTGAGGTATGGCCACCATTTCACATCAGCTTAGGTCAAGCGGAAAAACCTGGGTTCACTAGGGCAGCTTGGTCGTAGGTTAATTGACTGGCAACTGGCAACTGGGGCTTGGGATTCTGACTTGATCTGGAGAGAAGAAGATGGGAAGAACTCAGCAATTGAAACCACGAGCAAGGCCCTTAACCCTTTGAGCGCCATAGGCAACTATAGTTGCTCAATGGTGCAAGATATCGAAACCAGATGCTGTTGAAAACCTATCATGTGGCAACTTGTTTAAAAGAGCTCCCTGCGGAGAGCTCTTTTAAACAAGTTGACAATGATAGGTTTTCAACAGCTCAGGATAATTACATTCTTAATTCCTTGAAAATTTATTTGGCGCTCAAAGGCCCTTAACCCCAGCACTGCTCCAGAGGCCTCAACCCTGTCGCTCTCTATCCTCCCTCACTTGCTACTGTCTGGTATTTCTCCTGAGGTATCTTTGGAAAAGAGCATTGTAATCTCTATGAAACTTAATGAAATGCTACAGAAAATAAATCATCAAAAAACAATATTGAAGTCCTTGCTGGCATTTTGTTCTAATAACCTGAATTTTTGGAAAACAGCTGGCTGAGTTTCTGGGTGGAAGAAACACAGGGCTGAATTGTACACCCAGAGCAAAGCCTTCGGTCTCTCTGTACTCTGATGGTCAGGCGTCAGCTCCTCAGCCATCTTCCCAGTATAGTGCGGTCAGACTCAGTGAGCTGGGACTTCATTAGCAGGATGAGAGGTGGTATCACCCAGGGCCCCACGGCTGGAGGGGACCTGTCTTATTAAAAAGGGGGGCCCACCGCAATATTGTCTCAGACGCCCCAGAATTCCTCACTATGGCTCTGATGGTGAGCACTGTAGACTGTGTGACCAGTGACCTGTTAAATATAGACAGCTCATTTATCACAATCTATCACAGGGAGTGTCTGATTTCAGTCCTACAGGGCAACTGTACAAGGCTAGCTTGCTGGGTTTTTGGTGCGTTTTGCCGCAGAATTGCTCATTTTAGGCCATTATCACACTATAGAGCACTTAGATCCCTATTGCCAAGGCCCAAAATGGGAGCCGATTGAAAGGAAGCTAATATAATGGATCAGAGTCACCCTGCAGTCACTCTGAATTGAGCTGCACCCATTTAGCCGAGTCCATTATGCAGAGTGAGTTAGCCATGCAGAACACTCATTACGATCATAAGTACAGTTGAGAAGGCTCACTAAATAACAGCCCAGCCAGAAACAGCACCTCACGCCTCCACCTCAACACTTCATCCTTTGCTGTTTTTAGAATCAGTCCCTCCGATGTCCAGCCATGCACTCGTCAGCTAATCATCCATTAGCTTCTCATAGAAATATGCCCGAAAGAAGAGCATTATTTACGAAACAGTACCTCTGACTGTATCATGGAGCCAGGCCACAATGACCGAGCATCAGAGCGCAATGTGATTGGACGACCAGCCCAGTGGAGGTGGAGTCTCGGGCATTGATTTAACTCCAGGAGGAATGACACAATAACAGAGCGAAATGCTAATTGTTAGTGATTCACCACTAGGGTTTACTCAGTAATAACGGGGCTTGTTGCCGGGCAGATTGCCTGTTGTTGGACAGTGTGGTGCCACTCAAGTGCTAATTAAGACATGGATGAACTAGCTGCCTTTTTTGCATCATGCATCTGGCCTGTCATACTGATCATGGAGTCAGCTGCCAATATTAGTTTATTTACATGTTAACTGTCGTTCACACAAGGTTTTTTAGAAGGTTTTGTGGCAACGTCTTCAAAATACTGAAAGTGGCCAATCCTGCATGTATTTGGATCATGATGCGAATATGAATGAATAACTTGGGAGCAATTAGGACTTAGGCATAGCCACTACAGTGCAAAAAGTCTAATCTATTTATTGTACCATTAATGCATACATTAAGAAAAGAATCAATTGTCCTGATGATTTGTTATTTTTTTAGAAATAAGCATTTAGCTTACCAAATGAATAATTAGTTTCTTCAGTTCCGTTGCATGAGTTTAAATTACACTGATAGGATTTCCATATTTTAAAATTTATAACAATGGTGATTCTACTCTTCAGTCCACATTCTAAGAGAGAAACAGAAGTTTAATTAACAAATGACGACCATTTTTTATACACAACAAATTGAAAAACAAACAGTTGCCTCGTTACACAGTTCAGTTTTAATGTACTGGTGGAACAGGTAAGATTCATCAGGGGTAAGTCTGTTCTTCCCATGTCCTGCAAATTCCACGTCAGATGAGCAACGTGTCTGGGGGCAAACGCAACAGGCTTTCAAAAGAATGAAAGTAGACAATAATATTGGTTTATCACATTACGCCACCTCTTAGTACCTTGTGGTGGACTTTCCACGTATGATTTTTACTGTACCACTAGCAAACTATATCTGACTAATTCCCCGAAAGTACATAGTGCCAGGTACCATTGACTTGGCACTAAGACAGTGAAGGTGGAGCCTGTGGGGTTTTTGGTCCATATTTCATGAACCACAAACAAACTGCAACCCTTCTATATACACAGACTCTTGATAATTTTCACAGCACAGTGTAAATTATCAACAGCCTCCAAGTTAAGAGAACACCTCATCAGCTATCAGGGAGTGGGGTCAGTTTGTGAGGTTGTGGGAAATCTATGATGTCATGAACATCTGTATCATCATGGATACAGCCGTGTTCCGCCCCACCCCCCAGAATGAGCTGATGTTTTTCTCAGTTGTTGGTTGTCAGAAGCACAGCACATTCCCAGATCCGCAATACCATTACTGAACAATGCCTCCTCTTACAAGCATAAGTGGACATTGGAGCACTACTTCCTGTTTTCTGCACGCGTGTCACTTCCTGCGCTGTTCACTGCGCGGTGAAGCGGAGAGGGCCATAAATAAGCCTGATGGTCTCCAGTCTCCATCGTCCACCATCTTCATTCCAGAAAATTCTGAAGCTGATTACATTCAGTGCCTCTTTATTCATGAGTGCCAAGGCTGAACTTTATTTTTGAAACATTTCTGCAGTACTGATGTCTCCATGGAGAGGTTAGCCTGCATACAGTCGGTGCATTCTGAGAGAAGAAGATTCAGTTCTTGCTTGAAAGTGACTCCAAAATCTAGATCAAACCTGTTTTAATGCAAAACAGCCACAAATACACACATAAATAAGGTTTTGTTTACCCAGCCCAAATAAAGGGCAGTTTGTTTTTTCCCCCAAATTAGCAGGAGTCAGCACTTTGACTTAATCCATTATCTTATCCAGAGAAGGACCACAGCATCTGACTCATGCAGAATACACACCCATGCAAACACACAAACAACTCAAGCAGTGCTGTGTAGTGGCAAAAAATAATTTAATAATTTTTGCGGTATGTTATTAGTCTCGCAAGCTCTAAATTATTTCTACAAAATTAACTCGAGATTATCATCATTCATGGAAAAAATAGGTCACACAAGCCAAGAGAAAGTACTGTACAATATGCTTCTACAAGACAATAATAGTAGAGCAGTAAGACTCCGTAATGGATTTCAGGAGAGAGTGAAGCATGAAAACCGTTACCATGGCAGCATTGGGAGGAGCAAAGACTTGACTACACCCACAAACGCATTTGTACCTTGAGCATCGTTAAGGCCAAATGTCAAGACTCAAAAGCCCTCCAAAAAACTCACACTTGCCCATGCAGAACAGCCAGGAGGCCAAATGACTGAAAAGCACAGCGAGTCTGTCAAGAGAAGGTTTTTTTTGCCATGTTTCGCAGGCAAATGACTCAGCTGAAGTAAGCAAAAGTTCCTTGTTGACTGACAGACTGACTCCTTGAACTAAACTGGTTTCCATTACCACAAGTGATTATTACATAGGAAGGTTGAGTTGAGAACATTCGCCACACATATTTGCAATCTTACATCAAAAATGGCTGAAAACGTCAGAAGAGTGACAGTGAGATGAACAGCATTTCAGACAAGCCAACAGCAAACAAAACAGATTCACACACATGTACCGGTGTTACAGTACCTTCAGTTTGGGTTTTATGAATTTGGACATGATGGAAGATGCTGCAGTTTGGATACACAAAAAGTAAAGCACATTAAACACAGAGATACACCTTCAACAAACAAGAGCTCCATCCATTCAAGTTTTGCTTTTTTAAAAACAACTTAACATGAAAGTCTTACGGGACCAAATGGGAAGACGGACATTAATAATGCAAGATGCCGTAATCGATCCAAACCTTCCCGCACGGGCACATTAAGCAATGCAAAAAACAGCCATGCATTTACAGTTTAGCCCTTTAATTGCTTACAGGACGGTTAGGCTCCATTTAGCGGCTCGATAACGTACCGCATGCAAAATAAACACAGTAAATGGCAGGCAAGTAAACACAGGCCTGAGCCAGGCAGAGTTTGCGTGTAACTGGTGTGGAGTTAATTAGGGCACCTCAAGCGTACATCGAAAAAAGCCACTCGGGGTAAACTAGGGTATAGGGTTACACTGGGACATGTCTCCTAATGAGGTCGAGGGCAGCTAAACCACTCCGCCATGGAAAGTTAACAAGTGGCACGAAGATACAGGTCTGAACATTATTTTCCATTGCAATATGGAGAAAATATAAAATCTATTTGCCTGTGCTTACCATACAATATAATCTCAAGGTAGTTGGTCACTGTGAAGTCTGTATTTTGTTCACAGTTCACTCTGAGTGGATGGAGATGACCTGAAGCTGACAGGTAAAAGTCTGTGCTGGGTCTATATGGACTCAACAGTGTATGCGTGAGATCACTTTAAACTTGTGTTGCCATCCAAATACTTAAGGACAACTCAGTTAACGCAGTTTAATTTGTGCTCACATATTAAGCCTTACTGGAAATGAATTCCTGCCAAAGCTGAATGAGAGATACGCGTCACAGTTGTGTTGCCATGGCAACGTAAATGGCGTTGCTAAGCGATGGTGAGAGGTTCAGTATGAAATGACATTATGGGGGCGGCCTACTTCTGCTGCACTGAAATCATGGAATTTCTGACATTCCAGCATCAGTGAAACACATGAACAGACCTTGAATGAATTAGATTTTTTAAGCATCAAAATGTCACACTTGAAAAACAGGAAATGTCCGCGAGAAGCATAATTAGGGTGACTTAAGAGCAATATCTGAGGGCGGAGATTACCACCGGGTGACATTGGCAAAAAGAATGAATTTGCGCATTTAAATCTGTCTTTCAAACTGAGAAAAAAATGTAACCGCCACAGGTCGGTTGAAGACCTGCATCCCCCAACAAAAAAACAGAAGAACAAGCGTCAGTTTGTTTCCTGTTAGAGAAATGGACACCACGCCCCTTCCTGCTGCTACGAGACCATGCTCGGTCGACCTTGAAAAAGAAAGATAGTGGGGTGGAGTGGGGTGGGGGGCTGGGGGTGACCTTGCACAGACATACGTAAGAATGCAGTAGGGTCAGAATTAGCCTTGTCTAATGCACCCCTTCACCTCCTGCAGCACTTAGGCACAGAGTCACTTAGCATGGCCATAACGAAGCCACTCTGAACTTAGCATAGCCACCTGGCATTTAGCATAGCCATTCTGTACTTCGCAAAGCCAATCCGCACTTAGCATAGCCACTTGGCACTGAGCAAAGTCACTAAGAATATCAGGGCCGCAGCATTAATTACAAGCCCAACAGTCACAAATGTGTGCATATTGCATAATAGTACTAGAATGTTCTGTGAATTATGTAATATTTTTATACCATGGGAACTATTTTGTATACGAGACAGACAGATAGACAGACATTATTGAACCCCCTGGAGTGATTTGTCCTCTGCATTTAACACATAGTTAGGAGCAGTGGGCAGCCACAGAGCAGCGCCCGGGGTCCAACTCCAGTTCTAAAGCCAGTTCCTTGGTCAGGGGTACTGGCAGGAGTGTTCTTGTAATGCATGTTTTTGTGGGTGGGGAAAACCGGAGTACCTGGAGGAAACCCACGCGAAAACAGGTGGAGAACATGCAAACTCCACACAGAAAGGGCCCAGGCAGGATTCAAACCCATAACCTTCTTGCTGTGAGGCAGCAGTACAAACCAATGTATACAATGTGTTATGTCAAGCCTTGGCTGGGAGTTATCAGTTAACTGAATTGATACTCTCTGGGCCCCCATTTTTCAATCACAGTGGTATGTTTTTGGGGCCCCCAAAAGTTGCAGGTCCCTAATATAAACACCACTGTGATGGCCCTAACACAAGGTGTTCTCGCAATGTGGCTTACATTTTTTCTGTGAATGTTGTAACTACTACTTCATCCCACCGATGTTGCAAGACCATTTTGTGGTAGCCTGCCGTCCCACAATCAGTAACATCTGATCCTGCGCACAGCCTGGGCTGCCATGTCCCAGAATAGGGCCTTATGTTTGATTTGTGGGTGAGCAGCAGCGTATAATGAGTTTGCAGCAGGAAGGACAGGAGCCCATTTTTAAAATAAAATAAGGGCCCCAGGAGCGAAGTTTTGGCTCAGTCTCCAATGATGAAAAGGTGGCCTAAATTAATAATGACAGATAATGATTTTTATTTGAAAAAAATTTACTCTGGTCTTTAAATAGCTGACAAATACTGATCTCAGATGAATGCATGTAAACACCCTGAGGGGTTCATTCTGAAATCTGACAAAGGCAGGATCTCAAAAGTATGCAAGAGTTGAACCCCAGCCAAATTTGCTAAGCAATATGTGCTGTCTGAGAGGCAACTGATTTATACAGCGGGTATTTTTGGTTAAACTCAATTTACCGCCTTCACAGGGTCACAATTTAGCAAGCTTTACAGCAACACATTTACACCTGCTTTCTTCTTCGCTGGCACTGCTGCCTCCCTGATGTGTGCTTGTGTCGATAACACTACTGTGCCCATCTGAAGTGGGGCCAGCATTTACATGTACAAACCTTAGTAATGCAAGAGTCAAAAAATGACAACTTTGGCAACCCTTCTGAGCAACATTATCCAGGCTAAATCAATCTCCTTAGATGTGCACTTGTGATCAAACCAGGTCACTCCTTCCTCAAAAAGCTGTAGCAATCAACCCTGTTCCTGGTGATCTACCATCCTGTCGACTCTAAAAATCAGCACGGGAGCTTGGACCTGCTGAGTCAGATGTACCGTCTTCAGTTGGAATTTAACACCTTCAGGGGGGTTTATGTGTAAGAACTGGGTTTGACTGCTCTGCTGTCCGCACTCTGTCCGCTTCGAGACCAGGGACATCGTAGACTTGTCACTGTGCAGGATCATCTTCTAACATGTACAGAATCCTACAGTAAAACAGCACTGTTGCTGCAGATATTATCTCATGATGTTCAACACCATATACTACATATAATTTTAATTGTCTTGCGTGAGACCATACTGCTCAAATTCTGGGAACGTTTGCCATCCATAAGCTGACTGACAGCAGCTGCTTCTGAGGAATCATGATCTTGCGTGGGTTGCACCGAATTTGATCCAAGCCAGCCAACCCACACACTAACTAAATTAGCCGGAGTGCGTCACAATGCAGAGAGCAGTCGCACAGGCGGGACGCAAGGGCTGGACACAGAACACTGCTCAGCACGAAGTTAAGCATCAGTGTCGCACAAATATGTAAGGCTAACAAATGATTGCGAAGTATGATTTCACTGCTTTAATTGTTAAGTGTTTTTTCTTCAGCTTAATGCATATTGGCAGCAATCCAAGATGAATTTTATCTTCCGATATGGATGCTTCGCAGCATTTATGGGTAGCATTAAGACATGTTAGTCTTCAGAGTTGCAAGCCAGGACATCAGAGCTCTCGGACCAGTAAAGACAAAATGAAGGTCAACATTTTGAATAATACCTGCTCGTCTGTCTATAGTTCTAAACAGGCGCAAGCCCTAGTCCTGCACCATCAATACAGACACCAAAAGCAGCTCAGACCAGCGGTCTACATACAAGCGCACGTGACCCACCAACCGTCTGTGCAGCCGGTGACGTCACGTGATATAGCAACATATTTGCGAGATGCAGTGTGATAATAATAAATATCAAATCGTTATTTCCAAGTCACCAAGTAGATCAGATCACAAATTCTTCAAAATGAACAGGAGAAAATAACAGGGAAGTGTCTTCTAAGTCACAGCTAACACAATTGGGTTATCTTGCGACCCACATGAGGACGGTCGTTTCTCTCAACAGCTGTAAACACAAAAGGTAGGCAGCCTACACAAAAGCCATGGCAGATATTTGATATCTGATCGTTGTCAACTGAGAACAAGCGAGACGACCGTTACCCACACCTACGAGAAACCAAGAGTTTTTATACCTATAAGCCCTTGTCCGAAATTTTACGAAGACGTTTCACCCACATCATCAAAAAAAAAACTCTTTAATTTCATTCACTTTGATGTGAAATTATTTAAAGGTTCTTAATTGCTTGCGAGCCGTTCAAGTTATTTCTGGTTGCATCTTTTTCCCAGCGCTGGGGCGGATCCTTTCCCAGCTCGGAAAAAAATATCACCTGAAACAGAAAGCCTCCGAGCATCATCCCATCTCATGCGCGCATAAGCAACCCAAATGTGGCAATAAATATAAATGAGTGACCTGCCATTTTCCTTCGTCGGTAGAGAGACTCGGCTTCGATCAAAAATAGGCAACAAATGCGCCCCATCATTTCACCTCGCTAACCTCAGTCATCGGACCACAACAAAACACCGGGGCGTGCAGAGGCAGATACAGAACTGCAATGGCTAAAGGGGTTCTAAATTTGACATATTTTTTAAATATTTTTCACCCTTTGGCAATCTGATGGGCTTAAATCATACTGTTGTAGCCCATTGCTGGCTCCTGTAATCTAATGCTTTTCACTACATCATAGAATTAATAATTATTTAACAAGATTTAACAATCAAAATCAGAAATTAATCCAAGGGTTTCAATAGAGACATTCTCCGGCAATTAATCCCCCGGTGATTACAAGAACGATTATGCTGGACAATTCAGCATTATGTCTATATTCATAATTTAGCAGACATACAGCATTAGTATAAACGTTTCATTTAGGTTAACGGTAACCAATAAACCATAACCAAACATTAGCCAGGGCCTATTGGAATCTGGACAAGCATTCACAGATTGCATTGCACTGTCAATTAACTATCTGTACGTCGCGTTATAATGTCTCAAAGGCTTTCACATGTGGAGCATTTTCACGATATTTTGCCTTACCTTAACGGATTAAATGCGGCTCGCTAAGTGGAATAACCAAGGGAGACACTCGGCGCAACTGAAGGCGCTCGAAGTGTCGGACCAGTTCTAATATACTGCTCGAAGCGGTGACATCATACACCGCAACAACAAGCCGAATGAGAGCCGGGCATCGACGGAAGTCACCGAATCCGATGCGCGCAAATAAACAAATCTTTATCGAGAATTAATCTGAATTCAGGACTTTAAGCATCTCAGAATAATACAGGTAATTGGGAAGAGAGACTGCAACGTTTTGACAAGTGCGTGCAAATTAAAAATTATATTTAAATTGGTAGGACAGGCCTTCGCTAATTACTTGGCTAATAACCCGCAAGGTTAATCACAGCCGATCGTTTACTCCGAGTGCACTTCTCCATATTGCTGAATAAGCACACATTATGAAGTGCGTATAGGCTACGCCTGGTTAATACTTACCTATACTTCATTACTTATTTACACAGCAAACGGGAAGACCAAAATATTAAACAGAGAAATACCTGCTCTTTCCGCTGGGTCACTTTTGAAAAAGTCATAGGCTACTACTTCACGCTGAAACAAAGTCATTAAGAATGTTTTTTTTTTTTTTTGCCTCTCAAATGTAAAAAGGGATAGCGAGTCAGAATTGCGTTAGAGGCATTCATTTGTTTAGTCCTAGTTATACTTCGTCTCCAATAATTTGAGCTTGGAAGCTCATGAAGTTTTTCCAGTACCAGGTGTAAATTGTGCATTTGGACTTAGCATGTAATGCAGCATCATTCACGTTGTAACAACCATAACGATAATGAACGAAATTGCGATTTCTTCGGAATGAAGTACATGAAAACATGCACAACTCCTCAGCACAATGGTGGCCTGGTGGAGATGATTCTGCTTTCCTGGATGTACTTACTTCCATTATGTAAATTAAAGGTTTAATACTCTGACTCATATACCGCCAGGAAAGGAAGTCGCCCAAGATAATGCAGTACAAATCAATAAAACTTAAAGGATAAATAACAGATCTATGTGTGGTGGGTGCTCCGTGGATATCATTTGAAGGACAGAACTGGGATTTCAATTGGGTCCGAGCAATATCAACTGCGTCACAGCAGCGCTCCCGCGCACTGGAACGCGCTGAGGATAAATCAGCGTCTAGGATTTCAAGATTCTGAAAGCGGCGTCGCGAGTACATGAAAGCCTCCCTGGCACCCCTCGCGCCTCGGATCAAATAATTTATGGGTCCTTACAAAAGGCTGAATTCATAGAGGACATTCTGAAAAAAATCGCCACAGCAAATTCTTCAGGAAAAGCATGAGGTACAGTGCCTGAGGTAAAAGTATTTGCCCCCTTCCTGATTTCTTTTTTTTTTTTTTTTTTTTTTGCATATTTGTCACACTTAAATGTTTCAAATTGTCAAACAAATTGTAATATTGGACAAAGATAACCCGAGTGAGTGCAAAATTCAGTTTTTAAATGACGATGTCATTCATTAAGGGAAAAAAGCTATCCAAACCTACCTGGCCCTATGTGAAAAAGTAATTGTGCCCCCTTGTTAAATCATGAATTAAGTGTGATTAACCACATTTTTTTAGTTCAATTTCACTAGCCACACCCTGGCCAGATCTGCTAAATCAAGAAATCACTTAAATAGAACCTGTCTGACAAAGTGAAGTAGGCTAAAAGATCTCAAAAAGCAACATATCATGCCGCAATCTAAAGAAATTCAAGAACAGATGAGAAACAAAGTCATTGACATCCATCAGTCTGGCAAGGGTTACAAAGCCATTTCTAAGGCTTTGGGACTCCAGTGAATCACAGAGAGAGCCATTATCCACAAATGGAGAAAACTTGGAACAGTGGTGAACCTTCCCAGAAGCGGCCGGACTACCAAAATTACTCCCAAGAGAGCATCGACGACTCATCCAGGAGGTCACAAAAGAACCCAGAACAACATCTAAAGAACTGCAGGCCTCACTTGCCTCAGTTAAAGTCAGTGTTCATGATTCAACAATAAGAAAGAGACTGGGCAAAAATGTCATCCATGGGAGAGTTCCAAAGCGAAAACCACTGCTGACCAAAAAGAACACAAGGGCTCGTCTCACATTTGCCAAAAAACATACTGATGATCCCCAAGACTTTTGGGAAAATATTCTGTGGACTGACAAGACAAAAGTTGAACTTTTTGGAAGGTGTGAATCCCGTTACATCTGGCATTAAACTAACACAGCATTTCATAAAAAGAACGTCATACCAACAGAGAAACATGGTGGTGGTAGTGTGATGGTTTGGGTCTGCTTTGCTGCTTCAGGACCTGGACGACTTGCCGTAATTGATGGAACCATGAATTCTGCTCTCTACCAGAAAACCCTGAAGGAGAATGTCAGACCATCAGTTTGTGACCTAAAGCTGAAGCGCACTTGGGTTATGCAGCAGGACAATGATCCAAAACACACCAGGAAGTCCACCTTTTTTAATGGCTTAAAAAAAAAAAAAAAAACAAAATGAAGGTTTTGGAGTAGCCTAGTCAAAGTCCGGACTTTAATCCCATTGAGATGCTGTGGTATGACCTTAAACAAGCCGTTCATACTCGAAAACCCTCCAATGTGGCTGAATTAAAACAATTCTGCAAAGAAGAGTGGGCCAAAATTCCTCCACAGCAATGTGAAAGACTCATTGTCAGTTATCGCAAACACTTGATTGTAGTTGTTGGCGCCGAGGGTGGCACAATCAGTTATTACGTTTAGGGGGCAATTACTTTTTCACATAGGGGTAGAAAGGTTTGGATAGCTTTTTCCCTCAATAAATGAAATCATCATTTAAAAACTCCATTTTGTATTTACTCGGATTATCTTTGTCTATTATTAAAATTTGTTTGATGATCTGAAACATTTAAGTATGACAAATATGCAAAAAAATAAGAAATCAGGAAGGGGGCGAATACTTTTTCACAGCACTATAGTTCTAATTGGTAACGGTTTAAACAATATAGATTCCCTTAAATATTATTATGACTCAAATATTTGGGCAAATCATAGAAGTGAGTAAACTGCAATTTCAAATAAATATGACCATACTTTAGTGACAATATTTTAACTGGCGTAAGTACTTTTGGTCCCCGAGATTAGGTGGGTCTTCGAAGTACGAGCTTTATTTATTTTTATTTTCTTTTCAGAAAGCTCGGACGGTATTGGAAAATACAAACAAAGAAAGCATTGAATTGTGATCTTTGATATGTATTAAACAGAAAATAATCCAAAGACAAGATATTTTGTGTTTTACCTCTTCAACTTTTTTATTCTTTTCAGAAATGTACTCCGATTCCAAATTTGATGCCTGCACATTCAAAAAAAAAATCCTCGAACAAGGGTCCTTTCATCACCGCTGCTTCACAGGGCCCTTCATTTGAAAATCGATTCGTAATCTTTTGGGAAACTAAGGACACCAATCACACGAGTTATGAAGGTGGAACTCCCACCCCCCCCGCCGCCATTCTTCGTTGATACAGGTATTCCGCTGCTCAAATGGTTAGGGTATTCATCGTCGTAATCAGCCCTTCTTGTCGCGCCATACGTTCTGAATGGGAAACAGATCCAGACTGAAGGCAGCACACTGTTTTAATATGTGTGGCTTGGTGTTGTCTTGTTGTCTTGGCTCGTCATCAACCCAATCTCTGGCTGTACCGCGCATCTCTTACAGGTTTAACGGGCGTTACAAAATACTGCGGCCATTTTAAGTTAAGAAAATTTAAATGATACTGCATGGACAATTTTGCGTTTTTGAATAAAATGATGTTCCCAGAGGTCATTAAGAAGTAAATTAAATGCATTTAAGTTAGAGCACAAGAAGCTTATATCTTATATACTTTATTGTATTTCTATTTTTAAAAATAATTTTCTTTACTGTGACTAGAATAGCTCGATAAAAATCTCATGTAAACACACTGAAGCACAGATGATTACTCACACAGAAACAGTGACAGACGTTATCTCAGACGTGCAGCTTTGTAGGTATGCCAGTCATACCACAGCGCTGAATCTCCTTCTTTGTGGAACTTACTTCAACAACTTCAGTCAAAACACAAACAATTAAAAGTGGAAGAATCATAAATATTGCAAATATGGTATAAATTGTGAACCTGAATTTAGGTTGATGGTATCAAAATAGACAGCACCAGCGTAGAGGACTTCCCAACAGCACATACCCCCGCACAGATAAGGAAGCCTTTCCATATTGGCACACTTTAAGAACATCAAGAATCGGTAACAACCATAATGCTTTTTACAGAAGACCCTGTGAAATATTTTCAAGAACACTATGCTACATAAATAAATAAATAAAAATTCAAATTCAAAATAATTCACGATAAAAAAGGTTACAGGTTTTTCTCAAGAGTTCGTAAACGTAACCATCATACTTTTAGAGTTGTAATTACTTCCTGTTTGACTCGTAGGGCCTAAATGCAGTGAAGGACGGGTCTTCAAACCCAGCGCTGGAGATCAGCAGATTCTTTTGGTTTCTGTTGTTCTGCAGCACTTAACCGATTAATTAAAGCAGCATGCTCTCCTCGCCTGGTTCTCAGGAGTCTGAACTACAGAAAACTAAAGCCAGCCACCCGGGGCCAGGGAAGAAGACCAGAGTACAGAGCTATGCATGATTTGACATGAATTCAGTGAAGTCCAAGTACTCAGAGAGTGAAACAATTTCTGTTTTGGCTGTTTCCACACAGTGAATTTTTGCACGCAAAACAAATAGGTGGTTTGTGGCTGCGAAACTAAGCAATGACACTTTATAGTTTAGGAGTTGGCGGGTGCTAAATATGAAGACTTAATATGAGATAAGTTAATGCGTCCAGTCACCTTTGGTTCCCTAACATTGGAGGCTTTGTATAAATGGTCAACACATTCTCATTCCGACTTGTCAGTGACGCTACCTGACCAAGCATCGATACAAAACGCAAAAAGAGGCTTTTACATCCTCACAGTATTTGACGCTTACGGCTAGGGTTCTGGACCAGAACTTCTGGTTAAAGGTTAGGGGTTAGGCGGTATGGTTCGTTTTCAACTGGCGTCAAGTAAGGATGCCAAAAGCCTCCTTTTGCTTCGTATATCGACGCTTGGTCAGGTAGCGGCACTATATGACGCGTCGGGATGAGACTGGGCTCAAATGGTGCCAGAATTACTATGTGGTTCACAGTCCTTTAGCTTCATATCAGTTTCAATTCCACTCAGCTCCCCTGTGTTGGGAGCGCACAGCCATCCCAGTAGCATTACAGTATAGTTATCCAAAGCTTCCGTCCAAAGGAACTTACAGTTTTTAGATTATATAGGGTTGCATACCCCGGGGAGCAATGCGGAGGTAAGGGCCTAGCCAAAGGGCCCAACTCCTGCAGTCACAGCTGCTACACTGGGGCTAGAATCTCTAATCTCCCCAGGTCTCAGCTAAGCACCATAGGCACTAGGCAACAACAGTTACCTGTCCAAACAATTCTGGACTGCACAGTTTCTCTTTATAGGAGATGGTGGTGATGGGAATAGGCGGAGTCTGGTCAGACAGGTGCGGGGTCATTGTAGATGGAGGCAGGGCTTCATCAAATGGAGGCGGAGTCTCGCAAGGCAGGGCCGGTGAGAGCAGAGTCTCCGAACACGTGGGCGTAGGAGGCCTTGAGGAACTGGACGTAGCTCTGCAGGCTGCGATTGGTACTGTCGGACTGCTCCAGTCGATCCTTCACGTCCTGCAGTCGACTCTGGAACCGCCTCTCCGCCTGAAGGGGGCACAGTTACGAGAGCACGCACTGACCATTAAACACTGTCCCGTGAGTTTTGAAATATTTGCTCGAATCTGAGTGGATAAAATAGCTCAGTGTGATTCAGAATTCAATCTGCTGCTTCTGTTAGTGAAAATATCACCAAGTACAAGGGAACCAGTTCTACTGACAACCATGCATGCCAACACGTGATCACACATCTCGGATAAGGTCGTAGGCTTCAAATCATGAGCAGATCCTTCCATTCTCCATATTCTTCTCTTCCCATCATTCTGGTGCAAGTTAATCATTGTCTCACCTGTCCTTAAGATGTTGTTTCAGAACGTCATGGACTTTTTTACACAGTTCATGAAAAATTCTGGTGTGGTCTTCCTTTTTTGAGGCTTACCAATGGTTTACATCTAGTGGCAAACTCTCAGTATTAACTCTGGTAAAGTCTTCTCTGGATGGTTGACACCAAAGCAAATACACCTACGTACCTCCAGGAGGGTGCTTTTTGGCCAATTGCAGTGTGGCGATCTTTTAAAATTAAATTCCGAGCTCACTTATTTAACTTAATCTCCAAAATTCTGTGGTAGACCGTTAAAATAACAATCTCATTGTTGATGTCCAAATATTTATGGACTTGACTGCAAGACTCTCAAAATGTGTCAGTGCAGGCGGATGTGTGAATGTCTGTGTGAGTGCGCATGTGGGTGTGTGTGTTTGTGTGTGTGTGTGTGCACGCGCGCGCAGGAGAGTGTCTGTGTGTGTGAATGTCTGTGTGAGTGCGTGTGTGTGTGTGTGAGAGAATGTGTGCGCAAGCATGTGAGTGTGTGTGCGTGTCTGAGTATGTATGCGTTTTCCCCTCACATCCTCCTTGTCCCGGCGCAGTTGGTTCAGCTCGCTTTTGGTTCGGCTCAGCTGGGTCTCCAGCTCCAGAACCTTAGCCTGAGTGGATCGCTCTTTGGAGGAGGCCCGTTCCCTCGTCTGCGTCACCTGTCAGAACCAGAACCAGAATCGGGAATGGAATCGGCATTATGATCCGATTACAATCATAAAACACCCAGTATATTCCAGCACAGAGAAAATAATGACAGCTAACAGCTACGCATTGCAACTCACAACACAGATACATTTTCAAGCAATACAAAAAATCAAACTACTTCCTGATTGGATAAAATCTCAAACATCATCATTAATAAATATTTAACCATCTATGTTTCATGCAGGATCAAAATTATTTTTTAGAATGCTGACATCACTAGTATAAACCCATAGAGCTCTGAAATAATTTTTTAAAAATACTGTATGAATTTAATTAGCTTGTGCTGTTGAAAACCTATCATGTGACAACTTGTTTAAAAGAGCTCCCCTGTGAGAGCTCTTTTAAGTAAGTCGCCACATGATAAGTTTTCAACACCTTTGAATTTAATACCTTACATCATTGAGTAATGATAGCTACATTTAGTGCTCTAAGGGTCAACAGAGAGCAAAGGTGTTAGGCACGAATAAATTAAAATTTTGACAAAAACATTCCCAATGAAAGCTACTATTCACAGGCTTAAATAACAGACAGCAGACGCAGTAATTTCCAGGCGCTTGTGTACACACCTGCCTCCGCGCATCGTCCAGTGCCTCCTCCAGGTGGCGCGCCAGAGTGCTGCACTCGCGGGATTTCTCCTCCAGACGCAGCTGGTTGTCGCGGATCGTGTCCTCTCGCTTGGAGACCACCTGTGCCAGGTCGCGGTTCTGCACGCTGGCGTCACTCAACTTCCTGTGAGGAAGAGCATAAACAGGAAGGGCGAAACAACCAGCATGCACTTTTCAGAGATGTTTTAGCATGTACTTCTATTTATCTAACTAATGAACGAAAAGACAGTCAAGTCTCGAAGCCTTAGGACAGAGGCAGGATGCGATTGGCTGAGGAGGATGATGACCAATATGTCATTGGCTGTGGAATGAGAATGCGCTGCCAAAGCCGTGACGTCACTCCGAGGTCAACCTGCCGCTGCCATGGCAACTTGTTCACGCCAAATGAACCAAACAGCTTGCTAACTGCTTGCACAGTGTTTATTGCCATGGCCCTCGTGTTTATGTATGGAATTATGCTTTATTTTCAGCAATCTTAAACCCAAACCATGCTCATTATAGAAGAACAGAAGCATTTCTCATTATATTTTGATCGTCAAATATTTGGGTATTTCGTGCTGTGTGCTAAGTGTGCCAGTGAATGTGTTGCTATGCTGTGAGCGTGAACCATTGTCAAGGAAGTGAGTGTTGACCCCAGCAGATGTGACGTCGCACTTTTTCAGTGCATTGAGCAGTTTCTCAAAGCGTAGGCTGCATTTTTCGAAAGCGGCATTTTTTGGGGTCATTGCTTATTTTCATCTGCCAAGCTAAAATTTAGGGTTGGGGATAAGGTTAAATTTAGCGTTCAGGTTAGGTTTGGGGCTAGGTTTAGGATTAGGGGTTAGAGTTAAGGTTAAGGTTAGGGAAACCAGAGAGGACTCGCTTAAACTAAAGCTGTTTAACGGAGATGAAATGACTTCATGTCAGTTTGGCGGATAGAATTAAGTGATCCCTAAAAATACAGCCTTCGAAGGATGCAGCCTACGCTTTGAAAAACGGCCGTGGCAGAGAAAAGGGAACAGCTGGATGTGATTGGCTGAAATGCAGGAGGCACAGGACGTGATTAATTGGTACCGCTCCAGACTCTCCACTTGGTGCTGCAGCTTCTTGTTCTCCTCCTGCAGGGCCAGAGTCTTCACCCTGGCAGAGTCCAACAGCACCCCCTGCTGCTCCACCTGAGGGAGGACACCTTTAATGCACCTCATCCCAAAATCTCATACATCTCCTGATTTGTACACTCAGCGTCCCCTTTATTAGGTACACCTGTGCACCTGCTTCTGAATCCAAATATCTAAACCCAATCACATGGCAGCAGTTCAGTGAATAAAAGCATGCAGACAAGTTTCATAGGTTCAGCTGATGTTTGAACCAAACATCGAAATGGGGAATAAATGTGATCTAAGCGACATTGACAGTGGAGTAATTGTTGGGGCTAGACATTGTGGTTTGACTATCTCAGAGACTGGTGATTTCCATTCCATGAATACAGGACATAAAGAATTCAGCCAGTTCTAGGGGTAATGGGGTGTCCAAACCAGTATTAATATTGTGCACCTATTAAAGTGGCCACTGAAACTCACATTTTGCACGGCTTCAAATAAAAAAAAAAAAAAAAAAAAACACGAGCTTATTGGCTTATTAGCTTAAATGTATAAAATATGGCATGATGGACACACACACACACACCCTATGGCACAGACACACACACACACAGCGATGTACTCGCACCTTGAGCCGCAGCTCAGTGAGGACCTGGCTCTGCTCGGCAAGGCGTCTCTCCTGCTCACGTTCCCGGGCCTGCTCCTCCCTCAGCCGCAGCTCCGCCCTCTTTAACGCTTCAGGGAGGGGCTCCAGCTCCCGCAGCCTACCCTGGAGCTCTGCCCGAACAGACTCTGCCTCCCGACCCACCTCCGCCCGCAGAGACTCCGCCTCCTGTCTCGCCTGCTCCAGCTGCAGCCGACATTCCTCTACGTCCGCCCGCGCCTTCAAAGCCTGAGAGAGAGAGTGTGTGTAATAGGGAGCGTGTGTATTCTAGGGTGTGTATGTATTAGACCAGTGCTTCAGCACAGGTCATTCCAATGATCAGGGCATTATCAACCCCTGAAAGCTGATTGATAATGAGTAGATCATTTGAATCAACATTGTTGGAGCCGGGAGAGATCAGATTGTGAGTGTGTGTGTGTTATAGAGAGTGTTTGTGCGTATGTGAGTGTGTGTATATAACAGTCTGTGTGTGCGTGTGTGTGTGTGTGTGTGTGTGTGTGTGTGTGTGTGTGTGTACCTGGCTCTTGTAGGTCTCCAGCAGTCCTTCATACTGCCTGACTGAGCCCTTAACCTGCTGCAGCTCAGACTGAGAGAGAGATAACTTCTCCTCTACTGCTGACTGAGTGGCCTGAGAGAGGGAGAGCGAGGGGGGGGGGAAGGGGAGGGAGAGAGAGAGGGAAATAAAGGAAAATATTAACCAAATTAACAATTCTCTTTCAACACCATTCAAACCTGATTAATCTGGTGTCAGTCAAGCCATTAAAATTTTCCATAGATAAAACTAACCTAAAAAATGAGAATTGAGCCACTGCGCCCGCTTGGCCAAACATGGCCAAAATCAAACTTGGCCTGGATTTTCATCCCACATACATGCATATAAAATATGAAAAGGATCTGTGAAAAACTGAAGGCGCTACAGCGTTGACAAGGCAGACCACCAAGAAGGCATCTAACCACAGCATAAGCCCAATTGGCCTAGAGGCCAAGCAGGCTAAAAACTAAATAATTAGTCGGAAGCCAAAACTTGACTTATAATGGTTTGATAATAAATGTCATTTGAATTCAAAATCCGAAAAATCATCTGACACAAAACCCAGATTTATGTCTCCAGTGCTGTGAAACTTTTTTATTATACAAACAAAGCTGCAGAATTTGAATACTTTACATCAATAATGTGATGTGATTGTATTGTTTCATAGATTTAAAATCATCATAATCGTAAATGTAAAATCAGTGTTGTTAGTAGCAAGCATACATTTAGCATTGATAATAAGGTAACTGAGCAGTGGAGCATGTGTGCCGTTTCTCACAGCCAGTGCTATCCCATAGCAGGTAATAAGGGCATGGCTTTAATACTCAAAACACATGAGATGAGACTCAAAACTCATCACTAAGTTTAAAACCTTGAAAGTTGGTATACGGAATGTATATATTTGCATCGCTTGAGAAACTATGGAATACACAGAATGAGCACCATAAATAATTAGACAGTAACATTTTTTTATTTTGGTTCTACACTCAAGCAGTTTGAAAGGATCCAATGACGATGCTGAAATGACTTACGTTTAACATCAGGATTTTTCAAGTAATTCGGATTAACCGTTAAGATTTGACAGCACCTTCTGTACATATCCCCCCCATTTTCAGGTTCAATAAAAGATACTGGACCGTTTAACCTTCTGTAGAATAAAGTAATAATCTTGAATGTTTGTTTGCTTTGCATGCGATGACTGCTTGAAGTCTGTGCCTCATAGACATCGTCAGCTGCTGGGAGTCTTCCCTGGCGATGCTCTACCAGGCCTGTGCTGCAGCCATCTTCAGTTCCTGCTTGTTTCAGGAAATTTCCTTCTTCAGTCTCCTTCTCAGCATGTAAAATGCATTTTCATTTGGATTCAGGCCCGGTGATTGACTCGGCCAACAGAGCAAAAATTACAAAAAATAGTGTGTCACTGTTCAATGAATTATGGTGCTCATTTACGGTCAAAGAATGAAGTGTCAGAGATGTTTATTTCTAAACTTAACGGAGACCTGCCGGCAACATCTTTCTCTGTTATTCATAAACATCTGTGATCCGAGAGATCCTCATTTCCTCTTCATTGAAGTCAAAACAACAGTTTCCCTGGCCTTACATGCCACTGCGTCATCGCAGAATTCAGTTGCATGTCTAACAGGAATTCCAACTTGAATTCATTCTATCAAGAAATATTCATATTTTTGAGATTACATTTTTGTTGCAATTTATATATACTATTCAAAAAAAGTAGGGGATATTTTATTTTGAGATCTTAATTTTCACATATACAAAGGGATACGAAACCATGTTGTATAGTTCCTTACTGAGGAAGCATTTCCAAAGAAATTCATCACCCAAACACATCAATGACACTCTCACGATCTGCACGGGATGCTATTGATGATCAAGGGGGTTGTGCCACAAATTTGCATGACTCTGAATTGGAAGGTTAGAGCCACTGTAAAGGAAGATTTTGAAGAGAAAGCATCAGATTATCAGTGGTTGAAGTCGTTAATTAAACAGAGACCATCGCCGTCTAACACAGGAGGAGAGGTTCGTGCCTTTGGCATGCTACAGGTTGGCACAAGACAGGTCGTTGTGGCAAGGGCAATGAATGTTTCCCAGTCTGTCATCAGCAGATTATGGTCCAGACATCGTGCTACAGGGTCTGTTCAGGATAGACCACGATCCGATTCGACCAAGGGCAACAACTCAGGCTCAGGACAGATTCATCCGCACTATTGTCTTGAGAAATCGTATGGTAACAGCAAATCAGATAAGGTCTCAACTTCAAAGGGATACTGGCTTGGTAGTGAGTGGCCAGACCATCAGGAATCGCCTGCACAGATTTCACTTACACGCCCGGCGCCCTCGTGTCATTCCCTGTTTGAGGGATCGTCACATTAGGGCCAGACTCCAATGGTGTCGTCATCATCAACGCTGGGATAATCGCCGATGGAACAACGTAATGTTCTCAGATGAGTCGAGGTTCACTGTGGACTTCCTTGACAGACGCAGGAGGGTTTGGCGCCCGACGTAACGAACGTTTCCATGACGTTAACGTCATTAGACATGATCCGTATGGGGTGGATCTGTAATGGTGTGGGGAGGCATCACTGCTGCCGCAGAACAGACTTGCATGTTGTTGCTGGGCGTGTTACAGGGCAGTACTGCGGGACAACATCTTGGCACCCCATGTTGTGCCGTTTGCACGTCGTTATGGCCGCCGTTTCATTTTCCAAGATGACAATGCCAGATGTCATAGGGCCAGGATCGTTACAGATTACCTCCAGCAGCAGAATATCACCACATTACCATGGCCAGCACTCAGTCCGGACCTTTCCCCCATCGAGCATGTCTGGGACATGCTTGGACAGCAGCTACGCCAACGTCAACAACCTCCTGCCAATGTCCAAGAACTTGCTGCAGCATTGCAACAGGAATGGAATAACGTTCCCCAAAATGACCTGGGACGTCTCGTTAGGAGTATGCCACGCCGAATTCGAGCTTGTCAAGCCAACCGAGGGGTTTTACCCGCTACTGACTCTGTTTCACAATGGTGGTAAATTTGCTGTGTGACCCTGTGTTTGTGTCGACCCTTATTCTGGAGAATCTGTCCTTTACTGACTGTACACAGGGTTTCGAATAAATTGACAAATGTTTCCTTAATGTTTTTATGTCATTTGTTTCCTTCCTGACCTCATGATCTGCATTTCATGGTACTTGTAAATCCAATATCCCCTACTTTTTTTGAATAGTATATATACTGGAAAGAGCAAAGAAACAGATTTGTGAGGTAACTGAGCATAATTGGAATCACTATACACAGTACAATACGCCGCCACCACGAAGTTTATAAGTACGTCAAAGACATTTGAAAAACATACCACAATGGGCAAATTTTACTGTATGCGGGCACCTTCTAGTGTGTAGAGTAGTTCTAAACGGTTATCTGTTTGTGCTTTCTTTGAGCCTCTTCTTCACTGGTTTCCAGCTCTCATTAGGGCAGAGGGAGGGTCAGATGGGAGGGGCAGTTGGCAGGGTCAGGCGGGGTGTGAGTGGGCGAGGCAGGGTGGGTGGGGCCATACATACCTTTAGGCTCTGGTTCTCCAGGCGGAGGGAGGTGTTCTCGAGGTGAGGGCGTGGAGCCGGTCCAGAAGCCCCACCCTCTCGGACTGAGCCTTTTCTTCAACGCTGTGCAGCTGCTCAGTCAGGTCTGACACACGACTGCAAAAATCACCATCATCATCATTAACAACACTATAACCATCATCACCATCATTACCACTAACATATCATCATCATCATCATCATCATCATCATCATCATCATCATCAGTAAAACCATCATCATCACTATAAACCATCAGCATCACGATAATAATCAGCATCATCATCATGACAGGTGCTCGGTCAAGTCTAACACGCACCAGCACAAAAATATCATCATTATGACCACCATCTTCTTCATCATCGCTATAACCATCATCAACAATAAAACCATCATCTTCATCATTATCATCTGCTCAGCTGCTCAGTCATGTCTGGTACGTGACTGAACAAACACATCATCATCACCATAACCATCATAAACAACATCACCACAATAATCAACATCCTCAACATAGTCATTATTCTCATCATAATCACTATAACCATCATCACAATCTTCATCATCATCTGCACAGCTGCGCTGTCAGGTCTGCTCAAACACAGACACACAACAGAATCATCAACATTTTCATCTCATGAAATAAAACAAAGGAAGAGCATCTACACCACAGAATGCTGGCTGTCACAGCAAGCATCAGGCACCAGAACAGCCTTTGCAGTGATCACTGGGAGGTGTAGTTTTTTTGATGAACTGCGCTGTCATGGTGGTGATTGGCAGGTGGAGCCATGGAACTCACCTGTTGAGGACGGTCACCTCCACCTGTAGCCGGCTGCGCTCCTGCTCCTCCTGGGCATGCCGACTCTGAAAAGCCTCGGCTGTAGCCAAGGCATCCCCCAGGAGAGTGTCCTGCAGGGGGGTAATGTAAGGGGTACAGCCTGAATTCCAATCACTCACTTTACACACCCCCTGTTCCCTTCCTCAACTTCTTTCCTTGTTCTCAGTCTCAGCTCCAAATGAAGAGTTCATTTGCAAAAACAGAGAAAGGCCATTTTTAAAATGAATAAACCAACAGCAGTTTGATGAATATTCCTTTGACTACTCAATCAAAAAAGGCCATTTTGGAAAAGTAAAAAAATTTTGGGGTATCTTACTGAAATAACCCAACACTAATTTTACTGATATTCCCTAGGGTGCATAATTAAAAAACATGATTTTGGAAAATAAATCAAAATGCACATAACTGTTTTTGCAAATGAACCCTTCTAATATTGGAGAGGCCAGGAAAAGCGAACAGGAAGGGACAGGAATCAAAGACGAATGAATCAGGGAAATGTCCTGCGTAGCGACAGTTTCGGCAGATCAACAACAAATGGGGGAAGATTTAAACCCCCGGGTCCTATGTCATTAAGTATTCCAAATAAATGCTTCAGCAAAGGACCCACCCTGGTTTCCTTGCTAAAGAGATGTTTAGAAAAGTCTTTACTCTCCGAAAGAACATTAAATGAACTGAAATCTCCTTTATGATGGTGGCCCTCAATCCAGGTCAGCCAGACCATTTCCAGGGAGAGGGGCTAACGTGCTAACGCTAACATTCTATAGGGTGCCCTTGCTCACCTTCTGCAGCAGCTGCGCTGAGAGCTGCCCGGCCGCGTCCTCACTGCGCTCCGCCCGCTCCCGCTGCACGCGAGTGGCTCGTTTCAGGGCCTCCTTATCATCGTCGCCCTGCTGCTTCAGCTGCGTAAGCTGGGCGCGGAGCTGGTCCGCCTCCCCCTGCCGGTGGGCCGCTGCGCGCTCCAGCTTCTGCAAGGGAGAGAGGGAGAGAGTAGGGCGCTATCGTGCTAATGCTTAACTGACCACAAACATGTAAATATGCCACCATGAGCTCCCGTTACAGTAGGAGAGAGAGCATGGCGATATCGTGCTGATGCTTAACTGACCACAAACAAGCCAATATACAGGAGGGGAGAGAGAGCAGGGCACTATCATACTAATGCTGAACTGACCACAAGCATGTAAACACGCCACAATGCACTCCAGTTGCAGTAGGGCAAAGAGAGAGAATAGCGGTATCGTGCTTTTGCTGAACTGCCAACGAACATGCAAATACGTCAAAACGCTCTCCAGATTCTGAAGGGGAGAGACATGGGCGCTATCGTTCTAATTACAAACTGACCACAACATCCGCCAGAGTGCGCTTCAGTTTCTCTAAGGGAGAAAGAGAGGGGTGCCATTATGCTAAAACTTAAATGACCAAACACACGCAAAATGGCAACAGCACGCTTCAGGTTTTGTAGGGGAGAGAGAGCAGGGCGCTATTGCGCTAATGCCATACTGACCACAAACAGGCAAATATGCCAGCATGCACTATAGTTCCCGTAAGGGAGAGAGAGTAGTGCGCTATAATGCTAATGCTAAACTGACCACAAACATGCAACTGCGCCAGCGTATGCTCCAGTTTCAGTGAAGGAGAGAACAGGGCGCTATCGTGCTAAATGCTGAACCGACCACAAGCACGCAAATACGGTACTGCCCACTCCAGTTTCTGTGGGGGAGACAAAGCAGTGTGCTGTTGTGCTAATGCTAACTGACCACAAATATGCATCCATGCCAGCAAGCACTCCAGTTTCTGCTTGGGAGAGAGAGCAGGGCGCTATCGTGCTAATGGTTAAATGACCACAGACACGTAAATATGCCACAGACACAGACAGGGGGTGTGTTTATTTGGGGTACCCGAATCTGGACACTCAGGCGATTATTTTCGGCCTCTTTGCTGCGCAGTTGACCCTGCAGGTGAGCTCGTGTGGACTCCAGTGCTTTGGACAGCTCCACTGTGCTTTTAGCGTTCTCCTGCAGGGGTTAAACACGCAAACACACATGCACACGCACACACACACACGCGCATACGCACGCACGCACAAACACACACACACACACACACACACAGACACACAGATGTACACGTACGCACGCACACACAAACAGATGAGCGCACAAACATGCTCGCACACACACGCACGCAAGCACGTACAGATGCACATGTATGCACACACATACATATACACACACACACGCACGCAAATACACAAGCATAGACAAAAACCACACTCAAGCTATGTGAGCACTAGTAACCAACCATTTTCTTTTACCATCCTGAAGGTTTTCATTTCAAACCTTCATTTCAACACCTGACTCTACTAATCAGCAGCTCAACGCAGATCACTAGTTGTTCAATAATTTGCGCCTTGTCAGCTGTATTGAAAACCAACAGGATGGTTGATCTCCAGGACTAGGACTGATTCCCTCTTGGCTGCAATTAAGCTTTCTAATAATTATAAATGTGTTTTCAGTTGATGAAAATGTTCGATGCAAATATGAGATTACAGAGTGATTTGTCCAGTATGTGATTTGTACATACTGCAGTACACATACTGTCCATATAACCATATACCCGCAGTCCATAAGTATTTAGTCTATGACATAATTGTCTTTGATAAGGCTCTGTGTACACCACACAACTGGAATGAGAATATTAACATGATGATAAAGTGAAAATTGTCATCTTAAATTTGTCATGGATTTGCCAATGGATTTCAATCCAACTCCAGAGATTTTAAATTAGACAATTTATTCTCACAATATTTACTTATAAAGTCATGAATGGCAGCTGATGAGTGTTTCTTTTTCCACAATGGAGTAAACAGCCATATAGCCACTTGAGCCACAGAAATTTGTAAGTGCAAGTAAGACTGAGTATGTGCCAGTGTGTGTGTGCGTGTGCATGTGCCAGTGTGTGTGTTCACCTTTTCAGTTTCCAGCAACATTGCGAGTCGATCCCCCTCCTTTTCCTTCTCTTGCAGTTTTATCACAAGTAGCTGTACTCAGTTTCACCAGACAGGCACGCACACGCACAACCGCACACACACAGACATACAGCACACAAACACGCACACACACACACACACACAGGGCACGCAGAGAGACACCATTAATCCAGCATTAACAGCAGAGGAATAGGTCACATTAATAAGAGCACACAGTTGACCATCTGTAGGGTGAAGCGGCTGTACCGAGTTCTCCGCCTCTGTGTCAGTCAGTTTCTTCAGGATGACGTCTCTCTGTTCAGACATCCTCATCGCCTCAACCTGCCAGCAAAATAACTCTAGAGTGAGAGGCCAAGGCCTAAAGGCTTGTTATGCTGCATCGCAGTACATGGTAGACCAGAGAACTTAAATTTTGGCAAAGTATGAGAGAAAAGTGAGGATCGCATGATAGCAAATCCAAGAGCCAATCTGGAATCATCCCTAGTATCGTTTTTAATATTGCAGCAAAATGATCAGTAAGTGCATACTCTTACCACACCCTGTTCAGTGGGTGCATACTCATTCTACGCCCTGTTTAGTGAGTGCCATAGATTGTATATAAAGATGGACGACAGGTCTCCACTTCCTAGTACTGCACAAAAATTGAGCTAAAGTATCCTTCAAACGGACGCTCTCATCTCTGAAATTTGGAGCCAGAGTCTGTGCAGTCCTGATCAGGGGGTTGAGCCCCAGTATCAAGGTCCCACCCATACGCCCGCCCTACTCGTAACCACATCCCCTGAACATTTTATTTAGCCCAACTGGCTCATTCTGTAAGCAGTAAACACAGCATGTCGTACACAAACAACAGACCGGCTTTACTACGTCTGAATGCTCGTTAAAGGGTTTGATATTTCGTATCTTTTCCAAGTACAGTAGTACGATGCTAAAATGTGTCCACTGCTTTCCTCGTCTTCGGCAGTTTGTTGCTTAACCGATATCCAGGACTAGCTAGCTAGCTAATTCACTGACTATGGATAAGTAGGTAGCTAGCTAGCTAGCTACATCATAGAAACCTATTTTAAAAATCTGAGCTAGCTAACCTTTAAAAATAAGGTTAAGGGAGTCTATGCGTAAATAGACTCCTCACTATCATGTGTTTTAATGTTAGTTCTGACTAGCTAGTTACCTAGCTAATGAAGGTGACCCAACTGAATCTGGATTTACTAACAATAGTTAGGCAGCCAACCAGCTATCAGTTTTTAGGTCACTTATGCCTGCAATGAAAAGTGATTGCAGAAAGCCCTTTACTCTAGGCAAAACATCGCTGCGAACAGTAGCTACATCACGCCATGTAAAGAGCTTTTTACCACCGATTTCCTTTAGCTGTCTACAGTGACCAATTATAAAATGTTGTTACACAAGCTACCTTGCAATAACTTTCCACAGTAGTATCACTGCAAACTGTGCATGACACTATGTTGAGAGCAAGGACTGTTTTATAATTAATTTTCATCAGACCTGCATATCACAATATATTTATTTGTTATATTCAGTTGCACTGGGACCTAGCAACTTATTCACATGTAATGTTAACATTATATCGCTTCTCGATGGTAGCAACCATCTCCTTACAATTTCCAGAAGCAAATCAACTGGCGACGACTTCTCCAAGAAGAGCTGCCAATCAAAGCCGTTGATGAGAGTTTACACTCCCTTTTCATAGTATCAAATGACCATATACAAAACTTATCTGAAAAGTGAACAATTGAGCATATATCAGCATGGTAAGAACTACTTAAAATGACAGAAACAATCTTCGAATAAAACTCATTTGACATGTACTTAAATATTTTAGTGAGGCCCATGTCCCATCCACTAACATGGAAGGGTGGGCTTATAATATGTACAACAGCCAGACACCAGATGACGATCAAGATGTTTTGGCCTCATTTTGGGGAGCTGTTAGGTCGTCCATCTTTATATACAGTCACTGGTGAGTGCGTACTCAGACCACATCCATCTTCCAACTCAGCTGCCCATTTTATCCCATGTACTCACCCGGAAAGTTCAGTGACTGCATCTTAAACGGTTGAAATGCTCTAGTGTTCACACGAATAGTCCACAGACAGGCAGACAGACAAACAGAAATATAAAAACCCACAAAAATACTGAAAACATTTTTTCATAGTAGTTGCATCGTGATTTCAGACTAGCCTTGTAGAAGTATGCCCTGATGACACACACACACACGCACACACACAGACAAACTGAAAATAAACCAGTATCACTTTCGCCATTGATAAAAACACACATTGTTTCGATGCTGACCTGCAGCAAACCCTATAAAGAAATTTATTATTTATTTTGGTGCACCCCCTGCAGGCCAGGAGTGTGTACTGTACCTCTCGTCCATGCTGCTCCCTCAGCAGATGGCGAAGGGTGCGGTTTGTTTCCTCAAAAGTCTCCAGCTTCTGCAGCAAGAGGTCCTTCTGACGGGACAGCTGGGGGGAGTCAGTCCCGGATACCTGCCTCTCCTGAGACAAGAGGAGGCAAACCTCAAAGGGTCTCAAAATCACCCATCTGGTCTCAGTCCTGCCCATCTGGTCTTAACCTCGCCCATCCAATCTGAACTCCACCCATCTGGTCTCAACCCCGCCAATCCAATCTCAAACCCCACCCATCTGGTATCAACCCGCCCATCCAGTCTCAACTCTACCCATCTGGGTCTTAATCTGATCTCCCCGCCCAACCATCTGATCCCATCTCAACCCCACCCATCCGGTCTCAAACACTGCCCATCTGGTCTCAACTCCACCCATCTGATCTCAACCCCACCCATGTGAATCTTGATTTCTGTGATACACAGATGGTAACGTCAGAACGGCATCAGTTCATGGACCAAAACTCTCTGGTGTCAGCAGTTCAGGCTGGTGATGGGGGTTTAATGATCTGAGGAATGTATTTTTGGCACAGTTTGGGCCCCTTAACACCAATCAATCATCGTTTGAGCAACTGAGCTCTGTGTAAGACCATGTGCATCCCTTAATGGCCACAATTTATCTTCCAATGGTTACTTCCAGCATCATACAGTAATTGCACCATATCAAAAATCAAAGGTCATCTCTGCTGGCTTCATGAACCTAACAATGAGCTCAGAGTGACTTCAATGGCCTCCCCAGCCGCCAGATCTGAATCCGTAAAGCTCCTTTAGATGGGTGGGTCACAGCATGAATGCGCAGCTGACAAATCCACAGGAATTACGTAAAGTAATCACGTCATCATGGAGCACAATCTCTAAGGAATGTTTCTAGCATCTTGCAAAATCAATCCATTGAGGAGCTCAGACTGTTGTGTTAGCAAAGGGAGGCTTTACCCAGTATTAATGTAGTGTACCTAATAAAATGCACAGTGGGTGTAAACATACACATTCTTCCAGAAATGAACCTTTTCCTCTCACATTAAAAATAATATTGAAAATAACTGTAAATAATGTAATAGATTTAAATACATGTAAATTTATAAACTGTTAAACACCAAAATCAGATCTCTCCTTCCTCTGAAGTCTCAAAGTCACAGTAAGTGATGGTCACATGTTAAAGTTGCCACTGTGATGTGGTTCCTGGTCCCAGCCCCCTTTCATGACTCACAGTTTTCAGCCGTCCAATGGCCTCGCGGAGGGCGGAGACCTGCCTGGAGGCTGCCGCCCCGTCCATCTCCACTTCCACCAGCTTCCTCAAGAGGGCGCTCTTCTCCTGCAGCAAGGCCTCCTTCTCCTGCCTGAGGTCAGGATTGGGGTTAACAAGGGTAGTGACCAATGAGGAGCAGGGTCGATGAGAACGAAAGCCGAGAAAGTGCGAAGTTCAAATGAGGAGGAGTTAATGAAGTTTGTCGGAGAGCGTGCTCTCCCTCCATGGCCAGGTTCCTCCTGCTTTTTGCCTATTTTTGCTCACTTAAGCTGTTTGGGACTGTTTTGATGAAATGCACAATAAAATGGACTTGCCTAGCCGAACATGGGGCAAGATAAACATGGGGTGCCACCAGTGAGAAACCAACAGCCTGAATGGATTGAATTTTTTAAAGTAAAAGAGAACACCCTCTGAATGTGGCAGGTCAACAAACAACCCTCAGTATATGCTGCATTATATTATCTTAGGATTCCCAGGTGTTTGGGTACAGATTAGACCTTGCACTGATATCTCTATTAATACAAACATTGTGGAGAATTTCCAGATGATTAACAATATACAGTCCATGAGCACTCTGCAGGGCTAGACCCAAGGACACTTCCTGTCTGTGTATGCAATGAGATTACATGCCAATCAAAACTCTCCACCAACGAGGCAGGAGCTGCACCTGCTGTGATCAGTCTCTTCCTGCATCTTCTCCATGGAGAGGCGGAGCCTAGAGTTTTCCCGCTCGGTGACCTGGAGCTCCTTGGTGACCTCGGCCAGCTCCTCCCTCTGCTCCGCGATCAGCCTCTGAGAGGCGCTGAGCTGCTCCGACTGATGCTCCAGGAGCTGCTCTTTCTTATGCAGCTCTACCTGCAACACACACATGCACACACACACCGTTTATACACACACACACACACACACACACACTGTTTATATACACACATATGCACACACACACGTTTACACACACACACACACACACACCGTTTATATACACACACATGCACACACACACCGTTCATATATACACACTGTTTATATACACACATATGCACACACACCGTTTATATACACACACATACCGTTTACATACACACACATGCACACACACTGTTTATATACACACATATGCACACACATCACACACTTACACACACACACACACACACACACACACGCTTATATACACACACACATGCACACACACACACGTTATATACACACACCGTTTATATACACACATATGCACACACACCGTTTATATACACACACATGCACACACACACACACACACACTTATACACACACTGTTTATATACACACATATGCACACACACCGTTTATATACACACAAATACAGTTTACATACACACACTTCGTTTATATACACACACATGCACACACACACCGTTTATATACACACACATCCACACACTTCCACACACACACACACACACACACCTTTTATATACAAACACATCCACACACGCACCGTTTATACACACATACATGCACACACACCGTTTATATTCACACACATGCACACACACCGTTTATATACACACACATGCACACACACACCGCTTATATACACACACACATACACACCGTTTATATACACAAATGCACACACACACCTTTATATACACACACATGCACACACACACCGTTTATACGTTTTATAAACACACATGCACCATTTATATACACACACTTCCACACACACACACACACACACACACACACTGTTTATATACACACACATGCACACACACACACTGTTTATATACACACACATCCACACACATACACACACCGTTTATATACACACACACACACACACACCGTTTATATACATACACTTCCACACACACACACACACACACCGTTTATATACACACTTCCACACACACACACACACACACACACATACACACATATACACACACACACACACACACACACGCTACTTTTACACTTACAATTTATAAACACAATTTGCTTTCATACACATAATTTATATATGCACACATCCAAACACCCACTGTTTAAACACACACACACCACTTTTATACATATATGCACACCATTTATATACACACACATCCACACACACAGACACACACACACACCGTTTATATACACACACATGCACACACACACACACACACACACCGTTTATATACACACACATGCACACACATATACACAATCATGCACACACACACACACACACTGTTTATATACACACACGTCCACACACACACACACAAACACCATTTATATACACACACTTCCACACACACACAGTTTATATACACACACACACCACACACACACACACACTTCCACAAACACACCATATACACACACTTCCACACACACACTGTTTATACACACGTACTGCTTTTATACATGCAAACACTATTTATATATGCACACATCCAAACACACAGTTTATACACAAACACCGCTTTACATGCATACACATACATGCACACCATTTTTATACATGTACACGCACGCACACACCGCCACACACACACACTGCTTTTATACATACACACACACACACACACACACACACACACACACACACACACATTTACAGTAGTGTGCAGTGATGATTATACACCACCATTTTCGTCAAAACGGGGTCCTTATATATTACTTCTCTAATTTTTCGGCGAAAATGAATTGAAAAATACTATTGTAGGCAATGAGAACAAAAATCATTTCCACAAGTATATTGGGGTAATATATGGGTAATAAACAAAAACACTGAAAAAATACATTTTTCATAACAATTAAAAGGTGTCGCAAATTTTATTTTTTTGACTCTTGCAGAGCATGAATGCATGTTTTAAGGCTCATTCCATGATTATTGATGCTAAAAAATTTGTTTAAACTGGTTTGAGGCAACATTATTCTGCAAAATTACCTTTGATGGTCAGTTGTTCCAGTCTATAAGGCGATGTGAACCTTGAGCAGTGTCACATCGTCAAACACGATGGCACAAGGGAAGGAGCTCTCTCAGATTATTCATAGCTGCATTCTGGCCTAACAAGATGTTGGTAGGTCACTTAGAAAAATTTCTGAAGATTAAATTCTGCCATGGCATTGTAAGAAACTCCATCAAATGTTTCAAACAGACCAGTTAGCTTAAAACTAGTGGCAATACCGGTGATGATGTTTATTATTTATTATCCATGTATGACAAGTTTAAAAAAAAAAAAAAAAAATCAGTGGTTGACAGCACAGCAAATTTGTGATGATATCAACACCGCCAGAAGAGAAGAGACGAAAGTATCAAAATCTACCATTTCCAAACACCTGCATGAAAATGGTCTAATTGGTCATGTGGCGGCCAAAAAACACTTCTTAGAGCTGGCAACATCAAAAGGAGACTTCAGTTTGCCAAGAAATTCAACAATTGGACACCAACAGACTGGGAAGAAGTCCTGTGGACCGATGAATCAAAATTGAAGATTTTCTCATCCAAACGTAGAATTTATGTGCACCATAGAGTTGGAGAACATTTCAAAAATGACAGTTTAACCTTTTCAGTAAAACACTGAGGTGGTAATATTATTGTTAGGGGTTCTGTCTGCTCAAAAGGAGCCAGTCATCTCATAATAATTAAAGGAATCATGGATCAACAGAAGTATCACAGCATCCTCGTGAGGCATGCATTGCCATCTTGAAAGAGACTGATTGGTTGGGATTTTCAACAAGATAATGACTCTAAACACACTTCTAAGTTGTGCAAGAATTTTCTCAGTTGGAAAGAATCATCTGGTAACATAAAAGTTATGACTTGGCTGGTGTAAAGTCCAGACCTTAATCCAGTTGAGGAAATCTGGGATTCCCTTGATACCAAGATAAACAAATCGATTGCAACATCGAAAGAATCTCTTTGGAATGAACTCCAAACCATATAGAATGGTTTAGCGAGTGAGGAAATAAAAAAAATGTGAACACTATGCCTGAAAGACTAAATGCTGTTATCAACGCAAAGGGTGGCCCACTAGATATTGACTTTTTCTCTCAAAAAGACATTATGATTTGTGTTTTTTCTGTATATTGTTATTTGTTTACATATTTTCATCTATATGATTCAATATTACATGAAATAAATACATGGTTTCAGATTTATCTTCATTCTGTTAAGTGTATAATCATCACTGCCTACTACTGTATTCACACACACGTCCACACACACCATTTATATACACACACCACTTTTATACATATGCGCACACCATTTACACACATGCACACACACACACACACGTGTCACAACATTTACACACACACACAAACTCACACACATTTCAAATACACACACCCACACTGCTTTTGTATATACACACACATACAGTTTATAAACACACAAACACAGCTCAAAACATTTATAAAAATACACACACACACATTTATACACAAAACACACATTATTACACCTTTTATACTGTACACCACAAACAAATACACATCCCTAACACACAAATCCACAGAACTTATATCAACTGCATAACACACACTCACTCACTCCCACTGACACACAAACAGCACCCAGGGATAATGCAGACAGAGGCCACAATCCATTATACACATTCATAGGATGCCCACAGCACTGAATTCTGTACTGGAACCCCCATAGACGTGCATCATCATACTCGATGCCACTATAGTAAAAGCCATATTAGGAAATACTTTTCTACACAGAGAGTGGTATCGGTGTCGGACAACTTGCCAGCTCACGGCCTTCTGGGATTGAATAGCTTGTTCTCCCCACTCTGTAGTATTATGTAGTGCTATCTTTTTCAATTTGGAGTGCCTCTGATGATAAAGTCTAGTCTCCGTCCTTGAGATAATCTGTATTTCCTGATAATAAGCTGGTGTCCATTTAGACTCGACCATTACAGCACTCAGAAAGCCCTCACTGTACCCAGATCAGCACAACTCCTCATCCAGCCAGATTACTGCTGCTGTGACAGCACTTTTCCACCACAGCGTCAGCACTTCTGCAGCCTTTAAAAACGCCAGTCCCAGGGGCTCCGAGTGGCTGAGAACACATTTGTCTGTGAGCCCTGTGGTCAGGTGTTCGAATCCGCGCCACATTATTACCGGGTATGGCCTTGCCGGGGATTCTAGGGGTTAAGCCAGTCAAAATTCATTAGCTTATCGCTCTGTAGCGACCACTTCTGGTCGGCCAGGTG
Organism: Gymnothorax javanicus; assembly: GCA_029692085.1. NCBI lineage: Eukaryota > Metazoa > Chordata > Actinopteri > Anguilliformes > Muraenidae > Gymnothorax > Gymnothorax javanicus. The sequence continues at coordinate 118,948,091 of CM056194.1, read as the reverse complement.
TGTGCAGCTGTACGAACTAAATTGTACGCTGACTGTGTGATCCTCAAATGGCAAAGGCAGCGTGTACTGCATAGTGTAAAAGAAGCGAGGGCTAGTCATCACGTGAGTCAGAGGAATCACATGCTACAGCATTTTCTTCCTGAGTTGATGGGAGCAGGTTGCTTTGCCATGGGCTAAACGGTCCGGCTGTGTTCAGGGTGGGGAAAAAAGGGAAAAATCCAAAAAAAAAAAAACACCATTCCTACCATGGCAAACCCTCAAACCTCACTGTCTGATCCAACGGAAGAGCTGGCTACACATACTTACAATTAATTCCATAAATATTTTGGCAGTGACACTGGATGTAGTTCCTACTGTAAACTCCCGCCAATTACAGTTCAACTTGTACCTTGTCGTTTTCAAATCCAATGTGCAACCAATATAGAGCCAAACGCAAAAACTGTTTCATGTCGAAAAAAAACTTGTGGACTGCGTTGGAATTGTGCTCAAAGCTCCAGGTGATTGACAGGGAGAGTGTGCTGGTGGACGGAGATGGGTCTATCGAGTAAGTGAACATCGGAGTGTCTGATTTTCTATTTTGATGATGTTAGCGCACCAACAAAGAAAATTCTCATACCCGAAGTACAGAGTCTAATAGGAGACCTCAATAGAGTGATCATGGAATGGCAATCAACCAAGACACGGTAACCATATAACCATGGTGATCTGTGATATGGTAACCATGGTGAACCATGTGACCACGAAAAGTTCATCTCAAGGAGGTTAGCGTATAACTGTGTTGCGTAACCATGGTGAAGTAATTGTGCCTGGGTAATCGCAGCTGAACCGACCTCTATGGTAAGATGACGGTAGATTTACAACAGTAGTGGAAGTGACCGCATCAGGAAGACTGCAGGGTTACGACTGTGGGCAGGCGGAACTTACCTCACTTTTCAGAGAGCTGACCTCGGTCATGAGACTGTCGATCTTCTTCTCGTACTGGTTGATCCGGCCCTGTAGCTTCTCCCCCTCCTCTGTCGATAGGTCGGATAATCGCAGCGGGGCAGACTGGGCGGAGTCAGGCTCGGGGAGGGGCGTGATCTCCAGACGATGTGTCGGACCCTGTCACACAGCGAAAGCGTTTCCCCCTCCGACTTTTCACCGCTTCCCCCCACTCCACGCAGCAATGGAGACGCACACTACACTTTGAAAAATGTGCGCGTTACGTGCGTACCATAGGCAATTTCATGGAGTGACCTCGCTACCTCCACTCAATCACTCACTGCTCTCCAGAACTCATCGGATCCATAATCACATCCATTGTCACACTCTGGGTTGCATTCATTGTCACATGCATAACAACAGTCATTAGTGTGGCCATAATTACACTCACTTTTGCACTTATTACAGCACTTATTACCACATCAGTGATCACGCTCATTGTTGCATACCAAATTTTAAATGGAAAACTATCCAAAAATTTTCAGCCGAAACAACCGAAAAAGTTTCAGATCTGTGAAAAAACATTAATATTTGCTGAATTTTGTGGGAACTATAGATTGGTCAGTACTGTAGTTCAGCCTGCTGTGTCTGTGCTGCATACAGGAACTGGCAAAGGGCAGACCACCACCATTATACAACCCCAATTCCAAAATAGTTGAGACAAAGTGTAAATTGTGAATAAAGTCAAAACGCAATGACTTTCAAATCACACCAGCCAGTATTTTATTCACAGTAGAACAGAGATAACATAGCAAATGTTGAAACTGAAAAATTTTACAATTTTATCCACAAAATGAGCTCATTTCAATTTTGATGGCTGCTACAGGTCTCAAAAAAGTTGGGACAGGGACCTGTTTACCGTGGTGTAGCATCCCCTCTTCTTTTTAACACAGAGTGGAGACGTCTGGGCATTGAGGAGACAAGTTTCTTGAGTTTAGCCATTGGAATTTGATCCCACTCTTGTTTAATACAGGCTTCCAGCTCCTGGAGAGTTTTGGGTCTCCTTTGATGGACTTTTTGTTGAATTATGCACCAAATGTTCTCAATCGGTGAAAAATCAGGACTGCAGGCAGGCCAGTTCAGCACATGGACTCTTCTACTACGAAGCCATGCTGTTGTAATAGCTGCAGTATGTGGTTTTGCATTGTCCTGCTGAAATACACAAGGCCTTCCCTGGAATAGATGTCGTCTGGAGGGTAGCATATGTTGCTCTAAAACCTTTATATACCTTTCAGCATTCATGGAGCTTTTTAAAACATGCAAGTGTCCCACACCATATGCACTAATGCATCCCCATACCATCAGAGATGCTGGCTTTTGAACTGAATGCTGATAACAGGAGGGGTGGTCTTTCTCCTCTTTAACCCGGAGGACATGACGCCCATGATTTCCAACAAGAATGTCAAATTTGGACTCGTCTGACCACAGGACACTTTGCCACTTTCCTACAGTCCATTTTAAATGAGCCTTGGCCCACAGAACAAGGTGGCACTTCTGGATCATGCTCAACAATGGCTTCCTTTTTGCATCATAGAGTTTTAGGTGGCATCTGTGGATGGCACGGCAGACTGTGTTTACAGACAGTGGTCTCTTGAAGTATTCCTGGGCCCATTTAGTAATGTCAATGACAGAATCATGCCGGTGAGCGATGCAGTGGCATCTGAGGGCCCAAAGATCACGGGCATCCAGTAAAGGTCTTCGGCCTTGTCCCTTACGCACAGAGATTTTTCCAGTTTCTCTGAATCTTTTGATGATGTTATGCACTGTCGATGATGAGACCTTCAAAGCCTTTGCAATTTGATTTTGAGGAACATTGTTTTTAAAGTATTCCACAATTTTTTTATGCAAGCCTTCACAGGTTGGAGAGCCTTTGGCCATCTTTACTTCTGAGAGACTCAGCATCTCGAAGACATCCCTTTTATAGCCAATCATGTTACACACCTGATGCCAGTTAACTTAATTACTTGCAAAATGTTCTTTCAGCAGATTCTCTTATATATTAATTGCTTTTTCAGCCCTTTTTTGCCTGTGTCCCAACTTTTTTGAGATCTGTTGCAGCCAGAAAATTTGAAATAAGCTCATTTTGTGGATAAAAATGTAAAATGTCTCAGTTTCAACATTTGAAATGTTCTATTGTAAACAACATATTGGCTCATGTGATCTGAAAGTCATTGCATTTTGATTTTATTCACAATTTACACTTCGTCCCAACTATTTCGGAATTGGGGTTGTATTAAGAACAACAAAAACACATGTTCAGTATTCAGAATATATTCAATCTGCAAAAGCACCAATTTGCAAACAAATCAGATACACAATGTAATTTTTAAAAGAGCACTTTGAGAGTAAGTGAACATCGAGGTGTTGTCCAAACTTAAGTAAACTGGACAGATTTCGGGATACCTCGGTAAAGTTTTTCAGAGGTTTACCGAGTTGTCCTCAAATCTTCAGCAAACCTCGGTGTATTCTAAGTTCTTGTAGGAATTTCTCGGAAAAAGGTGCACTTTCTCAGTTTTTAGTTGCTAATAGTGATAGGAGCTAGTTACTCATGTCACCAGTAATAGCTGGTAGCTGGCTGACCAGCACTAATTAAACTAGCTCAAACTGGTCAAGCTGGTTACCAGCTACCAGCTCAAGCTGGATTTTCAAGCAGGGCTTCAGTCTTTTGTTTCACAGAATACCAAAAAAAAAAAAAAAAAAAAGAAGAACATGAACAAGAAGCAACGCACAAAGTCTTCTGGGAATATGAATTGCAAGGATGGGAGGCTAACTTGGCATTACCTCCCACTTGTAAATGGCGTCGCGAGTGGAGGTCTTCCCCGGTGGTATCCAGGGCACCCGCGTCTTCACTCGCGCTGTGGGACGAAGATTCCCAGAATCTCCCCTCATCTTTGCCTCCTCAATGGCCTTCTGCAAAGAAGATATAGTAGAAAGCACCGAAAGAGCATTAATGAACAGAAAGTAGATGCCCCAATGAATAAGTGGAGATCTGATAATGTCCACATCGATTTAATCACTTCTCAGCCTGTCTCCATTTAAAAGTTTTATTGATGTGTTATGGCCCCAATTTGTTATGGCGTCGATTTGTTATGGCGTCACGGACAGCAAGGGATGACAGACAAAATCCTTTAAGTTCAACAGATTTAATTAAACAAACAGAACCAATCTACTCTCTACCCTACTGACCAAGATTGAAATAAAATTAAAAAAAAGATATTTACAGTTCCCTGTAATGGAGATGGGCTGCTCTGTTGTGATGTCCTGGGACAGGAAAATGCTCCAACACAGGCAAAAATCCACAAAAAAGCTTAAAAGGTCTTGAAAAGAGTGACAGGTCTGGTCAAATGTATCCTTTTGCAATTTCTCCTACCACTACACAAAGATTTTTCTCCTTATATACTCTTGTCCAGCCCCCTCCCATTTCTGGGACCTCCCTCTGGGCATGCCCTGACATGCCCAACCTAGCTTCAGACTGGGCTTCACCAAAAAAAAGTCATGGTGCCATCTAGTGGTTATTTACCACATTACACCTCCATTCTGTGGGAAAAATTTTGACTTATAAAGGCAAAATTTTTCTTTTCAATACACAAATGGTTAAGTAGACACTTGTATATATATATACATATAATACACTATGCTAATAAACACGTGATATATATATACATACTCAAACACGGGATAAGCAATCAGCAATTACATTGTCAGTACCCTTTACATGCTTAATTTCCAAGTCAAACTCCTGTAAAATCAAACTCCAATTCAACAATCTCCGATTCTTTTGTTTTTCATCTTACTCAAAAACATTAACGGATTGTGGTCAGTATATACAATCATTGGCTTTTGCCCTGTACAAACATAGACCTCAAAGTGTTGTAAGGATAGAACCAGAGCCAACAGCTCCTTCTCAATTGTGGAATAGTTCTTTTGGTGGCGATTGAACTTCCTGGAGAAGTATGCCACGGGATGCTCAATGTCATCAGAGTCACTTCTCTGTAGGAGCACAGATCCACAAGCTTGGTCGCTAGCATCGACCGCTATGGAGAACGGTTTGTTGAAGTCAGAGATTTGAGCATCGGGAAGTGACACAGCAGAGACTTCAGGCGATCGGCACTCTTTGGCATGCTTCATCCCAAGTGAACTTCACGCCTTTCTTCAGTTGGTTGGTGAGACTGAGAGCAATCTCAGCAAAGTTCTTGCAGAACTTGCGGTAGTACCGATCATTCCAAGGAAGCGGCGCAAAGCTTTTTTTGTTGTCAGGAACTGGAAAGTCCATGATGGCTTGGACTTTAGCATTTATGGGTGGCACACACCAATAACCCTTCAATAAATCAATCTTGGTCAGAAACTTTGCTTGCCCTAACTCATCGATATCCATCATCAATCCTAGGTATTGGAAACACACTCTAGTTACAGCATTGACTTTATGATAATCTGTACAGAATCTAGTGCTTCCATCAGGTTTTGGAACTAGAACACAGGGTGAACTCCAATCTGAGTTAGAGGGTCTGATAATATCATGTTCTAACATGTACTCAACCTCTTTCTCAGCAATCTTTCTTTTTTCAGGATTCATCCGCATGGATGTTGTTTTATTGGTTTGGCATCACCAACATCTACATCATGAGAGGCTATAAAACTCTCTTTGGAACATCAGGAAATAGATCTTTATATTTCTTGATCAACCTCTCAAACTGATCTTTCTGTGAGGGTTCTAAGTGCTGGAGTTCTACATCAAGATTTTGCAACACTTTGAATTTGACAATTTACATGAAAGAACTTCAGCTTTAATTCTAGGTTCATCATCTTGAAACTCCCCTCATCTTCACAAGTCTCGCCATAGGAGGATCTGAAGTGACAGCTGCAACCCTAGCATTCCTATCATGATAAGGCTTCAGCATGTTAATGTGACACAACTGTTTTGGCTTTCTCCTATCTGGAGTCTTCACAATGTAATTGAGATCATTGAGTTTTGTCAGAATTTCATAAGGACCATGAAATCTAGCCTGCAATGGATTGGACTGTAAGGGAAATCACAAGGACCTTGTCTCCTGGTTTAAAACTCACGGCTTTAGCCTTATGGATCATACCAAGTTTTCATTTTTCCCTGACTTGATTTCAAGTTCTCTTTTGGCTAGGTCACAAGCTGCATGCAGTCTTTCCTTGAACTTGCTAACATAGTCTAACAGACTGATATGTGGTTCTCTCTCTTGCCATTGTTCACTCAACAATAGCAAAGGTCCTCTCACTTCATGGCCAAACACTAGCTCAAACGGACTGAATCCAGTAGACTCCTGCACTGCTTCCCTAGCTGCAAACAACAGCAAATGAACACCTTCATCCCAGTCTTTCTTGTTCCTCATCATTGTCTTAAGAAATGAAACCGCTTAAGGCACCCTGACTCTCTGGATGATAGGCACTGGAAAGAATCTGCTTTGACCTAGTTCATACACAACCTGCTGAAACAATCCAGAAGTGAAATTGCTACCTTGATCTGACTGAATTTCCTGGGAAGGCCAAACAACGGAAGAACTTTATCAAAGCCTTCAAAATTGCAGTTGCCTTGATGTTACACGGAGGTATGGCTTCAGGAATCTGGTAGATGCACACATGATTGTCAACAAGTACTGATTTCCAGATCTAGTCTTGGGTAATGGACCAACACAATCAACAATGACCTTGGAGAAGGGCTCCCCAAATGCTGGGATAGGCTGCAATGGAGCTACAGGTGGGTCTAACTGGTGTTTTCCAACTACCTGACAAGTGTGACAGGTTTTGCAAAAAGTTGGAAACATCTTTTAAAAGGCCAGAAGAAGTGTTTCATGATCTTGTCAACAGTCTTGTTAACACCAAGATGACCTCCTAAAGGCAAACTATGAGCCATTCTTAAGATCTCATTCCTGTAGACCTTCGAACAACAATTTGTTGACCACTGCCCAATCTGCATTGGCAGGGATATCAGGAGGGCGCCACTTCCCATCAACACTCCATCCTTGAGATAATACCCAACTGAACTGCGTCTATTTCTTCATCAGGAAGGGCTCTCTTTTTTAGTACACAAATTTCAGGATCATTAGTTTGCTCCTGAATCAACCGCTTTCTGGACAGAGACAAGTCTCCAGACACATCAGAATCACCAGACCCATCTGGCTGGCTGAATAGAGAACTGATAAAAGTGTCTGATAAGTCCTCAAACGGAGAAACCATAGTAGGCTGAACAGAGTCATGAGGCGAACCACCTGAGTCATGACTATTCAAGGTGCTGGACGGCACCACATCGCTTTCTTTTTTGAGCCTTCTTGGCCATAGCACGAGTCACTGCACAGGAAGGATACAGAGATGGGTCTTCATCGCCATCTTCAGTGCTCGGCTGGAGGATGAACAAGGGGAACTACATTGCCCCCAGCCAAGTCATTGCCTAGCAACAGAGAAACACCCTTGATAGGTAGACTTTTTAAGTCCCACCTTTACCTGTCCTGTAACTAAATCTGACTTCAAGAATACAGAGTGCAGGGGTGATGATACAGTCCTCCTTCAATACCTTTGCAAGTATGAAATCCCCAGAAGCGGTCTCATCACGTTTTTTTAGTCCATCAACAAAAGTGACTGAGAAGCCCGGTATCCCTTAGGATATATATGGGGACAGGAGGAGAATGCTCATTCAGAGCCACAAATCCCTCTGACACAAATGGAAGGAATTCCTCCTCACAAAGTCAGCAGTATCAGGCTTCTTAGCCTCACAAGGAGCAGGCAATTTAGCAGATCGCCATCTACTACAGGGGTTTCTAACCTTGTCTTCACAAAGGCATTGGGTTTGGTATCCTTTTCTTGTTCTTTCTTAGCTTTAAGGAACCAACAGTTAGTTGTAACATGACCAGATTTCTTGCTTGCAAACTAGACCACTTTTTGTCACTGTCAGCTTTCACACTTTGTTCAGACCTTTTATGGATTTCTGAGCACCATCACCAGATTTGTCTTTTGTCTTTGGGTGAGGAATCTTGGGTATCACCGTTACCTTTTTTCTGAAATTGGGACCATCTATTGTTACTGCTAGACTGAAATTTGGACTTATGTGTTAGAACATATTGAAATGCTGATTGCAAATTCAGTGCTTGCTTCTCATTAAGGTAGGTCTTAATATCATCCTTGACACAGTTCTTGAATTCTTCAACTAACACCATCTCTTTTAGTGAGTTGAAATCATCCTTGACCTCCATAGAAGTACACCAGCTCTCAAAGCAAACCTTCTTCTATTTAGCAAATTCAACATAAGTCTGATTGTCAGATTTCTTCAGACCTCTGAATTTCTGTCAGTAAGCCTCTGAACCAACTCATAAGCTGTCAAAATAACCTTTTTTGACAACCTCATAATCAGAGGAATCATCTGCAGACAAAGCCGAATTTTTTGTTGAGCTTTTACCCTTGAGGACAGTTTGCAACATCAGAGGCCAGTGTTCCTTTGGCCAACAACTCTTAGCTACCTTCTCAAAGCACTGGAAATACTTATCAACCTCCTTCTCTGAAAATGGAGGCACCAGCTTTTTCCTGGCTGGCGTTTATTTTCAGCCTGAATTTTTTTATTTTAGTAGCTCCATTTGGAGCCTTTTCCCCTGTCTAATTTTTCTAAATCGAAATCTCTCTGTCTTTGTCTCTCTCTTTCTGCTCTTTCCTCTTTTTTTCTTCTCTTGCTAATTTTTCTAACTCAAACCGCCTTTTTTTTTTTTCTTTTTTTTTCTTCAATTTCTAGCATTTTTAATTTAAGTTCCAATTCTACATTTGGATTTTCCACCGAAACTGTTCCAGATCTCCTGGTGCAAACACATTTTCATCAATGTAATATTCAACAATCTCTCTAGCCAGTCTTGCTTTTCGCATGGCTGGTTTTACATCTGTCAGCTCTAACTGTCTGCATATTTCTAGCAGTTCTGTCTTTTTTAAAAGACTTTAAAACCTCTAGAATGGTGATGCCAAGAAAAAATCCATTGCTGTTGATCTGCCAATATATATCTAGGAAAATTCAAAAACAATTTCACTATTTGAAATTTTAGATTTTCAATAAATGACTGCACAATGGTCTACCCCGGACCCGAGGCCCCAATTTGTTATGGCCCCAATTTGTTATGGCGTCGATTTGTTATGGCGTCACGGACAGCAAGGGATGACAGACAAAATCCTTTAAGTTCAACAGATTTAATTAAACAAACAGAACCAATCTACTCTCTACCCTACTGACCAAGATTGAAATAAAATTTAAAAAAAAGATATTTACAGTTCCCTGTAATGGAGATGGGCTGCTCTGTTGTGATGTCCTGGGACAGGAAAATGCTCCAACACAGGCAAAAATCCACAAAAAGCAAAAGGTCTTGAAAAGAACAGGTCTGGTCAAATGTATCCTTCTTGCAATTTCTCCTACCACTGCCTCCTTATATACTCTTGTCCAGCCCCCTCCCATTTCTGGGAGATCTGGGCATGCCCTGACATGCCCAACCTAGCTTCAACTGGGCTTCACAAAAAAAAAGTCAATACTGCCATCTAGTGGTTATTTACCACATTACAGATGTTAGAATAAAAGAGTTTTAAAATCTATTAAGTTCATGCCGTCCGACTCTCGACCTCCTCATTATAGGCAGTAGCTCATGCTTACAGAGCAGAACATGGGAAAGGTCGGTTATCATCTCACAGGCCTATCAGAGAACAGCCAGCTCATAAGTGGACAGCGAAGAAGAATGCAGCCATACATCGATTATCTTTCATGCAGTCTGCATAAGTCGGATTGGTTTAAACAAGCATGCGCTTACAAGACTCATGCTGCAATCTCAGGTCGGGGAGCACAGACAGTTTGCGGTTCTCCTCTGAAACATGAACCTGTCAGTCACCAATTCTTTTCACTCAGTTTCAAACCTTGTGAGAACAGAACAAGGGGAGAGGAAACCCAAACATGTGCTTGCTTCGAATGTATCCACCCAGATGGCCAGCAGGAGGCGCTTGAGCAACTAACAATGCCAACCCAAACAGACTGTAACCCTCCCATATCGCAGTTTTGCTGTGGCCCTCCAAGAGTCCTGATTTGAACCCAAATGAACATTTGTGGGACAAGCTCCAAAGAAGGCTTGACAATGTACATACAAGGCCAACAACTGCAGCTGAAGTTCCGGAAGCCGTAGTTCAAACATTTCCTCGCATTCCAATGGCCCTCACTAACCGTCTGATCCATTCCATGTACCAGAGGTGTGTTGCTGTTAATGCAAATGGAAGGGCATACACGGTGCAGATGTTTCTGTCCTGAGGACTGGATCATCTCCTCATGTTTTCAATTTTCAGTCTCGTGCTTCAACACACCAATAAGTTGAAAATCGCTTTATCGCATAACCACAGAATTAAGATAACTTAATACTCTGAGGGCACAACTGAAAATTCCTTAAAAATATCTTCTATGAATAAGACCTTGTGTTTTTTTGCCGTCAAGTATTTTAGGGTTATTTTCAATTGATTTGGCTAAACCATATTGTCAACTTCAGGGTTAGGGTTAAGGTAAGGTGGTGACCAATCACAAAATTTCTCCCAAAGATTGTATCTGAACTGCACATTTTGAACAACCTTAATTTATACAGGCATGGGCAATGGCAAAATAAAGAGCAAACACAGCGAGTCCCCAAGCAGCAGCCTGATAGCTGCACATCGGATCAGACAGACACAAAGCAGTAAACAGCTGTCGTTCGTGAGCTCATTAATAAATGCAGCCAAAACGCAACAGCACTGCTAATCAGGCGAATTAATTAAGAGCAGAGATAAGCTGCGGTCCAGGAACAGATATGACCCTCCCTGAACATCTGTCCCCCACAACACTTTACAGACGCGATGCACAGTGTCCTCAAAGTCTCACCTGTGACGCCTTGGCGGAGCCGCTTTTCTGTTTCCTCTTCACATGCACGTGCACGGGCGTACTCTCCGCAACGTGCACGTGTATCGGCGGCGAGGAGGTCCGAGTCTTCATCACCCTTCTCTGTCAGAGAAAAGAATATCTGCAAAGTAGGTCAAATATCCTCCTTTGCCATAGATTTCCCCTGCTTTGCATTTGTTCCTTTGGTTAACCGACAATTTTTCTACATTTTTAAAACTAACGCAAGAAACTTGTGGAATATCGCCCATAATTGCTAATTTATAGTTTGGCGATGGCTTATTCACACGAGATCCCTTAGACACGGTGCATTGTGTAGTACTTAACAGAAGAGTGCACATGGATCACATTTGCGGTCATGTTACACAACATTTACTATTCCTGTGTAAAATGAACCATCAGGTACGCTGCAGTCCCGAATGCATTGGACTCAAGTTCAGAGCTCCCAATACACAGTTGAGACAAGCCTATCAGCAATCAATCAGATGCGAACTGCTATTGACAAAATAATTAAAATTTATTTGATTGATTTAATTAAACCGTCCGTTAATTTTCCTCTAAAATTGACGCATTAGCTGAAGGGAAAATCAACAGAAAATATGGACATTCGAGTGGAAAAGGCAAGGATGTCAAATTTCGTATTTTGAAAGCTAAATCCATGCGTTGATTTAACTATAAATACCTATGCTTAGTGCCAGCGACGTAACGTTATTTTCGATCCTAGCTTGACCTCTTGCTGATGTTATCTAGCAATATAATAAGCAACAGTTTGCTAGCAGTTAGCCAACTGGAAGGGCATGCAATAAAATTGGTCGTCTTCGTGCAACTCATCGCAGCAACATTATTTCAAACAAAGCTCGCAAGCCGAGAGCTGTTAAAATGCCTCATCTTACCATGTGAAATCGAAAAGGCAAATTTCAGTAATAAACTTTTAAAATAAACAGCTTTGCATGATCCCCGGAGGGCAGTAAGCCATTGCAGAACTGCGCTTCCGGACACACTCCCCCTCGACACTCCACTGGCTCGTTCAAAACTCCAAGAACGTCACTGGCTTCTGATTGGCCGGAACGTCTGATCAGAATATTTAGCTCCCGGTCGCCTATGGCAACGGAGGACAGCCATGTTACCGTAGAAACCAAGACAAACAGCGAGACGGAGTTGGTTTGCAGGTCAGCAGTGTAGACCTAGTTTGTAGCATAGATGGAGGACGCGTTATCGATGACAACCGTTTCTTTGTGTAATTAAAAATTGTGTACATGGTAACCCCCGGGCTTGGCTGCAATTGAGCGACTGCAGTAAGTCACCGACCATTTTACGCGACCTCTACACGTGTTATGCACGTTGATTGAGAATTTCACCTTTTCGACAGAACTATGTTGATCCAGCGTGGTTTAAGTGTAATAAATCACAAAATAGCACTAATCTATTTGAAAAAAGTAGCAAGTGTTTTATTGACTTCTACTTAAAGGCTACATATAGCTAGTTTAAATGGAACAATCTATAACACCAGTACATTGACAAAGCTATGGTCCATGGGCATAGGGTATGCATGATGCGTTTCATTTTTGGGAGAAAAAAACCCAACAAACTGACAATACATGTTGATCGTGGCATACCACTTTATTCATCACTTTATTTTCAACACAGGTCTTTACTAATAATGTACAATATAAGGGCCATTTTAACTGCCAGGATCTTCCTGATTGAAAACTCTGTCCTGAGAAAGTGGTCATTATGGTTTTATTTCAATCAGCCTCTTCCCGGCAGTTTTCCTGGCACCCAACTGGACAGATCGAATGATGGGGGGACTGTCCTTATCAGATTGGAGTCCATACATGTCACCATAGCAAGAAGGACACAGTACATCTATACAGTAACATCACTGCTGTAGCTGACAGGTTGGGAGGTAGAAAAAGGTGAAGTGGACATGAGATCATCCACTAAAGAAATGTAATCATTTGAGATTCAAAAAATAGAGCACAAGAGGATAAAGCACTGCAAGAGTCTTCAGTCTGACCAATACTTCAGTGACCAAGACAACCTCTCACTACGCAGTCACTAAATGTGTGCAAAATGGCAATCGAAAATACAAAAATTCAGATGCGAAAATGCAATTGCAAGTGGAAAATGAACCTGTTACATTTCCTGAACAGCAATGACAGAGGGGTGTACTATGAAGCAAGGTAGTGGGTCAGTGAGGTATGTTGAGCCCAAATCCAGGGTTTTCAGTGTCAGTAAGGTGGCTCTGTTTTGACCTACCATGATAACTTATGGCATCTCTGCTCGCGAGTTTAGGATTTGGCGGGCCAGCTCACACAAAGACAGCCAGGCAAATGTTGAATGCTTCGTGGTACACCCCTCAGGTTGCGCGTTCATGCCCACCAAATGAGCAGCATAGTCAACTTGACCGTAGTAGTATCACGTCTGTGGAAAGTCGCATTCATGCTATGACAGCTGCCATTTTAGTTTATAGCGCCATCTGGTGTTCAAACACCAGAAGAACAGGGTATGCAGAGAATTCCGAGGGATACCGGAAAAGGTGGTCAGAAAAGTTACATTATGGGTTCAGTTTGAACAACATTCCAAAGCTTATTGCTGGTCTTCACCCTTTTGCAAATACATATGATTGGAAGAATTGAACCTGCCATTTAAGATACTTGGCTCTTCTTCCACCTTAGACACCACTCCCATGGACCATATCGCAAACATTTACCTCAACACTAACAACATCACTGCCAGGTCCCACTTAAAAAAAAAAAAAAAAAAAAAAAATCAATAAGACTTCCTGGTTTCAAAAAGCACAAACCACTCATATAACTGAATTTCATCAATCACACTCATTCTTTTACCATGATTAACAGATGATATATCACAATTAGTGATGTTCTTTTCACCATCCAGGCTGGAGAACTAGGATAAGATCAACTTTCTGTGAACACAATCCTACTCCATTATCCGAAGATAAAACCCTAAACTCCCCCACCTTATCTGCAATAAAAATAACTTTCATGAAAAAGTATGGCTGGTTTTTAGATCTTCACAGCAAAACCGTTAATAACGGCTTTGTAATGTCACCTAGATTTACCGACAGTGTGAAGTCCTGCCACAGCCTTGTCACATATCATACAAAAGATAGGTATTACAGTAAAATCAGGTTGATTAAAGGATGAAACCAATTATAAAAAGGCACATGACAGTTTTTGGGGGCTCATTCATAAAAATTAGCATGGATTTCAAACCGAAATATGTTTATGCTCAAGAAAGGAAAAACAAAGTAAATTTTAAAAATATCCTATATAAAACTGTGGGTAAGCTAAACTGCATGCAATTTTTATTTAATCAGTCAAGAGTAATATCTACATCTACAATGTGATTCTTGTAGAAATTTTCAAACGTGCATAATTTTATTCATTTTTGCGTATTTATAACATCAAGTTTGCCGTTATAAATCCTAAATCTGCAACTTTCAAAGTTTAGAGAGTGAAACTCAGAAGTGAGATCTTTGGGACTCATGCTTTGGCCACAGGGACAGGGGGCAGACAGGAGAACAGTATTTAGCTGTTCCAAAGTGATTCGCAAATTCAGTTGCGATTAACATGGTAAAAATGCTGCCAGAAATCTGCAATTAACCTATAACGGCCCTTTGGAGCAAAGAGGGAAAACTAAGATTAATAAAATTAACTGAATTGTCTAAAATGGCTAAACTGGCCACGTATTCACATAAATGTAATATTTTCACGATAAAAAAAGAGAAGGAAATGTCTCCTTTCTGCACTACAATATCTTGACAACTGATCTGCATCGTTTTATTGGAGCAAGATGTCACATTTACCCCCATCTAGTGGCAGACATGAAGATTGCATGCACTATCAATAGAGCTGAAACTGCAAGAGCTCGAAACTCATGCCCCTTCCGGTAGCGGTCAGCAGAGCCCAGGTTGCCGGGTACAATTGCACTGGCTTTAGCTTGTAATGCTAACTATTATCATAAATAAGCAACAGATAATGGGCGGTATAGTTTTCTCATAGATCTCCCAAACGCGATCTTACAGAACACCCCTGAAGTACACACTGTAGAGCCAGCTTAGCAAATGCAGGATGCACAAGATACTAAAAACAGGGTGACCTCCACACATACTTTTGGAGAAAAGCACATAATAATAAAAAAAAATAAAGGAAGATAGGGTCCCAATTTTTGGGGCATGTAATTTCATTCAAAACCTGTTGTTTATTCTATCCTGCTGTTTTTTTGGTCTTTATCGACTGTAGAGCACATGATAAAACAGTGTTTCCTCGCATATAAACAACAGCACATGCGCCTCTTGTGCAGTGAGATTTGGTTGCACTGATGTTACATCAGGGGTGAAGTGGCACTTCAGTGGCCTCTTCAAACACTAGCTCCGCCCTTGCTGCTCCTGCACGGCCTTCTCCACACGCTGGTACCAGGCTTTCACCTTGGTGTTCTCCATGATGTCATCAAAGGACTTCAGTCCTTCCATCACCCTGAGAACCCCATACACAGCCTGGTCGGGTCAAACACGAAAGGTCAAAGATCAGGAAGAGAAATCGCCAAAAACCAGGTCACTGAGCTATAAGTGAATAAGAAATGGTGGGCAAGTATGTGTTCATTCATTCATGCATTCATTCATCTCTTCATTCATTCATTGGTTAACAGATTGAATGATTGACAGATAGGGCTCCATTACCAGGTCAGCAAGGTTGGGCTGTGGCCCACCCATGTACTTCCTCTTTCTGCCAATGGCAACGACCCACTCGTTTACTGCTCTGTACAAGTCTTCCCTCACATCGTCCTGCAGCCGGTGTCTGGAGACGGGAGGCAGCACATCAGGAAGTACAGTTAGGTCCATAAGTATTTGGACAGTGACACAGTATGAAAAGGGCAGGAAATCCTATAATACACATGAGAAAAATACCCAGAAGCCAAATCTGACTCTCTACTTCAGCCAAAAATTATGTCACTATTAAAGTACTTACAAACGGCACAGCAAATTAAGAAACCTTCAGAATTATGTTTTTTTTAACAATAAATGGGCATACTTTCAAATTAAATAACTGACCTGACCTTGTTATTTAGCTCAGAGGAGAAGAAAGTTCCTGTAAGTAGACTGACTGGATCGGGAGTTTTAGAAAAAGCAGAGTTCACCTGAACTTGAGTAACTTTGAGAAGAAGAACATGGCCGCCGCTCCCAGGTACCGCGCGACAAAGCCATCCACAGGGCCAAAGTTCCCCAGGCGCACGATGCGATCAGAGGACGCCAGGGCTTCCACCGGGTTCCGAAACATGTTCGGGGAGAGCAGGGGCATCAGCCAATCATCAACCCACATCCGCCACCTGACTTCCTCTCTGCAGAGAACAAGGCATCACGCAAACACACACACACACCATCATCCCAAATCAATGCACCTGCCTACAGTTTAATGTAGTAGTTCAGTATCCAGGACGAAAAGCTCTTAATTAGGCAAAATTTTCTCTGGCAGTGGAATTATAATCCAAGGACGATATTCAACAGGAACATTGTAATAAAGTAATAAAGTAGTTTCGACTATGACACAATCACTTCATGAATTAACCGTACTTTCCACAATTAAGCGTTATAAACTCAAAGATATAAAGGTTTTTTTTTTTCCAGACGCACAAATTGGCTTCACACTGCATTCAAATATTCCACATTCAACAATGAACATTCAAACCAGCGACACTGCAAACACAGACACATACACACTCATTCATAACACAGCGCAGAAACAAACGCCCACTCACACTCAGGCCTAACGCACTAGATGCCCATCACATTACCGTAACGCTCACACTCACGCATGCGCACACACAAACTCGTGCAGAAGACATGGCAGTACCACACACGCGCTAGCCTAACACACTAAACTAACACACACACAGGCGTGCTCATGCCTAACGTATTGCAGTGACACCCACACACTCGAGCCTAACACAAACCGACCTCACACGCGCGCGCATACACACACACACACACTCACACACACACTAAGCTCACTTCCGGGTGGTCTTGCAGGGGTACACGTCCTCCACACGGATCTCGTTCAGCATAACCCAGTACTTGTTGCTGTATTCCGTCACCTCATTCCCCAACGAGTTTGTCGTCTTGTACTCGGGGTAGTAAATCAAAGTGTCTGAGACCGACTTGTTCCTGTTACAGAAAAACACGATGATAAGATCGAGAATCAAAGAAGGAAGCAGAGGTGATACTTATGTGAACAGTGCTGACAAAATTAAGCAAATAAAAAAGTACACTGCTTAAGTTTCCGATCAGTCAAGGACTACCTAGAGGTAACAACATTCGCAGAACGGGCACTTACTTGTTAATTAAGTATGTCTTCAAAGTGCTGGTAATAAGAGATGCATCATTCAGTTCCTGGTGGACAGGAGCACACGAGAAATGAGATTATTACCTCCACCAAGGAGGTAATGTTTTTGCCGGCGTTGGTTTGTCTGTCTGACTGTTTGTGTACAAGATAACTCAAAAAGTAATGAACGGATATCTCTGAAATTTTGTGGGTGGGTTGCAATTACATCAGGGATGGTCCCTTTTGATTTTGACTGTGATCGGTCAAACAATATGGCCACCACAGCAACCATCTCCAAACCCTATGTTGCAGATACCTTAAATTTCTTATAAGCCATGTTCCCTTAGCAAGATTTCGACTGTGCTGATGCAAATCACAGATGCTAACTTACGTAGTTGGAACCATTGACTGTGAATGGACAAACTATGTTAGTTGCTAACGTAATGTAGTTAGCAACTATGCTTTTGTGAAACGCACCCCTGATCAGGCTGGTTTAAGGTATGTTTTGAGATCTACCTCTTTGACCAGCCAGTCCGCCAATGTAGCCACCAGCATAACCCTCTTTGAGGTGCTGAAACAAATCTTAAATCAGCTTAGAATCACATTGTAGATGTTCGCTTGCCATTACTGACCAAAGTCAAATCCAAATCTCTAAAGAAATTCAAAGATATGCTCATCATACTTACGGAACTGGCAGTCTATCACAGGGACTGCATTTAGTAAGACTTAAATTACAGATATGTCTGAAGTGCTTACCACAAGCTCAGCTTCGTCTACTGTCAGGAGGGGAACTTTTCTCTGAGTCGACCACTTGATCTCCTCTCGAGAAATGGGGTTCACTTCCACAATGTTGTATTCCAGCCCGTGGTATTCCAGAAAAGCTCTCACTATGCTACAGGATGGGCAAGTCTGATACTGGTAGAGAGTTAGCTTCAGTTCACCATCAAACATCTGCGGGATCAAGACGTCCAATTGAGAAGGGAAACCACGCAGGGAGCGATGCGTTGTCTTGGCTTTCAACTATTATAGTACTTTGGCATTGGAATGGAAAATAACTTCAACTTCTGTTCCAACGCCACGGACATCAACAATCATTTCCAACAGACTCAAAAACATTCACAAAACCCGTAAGAAACCTGTCTGCCAGAGTGGTATACTACGAAGCAAGATTAGTGGGCAAGCGCAATTTGTTGAGCCCGAAGCCGGGGTTTTCAGTGCCTCGAAGCGGTGGCTCTCTTTCAACCTGCCACGATAACTTATGGCATCTCTGATTGCAAGTTAAGTCAAGCCAGCTCACGCAAAGTAAGCGTGGCTAATGTTGATCTTGCTTCAAAGTACACCCATCTGATCTCACATCATCCTCTTCCTATTGAAGTTCTTTCACGCGTAGCAGTCTCTCTTTCAACATGTAACTCCAGTTCAAATGCAGTTGTTATCATTTAAATTCAGGGGTGTAAAATCCAGGGGTCAGAAAGTAAAAGTCCTGCCAAGTTTTTCTCCCTCCCACAGAATGAGCTGATCACTCATGTTGGCTCTATCTCCTGTCCGAAGTAAATCCAGGTGGTTGGAATAAAGTTCTGGGGAGGACTTTTACTTTCTGAACCCAGGCTTTACACCTCTGTTTTAATTATTCCAGTATTACTATAGAATTACGCAATGTTTTGAACGCTAATTATTTTTTTTATTACAGTATTACTGCAGTTATTCTGCTCTGTCGTGCTTAAGACAAACACAGCAAGTTATCTGATAAGTTTTGCCAATACGCTCATAGCATCCAAAAGAAATGTACATTTCATCGACCGCAAAACCGTTGGGCTTTCCACTCCGACCTTCCCGATCTTAAACGCCCACCCCCTCCTCCCGCACTTTCTCTCTGACCTTCATCCCTAAGGTCACAGATGCCGGACACCGGCGGACAGAAGGTTCCACTTAAACTAGTTTTTTGTACCTTGACCCAGACAACAACTAAATCGCAGTCAGTCCCCTCCGGGTGCCATCCTTGCTCATTCCTCATGCGTGCCTCAACGAGATATTTCAACTCAATGTTTCTGTATGTTATAGTTTCATGTCAAATTGTTCTTCAGTGTTTACAATCTTATTCAATAAGTAATGGTGCGTTAGGTCAAGCGTGTTAATAGATGGAACCATTAGCTGTAATAAAAATGCCCAAGTGCAAATTACGCAGTAAAACAACTTTCATGACTGGTGAGCAAATTTACCGGTTTGATACGATACCGGTAAGTTAGTCTCAAGACAAAAGTGAAACCACATTCTGATCTGTTGATATAGCATCACAAAGCTTATTACCGGTGAGACGCTTGCGTGATCGAAGTATTCCTCGGCATAGTGATGCTGAAATAAGAATTTGATTGTTTGATACAATCCGAGTCCACCACCTACAATGAAGGTAAGTAAAGTGACGCTGCCCCCGCCCCCTCGCGGCGGCGAGGCGAAGATTTTGGACCGGAACCCCGACCCTCCTGAAGCGTGGTGCCGACCGGTATCTTGCATGTAAACTGCGGGGATAAGGGCCGCAATAGCGCTAGTTCGACTGCTACGCATCCGAACAAAGCGCCGGCTACCCTGTCCGAATGTTCTCATGCAGGCTGCAGCCATGTTGGATTTACATAAACACATCCCACAATGCATCGCGAAGACTGCCGGGCGGAGAGCGTATGGGGAACCCTATGAATGTTACTATTGACTTGCTTTACGCAGTTTTCGCGCACGTGTCTTCACTGACATGACAGCACAGCTGCCCCGCCTCCATGAATACAGGTGGACACTGTAATTTTATCTGTGGTGACTGGATGAATAGCTTCTGGAACTTAAATCTATGAAGAACTTTTTGACCCGACCGAAAGCATGGAAAGAAAGATTTTAAAATGGTCACTGGAAATTGGATTTAGAGTTTCTGATGTTTTTCATTCAACTGATGCTCATAGAGCTTTGTTGTGCCAAAAAGGAGATGGAGAAACTCCGTCAAGATCGAGTACTATGCACCGATCACTCAAAACAATATGCCCACTCACATTAAAAACGGGTACCGCTGAGCGTTATTCTGAGAGTTTCTTGGTCTTACAACAGCAAACACCGACAGATTTACTCTGATGGCCTATAAGATCATGACCACTCAGATATTAGGTTGGCAACGTTGATTATTGCTTTACTCAATCCGTCTTGCACCTACTGTATCACCATGAGTATGTGACGAATTCTCCAGCAGAGGGCACACTTGTCATACTGTCAAATTGCGATCTGCTATGCTGAATAAGTTGCGTCTGTAATGAATCCTAACAGATTGAGCAGCACGGCTGCATCTTGGAATGATTGGCAAAATGTCCAGGCTGTGTTGTATCTGGATATTGAATTAAATTTTTTCAAGAAACCGATACAGTTTTGCCACCGGAAAAAATAGTTAATTACCTATTATTATCACAGTCTTATGATGATGACTATTATTATTATGATTATTATTTTTATTTATTTATTTATTTTTTATTGATCGTCACAATGGCTATTTTTGTATTACCTACTATTAATCGAGGAAAAAACAAAGTGAAAATCGTTATTAATTCAGTATACTTCAAACATGTTTATACATTTGCGATAAAACTGCTTTAACTCTTTTCCCCATAGACTCCCCCTCCTTTTCCCCATCATGATCACGAATGACGACCTTTGCCATGTCAATGAAGAGGAAATTTGACGCCTTGGGGATACCCCTGTTTTCAATCAATGGAGAGGCCAGGGAAAGGTCCATTGATATACATATAGGTGTCATTTGTAGTCATTATGGGGGAAGGAGTATATTAAAAAATAAATAACCCAAAAAACCAGGACTGCGATCATGCAGAGTAGGGCACAAGCAGCGCTGGGACTAACTGAGGAACCCCTCTCATGGCCCAGCCGTTACTCTGGAGACGGTGTTGTTTGTCCCAGGGCTGGTTTGACCTCCGTTCCAGGCCACCATCACTCTCCCGCTCTCCATTTCTCTGCAGCTCTGAGCACGCATTGTGTGGGACAAGTAAACAATGCAGCTCATGCCAACCACTGTGGCAGTAAGTTTGGGATTTACAATCCCACCCTCCCTGTATCTCCATCTCTTTCTCAGCTCTGGGTCGTTCTTTTTATTGTGAACCGTAATTAATTTGACTGATAATTAAAGAGGTAACGTAAAGCATATGACTCATAAAGCAGGTCATAAATTCTTGGGCAGTGACCCTTTGTTTAACTCATTTCTTAAGCTACTTTATTTTGAGATTAAAATACATATTGTCTGCTTTAATTTGCGAACATTTGCATAAATATTGTGAGAAGTACAGTGTCATTTTTATTCACACGGACTGACCAAACACTGACAGACTACAGTGTATATTTATGACTCAATTTTTAAAAACACGGACATGCCAACTTGAATGTAGCTATAAATAAAAATTTCATTATGTGAAATAACATTAACCCCTCTGCGCAGATGCAGATGCCAGCGGACATGGAGCTGCTCTATTAACGCACACAGTTGCACTATTCTATCACTAGGTGACACGCCCGGATCAATTTTTGATCATTCACTAACACACCAGGCTCAAAAACAGTTTAGAATATAGACGAGTTAAGTCCCATCCCTGTTTTCCATTAGTTGCATGAATTAAACTCCTCAGCCAAGCCTGATGTGCAAACTGCTCAATATACTTGCCCATAGTATTTAACCAGCAGTTCAAAAAAAATGATCTCTTGCCACAGAAAAAATCGTTGTCCTTTGTAGCAACCACTTCAGCTACAGTGAGCCAATGGTATCCCATTTAAGTAGTTCAGAAAAATCAGTTTTCTGAAGCAAAAATTCTACATGGTATTGATACGATGTCATTCTACTATCACATCACATAGTCGTCACATATCAAAAATGCATAATTCCCTACCGCGGATTTACACATAGATTCCTCCATCGACGAATTCAGCGCTCCCTTATATCCTTTTAAGTACTCTCCTTGACTAGCCAGGCACTGAATTGCTTACTTAGGCTCATCTGCATTATGACCTGTTATAGTTCACGCCCACCTGAAACTTTCCTGGTAATGATCTATTGACTGACACGTTTCTAATCCAATATCCAGAGAGCATAAACTTTCCACAGTTACTGAAAGACATTGATTGGACAATTAGAAAAGTATATAATCTTTAGCATAACAGCAAGATAGGTTGTATTCTCTTAACATTGCACAGGGTTGCATAGCTAAAAATGATGCGGTTTCAAAGAAAAAAAGACTTCCAAAATTGGCCTAAAATGTTCATTTACTTTTATGGGATTTTAATGAGATATGGACATGCTCAATGGGAATTATTCTAAATGAAACAGGACTGGAGGGTTCCTTCTACCGGATAGATTTATGTCTTTGGAGGACGAATTTAATGGAGATAGTTTGTTCTTCATTTTATGAGTAAGTGCAATTGCATATTTTACTTATGGCCAGCTGTCTTGCTGTTTTTTATTCTTGGTTTACCATAGCCATGATGATTGCAGAGCTTGTTTGCCACATTGGTTAGTAAGAGTAACCGTTAGTCTTTGCTAATAATACTGTATGTGTTGGCATTTTTCTCAATGTGGCTTTTTGTTTTAGAATTTATACTGTATTCAACGAACTCGAATGCCGAGGTTTTGGCTCATTCAAAATGCCAACAGCTCAAGCACTTCGATAGACCCCCTTCTAAGTTCCTTGCACCTTTCTGTTCAATCTCAGGTAGCATATTCTCTGCTTTTTCCTGATTGTGGAACATCTGTTCTGTTAAAATAAGTCATATTTCAGATATTACCAGGTTATTGAGTTATACTTGTTACCTTATAAGTTGTGGAAAGTGTTTATGTAAGCTTTCAAGCTCGGATGTGGAAACTGCTAGCTTTTAATAGCAGGGTGAGTGTTCTGACCAGTAAATAAGCAGTCCTTTAATGAGTGTGTGGATGACTTGTGGGACTCTGAAGAAAAATGGTCAAAATTCTAAACTTTATTATCGAGAAAAGGCATGTTTTGGGTTTGGAGAGGTTAGTGGTGACCATTGATGTCCAGCTGCACTTATATTGATAAACTCATGCTAAATTCAACCAGAAAATAATCCATTCATGTTGAATTTTATGCATCAAAAGTTGATTTGTGTAAAAAATATGATTATTTTATGATTTGACAGTGTGCCATTTTGAAGGCTCTGAGAGTTTGGGGAGTCACCCAGAGAGCTGTCTTATTTGGCTCCTGAGGCATAGATAATTTATTATTTCATTCTCAGATGAAGAGTACCTGTGGTTTAGGAGTTTATAATCCTAGAAATGGATTATTTTAACTCCCAGCCATTTTTCAATCATCAGTATTATTTTTTTTTTACAAGGTCAACACTGAAATTTCATGAAGATTTTTTTATGTTTGTAGCCATTTTTCTCTACCAAAATCATTAAAATAAACGGAAATACGATGGAATCATAGACTGTATTTAAAAGAGGGACGCAGCACCAGGGTCTGAAAAGTGAAGCCAATGCGGAACTTCCTTAAAATTGCATTCTATTTAATGGCCAGCAGATGGCGACGTAGATAGTTGCAGAAAGAAGTTCAATGCTATAGAAGTCTGTGAGAAAATGACCCTACTTTCCCACTTGATTTATCATTTTAATAATGACTTTCCACATTATGGTATCTATTGCAAGTGTCAAGTCTCCTTTGATATATCATAATGTTAATTTTTGTTAATTATGGTCCCATATAGACTAGAATAAAGGATAAAGCCAATATGCTTTAGGGGCATGGCTATCCTCTGGTCCTCATCAGATACAGTCAGGTCCACCCATTGATCCATCCCTCCCTCATCCTGGGATCTTCAATTCATGCTCTCGTCCAATAGGAATCGCATCTGGTTTCAAAATGACAAAATGGCTCTGTTCAAATTGCCAAAATCGAGGCTTCCTAAATGGTATTCTGAAACCAATGGGTGATGTCACGGTTGCTTCGTCCATCTTTTTATACAGTCTATGGATAGAATTCTAAATGCTGCAAGTGTCTTGTCTCAGTTGAGCCATATTCCCCCCACTTTGAAGCTCAAATCTTGAATTATAAAACATTAAATAGGGTAACACATAAATAGCCAAATTTGGCTTCTGCGCAAATGGGTTAAAGATTCTCTCTTACTGTCTCTTGCTCCTAGTATAATGCAGTATGTTTTATTGGCATGACGTGTTTCAACAAGTTGCTAAAGCTTTCAGGAACAATATATAAGAACAGCAGTACAATAAACAAAGCAAACAATTATTCTCTCTCTCTCTCTCTCTCTCTCTCTCTCTCTCTCTTTTTCTCAAACACATTGCAGTCACAGACAGCAGGGCAGGATCCTTCACATATTATGGCATGGAATCCACAGGGACCCACAGGTGGTCAAAGATTTAAAATCATCTTTATTTTATAACTGAATAAGTCAGTGTTTGATAAATGCTGAATTGCTTGGATGTGAGGACGTTGTTATGGTTCTGCCTCATGTGTGCTGTCTTGTCATTGTGCTTATTAATTTTATATTTGTGCTTCTGCTTTTTTCTCCCATGCCTTACTCTTGTTTATTTTTCAGCTCTCATTTCCGCCGTCTGACGATTGATTCACTCTTGCCCAAACGCCTGTGATGTCGTGTGACAGCCTTCAGCATGCCTGCGTCTCGTTGTCCAATCACGTTTCCTCATTCGGAATCGGCTGTGGTATTTCATTCATTACTTCCACCTGTGCTTAGTTCTAGGCCTCGCTAAACTCTAAGTGAATGCGTTCTCTGATAGGATAATTACTAACCCGTACTAACCAGCACCTATTTGAGGATGATTGTATATATTTTGTCGCGTAGTACTAGCCTAACTTAACTAATTAGCGAGTGCGAGCGTTTTTAGCTTTTGTAATTCCTGCCTAAGCTTTCCCTGGTTAACTACGTTCAAAACTCTGCTTTCCTTTGCTTCTCTCGTGGTGCTTTTATACTTGTCACGTTTAGACTACCTCAATCTAAACCGTCTGGTTTGATTGATTGTCTCAGCGTCTTGTCTCGAGTCATTATTGTTAACCCGGTTCTCGTGTAATTGTTTTATTAATCCCATGTTTTTCTGTTTCCATTCGAGATTGCGTTCCGAGTCCCCGCCTCCTCCCGTGGGTATTTCAGTGGGCAAGAGGGAAGCAGTTGGAACTTTGTATTGGCTATGCTCTACAGTGAAATCTCCGCTCCTTTGCCTTCCCGAGTATTTCCTTTGTACGATTCCCGAGCCTTGTGTTTTGCTGCGCCCACGTCTTGTCTGCCCTTTGTCTAAGTCTCCCAGTGTTTCCGTCAGTTTAGTTAGGTCCAGTTTTTGTTATTCTAGTTTAGCCCATAGACTGTATAAAAAGATGGACGCAGCACTCTGGTCTGAGAAAAGAAGCCCATGCGGAAGCACCGTAAAATGGCGTTCTATTTAATGGCCAGCAGATGGCAACGTCGGTGCTCGCAGAAAGAAGTTCAATGCTGTAGAAGTCTATGAGAAAATGACCCTACTTTCCCACCTGATTTTTTTTTTCCATGTAAATAATTTTTACAAGTTAAGTCTCCTTCGATATATCATGATCATTTTTGTAAATTATGGTCCCAAGTAAACTACAATAAAGGATAAAGCCAGAATATGCTTTGGAGGCGTGGCTATCCTCTGGTCCTCGTCCGATACGGTCAGATCTACCTCTCACGTCCCTCCCCGGATCTTGATTCTCGCTCTCGTCCAATAGAAATCACAAAATCACATTTCAAAATGACAACATGGCGCAATTCAAATTGCCAAAATCGAGGCTTCCTTTTTTTTTTTTTTTTTTAAGCTTGCGAAAGTTACAATCAGAGCGGACATACAAACAGGCACTGGGGAATAAGAAATGTTACAAAAATAATGAAAAAAAAAATACATAAAAATAATATTGGTAAATGAATTGAAATAAATTAAATATTTACCTACAGTATAAGGCACTTCTTATTTTGGGGTAAGTGAAAATGATCTTAAATATAAAAGTGTGCGTTCACTTTTCTTGTTTGGCATCAGCTTCAAAGTATCTACATAAAGCCTAAACTCATTCATGAAGACATTAAAGTTTGGGAGGGAGTTGGAAAATTTACTTTTGTGGATATGGAATTTACCTATAAAATCATGATGTTTAATGTGGAGCAAGTTGCTTTGTCATTATGATCGAATTTTGAAATATCTTTTGGTCTAATTGTTATGTGCTGTTTAGTCTTATTGTAGACAAGGTTTTCCATGTCCGTCCAAAATACAGATGACAATGGGCAAATACAAAACAAATGTAAAATTGTCTCTGGCTCATCTCCACAGAAAGTGCACATCTCATCCACTTCAGCAAACCTGGAAATTGATTTGTTACAAGGGTAAATATTATGTAAAATTTTAAAATGAACTTCTCTAATCTTATTCGAAATACAGAATTGAGAGGGACACAGCCATGCTTTGCGCCAGTTTATATCAACCAACTGCGAATCCCAAAAAAACTTTCCTCTGGGCAAAATCTTACTATGTCTCTGAAATACTTTCCTGAGATGTTTGTTTGTACATTTTCCATCCATTATATCAATCCCATCAACCTTTAGAGAAGGTGCCTTAACATTAATATCTTGGTAACTCAGGTGACATTTTATTAACTTAATCATACCAATGGGGACAGCCTTTGCGATAGAAATAAACTCCCTGTATTTGACTGGGAAGATTTTAGCTTTCAGGAAGTCTTCATAACTGTAAAGATTTCCATTATCATCAAACAAGTCTGTCACAAATATTATGCCCCTCTCAATCCAGCTCTCATTATATACACTTTTGTTGTTAATAGTAATATGACCATTGTTCCAAAGCAATTCTTTGTGTGGAGAAAAGTTGTGAACATAACATAGCTTCCAGGAGAGTAAAGCCTGTTGATAAAACTTTGAGAGTTTCAGTGGTAATTTAGAAACTGTGAAGTTGCAGCCCAATAAAAATTTCAGACCTCCTACTTTTTTAAATATATTGTGTGGAATAAAGTTCCATAGTGACTCTGGTAGTTCCAAACATTTCTTAAGCCATTTAACTTTAAAGGTATAATTTAAGTGAAAGAAATTCAGAATTTCTAAACCTCCTTCTGCTCTCTCTAGACTAAGAATATCTTTCTTGAGATGGTGGTGTCCATTTTTCCAAACAAAATTAACAAATAAATGGTTAATTTCTTTACAGAACGCATCATTGAGAAACAGTGACAAAGCAGGATAAACAAATCTTGATACACCCTCAGCTTTTGATAATAATACTCGCCCAAAAATGGAGAGGTCTCTCTGCAGCCACATATCAAGAATTGACTTAGTCTTTTTAACTTTTGGAAGGAAGTTAAATTGCTGTCTAAGCTCCATGTCTTTTGTAATGTGTATTCCCAAATATTTAACAGTATGTTTAACAGGGATATTAAACATAAGCTTTTCGTTAGTCTCCTATAAACACAAAATTTCACTCTTATTAAAATTAAGTTTCAGACCTGAGGCTTCTGAAAATTCACCAGTTACTTGTAGTGCAGCTTGTATCTGTGATTTATCCTTGAGAAATAAAACCGTGTCATCTGCCAGCTGTGAAATCTTTACCTCTCGATTGAAAATTGTTAAGCCTTGTATATTGGGATTGTGTGAAATATTTAAATATAAAAGTTCAGCAACAACCAAAAACAAAAAACAAGAAATAGGACAACCTTGACGTACACCTCTTGAAACAGGAAACCTTTTAGACATTCTGGGATATAGAATAACCGAGCTATTTATGTCTTTATAAAACATGGCAATGTTATTGATAAATTTATCTCCAAAACCAAAAATTTGCAGAGTTTGTATGATGAAGGCGTGTTCAATAGAATCAAATGCCTTGTAGAAGTCAAGAAAGACCATCAATGCTTTGGAGGTTATATAATCAGAGTAATCAATTAGGTCCAATATTAATCTGACATTAGAGCTAATATGACGCTTTGCCATAAAGCCGTTTTGGTTTTCACTTATTATCTCTTCTAAATTTCTTTTTAGTTGCTTGGCATAAACTTGTGCTAAAATTTTGTAGTCTATATTTAAGAGTGACACAGGTCTCCAGTTTTCTATAATTAAAGGATCTTTTCCTGGTTTAGGAATCAAGGTAATCAGTCCTTGCTTCATGGTTGTTGTCATTTCTTGTTTATCTATACATTCGTTATACATTAATAAAAGATGATTTTTGATTAAATCCCAAAAACAAAGATAAAATTCAACAGTAAGGCCATCGCTTCCAGGTGATTTCCTCAGTCTCATTGAGTGTACAGCATTAGTAATTTCTGAACATAAAAGTTCAGCTTCGCATTCCTCTTTGAAATTTTCTGAAATCAAGGGCGTAAAGTTTTGTATATGTTTCATAAATGCATCACACTTTACTTGACTAAATTCAGATGTATATAGTTTGCCATAAAAAGAGGTGATATAATTAGAGATGTTGTTCGGATCAGAACTTATGACACCATTTACATTAAGAGATGTAATATTATTTCTTTTTCTATTTCTTTTTCTAGTGCAAAAAAAAAAAAAAAGTAACTGGAGTTCTTCTCCCCTTCTTCTAACCATTTGGCTCGAGATCTGATGAAAGCACCTTTAGCTAAATTCACATACATTCTATCAAGCTCTTCACTAAGACTTTTTAGTGTCACTAATTCGTCCTCAGATAAGTCGTGTTTGGAGCTTAGCAGCTGCAACTGATTTAATAGGGCATTCATTTTTTCAGTTTTCTGTTTTTTTATTTCTTTGCTACGCCCAATTGCAATTTCCCTGATTTTAAATTTAAAGAATTCCCATTTTTGAACTGAATTCATTTCTTTTCTATTAAATATATCTTTAGCAAGTAATTCTACACCTTCTTTAAATTTTTTATCGTCTAATATATTATTGTTTAATTTCCAATAACCTCTAATGTTTGATTTTTCTTTTGATCCCCTCAATCTTAGACTTATCAGCTTATGATCAGACAAAGGAGCATGGGAATGAGAGACTTCTGAAACAAACTGTAAACTCTGTGATGACATCAACCAAAAGTCAATTCTTGAACATAAACTCCTGCCGGAGTTAGACCATGTGTAGTCTTTGACGCTGGGGTTCATAAATCTCCACGTCCGTCAGCAAAAAATGATCACTTAGAAATGAGATAGGTTTAAAGTTCGATTGTGAAGTAGATCGAGGCTTCCCTTATAATATGCCGAAACCAATGGGTGACGTCACGGTTGCTTTGTCCATTTTTTTTTTATACAGTCTATGGTTTAGCCACTCTTTGAGTGTGTACTTCTGTTTCCCCCTGCCTTGGGCAGGGTACCTTAGTTTCTCCCAGTTGTTCAGAGCATGTGCACGGTGTTTTGTTTCTGGCCTGTTTGCCAACTTTCTCCTTAGTGTTTGGTGTTTCAATAAACACTTTTTGATCCTGCATCTGGTGTTCCCTCGACCACTTCTTAACAGACATATCTGCTGTGGTTTTTTTATCTCCGCTGAGGGGCTTATGTTATCACTCCTGTTTGTTTGTTACAAGCCAAAATCGCATGATTTTGGCAAGCACTGTATATCGGTTGTGTTAGACATCTGTCAGTTGGTTAGTTACGCACCCTTTGGCCATTTGCCCTGCACTAATCTTAACAAAACTTGGTGAAATGTTACCATAGGTTACTCGCCACAGACCTGTACTTTTTGATGTATCTGTGTCAAAGGTCAAGGTCGCGCAAAAGGTTAAACACATTTTGATCCAAAATTTTGTTTCTAATAAGCTAGAGACTTGAAACTAATGCCATTCTTTTCGTCAACGCAATGCAGTTCTAGCGGTTAGGGGTTACAATGACATCACGCTGACGTAAGTACTGAAAATGACATCAGAAAAAATTTTTTTATTTTTGCCAAAATTAATTTT
Source organism: Gymnothorax javanicus (assembly GCA_029692085.1). NCBI lineage: Eukaryota > Metazoa > Chordata > Actinopteri > Anguilliformes > Muraenidae > Gymnothorax > Gymnothorax javanicus. The sequence continues at coordinate 118,917,925 of CM056194.1, read as the reverse complement.
TTAAAGTTTGTTCTCATTACATTGTGTGACGAAATAACAGCATAAAATGAGAGAAAAAATGTAACCAATCAAATTAAAGAAGAGGGAGGCTCCTAATTTGTGAAAACTAGTTGGCAGATTATGACAAATTTATTTGATCAGCAAATGATAAATGAGTGCACCAGTTATGTGTCATGTTAATCTAATCAAGTTCATTTAAAGTTTTTTGGAAGAACTCAAAACACTTGTGTCCAGCAACCTAATTTGGGGTGTACTGATTTTCTCAGTGTCTAATTTGATCTGTTTAAAAAGTTATATTTATTGAAAGTACTGTCAATATAGAAATAAACATGCTGTCTTCAAGGGTATTTTATTCTTCATAGCATGTATGGATGTTTCTATAAAATTTGGATAAAGAGAGTAACAACTCTTTACATTAAATATACCAAATTAAGACATATTAATAGCTTGTTGAAATCCTGCGATTACAACTGGGGTTGGGCCAAGAACCAGCATACATAATGGGTCCCCAGGAACGATGTAGAATACAACTGAATTAAAATATATCTGTCTAACATGGGTCTGTGTGATATTTCTGACTGGATAGCTCAAAAAAGTGATGAACGGTTTGGTAAGAAATTTGTTAGGATGATAGGTGGTTGTCCAAGGAAGAGTTGATTTAATTTTGGAAGCCGGAACAATATTCTGTGACTAAAAGGACAGATATATGGCATGGCGAAGGTATGCGCTCTATGAAGTGCCCTCTAGTTTACAAGAGTGCAAGTAGCTAGATCCCCGTGTTTCTCAGTGTGGCAAACACCACTGATCGATGCTTTCATTGACCTGTATGATGATAAACACTTTTTCCTGGTTCAGTCCACCTGTACATTGGTCTCTTCTGTATCAAACAGCCTGGAAAGTTGAAGTTGACTTTGAAGCCAGATTCCCCTAACCCCACCCCCACACCTCATTGTTTGAAACACTCGGTGTGAATTTTCTGATGCTTTATAGGTCACAAACTGACCTTTTCGACATAGTTCACCCTCACCAGCCCTATCTGTGTTCCCTGCTCCCTCCCACAGTGTCGCTTGACCTCCCTTCAGTTGACTCTCTACCATTACTTTTTGTTTGAATTGCACAAAAACAGGGACCAGCCCTATAAACTTGAAAGTCTGTGACTGAGCAAGTGATGAGGTCACATCATTAGTCAATAGAGTGATGCATTTCCACCATTGGTTGTAGCACACTGGAGTGTCCCCGTTGGCCGTTACTCGTTCAAAGTGAGAAATGAATAGGCAACAACTTAGTCCGGGCATGTAAAGATTTCACCTTGTCCTTTTTTGCATTTAGGCTGTTTTGCATTTTGCATTTTGCTGGCCAATTTTCAGACAAGTTCTTTGGGCATAGTCATGGATTTTTTTCAAACTTTAATGGAATGTTGGTCTGGGTGCCAAATGAAAAAATACCAAGTTTTTGCTCACTTGGCCCACTAGTTTTCATTTTCTGTGGGGGGGGGTCAAAAACTGGGCGAGGCACCTGGGTTGGCGACGTTTGCATTTTTTTATGTTTATTGAAACGTTGTCCTTTTTTAATCAATAAAGATTTCCTTGGTGGCTTGGAGTAAGTGAGCAGGCGTCTTCTCCTTTCTTCATTGACGTGTTTTATTTGATTGCCTTGCACCTATACGCGATGTGCGTATAACCCTTTCTTTGTAATAGAAAGCCCTTGACCATTACTAATAGCTGATATGACCATAAATCCACATATGTCATCAGATGGGTGTGAAAATGGTACCCTTAAATGTGTATGTTTTGATATCGGTTTGTAAAAGTAGCATTTTTTAGAGCCTATAAAACCACAATAAAAGGGTCAAAACTACTTTGTTTGGCTATTAAGTGTAATGCAGTGCCTAGAGAACAAGTCCTGAAAAAATCATGGAGTTAGCTTTATTAGTTCCAGAGTTACAACCTGTCAAAAATTGAAAAAATGCAAATTTCGCCAACCAAGGACCGAGTTTTCACGCCCACTTTTTTGCCCCCCAGAAAATCAAAACCATTGGGGCCGATTGAACTAAAACTTGGTATGTCTTCATTTGGCACCAAAGCATCTGGCACATGGGGCATGTGGAAATTATTTGGGATGAGAAAAAATACGCACAGCACCAATAATAATACAGAAATTTCGGCCACGTTCTGTGTAACACAGTCGAGGCCATTTTGTATTCGGTCAGTGATATTCTCATTCACCTGCGGTGGCTCTGCAAACATACAGAATGAGTTACCTGCATTTGAAAACAAGTTAAGACATTATTGACTTTAAAATGGAAAATGCCATTAGTTATAATGGTCAGTTTATCACTCATAAATTCTGTTAAGTAGGCTACACTAGTCCCAGTATAGGCCGGGAAGGTGTGAGGAAGTTTATTATACAGTCATGCCAAAAATTATTCATACCCCTACCCATTTTTGGTTTTTTTCGAGATATTTTTTGACAAATCAAATTAATTTTTGCACAAATGACATAGTAAGTTGACGTAAGGCTGTAAGAATTACAGTAAACAATTTTTCGAGAAATACAATACATTTTGATATTTTATTTGACAGATTTACAAAAAATGCCATGTCCAGAATTATTTCTGAATTATTTATTTAAATTTATTATTTCAGAATTATTTCAGAATTATTTCCCTTTTCTCAGTAATTGACGGCAAGGCCTTTATTCACGATTACAGCCTCCAAACGCTTCCTGTGGTTGATCACAAGGTTTCTATGCGTTTCCAGAGGGATTTTGGCCCACTCCTCTGGCAAACTTCTCCAGGTCCTTAAAGTTTAAGGGTTTCCTTGCCATGACCTTGGTCTTCAGTTCCCTCCACAGATTCTCAATAGGATTGAGGTCGGTGTTCTGGCTTGGCCACTCCAAAACGTTCACTTTGTTGTCCACTAACCATTTCTTGACGGATTTGGCCGTGTGTTTAGGATCATTATCCTGTTGGAAGATCCATTCCTGCCCAAGACCAAGTTATTCGCTGGATTGCTTGATGTTTTCACTGAGGATCTGGATATACTGGTCCTCTTTCATATGCCATTAACTTCAACAAGGTTTCCAGGCCCATTCGCTGAAAAGCAACCCCAGAGAATGATACTCCCGCTATCTTGTTTGACCTTTAGGACCGTGTTTTTCAGGTTGAACCCTTCACCTTTTTTACGCCAAACAAAAGCCCCATCTCTGTGCCTAAACAGCTCCATCTTTGTTTCATCCGTCCATAACATTGACAGCCAGAAGCTTTTATCTTCATCCAGGTGAGCTTTTGCGAAGGCTAGACTAGTTCTTGTGTGTCTGGGTTGGAAAAGTCAAAGTGGCGTAAGAAAGGTGAATTGTTCAACCCGAGAAAAACTGTCTTCACGGTCAAACAAGGTGGTGGGAGTATAATGCTCTGGGGTTGCTTTTCAGTGAATGGGCCCGGAAACCTTGTTAAAGTGAATGGTATTATGAAACAGGACCAGTATATCTAGATCCTCAGTGAAAACATTAAGCAATCCGGCGAATAACTTGGTCTTGGGCAGGAATGGATCTTCCAACAGGATAATGATCCTAAATACACAGCCAAATCCGTCAAGAAATGATTAGTGGACAACAAAGTGAACGTTTTGGAGTGGCCAAGCCAGAGCTCCAACCTCAATCCTATCGAGAATCTGAGGAGGGAACTGAAGAACAAGGTCATGTCAAGGAATCCCTCAAAACTTAAGGACCCGGAGAAGTTTGCCAAAGAGGAGTGGGCCAAAATCCCCGTGGAAACGTGTAGAAACCTTGTGATCAACCACAGGAAGCGTTTTGGAGGCTGTAATCGTGAATAAAGGCTTTGCCATTAGTTACTGAGAAAAGGGTATGAATAATTCTGGACATGGCATTTTTTTGTAAATCTGTCAAATAAAATACCAAAAAGTATAGTATCTCTCGAAAAATTGTTTACTGTAATTCTTACAGCCTTATGTCAACTTACTATGTCATTTGCGCAAGAATAAATTTGATTTGTCAAAAAAAATATCTGGAAAAAACCCAAAAATTGGTAGGAGTATGAATAATTTTGGGCATGACTGTATGTGGCCAAATTTTATCCGAGATATTGAGAGAACAGCTTTCCGCCAAGAGTATTTTTCCCCCTAACTCATTTCCTTGGGAACAGACCAGCTTATGAAAAGAGGCTGCGAATGGCGGTCTCGTCCGGTAGGGGATCACGGAGCATCAAGGAGCCCGAGACGAGGAGGCGGAGCAGCTTCACTGGTGAAGGCTTTCCTTCACGCGTGTCGGTCACCCGTTCGTGGGCTGCTGCCGAAAGAGCAAGAATGGGGTCGTTGAGCAGCTTTGATAAGGGCGAAGTGTTTGCTTTCAAGCCTTAACCGGATGTTTACGTCTCCGCTTGTTTCTCGCCTTTTCTCGTGCCCTTTTTTCTTCACTTGGCGTTTTTAAATTTTCTTCTCCATCTTCACTGCGATAATAATGGCTTCGTGTGATGTTCACCACGGACCTGCCGGCACCTGAGATTTACCTGAAGAAAAGGAAAGGGCGTGACCCGGAAACGCGGATCCCATGTACCCCGAAGGTTAATCTGCTCAGAAAATATTGTAGGCCAACAAGGAAATATTTTCCCTGAGAAGCGCGAAGATGGAAGACCGTTCATTATGTCCCCAGAGAGCGCTGCTATATTTATAGTAACATGTACTGAAACCATCAATTTGAGTGAGAGAATACCGGCTTTCGACATAACATGACATGATGACTGCTTTGTCAACGTGTTTTGCGCCTGTGACTAATACCCAGGAATATAGAATGTAGAGTAATAGGAGGAGACGCCGAAATGTGGATCCCCTCGCGAGCTGAAACGGTAATGTGTTTTAATTCAGATTATGGCCCCTATCATCAGAGATTCGTGAACCTCTATTGCCACTTGACTGAAAACAACATGATGTGCTGTGGCTGCTGTCGTGTATTACGTTGAAATACCGGCTAAATGTTCACTTTAGTCAGCCTGTGACTTTACAATGTATCACGTATTGCCTCAGCTTTTCTGTGTCTGACAGCTAGGATTTAGCACTTAAGAATGAACGGCTGGACGGCATATTCTGTTAGGTCAGCAAATGAAACGCTCCCCGCCACCTTTTTAGTAATTGTGGGGAATTTATATCTAAATGGCGAGACGTTGCTCTTGAATTGATGGCAGAATTATGTAGCTACAGGTACTGAAGTCACGGAAAGATAGCACAACCATGTAAGACGCGCAGGGGTTTCCTTCTCCCGAAGGGTGACACTTGCGTTTGTTATGAATCATTGCTGATTTTATTTTGTTGCTCTAAAAGTGTTAATTTACTGTGATAGGTAATTTGGTAAGAGTTCCGCCCTTAACCCCCGTCTGAAAATACTGGTTTTCACAGATAAAATTATTGGTATTATTAAAAAGGGGCGCTGGTATAAAGTCTTAAGGTGTTTAAGCGTGTAATGGGGTAGAGACATTTGGAGGTATATTCGTTAATATTTGCTGTTTAGGACTTTTGTAGTATTAACGACATCATCTAAAGTCATTGAAGTTCATTTTTGAATTTTCGAGCGGGGGTTACGGTAGGAAGTCATACCGGCACTTTAACTCATCCTTGCTGTGAGGGTTGATGGCCATGTTGCCAGGTGTGAGGCCTGTCTCGGGGGTCGCCTTACAGTGATTTAATACCCGCAGTCATCACTTCTCTGTAGTTCTTTACACTTTTGATCGTACATTAAGTTCGCATCATGGTAACACGCGCACTGTAGTTTTTGGCTGTGCTGTCACGCTCAAGTCAGCTTCTTATTGTGTATGACGGCCACTATTTATACAAGGTTTATCGCATGGGAAGGGACCAAGGCCCATTAAACCATTCATTTATGGTCCAAAGTTCAGCTTTTATTTGAAGGCTATTGTTACTCTTATTATTTTTCACTATGGGAAATGACCGGACTGTTCTTGCATAACCCCGCATGTCAGTGCATTATTTCTGCGACTTATTTAACATTAATGTAATTGTTGTATTTACTGGGCCTATACTTTGGTACATATCTTTTGCATACAATGACCACTTGACGTCTAACTATGGTTAATAAGTATTAACAGGCTCTGAGTACGTTATCTGGTGATGCTCCCTGGAACAGAAAACATGGAGATGTCAGTACATGTTCGTCTAATATCTGTTCATATATTTCTCCTTTAATGGTACCCCCTCAAATGTGCAAGCCACCCATGCACGTGCACTGACATACCCCCATACAGTGACACATGTTGGTTTTTGGGCCTGATGGTGATAACAGCCTGGATTGTTATTGTCCTCTTTGGTCCAGAGAACATGGTGGCTGTTTTGACTTTCCCAAAAACCACTTATAATACTGACTCATTGGACCTCTAAACATGCTCCCACTGTGCCACTGTCCATCTTGGATGACCTCGAGTCCAGTGATGATGGTGGTGCTTTTGAACTGCAGTGATGTACGGCTTCGGTTTTGCATTGTAGAGCCTTAACTTATAACATTTGATGCAGCAAGGAATGGTGTTAACTGACAAAGGTTTATTAAAGTAGTTGAGCCCATGTTGTGGTATTGATTGCAGTTGCCTGATGAGTCTTTAGACATATCTCAGGAATTGGAGATCACGCACATTCAATTGTGGTTTTTGGGTTTTCCCTTGATGCACTGACATTCCACCAGATTCGGTCCAGCTTTTTATCAAATTCAAATTACGCACTGTAGAGGGTGAAATGCCCAACTGCCTCCAATTTGTCATTGGGGAACGTTCTCAAAATGATGGATTATATGCAGACGCATCTGATGGGAGATTGGTGAGCCTCGACCCATCGGTGCTTTTGAGGGACTGGGCCTTTTTTGGAGGCTCCTTTTATACTACAGCACAATTATCTCACCTGTTTTACATACCATATTTACATACTTTATTATTACACACAAAACCTTATTATTGTTATTTGCCACATCATTACTAGTTCTAAACTGCCTTGTGCCAGCTTTTTAGGTGTTTGTTTCTGTCATCAGGTTTGAAATGCATGTATATTTTCAATAAAACAATTGAATTCATAAATTAAAGCATGTATTGTTGTAGTGTTCTCAATATAATATAGGGTAAATTAACATTTCTGGTCACTCCTTTTTAATTTTATTTGCATTATCCAGAGTGCGCCAACTTTTTGGAGGGGTGTTTGTATTATTTAGGGGTCTCAATATTTTTGACCCCAATAATTTTGTGGCAAGATACTATCACTAAGAATCTGAGTATTTTCGCCAAAGGTTTAATTTTTAAAAATTTGAGGCGCTATGTTTATTGTTTATTTTATCTACAGTTATGCTCTTGTTCATGATGGGTACAAATAATTCCTGAGTTGACTGGATTTATTGTCTAACGCACTGGATGTTGTAGCCCGAGGTTCCTAAATGCGTTACATCCCGGCATCCGTTTTCAGCTGCTGATGCTGGGGGGGTGGGGGTTGGGGGGTCCTGTACGGTGGTAACCTGCATATGACGGCCATTTTTCATCACTGTGCTGGATGCCGGGGTAAGACAGTTTACACTGAAGTAAAGTGGGCTATCGCTTTAAATGGATTCCTGCGGCTTTCCAGCAACTATCGCTTTCTTTCCGGAGCAACGTTGCCACGTTTCGGAATGAAGCGGTTGCCAATTTAAATCTTTATCTCATGTCGAATGTCGAGTGGCATTCCTCAAATCTGGGATTGATGACACGATATTGGATACGCCTCGTATTCCCTTTATATGCTGTTGTGCCATTAAATTCTTGCTTGCATAGAACACGACACAGGAATTCTGTCCGTCAGCTTCTGGTTTTTGTTTTCGCTCAACATATGGAAAAAAGGGTTGTGAAAGTAGAGCTCAACACGTAGAGAATCATCTGGATTCCAACAGATGAAGAAGGCACTATGAGTCCGAGATGATGATGAGGCTGGATACACAGGTAATTTACAACTGACTCTGTGTCTTCGTGGAATGGTAGGTGTTGGACGCTAAGGTTAAACTCACATAGTCTTTCTTGTTTTCTATGGTAATTACGGATGTTTCTCTTCGATATATGATTGGGTGAAACTGGATATTCTACATTTTCCGCCATGCTCGTAATTTTCATGAAGTTCGAGAAAAATGCGCTCCGGTAAAAGGTTAATAGAAGGCCATTCCATTTGGAGCGTCAAGGATACAGAAATTATTCCACAATGTGAGAAGATAATGACGCGAGAAACGAGACAAAACGCGAAGTCGGCTGTAAATGTCGTGTTTTTCTGTGCATAAGAATCGGTCCGAATGGAATTAGCATGACAATTCCCTATTCAGACCATTTTCCTCAGCGATGTACAGAGGCGTTTTACGGATCTGGCACGGGTCCATTTTCATGATGTGGACCAAGAGCAGTGCGCTATCGGAGATGCGCACTAACCGTTAGCGAAGGTTTCTTGAAGTGTTGTCTCAGGGTGTGCGCGTATGTTTGTTGATGAATAACAGTGTTCATCTCCGTTTCGAGAAGACACCGGCCGTGATAATTACACAATCGCGCGTGGAACCAACGTATTGTGGCTTGGCGGGGATGAATAAATGGAAAGAGAGGAGATGATAGAATTTATTTTTATAATAGGCGTGCGTTAAAGTGGTCACGGATGGATGGGCCTGTTGTCCAGTTCTGTGACTCATTTTCCGTACTGTTCGCACCTGTCTGAAAATAAGTGTCCTTGATTTACCTCACATTTTTCTTTAGGATTATGATGCAATTGACGAGACTGGCTGTCTGACAGGACACGGCGTGGTGGTGCTTGTGTGTGTGTGTTTGTGTGTGTGTGTGAGAGAGAGAGAGAGAGAGAGCGCGCGCGAGAGTATGCGTGGAGGGGGGTGTCATGTCGACAGACCACCTCCAGGTAGAAAGACCGGGAGTCCTGCCGCCTGAGCGAGGCAGTTCTGCAAAAATGTGTGACAACCCCCCCCCTTCCCAAAGGGGAAGCACAGGTCACATGACCCATTAAGATCCGAAGAGCCCCTCTGGGTGCTGCCATGGCAACAGCGGATGGGGATACCCCCCTCCCATTTTTTCTGTCTCAGTTTATCCATCTTTCTCCCCTCCTCCTCCTCCCTTCCTCCATTAACCCGCTAAACCGGCAGACTGTGGCTAGCTCCCTGTGCTAGCTGATCCAGCGGTAATGCAGTCAGTGTTTTCTTCATGAATAAGAGAGCCTTGGTCATTCTCTGCAGTTGTTTTCTTCCATCTTAAATTTCACCTGCTCAGACTGTAAGCAGGTTATATCGCCTCCTCAGTTAAATCCCCGTTCTTCCACTTCCTCCAGGCTTTGAGAGTGGGGTGATTGAGTATGTTTGTGGGAAAATTGGTGACCAGGATGGGGTTTCAGTGTTTTTACCCTCATGTAATGTTGAGGTGTTGGATGTTTGCCAGATAAGGAGGAATTATGATGGAGTGATGCATAATGTGGCTACCCTTTTACAGTACTGTTTGGGTTAGGAATGGTGGCTCTCTCTCTCTCTCTCTCTCTCTCTCCCCCTCTCTCACTTTCTCTCTCTTTGTTGCTTTCTTTTCTTTCTCTCTCTGTGGTCTCCGTTCCTCCTGTTTCCCCATCACCGCGTGTGTGTATTTATGTGTTTGTGTGCATGTGTATTTGTGTGTGAATGCCTTTCTGGGTGAATGTTGTGTGTTTGATTGTGAGTTAATAATGTTCATGTCAATGTGCAAGTATTATTTGTCTATATTTGCATGCACTGTGCATGTGTGTGTGTTCTCGTGTGTGCTCATCGAGTGTGTATTTGATTGAGTGTATAGTAAGCATGTTTGTGGGGGTGTGTGTGTGTGTGTGTGTGTGTGTGTAGGGCTGTGTATGTGCATGCTCATTGTTTGAGTGTGTATGTGATTGAGTGTACGGTATGTGTGTGTGTGTATGTGTGTGACTGCGCAGTATGTGTGTTTCTTTGTTTAGTGTGTTTGTATATGTGTGTGCTCATTGTTTGAGTGTGTATGTAATTGAGTGCACTGTCTGCATGTTTCTTCGCGCGTGTGTGTGCATGTACCCGCATGCCTGTTGTTAGTGTGTGAGACGGAGGAAGATGTAAACAGTACACAATGCCATCTCTCAGTCCCAGTATTTTTGGCCATGAGGCTCACCCTCATCGCGGTCTGTTATAATGATTATTTTCCTGTGTATCTCAGGAGGCATTGTTCTGTCGTTCTGAAGCCGGCTCCCTCCATCTGTTCTGTTTTTACTGCACTGTAGCCCTTCTTGGGCTGCTCGGCTCACCCATCTGGAAAACAGCAGTGTGGATTTTGCCCCTAATCCTCGTTTGCCCGAGGGACAGACAGCAGGAGTTTTGAGGCCTTTCCCTCTCTTTAGGGCCTGTCTTTTACATCACTGTGTCTCTTCAGGATATCAGGTGTCCTGGATGAAGAGCTGGACGGAAAAATGTAGAATCGCAGCTAAGGGCTTCCAGCTGGTATGGTAAACTTGTTTGAGCTATTTTTTGCAGATGTCTCGCTGGTTATAGCCCGGGTGAAGCTTGTCAAAGCTGGTAAGCAGGTGTTCAGTCGGTCGATCCGTGAGACGAGTTAAATCTACAGCTGCACCCAGCTTTACCAGTTTTAGGCTGGCTTAACCCTTAAATGCCCCCTGTGACAAATTTGTCGCGCGATTTTGGGGGTTGTCAAAACCACTGACCCCACATAAATTTTGCAACCTAATGCCCATAGTGACATATTTAGACCATCAGTGCTGCCATCTGATGCATAAAAGTTGAACTGACACTACACTGGCTGCACCAGCTAACCTCTCCAATATGGCCGCCCCCATGGTGGAATCCACACAATAGATCAGCACCCATTCATCACTGGATAAAGTAGATAAACAGGTAAGCTAATGAAAAATAAGCTATGCCTAATACTTCAGCTATTTGTCAACTGTTTTATCATTCAAGTCATTTTAGCCATAAGGTCCCCGAAATGCCCATTGTGACATGTATGTCACGAAACTAAAATGAGGTCAAAGGTCACCAAAAATTAAAAATTGCTATTGGGTTGTTATTAGCCCCTCCCCAGGACATATTAACAGAATACATAGATTTTTCTTTCAACTTTTACTATAGTTTGGCATTTAAGGGTTAAGCTGAAATTTTCAAGAAAGTGTTTTTTTTTTTTGTCACTCTGGGTGGTCTGTCCACTATTGACTGTCAGTTTACGCTCCATGGCACGAACATTCATTATTTCCATGTGTTTTTATAGCTGCTGTGTTAAGTTCCAAGTTAATGAGCAATATTATAAACTCAAAGTCACTTGTTAAATGTACCATCCACTCTTGAGTCACTAGTGGCCACATGTACTGACGCACACACACACACCTGGGTGCACACGTGCGCGCGCACATCGGGTGTGTCACGGTGTTTGTGGAAAAATAGTTACATCGATCAAAAATGTGAATATTATTCCCTCTCTCTGTCTCATTGCACCTGATGCCTGTGCACATAAAATAATTAAGCCAACTAAAAAATGGATCTGTACTTCTAGAACAGGACTTCCCTAATCACGGTCCTTGGCGGCTGAGAACTACTAGTTTATCACCATTCCTTTACCTGGGAGTCAGGAGTAAAGACGGTCTGGAGTGTGTTTCCTGAAATCACAGATGCTAACTTGCATAGTTTGCCCCATTGACTGTGAATGGGCGAACTATGCAAGTTGCTAACTTAGTTAACAACTGCACTTTTGGGAAACGCACCCCTATCGCTGACTTGGCAATAACTGTTCACTTAATTGCCTGAAAGGATGGAAAACCAGGACTGGATTTAAGTTCAAGGGCCAGGCTTGGGCAGCCCTGCTCCAGAAGTTGAGTCCTGATGCGTATCCTGTATTATTTCCCTGACATCATTTCTCCCTGGGTCAGCGGGGAGTTTATAATGAGCGGAAGGGCTGGAGAAGGAATCTTAATTTTGAGCTGAATACGGAGAAGGGCTCCCAGTACAGTACAGCACATGACCTGAATACTGAGTGGCCAGTGGCCACATGAATGATGAATGAAGGGCTGCGTATGTGTTTTTGGGAACAGGGGAGCCGCCTGATTGGAGCTCAGAGAGTTTGGGTCCGTTTCATTGGCCGATCCAGCTGGCTGCTGGATGTGTGTTTGTCAGCAGCTTTTAGAGACAGGCTTAATCTTCCCTTTCTGTGGCCTCCGAGCCTGTACCCAGTGACCCTTTTCTCCTCTTATTATACCAGAAACCTGCTGAATCTGCTCTCTCTCTTTCTCTCCCTCTCTCTCTCTCTCTCTATTTCCATTTCAATTTCTCTATCGCTCTCTCTCTCTGTCACCCAATGTCACCCCATCTTTCAGTTTCAGCTTGCTTGATTAGCTGGACGTGTTTCAAAAACATTATCTCAACTAGAAGGGAACTCAGTAGAGGGCACAACTCCACCTGCGACATCATTTTTCAACTTTTTCTGCAATGTTCACCTTGACCTTTATCCTTGACCTGTGAAAATCTTATCTGATCACCTCTTACTGTTATCACATACAGTCTTCCCTCAAAGTCTCATCAAAATGGGTCCAGAACTTTTGTTGTAATCTTGCTAACAAACGGACAGCCGGACAGATAAACAAAAGGCGGTGAAGACAGGACCTCTGTCCAACTCTGCCGCGATGGTAATGACAACAACAATATGAAACTGGCAATATGAATATGAGAATAAACAAATTATCACAGCATTACAGAATAATGGTTCCACTATGTATTTTATATAATGAAATTGTCATTGCATAATTAAAGATGGAAGTTTTTTTCAAAGAGGGATAAGGGGTTACTGCTGTCTCTCTCTCTTTGATGGGTCATTGCATTTTGTGCTGCTAGATTTGTGCCACACCTTTCCTCTCAAAGGGGGATTTTTTTAAATCCAGCCCTCAGGTAGTTTGTGCGTTTTGCTTTCAATTTTTTGAAAAATATTGTGGCACAGGGTAAGGAAGTACAGTTCTGTCTCCACTCGTTGTTGGCTGCAGTGGGAGCAAAGCCTCTCCTCCTGCAGTTGCCAGGTCTGCCTGTGGCGGCCTGTCTCAGTTGCGAGGCTGTGGTCGCTGAGTCCACATCATCAATATTTATCATTTTTCATCGTGGTCTGATCCTGCCTCTGTGTATTGCTATCTTAGGCCCTGATAACATTCTAATTTGTGTAGATTGTTTGTATGTGTATCGCAGTGAGTAATATAATTCTGCTTTTGTTGCTGTATAATTTGGATGATTCTGATTGGTTCTTTTGATATGGAGCTGTCCTGTGGCTGGATGATGTCAGTTTGGGTTGGTCAACTGAGCCTCTGTGCCAGCTGGGTGAGGGGTCTCTGACCTGGGATCAGTGCTGAGTGTTGTCCGAGTTCTCCTAATGTTAATTTGGAAATATAATTGCAAACAGCTGAAGACCGATCACTAGTTGAAAGGGATGTTCTGTGCCTTCTCTATTTTCAGCTCACCGGCTGCTGTTGTTCAACAGTGGTCTAAAAACTTCAGGGTTGCCATGTTAGAAACAGGTTACCAGAAGAGGTTTTTCTTACTTCATTATTCTTACACTCCTTTTTTAAGGCATTACGGGCCAGTGTAACAGACAGAAATCATGCCGATCTTTGACCAGATTGAAATCTAAATGGGAATTCTGCATTGCTAACTCAACTCGGTGCAGGACTGAGCTAAATTTCTATCTGTGGGACCATCTTTGGTATTGCTCATGCCCACACTGGGGACACAGGGACTCTATTTGGCGGCACACTGACTGTCAAGCATCCACAGTTCCCATGGTAACCGCTCAGGTACCTGCCACCACCTAGCTTGTTCTCTGAAGCCAAGGTGCACTCTGGGACAGGAAGAGCTCCAATGGTGCCTTGTTCGCTCTCTTTATACAGTGCAGTCCGTAGGTGTTGATGGTCTTATTTCCTTTTCTGCTCTGTTTTCCAATTATTACTCTCTTACTCATTAAAATGGATGAATACGTGTTTAAAAAGGAGTCTGTCAGTTCAAATTTATGCGTATTTACATCTGCATTGTGTGAGCCATTTTAGAAAGTGGAGCCTTTTTCACAGGGCATCACTGTCCAAATACTCCTCTACGCTGTTTCCGGAACTGTCCATACAGCTGTGTTTGTGTTAGCCGTACCGGGCCAGGAGGACACTGCTGTTCTTGGCGTAATGGTTTCTTGGAGAAGACTCGGTTCCTGTGCTTTGTCCGGCTCCTGACCTGCGTCTTCTTGTCTCTATCTCCGTCTTACGTGGGCCACTATCCCAGGCCTGCGCCTTGTGTTTCTAATTATGTGCTCAGCTGCGCAAGGAAGCTGCGTGCGGTGTGTTCCTTACAAGACGGGAAGTAAACGGACGGCGACTGGTGCATTGTGGGTGTTGGAGTTTAAAAATACGTCGAGTCCACAGTTTCTAGTCATGGAACATTTATCCTAAACAAAAGGAGTCTCTGTCTGACTGTATATATGACTGTCCTATGAGTTTCTCGACAACCGTTCATCCGATTGACTTCACACATGGCAGGCAAGACTCAAGGAAATGTTGTGTCGAATTTAAAGTCTTTTAGCTGATTGATTCTTGAGAAATCTGCAAGCAGCGAAACCAGAAGCCAGGCAGTCGGTTCACTCTAAACAGGCTCGTTTTGAATGGGTACTGCACTAGGGCCAGTATAATAGGGACAATATGCTGGATATATCTGTTCACTACTGGCATTGGCCATAATACTCATGGGAATGAGTGGTATCAACTGATAGCAAAAATTCAATTCATAGTGAATGGCTGCACCATGGATTATAGGAAATAATGCAGCGATTGAGTGGTCAGCTGCCTCTTACTGGCTTGAAAAAAATAAATGGAAGTCAATTGGGTCACAGTTTAAATCCTGAAAGCAATGATTGTAGATATTTATATAAACATTTTGACACAGCCGACTTCTGGTGCTGAAACCTTGTACAACAGAAGACGGCAGTTTGGGGGAATCTATTATAATTTGAAAATGTTCAGTTTCCCAGTCCACATTCTATGGGTTTTGTTAGACTGAGGGTTTACTGCAGGTCCCATCCAACTCACCAAGCAGAGAAACTGGCAGGAATTGTCTCCATGAGTGGGTCTGGAGGTATGGGCGTTTGAAATTTGGCTTCCTGCTGTGCTTTTCATGTTTAATTAAAGAAAAAAGCTCTTAGGGCCAAAAAAATGCCATAAGACTTGTTCTGCTGGAACCAGTTTGGGCAACCCTGTCTTAGCATATGGAGAAGGATGCAAAAGTTGAGAAATATCACTGAACAGAATCAGTCTTTTGGCTCAGTTTTGAATTTGTGATGTTTATTACACGCAAACTGCTTACTTTATTTCGTATAAAATGGGCATTAACTGCATTACCTCCAATGTACAGTAGGTGGCACTGTTGGCCACAGCTGTGCTCCTGGGGCGCTCTGTCTCAGGTTTTTCCCTCCTGGCGGTGTGAGGCTGGAGTTCAGAGCTCAGACTGTGAGCGCCTGTGCTGAGTAAGAGATGGTGAACGTGTAACAAAAAACAGAGGCCTGCCGCCACGGCGACAGGATGCGCCGGCACGATGCTACAGCTGTGTTATCAGAATGTTGGTGCAACGTTTCTGCACTTTGCTGTTGCATTGGCTCACAGTCTTGACCACAGCGTCTTCTGCTGTTTCACACCTGAAATATTTCAGATATACTCCATAAATGTTTGATAAAATTTTAAGTGTTACTTCACTCACCTTGATGAGGCTGCTTTTCTCAACTAATTGATGCAGCTGATTTGTCTAGTATTACATTTAGAACACGAAGATAAATTTCTTGTAAAATGTTGTGTTAGTTTTTGATTTCTAACCTGTTACTCCTGCGATCATGCAAATGGTTATCTCAAGACCCAATTCTGAGTTAAAAAAAATGTAATTGTACTTGGACAGAAGAGATGAGAAGCAGCCTCATGTATGGAGAAGCCCAGAAAATGACATCAGGCAAGACTAATTTAAAAAATGTCTTTCTAATCAAGATAATGCATTGGAAGAAGCATCGAGTTTTGCAGCTATAAACAGTACACATGGTTGCTCTTCCAGACTGAATTTGTTGAGTATCTGGGTGCGGATACACAGTTGCCTCATTTGTATCACTGCGTGTGGTGGCTCTGTCCAGAATGTGGCCCAGATCGTGGTCATAGATGTGGAATGAGCAGCAGTGAGGGAGTTTGTGCTGTAGGGTTTGCCTCTGTGGATCTGCGTCACAGTTCTGGAGTGGAATGTTCTCTCGCAGAACATTCTGTGGCAGAACGGTTCCTCAGGACCCTGTCGTTCTGTTATTTACAGTTGTGCTCAAAAGTGTGCATATCCTCGCTGAATTTGTGAAATGTTGCCATTTATTTTGAAAATACGACTCATCATGCGAAAAACTTGTCTTTAATTTAAGGATAGTGATTATGTGAAGTCATTTATCATCACATAGGTGTTTGGCTCCTTTTTAAATCATAATGGTAACTGAAATCACCCAAATGGCCCTGATCATAAGTTTACATACCCTTGAATGTTTCACCTTGTTATATAGACACAAGGTGACACACTCAGGTTTAAATAGCTATTAAGTGTTCCTCACCTGTGGCTTTTTAAACTGTCACCAGTGTCTGTGTGTAGTCATTGAGTTTGGTAGCTCCCGACTGGATGCACTGATCTGGCTAGACTCTGATCCATGGGGAGCAGAAAACGAACTGTCTAAAGACCCTTGTAACAAGGTAGTTAAACTTTTTAAAGATGGGAAAGGATATAAAAAGATATCCAAAGACTTGAAATTGCCGGTCATTGCTGTTCAGTCTGTAATTAAGAGGTGGAAAATTAGGGGATATGTTGATACCAAGCCAAGGTCAGGTAGGCCAAGAAAGATTTCAGCCCAAACTGCCAGGAGAATTGTTCAGGACACAAAGAAAAATCCACGAGCTACCTCGAAATGCAGGATGCCCTAGAAAAAGATGGTGTGGTCATTTCAAGGAGCACAATAAGGAAGTACTTAAACAATAGTGAGCTGTATGGTCGAGTTGCTAAAAGGAAGCCATTATTGTGCCAATCCCACAAAAAAAGCCTGCCTAAATATGCCAGGCAACACTGTCGTAGCACTGAGAGATTAAAGCCAATTGTCCTTTATCAAGTTTATTGAACTGGTAAAATTGTGAACAATACAAATGAAAACCAACTGCTGAAGTCCGTGGCTCTGTCTGGTACCAGCATGGCAAGAGGCCCTAGAGATCAGGGTTGCCAGATCGCGGCTCGACTTTATGGCCAAACTGAGATCATTTCACGGCCAAATTCAGCCAAATGCTTTTTTCCTCACGGCCAAATTTTTCGGCCAAATTATTTTGACATTACGGCATAGATATATATAATAAAAATGATTTTCCCATTGTACATTTGGAAGTGTTCTGTTATGAGGAGACGACTGTTACATTAAATCAAATTGGCAAAAACACAAGTTTCTTTATTTACGTCAACGTTTAGCCGCAGTGGCAGCTCAGCATAATAATACAAAAGATTGGGCAGGCATGCACGCATCGCAGCCATCTGGGAGAATGTCATTCCATCACCTGCATGCATGGGTATCCAGCGGCGCCGCATGCTGTGTGTAAAATGCACATAAAATTTGTGCTTGTATTTATTTACCGAAATGTTCAAGCTTTACACAGGATAATTACATTATGACAAAAGGAACCAACAAAATAACACAAGCTAATCAAGTTTGGCCCCGTCTAAGTATACTTTGTCCATCATTTACATTGAACTAACAGCAAAGCGAATAATAACGTGACCCCAAATAAATATCTAACTAGTACAGAATGACTAAGGTGGTACCGTCTTTATAAGCCGATCCCCTGCTTTTAGGACCAAAATTTAAGGCTAAATTCTCGGCGTATACACCAGCATTTACGGTAAACCGTGAAGAAATATAGGCCCAGCCATAGATCTCAGAACAGTGTTGGCTGCGCAGCGCTCTACTATCTTCAGCCTTGTCATGCCAACGTGCGCGACTGCCGTGACATACTGTGCATGCACGCTGCAGAGCGAGCTGTAATAATGAAGGAAATCCTTGAGCGCTTGTGATCCATTGTTTTATTTTCCAATTACCTATGAAATAGAGGAAAACGGCCTGAATTTTTATTCACGGCCAAGAAGATTTTATTCGGCCAAAATTCAGCCAAATTAATTTGGCCGAAAACTAATTTCATTTCACGGCCAAACAGATTCAAATTCGGCCAAATGGCAACCCTGCTAGAGATGGAGGCCCAGAGATTTATGCTGAAACAAGTTGGGCTGTTCTTTACAGTAAAGATTGCACTGATTGGATACAAAAGGACTAATGGCAGAGAAGACCAATGAATGATTGACAGAGGGGGGTTGGAGGGACATTCAAAAGATAACAATGGGAGTGGACAGAATGATGGGTAAGGGGGAGGAGAGGAGTGCCTCCTTCTACCACACCACCTTGACACGCTTCACAACTTCTGCAATACTGTCATTTGGAGTGACAAGACCTAAATAGAACTTTATCATCACGGCCATAAGTGCTGTGTTTGGAGAGCAGTCAGCAAAGCCAATGGTGAAAAATACACCATTCCCACTGTAGAGCATGGTGGTGGCTTTCTGGTGTTTGGGGGTGTGTGAGCTCTAAAGGCACAGGGAATCCTGTGAAAATTGATGGCAAGATGAATGCAGCATGCTATCAGAAACTACTGCCAGACAGTTTGCATTCTTCAGCACAAAAGCTGCACATGGGACACACTTGGACTTTCCAGCATGACAATGATCCAAAGCACAAGGCCAAGTTGACCCTCCTGTGGTTACAGAAGAGAAAGGTGAAGGTTCTGGAGAGGCCATCAGTCTCCTGACCTCAATATCATCGAGCCGCTTTGGGGAGAACTCAAATGTGAAGTTTATGCGAGACAATCAAAGAATTAGCTGGAGCTGGAGACATTTTGCAAGGAAGAATGGGCAGCTATACCACCTGAGAGAATTAGGGGCCTCCGTGACAACTATCACAAAAGACTGCACACTGTTATTGATGCTAAAGGGGGCAATGCACAGTGGCGGTCCATCGGCAGGAACAAAGGCCAGCGGTAACCTCACCTTTCACTACAGCTGCTCAGTCTAATTGGTAGAACCGACGACAGTCTAGTTTATTTTCGATAGCATTGTTATACATTACACCTCAAAATTATAAGGCGTTTTCTTTCGCACATAAATAAATACGTAAAACATCAATGTCGTTATCGTTTCTGCGCTCGTGTAGCTTGTGAAACGGCACAGATTTTCATAAATTAGTTTGCGAGGCTCATTAAGTAATAGGCACCGAGAATCCGTTCTGTATTCTGAATGATGTCACAGCTGAAGGGTGTTGTTAGGTACGATGCACAGCTGAGTGATGGCGAAAATAATTGCTGCGAAGTCAGCGAAAGTTTTGGATTTTTTTTCCATTTATGTTTCCATCCTAACAACATTGTAGCAATTGTATAAATGTTGGCAGTAGGCATTCATTTTTTTCATTATCATTTCTTATTCTGGATCAAGGATTGGTCTTGGTCATTCAGTCGATAAATTGATTGACTGTTAATCAGGCAAACTTGAATGAGAACAGCTTGAGGACAAGCAAGTGGTAAAGGGTGAGGTTACTGAAGCCCTTGGGAACGTGACCGCAGGCTGCTGGCAATACTCAGTATTAAGAACTAAGGGTATGCACACTTTTGAACATGGTTCATTTCATTTTTTTTTCCCTCATTGCTTTGTTTTATTTGGTGATTATGCCATTCTACATGACCTGCAGTTGGGTATGAATCCTATAAGAAATAAAAGCTCTGTGTTTTGCCTGGCCATTCGTGTTTTCTTTAAAAAATGTTACCTATTTTACAAATTCAGCCAGGGTATGCAAACTTTTGAGCACAGCTGCATTTCTGTGTTGCCGAATGCGCTGGGCCCTTGAGTCGCTCTCATGAATTCACACGGTACGTCCTCCTCTGTTCCCTCTGTCGGTTTCCTGCTCTGTGTCCGTCAGCACGAAGAGCCGTACAGTGCAAGGCTGCCCAACCCTGTTCCTGGAGATCTACCATCCTGAAGGTTTTTACATTTCATTTATTTGACAAATGCCTGTATCCATGGCAACATACAATAAGTGCATGGAACGAGGCCACTGAAACAGCAGCACAACAGTTCAGACAAGGTGCAATTCACATTGAGCATCAGTCACCTTATTTTTCACTCCAACTCTCACAAATCATGTCTCATTCATCAGCTAGAGCAGAGCTGCCCAGCCCTGTTCCTGGAGATGTACCATCCTGTAGGTGTTCACCTCAGTTTTAATTAAGGACTCTTGATTCTCCCATTTAGCAGCCCAGCAAAATCTCAAACTATTGAATGAGGCTTCATTATGGATGGAGAGGAAACCTAGAGGATGGTAGAGCTTTAGCGACAGTGTTGGGGCAGGCCTGTTATCGCTGTTCAATGAGGTGTGCCTTGTCAGAGTTGGCGTGAAAACCTACAGGACAATAAATCTTTGGGAACAGGGTTGGGCAGCCTGGGTATAGAGAGTCTGCTCAATTGATACTTGGCCTGCAGGTTACCATGGGTACCCACAATAACTACATTTAGCTGATGCCTGGAGTTGCCATTAAACCTGAACTCTTCCAATCAAAATGGTTCACCATCGTCCAATAGACTCAACTTCCTGTTCCGATGTTTGAGTCCTGGCACCGTTCGGCCAGGATTGGGCGCGACCAATCTCGTCAACACTGACTGCGCTCAGTTTTTTTTTTTTTTTTTTTTTTGATGTGTTATTTGTGTTTTCTTGAATGTCCTCTTCTGTGAGGATGAACATGTTTGCTCTCTGAATTATAATGCTGTTGTGCATTAGCATGACGGTCTGGAACATTCTGTTCAAATATAAGGAGTGATGCTATCCTGGGCTAAAGGGGTGGGGAGCCGTCTGGGTGCTACAGTGTGGGATGGGGGGCGGGCCACAGAGATATGTGTTGTCTACGCTCTATTTCTATAACTTCACTACAGTAGATATTTTCTGTCAATAAAAAAAAGCCACGGAAGCAGGTGATCTTTTCAGTGGCTGATGGTGAGTCGCCCCATATTTATTTTAGTCATTCCTCATGAAATCACCGATGCTCCCCACGCAAAGGTCTCGCACACTACCTCAAAATTCTTATTTTTTTTTACTCCTATTTCTTACGTGAATAAAAAATGTATTTGAGCTTAGTGTCTCAAATTCAGATTCTTTTGCGGTTTTAAAAAATCAAGCATGTCCGCATGAATCCCTTACATTTTATTTTCAGTCATTTTTTAGCATTGTTTTGCAGTCTCCAAAGTTTCATCTGATGGTTGTTGCTCAGATGATTCATTAAAAACTAATTTTTTTTTTAAAATCATAACATACCCACATCTTCAGAATGGGTGTAAACACGATGCCAAAATGACAAATTGAAAAAGAAGGCTTTCTATAGCCACAGCATGAGTGGTAACATGTTGGATGTGTTCCTGTTTTCAGAAGGCCACCTGGGAGAACCCTCACCATCAGAGAATCCAGTGGCCAAAATTCATCAGATCAGAGAGATAACTGGCTGTTAAAAGGGGGCGTAAATTTCGGCCCTCTGCTCTCTGACTCCTAACGGGCCCAAGCCCAGTTTGATGGTGGCTTCAGAAAGAATCCTGGAACCCTGAAAAACAGGTCAAACACAGAAATTCACTTCCATATTTCAGCATCTCTAAAATGCATGAAAATAAAATGTTTGCAATTAGTGTGGACACTCTCCCTTTAAAAAAAAAAACAAAACCCAACAGATGGAAATACTGAGCTGCTTTTACTAATTCGGCATACAGGACAGAAAACAAAGTACTACAGTTTGAGACAATGCTGACATCACGAACCGGGGAGATTTCACAGGGAGTAACCCATTTGTCAAAAAAGTATTTCTTCATTTCTTGGGGGACAGTAACACCTTCTTCCTTAATTTGTGTTTTTAAGTGTCTGTGTGTGCAAGACATAGAGAGCTCCGTCTCCATTATCTCTGCCAGTAGGTCATGTGATTCCCAGGAAGTGGATCCGAATTATCACTGGGCATGCAGTCGTGTTCCCGAACCTCTTCCTGCTACACTTGTGAAAAAACCAGTGGGTGTGTGTTTGTGTTTTTTAAATTTTTTTATTTTTTGGTTTTGTGTGCGTGTGTGTGTGTGTGTGAGTACATTGGTGTGTTCATTAGTGTGTTTGGCATATTTTTATGGCATGGTACTGAGGTTGCCGGTGACCTGACTGGCCACAGTCCTTTAAGGGCCGGAGTTTACCTGATTATGTGGGATATTATTGGCTGCATCTCCGGGCAGTTAGCTCATTATATCCGCATGTTTGTTTATTTAGTTCTTGTTTTACCACACTTTCTGTATATTATGTTGCTGCTATATCTGTTGTCCTGTTCTAAACGCGGGAAGGAATTGAATCACATGCTGTTCAACCTCAGACTCAAACCTGTGGGCAATTTAGGGATTCAAATTAGCCTGATGTGGATGTTTTGGACTGTGGGAGGAAACTGCAGTACCTGGAGTACACTCACGCAAACACGAGGAGAGCCTGTATGTTCAATCTGAAATTATATTGAGACTCATTTGTTTGTAACTTTTCATTACATTACATTTATTTAGCAGACGCTTTTATCCAAAGCGACTTACAGTCAGTGCATACAGTAAGGTCATTGACACTGTAGCCCAACAGACAGGACGAGTTACAATTCGTATCAAGCATTAGTCACCCGAAGTCATGAACATGTAGAGCAAGAACTATACAGTAGGCAGTAGCACACAGGAAAAAGAAACAAAGCAAATGAGAGCAAACATTAGAGCATGAAAATTTTTTTTTTTTTTTTTTTTTAAATAAAGCAGGGGGGCGAATCAGGTCAGAAACGCTCTAAACTGTCTGTTTGTGCTGCAGTGTGCTGATGAGTAGAGTCTGTTTTAGGCCAGCCCAGTGATCAGTACTCGCAGCCTTATTTTGCCTTTGCTGTGGTATATGTGAGGTCAAAGGGCAGGTTGAAGTTTTATCCTGTTTTGGGTTGGTAAGCGCAATGCCAGCTCAGCTCTGAGGGTAACAGATACAACAGTCTTTTATCTCGATGTTACACTCCGCACAGCCATCTCTTTTACAGCTGTGTTTCTCTCTGTCCCTCTCTCTTCTCCAGCACACTCACACACTCACTTAGAAATGCGCTGGCATACGCATGCCTAAACACCGACGGATGCAATCATTTGACACCTTTTCACATGCGCAAACGCACAAGGAAGCATATTTGCATGTCCTTCCTCATGCACACAGATGCCGACGCACTCATCTGCTCACGCATGGATGTATACACACACAGACAGACACACACACACACATATTAACATGAACACAAGCGCGTACATGTACCTATGCACGTATGCACATGCACACATGAAAATGCATATGCGCACACACACACACCTCTCTCTCGCTGACACATTCTTATCCCGACTCGCGACACCACCTGACCAAGCATCGATATACGACCAAAAAAGGAGGCTTTTGGCGTCCTTATGTGACGTTTAGGGTTAAGGTTCAGGGTAAGTGTTTGGGGTTAAGGGGTCGGGTGTGTATTAAACTGGCGTCAAATAAGGACCCCAGAAGCCTCCTTTTCTGTCACACACTGACGCTTGGTCAGGTAGCGTCACTATATGACTACATGACATCACTCCTCTCACGCTCTTTGATAGAATAAGTATTCTACTATGCTTACGACAACAGTCTTTCAGGAACTTCACATCTGTAATTCACCCAATTCACATAGTTTAATCCCTGTTATAATATCATGTGGGTCATTCCGTGTCAACTCAACCAGAGCCCCCCACATCAAAATTTTGATTTTGATAAAACTTTGCACATTTCAAGAGATATGCATTGGCAGTACTGAGGTCAAATATTTCAGCTCAATTATTGCTAGTTCCTGAAATTTAGCCTATTTTAGGGAAGGGAGGTCAATTTTAACAAAATCGCCTTAATTTTGGTGGGAGTTTGAGGGCCTCAGAAATGGATTTTCAGAGCTGACAGACCCACAAGTTTCATTTTGTCATCAAAATAGTTGCTGAACTCCTGGCTTAAGCTACTTTTCTTTACTCTGTGTGTTTAGTTTATCTGTACTATGGCCTGGAAAAAGCAAAAAACACCAATCATACAAATTTAATCAAAATTGAATGCATTTATTATTCTGTGACTAATTAAGATAGAGCCCTGAGACTTGGTATGCAAACTGTCGGTCAACTCTCTGAAGACCACAAAAAATATCAAAGTCACGATGGTTGTATTAAATGTTTTAATGACCTTGGAAGTTGTCTTCAGAATGAAAAGTGCGTATTTTGGGTCATTATAGTAGGTATATATCTCAAAAGGGACACAAGTGATCAATGTCATATTTTTAGTGCTTGAAGGTATGAGTCTTGGGTGTAACATATTAAAAAACTGGAGATGTAAAACTCTTCCTTTAGACTGTACAGCATGCCAATCATATTAGGTGTTCAACTTAATTTTCCGGGCACCTTAGCCATGGTGAAAGTGAAAAGATGAATGTGACACGTACACTTGTTCACCTCCACCAAGAAGGTGTATGTTTTCGCCGGCTTTGGTTGGTTTGTTTGTTTGTCTGTCTGTCTGTCCGTCTGTCTGTTGGCAGGATATCTCAAAAACGGCCGCATAGATTTTAACCAAACTTTGCCAGATGTTAGATAAGCACAAGAGGAACAAGTGCTTAAATTTTGGCATATCTAGGCCAAAGTACAGCTGAGATATAGGCCAAAGTTCAAATCCAGCTATGCTGGCAGAGATTTCAAGTCTTTCCAATGGGCCGTGCTTTTGGGTTTTGCTGCCACCTGGCGGTGGAATGCAACAATACCCTACATCAGCCAATGATGATCACCTAATATGATTGGCGTGCTGTACAGTCTAAAGGAAGAGTTTTACATCTCCAGTTTTTTTAATATGTTAGACCCAAGACCCATGCCTTCAAGCACTAAAAATATGACATTGATCACTTGTGTCCCTTTTGAGGTATATACCTACTATAATGACCCAAAATACACACTTTTCATTCTGAAGCAAACTTCCAAGGTTATTAAAACATTTAATACAACCATTGTGACTTCTATATTTTTTGTGGTTTCAGAAAGTTGACCGACAGTTTGCATACCAAGTCTCAGAGCTCCATCTTAATTAGTTACAGAATAATAAATGCATTAAATTAGTATGATTGGTGTTTTTTGCTTTTTCCAGGCCACAGTACAGGGAAACTAAACACACTGAGCAAAGAAAAGTAGCTTAAGCCAAGAGTTCAGCAACTTTTCTGAAGACAAAATGAAACGTATGGGTCTGTTTGCTCTGCAAATGCATATCTCAGGCCCTCAAACTCCCTCCAAAATGAAGGCGATTTTCTTGAAACTGACGCCCCCTCCCTAAAAGAAGCTAAATCTCAGGAACTGGCAATAATTGAGCTTAATTATTTTACCATTTTACACAAGATATATATATCTTCCACTGTGGGGAATATAATAAAAATTAATTTTTTTTGGTGGGGAAGTTCCTAAAATTTGGTTGATTTGGCATGGAATGACCCATGTTCTTTTTATATCAGAGGACACAACAGCAGTACCAACAGTGTGTGTGCACGTGTGCGTACGCACGTGTGTGTATGCGCGTGTATTTGTGAGTGTGTGTGCGTACGGAAGTGGACATGTATGCCTCTGCATGTGCACACACGTGTGTGCATGTTTGTGTGTGTGTGTGTGTGTGTGTGTGTGTGTGTGCGTCGTGCGCGCGCACATGTATGTATGTATGCGCGCGTTTGTGCGACTGTATATGTGTGTGTGTGTGTGTGTGCGGGCGCGCCTGGACATGGAAGCGTCTACATGTCTACACGTGTGTGTGCATGTGTGTGTTTGTGCGTGTGTTTTTACACACCTGTTTGTATGTGTGTGTGTGTGTGTGTGTGTGTGTGCTGGAATGCAGGGACATGTTTACAGTATTGTAATCAGTTTGTAGTAAAAGGGGAGGAGCCTGCACTTCCTTCCTCTGTCTCTGCTTCTCTTGTGCTTCCGCAGAAAAACAGAGAAAGAGGTGAAGAAATAGGGGAAGAGAGAGGGAGAGCGAGCAAGAGAGAGAGAGATAGTATGGGTCACCGAGGCTGCAGTTTGGCTCCTCCTACAGCAGTAATAGAGTTGCAGTGCTGTTGTATCTTTATCAGCTTTGGAACAGTGCTGCTGGAGTACTACATCTCTGGCAGTCGCTGTGCAGCTCTGGCTTAGTAACAGGAGTATTGTATTGTTTTACTTGTGTGGTATTTGATTGCTCCATGCCCTGAGCCCTGATCTCCAGCAGCTCCCTTCACTCCCGCAGCAGTGGGTATGGGGTCACAGCCCCACTTCAGTCTGTACAGGGCTCTGGCGCAGCCAGTCAACACCTGCATGCTGGACCTGCCCGTCTCTGTGCTGGAGGACCTGGTAGGCGAGCAGAGTCTGGTTTGAGCGAGTCTGTCTCTGTCTGTGTGCCTCTGCCCTCTTTATCTCTTAAACCGGCCTTACGCGGTGCGGTTCTTTCTATGATTTCCTGCACTACTCAATGCCACAATTATTTATATCCAGCTATAGACGATTGCAACAAATTGTAGCGGTTGGCTCCCTCACATGGTATGACGCCATGTGAAATTGTCTTAACATAGGTTATTGTGCGATGTTGTAGTCAAACCAGAGGCAGCTTTGGACAATGTTGGTTTCAGCTGCCAGTATAGCATATCATCTGTGTGTGTGTGTGTGTTTCTTTGTGTGGCTTTGTGTATGTTATTTATGGAAAGGAAAGCAAGTGCACAGGTATGCGCTTTTCAACAGCATGCTCGCACAGGTCAGGCTGTTAGCACGGTCTCTCTGTGCTGGTGTGTGTGTGTGTGTGTGTGTGTGTGTGTGTATATGAGTGTGTAAGGCTAAGTCCCTGTGCGTACTGCAAATCTCCCAGTGGCTGTGGGGGTCACAGGCAGGACTGGAGCTCTTTCCTGCCTGGAGCCAGAGCTCAGTGTCTCGGGGGCACTGGTGCTGCACTGTAGGCTCTCCCGTTCCTGCACTTCCTGGTGTTGGCATGTTGGTCCCGTCTTGTTTAGGGCTGACCAGTACATAAGAAAGTGGTCAGTTTTTTATTCCATTACCTCCACCAAGGAGGTTATATGATTGGTCACGTTTGTTTGTTTGTTGGTTGGTTGGTTAGTTAGTTGGCAGGAATATGTGAAAACTAATGGTGGGTTTGCTGGAGAATTATACCAGTGGTGGATCTTGGCTCAACTTACAGGTGATTAGATTTTGGGAGTGATCCAGTGCTGAATCTGGATCCCAAAATTTTTCTCTAGCATTCTCTACCATTTAGGCAGATGGAAGATTTCATGACCCATCTTCACGAAGACATAGAAATTTTAAATGAAAAAAAAAATAGGTAGCATTATCTCAATGATGTCAATATCTCTAACTGATGGTGTTGACAAGTGGATAATTGTTAAACCTTTGCAAACAATTGCAATCTCAGATTGCTTATGTTTTATTTTTGTTTTGCGTATTTCTAATTTATAACCGTAAAGAAGTATCATCTTTATTAATTTCTTCAAATGTATTTCTCCTTTAATTCAAGTTCGGGTTATCTGAGAACTTTGACAAGTTAATTACTGCAGGAGAGGACACCAATCAGATGTCAGGGCCAGCGATTTTTTTTTTTTTTTTTTTTTGGACGAATCAGACACTTTGGGTTAATAAACCAGCCAATAGCTGGGAGATGAACATCAAGATGCAGCTCTTGTACTTGGCTGTAAACTATGCGTCATGGAGTCACTGGGTTTAGCTTGATACAGACCCACTCTCTTTGGGTAATTATAAGGTCAATAGTGCTCCACTCTTGACTTGATCACAACAATTATTACTCGTGGCCTACCGGCCCGAGTAATGAGTCTAAGTTTCGGCTCCGGATTCTTCTTTTTTTTTTTTTTTCGGGGTCGCGATTGTCCTGCTCATGTGTGCGCGTGGTTTTGCGATTAGCCCAACACTGCATTGCTGATAGGGCACGCTCAAGTGAAGCATCTGTTCCAGGAGCGTATACAGCGGGAAGTTAAATTCGCACGAACACTCCCATTCATTTTCGCCTATTGTAAAATTATATTTTCAAAAACACTTGCGTGCGACTTGGGGTGATTTCGGTATCGCTGTGGAGAGCAACATTTTCTCACCCTAAATATGTGCTTTTTTGGAGGATGGAAAGCGGCGCACTTACTAAAGGGAAGATCGAAATGTTACTCGGTGTCAACGTTCGAGTGCGAGCAGAAAAGTTCAATTACGGTGACCGACGCTTTTAATGACCCTTTGATAAGATAATTACTTCAAAGTTTTCGCTGTTATAAGCAAAGTCGATGAATGTCCGTATATGTTATCAAATTACTCTTTGGTTTCCTCACTTCATTGTACCCTGATTGAGCATATTTGCCGTTGAACAAATTGTTCATACTGAATCATATGGCTAATGCCAAGATTGTTAAAAGGAAGCGCTAGTTAACTCTGGCTACTCCTTTACTAAGCGTCATCTTTGCCCCCTGTCCCATTTTAACACTGCTCTCAAAAATGATCACTGCACAGCACGGATCAAGGGGATAGAGAAAGGTTTTTTTCTCCTGATTTCTAACAGCCAAGCCTTTCTCTCCCCCCCCTTGTCTTTTGGAACTCTGTATAAACAGACAAAGCGACTTGTCCATTGTTTTAAATATTATGCAGGTAAGAAATATTGTCCTTGCATGTCAATTACAAGTAGCTAGCTAGTTAGCCACCTTGTTCATTTTAATGACTGCTTAGTCAATGCAGTCCCCGCAACGGTAAGGGTACCAAGGTAGCTCGCTGGAGACCATTATCGATCGCTAGCGTTTGCTTTAGTCAGCGGTCTATTTAAGTCAATGGGACGGCTAATTAGCTAGCTAGCAAGCGAACGCAATTTTTTCTATTAAAGTGACAAATTTGCATTTCTACGTTAACTTACGCATGAAAGGTTTTATTACAGCCCTTCAAATCACTATTGCTGCAAAAGGCAGCCGCACATCTCGGCATTTTAATAATTATATTGACTTATTTGAAATTGGCCTCATAGGAAACCATTCATTTTTATGAAGACGTTGGGTGTATCAATATGGCGGCCGGGTGCTTCACTTTGGATAATGTAAATATGACATCATCAGCAATCTATATGGATTGGCCCAGGCCTAGACCCGGCCTGAGTACAGGCTCTGAGGAGCCTCTTTTTTTTTTTTTTTTTTTTTTTTTCCTCGGGGTCGCGATTGTCCTGCTCATGCGTGCCTTGTTTTTCGCGATTGGCCCAGGCCTAGACCCGGCCCGAGGACAGGCTCTGAGGAGCCTCTTGTTTTATGACGTAAGGATTCGTTCTCTCCTGATTGGTCGAGGCGAGCTCCGCCGGTTTCTGTAATCAGTGATATTCACCGCGCGAAAGTGCGCGAGAGGTGACTATAACAATCCGGCGACCTCCAGAAAAAAATAGATTTAGGCTTTTCCCGCGGAAGCTCCCGACAGTGTCCGGATTTCGTGTCGCTTAGTCCCTGTGAGGAGCTTTACGTTAACGTTATCGCCGTTCTCTTATTTTATATTTTCAAGTAGGGTCATATAATAAAACATAGACTTAAGTTGTCGGTGAATCCAATGATTTATCCACCTTGGACAAATGTTATTCAACCGAAGACAATAATTTTATAATGTTCTAATCCTAATTATTTGCAGTTAAATGTTCAAGGCATATGATCAGAAATATGTGATCAGAATGCATTCTAATGCTTATGTTACAGTCACTGGTACTAATAACTGAATAAAGTGGGTTTCTAGAACCCTGACCAATAAACATTCTAGAGGACTGACTCTTTAGAGGTTGGAAGGCACTGTTATGTGTTGAATTTGATGTTTGTCGGTGGGGTCCGTCCATACATAGGACCAGAGCTTTGAGCTGGATCCCAGAGCCACAAATATCCTCACAATGTTGCTGAAATGTTTCATTTGCATTCTAATTTTGGCACTATGTTGCAGCATGTCAGAATGTTTTAGTTGGCTGGAAAGAGCCTCCATGGAGTTCCTGGTTCCCTCCTGTTGACTGAGAGACATGGAGAATCTGCCCTGAATTTGTCTCGTATGCGGGGATGTTACACCATATTTATTCTTATTTCCGCATTACTCTGGAGTTAAAGGACCAGTGTGTAAGATTTAGATGGACAATCTGGCTGAATAACTGGCAGGAATGGAATATAATATTCAAAAGTACATTTTTCATCAGTGAATTATTTCCTGAATATAAGAATCATGGTGTTTTCTTTTATCCAGAATGAGCCCTTTATATCAACAGAGAGAGCGGGTCCACTTCCACGGAGCTCGCCATTTTGCACCGCCATGTTTCTACGTTAGCCCAGAACGGAAAAAAGTAATTAAATAAAGCACTGACACGAGAGCGCGCCTGTCGCGTTTTTGCAAGTTTTGCGGCCACCATAGGTTCTCTGAGAAAGGGAATGATCATTTGGTTGCAGTCTATAATCTCACCACTTGATGGCTTTTGATCTCACATACTGGTCCTTTAATGACATACAGTTGCGATCAAAATTATTCAACCCCCATTGCAAATTGGGTTTAATATCAAAATTTACAAACTTTCAGCTGTTTCTAATAAACAGATTGAACAATAACATTTTAAATGGCTCAACACAACTAATATTACAAGTGGTTTCTCCAAATTTAACACAAAATTCCACTTTTAATGGCTACTGCAGTCTCAAAATTATTCAACCCCATGAATAAAATCCGTCTTAAGAGCATATTTGCAAATCAGGTGTTGTTTCAAGCACACCTAATGCATTTAATCAAGAGCTTAATTAGTTGCATCAGGTTTGCTTGAGATAGAACACATCCAATGCTTGCACTTGCTAGGGGTTTGTTGACAGCGACATTTGATTGCATTTTAGAAATATGGCTGTCAAAAGAATTGTCCAAAAAGCTAATCGAGTAGATCATTGCTGGGTACAAACAAGGAAAAGGATGCAAAAAGTTAGCACAGGCACTGAATTTTCATAGAGGTACAGTTAGAAGCATAGTTTTCAAGTTCAGAGTTAAAGGAAGGGTGGCTACAGTACCAGGATGTGGCAGAAAGAGGAAGCTATCAATAGCTGTCACCAGATTCCTGAGGTGACGGGTGGTCAAAAACCCTCGAGTGACTG
Organism: Gymnothorax javanicus; assembly: GCA_029692085.1. NCBI lineage: Eukaryota > Metazoa > Chordata > Actinopteri > Anguilliformes > Muraenidae > Gymnothorax > Gymnothorax javanicus. The sequence goes on along the minus strand of CM056194.1, from coordinate 118,886,567 downwards.
CAGGAGACCCACAGCAAGACTTGGAGGCAGGAGGCATGAGTTTTCAGTTTGCACAGTAGGGTGCATATTAAACATTGAAGGTCTCCAAGACATATACCACAACTGATCCAAAAGCACAAGCTCCAATATGCTTAAAACCATATAAATAAGCCACAGAAGTTTGGGGATATTGTTCTGTGGAGTGATGAAACAAAACTGGAATATTTCTGGCTTATGAATCAGTGGTATGTCTGCAGGAGGAATAAAGAAGCATATGCTGAAAAGTACACCCTGCCTACAGTGAAGAATTGTGGGGGCTTTTTGATGCTCTGCGGCTGCCTAGCTTCCTCTGGCACTGGAAATCAGCAAAGTGTGGAGGGCAAGATGGGTTCAGTCAAGTACCAGGATTTCCAAGGAGAAAATGTTGTGCCGTCTGTAGGGAAGCTGACGCTTGGGCATCATTGGACCTTCCAAAAGGACAATGATCTTAAGCATACCTCAACATCCACCAAGGCTTGGTTTCAGAAGAAGTCTGGGAAGATTCTGGAGTGCCCATCACAGTCGCCTCACTTCAATCCCATAAAATATCTCTGGTAGGATTTGAAGAAGGCAGTTGCAGCATGCAAACCCTAGAATATTAGTGAACTTGAGGCCATTGTCCATGAGGACTGGGCAAAGATTCCTTGGGAATGCTGCCAAAAGCTGACATCTGCCTATGCATCACTTCTCCAGCAAGTCATAGCGCAAAAGCGTTTTCTACTAAGTATTAAAGATGCTTATCATGAAGGGGTTGAATAAATTTGAGCCTGCAGTAATCATTAAAAGTGGCATTTTGTGTTGAATTTGGAGAAGCCACTTGTAATATTTGTTGTGTTGAGCCATTTAAATTGTTCTTGTTTGATTCGTTCATTGCAAACAGCTGAAAGTTCGTAAATTTTACCAGTAAATCTAATTTGCAATGGGGGTTGACTAATTTTTATTGCAACTGTATTTATTTATTGTTAACAGCATATCCCCTCACAGCCAGCCTCACTAGGCTCAACCACACCCTCTAGTGGTCAAACGTGCATTAGCCATGGTATCTGTGAATTTGGTTGCCTGTTGTTATTGACTGCTCCACCTCCACGATTCATGCATGTGTGATTACAAAAGTAAGTGGATCTAGATTAGTTTAGGTGACTTTCCTGGTATCTTTTACCTAATGTGTGAATTGTAATTTAATGAAATGGCAGAGATGGGTCGATTTTATCTGCATCTCCCCTTTGTCAATTTTGATTTCAAGCCCAGCAATCTAGTGAACACATCAATGTGAAATTATGAACATGCCAGCAAGCAGAAACCTATCACACTGCCTTTGTGCCAGCTTGTAGGAATTAGCAGCAGTGCTGTATGGAAGATGTGAAATACTTTGTGGATGAATCAGGGGCTGATGATGTCACAAAATCTGACGCGCTTTGTGGGTGATTCGGACTCAGTGGCTGTGCTTTCAAACTGCACAACAGGGCTGCACCTGATAACACTGCACGTCTGCGTGCTGATGAGGTAAAATATCACTAAGCCCACAGAATGTCAATGGGCAACGTCACAGTGACTGAGTTGGTAGCCTTTCTACAGTCTATGGCTGTAGCATGCTTGATGGGTGAGTTGCACAGCAGTAGAGTACTGAATACTGGATTTATTCTATATTTCTCGAGTCTCGTTGTCATTTATGTCTGAAGGGAATGCACTAAAGGAATTTAAGCGTGTGGATATTGAATGGTCAGAATATATTCACACTGGCGCCTATGGGAATGTTGATTTCCCGAGAACGGCTCGTCCTGTCTGAAGAGAGGTCTGTGGCAGTGTATGAGGAGAGCAGCTGGGCAGGAGTAGCTAGGCTAACTGTGCTCTTCTCTAAGAGAGATGTACTCACCCAGGCTGAGAGTATGATGTCATGTGCCGGGCCTGCTGGTTGCTATGGGAACAGGGATATTTGAGTCTGTAATGGTGGTGAAAGTGTCAGGGGGAGAGCGAGTGATTTGGGGGTCTCTGTAGCTCTGTTACTGGGGGGCTTTGTGTGGGAGGTGATTAATGTGTGAATGTACAATCCGCAGGCCAGAACAAGCACTGAAAAATCAGCCTGACTGTGTGTGTGTGTGTGTGTGTGTGTGCATGCATGCGTGCGTGCGTGCGCGTGTGTGTGTGTGTGTGTGTGTGTGTGTGTGTGCGTGCGTGCGCGTGTGCGTGTGCGTGTGCGTGCGTGCGTGCGTGTGCGTGTGCGTGCGTGTGTGTGTGTGTGTGTGTGCATACATGCTCATGAAAAATACAGACAAAACATGCAAACAAATGCACTAAGCAGACATGCACACACAGGAATGTAAGCACACATTCTGCACTGGTGTAATGGAGATGGTGTGTGTACTGTCATAGGAGTAGAAAACCATCTGGGTGGTGCGATCAGACCCACGTCCCAATTTGCACAGTGACTGCAGGACACACCTCCTGAATAATATTACTGTCCTCACAGTGACTGCATGACACCTCCTGAATAATATTACTGTCCTCACAGTGACTGCAGGACACACCTCCTGAATAATATTACTGTCCTCACAGTGACTGCATGACACCTCCTGAATAATATTACTGTCCTCACAGTGACTGCAGGACACACCTCCTGAATAATATTACTGTCCTCACAGTGACTGCAGGACACACCTCCTGAATAATATTACTGTCCTCACAGTGACTGCATGACACCTCCTGAATAATATTACTGTCCTCACAGTGACTGCAGGACACACCTCCTGAATAATATTACTGTCCTCACAGTGACTGCAGGACACACCTCCTGAATAATATTACTGTCCTCACAGTGACTGCAGGACACACCTCCTGAATAATATTACTGTCCTCACAGTGACTGCAGGACACACCTCCTGAATAATATTACTGTCCTCATAGTGACTGCAGGACACACCTCCTGAATAATATTCCTGTCCTCACAGTGACTGCAGGACACACCTCCTGAATAATATTACTGTCCTCACAGTGACTGCATGACACCTCCTGAATAATATTACTGTCCTCACAGTGGCTGCAGGACACACCTCCTGAATAATATCACTGTCCTCACAGTGACTGCAGGACACACCTCCTGAATAATATTACTGTCCTCACAGTGACTGCAGGACACACCTCCTGAATAATATTACTGTCCTCATAGTGACTGCAGGACACACCTCCTGAATAATATTACTGTCCTCACAGTGGCTGCAGGACACACCTCCTGAATAATATTACTGTCCTCACAGTGACTGCTGGACACACCTCCTGAAGAATATTACTGTCCTCACAGTGACTGCAGGATATGACTCCTAATGAATATTACTGTCCTCACAGTGACTGCAGAACACCCCTCCTGAATAATATTACTGTCCTCACAGTGGCTGCAGGACACACCTCCTTATGAATATTACTGTCCTCACAGTGACTGCAGGACACCCCTCCTGAATAATATTACTGTCCTCACAGTGACTGCAGGACACACCTCCTCATGAATATTATTGTCCTCACAGTGACTGCAGGACATGCCTCCTCATGAATATTACTGTCCTCACAGTGACTGCAGGACACACCTCCTGATGAATACTACTGTATTCACAGTGACTGCAGGACACACCTTTTGAAGAATATCACTGTCCTGACAGTGACAGCAGGACACACCTCCCGATGAATATTACTGTATTCACAGTGACTGCAGGACACACCTCCTGAATAATATTACTGTCCTCACAGTGGCTGCAGGACACACCTCCTGATGAATATTACTGTATTCACAGGGACTGCAGGACACACCTCCTGAATAATATTACTGTCCCACAGTGACTGCAATACACACCTCCTGATAAATATCACTGTCCTCACAGTGACTGCAGGACACACCTCCTGAATAATATTACTGTCCTCACAGTGGCTGCAGGACACACCTCCTGAATAATATTCCTGTCCTCACAGTGACTGCTGGACACAACTCCTGATGAATATTGCTGTCCTCATAGTAACTGCAGGACATGCCTCCTAATGAATATTATTGTACTCACTGTGGCTGCAGCACACTCCTCCTAATGAATATTACTGTCCTCACAGTGACTGCAGGATACGCCTCCTCATGAATATTACTATATTCACAGGGATTGCAGGACACACCTCCTGAATAATATTACTGTCCCACAGTGACTGCAATACACACCTCCTGATGAATATCACTGTCCTCACAGTGACTGCAGGACACACCTCCTGAATAATATTTCTGTCCTCACAGTGACTGCAGGACACACCTCCTGATGAATATGACTGTCCTCATAGTAACTGCAGGACATGCCTCCTAATGAATATTATCGTACTCACTGTGACTGCAGCACACTCCTCCTAATGAATATTACTGTCCTCACAGTGACTGCAGGATATGCCTCCTCATGAATATTACTCTCCTCACAGCGACTGCAGGACATGCCTCCTAATGAATATTACTGTATTCACAGGGACTGCAGGACACACCTCCTGAATAATATTACAGTCCCACAGTGACTGCAATACACACCTCCTGATAAATATCACTGTCCTCACAGTGACTGCAGGACACACCTCCTGAATAATATTACTGTCCTCACAGTGGCTGCAGGACACACCTCCTGAATAATATTCCTGTCCTCACAGTGACTGCTGGACACAACTCCTGATGAATATTGCTGTCCTCATAGTAACTGCAGGACACACCTCCTAATGAATATTATTGTACTCACTGTGGCTGCAGCACACTCCTCCTAATGAATATTACTGTCCTCACAGTGACTGCAGGATACGCCTCCTCATGAATATTACTATATTCACAGGGATTGCAGGACACACCTCCTGAATAATATTACTGTCCCACAGTGACTGCAATACACACCTCCTGATGAATATCACTGTCCTCACAGTGACTGCAGGACACACCTCCTGAATAATATTCCTGTCCTCACAGTGACTGCAGGACACACCTCCTGATGAATATTACTGTCCTCATAGTAACTGCAGGACATGCCTCCTAATGAATATTATCGTACTCACTGTGACTGCAGCACACTCCTCCTAATGAATATTACTGTCCTCACAGTGACTGCAGGATACGCCTCCTCATGAATATTACTCTCCTCACAGCGACTGCAGGACATGCCTCCTAATGAATATTACTGTTCTCACTGTGACTGCAGGACATGCCTCCTGAGGAATATTACCGTCCTCACAGTGACTGTAGGACACACCTCCTGATGAATATGACTGTACTCTCAGTTACTGTGCTCACAGCTTGTTGAATATTACTGTCCTCACAGTGACTGCAGGATTTTCTGCTTTTTGAATATTACTGTCCTCACAGTGACTGCAGGAAACAACTCCTTATGAATATGACTGTCCTCACTGTGACTGCTGGACACCTCCTGATGAATATTGCTGTACTCACAGTGACTGCAGGACGCACCTCCTAATGAATGTTACTGTTCTCACTGTGACTGCAGGACACGCCTCCTCATGAATATTACCGTCCTCACAGTGACTGTAGGACACACCTCCTGATGAATATGACTGTACTCTCAGTTACTGTGCTCACAGCTTGATGAATATTACTGTCCTCACAGTGACTGCAGGATGTCATTTGTTTTCAAAATTTGCTATCAAAAATTACCATTGAATGTTACTTTTGTCTGTGTAAACTCAAGGTTTTTATCTAAATTTTAATGTAGTATCTCATTTTCTTTCTGTAACATTTCATCTTTGTGAAAACATAAGTGCACTCTGTTTTGACATTACATAGCGATTTTTGTCATTGTCTGTGTCTATATTCTAATAAAAATGTACTGTAATGCAAGATCTGGATCAATATTAAAAATCCAATACAATAATTGCTTTTCCTAGTGTTACATAAATGAACAGACTATCAGTGCTTCTGCTGTCTTTATCTACATTATCTGTACCCACGCAGAGCTGCAGGTGGTGGCAGAAATGAAATGAGAAGCCAAACTGCGCCTCCAGATTGAACTGTTATTTTCATGTAATGGCTTTTCATTTATCTTCCTCATGTTAATGCAATTATTGCTGCCTGTTTATGTGCACATAAAGGGAAAACATTAATATTGCATTGCAGCTTTGAGCGTTGCATTTTCATTTTTATTTTCAAGCCAATGATTTTGAGACTGAAATGCAGTGAGCCCAGAGATGCGCTGAGAGCAAAGATCCTCAGGGAATCAAGATGCAGAGAGAACAGAGATATACTGAGCATAAAGATACACAGCCAACAGAAATGAACAGAGATATACTGAGCATAGAGATACACAGACAACAGAGATGAGCAGAGATATACTGAGCATAGAGATACATGGACAACAGCGATGAACAGAGATATACTGAGCATAGAGATACACTGACAACAGAGATGAACAGAGTGATACTGAGCATAGAGATACACGGACAACAGCGATGAACAGAGATATACTGAGCATAGAGATACACGGACAACAGAGATGAACAGACATATACTGTACATGGAGATACATGGACAACAGAGATGCACAGAGATATACTGAGCATAGAGATACACGGACAACAGAGATGAACAGACATATACTGTGCATGGAGATACACGGACAACAGAGATGAACAGACATATACTGTGCATGGAGATACATGGACAACAGAGATGCACAGAGATATACTGAGCGTAGAGATACACAGACAACAGAGATGAACAGAGAGATACTGAGCATAGAGATACACGGACAACAGAGATGAACAGACATACTGTGCATGGAGATACACAGACAACAGAGATGCGCAGAGATATACTGAGCATAGAGATACACAGACAACAGAGATATACAGAGCGAGCAAAGAGATACACAGACAATAGAGATGAACAGAGAGATACTGAGCACGGAGATACTCAGATAATCGAGATGCACAGGAATGTACTCAGCATAGAGATATGCAGAGACACAGAGCTCAGAGACAGACAGATGTTCACTGAGCATAGAGATGCACAGAGGATGGAAATACTTAAAGATGCGTGGAACACAGAGACTCTGAAATGACCATGGGTCTAATGGAGAGGGGATTTGTTTGTTGGGAAAGACCGTGTGTGTGATGGAGAGGGGGTGTACATTAGATGAGAAAGTGTGAGAATGAGAGTGCCTTGTGTTTATCTGCTGTTAAACGCCCACTCCTGCTTTTATTCGACACCCGCCCCACCTCCACACTCCGTTCTGACTGATCTCTGATGGCAGAAGCTGCATCACTCATTTTACCCATGTGGGAATAGCCCATCACGAATCCCACGTGTTTGAGCTGAGGGTCAGGGGAGGGAGTTATGTAAATGTGACTGAATCCTGAATCTCTAAATTCACTCTGCATGAGTTCCAGGCCGAATGTGTGCACTTTCTTTGGTCTCTGAAAGACGGTGAGTCATTACCGGGGCATTCAAGACTCAAAGGAATCAGCTGATGATTCGTCTGCTTGATTGAACCGAACTTTGTCTCCATTCATTTATGGTGGTGCTGGTGTCTGGGTTTCAGACTCTGTGTATGGATTCGATTCAGTCCTGCTCATGAGTACTTATTCAGCGCAGGTTAGAGCAGAGCCCTCACTCGTAGAGGGAGGTGGGCAGGGAAGAAGAATGTCTGTAAGTAGTGGATGTGCCTGTGCATGCACTTCAACACAATAGATTCTTGCATATGCATACAAACGCATTCATAAACACTTGTGCTCACACACTCACACACAGGCATACACGTGCACATACACACATATAGTACACACTCATGCACAGGCATACACATGCACATATGCACGTGCATTTATATGCACACAAACGCACACACATACACACACACACACACACCAACCTGTGCACATATGGACACACGTGCACTTACACACACACACACACACACACACACGTGCACACTCAGGCCTACAGATGCGCAAATATACGTGCCGACATGCATACTCGTGTGCACAGACACATGCACACACAAGTACAAAAGCACACAGTCACACATGCTGGTGTACTCACACATGCAGGCATACATAAACGGACACATACACACACACGTGTACATACATACACGCATACGCAAATGCATGCAAACACTCAGAAAGTTCTGGAATTCAGTCACAACGAGACTTCTACTATAGTGGTTGATAATAAAGAGCTTATCAGAATGCCTAAGGCAACGTGTGTGTGTGTGCTTGCGCGCGTACTAGCGTGCGTGTGTATAAATGCACATGTGTATACGAGAGAGGGAGAGTCTCAAAATGTGGAAATAATCCTTCGTGATATAAGTCCCAACAATAGATTAACTCTCATGTGGGTCATTCCATGTCAAATGTCCAAATGGCTCCCACTTTACCATCTCAGATTTGGCTGAAAAAATTCCAGCGGGTGCATTCGCCACCTAATAGAAGAAATCCTAAATTTTAGTTCTGAACACGTAATAGTTTTGTCATAATTTTGCAACTAAGTTCCGGCCCTTTTTGGACAGCGATTTCTGAAGAGCCACTTTCACATGGCTATATCTGGAAAAGTTCATTCATTCATTATCTATACCCGCTTATTCCTCACTAGGGTCGCGGGGGGAGTTGGAGCCTAACCCAGCTGACTACGGGCGAAGGCAGGAACCCACCCTGGACAGCTCGCCAATCCATCGCAGGGTGCACACACCATTCACACACCATTCGCTCTCACACTCATACCTACTGGGCAATTTAGTGTCTCCAATTATCCTGACATGCATGTCTTTGGACTGTGGGAGGAAACCGGAGTACCCGGAGGAAACCAACGCGAACACGGGGAGAACATGCAAACTCCACACAGAAAGGCCCCAGGCCGGATTTGAACCCATGACCTAATTGCTGTGAGGCGACAATGCTAATCACTGTGCCACTGTGCCGCCCTATCTGGAAAAGTATTTCAGCTAATTCCTTAAAATTTTCAGGGGTGAAAATCTGCTGCTATAACTTTAGGAATATGGACTTATAAAGGTGTCCCTTCAGTTTATCATATATTTTTGGGTGCTTAAAGTTGCTCGAAAAGTTTACTCTATGCTCTGCGGTAGCATATTTGAAGGACTGTAAAAAGCCTAATTTCAAAGATGGGGATTTGGTATTGCACATACAGCTTCCCATATATGTTGTGTATTTTGTGTTCTAATTCTGTCCCTCTCTTATGAATAATCTAGAAAATATTAAGTATGGAAATGAAAAAAAAAATAAATTGTGCTATTTTTAACATTTTATACCAAAAAATGACACTATCCACCAACATAAAATTGACTGTTTTAGAAAGATTAGATGCCTGTTATTAACATATCCAAAATTTGTTATGGTGTTCTGCTTTATTTTCTCAAAATAAATTTTTGAAAATATGGTATTTTTGTGGACGCACAGCATTTACTGGCATCGAATGCATATTCAAACATTATTTTATAAAATGCATAGTTAATGATAGAAAGCTCAAACTCAACGAAATGCTTTATTTCATAATTTTAACTTACACTTGAATTATAAGCCATATACAGTTTTCAGATATATATTGAAATACTGTAAAAAACCTGTGTTAAAAATAGTTTTTGACAGTCCTGCAGAATTGGAAATAATGAAATATTTTAAATGACCATTTGATAACAGTTAGCACAGATAATACGGACATTATTTGAACTCTTTCATGAAGTTTTCAGCTACTTTGGTGTCCTGCTCCTTGAGTACATAACTACATCCAGTTGTAGTGCTTGGAACTTCAATCTTGGCAATGATATGTTGCACAGGTACCCAGCATAGGTCTTCCCTCCTGGGCCAGAAAAAAACGTTTTGCTGGGCCGTGCAGATGCTTGAACTGTTCAGACAAGTTACAGCTTCTGCATGACCAAACATGGTTCTAAACTTACAGCTTATAAAATGTTATAATTAATTTTTGTTTTATTTTATGGGTTGATTTATTAATAAATAAATTAACACAAAGTGTGTATATATATGATAAATCATTTAATCTGTGATCAAATAAAATGGCAATCTTAACACATCCTCTGTAAGATAGCTACAGTGCCGTGAAAAAGTACTTGCCCCCTTCCTGATTTCTTATTTTTTTGCATATTTGTCACACTTAAATGTTTCAGATCAGCAAATAAATTTTAATATTAGACAAAGGCAACCCGAGTAAATAAAAAAATGCAGTTTTTAAATGATGATTTAATTTATTAAGGGGAAAAAGCTATCCAAACCTACCTGGCCTTGTGTGAAACAGTAATTGACCCCTAAACCTATTAACTGGTTGTGCCACCCTCTGTGACAACAACTGCAATCAAGTGTTTGCAATAACTGGCAATGAGTCTTTCACATCGCTGTGGAGGAACTTTGGCCCACTCTTCTTTGCAGAATGTTTTAATTCAGCCACATTGGAGGGTTTTTGAGCATGAACGGCCTGTTTAAGGTCATGCCACAGCATCACAATCGGATTTAAGTCCGGACTTTGCTTAGGCCGCTCCAAAACCTTCAGTTTGTTTTTTTTAAGCCATTCAGAGGTGGACTTGCTCGTGTGTTTCGGATCATTGTCCTGCTGCATAACCCGAGTGCGCTTGAGCTTGAGGTCACCAACTGATGGTTGGACATTCTCCCTCAGGATTTTCTGGTAGAGAGCAGAATTCATAGTTCCATCAATTACGACAAGTTGTCCAGGTCCTGAAGCAGCAAATCAGCCCCAAACCATCAAACTACCACCACTATGTTTGACTTTTGGTATGAGGTTCTTCTTATGAAATTATATGTTAGTTTTACGCCTGATGTAACGGGATGCACACCTTCCAAAAAGTTCAACTTTTGTCTCGTCAGTCCACAGAATATTTTCCCAAAAGTCTTGGGGATCATTAAGATGTATTTTGGCAAATGTGAGATGAGCCCTTGTGTTCTTTTTGGTCAGCAGTAGTTTTCACCTTGGAACCCTCCCATGGATGCCATTTTTGCCCAGTCTCTTTCTTATTGTCGAATCATGAATACTGACTTTAAATGAGGCAAGTGAGGCCTGCAGTTCTTTAGATGTTGTTCTGGGTTCTTTTGTTACCTCCTGGATGAGTTGTCAATGCGCTTTTGGAGTAATTCTGGTAGGCCGGCCACTCCTGGGAAGGTTCACCACTGTTCCAAGTTTTCTCCATTTGTGGATAATGGCTTTCACCGTGATTCGCCGGAGTCTCAAAGCCTTAGAAATGGCTTTGCCACCCTTTCCAGACTGATAGATGTCAATTTCTTTGTTTCTCATCTGCTCTTGAATTTCTTTAGTTCGCAACATGACATGTTGCTTTTTGAGATCTTTTAGCCTACTTCACTTTGTCAAACAGGTTCTATTTAAGTGATTTCTTGATTCAACAGGTCTGGCAGTAATCAGGCCTGAGTGTGGCTAGTGAAATTGGACTCAAAAAATGTGGTTAATCACAGTTAATTCATGATTTAACAAGGGGGGAAATTACTTTTTCACATAGGCCCAGGTAGGTTTGGATAGCTTGTTCCCCTTAATAATGAAATCTTCATTTCAAAACTGCATTTTGTATTTGCTCGGGTTATCTTTGTCTTATATTAAAATTTGTTTGATGATCTGAAACATTTAAGTGTGAAAAATGTGCAAAAAAGTAAGAAATCAGGAAGGGGGAAAATACTTTTACACGGCACTGTATATTGTATTAGATAATTAATCATTGTAACACTTCCAAATTCATAAACTTAAATTTTTGGCCGTGTAAGGTTGTAATTTTTCACTATCTAGGCACTGCATATGGGTTATTCTTCAAGTGTAAGTTAACATTTATGAAATAAAGCATTTTGTTGAGTTTGAGCTTTCTATCATTAACTATGTGCATTTTGTAAAATAATGTTTGAATATGCCTCTGATGCCATTTAATGCTGTGTGTCCACAAAAATACCATATTTTCAAAAATTATTTTGAGAAAATAAAGCAGAACACCCTCACACATTTTGGATATGTTAATAACAGGCAAATAATCTTTCGAAACAGTCAGTTTGATGTTGGTGGATGGTGTCATTTTTTGGTATAAAATGTTAAAAATGGCACAAAACTTTTTTTTTCATTTTCAAGCCTTAATATTTTCTAGGTTATTCATAATAGAGGGGCAAAATTATGATACAAAATACACAACATATATGGAAAGCTGTATGTGCAATACCAAATCCCTGTCTTTGAAATTAGGCTTTTTACAGTCCTTCAAATATGCTTCCGCAGAGTGCAGAGTAAACTTTTAGAGCAACTTTAAGCACCCAGAAATATATGATAAACTGAAGGGACACCTTTATAAGTCAATATTCCTCTAGTTATAGTAGCACATTTTCACCCCTGAAAATTTGAAAGACTTAGCTGAAATACTCTTCTAGATATAGCCATGTGAAAGTGACTCCTCAGAAATCGCTGTTCAAGAATGGCTGGAACTTAGTTGCAAAAATATTTTTTTATGACAAAACTATTGGGAGTTGAGAGCTAAAATTTTGGATTTATCCTACTAGGAGGTGAATGCACCTGCTGGAATTTTTTCAGCCAAATCTGAGATGGTCAAGTGGGAAGTTTCTCTGAAATTCAGACATTTCACATGGAATGACCAATGTTTTTGTGAATCAACCCGGGACTCCCTGATGGCTTGCTGACTTCTGAATCTTGATCACTGGCCCTCTGATATTCATAACTATAATGAATCATTAAATTATGCTTGTTGGTTCCTGAATCGTGAACACTGGCCTTCTGATATTCATGACTATAATTAATCATTATGTTTGTTCATCTCTGAATCATGAACACTGGCCTTTTGATATTCATGATCATAATGAATCATTATGCTTGCTGATTCTTCATTCGTGAACACCCGTCTTCTGATATTCATGAATATAATGAATCATTATGTTTGCTGATTCCTGAATCATGAACAAAGGCCTTTTGATGTTCATGACTATGATGAATCATTATGCTTGCTGATTTCTGAATCATGAACACAGGCCTTTGGATATTCATGACTATAATGAATCATTTTGCTTGCTGATTCCTGAATCATGAACACAGGCCTTTTTATATTCATGATAACAGTAAATCATCATGTTTGCTGGTTCCTGAATCATGAACACTGGCCTTTTGATATTCATGACTATAATAAATCATTATGCTTGCTGAATTCTGAATCATTAACTCTGGCATTTTGATATTCATGATTATAGTGAATCATTATGGCTGCTGATTTATGAATCATGAACTCTGGCATTTTGATATTCATGATTATAGTAAATCATCATGCTTGCTGGCTCCTGAATCATGAACTCTGGTATTTTGTTATTCATGATTATAGTGAATCATTATGCTTGCTGATATCTGAATCTTGAACACTGGCCTTCTGATATTCATGACTATAATAAATCACAACGCTTGCTGATTCCTGAATCATGAACACTGGCCTTTTGATATTCATGACTATAATAAATCATTATGCTTGCTGAATTCTGAATCATTAACACTGACATTTTGATATTCATGATTATAATGAATCATTATGGCTGCTGATTTCTGAATCATGAACTCTGGAATTTTGATATTCATGATTATAGTAAATCATCATGCTTGCTGGCTCCTGAATCATGAACACTTTTGATATTCATGACTATAATAAATCATTATGCTTGCTGATTCCTGAATCAGGAACACTGGCCTTTTGATATTCATGACTATAATGAATCATTATGCTTGCTGATTCCTGAATCATGAACTCTTGTATTTTGTTATTCATGATTATAGTGAATCATTATACTTGCTGATTTCTGAATCTTGAACACTGGCCTTCTGATATTCATGACTATAATTAATCATTACGCTTGCTGATTCCTGAATCATGAACACTGGCCTTTTGATATTCATGACTATAATAAATAATTATGCTTGCTGAATTCTGAATCATTAACTCTGGCCTTCTGATATTCATGACTATAATGAATCATTATGCTTGCTGATTTCTGAATCATGAACTCTGGTATTTTGTTATTCATGATTATAGTGAATCATTATGCTTGCTGATTTCTGAATCTTGAACACTGGCCTTCTGATATTCATGTCTATAATGAATCATTATGCTTGTTGGTTCCTGAATCTTGAACACTGGCATTTTGATACTCATGACTATAATGAATCATTGCTTGCTGATTGCCGAATCATAAACACATGCCTTTTTCATAATCATGACCACTTTAATCATCATAAGTGCTATGCTCATAGCGAGGCTGTGTTTAGAGGGTTGGAATGTATGCTAATCGGCCGGCATGAGTTATCACTGGTGCTCAGTGGCAGGCTGTCCTCAAATAAATTAAGCTTCTTCTAACGACCCTGGTCTCTGGTTCCTTGGAGAATCCAGGCATTCCTGCATTAATAAGCTCCTAAAACCGGCATTCCAGGTCTTATTTTAATCCCACTGATCCAGCCCACATGTGTCTGTCACCTGGAGACGTTCACAAGTTTGTCTTCAATAATAGTCTGTAATTATCCACAGCGTGTGTGAACTCAGGATGTCATATTAACCCACAGTGTGATATAACACAGGAGTGCATTGAACATAAACCAGAGTGTGTACTAGCTCGCAGTATGTAAAAACTGGAGAGTGTATAAAGTGTAATAAATGAGAGTACATTGTAAACTGGAGTGTGCGATGACTCAGGAGTGCATACTAACTGAAAGCATGCAGTGACTTGGGGTGTATACCCACCCACGGAGCATAATAATGCACGACCGAGTTCTAACTCGCAGTGTGCAGTGACTCATGAGTGCGTACTACTGACCCAGAGCATGTAATAACCTGGGGAGGGGGCTTTGTTGGCGTTTATGAAATTTTCGACCATCGGTTGAAAGTGAAAGCTCCCAGATTGAATCCATTCTGCTGACGATCCTAAGAACTGCTGCATTTCCCTTAGAACCGTTTCTTTCTGAGTGTTAGGGTCTTGGTAATCGTAAGGTGTGCGGGTTCTGTGGTCCCTTTGAGATTTGAGATGGGATAGTGGCAATGTCATGAGGAGATTAATCCGGGGGAGGACCACTCATACACCCTCGCACATACAGACACACACACATACACACACACACACACACACACACACTCGCTCTTATGCATAAAAATACACGCACACACGAAAACACACAAGCGGGCGCATGCGTGCGCACACACACACACTCTTGTTTCTCTCATTATGTTGCTCCTTTTTCCTGGCAGATATTTACAGGCAGTTAGAGGGGCAGCCCAGCCCACTCACAACGCAATCCAGATGTGAAGAGAGGACCCGAGCATCGTGGGGGAGTGGGAGAGAGGGAGGGAGGGATTGAGGAGGCTGCGGGGGAGATATAAGATTTAAAACACACTGCATTGTGAAATTGTTCAAAAACAGATTTTAACTTGAAGCAAGCTCCTAACAAAAAATAAATATAATGAACAAAAGCTCGCCCCACAGGCAGAAAGGGAGAGGGAAGTGATGGAGAAAGCTAGTGGGATTTAAGTCTGTGAGTTTTATATTCTTTTGTGTCCTTTCAGAGTTGGGAACTGTTGCTCTCAAGTATTTCTGTAGCCAAGGATAAAAAATAAACCACTTGCATGGTTACTATAGTCTATTCTGTGGGCTGTATAGTCGCTATGTGACATGAAATATTGCAGCTGTGTAATCGTCGTTCATGGAGTGGAGCTGCTTGTTTTTAGGGCGTTGTATTCCAGCTGTGCCCAGAAAAATGTTTTTAGATTGTGAAAAGAGTATGGTTCCTTTGGTTCTTATTTTACTGGGCAGACAGGGACCTTGCGTCGGGGGGTACATATTTGCTGTAAGGGTATTAAAAATCACACAAGTGAGAAGCCGATCGACGATGTGATAATATTAGCTAAACTGCCATGTGCATAACTTTCCGAGGAAAATCTGCCTGCGAGACTGCATTCAAGAGCTGCAACGTAGGTCTCTGGAATATTTTTTAATTATTATTTTTTACGAGTTACTGCGAAGTGACGTCATGATTTGGAGAGCTGTATGCTAATACGCTGAGGGCTTGAGCACTCACGGTCTCGCGCCACTGCAGAGCAACAGATACCCAACCCAGACAGACACCGGCGCGCGGGGGTAGAGTCGAACACCCGAGCACTTTCATGTCATTTGTGATTGTTTTTTCCGGATGTGCACTTCATTGTAAAGGAAAGGGTTGCGTTTCAACACGCCGATATGCCGCAGTGTGTTCGTCCTCTGCTTTTGTGGCTGTGAAAGCTAGCGCCAATGGTATTTCTCATCGGAATGCAGTCGGACGCGCAGCGCGTCAAACCCAGCTCCTCGGATGGGATGTTCGACGCCAGCGCTTGGCGGATACGCAGCATCTGGGACGCGGTCAAGCTTGAGGTAGCGGGAGAACCCAGTCCAGTCGTGCTGAGCCGCGTCACGCAGCTGGACCCGGACCTTCCTCATGCGGAGGTAAGGGGCATTTGCGCAAGAGACCATTGGCTGTTGGGGCAAGTCGACATAACAACAACGCACGTATTCTAGCACTGAGACATTTAACTTAATGTTGGCTTCGCGGAAACCGTTCAGTGCAATGAAAACTATCATTGCTGCATATACCTGTTGTTATACATTTGAAATTTGCTTGAGGGAGTGTCATCGAATCATTGACAGTACATTTGCACAATTTTCGATTCATTGCTGATTTGTTATTCGTTTACTTGTCTTACAATTGATAATATTGCTAGAGGGATTTCGTAATATTCCCCGCGCATAATAGATACACTGTTGCGTGTTTTAGCGTGTTGTGTCTGAGAAGGAGTCTTCGTTGTAATCGCAGGAGGGTTCAAGCACAGCTGTCAGTCTTAATCCTTATATTGTTATCTAACTGAGAGGGGCGTGATTTCTCTGCAGTGATTCAGAGCAAACACGAGCTGGAAGCGATACACCTCGCGAGCCAAGAAGTCACTGGAAGTTACCACTCCAAGCTCTTAGGTTTTCACATTTCCTGCGGTCAAGGCGGTGAAACGCACCTTTGTGATAGTTTTCGCTAGGAGTATGTTGCCCATATTCCCCGGTAATATTAGTAAGTGCCGAGTCGAGCAAAACGCTGACAGTTAATTCTGTGTATACTCACAGTCGGTGTATGGCTAAAAATGTTGTGCATTGAGCCAATAGGGATTGACACATTTGGGATACAAATATCGACCTTTCGAGGACGCGAGGTTGTGTCACTGTCATAAACGGCCTCCGTTCCTGGCTTCTTCCTCCAACTCACCTACTTGTGGACTTGCGACTGGCAGAGATAGTGTAGACACTCCAGATATGATGCTCTGCTTTCACCAAATGTACTGCCTCCCTACGACTGGAGCAAGGTGTTTGAGTTTGATTGAAGGTCATTAATGAATGTGTCCCAAGTACAGTGCTGTGGCAGTGAATATTCTTCGCTTAATATCGAATCAGAAACTTCATGTTACTAACTGATGCCCTCGAGTTAAGCAGCTGAAATTAGGTGAACTCAGGGGTTGAGAATGTGCTGAATTTAAAGATTTTTTTATGCTTAATTGCCTGTCATATCAAAACCCCTCGATTTCCCTCTTTTGCGTCTGGTTCTGAAGCAGCTTTTCTCGAATGACATCAACTCTCCATCACCTTATTGTAAGCTGCAAAACTGGGTTGCGAGCTCTGCTAGGCTGCTTACCCAGATGTCATGGACATTGGAGTTGACCTGGTGTTTTTAGTGAAATTCTATTGTATTTCTGTTGGTGACTGGAGATCGTGCATCTTTTATAAATGCCATTAATCAACAGAAATATTACTGACATCTGCTTTTGCCAACACCCCATTCTAACCTCCTCCACCCCCCCATACACACGCACTCACACACTCACACACACACTCTCCTGCGATCAGTGCGCCTATACGTCTGTTTGTGTGCGGCCCGTGGGGTGAAACTAAACCCTGTTCTTATACTCCTGAGTTTGACTGTAATGGCAGACAGGCTCCAGTTCCTCTTCTCTTCTGCACCATTTACTGTATTTGTGCACTATCGAGGTGGGGAGGTTCAATGTGCCGGCTAGAGACATGTATTTCCTCATTATAGTGGTGACTGTTTCTTTTCTGATTTTCATAAGGGGCCTGTATGTTCACTCAGACTTTGACCAGTGACTGCTCTTGCTTATTATTTATGTGATGCTGCAGAATCTGCTCTCTTGAACGACGGGCTCTGAGGGTGTCACAGAAATGTACAAAGGTTTGGTCGCTGCCTGATTTTAGGCTGGAACATTCATATTGTATTCTGAACAGCTAGTATATTAGGTGAATATATGAAGGCTGCAAATATTTTTACGCTGCTCTTCTGGAACCCTGTAAGGCGTGAGACCACAAAAATGCTTCATGCTCAAAAGTATGTAGATTCCTACTGCTCATCTAAAATCACGAGCCTTAATATGGAGTTAGTCCTCCATTTGCTGCTATATCAGGCAAGAAGTGGCTACATGGTTTTAGCTAGCTGTAACGCATCATTACAATGTTCTTAACATTCTAATGCAACATTCGCCACTGTTATTTTAAAAGCCATGGAGTTCTAGAACACTGGAACTGAAGTATGAAGAAAGGAAATGAAAAATTTCTCTGTTACCAACTTTTCAAACCACACAGAAGGAACCTAGCATTGGGTGCAATAACCCAGCCTGGTTCCAGTTACGTTTTAGGTTCTGTTTCCAGGTAGGGCAAAATGGCAACACCTTTTCAGAAGCTCTAGGTGCCTGCTATTATAAAACTGCGTAAGTGAAGTCTGTTGTTTACCGTAAGGGCGCCTGCTCTGTTCTGTCATTCAAAGCGTAGTGGCTGCTCTGAATAGCTGAGGCATCTTAGCTCCCAGATTGATTGCTTTCAGCATGTTATCATGAGCAAGAGTCCGGGAATCTCTTATGCAACAGCCTCCCAAGTGGCTGACAGGCCAACAGATGGCGGTTGTACCTCAGTGCAGCGGCCAGTGTTTGGTTACACTCTTCCACAGCAGCTGTTTCGTGTCGAGAGCCTTGGTCTCGGCTGCTGCACGGCTGGGTGCTGGGCTGCGCTGCTGAAAAGATTTCTGCGCCGTGGATTCGGCGGTGTGTGACAGGCCAACTGCGTGGGCCGTGGGCGGATTCACATGGAGCTGTGTGTGGAATTCGCCCGGATCCCTGAAGGCTGTGAATTTCTCTGTGCGATGTACATTATGTCTCCAGTTCTGAAGGTTCTTGGCTCTTCCATTTGGACGGTTTGCTGTGATTATTCTCCAGAAAACTTTGTGGTTTGGCTCGTCTCTCTCCGCTGTCAGAGCTCGCTGATAGCTGGAGCCATGGAGTTTAACCTCGGAGAGCGGCTGTCGGGGAGAGCGAGCCTGTGATCTATGCCGGTTACGCTCGGTTTGAGAAATGATTGACGTGATCAAGAGAGGGTGGGTCGATCGAGGGTGGGAGGGGGAGTGAAAATACTTGCTCTGTCCTGCCTGCCTGTGTCTCTCTCTCTCTCTCTCAGTCTCATTTCTCCCTAAATCAGGGCTGTCAAACTGGTCCATAAAAGGGCAGAGGGGCTGCAGGTTTTCATTCTAACTGAGCTGAAGCACACCTGATGCGACAAATTTAATCAACTGATCTCAGCCTGCACAGTTGATGTGCTTCTGCTTGGTTGAAATGAAAACCTGAAGCCTCTTGGCCCTTTTACCGACCAGTTTGAGACCCCTGCCCCAAGTCCTCTCTCCTCACACTCCCCTTACAGAACGTGCGTGAGATGGCGTGTGCGTTGAGATATGCTGTGTTGTCCTGTGGGAAGCAGCCATTAGAAGACGGGTAAACTGGGCATAATGGCATCACGTGGTCAGCAACAGTATTCTCGTCGGCTGTGCCTTTTAAATCATGCTCAACTGGTATTATTTGGTGGAATGTGCATCAAGAAAATATTCCCTACTTCATTCCACCGTCACCAGGAGCCTGAATCGTTGACAACAGACCATGGATCCATGGATTCATGATGTTTACCCTTAATTCTGACCCTACCATCTGTATGTTTGAGCAGAAATTGAGAATTAGACCAGGTTATGTTTTTCCTGTCTGTCCAGTTCTGGTGAATCTTTGCCCCTGCAGCCCCAGTGTCCTGTTCTTAGCTGACCGGAGTGGAACCCGGTGTGGTGTTGTGCTGCTGTAGGCCATCCACATCAAGGCTCTGAATGTTGTGTGTTTAGAGGTGCTCTGGTGGATAGCACTTATGTGTCGAGTGGTTATATGATGCCTTTCTGTCAGTTTGAACCAGTCTGGCTATTCTCTTCTGATCTTACTTGGGTCATTCCATATGCAAATAGCCCTTAAAAGGGGTCTTACTTTTCCAAGTAGGAGTATTTGTGGTTTGATTGTGTTGCATTTTGAAGTTCTTTGAATAAGCTTTCATTTGAGGCCAACCTTCTGAAAATCAAAACAGGCCCACATGGTCAAAATGAGGGTCAAAAAGTGCACCGTTTCGGTAATTAGCTGAAAAGGGGTTAATGTTTCTCCAAATTGGATGAAGATAGAAAGATGTTTTTACCTTCATTTGAAACTCCATCAGGTATACAATCAACAGTGTAAATGGCAAAGGGAACATTCTAAGGATACTTGCATAATATTTCATTTGAAATCGACGTTTGGCACCAAATTTCAATGTTTAGGGGTTAATTACAAAGCACACAAAGGGTTAAACACTATTGTTAAAGCTTTGTTGCAGACTATTAGACAGAATAAACATATCCTGAAAGCATGACATTTGTATCCTTATTAGTTCATCGGTTATAACCCTTTGAAAATGGTCACAAACTGTGACCAGAGTGTTAACGTGGGCCACGCCCCCTTTTTCGGGGGTCCATTAAATGAGAACGGAACGAGGTATCAACTTGAAACCACCTGCGATTTGATTTGCTCATCACATGCAACAAAATATCACCAAATGAAGCAATTCTGAAACCATCAAGCTGGGAGCACCCCCCATTTTGGGTGATTTCATATGGAATGACCCACTTACCAACAAAGGGTTTTTGCCCACAGAACTGCCGCTCACTGGATCTTTATTGTTTTTTTGCTCCATTCTCTGTACACACTAGATACTGCTGTATGTGAACATTCCAGCAGATCAGCAGTTTCTGACATAGTGGAAGCACTTCGTCTGGCACAAACAGCACTCAGTTAGGTCATGTTTCAACCCCATTCTGATGTTTGGTCTGAATAGCACCTGATCCGCTGGTCCATGTCTGTGTGCTTTAGTGCATCAAGGCACTGCCGCCAAGTTGGCTGATTAGACTTTGCACTAGCAGGTATGCCTAATAAAATGGTCACCGAGTAAATGTTGTGGCGTTCTGTTGGAAAATATTTTTTTTAGCTAGAAA
The DNA here is from genome assembly GCA_029692085.1 of Gymnothorax javanicus. Lineage (NCBI taxonomy): Eukaryota > Metazoa > Chordata > Actinopteri > Anguilliformes > Muraenidae > Gymnothorax > Gymnothorax javanicus. Next base: position 118,865,137 of record CM056194.1, on the reverse strand, counting down.
GGCTTTTTTATTTATCATGGCTAAGATTCTCCATGCATTAGTGCATACACGTTTTTTTGTGGTTCTTGGGAGAAAAAATGGGAATAAAAGATTTTTAATCCTTTTAATCGGGGATTAATTAAGGCCATGAATGAAGTTCCCAGTAGACTTCCACTAATTGTTTTCTGCCGGTGGGGGGCTTAGCGCTCCGCTTGTAGCATTATTACTCATAATTGACGATGAATTTAACATTTGCCAACATTTGTTCACATTAATTTCTGTGACCAGCCTATTATAAATGGTCACTGGCCCAGCAGTGCTTTATATGTTGTGACATCACTCCACTCGTGCTGCATTGTGACATCATCACTCTTCCCATCATGTGTCGTACCCTATGACATCACCCCTTGCTCGAGCAGGCCTAAGACCTGGTCAGGTGGTACAGGGGCTGATCGGAGCTGGTCTCAGAGGGAGATGGGACCCCCTCCTGGTGTGGGACGAGAGGTCGGGGTTACCCATGGCGCATTCTGCCCTGTCGACTCTCCATCTCTGTGGAATCAGATTTGTGTCAAAATTATCGAACAAAAATTTTTGGATATCAAACAAAAATTTCAAAATTAAGAGAGAATATAACTCACTGAAGAAAAAAAGTTACCTCAAAGGTAAAACTTACAACTTGTAAACAAATTATTTTAACGTTGGAGTAAACCACTGTTCTTTTAGTTGTTTTTTGATGAATTGGCCTATCGTTCACATTGCCCTCTGCTGCTTTCGCAATGATCAGATTTGCGGTTACGCTCCCAGCTCTCATTTATGCTTCTAGATTTTTTTGTTTGCAACTCTGTCACAAACCTCTCGTGTGGGCAGGATTTTTAGTGTGGTCTGACCTCATTGGCTAAAGGAATTTTGGGGCTCAGAGCCCAGAGTAATGAATCCAACCATAGAATGTAGCCACGAGTCTCACTTCGGACTCCGCTCACAAGTGAATCACACCAGCAACGACGGAAATATTACAACGGCTGATTAAGGAAATCAATGTGGCAATAAAGGCTACAGAATTTTCCCGAGATTAAATTTAGTAAAATATAAAGTACAGGTGAGGCACATGCTGTAGATAAATTGTGCATATAAATGTTATCGGCTTGATTACATGCCCTTCAAGTCCTTCCATCAACCACGCATCTGCTGTGTTTGAATAGTGTCGCACGCTGCAGACGGATGGTTAATAGTACACCCTATCTCGACTATGAAAATGAAATCCCAAGCTGCAAGTTAAAAGCCGATATAAGCAAACTGAAGCATAAGCTACTGATTAAGGCAGTGCAGGACCTTTTTTTTTAATAAGGCTAATGCAAGCTGTCTACGAATGCAGTTGCACAACTGCACATCTGATAATTGCGAATGCGAAAGCAGCAGAGCAAACTGTGAGCGAAAGGCCAATTTATGAAACAACTAAAAGACCAATGGTTTTCTCCATCATAAAAATAATTAGTTTTTTAGTGATAAGATCTACCTTTGATGTAACTTTTTTTTTTGCTTCAGTGAGTTATATTCTCTCTCAATTTAGAAATTTTTGTTTGATATCCAAAAAGTTTTGTTTGACAATTTTGACACAAATCTGATTCCATACATCTCTCCTTCACAGTCACAGGGTTCACTCTCTCTTGAGCAAACTGTGGCATTACACTCCGTGTGTATTGCCAAAGCAAATTCTTTTAAAGAAAACAAGCATTTGACACAGAGCTATACTGAAGTCTACAAGCCACTGAGCAGAAACTGAACATGAAAACAACTTCTGTCTTTCATTGTCTATCACTCTCTCCCCCCCTCTCTCTCTCGGTTCAGTTCAGTTCAGTTCTGTACGCAACATTGGCATGATTGTAGCAAAGACAATATTGTCCGAGTCTCAAGCAATGATAAGATAAAGAAGGTACAATTCATAAAATCAAGAAAATGGCAGAAAACAATATAACGTTACACTTGCTCTGTCCATTGATGAAACACTGGAAATGTGTGTTGAAGTTGTTGGTGTGTTTGTGTACGTATGTGCACGTGTGTGTATTGATGTTGCCTTGTGTTTGTTTGCGCACGCGTGTGTGTGTGTGTGTGTTTTGATGTTGTTGGCATGTGTTTGTGTGCAGGGTTTCCTGGACGCATCTGTCTAACACAGATGTGCAGTGTTGTGGTGTTTTGTGTTTTTGCTCTAACACAGATGTGCAGTGTTGTGATGTTTTGTGTTTTTGCTCTAACACTGATGTGCAGTGTTGTGGTGTTTTTGCTCTAACACTGATGTACAGTGTTGTGGTGTTTTGTGTTTTTGCTTTAACACTGATGTACAGTGTTGTGGTGTTTTGTGTTTTTGCTCTAACACTGATGTACAGTGTTGTGTTGTTTTGTGTTTTTGCTCTAACACTGATGTACAGTGTTGTGATGTTTTGTGTTTTTGCTCTAACACTGATGTGCAGTGTTGTGGTGTTTTTGCTCTAACACTGATGTGCAGTGTTGTGGTGTTTTTGCTCTAACACTGATGTACAGGGTTGTGGTGTTTTGTGTTTTTGCTCTAACACAGATGTGCAGTGTTGTGATGTTTTGTGTTTTTGCTCTAACACTGATGTGCAGTGTTGTGGTGTTTTTGCTCTAACACTGATGTACAGTGTTGTGGTGTTTTGTGTTTTTGCTTTAACACTGATGTACAGTGTTGTGGTGTTTTGTGTTTTTGCTCTAACACTGATGTACAGTGTTGTGGTGTTTTGTGTTTTGCTCTACACTGATGTACAGTGTTGTGGTTTTTTTGCTCTAACACTGATGTACAGTGTTGTGGTGTTTTTGCTCTAACACTGATGTACAGTGTTGTGGTGTTTGTGTTTTTGCTCTAACACTGATGTACAGTGTTGTGGTGTTTTGTGTTTTTGCTCTAACACTGATGTACAGTGTTGTGGTGTTTTGTGTTTTTGCTCTAACACTGATGTACAGTGTTGTGGTGTTTTGTGTTTTTGCTCTAACACTGATGTACAGTGTTGTGGTGTTTTGTACAGTGTTTTTTTGTGTTTTTGCTCTAACACTGATGTACAGTGTTGTGGTGTTTTGTGTTTTTGCTCTAACACTGATGTACAGTGTTGTGGTGTTTTGTGTTTTGCTCTAACACTGATGTACAGTGTTTGTTTTGTGTTTTTGCTCTAACACTGATGTACAGTGTTGTGGTGTTTTGTGTTTTTGCTCTAACACTGATGTACAGTGTTGTGGTGTTTTGTGTTTTTGCTCTAACACTGATGTACAGTGTTGTGTGTTTTGTGTTTTTGCTCTAACACTGATGTACAGTGTTGTGGTGTTTTGTGTTTTTGCTCTAACACTGATGTACAGTGTTGTGGTGTTTTGTGTTTTTGCTCTAACACTGATGTACAGTGTTGTGGTGTTTTGTGTTTTTGCTCTAACACTGATGTACAGTGTTGTGGTGTTTTGTGTTTTTGCTCTAACACTGATGTACAGTGTTGTGGTGTTTTGTGTTTTGCTCTAACACTGATGTACAGTGTTGTGGTGTTTTGTGTTTTTGCTCTAACACTGATGTACAGTGTTGTGGTGTTTTGTGTTTTTGCTTGATGTACAGTGTTGTGGTGTTTTTGTGTTTTTGCTCTAACACTGATGTACAGTGTTGTGGTGTTTTTGTTTTTGCTCTAACACTGATGTACAGTGTTGTGGTGTTTTGTGTTTTTGCTCTAACACTGATGTACAGTGTTGTGGTGTTTTTGCTCTAACACTGATGTACAGTGTTGTGGTGTTTTTGCTCTAACACTGATGTACAGTGTTGTGGTGTTTTGTGTTTTTGCTCTAACACTGATGTACAGTGTTGTGGTGTTTTGTGTTTTTGCTCTAACACTGATGTACAGTGTTGTGGTGTTTTGTGTTTTTGCTCTAACACTGATGTACAGTGTTGTGGTGTTTTGTGTTTTTGCTCTAACACTGATGTACAGTGTTGTGGTGTTTTGTGTTTTTGCTCTAACACAGATGTACAGTGTTGTGGTGTTTTGTGTTTTTGCTCTAACACTGATGTACAGTGTTGTGGTGTTTTGTGTTTTTGCTCTAACACTGATGTACAGTGTTGTGGTGTTTTGTGTTTTTGCTCTAACACTGATGTACAGTGTTGTGGTGTTTTGTGTTTTTGCTCTAACACTGATGTACAGTGTTGTGGTGTTTTGTGTTTTTGCTCTAACACTGATGTACAGTGTTGTGGTGTTTTGTGTTTTTGCTCTAACACTGATGTACAGTGTTGTGGTGTTTTGTGTTTTTTTGCTCTTATACTGATGTACAGTGTTGTGGTGTTTTGTGTTTTTGCTCTAACACTGATGTACAGTGTTGTGGTGTTTTGTGTTTTTGCTCTAACACTGATGTACAGTGTTGTGGTGTTTTGTGTTTTTGCTCTAACACTGATGTACAGTGTTGTGGTGTTTTGTGTTTTTGCTCTAACACTGATGTACAGTGTTGTGTGGTGTTTTGTGTTTTTGCTCTAACACTGATGTACAGTGTTGTGGTGTTTTGTGTTTTTGCTCTAACACTGATGTACAGTGTTGTTTTGTGTTTTGCTTTTTGCTCTAACACTGATGTACAGTGTTGTGGTGTTTTGTGTTTTTTGCTCTAACACTGATGTACAGTGTTGTGGTGTTTTGTGTTTTTGCTCTAACACTGATGTTTTTGTGGTGTTTTTACTGATGTACAGTGTTGTGGTGTTTTGTGTTTTGCTCTAACACTGATGTACAGTGTTGTGGTGTTTTGTGTTTTTGCTCTAACACTGATGTACAGTGTTGTGGTGTTTTGTGTTTTTTGCTCTAACACTGATGTACAGTGTTGTGGTGTTTTGTGTTTTTGCTCCAACACTGATGTACAGTGTTGTGGTGTTTTGTGTTTTTTGCTCTAACACTGATGTACAGTGTTGTGGTGTTTTGTGTTTTTGCTCTAACACTGATGTACAGTGTTGTGGTGTTTTGTGTTTTTGCTCTAACACTGATGTACAGTGTTGTGGTGTTTTGTGTTTTTTGCTCTAACACTGATGTACAGTGTTGTGGTTTTTTGTGTTTTTGCTCTAACACTGATGTACAGTGTTGTGGTGTTTTGTGTTTTTGCTCTAACACTGATGTACAGTGTTGTGGTGTTTTGTGTTTTTGCTCTAACACTGATGTACAGTGTTGTGGTGTTTTTGTGTTTTGCTCTAACACTGATGTACAGTGTTGTGGTGTTTTGTGTTTTTGCTCTAACACTGATGTACAGTGTTGTGGTGTTTTGTGTTTTTGCTCTTAACACTGATGTACAGTGTTGTGGTGTTTTGTGTTTTTGCTCTAACACTGATGTACAGTGTTGTGGTGTTTTGTGTTTTTGCTCTAACACTGATGTACAGTGTTGTGGTGTTTTGTGTTTTTGCTCTAACACTGATGTACAGTGTTGTGGTGTTTTGTGTTTTTTGCTCTAACACTGATGTACAGTGTTGTGGTGTTTTGTGTTTTTTGCTCTAACACTGATGTACAGTGTTGTGGTGTTTTGTGTTTTTGCTCTAACACTGATGTACAGTGTTGTGGTGTTTTGTGTTTTTGCTCTAACACTGATGTACAGTGTTGTGGTGTTTTGTGTTTTTGCTCTAACACTGATGTACAGTGTTGTGGTGTTTTGTGTTTTTGCTCTAACACTGATGTACAGTGTTGTGGTGTTTTGTGTTTTTGCTCTAACACTGATGTGCAGTGTTGTGGTGTTCGGTGTTCCAGCTCTGTGTGTAGTAAACCTTGCAGACTGTTGGAACCTGGGAAATCAATCTCTCACTCTCCGCGCATACCTCAGCTGTGTGTGTGTGTATATTTGTGCGTGCAGTGACTGTGAGGACTCTCAGAATGAGTCAGGGTTCCAGTACGTTCTATAGCTGCCGAACTGCAGGCTGTCCCCCGCCTCAAGGAGTGAGGCAAACTGTATTCTGGGATATCAGGAGGGGGAGGGCTGGTGATGAGTTTCCTGCTCCGAGATTCTCTCTTGTGTTCTTAGGCTCATGTACTATCTCTCTCTCTCTCTCTCTCTCTCTCTCTCTCTCTCTCTCTCTCTCTGCTGTGTTAGTTTAGGCTGAAATTGCTCTCTCTTCTCTCTCTCTCTGTGCTTCATTAGTCTCTGAGGAGCTCTATGGTCCCTTTGGCACCTGCCCGGCCCCTGTCGTCGTGGCGACAGCTCTGGCCTCACCTTCAGGCAGCTCGTGAGAGACGGACAGCAGGGTGCCCCATGTGCGGCAGTCATCAGGACGCTCGGCTCGCAGTTTTGACTCCTTGGCAACATGCTAGCGCTCAGTGCTTACATTTTATCCTTAGAGCACAGTAATGCATACCAATTAGTAGATGTTGTCCTGAATTATTCTTCCGTCTGGCGTGCAGCAAGCATCAGTTTTCAGGAGCCAGTGATCCTAAGATGGGAGCCCCGTGGAGCCCAGTGCTGTGTTCTCGTGTCCTTGAACAATTTTCTTAAAAGAGCTGTGTCGCAATTACTGCGCATGCTCGGAACTTATAGCATTATTAGCCGAATAAGGACACCGAATTAATTGAATCTGCTCGACTGCATGTCATAATCTGATTCCATCGTTGCTGATCCGTTTTCGTTTTCCATTGTTTTTATATATTTTAGTTCCTATGGCATTATGCTTTTTATATTAATGAGTTTTCTATAGAAATTCGTTGACTCAAAGTGCTATTTTAGCCCTCTAGCCAAAGGATACGAAACAAAACAAAATGACTGGTTGTTTTGCGAGGGCATCCGGCTTGTTTTTTTTCCAGATTTTGTTGAGCAAATGCTAGTACTCTGGTGAAAGTTTGGGGAATTATCCTGTGCAAACGGAGAGCAAATAATCTGGACTTCATGTCACCCGAAGACGTAGCTTACGCATCTAAAGTCAATATGTGGTTGGAATTCGACTGTCAAACACTGTGGCCAAAACAAAACGCAGACACTTACTGCTAAAGCGGTGCCCTGGTCTGCCCAAGCGCTCATTTTTGCAGTTTTCCGACTGAAATCCTTGGTGAAGTCTCTTGTTAAACTGTGATCAATACAAGCTGGTGATTTCCACATGCACTCGTGGCCTTGTTTACTCATTTGCATCTGTCAAACCTGAGCATGCGCAGTAATTGTGACACAGCTCCTTCAATTAAAAAAATAAAAATAAAAGAAATTACCTATGGTGAAAATGGATCACCCTTTACAGTACGGGAGTTAACGTGATTAGAATGCTCCGTGATGCAGTAATGACTACTGATGATTGAAAGTAACGGAGTTCTGGAGCACGGTTTTAGAATCTGTAAGAAATCCGCTGATCTAAGGTTTGAAGGGTCAACACTATAAGCCATGTTTGCAGCAGAGAAATGCTTATATGGGTCTGAAGTTGTCTACTCGTGGCAGCAGGATCAATAATTGACCCCAGATCAGTGACTGTGTCCTGTGCATCATTTGTTTGTTACAGAGAGCAGTGATACATCATTGACCCTGGATCAGTTGCAGTGTCCCGATCGGTTTCACATTATTGCTTTGTAAGTGTAGGCTGTGTATGCGAGTGTGTGTGCCTGTGTGCGTGTGTATGGATGTGTATGCCTGTGCATGTGTATGCCTGTGTGCTTGAAATCTCAAAAGCTATCCTGTGGTGGATGATGATGTTGCTGTGCTAAAAGAACGACTGCGGCTGTCCTCAGTCCCTGTTTTTTTCTGAGGCATTTATCATTAAATTTGGCCTTCAACAAGTAAAATTTATGCTCGCTTGGATGCAGGTTAGAGGGTTGACTGGGCCATTGTACAACATCCCACTTTGTTGCCTGAGAAAAGTTTTGAGTTGCTTTCGCTGTGTATTTGTGTCAACATTGCACACTGTGGAATGCCACATCAATCAATTCTGAAGCTTTTGCCTGGATCTGAGCAGAGCATGTAGCGCTTCATAATTCAGAATTTTTATGTCTCCCCCAGAGGGCGAGGGGAGATGTTGTTTTAGGCTCGGTTCCCGTTCACGTTCGCGTTTGCGTTCACGTTCGCGTTCCCACTTTTTTTCTGGAGCGTAACTCCAAATCCGTTTGCATGATCTTAACAAAATTTTTCATACTCACTGCTCAGGTCCTGAAGTGGTGCCTTTTGGTCTATGCTTTTGTTTTGATAAAATGCCATCGGTGAAGCTAATGTAAGTTGTATGCTATTGTTGTAGTACCATCTTAAGATTCACCTTATTGGTTAAATGAGGTGCTTAGTATATGGCCATCTGCCCACAACTGACCACAAATAATCACACATGCGAGAAAGCTAGACTCCAAGAACTGTCAACCAAGATTACCGATCACAACAAAAGAGCTTATTATACAAATGACGGTAACTTCTTTTGAATTAGGGCAGTTTCTGTCTGGGTGTCAATTTGAACTTCGTAGCCATTTCGTCTTCAGCAGTTTTCAGGGATTCTGAAAATAAAGTGCATCACAGTGAGGGAAATGAACTTCCTTACAGTAAATTAGTAACATCTGTTCTCTGTTATGCAAAAAGGAATGCAGGATGATGCCACCATAAACTTACTTGTGATGTGCTTCTTACGATGGTTAAATGTATCGGCACAGGACCGCTGTAGACTTTCAAAGCGTGACAAATACACTTTTTTGTGATGGAAACAGATTCAGTCATCTTCTTTGAATATGACATTGCACCGCCAAGTCAAAAGTTGTCTGTCGGCTGGTTTAAGGTCACCGAATGAAATTTGTCCTGTCTTCTCTGCAGTATGTATGTTGTTGCATTCCTCATCCAAGGAAATCCCAATTTTGCACCTGTCAGAAGCCATGCTGAAGCTTCAGTGAATTCATTAATTAGCTACCCTATTGTTTTAACCAGAGTGATGCAATACCCATGGAAGATGATGCAATATACGGGCGATCTGATGCAATACGCATGGAAGATGATGCAATTCCTGGGAGATCCTAAGGAGGGAATGCAACATCATGTCAGATGTCAGATTATCTTCAGAAATGGTGGAACTTGAGTTTATGAGTAGGCACTGTCTATTTAAAACTTCTAGTTGAAGAACAAAGGGTATAAATAAAGGATTTTTTTTTACCCCAAAACGCCTGTATTTAATAACATGATTAAATAGTGAAGGAGATGAGAAAACAAGTTGTAATTCTGAACAAATAAAGTCAAGATATATACATTTATGTGGAACAAGTTTCATTACCATGGGTAACAGCCCACATGGTGAACTTGCCAATTCAAAATTGGCAAAAAAGTGACTTTTTCAGCTAGGACCCTTTTCAGGGTCTCCTAACTATACTCTTATGCCTTGGGTGCCGTCAATCTTCCTTGTACAGGCAGAACTGTCCTCAAATAGAAGGAATCCAGTACAATTTAGCCTCTGTAAGGGATCCTGGCCTCATAGGGGGCCCTTGAAAACTGAATTGTTGATTTCCACCCATAAAAATTTCATATTTGAGAGGCCAATATCTTGAAAATGAAAAGAGATAGATAAATTTTGACAAGAGATTTTGAAAGCCTGCACCCAAATTACCCTCAATAGCAATTTTCAGCCCATACCTATGATTTGTTCCAAAGATATTTGCCTCCAAAATCCCTATAAATTAACGTTCGCTATTCGCTTGGGGCATGGCCCCCTGATTTTGGGGCAGTTTGGGGGGTGCATATTTCGGAAACCCCTTGGAGTAGCAGCCTAAAATTTAGCATGTGTTCATTATGAATATCGAGGTACTCCCAAAATAAGTTTGAGCCAAATCTGAGTGGGTGACCATGGAAGCTTCTTGTACTTTGGTTGAGTTCATATGGACTGACCCCACAGTGCTCACTATCCGTGATGTGAAATTCCATCGAATAAAAGCATTTCTGGGCAACTTTGAACAGCCTGCAGACTCAAGAAAAGACGTCCGCTTTGTGGATTTTGAAAACAATGTGGCAAACCCAGAGAGTGATGCAAAAAACATTCTGCTCTCAGGCAAGCATTTAGCCCCCTGAGCCACACCAGATTCAGTCTGTGTGCATAGCAATGCACAAACACTGCACTGGGGGCTAATGATTTAACTTTGGCCTACAGACCATTGAGAGCTGAAGCCATGACAGCAGCCCCATCGTAGGTTTGTGCCACAAGTTTCTCCCTAAAATTATGGCCCTGCATGTTCTCATTCAAGACTTAAAAAACAGACTGAGCATCTCGCCCCCCAGAAACATCATAAAAATCCAATAAAGACTCCTGAATTTTATCTGCACTATCCACATAGCGAACAATGACAGAGAGTTGGGCACAGCAAGATACATCAGTTGTTTCATCCACCTGCCATGCAAAAAAAGGGAGCAGCCTGAATTTCATCTTTGATCAATTCCGCCAATTAGTAAACCTATGGGTGGAATTTTCAAAATAGTGCTACACATCTCTGTAATACATCATTTTAAAGGTTTATAGCCCTATTATTCAAAACCAATGAGTAAACCTGAGTGGAAGATGTATATTTATATAAATATCAGTGTTTTTGTAAGGTGGAATAGAGGAGTCTGGATATCCCTGATTGATGCGTATTTAAATGATTGTTTTTTTTTCTATCCAAGATTATCATTGTTGCAAATTTTTGTTGGAGTGATTTTTACGTAAGGCCCTAGTATTTATTGCATTGATAAAAAATCAGTTCGATTTAAAATAAAAAATTAATTTGCATACTAAGTATACACACTTTTCACATGTACGTCCGACACCAAAAATGATTCTTTATAACTGTCCCATCAATATGCACTGTCAAACTAACTTGATATCCTGGATTAAATGTGTATATAATGTCTTTAATATAATGTACTAGTTTATATTCATCAGGTATTTACAACATGCTGGGAATACTGGTATCAAATTTTGTACGTCCGACACCACAGTTTCCAACAGTTTAAAGCTCATGGACACTGTAATTGGTAACAAGAATGGTCATTCCTTTCAAATGTGTCCAAATTGTTGGTTATAAATCATGGCATATGAACATCTGGTAGCTATGTGGAACTCTAGGTCATTCAGGGCTTCGCGGCGCGTCCTCTGATCGCGTATCGCTACTCGGCTGGATTGCGCTACGGTAGTCAAAATGGGTGTATTGCTTTTTCTGGTACACGTTTTGCTCGCGTCCTTGTTGGGAAGTCTTATTTGGCGCACAAGTGCCATTTTGAATTTTTCGATTTGATAAACGGGAACCAACTGAATTTTTCACGCAAACATTTTGAGTTTGTGCTCACGAAAGCAACGATCCTTTTATTGAATGGAAGTAAAATAATCATTGAAACCTGTAATATATTCATTTTTATATATTTCCCCATCAGTGTGCTGAATGTGAGCGATTGATAGATCAATTAGTGAGTGACGTTCGAGTCTCATCACAGCACTCCTTTCTATGCTTCGTTTATCCAGAAGTAAAAATGCGGTTTTGCTGACTTAGGGTGCGCATGCTAAGGCTGCTCATGTAAAAATAAAACTCTGTCTACTACCAGTGGCATTACCAAAATGCAGGTGAACACTCAACCCATTTGCAAGTGAGAATCGGGCATTGATTGAATTAATGAGCAAAGTGGTATGTATTCAATAGGGCAAACTGAATATTTGATACCAGTTGTGTTTAATTCCCGCAATGTTTCTAATTTGTTGAGTTACCTTACTTATTAGCCAACTTGCCAAGGTTTGAAGTTGTTTTGTTCATTATATGGGGATCGAGTTGGCTTAAAATTACACTTAGACCCTGTACGTCCGACACCAAAAAAGGTTTTTTACGTTTTTTTTTAGTCACCTACTCATAAACCCACTTGCAGGGGTTTGAATGTGGTTTTTTGTTCATTAAGATATGATAAAGTTTAAAATATGTTTGTTGGAGACGAGGATCCAGTTGATGTAAAATTACCTTCTGACCTTGTACGTCCGACACCAAAAATGGTTTGATATGTTACTTTTTTAGTAACCTTACTCATAAATGTTCCTGTAGAGGTTTGAAGTTGTGGTATTTTGTTCATTTTATACGATAAAGTTTAAAATACATTTGTTAGAGATGACGATTCAGTTGGATTTTAAATTGCATTCAGACACCGTACGTCCAACACCAAAAATGTACGTCTGACACTGTGTTTAGTGGTACGTTACATGCTCATGATAAAACATATGGATTCCTTTATATAATCTTGATTTACTGTACTGTCTTGGGGAATCAGTCATGGATTAATAATTGGAAAAAGTTTAAACACTTCACAGGGATCCTAAAACAAATCATGTACATGTCATTAAAGCCATTTGTCTGAGTACGTCCGACACCAAGGTATTTTGGAGCAACATCTCCTACACTGTGATGAGGAGCTACACCCCTGCACACCAGATGATTGCCATAACCAGGATGTGTAATCTGCCCAAATGACTGCTATCTCCTCACTTAACTGTGCTCTTAATTGACCTATGAAGTGTCTGAAATGTACGTCCGACACCACGGAACTGCCCAGTGGCTGCAAGAGCAGAGATCAAGTCATTTTGGATAGAATGGGACATACCAGAAAACACAGCGAATGACTGGAATTGTCTGGCCAGGACAGAGTCATATTTAGCTAATGTTTCTGTAAACTCCCTCTAATTCTCCTTGTTGGATGATTCACTACTCTCATCATGCCGCCTAAATGACAGCTCCTGACGGCCAAACACGGAAGTCACATCAATGAGGTGGTTCAGGAAGGCCCTGTTTTGTTTGACTGTTTCATTATGTTTTTGCCACTTGAATGCGAGCACCTTAACTGATCGCATGCTCAACCTTGACTCTGGCCAGGCAACGTAACCTTGCTCATGCACTAACACGTTCATTGCTCTTTTCATGCCTTTTAAACACCCTGTCAAAGTTAGACAGATCCCCAAAACCCACTTTTGATCTGACAACACATCCCTGAGATGGTTTTATCTAGAGGCATGGCCAACAATACACTTCCAATCAGCCAGCTTCCTTTGTCATGTCCGGAGAGCTGAAAAGACCTGTTACTTTTCCCTGTCTTTTGTGCCAAATCAATCTTGGGTGTTGATCTGCCCTGCTGTTTAATCCTAAGTTTCTCCTTGTAAGGAAGACTATCAAATGGCTTCCCCAAAATCAGGTCAACCCCCCCCCGAACTATATTAAACTTGAACGAGGAAATGTGAGAATCAAGTTAAACTGAAACAAGGAAATGCTATAATTGTATTTTATTTACAGTGTGCGACATGTATAATGGAAATTGGCTATATCGCCAAACAAAGACCAAGAAATGAGCTATATAGTTTGTCTCTCGACTTTTCTTGCAGACTCCGAGACAATGAGACAATGAGACTGAACTGGAGAATGCTCCGGTGCCGGGGCATAGTTTAAAATTGCTGTCAATGAAAAAGGGATTCAATCTATTGACAGATCCTCCAATCATCATGCAGAAGTCCAGCGTCCAGACCCGCCCACTGCTCCATTGACTCCAAGGCTGTATTCCAAAAGCTAGGGTTGTTGACTTCAAAGTGGACATAATGAGGACCACGCCCACCGAAGCCATATTGAAGGGCATTCAGATCGAAAGTGTGCAAAACTCATCCCTTTAAAGGGCCCTACAAAGCGGCCCTTTCCGAAGTGAAAAAGCGATGGTCACTTTGTTCCCACAATGCCTCGTGGGAACCCGAGCCTCGTGACGTGTGTGATTCAACATCATTCAAGAAAATGACAACAACGGTGGCTATTAGCTAGCTAGCGCACAGAAAGCGGACGAACCTAGCTTGATGGCTTACTACAGTGGACTGACTAACACTAGTTACGTCGTTTTTTTTTTTTTAATCCGTGGCTATCTGTTACATTATGAAAGCTATGCGGTTGGCTATAAAGCTACTGCGAAACTGATACATGGCCAGCGAAAGCAGTTCTCCCGTGAACTGGCTGCGGTCAAGTACATTTTCTCAAGCAGAAAGCAGCAGCCGCAAAATATGTCGAAGGACATTCCAAACGACCGTTACTTGAAAACCCGACTCCCTGCTGCCCTTCAGAGTTTGCACTACAAAGGGAAGTGACTTCACAGGGTGTAGGGCGCAGGGATTAGCCCTATGGAATGAAATACAGGCCAAGAGACGCTGAGCATCCGTGGGAGCAGTGGCGTGCACAGACATTTTGGGGGGCAGGTGCTCAGTGAAAAATAACGGCACTTCTGTGTTTCCCACAGATGATGAAGCAATGTGTGGTAGCAGACCAGGGGGGGTAAATGCTTTTTATTTTGTGTAGGGGGTACGCTTTTAATCGTCAAGAATTTATCGATGATCACGTCAACATGGGCCACATACAATGTGCCAAAACGAACTTTCAAAAAGGGCACTTGCCTGGTCCACAGGGCAAAGAGCAGGTGCTATAGCACCACCTAGAGTGTGCATCATTATCTGTGCACGCCTATGCGTGGGAGGGACAAAATCACAACTTTTATCCAATGACCGTCGAGTTTCGCTGCAGTGGGAAAAAAAGTGTCTCATAGCAGTCCAGAGACAATGAGCTTCAACAGGTTTAATGCACTATGACGCGATGGGAATGCATGAGAAGAAAATCGCGTCAGTCGACCTGCGATAAGCAGCTAATTCCAAACAAACTCGTCTTAGAGTTGAATGTGTTCTGATGCATTTTTAGTCAGTGAAATATAAACACAACAGTACATATTTGACCATTTATTTGTTTGATATTTTAGAGGAAGCTGAGCTTCCCTTGCTAGTCTTAGAGTAATTGCCACTGATGCCCATGCCAAAACACTACCTTCACCATTCTTTGTAGATGAGCTGGTGTGTTTTGGGTCACGTGCAGATCCTTCCCTTCTCTATTCTGGTCATTTTAATACAAATTGATCTTTCTCTGTTTTCAAGATGATCTTGTGACAGAATTGTTCAAGGTTTTTGTGCTTTTTGGCAAACTAATCCGCTCATTTGATTTTTGAGGATTAGAAATGCTTAACATCTTGGTAAACCCTCCGTATTTACTTTTCGAAAATCTTTTCTTGATTGTTGACTTTGACGCTGATACAACTCCGGAAGGGTGTTCATAATCTGGCCTTCTGGTGTGAAGGGGGTTTTCTTCACCCAGAGGGAACGCTCCTGGCATAACATAACATAACATAACATAACATGAATGGCGAGAACAGGCCGTTCAGCCCAACTAGGCTTGCCAGTTTCTTTGTACTATCGTGAATATATCACTTCAGATACTCAATGACTCAATGGTATCTAACTTTAAGTCAAGCCTGCCCTTGAAAACTCCCAAGGTCTCTGCCTCAACAATATGGTCAGGCAAGCTGTTCCACACCGAAATTACTCTTTGGGTGAAGAAATATTTCCGAATATCAGTGCTAAATTTACCTTTGGGCAGCTTCCATTTGTGACCCCGAGTTCTACTAACAACACTTGGTTGAAGGAATCCTACATAATTCACTTTGTTAATCCCTTTAACATATTTAAAGACCTCAATCAGATCACCCCGTAGTCTCCTTTTCCTAAGACTAAAGAGATTAAGGATCTTCAGCCTCTTCTCATAGCTTTCATCTTTTAATACCCGGAATTAGCTTCGTGGCTCTTCTCTGAACTTTCTCTAAAGCCTCTGTCTTTCTTAAAGTATGGTCCCCAGAACTGTACACAATACTCTAGATGTGGTCTGACAAATGTGTTGTACAAAAGAAGCATCACCTCCTTGGATTTGAACTCAATACTTTTGGCAATGTATCCCAGCATCCGATTGGCTTTTTTAACTGCTACAGCACAATGGCTAGAGCCTGTGAGGGTTTGGTCAACAATCACTCCTAGATCTTTCTCTTGTGGAGCACATTCCAGTTTAAAACCTCCCATGAAGTAATCCCGTCTAATGTTTTTATTACCTATATGTACTACTTTACATTTCGCTACATTAAATTTCATTTGCCACATTTCTGCCCAATTCTGGATTCTATCCAAATCATCCTGAATCACTTTAGTGGACTCTAAACTATTTGCCAAACCTCCCAATTTAGTATCATCTGCAAATTTCACTAATCTGCTCTCAATATTCCTATCAAGGTCATTAATGTAGATGAGGAACAGCAGGGGTCCCAACACCGATCCCTGGGGGACGCCACTCCCCATCATACCTAGCTCAGATGAGATACCACTGACCACCACTCTTTGTGTTCTGTCCTGCAATCAGTTTTGAATCCACTTCAGAATACCTCCTGTAACTCCAATGGAGCTCATTTTAAAAATTAGTCTCTTATGCGGTACTGTGTCAAATGCTTTCTGAAAATCCAAATATATGATGTCATAAGCCCTGCTCTGGTCATAAGTCTTGGTGGCCTCTTCAAAAAATTCCAGAAGGTTTGTTAGGCATGACCTTCCTTTACGGAAACCATGTTGGCTATCCCTCAAGATATTGTTACGTTCAAGAAATAAGTCTAGCTCATCTTTTATGATAGATTCCAATATTTTTGCACGCAATGCAAGTTAAACTGACTGGCCTGTAATTACCTGGCTCAGTCACGGTCCCCTTTTATATATATTGGTATTATATTACCCTGTTTCCAATCATTTGGTATTTCTCCAGTTTCTAAAGACCGTCTAAAGATGGCGGATAGCGGCTTAAAGATGATCTCACTAACTTCCCTGAGCACTCTAGGATATAAGCATCAGGACCCGCCGCCTTATCTGCCTTTAGTTTATGCAACTTGTCTAATACTACGTTATCCCTAATTTCCGCTAAATAATCTTGAGCATTGGACATGCCCTCTGGCCGAATAAAGACCCGCTCTAAGGTAAAATTCTCAACAAAGTAACCGTTTAAGGTGTCCGCAATATCGTTGTTATTATATAGCAGCGATCCATTTTTATTCTTTATGCACTTAACCTGCTCTTTGACTTTCCTTTTTCTACAGTACTGAAAAGAAGCGCTTAGGGTTAGTTTTTTGCCCCTCTGCAATTTGTCTTTCATACAGTCTTCTAGCATTCCTCAACTCTTTTTTTTGACCACAGCCCGCATTTTACAGTATTCGGCCTTAGTAATCTCATTGTTATCCTCTATGTACATCTTATAAAGATTCCTCTTTTCCCTCAAACTCCTCTGAATAGCTGCGGTCATCCACTGAGGATTCTGCTTTTTCAGCTTACTTTTGGACACCTTTGGAATGAATTTGCATTGTGAATCAAGTAAAACCCCTTAAATCTTTCCCACATCTCAGTTACAGACTCACAGTCCAGGAGTGTCTCCCATTTTATTTCACTTAGATATGAGCGCATCCTGTCAAAGTTTGCTCGCCTAAAATTGAAAATTTTTGTTTTTGAATACACCTTTTTAACTTCCCATGAAACCTCAAAATTAATAGTAGAGTGATCACTTGACCCAAGTGGCTCCCGTACCTCAACATTGCTAATTCTACCTGGGTCATTACAGAGCACTAAGTCTAAAATTGCCTTTCTCTTGTAGGTTTATTAACATACTGCACCAAAAAATTATCATTTATGACATCTAGAAATTCTTCCTCCCCCCTCCCCTGTCCTTTCACCTTTTCCCAATCAATACCAGGATAATTTAAGTTGTTGTTCACTGTGGTCTTCTGGGCCTTTTGGTGGTCCTGTGCTCACCAGTGCATTCTTTCTTTTTAAGAATGCACTGAATAGTTGATTTGACCTAATGTTTTTGCTTGGCCGTTTTTCTAATGGGCTTCGTTTTGACTTTTCAGCTTTAATGGTGGCTTACTTGGCTGCCAGTGACTGCTCTTTTGACTTCATTTTGCAGGTAACCAAGAACTGATTCCAATGGAAAATTCAGTCTTTGAGTCAACTTCATTGATTTTATCTGCTTACTTGAGGGAATGGCACAAGTCTGGTCAGGTAGAAGCTGAGCTGGCGGTTGTCCCGTTACATTTGGTCTGTTAGAAAGGGATGGGGAGGTAGATATAAAAAGTGCTGTAATTTCTGCTCCCCTCAACCCATTTGGATGAGAATACCCTGATATTAAACCAGAAAGTGCACACTTTGAGCTCCTATTCAGTATCCGATTTCAGCTCTTGTATGCTGTGGAAGGCGGGGAAAATAACAGTGACTTTGTCGGTGTCCAAATGATTAAGGACCTGACTGTGTATAGAGAGAGGAGTGAACTGCCTGCAAAGATGGCTGTAGAATCCAGGCAAGCTTCTCCTATAGAGATGGTGCTGTGGCAGTCAACATGTATCTGTGGTGCTTAAAATTGTACCCTTGTGTTTCTGTGGATGTGTCCAGGACAGATCGATGGCAATCAGGGGGACATGGGGCTTGTTTTTGCTGACCCCTGTGAGCTTGTGTGTTTGTGTCACTGATTACACACATTAGTGTCTGCATGTGTGTCTGTGTCTCAGTATTTGTCTTTTAGTGTCTGTGTGTGTTTGTGAGAACCTTTCAAACTTCGGTGTGTGATAAATATGGCTTTGTTTCCTAGTGATTTTTAGCTGAACTGCTCGATTGCAAATCAGGAAGAGGCTGGGACTGTAGTTTTCATAGGATTTGCTTCATTTGCTGTGTGAAAGTCTGTAAGTCTGTTTGGCACACACGTGCACATTCTAGACAGATCACACATGCATGCACACATGCATACACACACAGTCACACACACACACACGAGCACTATCTCTTATGGTTTGGCCACATCGAGCAGAAACAATATCACATTGCATCGCCCACGTTGATGCATTAACGGGCAACCTTCCCTCACGAGCCTTTTGGAGATAGATTGATTCATTTGGTGCTAGAGGCGATATCGTGTTGTATGCAATCACGTTCGGTGTGACTTTACCTTCATTCCCACCCACAGAGATACACTTATGCGTGCTGAAATAGTGCCGGCTGAATCGCAGCATTCTGTGTCTCTCGTGTTCCTGTTTATCTCTGGATGTTCTCCTTCTAATGCCCCCCTCTGGAGTGAGATTTGTGCTTTATTATGGGCACAGAGGGGGCTTTTGCGGGGGCAGATGGGGGGTGGGGGGCGTCTGTCTGTGTCCGGACCCCTGGAGGCCTGGCAGCATCCACAGCCCAGCCCTCACATCTGTTTTCATTACCCATAATCCTCCCTCACGATGCTGAGGGGCAGAGAGATTGGTCAAGCCTGTGTGTTCCAGTGGTAGGCATGTGTGCCTCTGTCTTTGAAACCCCCCCCCCCCTCCTCCCCTGCAGTCTGAGTCTGAGGCCTGATCTGATGCGTGAGAGTAACTCAGTGTAATCAGCAGTACGGAGACGCGCATCTCTGAAACCCCCCCGATGCGATGCCCTGTCTGCTCCACTTCTGCTCCCCCTCTCCTGTCTGCTGTTTCTAATGCTCTCTTTATACCCTTATGAGACTCTTAAAGATCAGGTGAGATCAGATGTACTTTACTTAACCCATCCTGTCTGCTCTGGTGCCACAGTGGGCGACCTCAGTGCAGAGCCTGGGAAATAATGCCAGGTCTGAGAACAGTGCCTTGGTCACGGGCGAGGGCAGGGGTTTACGGAACCTGTACGCATGTGTCTGTCTGTGCAGGGGGTCAACATCACAAAAACTTATATCTTTCTGTTGGTTTGCTAAATATTTCCCATAAAATCTTAGTATCAAAAATCCAAACCTCAAAAATGTAAATTTCAGGAATGGGTCTCAGCAGTACATCTGAAGTCCACACTGGAGTAATCTCTGGGAGGCACACGTTCCTTAGAGCCAGGATGAGATAAATAATATAAGGTAACATGCACTTCATTGAATCTGTGGGGTCATTTGTACCCTGTATTTGACCCATCCTTGCAGTGCAGCATCCTGGGGCCAACTCCAGTTTGAAGGCGAGATCCTGGAGAACCCAGGGAGAACACACAAACTACATACAGAGAGGTTCTGGTCGGCCAGAACTCAGACCTGGAACCTCCTTGTTGCGAGGCAGCAGTGCAATGGGAATGGGACGGCTGTGTTTGCCTCACGAGGTGTGTGTGTGTGTGTTTTCTGCTCTCAGAGCTCGACGCAGGAGATCGGCGAGGAGGTAGAGGATGGCGCGGTCTACACCATCACCCTGCGGCGTGTGCAGCTGCACCACCACGCGGCGGCCACTAAGGGGCAGCGCTGGCTGGGAGCGGAGTCCGACTCGGCCCTCAGCCTGTACGAGACCTGCAAGGTACGCACCATAAAGGCTGGGACGCTGGAGAAGCTGGTGGAGTACATGCTGTCGGCGTTTCGGGGGAACGACTCCACCTACGTCACCATCTTCCTCTGCACCTACCGCTCCTTCGCCACCACCAAACAGGTGCTGGACCTGCTGCTCAACAGGTGAGATGGAGTGGGCAGGGCTTAGAGGCCAGGTCAGAGCTTACAGGTGGGATGGGCGGGACTTTGAGGTGTGGCTAGAGCTGAGAGGTGGGCCAAAGTGTGCCATCAGTTATTCACTTTAGAAAGTTACATGCTTTCATGTGTCTGCAGTATACTGCATTCCTATGGTTTATATCGCTCATCTAAAGTATTATTATTGGGTCATTCCATGTCAAATCATCCAGATTTTGAGAAATTTTCCAGATCACCTCCTCAAAAATTTTTTGAAAAAATTCACAAGTAAATATTCACACAAAATAAAAAAAATGCCAAATATTAGGCCAGTATCTCAAATAGATTTCAAGTTATAGCTCTTCAAAATTTGAATAATATTATAAGTTTTTTGGTGAACCCATTTTCAGCTAACTTTGGCAACTTATCGCTCCAAATTGATTGCTTATACAAGGCTGAAATTGGGTATACTAACCATATTTATGCCCTAGAATCTGAAAATGGCCTTAGATTCTGTGTATCTTGATCCACTTTTGTAGGCAAAGCCTCAAAATCAGCCGAAAACACAAAACGCCCGAAAACGAGACCACATTTTATGACCTGTAACTCAGGAACTAAGTAAGATAAAAGGCTAGAATTCATTTTTTATGATTTCATGATATATCTCTCTGTGAAAATGCAGTAATCCAAGTAATATCATTTGTAGAAGTTTTTTAATGAAATAATTTCTAAGTAAATTTTTCCGGTTTTGCCCCAAAATGCCCTTATTTGAGGCAAAAAATGACCATGTCACCAGTTATTCATCTCTCTGAAATTTTTACTGTGCAATCTTATAAAAGTGAACAGTGTCTGACAAAAATATCAGAATGATGTTCAGTTTACTTTTTTTGTTATGAATTTTTAAAATATGTTCCGAAATTGTGTATTTTTTCGTTGACTAAACGGGTACAGGCCTGCTGCAAGTGCTGTTGTGTACTAAATATAAAACAAAACATTGATTAAAAATATTTTAGAACATGATCCACCATCTAAAAGTACAATACACGAAAGAGGTCTTGCAAGAATATTTAGGTGTTTGCTAGATTCCACAGATTTATTCCTCAATTTCATTGGTTTCATTGTTTTTATTGGGGATGACTGTTTGGGGATGACATCAGTGCCTGAAACATGCCATGACTTGACATCACAGGCTTCCGAAGTAATCCTAAATGAGCCCAAACTTGTATTACTGAATTGCGCAATAATAGTTCACTATAAAAGGGGGCAGTCCCACTTGGGGATTATTAGATCATCATGAGCACTGAAATGGAGGGGAGTAATTTACTTTGGTGCAGTATTGGAATCCATTTGGTTGATGCATGTCATTCAAGGAAATTTACAAGAAAAACTGGACTATTGGGACTAGATACTTTTTCAAGTGAGGATACTGCCTTAATGCAGTGGCGATTTGGTGTTCCGCAGATTGATTTTGTGTGTTATCATTATGAGAAAATGTTTTTAACTTGCTACGAGAAGAATCAAAGGTACTGTGCAGATCCCAGAAACATTCAGCACAAAAAAGCAGCAGGCCTATACCCGTTTATGTAATGAAAATTTTGGAACAATTTAAAAATTCATAACAAAAAAAGTAAGCTGAACATCATTCTAATTTTTTTGTCACACATTGTTCACATTTATAAGGTTGCACTGTAAAAATTTCAGAGAGATGAATAACTGGTGACATGGTCATTTTTTGCCCCAAAAAAGGGCATTTTGGGGCAAAACCGGAAAAATTTACTTAGAAATTATTTCATTAAAAAACTTCTACAGATGATATTACTTGGATTACAGCATTTTTTACAGAGATATATATATAATAAAATCATAAAAAAATTAATTCTAGCCTTGTATCTTACTTAGTTCCTGAGTTACAGGTCATAAAATGTGGTCTCGTTTTTGGGCATTTTGTGTTTTCGGCTGATTTTGAGGCTTTGCCAAAGTTGGCTGAAAATGGGTCCGCCAAAAAACTTAAAATATTATTCAAATTTCAAAGGGCTATAATTTGAAAACTATTTGAGATACTGGCCTAACATTTGTCTTTTTTTTGTGTGAATATTCACACGTGAATTTTTTCAAAGAAATTTGAGGAGGTGACCTGGCACCCCCTGGATGATTTGACGTGGAATGACCCTATTACTCTGTCTTTACATGGAAACTTACTGCTGTTTCTGTGCTGTTTTATCTTCTCCAACAAAATATGGAATTTATCCAAGTATAGAGAAAGACAAACTGTTTTTGATAATGGATTTCGCTCTAGCTACCAGATTATGTCTGTGCTATATTCACAGCCTTGTGATGAGGTGAAGTATTGGCTGATTGACTGATTGTCCCTCCGTCCTGCAGGTATGCTAAGTTGCAGCACCTGTCCTGTGCCGAGGGCCCCAGGCTGACGCACGATGATCGCACGGAGCTCAAGAAGTGAGTCGCTTGCTTACCTGGGCACTTAAACACCTGTACAAACTACAGCAACATGGAGTAAAACTTGGACATCTCCAAAAAGTATGGGACTCCGATCCATGCAGGGAGAGCGGTTTCAGGATTCAGTCCGCTCTATTACTCAGCAAGTGCTGTGATCAACCTTCCTGACCCATTGACCAGCGCATCTGGAATGTTCCGCATAGCTGACTGTACCTGCACTACTGCGCATTCTTCTTATTTTGGTGTATGTTCTGTGCATGTTGGCAATGCATTGTGTTCTATTATCACACCTTTCTGCTCTTCCCAGTGCGATCTCGTCCATCCTGGGGGCATGGCTGGATCAGTACTCCGAGGATTTCTGGAACCCTCCGGAACACTGCTGCCTGAGGCGGCTCATCTCCTACCTGCACCAGAACTTCCCCGGATCGGACCTGGAGCGCCGAGCGTGCAACCTGCTGGCGCAGTTCCACCTGCGGCACCACCACCTGGAGCGGGAGGGTGAGCGCAGTTCTGACCAATCACAACAAGCTGCTGGCCCAATATCAGCACATCACAGCCAATCACCGTGTTCTGCTGCTGTCTTCCGGTATTAGCATATCACAGCTAATCAGTATGCTGCTGCCCAACCACAAAAATATCACAACCAGTCACAATGTGCTGCTGCCCAGTATCAGCCCATAGCCAATCAAAGAGTGCTGCCACCAAGTTTAGGCACATCACAGCCAATGACACGTCAGCACACCATACTCTCTCCCAATCACCATGCACCAGACCATCTCATGCCGACTCCTGCCAATGTGCTCTTCAGCAGGTGCATCTCTGCTTGGAGAAAGGAGATCCTGTGTGTTTCTGATCCTAATTTGGCTCACATGACTCAACAAATTAGCAGCACAATGTAGAACTTCTGTGGTAGGGAGGATTTTAGGATCTACATGATGGAATATCTTCTGGAGTTAGACGCGAAGGAATCTTATTTAGGACAATGTCTTGTGGTTGAATCATGATGTCATAAACTTTCTGCAGTCAGTTGCCTGGTCACATGACTCGAACATGCCCTCTCCCTGCAGCTCTGGACCACGGCCCCTGCCCCTTTGCTATGCCGGAGGAGAACGGGTTCGAGGACGACCCACCAGACTTCTTGTCCTTCGACCCCACCCTGGTGGCTGAGCAGTTAACCCTCATGGACGCAGTGAGTGCGTGCGTGCCTGTGTGTACAGGGAGGTGTGTAGCTGTGGCATGGTTTACCCAGCAGACCGTCAACTCAAAGTTTTCCCATCCGTATGGAGTATACTACAAAACCCAAAACCAGTGAAGTTGGCACGTTGTGTAAATCGTAAATAAAAACAGAATACAATGATTTGCAAATCCTTTTCAACCTATATTCAATTGAATACACTGCAAAGACAAGTTACTTAATGTTCGAACAAGTAAACTTTGTAATTTTTTGCAAATATTAGCTCATTTGGAATTTGATGCCTGCAACATGTTTCAAAAAAAAAGCTGGCACAAGTGGCAAAAAGACTGAGAGAGTTGAGGAATGCTCATCAAACACTTATTTGGAACATCCCACAGGTGAACGGGCTAATTGGGAACAGGTGGGTGCCATGATTGGGTATAAAAGCAGCTTCCTGAAATGCTCAGTCATTCACAAACAAGGATGGGGCGAGGGTCACCACTTAGTGAACAAATCGCGTGAGCTGATTGTCGAACAGTTTAAAAACAACATTCCTCAACAAGCTATTGCAAGAAATTTAGGGATTTCATCATCTACGGTCCGTAATATCGTCAAAAGGTTCAGAGAATCTGGAGAAATCACTGCACGTAGCGACAAGGCCGAAAACCAACATTGAATGCCCGTGACCTTCGATCCCTCAGGCGGTACTGCATCAAAACCGACATCAGTGTGTAAAGGACATCACCACATGGGCTCAGGAACACTTCAGAAAACCACTGTCAGTAACTACAGTTCGTCGCTACATCTGCAAGTGCAAGTTAAAACTCTACAATGCAAAGCGAAAGCCATTTATCAACAGCACCCAGAGAACGCCGCCCGGCTTCGCTGGGCCCGAGCTCATCTAAGATGGACTGATGCAAAGTGGAAAAGTGTTCTGTGGTCTGACGAGTCCACATTTCAAATGGTTTTTGGAAACTGTGGACGTCGTGTCCTCCGGACCAAAGAGGAAAAGAACCATCCGGACTGTTATAGGCGCAAAGTTCAAAAGCCAGCATCTGTGATGGTATGGGGGTGTATTAGTGCCCAAGGCATGGGCAACTTACACATATGTGAAGGCACCATTAATGCTGAAAGGTACATACAGGTTTTGGAGCAACATATGTTGCCATCCAAGCAACGTCTTTTTCATGGACGCCCCTGCTTATTTCAGCAAGACAATGCCAAGCCACATTCTGCATGTGTTACAACAGCATGGCTCCGTAGTAAAAGAGTCTTGGTACTAGACTGGCCTGCCTGTAGTCCAGACCTGTCTCCCATTGAAAATGTGTGGCGCATTATGAAGCGTAAAATACGACAACGGAGACCCCGGACTGTTGAACAACTTAAGCTGTACATCAAGCAAGAATGGGAAAGAGTTCCACCTGAAAAGCTTCAAAAATTGGTCTCCTCAGTTCCCAAACGTTTACTGAGTGTTGTTAAAAGGAAAGGTGATGTAACACAGTGGTAAAAAGGCCCCTGTGCCAACTTTTTTGCAATGTGTTGCTGCCTTTAAATTCTAAGTTAATGATTATTTGCAAAAAAAAAAAAAATAAAGTTTCTCAGTTTGAACATTAAACATCTTGTCTTTGCAGTGTATTCAATTGAATATAAGTTGAAAAGGATTTGCAAATCATTGTATTCTGTTTTTATTTACGATTTACATAACGTGCCAACTTCACTGGTTTTGGGTTTTGTATGTCTGATAACAGCCATTTAAACTTGTGTCACTGTCCAAACACAGAACTCACTCTGTGTGTGTGTGTGTGTGTGTGTCTGTCTGTCTGTCTGTCTGTCTGTCTGTGGTTGCGAGTGTGTTTTTGTTTTAAGTTTGCAGTTTCCAGGTTCTGATTTAAAGACCAGTTTTCCTCAAGCTTAGGGAGATAATTATACCGTATTTGCTCTCCCGGTCGGTGATGTCACTCTATAACTCGTGTTTCTGCGATAGCTGTCCTTATGGATGTATGTGTGCGTGGGTGTGTCTGTAGGCGTGAGTATTCTGGCTCGAATTACTTAGTCATAATATTTACACCATATGGCATTTTATCATTACTCTTTAAGTACACAAATGACAGATGAACACTACTCTGTCTCCCCAAATGAAATGCTTTGCTGTGATCCAATTTACAAGTGAACCAGTGTTGGTGTATACAGATAGTTAGCTCTTTTAGACGGTGTAATTTCTGAAAAACATTGTATACGCCCTAGCCCCCCAGGGCTGGAGTTCCCCCCCGCTGATGTACTTTGATGGGGAAGTAACAGGAAGATAATTAGGGAAAAGACCTCGTACAGGCGGAGAGGGGTACACACATGAAATAAAGGAGCTGAAGCGGATGAGTGCGCAGTAAACTCAAACAGATGTGCGCACTGTCTGTTCCTCAGGAGCTGTTTAAGAAGGTGGTCCCGTACCACTGTCTGGGGAACATCTGGTCCCAGAGAGACAAGAAGGGGAAGGAACACCTGGCCCCTACGGTCCGGGCCACGGTCGCTCAGTTCAACTGCGTCACCAACTGCGTCATCACCACCTGCCTGAGCGAGCGCGCACTGAAGCCCGCGCAGCGCGCCAAACTGCTGGAGCGCTGGATCCAGGTCGCCAGGGTGAGGCGCTACTGAGCTCTGGGGCTCCTGTTGGATGTTTAATGCTGGTTGCTGATTGGATGCCAGATTCTGATTGGGTATTGTATGTGGATGCTGGTTTATGATTGGGTGATGCAAGTGGGTGTTGGTTTCTGATAGGGTATTGAAAGCGCAGGTTGGATTCAGATTGGTTATTGTACATTTGTGCTGAGTCCTTATTAGTTATTTTGTGTGGGTGCTAGTTTCTGATTGGGTATTGTAAGAATATGTTGAATTCTGATTTACTGTATGTGGATGCTGGTTTTTGATTGGGTATTGTTAGTGCGTTTTGGTTTCTGATCGGGTGTTGAAAGTGCAGGTTGGATTGTGATTATTTGTTGTATGTGGGTACTGGTTCTTGATTGGTTATTGTATGTGGATGCTGGTTTTGATTGGGTATTGTAAGTGGATGCTAGATTCTGATTGGGTATGGTATGTGCATGCTGGTTTCTGATTGGGTGTTTGTGATGCAGGAGTGTAGGATCCTGAAGAACTTCTCCTCGCTGCGTTCTATTCTGTCAGCGCTGCAGTGTAACCCAGTGCACAGGCTGAAGAGGGCCTGGGACCAGGTGTCCAGGTGAGGGGGGCGTGTCCATTCAAGGGGGCGTGTCCAGACTTGTGATCAACCCCTGACGAACTTTTCATTGGTCTATGTTTGCAAAAGCGTACATTTCATTTAGCGTGTTAATGTCATCATCACCTTCTCAATAGAACTCGAAGCGTGTACAGTGGGTAATTTTTGTCTTTCACACGCAATATTAGATGGTATCTTTGATAGTCCTCTTGACATGACAAGTTTTATAGGAATGCCCAGTACTTGCATGAATTTACAGTGAATTAACAGCCAAATGGCCAAATGACTTTTTCTCTAGCCTTTCCTCTCTCGCTGTTGTTTATTACACACTTTCTTTTGAGATTGGCAGTGAATATTAATATTATCAGGTACATGGTGAATGGAAAAGGATTTTAACATGCTTGCGAACGTTTGCCAGCATTCGCTGTTGTCAAGTACTGAGGGCGGGATGTGTCTAGATGAGGAGGAGGGGCCTAGGTGAGAATGAGTGGGTGGGGTCTGGTGCTTTGGAGGGGATGGGTTAGGAGGATGGGCGGAGTGTTGCTAGGTGAGGTGGCCAGGTGGGGGAAGGGGGCGGGGCTAGGTGCAGAAGGGTGGGGTGTGCCTTGGTTGAGAAGAAGGTCCCTGTTGTCTCTTTTTCTGGTTGCAGGTTCAATCCTGTGTTCTCTAACTCTCAGTTCTGATTGTTCCTAGGGAGAACCTCCGGATCTTCCAGGAGCTGTCCGAAATCTTCTCTGACGAGAACAACCACTCCCTGAGCCGAGAGCTGCTCATCAAGGTGAGTCCTGCCTCACCCTGACACTCAGGGTTGGCTTCATAGCAACCAGAAATAAAAAATGAAACCAAAATGATCAGCATCTCATGAAACTAAACTGAAAATATGATGAAAATGAAACTAAGTTATGATATAATGTTGAAATAAAAACTAGTTTACAAAATAGAACTGAAATGATCTTATTTGGAACGGAGACATGATGATGTCATTAGGGGCAGAAGTAACCAGTTTTTAGCTACAGCAGAGTAATCAGTGTGATGTCATATTGCGGTTAGCCACATTTTGTCTCTGGGACTTGGAGTTTTTGGTGCCATATTTCAGCAAACAACATCCGTCGCATCCGTGTAGTCCTAGATTACCCTTAGTTATGTACATTACGCTCAAAAGATCTATCAAATTTGATTGCTTTGACGCAAGCTGGGGTCTTGAAACTCTCAAGATATCACACTAAATTGAGTGCAGTGATGTTGCGCCCACCAGACCATCACAAGCTCTGAAAAAATATTTATGATTCACAAACCAGAAGGGTCGTGGGTGGAAAGAGCGATCAAGTGCTCTAGCAGAGATATAGGGAGGCAGGATGTGTTGTCTAGGAAATGCATATTTGTAGTGTACAATCCAGTGGCAACAGGTGGTCAATCGAGAATATAAAGCAGAATGATGTGGACCTAAAAATCTGAGGGTCCAAATTTTTTTTTTGTAAAAACACTTTATATGGCCACTTCCGGCGACTTTTCTAGACCATTAAATTGATAGAAATTTTCATTTAATAAATTGAATTAAGTCCTGCACCTCATTACAGATCATGTAAGTCCTATTGAACAGGTTTCACTCTTTATAAAATAAGTTCTATAAAGAAGATTCAGTGTTTCTGACTGAAAATGCATGTTCACTGTTTTCGCGCTCCTGAAATAATTTTCTGAAGCTGCTTTCACACCGGACGCTAAACGAATTTTTCGCAGGACAGATTACATTCAAAGTCAATGCAAAGACGCGAATACACGCAAAATAAGACGCGTGTATTCGCGTCTTTGCATTGACTTTGAATGTAATCTGTCGTGCGAAAAGTTTGTTTCGCGTCCAGTGTGAAAGCGGCTTTACATTAACAGTCCCGTAGAAATGAGTCAGAATCAGTTTTGCAGATTATCATCTTTATTCAGAAAAACATTTTAATTGAGATGACAGAATTGTAACAGAATTGTCAATAATCATAATAGAATATCAAATGACTGTGCGATGGTAAGGCTTTCTGGGCAGCTGACAGCTTCTTGAAGCACAAAATACAGATCATTGAGGAGCACCAAGATTAGAAATTGCTTAATCTTAATTAATCTTAATTTGAAATCCTTCACACACTGACATAAATGACACTTAATATAAGGTGCTTCACAATTGAAACAATTTTATTTTGTATAATTGAGGACGGTGGCGATGAGTTGACATAATCTACTAAATCGGTTTCGAAAATACATTTGCCTGGTTTATAAATCATCCTTGGAATCCTTGAAAATGGGGCAAAGTTTAGTTTTTCCTTTTCTTTTCAATGTTCCTCATTATTTTTTTCAGAAATGAATTCTCCTTACAAATTTTTTGCTTGCAGTATGTTCCAGAAAAGTTTGGACATTGGTTTGTTTTTAATGGTGATGAATCACACCATTCCTTTTAGCAGCCCTCCCAAGTAGATGATTGGGGGAACAGAGGAAAGCAGTTGCTTCAGTTTTGTATGAATTCTTCCTTAATATATTATGTCCTCTGTGGCTCAGATGTATGGAGTCTTCATTGTCCTATTTTTGCTATTCTTAAGTTACCGAATATTTTCTATGGGAGACAGGCCTAGACTGCAGGTGAGCTATTCTGGCAGCCACACCCTTTGACTAGGAAGCCATGCTGTTGTAAAACTTGAATACGGCTTGCTCAGATAAGCTGGGCCTCCCTTTAAAGATGTCATTTAGAAGGCAGTATTTGTTGCTTCAAAGTGCATATAGGCCTATCAGGATTAATGGTACTATCACTGATTTTCAAGATACCAATCCCAAACCACTACACTCTTGTACTGTGACAGATAATGGCTATTGCAGTTTATGTTGGTAACAAGCAGGATGGTCCTTATCTTTAGCCAAGAGAACAAAGTGTCCATAATAGCCTCAAAGAATTTGAAAGGTGGACTGGTCTGACAATAGCATGTTTCCATTGTGATTGTCAAAAGATGTCTGAATTAGTCTCAGCCCATGTGATTATATGCATCAGAAAGGCAAGTTACTTTTGATGCAGTGTCATCTGATAGACCGAAGATAAGAGGCCCTCAAGCATTGATTTTCAACCTCATCCTTTACACAGAGATGTCTCCAGATTCCTTGTATCTTCAGATAACATTATACACCTGTTGAGGATGAAACCCCTTAAATCATTACACCAATGTATTGATGTTGTTGACAATTTTCTGAACTGTTGGGAATAAAATCATGAAGTTTTTGAAGCAGCGAGCCTTGACCACTTGTTGCTTGCACTAGGCCTTTTGTGGGTGCTTATTTTATATTCAAGCAAGATAACGTCACCACTGTGCAACGCCTGTACACCCGTTTATTTTTGGCATTCCCACGCTTTACCTAGTTTTATATTGCCCGGTCCCTACTTTTTAGCCTGTTTGGCCAAAAGGCCCAAAGGGGCTAATGCTATGCTTGGGGTCTTTAGTGGTGGTCTGTCGTGCGTGCGTCCGTGCGTGCATGCGTAAACTTTTGGCTTGTCTGCGCTCTAGCGTCTTCAGTTTTGCACCCATCCTTTTCATATTTCATATGTGTATATGTGGTCATAAGGTCTAGACCCAGTTCCATTTTGAGCTGAATCGGACTGATACTTTGGCCAGTAGGGGGCGTTCCATTTTGGTCATGTTTGGCCAAAGGGGCGCAGTGGCTTTGTCACTTTTTTTTTAATATGCAGCAGGCATCAAATTCAGAATGAGTGTGTATTTTCAAAAATACAATCAAGTTGAAAAAATAAAACATTAAATATTTTGTGTAGAACTGTTTACATTTTAATACTGGTGAATGATGAATTACATGTTGCTTCCTTCTTTTTTTTTACTCACATTTTCAAGTGTTCCGAACTTTATTGGAAATGTGCTTGTTTAATCGAGTTAAAAACAAAGCATTGTGTAACTTGGCGATATTTAAAGCAGCTGCCATGAATTTTATCCGCTAATGTCCTGGGAGTGTTCAGTGATGACATCATGACAGATGGTAGTGGTTGAGCATGTTCTGGAAAATCTAACACAAGCAGGAATTCTTGAAATACTTGAGGGATCCCCCGGTGGGTAAACGGCTCCACTGGGGAGATCCCAATGACCTCATCAGGGCTGGAAAGTGGGAAGAACCGTGTTTTCTCAGGGAGGGGGAGGGCGTCAGAGATAGAGAGCACCCTCAGATGGACTTCCTGTAAATACAAAGCTTTTACGATACAATAGCTTTCACAAAGCTATTTCTGGATCAGTGGTGCATTAAAAGTTATTATATGACCGGAAGCTGTTCCAGGATCATTTCTGCATAAAGGGTGGCAATGTTACGAAATGAAAGGAAGCTGTTCTAAGATCAGTTCTGTGTTCATACAGTCCTGTGAAAAGGTCTTTTCCCCTTTGCAATTTCCTCGGTTTTTTTGTGTAATTGTTATCCTTAAATGTTTCAGATCATCACACTAATTTTTAATTGGATAAATATAACTAGAGTAAATGCTAAATGCAGTTTTTAAATGATGACTTAATTTTTTGATGGAAAAATACTGTCCAACCCTACCTAGCCTTATGTGAACAGGTAATTACCGCCTTAGTCGCTAAATCATCCAATTAAACTGATTTAAGTGATAATCGGCTTCATTTACAGTAGACACACCCAGGCACGATTACTGTCAGCCCTTTTGAATCTGAACTTAAATAGAACCTGTCTAACAATGTGAAGAAGGCAAAAAGCGGCCCATGATGCTGCAGTATAAAGAAATTTAAAAACAGATGGGAAACGAAGTTCTTGACATCTTACAGTCTGGAAAGGGTTACAAAGCGATTTCTAAGGCTCTGGGATTCCAGCAAACCACAGGAAGAGGCATTATCTACTAATGGAGAAAACTTAAAACCAGACTTAAAATCTTCCGGGGAGTGGCTGGCTCACTGAAATTCCTCTAAGAGTGCATCAACAACTCATTCAAGAGGTCATAAAAGAACCCAGACTAGCATCCGGAGGACTGCTAGTTTCACTTGCCATAGTTGAGGTCAGTGTTCGCAATTACGCAGTAAAAAAGACTCAGGGCGAAAGTGGTATCCATGGCATAGTTGCCAAGTGAAATCCACTGCTAATGAAAAAGAACTCAAAGGCTCATCTCACATTTACAGAAAAACATCTTGTTGACCCCCGAAAGGAATAATATTCTGTGGACTGATGTGTCAAAAGTGGAACATGAGTCTCATTACATCTGTCATAAAGCTCCACAGCATTCCACAACGAGAACATCATATTAACCATGAAACACAGTGGTACTTCGATGGTCTGGGGCTGCTTTCCTGCTTCAAGCCCTTGGTGACTTGACTTGCGATAACTGATGGAACCACGAATTCTTGTCTCTACCAGAAAAATGTCTGATCATCAGTTTGTGACTTAACACACAAGCAAGTCCACCTCTGAATGGCTCAAGAGAAACAAAATTAAGTTATTGGCATGTCTCAGTCAAAGTCCTGACTTGAATCTTATTGAGATGCTTTTGCATGACCTGAAACCGTCAGTTCATGCTCGAAAACCCTCTGATGTGGCTGAATTAAAACAATTCTGCAAAGAAGAGTGGGCCAAAATTCCTCCCCAGCAATGTGAAGGGCTTACTGCCAGTTATTGTAAAGGTTTCACTGCAGTTGTGGCTGCCAAAGGCAGCACAACCAGTTATTAGGTATGGGGGGCATTATTTTTTCACGTTGGTGAAATAGGTCTTGAGTAACTCTTTACCATGAATAAATGAAATGACCATTTAAAACCTGCATTTTATGTTGAGTAATGTTGTCTTTGTCTTGTATTAAAATTATCTTGAATATTTAAACATGACAAATAAGGAAAAATAGAAGAAGGGGAAAATACTTGTTCACAGCTCAATAGTGTCAGGGTTGTATATGACAGGGAGCTGTTCTGAGGTCAGTTCTGTGTTCATATTGTTGGTATATGGCAGAATACTGATCCAGGATCTGTGCTATGTCCTAAGTTACCATTATCATGTTCTCTCATGCAGGAGGGGACCTCAAAATTTGCCACACTGGAGATCAACCCTAAACGGACACAGAAGAGACATCAGCAGAGAGACCTGGTGAGCGTTTGTATGTGTTTGTGTGTGCGTGTGTGTGTTCGTTTGAGAGATTGTGTGTGTGTGTGTGTGTGTGTGTGTGTGTGTGTGAGATTGTGTGTGAGAGAGGGTGTGTGTGTGTGTGTGTGTGTGTGTGTGTGAGGGGGTGTGTCTTTGAGCGTGTGTGTATGTGTGAGTGTGTGTGTTTGAGGGTGTATCTATGAACGTGTGTGTGTGTGTGTGTATAAGTGTGTGTGAGTGAGTGTGGGGTAGACTGGATGGGAGAGAAGTGGGAACAGAGTTAAGTCTGAGGTTTTGAACATTAAAGATACCCTGAACTAACTGATAAGAGGCGTTTGGGGCTCTGCTGGCCTCTTTTTAGTGTTTTGCAGAGTTTTTCTTGACCATTTTTGTGAACTGAGAAAGGAAAAGTAACAGCTGTTCAGGGATGGAGAGACTTCAGGAGAGGGTGAGAGGTCACAGGCTCAGGGAGGAGTGAGACAGACGAGGGAACGACAGGAAAAAGAGGACTGCTGAGAGAGAGAGAGACAGAGAGAGAGAGTGAGTTGGAGAAAGGGGAGTACACAAACATGTACTTAAAACAGTGACAGGGTTGGGCAGATATTTGGGCAGATGAGTGTGATCAGGGCCTCAGGCTTAAACTGTTGCAGGATGAGATCACCCCCTGCTGCACAGGATAGCTCCCCAAAATCTCCAATTCTTGGGCAGTTTCATCACTTGCACTCCCCCTGTGCGCAGAAACTCCCTTCGTTTGCAAAGTACTTTAATGTCTCATCGGGACAGGAGACAGTCATGTCAAGAAAATTACTCTGTGAATTCACGGAATTCAATTTAGTAAATTCGTTTTGTTTTTTTTTTGTTGTTTTTTTTTGTTTCTTTGTTCCGTTGATGTGAAGAATTTACAAAGGGTACAACAGCACCGACTAGTGGTTGAGTAATAAAAAGCAAGGTATAGTTGTATTTCATGAGAAGGGACGGCTTGCAGTAACCTCTTGCAGTGATTTTTAGGCACTACAGTTTTGAGATTTAATATTGTGTCAATGATTGTGCAATGAGTATACAGCTGACGGCAAGATCTTGCGATGATTTATAGGAACTGCAGTTTGGAGACATGCAATGATGGCGAACTGAAGATTATGTAATAATCATACGGGTAACAGTAATACCTTGTGGTGATTCTGGGCGGCTGCAGTTTTGAGACTCCTGATAACAGCAGACTGTATAGGTGACTTGCTATAGTCACGTGACCTAACACTGGACTGCCTCAGTAACTAGTAGCAACAGCCTGCGCCGCCATTAGTGTGGCCAAGCACATCAGCAATGGAGGCGGAGGACAGTTCGGCTGAGCCTAAATCACAGTATTGTACTGTCTCGCCTTGCATGCGTGCGGTTGCAGCTGTACTGTTATATACCCACTTTTCTGGAAGATACTTTGCTATTAGCTCCTGATAACCATTTCTTCCAAAACGAAACAATTCCGACAGCAAGTTACTAAATGAGCTCATAGCAGAAACACGCAAACGGTCAAAAGCATTGCTTGTGTGGAGCTCGCGAATCAGTAACTCGTACCGGAAAAAATTCCGAATCCAGTTTCCACTTTTTCAGCTTGTAATTCGCCAAAGCATTTTTTAAAGGGGATAAAATTCCGCCACGGCAATGCAGAGAAATCGTTTGTTATACCAGACACAGCTTTAGCATCAGAGCTAGCCCACCCTTACGGAAATTCTCAATGGGAAATTAATGGTATCCAGTAGTAAATCAAATAGCATTTTTTTGTAAGGGCGCACGACGGCAAAGTTCCCGGCTAACCCCGGATAAGCAAAACGATCGTTTCACTAATTGCAGCCTTATCAGCCCAACTTAGACAGATACAACGCCTCTCCGCTTGGCTTCAACTGTAGCAGCTACGATCAGGTAACATTAAGACGAAACTACCACCTTGATTGCTAACCAAAGTAACACAAGCATACCAGTCAGAATTACTGCAAATAAGTCAACCAGGAGCGCTTCCAGTAGCGCGACACGCGAACACACATGCGGTAGTGACCGAGCGGTCATAACAGTTTTCTTAAATAGGCCTATTGTTATCAGTTTGCAACAATAATCCAATACAAACTGTCTGAAGTATATAATCACAAAAAACTAACCACGGATGAAATGGTCACTACAAACGCAGATTTCCTTCTTGTGTATGTCCAAGTCGGCCCTGGAGATGCTTGAAAACCATTTAGCTCGTCAAATTGTTGACAGCTCCACAGTTTTTTCACCCTGATTCCGTATAATACCAGGCACACGATAAAATCGTTTCTCCCTCTCCTGGTCAGACCGGTTGGAACAGCCAACGATGGCACACTTACTCGGCATTTTCTCTACTTTTCTCTGTGTGCAGTGTGTAGCGTCAATAGCCTGGGGCTTTGTTTGGCCACATCAATGGCGGACAAAGCTCGACCTCGTATTCGCCACAGCTAGGCCACGCCTATTGCAAGAGAGCTATAAAAAGATGGACGAAGCAACAGTGACGTCACCCATTGGTTTCAGCATACCATTTAGGAAGCATCTGTTTTTGGCAATTTGAACCTCGCCATTTTGTCATTTTGAAACTGGATGTGATTCCTATTGGACAACAGCTTTTATTGAAGATCCAGGAAGGAGCGATGGGTGGATCTGACCGTATCTGACGAGGGCCAGAGGATAGCCACGCCCCCAAAGCATATATGGCTTTATCCTTTATTCTCGTCTATATGGGACCATAATTTAAAAAAATTAACATCATGATGTGTCGAAGGAGACTTGAAACTTGCAATGGATACAATAAAATAATGTGGAAAATCATTATTGAGATAATTAATCAAGTGGGGAAGTTGGGTCTTTTTCTCATAGACTTCTATAGCATTCAACTTCTTTCTGCAACCACCGACGTCGCCATCTGCTGGCCATTAAATAGAATTGGCTTCACTTTTCAGACCCGGGTAATGTGTCCATCTTTTATACAGTCTATGATAACAGTATGGTACAGATAATGTCATGATTGAACAGCTGACATTAAAATGTGGTTAAATACATGAAGCCGTCGACAGTTTGCCCGGCTTGAACTCCCTCCCTGATCGTTTCTTATTCGCAGACTCTGAATGAAGCTCAGGTTCAGCCAATAGAGAAGCTGCTTCCCAATTTAGTGCCTGGAAGCCACACCCACTGAAACATCAATCATTCTTTCATTTAGCTGCCATCCCTACCCATCCATCCCACTTAATGATGCTGGCCCCGTCCCCATCATTTGATTGGATAATAATAGATTGTTTACTTGAGGGGACCTCTGCCAGCATGCTGTTTGGTTGCAGTGCACAGACATGGAGGAAATTCAGATCAGTGTTTGACAGAAGCTTATGTGACGGGCTCCATGGGTTTAATACGATTAAGGGTTGTAGTCCAAATAGAGGGAGCTTATTTGCTATAATCACTTAGGTAATTAAGTCTCGGACTCAGGAACGATAATAAAATTTGGCTCCGCTAATTAACCATTTCCCTTGAAATGCTTGTCACACATGAGCGGTTAAAATTTTCTCGGCAGTTTAGTCCTCATTCAGTAGCGACTAAAGAAAGGAAAAAAGAATTTACAGAACCATCCCAGACAAATTGTGTTATGACTGGTTCTCAGTGTAATTCCACCTCAGTGAAGGGTGTGAAATAATAGTTATGATCTATCAGAAGGGAAATATTTATAAATTGCGGTACACATAGTAAAACTGTGCTGCTGTTCCTGTAATGTAGCCACATTACAGGAACCCTATATGGGTGTTTAAAACAGCTATACCTGTAATGTCTCTGTCTTGTATGTTTATCTATAACGGCTGTACCTGTAATTTGGCTGTCTTGTATGGGTGTCTAAAACAGCTCCAGTATACCTGTAATGTGGCTGTCCTGTATGGTTGCTAAAACAGGTACACCCCCTCCTTGTGTTGTGTATCAGAGTGTAATGCAGGGTACCATTCCGTACCTGGGCACCTTCCTCACTGACCTCGTGATGATGGACACAGCCATGAAAGACTACCTGGACGTAAGTCCCGCCTCTGGAGGAACACAACACTTATCGCCCAGTTCTTGCACACTGAATCGGTTCATTTCTTAATATTAATGAAACATTTATTTTTCAAATACCAGTGAATGCATTCCTTTAGTTCTAAATAATAAGTGGTTTCACTTGGCTGTGCTGAAGTGCCCAGATGATGCCCCAGTTGAGCTGTATCGTATTCGGTCTGTTTCCGCAGGGGGGACTTATCAACTTTGAGAAGAGGAGGAAGGTGAGTATGAATGTTTTCAGAATGTTACTGCAACACTTTGTCAGTGTTGCAGCATTGCCTCTGCATGGCAGAAGCAGTGAGGATGTTTTGTGTTCGCTGAGGTGGCTGTTACAGGGCGAGTGATGGCTTCTGAGGTACCTGTAACAGTGTGAATCTCTCTCTCTCGTGTTGTTATTGGTGCAGGAGTTTGAGGTCATCGCTCAGATCAAGCTGCTGCAGCTCGCCTGCAACAACTACAACTTCACCAAGAACACACACTTCAGAGCATGGCTGTCTGCTGTGGAAAAACTCACCGAAGCAGAGAGGTTGGTACAGAATTGCGCATGTACACTCAGAAAACACACACACACACACTCTTAAACGCACACTCACACGCACTTAAAACACACGCACACCGACAACACAGCCACTGGTACTGAAAACACACACACTTAAAACATACACACTCATACTTTAACATTCACAAACACTTACTATGCTCTCATGCACACACGTGAAACACATACATATGAACACACAGGTGCACACTCATGCATTCACATTCCTTTAAACACACAGTATCTGTTCCATTGCTCTGAATGTAGTTACAGTCAGTCCTGAGATTCATATACACATGCACACACGCACACGCTCACATACGCTCACACACATTTAAACAATGTCTGACACATTGCTCTGCGTGTGTGTGTTCAGCTACAGCCAGTCGTGTGAGATCGAGCCGCTCTCCGAGTCGGCCAGCAACACTCTGAAGGCCAAGAAGAACCCAGGCATCATCAAACGCTGGAGCGAGTGAGGCTCCACCCATTTCTGCTTCCCTGTCAATCACATTCTGAGGCTCCACCCCCTA
This sequence comes from Gymnothorax javanicus, assembly GCA_029692085.1. Classification (NCBI taxonomy): domain Eukaryota; kingdom Metazoa; phylum Chordata; class Actinopteri; order Anguilliformes; family Muraenidae; genus Gymnothorax; species Gymnothorax javanicus. Next base: position 118,826,780 of record CM056194.1, on the reverse strand, counting down.
TTCTTCTCATTCTCTTCTGTGCAGTTTCAAAATGAATTTATAACAAGTGGTGCCAGGCACAACAAACCCCGCCCCTCGCACATACTTTGACCTACTTTTCCCAAAATTCAATAGGCATCTATTCTGGGTCATTGGCAATCCCTATACCTAATTTGGGGTGAATCTGGCCATTAGTTTGCTGTTAAAGTGTTAACAAACATATACACAAACAAACAAACAAACCAAACCAAAAACAATACCCCTTGCCCTCCCCCTTCGGGTGGGGCGGGGTAATAACACTTTGAATTCTGCTCGGCCATCATCTAATGTCCCCTCTCTCCTAACTCCTTCTTTCTCTCCCTCATCCCTCCTTCTCTCTCTCTCTCTCTCTCTCTCTCTCCCGCTCCCCCAGTCGACAGCCCTCGGCCGAGGCCAGCTGCAGCAGTAGTGTAGGAAGTTCTCACTCCAAGTCGTTTGATCAGCTGCGCTGTGGCCTCCTGCTAAGCGGATTGGCCAGCGCAGGGGGCGGGGACAGTGCTGATTCGCTCAGTGTGACCTCGGCCGGGTCCAGCAGCTCCGATGTGGAGGATGCCAGCGTCAGCTTCGTCTCAGACTCCCCGGACACGCACGACAAGAAGGTGGGGTCAGAGGTCAGGGTTAGGATTGGGGTTTAGGATTAGGATCAGGGATGGTTTTAGGAATAGGGCTGATTTTATGGTTTGTGGGTACAGAAATAGGCTTTAAGTGTAAAAATAATTTTTTGGTCCTCAAGAGTGTAGAAATAGAAGCATGTATTTTTGTGCAAGGGTGTGAGCTTATGTGTGTGTGCACCTGTGTGCTTGAGTGTGCGTGTGTGTGATTGCTCAATGATGGGCTGATTCTAACTGAGCCTCACTACTTCACTGGTATTCCTCATCTTCATATTCCCAATTGTGACTCTGACAATATTGAACTGCTTTGTCCCTCTGGGTAAATGATTTTAGTGAAACAAGGCAACGTGACTTAGTGTGTGTTTTTCTGATGTTAATGCGTGTCTCGATTCCTTTTGAAAGCTCTGATGGTCACAATTCACCCTCAGCCCAGAGGAAATGGTACAGTCCAACTGTTTACCGTACTGTGATTGCTCAACCAAGACAATATGGCACAGTTCAGCTGTTTTCTGTGTGGTGATTGTTAGCCCAGGGGAAATGGTACCGTCCAGCTGTTTACTGAATGGTTATTTTTACCCTAGAGGAAACGGTACATTCCAGCTGTGTACTATGTGGTGATTGTGAACCCTTAGGAAGTGGTACAGTCCAGCTGTTCACTGTGTAGTGATCGTCAGCTGTGAGGAAGTGGTACCCTCCAGCTGTTTACCAAATGGTTATTGTTAGCCCAGAGGAAATGGTACAGTCCAGTTGTTTACTGAATGATTATCATGAGCTCGGAGGAAATGGTAGAGTCCATCTGTTTGCTGTGTGGTGATTGTTAGATTGTATGGTGATTGCAGCTTCTCATGCCTTTTTGTAGACATCGACGCCGACGCCATCAGTAAAACATTCCAACTCTGCCTTAGGGAAAGGAAGGCCGGAAAATGACGTCACACCCACGGTATTTCTCTCCGTCTCTCTCTATCTCTCTTTTTCACTCTATCACTTGCTTTTGTTCATCCCTTTCTTTCCTATGAGTTCTCTCTCTCACTATCATGTCACTGAATCCTGGTTTCATCTTCACTCCTCGTCCCCTCATGACAGTACGTGCAAACAGTGTAGAGCTGTGTCGGGTCGTTATTGTGCATGAGGGTGTGATCAGTGATGGTCGGGGTACTGTGGCCCCTGCTTAACGAGGGCTGTCTGTGCTTCTGATTTAAGCCGCTTCCACACTGGACGCGAAACAAATTTTTCGCACGACAGATTACATTCAACGTCAATGCAAAGACACGAATACACGCATTTGTCTTTGCATTGACGTTGAATGTAATCTGTCGTGCGAAAAATTCGTTTCGCGTCCGGTGAGAAAGCAGCTTTACTCTCTCCTTTAGACCCCGTTTACTCGTAGGAAAAACGCACATATTTTCATGCGGTTTGGCCTCTCTTTTACATGCGAACGGAGTTTTTTTCACGGAAAACGATCATTTGTAAAAACCCCAGCCAAAGTGGAGATTTCTTATAACGCCGTTTATGTCTTGCCATGTAAACTGGGTGAAACGGGGTTTTAGGTTCTGAAACGTCACAGCATGCGCCAGAAAAAGCTTAACGTATGTGAGCGACCTATCAGTCCACACAAATGAACCTCGCGCCATATTTATTGTTTTGAAAGGAACAGGAAGTCGCGCGTCTTATTCGTTGTCGTGGTCAATTCTGAGGATTCTGATTGGCTGGCATGGCTTTATCCTTCTCCCTACACTGCCGCCCATAGGTTTGGCATAGTTATGATGGCGCTCGACGGCGTATTTATCCGAGTTCATGTAAATGACAACATTTTGGAAAACAATGTTGTGTGCACGATGTTATTATTGAAAACGGAGCGGGGCGGGGGGGAGATATTCGTTTTTGTAAATACCCGGCTATGTGTAAACGTGGCCTTAGAGTGGGTGTGCTGTGCGTGTTCACGTGTTCACTCCAATCTTCACGCTTTCAGTCCAGTCTTTTTCTTTAGTATGGAATTCTCTGTTCTTTGTTCATCATGTAAAATCAGTTTAAATGTATGCTCAGATGTGCTCTCTGATGACTTTATTATCTGTGACTATTATTATAAAAATAATTATTATCATCACTGCTGCTGTCAATGCTTTTGTGTGTATCATTCATGTTTTTGGTAAATAATCACTCCCACATGAATGAGATGACGTGTATTTGGTAGTCATTGTCCAGCCTATGAATAATGTAGATTCCAGTCACCTTCATGGACTCTCTGAGGTGGAAATGTGTTTGTGGAGAATGAATGTCTCTCTGTCGCCCTCTGCTGGTCAGTTCTGGGAGTCCACATCTCTGTTCTCTCTGGATGTGGCTGGGCTGGGCTCGGGTTCGAGCAGCGCATCCTCCTCCTCTGTGGGCTCCAGCCCTGGCCCCGTCTCCGGCCCTGGCTCCGCCTCGCGCTCGCACAAGCGCTCGGTGTCGGGCGTCTCCAGTTACTCCTCTCTGTCCCTCCCCCTCTACAACCAGCAGGTGGATGACTGCTGCATCATCAGAGTCAGCCTGGATGTGGACAATGGGAACATGTACAAGAGTATTCTGGTGAGAGAAAGAAAACATGTAGAAGATTATGCTGGTGAGAGAGAGAGTACATGTACAATAGTACACTGGTGAGAGAAGGAACATGTACAAGAATATACTGGTGAAAGAGAGAGAGGGAACATGTTCAGGTATATATTGGTGAGAGAGTGGGAACATGTACAAGAGTATACTGGTGAGAGAGAGGAAACGTGTACAAGAGTATACTGGTGAGAGAGAGGGAATGTGTACAAGAGTATACTGGGGAGAGAGAGGGAGCGTGTACAAGAGTATACTGGTGAGAGAGATGGAACATGTTCATGTTTATACTGGTGAGAGAGAGGAAACGTAAAAGTATACTGTAAGAGAGGGAACATGTACGGGAGTATGCTGCAGAGATCGAGGGAACATGTATGGGAGTATACTGGTGAGAGAGAGGGAACATGGTCATGTTTATACTGGTGAGACAGAGGAAATGTACAAGAGTATACTGGTAAGAGAGAGGGAACATGTAGGGAAGTATGCTGGTGAGAGAAAGGGAACATGTACAGAGTTTTCTTGTGAGAGAGGGAGCATGTACAAGAGTATAACAGTTGGAGAGAGGAAACATGTTCCAGAGTATACTGGTGAGAGAGAGGGAACATGTACAGAGTTTTTTGGTGAATGAGAGAGGGAGCATCTACGAGAGTATACCAGTTGGAGTGAGGGAACATGTTCAGGAGTATACTGGTGACAGAGAGAGGGGGCATGTACGGGAGTATACTGGTGAGAGTATAAAAACTAATTGTAGTGAAATCAGTAGTCTGTTACATTATTATGAAGTAGGAACGCTGTGGTTTGGGGGGGGTGAGGTGATGGACACAGGAGGGTTTGGAAAGGAGGGGAGGAGATGGAGGAGAGTAGACATGGAGAGGAAAGCTTTCTGCAGAGTCCCATATGCTCGCTCCTGATTAGCCTGATGGTGATTTTCTCAGGTCACCAGCCAGGATAAAACGCCGGCGGTGGTTCGGAAAGCGATGGTTAAACACAACCTGGACCGCGAGCGACCGGAGGATTACGAGCTGCTGCAGCGTATCTCAGAGGAGAAAGGTCAGTATGAGGGTCAGTTTATGCCACTGGTTTGTGCAGGGATGGACTCAAGGGCCTCAAGGACTCATTGTTTTGAGGCAGTTTTCTGTCTTTTTGAGGCGTTGCTCACTAGCGCTGCCCTGGCTGGCTTCAGTTAAGCTCAAAAACACCCTGTTCAACATTGAAGTTCATGTTAATTTTAGCATAAAAATACAAAGTTGTTTATTTTTTTCTGGCAAGTAAATGTTTGTGCTTTTCTTCATCTAATTTTCCCCCAGTGCTGATTTGTTAAGTAATTGTCTTCTCTGAACAACAGAGAAATGTTGTTATTGAATCAAGGAGTTATGTCACTGCTTCTAACACGCTTAGCGGACGACTTGGACTTGGTGGCTGGACTTTGCAGACTCCGGCTCCAAATTGAATAGCTTTGAGGTGCCTGTGAAGTGAGCTCCTGTGTGCCGAAATGCTGTAGCAATAGCCCGAGGGAAATAAATGGCTGACATTTCTCTGACTTGATTTAAAGTTTTTATACAGTCTATGGCAGTGGTAACCAACCCTGTTCCTGGAGATCTACCCTCCTGAAGTTTTTCATCACAGTTTTAATCTGGCACACCTGATTCCACTGATTAGCTGCTCAATAAGATCTCTAGCTGTTGAAAGAAGTGTACTTTGTTGGGGTTACCGTAATTTCCGGTGTACAAGACGACTGGGTGTATAAGCCAAGCCCTGTTTTCAAGGCTAAAACTACAGATTTTTTGTGTTTCCGCTATATAAGCCGACCCCCCTTTCTGGAGATTGAATTTATCAAAAAAAAAAAAAAAAAAAACGAATATCATTATATGAAAGAATTGGTTTAAATTCAAAAGGCTGGCAAAGAAATGGAATTTCTTGTGCAAGTTTAAGTTAAAGTTGCACCATGCGCAATACCGAAAGATGAAAAGACGTTCACTTGACCAATCTGCACTGCGTAAATCCCATAACACACTGTCCAGTTAATGACACTTTGAGGGACTCCGTTAGATTTTTAAGGCAGACAACAGCATGCAAACAGTCAGTGATTTGTTAATTTTGTTTATCTTTCAAATGTTTTGTTGATTTCACAAACCTTTCTGCAAAAACGATGAACTCCGTAGGCATGTGGTTTTGTTTGACCGGCGTTCATACGATTCCAGTTTCAGAAGTAAAAAAAGAAAATTGAAATGTTAGGAATCATTTTCTTTATTACCTCCATCATCTAAGGCGGAAGGAGGTTGTGTGATCGGTGCCGTTTGTCTGTCTGTGTGTTTCTGAGCAAAACTAAAAAACCACTAAACTGGTTTTGATTAAATTTGGTACGATGGTGAGAGAGTCTACGGATGAGTTTTTGGTGGTGATTCTGAATACATCCAGGGAGGAAAAAAAACGATTGATTTTTTTGGGTTTTGCTGCCACCTGGCGGTAAAATGTGGCGGAGGTACTTGCGAACTCAGAATGTAGCTCGTTTTTAGCCCGCTTGGCCGACAGGCCCAAGGGGCTTATGCTGTACTTAGAGTCATTAGTGGTGGTCTGTTGTGCGATCTGTTTGCTTGCTGCGTGCTCGTTGAGTGTTCGTTTCATATATACAATGGGTTTTTGATACAGCTTTCAGTTTTCCACGGATCCTTATCATATTTTATATGCATGTATATGGGCCCAAGATCTAGCCCGAGTTTGATTTTGGGCATGCTGCAATTCTTGGTTTGGCCAACAGGTGGCTTTTTCTGCAAAATTTCAAACAGCTCTAGCTCCCTTATTCTACGAGCTAAGATGCTCAAATTTTTCCTGTTGAGTGTTCTGCCAAGGGTTCATCATATATACAATGGGTTTTTGATTTGACCAAATTTTGAAGGTTACATAGGTCAAAGGTCATAAAATGTGCCGATTTTGTTTCAGCACCATAGAGCCCTCAGTTCTCAACGGATCCTTTTTCTATTTTATATGCATGTATATGGGCCCAAGATCTAGCCCAAGTTCGATTTTGGTCATGCTGCGATTCTTGATTTGGCCACCAGGCGGCTTTTTCTGCAAAACTTCAAACAGCTCTAGCTCCCTTACTCTATGAGCTAAGATGCTCAAATTTTTACTGTAGGGTGTTCTGCCAAGGGTTCATCATATATGTAATGGGTTTTTGATTTGACTTAATTTTAAAGGTTATATAGGTCAAAGGTCATAAAATGTGCCAGTTTTGTTTCAGCATGCCATAGTGCCCTCAGTTCTCAAAACTTCAATCTTTTTCCTATTTTATATGCATGTATATGGGCCCAAGATTCAGCCCGAGTTCGATTTTGGTCATACTGCGATTCTTTTTGTTTTTGCCACCAAAGGATCCTTTTTCTTCAAAACTTCAAACAGCTCTAGCTCCCTCATTCTCTGAAAACTTCAGATGGTCAAATTTTTTTTACTGTAGGTTGTGCTGCCAAGGGTTCATCATATATGTCATGCGTTTTTGATTTGATGTAAATTTCAAGGTTATGTAGGTCAAAGGTCGTAAAATGCACATATTTTGTTTCAGTGCAATAGTGCCTTCAGTTTTCAACAGATCCTTTTCATATTTTATATGCATGTATATGGGCCCAAGATCTAGCACGACTTCCATTTTGGGCATGCTGCGATTCTCGGTTTGGCCACAAGGGGGCTTTTTCTGCAAAACTTCAAACAGCTCTAGCTCCCTTATTCTTCGAGCTAAGATGCTCAAATTTTTACTGTAGCTTGTTCTGCTAAGGGTTCATCATATATATAACGGGTTTTTGATTTGACATAAATTTAAAGATTATGTAGGTCAAAGGTTGTAAAATGCACCGATTTTGTTTCACTGCAATAGTGCCTTCACTTTTCAAAGGATCCTTTTCATATTTCATATGCATGTACATGGGCCCAAGATCTAGCCCCAGTTTGATTTTGGGCTGCTGCGATTCTCGGTTTGGCCACAAGGGGGCTTTTTCTGCAAAACTTCAAACAGCTCTAGCTCCCTTATTCTACGAGCTAAGATGCTCCAATTTTTTTTGCCGCTTGGCTAAAAGACCAAATGGGCTTATGCTGTGCTTGGGGTCTTTAGTGGTGGTATGTCGTGCATCCGTGCATGCATGCATAAACTTTTGGCTTGCCTGCGCTTTAGCGTCTTCAGTTTTTCACCGATCCTTTTCATATTTCACATGGGTATATAGCGTTTTAAGGTCCTGACCAAGTTCGATTTTCAGCCCAATCGGACCGATACTATGGCCAATAGGGGGCGTTCCATTTTGGCCACGTTTGGCCAAGCCGGGCGCAGTGGCTTTGCCACTATTTTTTAATATGGTACCCTCTGTATAAGCCGACCCCCTGCTTTTAGGACCAAAATTTAGGGTAAATTTTGGCTTATACACCGGAAATTACGGCAGATTGAAGGCTTGTTGGATGGTAGATTTACAGCGTCAGGGTTGGTACTGATCTATGGTATGGATTGACCCTGTAGTCTGGTATTGAATTCACCCCATCGTAATGTGTAAACAATTCAGCCCAGACCCTGACTCCAGACCTTTGCTGAACATTCGTGAAAATTTGTGCTGATAATTACCACTATAAAAATATTAACATTAATAATAATAATGACTCTCAAAATTTGGTGATTCTGTGTTTTCCCCAGAGCTTAAGATTCCTGACAACGCCAACGTCTTCTACGCCATGAACTCCTCGGCGAATTACGACTTTGTGCTGAAGAGGCGGGGCTTCCCCAAGGCGGACCGCCCCAGGCATGTGGCCAGCTCTACCCTCCCGCGTATGAAACAAAAGGGCCTCAAAATCGCCAAGGGCATCTTCTGAGGGATCAAAACATGCCCCGGGCCCTGCCCATCCAGGGCCCCATCCAATCAGGGACCTACCCTCCCTGATCCCCGCCCAGTCACAGCCCCACCCAGCACCGTCTCTGGGTCTCCACCCCCACCTGCTACAGCCATGGTCTGCAAGGCCCCGCCTACTTTGAGGTATGGCTCTGCCTGTGTACTAGGCAAGTGGGCGACTGGGGCAATGACTGAATGGAGCTCAGACAGACTGTCAGATAGACAGACGAACAGAGAGAGGGACAGTGGAAATAGCAGGACTGAAGCCCTGATGTCCGACAGTCTGAGACTGTCACCACCTGAGAGAGCGTGCTTTTGCATCTCTGAGTGCAGAGATCCACTTCCTGTGAACGCAGCTGAACACTTCCTGTGAGTGCAGGCAACCACTTCCTGTGACTGCAGCCTACCACTTCCTGTGAATGCAGTCAACCACTTCCTGTGACTGCAGCCTACCATTTCCTGTGAGTGCACCCAACCACTTCCTGTGACTGCAGCCAACCACTTCCTGTGACTGCAGCCAACCACCTCCTGTAACCCCACACATTTACTGCTCGTTGGCTCCTGAGCAGTACTGGAGGATGTTGATTCCTGTGAGCAGAGGATCTGTATAACTGGGTTTCCTTGTTGTACTGCCTGTGGATATTTCACTGAATGTGACAATGCCGTCTGGGACTTGGAACAGAGTAAATACTGATAATCTCGGAAAGATGGAGGAAATGATGTGCATCTTAGTGCATCAGACGGTTAATTTCCCTCTGCCATCTCCTTGCATTACAGAATGCTCCAAGAGCATATGAACTGGACAGCATTTAGTTTTTGTCCAAGCACATGAAATATCTACGTTTTTGTAATTTCCTGCACAGTGGTCACATGACTGGTCTACTTGCCACACAATCACATGATCAGCCTTTAAGCACGGTATTATTTTTTTTCTATCATGTGAAATCAAAACTTTTTGATGTTACAAGTCTAGGTTTTTATAACTGTACAATTACTATTTATTTATGTTACTGGTTTACAGTGGTCTTTAGTTGGAAGTATTATGTAAACTAACAGACATTCCGTAAATGACACAATACATCAATCCCAGAAAAGATGAATCCCAATCCCAATCAATCCTAGAAAAGATGGATCCCAGTCCCAAAGCACTGAGAACATGATGGGAGAGGAAATGGAACCTTCATCACTCATGGCAACATTCTATTTGTGAATATAACACTTGCCTTAATCCGCTGGCCTGACCAGAACGGGCAATGAATTTCGTTGGTTGCACAGCTTAATTGTGGTGGATGTAGACAGGAAGTAGATTTTAGAATTTTGAATTGCCTCTGAAAACTCCGGTGAAAAAGGACAAAAAAACACAAAAATTGGAAAAAAAAAATTTTCACCATCAGACAAGTTCGCTTATGCTACCTGGTTGGCTAACATTAGCTTTGTGAATGCTAGTGTTATAATGCACAATATAGAGAACTGGGTTTGTTAGCTAACTTTTTTGCGTTTTGATCGGACTTCATCCAGGCTGGCTGTCCTTAGTTTAAGGTTTTTAGTTTACTGGCTGACTGGTGATGTCAATAACCTTCATTTAGATAAATTTTAGTGTGCTGAATTTGTTTGTGACCCCAGTCCTGTCTGTAAAATGCCTCTAAGAGAGGAAGTGCGATGAAAATTAAACCGTTATAAAATAAACGCTTACACTCTGCCAGATGCTACACATTATCAGATATCCTCTGTATAGGTGAGATATCCATTCTCAGACCCATTTGTCACACGTTCCAGCAGAACAATACTGAGAAGTATGAAAAATAAAACACTAGAAAGTGATGAGGGACTCGGAAACTGAAAAATGCACTTGTCACCACACTTAAAGCTTTACTGTCATTTTACACTAATGAGTGCACTTTTATTTACAAAATATATGAATGTGGGCATTATGAATTCTCACTGTTAAAATTTCTAGCATTTTTAAAAATGAGCTTTTCCTTCAGTTGCTCCTCTTTCATTGTGTTGGTGCCAACATTATCCCTTCTTTGCTCACGTATCCTTCAGGGTCACGCCCTGATCATTTTGGATGATGATGAGCTCCTGTAGTTTTTATTTTGCCTGGATTTACCTTGAAGGAAGATGACTCCCGGGTGCCGTGCCAACCAATCTTTCGGCCTGTTCAGTTTCTGCCTTGCGTTGCTCTTGCTTGCATTGCAAATTCGCTTGCCTGAGAGGACAAGCAATATTCACAATTCCCAAGGACCAAGCGCATCGCCAATACCTCGAGACCCATTGTGACATCATAAAGGTGACTCTGCTCCGGAAGCGAGATGAGTGGATGGATCAGTGGAATTTTTGGTTTGGATGGTTAATTTTACAAACCCCCTAATGTATGGTACTGCAATGACTGCCAGCTATTGACTCGTTGGTATCAATCCAGAAACTCTGCTGTCACCCACTGAATTCACACAGTAGGTGCAGTTCGTCTGGTTCTCTGTGCTTGTGCCAAAGATAAGGTATAGGAAGGAGAAATATTATGGAACAGCTCTGCTCAGTAGGATTACTGTATCAGGCACACAGAGTGCAGGTAGTTGGTCTTGTTGGGCAGAAATTAGGTGTGACAATTCCTGTGAAATTTTCAGAAATAATTTACCCCTGAGTAGAATTTTTATGGGGCAGGATGTACTATATCTTGTTTTTGTTCTTTCGGGATGTCTTTTTAAAATATGACAAAGTACATTCATGCATATCAAAGTGTTTAATTGCTGTACCAGGTTTAAATGTATTCTGCCAGGTTTGGGGGTTGATTACACTTAAATTCAGATCGGAAATTAATTTCAATACACTTCATTTATTGAAAAGTGCTGATAGTGTTCTTTGAAGTTTTTAATTAATGGTTTGAATTTCCGTTATTTAGCTAAAAGGAAAATGCATTATAGTAAAATTGGCTGCAACTTGGGAAGGTACAGTATGATACCTGACCACCCAGCTGAGAAGCCAGATATAGTCTGTTGCAAGTGTTCCAGCTGTACAGGGTGAAAGGGGTGTAATGAGTCAGCTTGGTTCTGGTTTTTTCCGCCTTCACTCTTTTAGTGATCTAGGGTTAAAACTCTCAATTCAGGTGCCATGTAACTCAGTCAAAGAACAAATCACTTTTACTACAGTTGGCCACTTTGTGTTCTCTTTTTTGTATATTAATTTTATATTTTTTTGTATAAAGAGGGAATGTATTTTTTTGCATGTCCTGCCTGTATTTATTGATTGTACATAGTGCTGTTGTGTAGCTTTGTACATTTTTTTTTTTCTTTCTTTTTCAAATACGACTAAATTAATATATATGTACATATATTCAGAGTTTATAGTCCTGTAATTGTGGCTTCACCTGTGTCCCCACTCCCTCTGGGGGTTTAAGTTCTGCTGATTCTTGTGTCTTTTGTATGATGAAGCGTTTTTGTTCCCCCTTGCTGAGGAACTGTTTACTGCTTTGGGGAAAAGCCGAGTAATAAAGCACTACAGCCTGAATATCCCAGAGAACTTGCACGTCTCTTTTATCTGGCTTGATCCTTCCCCTCCTTCATCCATCCATCCATCCATCCATAATCAAACCAGTTTGTTCCTGGTAGGATCACAGGAGTCTGCACCCTATCCCTACATGCACTGGGCAGGACGATGGTATGAACTGTTTGCAGTTCACATACCCCCCATTCATGCACATGATGGTACACATTTAAGAGTATCTGATTGCCTCAGTTCAAGCCGGGCAAACTGTCGACGGCTTCATGTATGTAACCACATTTTAATGTCAGCTGTTCAATCATGACATTATCTGTACCATACTGTTATCGTAGACTGTATAAAAAGATGGACACAGCGCCTGGGTCTGAAAAGTGAGGCCAATGCAGAAATCTCTAAAAATTGCATGCTATTTAATGGCCAGCAGATGGCAACGTAGGTGGTTGCAGAATGAAGTTCATTGCTATAGAAGTCTATAAGAAAATGATCCTACTTTCTCACCTGATTTATTATTTCAATAATGATTTTCCACATTATTTTATGGTATCTATCGCAAGTTTCAAGTCTCCTTTGATATATCATGATGCTCATTTTTGTAAATTATGGTCCCAAATAGATTAGAATAAAGGATAAAGCCAGAATATGCTTTTGGGGCGTGGCTATCCTCTGGTCCTCGTCCGATACGGTCAGATACACCCGTAGATTTACCCCTCCCGCCTCCCTGGAGCTTCAATTGACGCTCTCGTCCAATAGGAATAACATCCAGTTTCAAAATGACAACATGGCGCTGTTTAAGTTGCCAAAATCGAGGCTTCCAAAATGGTATGCTGAAACCAATGGTTGACGTCACTGTTGCTTCGTCCATCTTTTTGTACAGTCTATGGAGGGAACCCACGCAAACGCGCAGAGAACTAAGGCACGTCGTCATCTTGCTGTAGATGACGGTGCTGTTCGTTGTACCAGCACGCGCTCACCTCCCTACCCCCATCTGACGCTGGAGTACCATAGACTGTATAAAAAGATAGTCTATGTGGAGTACCGAAATTCTCACCGGAATTTTCTTTCATTCTGTGACATTTGCTGCAGTGAATGTAATTCATAGTAATTGACTGTAGGTGGTAGCAGAGACTTGTTTTTATTTTATGAATAAAGTAGTTGGCTCTGATGGTAATGAAAAAGATCGGAGACGTGTCTGCAAAAGTAAGGAGAGACTTCGAGCACAAAAGCGTTTTCACCAAGTAAAATGTTCGTTGGGGATCGTCAAAGGCGTCGAAAAATTTCAGCCAGGTAATGTATTATGAAGAAAACGAATCCCCTATCCATTTGGTCCTTGCTGGTCTCGAGATGAAACATCAATCAATATCCAGTGTTTCGCTTTAGCCAGGGCATTGAACCATTTACAAACAGTTATGGCTTTGTCCATTCTGGAGGTTTGTGAGGGGCTGAAGTGGGTTACGAGATGACTGCACATTTTCAATGTAGACCAATATATAAAATCCATGCGCGATTTATATGATTTAAGAAGACGAAAGAACGCATGGGAAAATATAGAACTATGAATAGACACGGGTAATTACATAGTTCAAACACTGAAACGCTCCTGAGCAGTGTGGATTTCTAAGGGCCTCTAAGACCATTATGAGAAACAGCGAGGTAAAATCAGTAGACAAGTTATGATCGGCGCGGCTCCTCAGATGCGAGTTCTAAACGCTTGTGGAGCGCTTTATTTTGACCTGCGTCATTGACAAATCGCATTTATCAGGCCTGGTAAGCACTGGCTTTTCCTTTCCAGACCGCGCGGCACCGTCTTTGAACTTGGCTTTGAGTCGGAGACCGAAGCGGAACGGACGGGTTCAATGATGCAATTATGCTTTGACTCAGGGAATTCGATGCATAGCGCAGCGTCTCCCGGTTACACATGCATGTGAATCTTAGGAGCTCTTCAGCGTATTGACTGAAGCGTGTGTGCGCGCGTTGGTGTGTGTGTGTGTGTGTGTGTGTGTTTAGCGTATACTTTGGGTACTTAAAATATGGAGGCTTAAAGACCCCCAGAAGTATAGGACAGTCTGGAAAAAAAGCGCTTGGGGAGATTTTTTTGGGTCTTTGTGTGGAATGAGCTTGATTCTGGGCCAAGGGCCAGGTTTAGGCCTTGGTTTACACATGGGTTTGTGGTTTGGACCAGGTCAAATTTTAAGACTGGATTAGTTTTATGTTTTTGGTTGAGGTGTGGTGTAAAATTAAAGTTAACTGGAAAATTTGTGTCCTTGGCTACGGATGCCCCTGCCACTGAGAGTTTGTGAAGCCCCTAAAATTGTGAAATTATACAATCTTGTCAAACAAAATATGAGATTCTGACCTTTGATCCATGTTGAAAGCATTTTCCAAAGCTTTTTGAATTCTGTCCATTAGTTTTTGAGCAGAAGCGGATAGACAACATCCCATGCGGATGGACGGACAGACAGGGGTAACTCTATATGCCCCTGCCCTGCCACATATGACGGGGGCATAAAAACAGGTTATTTTGGGTTTATAGTTTAGGGTTAAGATTCGGGTCAGGATTACGGTAGGGGTTATGATTCGGGTTGATTTTTGGGTTGGGTGTATGGAAATGAGATTTTGCAGCAAAAATAATTGTTTTGGTCCCCACAAGTATTGCAAAACAATTGTTTGTCTTTGTGTGAGTGTGTCTGTGTGTCCGAGCGAGTGCTTGATTGATTGTCTGATTGATTGAGCAAGTGAATGAGGAAGCAGGTCTATACCTGTAAAACATTAATTCACTTTCCCTGAAGTGGTACTATAGGCCAGGCTCGATATTCATTTCCTCTTGAGAGTCATGTTTCCTCCTCTTACTGTTCATCCTGTGGGTAAATAAATTCAAAAATCACACGTTTGCCTCATGATATTAGTGAAAATATTGGAAATATTTTCCTCAAGCTAAAAACTTTCGCATGAGCTGATAGCTACTTAATAAATCAGGGCTTTTCTCTGCCAGAGCTTTATGAATGAAAACTGCAGATGGAGCCTTTGTTAGCGCCATCTGTAGTTTTTCATGGGCTGTGTGTATCAGTTCGTAATGGTCTCCTCAAATGATCCTAAGTTTTTATTTGGTTTCAGGCGGAGGTACTAATGAGGTGGAAATAATCTGGGCATTCTTCTCGTAACTTTTCGCTTTTTCATGGCCGATAACGGCGCCGCTGCACAGCCTCCAGGAGGAGGTGATTTGAGCACCGCACGCTCCCACCTTGGAAGAAAGCCACTGGTTTTCATTTTCTATGAAATATAAAATCTAAACAAAAGAAAAAGCAAATCAAAAACACTGACGTATGAAAAGACATGATTATTAAAGAAAAAATTCCATATGTCTTCCACGTTACGGTACTTAGACCCAGAGACCCACTTTGATGTTTTGCGTGTGCACATGGCCAGAGATCTGAATTCAGTTATTTATAACGGGGTTGACGGCCATTTTAATTTACCTTCTCTGCTTCAAGAGGCTAGGACTCCAGAGCATGATGGAGATATGGCTCAGAGGCCATACAGTCACCATGACCTATATCCATCCATCCATTATCTATACCGCTTCCTCCTCGCTCGGGTCGCGGGGAAACCTTAAGCTGCTTTCACACCGGACGCGAAACAAATTTTCCGCATGACAGATTACATTCAAAGTCAATGCAAAGACGCGAATACACGCGTTTCGCGTGTATTCGCGTCTTTGCATTGACTTTGAATGTAATCTGTCGCGCGGAAAATTCGCTTCGCGTCCAGTGTGAGAGCTTGAGTCTATCCCGGCTGACAATGGATGAAAGGCAGGGACAAACCATGGATGGCTCTCCAATATATCGCAGGGCACACACACCATTCATTTCCATTTACTTACACACTCATATTTGGGAGCAATATAAGGTCTTTAATTAGCCTGACTTGCAGGTCTTTGGACAGGAGGAAACTGAAGTACCCGTAGGAAACCCACGTGAACACGGGGAGAACATGCGAACAACGCACTGGAAGGTCCCGGGTCAGATTTGGACCCACGACCTTATTACTGTGAGGCAACCGTTACCACTTGTTTACCTGAAATGAAATACCCAGGTTAATGGAGAAAATAAGCCTTTTTAGATGGTCAGGTAATTGCTGTTCATTTAACCAAATGGAGTGAAACAGGAATATGGACACATTCTTTTGAGCACCATTAGCTCCAGGGACCTTTTTAATACCCTCACATCCTCTGACAGAGGGAAATGTAAAGATTTTAATTTTCTTTTTTTTAAATTTGATTGAACAACCCTTTGAATTTAAGTGTCAGTATAGCAGAATATGTGGGTCTTGCGATTAAGACCAGACATTTGTTTGTCCTGAATGGGACATAAATAAAGTGCTGGCAGCTCTGTGTAGGTTACAGGGGTTCAGACTGCTGGCGGGTTGTAATTATTTAGAATGACTCGTATCAACTGTATTTCTGGGCTTTGTAAGCACAAAGAGTCTCTGAAACCACAGAAGATGTGGGCAGGCGGAAAATAGATGCCTGCGGGCATGCTACTGTGGGCACGGAGAATAGTTTTGTGCTGTGCATTATTGTACCAGGGGTCCTCAACCATATCCAGAAAGGGCTGGTGTGGGTGCAGGCTTTCATCCCAGTCTTGCAGTTACTCTGGATTGTAGCTATCTATTTACAAAACACCCTGACGTAGTTCAGAATCCCCAACAATTGTCTTTACAAAACAAGAAGTGTTTACCAACGTGAGATTTACAGCCAGATCCACAAATATTTGTAATTTGACGAGGTTACTGTTATTCAATCTGAAGATGATGTTAATGAGTGCCCCAACAATTGACATTTACATCCAAATCATGAGCACAGTGTATGAATTAAAGCACATTTTATATGCGGACCCCCCTTTTTAAGGTATCAAACACAATTGGAAAATTTCCTGGACACCTATTCCATGATCAGGTGTGTGTTTTATTTTTTTTTTTTTTTAAGATTATTTTTGTGGGATTTTTACCTTTGACAGTTACAGAGTAGAGAGAGACAGGAAAGTTGGGGAAGACATGCGGCAAATGACCCGAGCTGGAATCGAACCCAGGTCGCCACGAGAAGGACACAGCCTTTATGGTACGTGCGCTTAGACCGATGTGCCACCAGGGCGCCCCCAGGTGTGTGTTATTACCTCAGTATTTCATTTATAAGTGAGCCAATAAAAGGTCTGGAGTCATTACCAATAGTGACATTTGCATTTCCCATCTGGGGACACCTGCAATTTAGCAGATTCACTGTCGCCATTTTGCAATTAGTCACATAACGTTCCTATATAGCAAAGGCTAAGGACCCTAATTGTAACCCCTAACCCCAGCTCTTACCCCAACCCCTAATACTAACCCTAACCCTTAACCCCTAGCCCCTAACTGCAGACAACAATGTTACACTAGCATGAGCTTGGAAGTGTGTGTGCTAAAATGCAGGTGAGCTGCCATCTGTTGTGGCTAACTCTTAGATTCAAAGAGCGGGCTCTGCCTGTGACTGTTAAGATGAAAAATCTAAATAAACCCATCTCAGAGAGAGCAGAAAAATTTGGTGTGGCCAAATCGACTGTTTAGTGGATCATGAGAAAGAAAGAACACAGCGACCTCAGGAATTCCAGATGGCACAGGAGACCACAGATAAAAACTGTGTTGGATGACAGAAGTCTTTCCCTGCTGAAGAAAAACCCTTCGCAACAGTTGGCCTGCTCAATAGCACCCTCCAGGAGGTGGGCATATCTGTGACAAAGTTAACAATCAAGAGATGACATCATACAAAAAGTAAATACAGGGGTTTTACTGCAAGATGTAAACCATTGGTAAGTTTCAAAATCAGGCTGCATGTCATAAAAATATCTAATGCCAAAATATCCTGGTCAATTCTGGAACGATGGTTGTGGACAGATTAGACATGGATCAACTTGTACCAGAATGATGAGAATTGAAGAGTTTGGAGGAGAGTTGTTATTCATGATCCAAAGCAAACTGCCTCATCTGTGGAGTAAGGCCACATATGTGAAAGTGTATACAGCAGTGGTTTGAGGGCGAATTGATTGGACAACCATAATGTTGTTGGTTTAACCCCAGGTAGAGATCATATTCACACTGAGTGACTCTAGAGTATTATTCTCTGGGCATAGGACAGTTCACTTTCAGCAGTTCAAAAATAGCACTGCTGTGTTAGTGTTAGGGCGCATAACTTATCTGTTTAGGCTGCAGTTACTTGAAGTGTATTTCCTCGCATTTGACCGCAAACCACCGAATGACCACATCTCATCACTCTAAAGCGGAAAAATCTGAAATGTTTTGTCGCACAGAGAAAAATGTCTGGACCAATCAAAAACATAAACTGCAGTGGTGAGGCATGAACTGCCCACCTTTCATGAATCTGAAATTTGCAATTGTTGTTAGTTACCTCGTGTTGGTTATGTATCATAACATTAAATAATGACACCCTTACTCAGTTATGCTGTTGGATAATTTCAGGGGTAATTTCAGTTCAGTTCTTTGGAGAGCTCACCTGAGGTTAGCTGAGGAAATGGAGCCATTTGTATATCTGTGCTCTCGGTTAACAAATCTGCGCACACAGTTTATAAACCATGTTCTCAGATTCATATTCCGCGTCCACGATTTTGTAATTCATGCCCACAAGTTTGTAAACAGAGTAAAGATTTGCACATGGCTCTTTTTTCAGCTGTTCTCAGTAGGGCTCTGAAGTTCTTTGACCCAATTACATTCTGCCAACAGCTGCTATTCAATGTCTTTCGAAGGATATCATGTAGTCACTTGTGAATCTGAAGTAATCTGTTGTAATACATTGCATCTTTTTTATTGACTTTTAATATAATATACATTTTTAAAAGCTCATATTTGATTTGGTTATACTCTTGAAAAGTCCTTTATGTTCTTTAAAACATATTCTTCAAACTCCCTAATAATAATAGGAGCACTCATAATAACACTTATGACTAAAATAATGATTGGCCTTGGCCCACTGTTAATGAAACCATTCCCTTCCTCCACTCTGCTTGTGCTGTGCAAATATCTCTTGTGGCAGAGTTTACAGAAACACAAGACTAAAATATTTTGTATACTGTATCATCTCAGTGCCTGCAGTAGATATAAGATGAGGGTCTCCAAAAACAAAGGAAAACAGCCTGAGGCTGTGCAGGCATGATAGGAGCCAGACTTCCGGATGTGAATCGGGGGATTTAACTGTTTTTGTCATAAGCCATATGCTTTTCGCTCGGGAATGGCTGCCTGCAGAATGACTTCTGAGGAGTGGCACACTGCCATAGAAAAGTGCTAACTTGGCATTGTGTCAGGCTCCCCCTTTTAAATAAAAAATATTTTTGAAATAAAAAATCCTGTTTCAAATATTTTCTTTTCTGAACTTCCTGATGAAGTGCACTACATGGCCTGACTCTGGACTTAGCCCAAGCTGAAAGCCCTTACGCCTAAGCCATTAAACAATAAACTATTTTGACTGGACCTTTTAGGTTGCTCCAACTGAGACACTGTGTTAGCTGAGGTTTGAGTATTTCGTAGAAAGTCTCTTATTTATAGCTATTTATAAATTACAACATCGCACAGTACAATTACCCTCCTAGATTGAAAGGAATTGAATTAAAACATAACCATTCCTAGCCAGTTGTTTTCAAAGTTGGCCTTTATGTTCATAGTGGAAGCATTTCATTGTCTCTTGTTATATAACCTCACATCATCAACTATTAGAGCTACCTAAATTGCTATCAAACAAGCAAATGGCCTGCATCCAGTGTTGACCAATGAATTATAAAACTACATCAGACTTGGATACCTATTGTTGTATGGTTGTTTAAGATTTCGATTTGAGTTGGTTGCTTGTTTCTGTTGAGAAATACATATGATTTAATATGCTGGATGAACAACTTAATGCGAAGTTATACACAAGTGAACTAAAAAAAAAAATCCTCAAAATGCTTTATGAAAAAAAATCATGTTATATTTTGAATTCAATGTTCATGTGCCAACTCAGCAACACTGAATTCCTACATACTGAACACGGACACGGTGAGCTCATTTTAGCACTTCATCCCATTTGAATAAGCTGAGTCAGAGGTTAACTTTATTCCCTCATTCAGTGACATTCAGCCGATGATTACAAATGGTTTCATGTGGATGAAAGAAGTAAAAACGCACAAATACTGCATTATTATCTGCATAGTAATATGTATCAGACGTGGCCGATATTGCAAGGCCGGTAAGTCAAAAAGGCATGGTGATAGATTAAAAGAGTGGTAGCCAAAGCATTTGGGAGAGAAAACATCTCAATCATAATTGAGTGTATATTATCATATTTTGAAACCTTATCAAAGCTTTATTTGGAGGGCGAGGGATCAAGACACAAGAGGACGCCAATGAGTTTAACGCACAATATCAGGCATCACCTCTGTACAGTTTATCGATCAATCTGATCGATCAGAAGATGGCGCTAGAAAACACCTTGCGCCGTCATGCAACCAAGCATGCGCAGAGGGGCGTTTTTGTTACAGCCAAGATGGCGTTGAGCAAGACATTCGGCCAGAAACCTGTGAAATTCCAACTAGAGCAGGATGGCGATTTTTATATGATTGGATCAGAGGTATGTGACCTGTCCTAGGGAAACTGCAGTATCCAGATGTGATCGTATTTCGTAATTGCATCTAGTTCTGTGGCTGCTGCCCTGAGAAAGCGGCTCAGTAGGCATCTGGTTACTATGCTTTGGATCAACGGGTTGCTACCCAGTTGCATGGCGAGCTAGCTATCTGCTTGGCTGAATGAATGGATACATGTACAATTTGTGACGTTAAATGATTACTGTTTGGCTTGCGTAGCCACTCGTAGTCGAACTTGGTTAAATAACGTGACACGTTTACTAGCCAGCTCGGTACATGTAGTGGGTAGTTAAGGCTTAGCTTCCCACTGCTAGCCTACATCATATGATGAATACTAGCGAGCTAACGTTAACACGCGTACTCGCAAGGACGATTCGGTCTTGTGCGAAGCATGTGATACTATGATTTCCTTTTAAAACCATTAACTTACTAGCATCATTGCTAACTTTACTTGACAGGTATCAGAACATTCCTAATATGTGTGTGTTTATTCGGATATGGACACTTTGAGGAGCCAAAGGTCTATTTTATTGAGGCTTAAGAGATTTCCACCTTTTCCTCTTGATATATGACGTTCACTTTAAACTGTGCTGGACTCATCATATTATGCCATCATTATTTATGCGGTGCTTGCTACTGTTGCAATGAAGGTTTGTTAGAATTGTATTATTTATACGTGTCCCAGTCCCAGGCTGCCAATCTTGGAAAAATAAAATAATGATCAATATTAAGAAAATTTCATTTTTAATAATTAGAATCATTTAAAGAAGGAGTAAAAAAATATATAGATTAGAACTTTTCAGTTATGTAAATGATCGATGAACAAATTATGGCTGTCCCTTACTTGCAGTGTAATTTAAGTGTGAAACGACCAATTTTGCCACAAATTAAGTCTTTTCCTGAGTATATTTACTTGGTTGTCCTTAGAATAAAGAGTATTCCTAAAGGGCATGTTTGAAATGAATTTCATGAGAACTGGTGACCGTTACAAAGAAAAAATTCAAGGGAAATATTCCTTATGAACAGGAATTTTTTATTATTGGTGATTTCCAATCTAGCTGTAATTATTTCATTTTTGGCAAAAATGGTGATAATGATAGATTTAATTATGTGAATTTATGATGCATTAAATTCTAGCTATGAAATTCAACCTAGCTGGGCTAAGGAGTCAGCCATTTTATGCTAAAAATGGTTAAAATATTTCTACAGTGAAGTGTCATGTCTGCTTGTTGCTAATGCAAATGGCAAAAATCTCTAACACTTGTTTAGACCCAAATGTGCATGCAATGAACAGATAGGGTGCCAAATATCATCTAAATGTATAATTAGCCATTTATAGTTATCTGTATCACACGAGGTCATTTTCTTATTAGACAGGGTAGCATGTTGGCGCAGTGGGGAAGCCCTGTTGCCTCATAGAACGAAGGTTGTAGGTTCCAATCTGGCTTGGGGCCTTTCTGTGTGGAGGCCCTTGGCTCCGCTTAGGTTGTCCCTGTGTTCATGTGGTTCTCCTCTGGTACACTGGTTTCCTCCCTCAGCCAAAAAGCATGCATGCCAGGCCAACTGGAGACTATAAATTGCCCATAGGTTTGATATGCAGTTAAATAGTGTGTTCTTCCCTTGCGCCCATAGTAGTTCCCCCTTGACCCTGATGTAGAGGTGCTTTAGATAATGGATGGATGGATGGATATATGGCAGTGATGTATATTATTATCATCTAAATGTTGAGATCATATTTCGGCTGTTATAGTGATGAAATGCACTGCCCATCCAAAAAAAAAAAAAAAAAAGTTGTGCATTATGATATTTTGTTGGGTCACCTTTAGCTTTGATCATGTCGATTATTTGTCGTGGTGTTGTGTAGACAATCTTATACAACGCTACAACATTTATTTCTGACCGAATTGCATTCATTTTTGGCCAAGATATTGTATTGACGATGGGTGAGTCAAACCACTATCTTAAGCCTTCTCTAGTACATCCCAAAGACTTTCAACTGGTTATGGTCCAGACTCAAGGTTGACCAATTCACGTGTGAAAATGATTCCTTATGTTCAATGAACTGCTCTTTGACAATTTGAGCCCAATGAATCTTTGCATTGTCACCCTGGAATATGCCTTCGCCATCAGGGATTAAAATGTCCATTGATGGGTTGCTGGTCATTCAGTATATTCAGGTAGTCTGCTGAATTCATTTTATTGCTGCAGAACAAACAGTGCTGAGCCTAGACCTGACCAACTTAAGCAACCCCAGATCATAACACTGCCTTCAGAGGCTTGTACAGGGGGCGCTATGCATGACGGGTGCATCACTTCATTGGCTTCCTGTCTTACCCTGACGGCCCATCACTCTGGAAGAGGGTAAATCTGGACTCTTTAGGTCACATGACCTTTTCCCTTTGCTCCTCAGTCCAGTATTTATGCTCCCTTGCAAATTGAAGTTTTTTTTTTTCCAATAAGCCTGACTAACAAGTGGCTTTCTCATGTCCATGCGGCTCTTTAGTCTCAACCCTCCGAGTTCTTTTTGCATCATGCGTGTGGAAATGCTCTTACCCTCATTATTAAACATAGCCATGAGTTCCACTGTTGATTTTTTTTAAGATGGGACTTCATCGAGTATTTTATTTATATCCGAGCAGGAACAGTCATGCATTTTCTCCAACCCATTTACTCTGCAAAGTTGACAGGTCACCACTATCCCTCAAAGTTAAAATAAATTGTTGGACAGTTCCTGACCCAGTTTCAGTGATTTCAGCTGTCTCTTCAGCTTTTTTTCTTTGCTTGATGCTGGCCAATAATTTGCCCCTCTTGAAACACAGTAACATCTTTTTAACGACCATGAGGTACATCTTCCGACATGGTTTTTTAAGAAATGAGAAATCACTCACTGAATCAATCAGGACTAAAAGAATTATTGTCAGCTTAAACGTATTCATCACTGCGATAATTATTCAATCACAGACTCTTGAGTATTTGCTTATTTAAATAGGCATGGGCAGCGCTCTGCATAAACTCTAATGGAATACGTAACAGCTGAACTGGGGCGGTAAACAAGCCTCAGAAAACTTATAAAAAAAATGATGTAAATACCATTTTCATACAAAAAGAACACCATGGTTTGATTAAAAGCAACCTTTTCAATAGGATACCCACATTTCATACATGAACTCTCGTGATTACGGCCAATAACACGATTTGAACAGAGCTATTATTAGCCTGTTGGATGAATCGTGACCTCAATTTGCGCCGTGTTTACAAACTTTCAAGTGCGGTGTGGCAAAAATATCCATTTTGGAGGTAGATTTCAAACAGCCAGCGCTGACGTGATATCCCAACTACGGCCCTGATTGACTTACAGCCATCTAATTTGAGAAATTACGAGTCTATTCGTCCAAACTAGACCTCCTGGGGATGTGAAATAAGTTCGACAGAAGTTGTTGAAGTTAAATCATGAGTTCGCCGTGACTTCTTCTCAACAATAGCTAGAAAGGTGAGTGTATTTTTACTGTAACCTACATAGTTAGTTGACAGAATATCCTGTGACCCTATTTGTGAAGTTTCAGTAAAATATACCAAGGAATAAACCAGCGCCAGGCGTTTAAAACCTACCAGTGTTCTGACAAATTTTGCTACCTATCAAAATATGCCACCTCGCGAACACCGGTCACAAGATTCATTCACTTATACCCTTCAATTCGAGACTGCGAGGATGGAAATCTGAATAATCAATTCGGAAAAATTCTCTGCTCTCGGTAATTTTGTATATCGTTTAAACATTTTGTTAATCGGATTATGAAAGAAGACTGAAAATAAGCGCCCGCTTTTTGTTTGGGTGTAAAAGCGCGTATTTAAAGGAGAATAGCCTACATTGTATATTGATTAAGCATTGAACTCTGCATTAGTCGTACTGTTTTAATATTTGTTTTAACGACATTGCTTCGGCTTCCTGGAAGCAAGTACGCGCAAATCTGCTGTCTAGTGAGCATTTCAGGTTCGATGTACTGAGTAATAACGCCATGAAACTTAAACTGGCCTGTCATTCTGCCGAATAGTCTTACTAAACTAGTTAATCGTCTGATTGCTAATCAAGCAAAGGGGAGGTTTCTGCCTCGCCAAACTAACCTCCGACTGCACGTCACTGTGTTTTACTATGAATTATTCACAGTAGCTCATTGAAACTATCATGGGAGGAGGGTATATGGACATTGTTTTCAAAGGTTCAAATCAAAGGTTTTTTTTTTTATCACCACGGGTTATTGAAGGGGGAACGTTTGATTCATTTCGTAGCAGTGGGAGGGCAAACAACTGCCGGCATCAGCGACTTCACTGCATTTTATATAGTAATGGGCGAGTAACGTTAATGTTTGCCCTCCCGCCGATAATTGACATTTTTGCAGGCCATTGATCCAAAAAAAACTTCACAGGCAACCCATTCATACCATTTTTTAATATCAATGCAAAACCTAATGTTTGTTGAACATAACTAGGTGAAATTCAATGCATTTTCCATTAAAAAGGGCCTAGGGGGTGCTGCTGTACTTCAGAAAAGGGGTTGATGACTTTAGCATCAATTATTTCTGTTAGGGTACCCTAATGAATAATTTGGCCTGGTTTATTTCTGAGTAGACTGCATTTTTTGAAAATGCCTTCAGGCTTCACCCCCAATTTTCACAATGGGTTTTGTTGATAAATGCGAAATCAGCCATTTTTGGGACCCTGTGGCTCTGAGACCCTTTCCTGTAAAGGCGTGGACTTGTGGCAAACTCTTCGTCTGTGTCTTCTGTACTTACCTGCAAAAAATCATTAGAAAATAATAAAAACTTTTTTCTCAGCAACTCAAGAAATGTTGTCATTTTATTCATTTGTATTGCCCATGCCTAATTTAAATCCAAATGATGACTTTTTTTGGACAGTATTGTGTATTTTTTTTATGATACTGCTGACTGGGAAGAAATTTGTATTTCTGAGGTTGACAAACAGACCTGGACAAATTAGTCCATATAACATCTGATGAATGTATTTCAGTAATAATATGAATTAACAGGCACTATATTCATTGCACAGGTAGGAAACTATCTGCGCATGTTCCGTGGCTCCCTGTACAAAAGATACCCATCGCTCTGGAGAAGACTTGCCTCAGTTGAAGAGAGGAAGAAGATTGTAGCTTCATCACACGGTGAGTCATACATTCTTGATTTAGGTGGGATAAAGTAATAACACCCAAACTTTAAACTTCAGTGCCGTCAGAGTGCCTCGTAACTCCGGGCACTGGGACATTAAAGGGAGACACGCCTATCCCAGGCAATGAGGTATAGCGAGCCAATTATCTTATCCCAAAAGTTCTTCTTTGGGACATCAGTGGTCTTCAGTGTTTTTTTTGTGTTAGATCATGGTTACACAACTTTAGCCACCAGTGTGACACTGCTGAAGGCGTCCGAAGTGGAGGAGATCTTTGAAGGGAATGATGAGAAGTACAAGGCCGTATCCATCAGCACAGAGCCCCCGGCGTACCTCAGGTAACAAGCTTGGGACCATGCCTTTTGTTTGTTCACTGTTCTTGTCCTGATTGCATCTCAGAACCTTGCTCCCATTCAGAAGACACATTTTTACAGAGTGGCTAATTGAGATGCAGTATTTGAAGTACACTCATATGAACCAGTGACAGTTGGACAGAAATGGGTAGATTCTGCTACACAGTTGGTGCAATATGTGAATTAACACTTTGGTTAGTTGCTTAGGCTCCTCACACATTGGATAACCTGAACACTGCTAGAATGGTGTATACTGTATAGGTTAATCCTGAAGCCATGCAGAACGGGTCTTTGTTCTAAAGCTAGGCAAGGCTTGACTTCCGTTGAACTGACGCTACATATGAAACCGGATTAATGTTTAACCTGGGCTTGGTTGACACTCTAGCTAGGCACGGCTAGGATTGGTTATTGTTGATGCTAGGCTTGGCAAGACTTGGTTCTTGATTAAATTAGGCTGGCCTTGGCTTGGTTTGTGCTGAAGCATTGCTGTGCTGGGCTTGGTTAGTCCTGAAGCCAAATAGGACATGATGTTGTTAGTACTCAAGCTAACCGGGCTGGGTTTGATTAGTGCTGAAACTGAGCTGAGCTGTGATAGATTTGGTTAGCCTGTGCTAAATGGGACTAGGATTACTGTTGAAGCTGAGTTTATATCTGAATCTGGCCCTGATTTTTTTTTTTTTTTTTTTTTTCCCCTACCTGGTACTTCACGAGACAATTATTGCTTTTGAATGGCCTGAAAGGTTCTATACCAGACTCCCAGCCAAAGGTAGCATTTAAAACTAGCAGCCCATTGCCATCCAAGGTATGGAGAGCAGTAGGGATGTAACGATATCCAACCGCTGTTTTTTTTGAAAGTGTGGAAAGACCACCTGCTGCCATGGGGCGAACATCGGAGCTTGCCCTTTTCCTTTATTCAACCTGATGCAGTCCTGAACGAATGCTTACACGAAAGTGCAAAATATCAGAGGGCATGTGAAATGTTTCCGGAGAAAAGCTTTATTGACATTAGTTTTATACCTCTCGGCCGACTCTGGCCGGAGGGGTATTGTCGTCACCTGCGTGTCTGTCTGTCGTCCGTCGTCCGTCGTCTGTCGTCCTTCATCCTTCGTCCGTCGTCCGTCCATGATTTTGTCTGGGCCAGTACTCAGCAACTAATGATCGTAGCTTCACCAAATTTGGTATGGTAACTCACTATGACTCAAAGATGTGCAACGTCAGGTTTTTGGCCGGATTTGACCTTTGACCTTGGCGCTGTGACCTTGAACCTGGAAATCTTGTCCGGGTCAGTACTCAGCAACTAATTATTGCAGCTTCACCAAATTTGGTATAGTATCTCACTATGACCCATAGATGTGCAACGTCAGGTTTCTTGCTGGATTTGACCTTTTACCTTAGCGCTGTGACCTTGTCCCTGGAAATCTTATCCGGGTGACATTGTCCAGGCCAGTACTCAGCAACTAATGATCGCAGCTTCACCAAATTTGGCATGATAACTCACTATGACCCATAGATGTGCAACATCCAGTTTTTTGCTGGCTTTGACCTCTGATCTTAGCTCTGTGTCTTTGACCCCGGAAATCTTGTCCGAGTCAGTACTCGGCAACTAATTATTGCAGCTTCACCAAATTTGGTATGGTAACTCACTATGATCCATAGATGTGCAACGTCAGGTTTTTTGCCGGATTTGACCTTTGACCTTAGCGCTGTGACCATGACCCTGGAAATATTGTCTTTGTCAGTACTCGGTAATTAATTCCCACAGCTTCACCAAATTTGGTATGGTAACTCACTATGACCCATGGATGTGCAACGTCAGGTTTTTTGCTGGATTTGACCTTTGACCTTAACTCTATGACCTTCACCCTGGAAATCTTTTCCGGGTCAGTATTCGGCAACTAATGATCGCAGCTTCACCAAATTTGGTATGGTAACTCACTGTACCACATGGATGTGCAATGTCACATTTTTTCTGGATTTGACCTTTGACCTTAGCGCTGTGACCTTCTGGCAGGAAATCTTGTACGGGTCAGTACTCAGCAACTACTGATCGCAGCTTCACCAAATTTGGTATGGTAACTCACTGTGACACATAGATGTGCAACATCACGTTTTTTGCTGGATTTCACCTTTGACCTTAGCGCTGTGACTTGAGGCAGGAAATCTTGTCCGGGCCGAGGGGTATTCAGCAACGCGTTATGTTTTTAATCTTCCTCTGAATTCCATCTCTCATTGTACCATTTTTGGGAGATTATTGAGGATTAATATAAAAGAAAGAGATTTGTTTTAAGATCACTATGGATTTTAGGCATCTAAAAAATACACAAGGTGGAAAACATTCTGTAAAGCGGATGAAACGTGAATGTGAGATATAAATTATTGCAATCGCACGAAAGGGCCTAATGGCATTCATGCAAATCTGTGCTGTTCTATGGTCATTTCACTTTCAAAATGCAGCAATCAAACATGCTATCTTAATAAACAGCTCTATTCATTCAACTTAGTAAATAAACGAATCCACTGTTTGATTGCTAACTGAGAAAAGGGTCATTCCATATGAACTCATCCAAAGTACAAGAATCTTCCACGGTCACAGACTCAGATTTGGCTCAAATTTATTTTTGGAATACCTCTACATTCATAATGAACACATGCAAAATTTTAGGGTCCTACTCGAAGTTGTTTCCAAGATATGGCCCCCCAAAAATCAAGGGCCTTGCCCAAGCGAATCAGAGACATTAATTTATAGGGATTTTGGAGGCGAATATTTTGGAACAAATCATAGATATGGGCTGAAAATTGCTATCCAGGGTAATTTGGGTCCATGATTTCAGAATCTCTAGTCAAAATTTATCTATCTCTTTTCATTTTCAAGATATTGGCCTCTCAATTATGAAAGTTTTTATGGGTGAAAATCAAAAGTTCAGTTTTCAAGGGCCCACTATGAGGCCAGGATCTTTTCCAGAGGCTAAATTGTGCTGATGATGCAATACCTGGGAGATCCTAAGGAGGGAATGCAACATCATGTCAGATGCCAGATTATCTTAGGAAATGGTGGAACTTGAGTTTATGAGTAGGCACTGTCTATTTAAAACGTATAGTTGAAGAATAAAGGGGATAACAAAGGCCATTTTTACCCCAAAATGTCTATATTTGATAACATGATTAAATACTGAAGGAGATGAGAAAACAAGTTGTAATTTTGAACAAATAAAGCCAAGATATATAAATGTATGTAGAACAAGTTTCGTTACCATGGGTAACTGCCCGCATGGTGAACTTGCCAATTCGAAGTTGGCAAAAAGGTGACTTTCAGCTAGAACCCTTTTCAGGGTCTCCTAACTCCACTATTATGCCCTGGGTGCAGTCAGTCTTCCTTGTACAGACAGACCTGTCCTCAAATAGAAGGAATCCAGTACAATTTAGCCTCTGTAAGGGATCCTGGCCTCATAGGGGGCCCTTGAAAAACTGAATTTTTGATTTCTGCCCATAAAACGTTTCATATTTGAGAGGCCAATATCTTAAAAATGAAAAGAGACAGATAAATTTTGAGAAGAGATTCTGGAAGCATGGACCCAAATTACCCTGGGTAGCAATTTTCAGCCCGTATCTATGATTTGTTCCAAAAATATTGGCTTCCAAAATCCCTATAAATTAACAATTTGCGTGGGCATGGCCCTTCATTTTTTGAGGGCCATATCATGGAAACCCCATGAAGTAGGATCCTAAAATTTTGCAGGTGTTCATTATGAATATAGAAGTACTCTCAAAATTAATTTAAGCCAAATCTGAGTCTGTGACCCGAGGACCTCTGGTTGACTTCCTATGGAATGACCCAAAATAAACAGGGACAGGATAAGAGTTGCCAAACTTTATAAAAGGAGACAATTCTGTAGTCCTTTACTTGGCTCCGTTCAGCATGTTGCCGAAAATTACTGATGTCAGTCAAGTTTTTTCTGGAAGCATTTCACTTGCCCTCTGATGTTTGGCACTTTCGCCAGCCATTCGTTCAAGACTGCGTTGAGTTGAATAAAGCAAAAGGGCAAGCTCGACTGTTTGCCCCATGGCAGCAGGTGGTCTTACTACGCTTTGAAAACACCAAGGTTGGATATCGTTACATCCCGAGATAGCAGGGTTTATGGTGCACATTTTTTTCTTCATAATTTTCTCTGCCAAAGTGTCTTCATGTTAGTTTGGAGGGTGTCTAATCTAGTGAGAGTGTATAGAAGAGGACAGGGTTGACTGTTTACTGTTGGTTAGAGTGTCTGTAGATTACTGACCAACTGTTTAATGTTAGCCACAGTGTATATGGAAAATGGACTGGCTGTTAAGCGAAGTTTGTGGAGATGGATGGTGAGTGCTCTCAGAGTGTCAGAGCTGCTGTTGTGTTTTATTGCTTGTGATCAGAGCCCAGTCTCACTCGGTGCCTTTTTGGAAGAGTTTTTGGCTCCCTAGCGACGTGTGGGAAAACATACTGTCACTCTCCCTGGATTTAATCACGCCAGCACGGGACATGTCCCGGTTTGACCCTCTGAGCAGCCTCCCTTACATTATAAATATATGCCGCCGCAAAAAATTTTTTGTATGAACTTGAATTTCCGTCAACTGCAAGGCATTGGCTCCATTGTACATGTTTTGTGCTGGGATTATGTTTGCCAGTGATGATCTAAAAGTCTTGGGCGAGTGTTTCCTACTTTTTGTTGGCCTTTGAAAATATAAAGGAGTTGAATTTCTCAGGCCGAGGATCTCTGACTCTGGCAATCCAAACAGCCTGCTGCTATTTTCTGTTATGCAGTCCTTATGGTAATGGTTTACTTGGCATATCATGGAGCAGGATTACTGAGTTAGCTGTATAACTTCACTGAATAAAATCCCTGAACCCAACCAAATCTGGACCATGGACTGAGGTAAATTAATGTTTTACTTGGTGCACTTATTCAGCTGACACGGTAATCCTTCTTTGTGAAACATTCTGTTTAGGTCTGAATTGGTTGGTGACGTCACTATATTCAGACGAGAACCAGCATTACACGCAGCCTGCCAGTATCAGTCTTGACAGCCACAGCTAAGATGTATAAATCATTGGTGTGTGGGAGCTGCCACTGTGATTGGTTCATGTAGTTGTCACTTACACTCTGCCCACGCCCACAGGGAGCAGAAGGCGAAAAGGAACAGCCAATGGGTGCCCACCTTGCCGAACAGCTCCCACCACCTGGATGCAGTGCCCTGCTCCACGTCCATCAACCGTAATCGCATGGGCCGCGACAAGAAGAGGACCTTCCCTCTGTGGTATGTACACAATTTACAAGCCCAATTCTGAAATAGTTGGGACAAAGTGTAAATTGTGAATAAAATCAAAATGCAATGACTTTCAGATCATGAGCCAATATGTTAATTACAATAGAACATAGATAACATTTCAAATGTTGAAACTGAGACATTTTACATTTTTATCCACAAAATGAGCTTATTTCAAATTTTCTGGCTGCAACAGGTCTCAAAAAAAATTGGGACACAGGCAAAAAAGGACTGAAAAAGCGATTAATATATAAGAGAATCAGCTGAAAGAACATTTAGCAAGTAATTAAGTTAACTGGCATCAGGTGTGTAACATGATTGGCTATAAAAGAGATGTCTTAGAGAGGCTGAGTCTCTCAGAAGTAAAGATGGCCAGAGGCTCTCCAACCTGTGAAGGCTTGCGTAAAAAAATTGTGGAATACTTTAAAAACAATGTTCCTCAATGTCAATTTGCAAAGGCTTTGAAGGTCTCATCATTGACAGTGCATAACATAATCAAAAGATTCAGAGAAACCGGAAAAATCTCTGTGTGTAAGGGACAAGGCCGAAGACCTTTACTGGATGCCCGTGATCTTCGGGCCCTCAACTGCATCACTCACTGGCATGATTTAGTCATTGACATTACTAAATGGGCCCAGGAATACTTCAAGAAACCACTGTCGGTAAACATAGTCCGTTGTGCCATCCACGGATGCCACCTAAAACTCTATCATGCAAAATGGAAGCCATTGTTGAGCATGATCCAGAAGCGCTGCCGTGTTCTGTGGGCCAAGTCTCATTTAAAATGGACTGTAGCAAAGTGGCAAAGTGTCCTGTGGTCAGACGAGTCCAAATTTGACATTCTTGTTGGAAATCACGGGCGTCGTGTCCTCCGGGCTTAAGAGGAGAAAGGGCACCCCTCCTGTTATCAGCGTTCAGTTCAAAAGCCAGCATCTCTGATGGTATGGGGATGCATTAGTGCATATGGTGTGGGACACTTGCATGTTTTAAAAAGCACCATGAATGCTGAAAGGTATATAAAGGTTTTAGAGCAACATATGCTCCCCGCCAGATGACATCTATTCCAGGGAAGGCCTTGTGTATTTCAGCAGGACAATGCAAAACCACATACTGCAGCTATTACAACTGCATGGCTTCGTAGTAGAAGAGTTTGTGTGCTGAACTGGCCTGCCTGCAGTCCTGATCTTTCACCGATTGAGAACATTTGGCGCATAATTAAACGAAAAGCGTCAAAGGAGACCCAAAACTTTCCAGCAGCTGGAAGCCTGTATTAAACAAGAGTGGGATCAAATTCCAATGGCTAAACTGAAGAAACTTGTCTCCTCAATGCCCAGACGCCTCCACTCTGTTAAAAAAGAAGAGGGGATGCTACATCATGGTAAACAGGCCCCTGTCCCAACTTTTTTGAGACCTGTAGCAGCCATCAAATTTGAAATGAGCTCATTTTGTGGATAAAATTGTAAAATTTCTCAGTTTCAACATTCGCTATGTTATCTCTGTTCTATTGTGAATAAAATACTGGCTGGTGTGATTTGAAAGTCATTGCATTTTGATTTTATTCACAATTTACACTTTGTCCCAACTATTTCGGAATTGGGGTTGTATGAACAACATCATCCCTGTGGTGTGAATACAATATGCAGACACCTTCCCCTGTGCTATGTATACAGTATACACACACCTTCCTACTGTGGCATGTACACAATATCTGCACACCTTCCCCCTGTAATATGTAAACAATATACACACACCATCCACGGTCATATGTACGCAATGTATGCACACCTTCCCCCTGTGATAAGTACACAGTGTACACACACCTTTCCTTTTAGTATGTACACAATATACACACTTTGCCCTGTGGTATGCACACAATATACACACACCTTTTCCCTGCAGTTTGTATGTATACAATATACAAACTCCTACCTCCTGTGGTGTGTACACAATACACGCACAATCCCTCTCCAGTGTGTGCACACCTTACACCACCTCACAGTGATATCTGTACATTTACACTAGGTTCCTTTATTTTGTATATTAGGAAGTACCTTATTTCATACCACGGCTAAAAGGGAATCTTATGCACTTTAGCATACAAATCAATGTATGGAAAAAAAAAAGAATACAAAAACATAATGCCTAATCTCCTAGTATTTAGCATAAAACGGAAATGGCGACTTTTGAGAAGTCTTCTGTGAAACTGCTGAATTTTAGAATCGACTCCGGTACAGATCGTTTTGACATGCTTACTGTACATAGATGAAATACGCCACTGACATGCACATCTGTTTGACTGCAACTCATGAAAATCTCGTACAGCATGGGTCCTTCGCAGCTCCAGCTTCTTCTGGGCCGATGAGGGTGAGGTGTAGGGGGTCCTCCGCTCCTGAAATTTTTGCCGTCTCCTTGGGAAACCAAACCCGCCAATCATTTGCATTCTCATGCCAGCCCCCTTCGAGGGTTTATTCGGGGACCTGGAGGTTGAATGTGACTCGGTACCCAGCCAGCTCCGCCCAATGCGTAACCCCGCCCCGGACTCCTTACTGTTCATCCCTGTCTACACTATCTGAC
Organism: Gymnothorax javanicus; assembly: GCA_029692085.1. Taxonomy (NCBI): domain Eukaryota; kingdom Metazoa; phylum Chordata; class Actinopteri; order Anguilliformes; family Muraenidae; genus Gymnothorax; species Gymnothorax javanicus. The sequence goes on along the minus strand of CM056194.1, from coordinate 118,793,157 downwards.
CTCTGCCCCCCTTTAAGAAATACGCGCTGAGAAATGTACTCTCGCCTTACAGTAAATGGATTGCTCCGTCCTCTCCTGACCCAAATGTTTTTACGAATACCTAGACAGCCCCCCCCTTTGCCCGCTGGGCTCTGATTTGGACAGCTGCCTGAAAAAACAAAGCCCCCCCATCCTCCTCAAAGCCCTGCTGTAAATTATCAGTGTCTCGCCAGCTTGCGGGAAAGCTGGACCCCCTTCGTTTGACCTGTTTCTGGAACATTCCGGGGTCTTCTGCTCCCAGCTGGCTGAGGAGTAAGTGATTATGAATCTGAACGGCAGGTCGGTCCAGAGTCCTGACATTAACCTCATACAGTACAATCCGTTAGTATGGGGGCATGAAAGTGGCTGGAATTCCTTAGATTATCCACCAACAAGGATGCACAAGTTCTTTCAAATTGAAGCTGACAATTTGTGCTTTAACCTCATTATCTCCATTCAAATTTGTTTGAGTTTAGAGCCAGGAGGGTTGAAAAATTCCTCTTTCCTTACACGGACAGCTCTTTAAAGTCCTCTTGGTATAAGGTTTGGTGGGTGTAAGTCTCTCAGAGTTTGCCGGTCTTTCCTACCTCTCTCTCTGCACTCAGCTTTGATGATCACGACCCGGCAGTGATCCACGAGAATGCAGGTCAGCCGGAGGTCCTGGTGCCGATCCGCCTGGACATGGAGATCGAAGGACAGAAACTGCGCGATGCCTTCACCTGGAACATGAACGGTACAGCTCTACACCTGCATGCCAGTCTTCACACGTTACATACTCCCACCTTTTACATTCTCCTCTGCCATTTACACGCCAACCTTCACCTTTTACGCACTCCTCTGCCATTTACACACCAACCTTCACCTTCTACACACTGCCCCGCCATTTACACACCAACCTTCACCTTTTACATACTCTCCTGCCATTTACACGCCAACCTTCACCTTTTACACACTTCTCTGCCATTTACACACCAACCTTCACCTTCTACACACTGCCCTGCCATTTACACACCAACCTTTACCTTTTACATACTCTCCTGCCATTTTTCTTCACCCCTGCCATTACCTCCTGCCATTAACACACCAACCTTTACCCTTTACACACCCCTGCCATTAACCCACCAACCTTCACCTTTACACACTCCCCTGCCATTTACACACCAACCTTCACCTTTTACACATACTCTCCTGCCATTAACCCACCAACCTTCACCTTTTACACACTCCCCTGCCATTTACACACCAACCTTCACCTTTTACACACTCCCCTGCCATTTACACACCAACCTTCACCTTTTACATACTCTCCTGCCATTAACCCACCAGTCTTCACCCTTTACACACTCCCCTGCCATTTACACACCAACCTTCACCTTTTACACACTCCTGCCATTTACACACCAACCTTCACCTTTTACACACTCCCCTGCCATTTACACACCAACCTTCACCTTTTACATGTTCTACTGCCATTTACACACCAACCTTCACCTTTTACACATGTTCTGCCATTTTACACACCAACCTTTTTACACACTCTTCTGCCATTTACATACACCAACCTTCACCTTTTACACACTTTCTGCCATTTACATTTACACTGCTTTCCACCTTCCTGCCATTTACACACCCATTTACATTTCACCTTTTACACACCCCTTTTACACACAACCTTCTTCTGCCATTTACACACCAACCTTCACCTTTTTACACACTCCCATTTACTGCCATTTTTTTACACACACCCCTGCCATTTACAACCTTCACCTTTTACACACTCTCCTGCCATTTACACACCAACCTTCACCTTTTACACTTTTTACACCTTCACCTTTTACACACACATTTACACACCAACCTTCACCTTTTTACACACTCCCCTGCCATTTACACACCAACCTTCACCCCCCTCACCCTTACACACTAACCTTCACTTCACCTTTTTTACTGCCATTTACACACCAACCTTCACCTTTTACACGCTCCCTGCCATTTACACACCAACCTTCACCTTTTTACACCCTTTTTTTACACACTCCCTGCCATTACACACCATTTACCTTTCACACACCATTTACACACCAACCTTCACCTTTTACACACTCTCCTGCCATTTACACACCAACCTTTACACCCCCTTTTACACACCAACCTTCCCTGCCATTTACACACCAACCTTCACCTTTTACACCTTTTCTGCCATTAACACACCACTTCACACACAATTTACACTTCACCTTTTACACTCTCTTCTGCCATTTACACACCAACCTTCACCTTTTACACACTCCCCTGCCATTTACACACCAACCTTCACCTTTTACACACTCCCCTGCCATTACACACCAACCTTCACCTTTTACACACTCCTCTGCCATTTACATGCCAATCTTCACCCTTTACACACTCCCCTGCCGTTTACACACCAACCTTCACCTTTTACACGCTCCCCTGCCATTTACACACCAACCTTCACCTTTTACACGCACTCCCCTGCCATTTACACACCAACCTTCACCTTTTACACACTCCCCTGCCATTTACACACCAACCTTCACCTTTTACACACTCTCCAGCCATTTACACACCAACCTTCACCTTTTACATACTCCTCCTGCCATTTAACACCAATCTTTCACCTTTTACACACTCCCTGCCGTTACACTTCACCTTTTACAGGCTCCTGCCATTTACACCCAACCTTCTGCCATTTATTTTTTACACACTTGCCATTTACACACCAACCTTCACCTTTTACATACTCCCCTGCCATTTACACACCAACCTTCACCTTCACCTTTTTTACACTTTTACACCCCTGCCATTTACACACCAACCTTCACCTTTTTACACACTCCCTTCACCTTTTTACACACCCCTGCCATTTACACACCAACCTTCACCTTTTACACACTCTTCTGCCATTTACACACCAACCTTCACCTTTTACATACTCTCCTGCCATTACACACCAACCTTCACCTTTTACACACTCCCCTGCCATTTACACACCAACCTTCACCTTTTTCACACTCCTTCTGCCATTTACACACCAACCTTCACCTTTTACACACTCCTGCCATTTACACACCAACCTTTCACACACCAACCTTCACCTTTTACATTTACCAACCTTCACCTTTTACACACTCCCCTGCCACACACCAACCTTCACCTTTTACACACTCCCCTGCCATTTACACTTTCACCTTTTTACATTTACTCCCCTGCCATTTACATGCCAACCTTCACCTTTTACACCCCTTTTACACACAATCTTTTACACACCTTCACCTTTTACACACTCCCTGCCATTTACACACCAACCTTCACCTTTTACAGGCTGCCCTGCCATTTACACACCAACCTTCACCTTTTACACGCTCTTCTGCCATTTACACACCAACCTTCACCTTTTACACACTCCCCTGCCATTTACACACCAACCTTCACCTTTTTCACACTCTTCTGCCATTTACACACCAACCTTCACCTTTTACACACTCTTCTGCCATTTACACACCAACCTTCACCTTTTTACACCTTTTACACCAACCTTTACCTTTTTACACACTGCCATTTATTTACACACCAACCTTCACCTTTTACATGCTCTCCTGCCATTTACACACCAACCTTCACCTTTTACACACTCCCCTGCCATTTACACACCAACCTTCACCTTTTACACACTCCCCTGCCATTTACACACCAACCTTCACCTTTTACACACTCCCCTGCCATTTACACACCAACCTTCACCTTTTACACACTCCCCTGCCATTTACATGCCAATCTTAACCCTTTACACACTCCCCTGCCGTTACACACCAACCTTCACCTTTTACACACTCCCCTGCCATTTACACACCAACCTTCACCTTTTACACACTCCCCTGCCATTTACACACCAACCTTCACCTTTTACACACTCTCCTGCCATGCCATTTACACCTTTTTACACACCCCCTGCCATTTACACACCAACCCTCACCTTTTTTCTTGCCATTTACACCTTCACCAATCTTTCTTTTTACACACCAACCTTCACCTTTTACACACTCCTCTGCCATTTACACACCAACCTTCACCTTTTACACACTCCCCTGCCATTTACACACCAACCTTCACCTTTTACATACTCTCCTGCCATTAACACACCAACCTTCACCTTTTACACACTCCTCTGCCATTTACATGCCAATCTTCACCCTTTACACACACCCCTGCCATTTACACACCAACCTTCACCTTTTACACGCTCCCCTGCCATTTACACATCAACCTTCACCTTTTACACACTCCCCTGCCATTTACACTCCAACCTTCACCTTTTACACGGTCCCCTGCCATTTAAACACCAACCTTCACCTTTTACACACTCCCCTGCCATTTACACACCAACCTTCACCTTTTACACACTCTCCAGCCATTAACACACCAACCTGCACCTTTTACACACACTTCTGCCATTTACACACCAACCTTCACCTTTTACACACTCCCCTGCCATTTACACACCAACCTTCACCTTTTACACGCTCCCCTGCCATTACACACCAACCTTCACCTTTTACACGCTCCCCTGCCATTACACACCAACCTTCACCTTTTACACACTCCCCTGCCATTTTTACACACTGCCTTTCACCAACTTTTTTACAGGCTGCCCTGCCATTTACACACCAACCTTCACCTTTTACACGCTCTTCTGCCATTTACACACCAACCTTCACCTTTTACACACTCTTCTGCCATTTACACACCAACCTTCACCTTTTACACACTCCCCTGCTGTTTACACACCAACCTTTACATTTTACACACTCCCCTGCCATTTACACACCAACCTTCACCCTTTACACACTCCCCTGCCGTTTACACACCAACCTTCACCTTTTACACACTCCTCTGCCATTTACATGCCAATCTTAACCCTTTACACACTCCCCGCCATTTACACACCAACCTTCACCTTTTACACACTCCCCTGCCATTTACACACCACCTTCACCTTTTACACACTCCCCTGCCATTTACACACCAACCTTCACCTTTTACATACTCTCCTGCCATTAACCCACCAGTCTTCACCCTTTACACACTCCCCTGCCGTTTACACACCAACCTTCACCTTTTACACACTCCCCTGCCATTTACACACCTACCTTCACCTTTTTCACACTCCCCTGCCATTTACACACCAACCTTCACCTTTTACATGTTCTACTGCCATTAACCCACCAATCTTCACCTTTTACACACTCCCCTGCCATTTACACACCAACCTTCACCTTTTACACACTCTTCTGCCATTTACACACCAACCTTCACCTTTTACACACTCCCCTGCCATTTACACTCCAACCTTCACCTTTTACATACTCTCCTGCCATTAACTCACCAATCTTCACCCTTTACACACTCCCCTGCCGTTTACACACCAACCTTCACCTTTTAAATACTCTCCTGCCATTAACACACCAACCTTCACCTTTTACACCCTCCTCTGCCATTTACATGCCAATCTTCACCCTTTACACACACCCCTGCCGTTTACACACCAACCTTCACCTTTTACACGCTCCCCTGCCATTTACACATCAACCTTCACCTTTTACGCACTCCCCTGCCATTTACACTCCAACCTTCACCTTTTACACGGTCCCCTGCCATTTAAACACCAACCTTCACGTTTTACACGCTCCCCTGCCATTTACACACCAACCTTCACCTTTTACACACTCTTCTGCCATTTACACACCAACCTTCACCCATTACACACCAACCTTCACCTTTACACGCTCCCCTGCCATTACACACCAACCTTCACCTTTTACACACTCCCCTGCCATTTACACACCAACCTTCACCTTTTACACGCTCTTCTGCCATTTACACACCAACCTTCACCTTTTACACACTCCCCTGCCATTTACACACCAACCTTCACCTTTTTCACACTCTTCTGCCATTTACACACCAACCTTCACCTTTTACACACTCTTCTGCCATTTACACACCAACCTTCACCTTTTACACGCTCCCCTGCTGTTTACACACCAACCTTTACCTTTTACACACTCCCCTGCCATTTACACACCAACCTTCACCTTTTACACACTCTTCTGCCATTTACACACCAACCTTCACCTTTTACGCTCCCCTGCCATTTACACACCAACCTTCACCTTTTACATACTCCCCTGCCATTTACACACCAACCTTCACCTTTTACACGACTCCCCTGCCTTTTACACACCTACCTTCACCTTTTACACACTCCCCTGCCATTTACACTCCAACCTTCACCTTTTACATACTCCTCTGCCATTTTCATGCCAATCTTCACCCTTTACACACAATCCCCTGCCGTTTACACACCAACCTTCACCTTTTACACACTCCCCTGCCATTTACACACCAACCTTCACCTTTTACAGGCTGCCCTGCCATTTACACACCAACCTTCACCTTTTACACGCTCTTCTGCCATTTACACACCAACCTTCACCTTTTACACACTCTTCTGCCATTTACACACCAACCTTCACCTTTTACACACTCTTCTGCCATTTACACACCAACCTTCACCTTTTACACGCTCCCCTGCCGTTTACACACCAACCTTTACCTTTTACACACTCCCCTGCCATTTACACACCAACCTTCACCTTTTACACACTCTTCTGCCATTTACACACCAACCTTCACCTTTTACACGCTCCCCTGCCATTTACACACCAACCTTCACCTTTTACACACTCCCCTGCCATTTACACACCAACCTTCACCTTTTACACACTCCCCTGCCTTTTACACACCTACCTTCACCTTTTACACACTCTTCTGCCATTTACACACCAACCCTCACCTTTTACACACTCCCCTGCCATTTACACATCAACCTTCACCTTTTACACACTCTTCTGCCATTTACACACCAGCCTTCACCTTTTACACGCTCCCCTGCCATTTACATACCAACCTTCACCTTTTACACACTCCCCTGCCATTTACACACCTACCTTCACCTTTTACACACTCCCCTGCCATTTACACATCAACCTTCACCTTTTACAGGCTCCCCTGCCATTTACACACCAACCTTCACTTTTAACACACTCCCCTGCAATTTACACTCCAACCTTCACCTTTTACATACTCCTCTGCCATTTTCATGCCAATCTTCACCCTTTACACACAATCCCCTGCCATTTACACACCAACCTTCACCTTTTACGCACTCCCTGCCATTTACACACCAACCTTCACCTTTTACACACTCCCCTGCCATTTACACTCCAACCTTCACCTTTTACACACTCACCTGCCAGTTACACGCCAACCCTTTACATTCTGACCTGCCTGTTTAACTACAGCTCCGCCCCTTTACATTCTGACCTGCCTGTTTAACTACAGCTCTGCCCCTTTATATTCTGACCTGCTTATTTAACCGCTGCTCCACCCCTTTTCATACCCACCTAATCCCTGACCTGTCAGTATGGGCCTACTGTGATTTATTACCTCCGCCCAACTAAGTTAGATGAGGTTATGCCATCGTTACCGTTTGTCTGTTGGCTGGTTTGTTAGTTTGTTCATAAGCAGGATTACGCAAAAAGTTTTGGATGGATTTTTCTCAAATTTGGTGGAATGATTAAGTATTGTTCAAGGAAGAGGTGATTTGATTTTGGGAGGTCAAAGGTCAAAGGTCAAGGTCAAGGGCATGCAAAAGGTCAAAAACACATTAAAAACATATTTGCGCAAAGACTACAGGACTGGGGCGCCCCGGTGGCTCATCAGTCTAAGTGCGCGTACCATAAAAGCTGTGTCCTTCCCGCAGCGACCTGGGTTCGATTCCAGCTCAGGTCATTTGCTGCATGTCTTCCCCCATTCCTCTCCCCAACTTTCCTGTCTCTCTACACTGTATAACTGTCAAATAAAGGAAAAATTCCCAAAAAAAAAAAAAAAAAAAAGACTACAGGACTGCATGAACACAGCAGTTACTAGCTAATACTGGCAAAAATAACATTGAGTACATTGGCGGAGGTACTTGTGCTCTCTGACTGCAGCTCTAGTTGTGCGTGTATCACAAAATTTGCCTGCACACATACTAAGCAATCTCTTGCACTTGTACGTTAATTTTTCTGCTGCTTTGCCTGACAGTTTTCTTGTGCAAGTGTGTGTGTGTGTGTGTGTGTGTGCATATATGCACATATGCACATATGTGTACTTGTATTCTGATGTTTGTATATGTGAATGTGTGTACATACATCTGCACTTGAATGTATGTATGTTTGTTTGTGTGGGTTTGTGCATGCATTTGGGCATGTGTGTTTGTGTGTACAGAGAAGCTGATGACCCCGGAGATGTTTGCAGAGATCCTGTGTGATGACCTGGATCTGAATCCGCTGACCTTTGTCCCTGCCATCGCCTCGGCGATCAGGCAGCAGATCGAGTCGTACCCGACTGACAGCATCCTGGACGAGCAGACCGACCAGCGCGTCATCATCAAGGTATGGGCTACAGGAAGGGCTGCCCCACCGGTGTCCTCAAGATCTGCCATCCTGAAGGTTTACAGTCCAACTATACAAAGCACACCTCATTTAGCAGTTAGAGCAGGGCTGCCCAACACTGTCACTGGAGATCTACCATCCTGTCAGCTTTCACTCCAACCCTAACAAAGAACATCTCATTCAGCAGCTAAAACTGGGCTGCCCAAGTCTGTTCCTGGAGATCTACTATCTGGTAGGTTTCCGCTCCAACCTTAGAAAAGCGATTTTCATTCAGCAGCTAGAGCAGGGCTTTCCAACCCTGTTCATGGAGATCTATGGTCCTGTAGGTTTCAGTCCAACCCTAACAAAGTGCACTTCATTCAATAGCTAGGGCAGGACTGCCCTACCCTGTTCCTGGAGATCTATATTCCTGTGGGTTTTCACTCCAAGCCTATCAAAACACATCTCCTTCAACAGATAGAGCAGGGCCGCCCAACCCTTTTCTTGGAGGTCTACCATTCTTTTGGTCCTCACCTCCACCCCAACAAAGAGCACTTCATTTAACAGTTAGAGCACGGCTGTTCAACCCTGTTTTTAGAGATCTATGGTCCTGTAGGTTTCAGTCCAACCCTAACCAAGAACATTTCACTCAACAGCTAGAGCAGGACTGCCCTTCCCTGTTACTGGAGATCTTCGTTCCTGTAGGTTTACACTCCAACCCTAACAAAGAGCATTTTATGTGAGAACAGGGCTGCCCAACTCTGGAGATGTACCATGTTGTTGGTTTTTATCCCCCCGGCATAAAATGCGGAGGGATATAGGCATCGCCTCGTCCGTCTGTCTGTCCTTCCATCCGTAATCATTTTGTTTCCGGAGCAGAACTCGGAAACTATGCAAGATATCAGCACCAAACTTTTTACATGTATTCTATGTATAGTCTCGATGTGCCTCTTGCTACTTTGGAAACTTCAGGATTACTATTTTTGTCATTTCCATGGAAACGAATCTGGACTTAGTGCACATCAGGCCGAGTTCGTTTCCGGAGCAGAACTCAAAAACTGTTCAATATATCTTACTGAAACTTTGCATGTGTATTACTTAAATACTGAAGTGGTGCCTTTTGATATTTTCCAATTTCTGAAAATCTTATTTTTTTTGTTATAATGGAAACCAGTTGCATTTGGACTCTGTACAGAGATAAGTTCGTTTCCGGAGCACAACTCAAAAACCGTTCATTATCTTTCTGAAACTTTGCATGTGTATTACCCACATACTGAAGTGGTGCCTTTTGACATTTTCAGATTTCTGAAAAAAAAAAATTCTTTTGTTTCCATGGAAACGAGTTTGATTTGGACTCTGTACAGAGATAAGTTCGTTTCCGGAGCACAACTCAAAAACCATTCAATATATCTTTCTGAAACTTTGCATGTGTATACCAACATACTGACGTGGTGCCTTTTCATATTTTCAGATTTCTGAAAAGTTACTTTTTTCGTTTCCTTGGAAACGAGTTGATTTGGACTCTGTACAGAGATGGGTTTGTTTCCAGAGCACAACTCAAAAACCGTTCATTATATCTTTCTGAAACTTTGTATATGTATTACCCAAGTACTGAAGTGGTGCCTTTTCATATTTTCAAATTTCTGAAAAATTTTTTTTTTTTTCCCCTTTTCATGGAAGCGACATGGATTTGGACTCAGTCGCAGGGCTGGGTTTGTTTCTGGAGCAGAACTAAAACTCTGTTCATTAATGACTCGTTTTATTATTGCCTTTGTCAACATGTGGTTCATAGTCTTTGGTAGATGTTGCCAGTACATACTTCCAGATAATTCCAGAGGAAAATCACCTCAACATTCTTGTTTGAATTAATTTATTCGCAAATAATCAGGGGCCGGGGGGATATGTCATCTTCTGATGACTCTTGTTAGTTTGTGGAATGGATTCTTGTTTAATTGTGTCCCAGTGGTTGGTTCCCCGTTTAAACTGCTCTCTCTTTGCCCCACAGCTGAACATCCACGTGGGTAACATCTCACTGGTGGACCAGTTTGAGTGGGACATGTCGGAGAAGGAGAACTCTCCAGAAACGTTCGCCCTGAAGCTGTGCTCGGAGTTGGGTCTCGGGGGCGAGTTTGTCACCACCATCGCTTACAGCATCCGCGGCCAGCTCAGCTGGCACCAGAGGACTTATGCCTTCAGGTACCCCCCCGCCACTCTGCTTTACCTTTTCTGTCCATTTCCACCCCTGAGACCTAGCCACGCCTCTTTTGCCCTGCTCCATCAATCATACTAAGCCCCGCCCCCTGACCTGTCTCCTCCCACTCCATCTCTCCTTGCATGCACTGACAGAATGGTACTAATTCAGTGATTGCAGAAGCATTGTATAATTAAGCTTTTCAACCCTCAAACTGGCAAATATTGGGCAATATTGATGTTCCTTCCTTTGGGGACTAAAAACTAACAATTTTTTGATTGGCTGGACATTGTTACTGATTCAGGGCTGTTTTTTGGAGGGGACTTCTGTTTGGGTTTGAGTTCAGAGATTATCACTGTGTAAAATTAGCTGGAGACACACACACACACACACACACACACACACATACACGCTCAACAGGCAGAGGGGTTGCCCTCAGGGTTGGCGGCAGGATAAAATGCATGGCACTTCCTGTTTAGCCCTTTTCATCATCGTCCTCTTTCGAATGGGTGTTGTGGAGTGCATATGTATCGGCAGCATCTCTGACTGGATGTGGCCATGATATCATTTCCTGTGCAGTGAGAACCCCTTGCCCACAGTGGAGATCGCCATCCGCAACACGGGTGACGCAGACCAGTGGTGCCCCCTACTGGAGACCCTGACAGATGCCGAGATGGAAAAGAAGATCCGAGACCAGGACAGAAACACCAGGTGAGTTAACCTGTGACTCTCTTTGCTATCTCACCCCCTCCATACATGTCTAACTCCTCCACACCTCTCCTAACCCCCAATATCTGTCCAACCCACTACACACCTGTCTAACCCCCCCATACCTGTCTAACCCCCCTACACCTATCTGACCCCCCCCATACCTGTCTAACCCCCCTACACCTATCTAACCCCCCCATACCTGTCTAACCCCCCTACACCTATCTAACCCCCCATACCTGTCTAACCCCCTACACCTATCTAACCCCCCCATACCTGTCTAACCCCCCTACACCTATCTAACCCCCCCATACCTGTCTAACCCCCCTACACCTGTCTAACCCCCCCATACCTGTCTAACCCCCTACACCTATCTAACCCCCCCCATACCTGTCTAACCCCCCTACACCTATCTAACCCCCCATACCTGTCTAACCCCCCATACCTGTCTAACCCCCTACAGCTGTCTAACCCCGTATACCTGTCTAACCCCCCTACACCTGTTCAACCCTCTATACCTGTCTAACTTCTAACACCTGTCTTCATTAAAACCTTTCTTACTTTCTTACACCTGTCTGAACCCCAATACCTGTCGTAACCCCAACATCTCACACCCTATACCTGTGTGACCCCCCCAGACACTTGTCTAACCCCATTACATCTGTCTAAACCCCCCTATACTTGTCCAGCCCACCTTACACCTGTCTAAAACCCATTACACCTTTCTAACTTCCCTACACCTGTCTGAAACCCCAACGCCTGTCTAACCCCCATATATCTCTCTAACCCCCATTACACCTCTCCAAACCCCATATACCTGTCCAGCCCACCCTACACCTGTCTAACCCCGCTATATCTGTGAAATCCTCCTACACCTGAGTGAACTGTCATAGCACTGCAATGCATATGTAGGGTTGGGTATTGAATCCTGGTGCCATTATGGACCCTGATCCCATTCTTTGGACCAGCTGCACTTTTCACTGCTGCTCTCGTCCTCTGGCTTCTGCGGGCAGCCCGCACTGTTAAAGGAAGTTGGGTAATGCTGACTCAGGCTAGGTAGCATTAAATTTGGCTGGAATACTATAAGTGAGATGTTTTAAATTGTAATACAAATTACAGTTGAATTAAGTAAGTAAAAATACTCAATTGTTTTACCGTCAAAATAAATAATGTCCCATAATATTGTTACGTCCTTTTCATTTTTAATGAGGTATCAGTTTAGGCTCCATCGCTGCCTCGCAGCTATTTTAAAAAAACTGTTTCAACCTCGCCATCAGGGAAATCTAAACCATTCCTGTCCTCATGCCTGTGTAGAGAATGGCCATCGTCTTAAGTTGCGGTTGATAAATGCTGTCACTTCAGTGCATGTTTTGGGTTATTTGTATAGATCTGGAGGTAACCTTCTACCTGTGTCTCTGTTACCCTTTCAGGCGCATGAGAAGGCTGGCCAACACTGCCCCAGCCTGGTGAATAGATCCAAACCCTCTCCTTATGCCAGCGATCAAGCTTTGTGGACTTTCCTAGGGTGAAGGAGCTGTCCCAAATATGCCAACTAGACATTCCCTCCCTGTCCGCTGATCTGGGATCAGTGTGCTTCTCTGACTGGTCCCCTTAAAGAAAGGGCTGAGGTCACACCAGCGTGCAAAATTAACTTTTTCTCCACTGGCCAAATGACTGGTGAACATTCAAATTTCACCGCCGTCTCATAGATTACCATTCTTTTTTTTTATTGCTGGAGTGTGAAGCTAATGTACCAGCCACATGTGTAGTGTACCAGCATTTAGCTGGTGGCTGGTGCTAATGTTGGTCCCTGGTTCACTCTGATTCTGGGTCAGGTCAGGGTGGCATGTTGTCCTTGATCAGGGATATCATAAGCCTCCCTCTTTCTTTTCCCAGTTCAGGGTTTACCAGGCTAACATCTGGTTACTTGGCGCTGGTCGCAATCATTTGAATAGTGCCACATTTTTTTTTGCTGCTGGACGATTTGCAGTAAAGACACACTCACGCATCCATGTTGGGTAAATCATGTATTTTAAAACAATTTCTCTGTTCCGATACTTGTATAGTGCTCTGTACGTTTGCTCTGTACTGCCTGTGTGACCGCATAGCCCTGTTGAGAATCGTGAACTCATAACATCCCTCTTCCCACTGAGAGTTCTGTTATTACCTCCGCCAAGGTAATGTTTATCGTTCGGTATATTTGTCTGCTGGATTTAGGAAAAGCTACTGTCCATGTAACTTTGTGTGCAATCTTTTTTTTTTTAATGGGCCAAGGAAAAACTCATTGAATTTTGGCGCAGATCCAAATCACGGGGCGGACACACAAGTTATTTTTTACTTTTTTTAACATTGCAAGATGGGGCATTTGGCCTTGGCGGAGATCCGCACTGTCGGAGTGCCCTTCTGGTTTACTTTGCATTGGTGCTGAGCTGATGTTCTGGGCTCGACTGTTCAGGCCTGGATTCAGTCTCCATTCTCTCTTTGTCTTATATGACTCTGAATTACAGAGCCGTCCAAAAGAATTTTGAACCAACATAATTTTTACTTTCTGGCGCTACTGAAACTAGTTGGATGTAATGATGAACATGAGGTCAAAGTAAACCGTTAACATCAATACTGTGTTTACCATTTGGGAATTTAGGGCTTTTGTAAACCATTTTTCTGTCGGAATACTTATGTATGGCGCTTTAAATGAAGTCGTGTGAGGCTTTTCCTCGGTTTTGGCTGGATTTCAGGGAGCCAGTCTGTGTTTTATGTTTCTTTTGCACTGCTCACATCATTGTGTCCCAGACCTCTAATCTGTTAAAATGATGTATAGTGTGTCAGTGGGCTGTTTCTTCACTCACATAGATAAATAGATGTGCATGATTATGACAAATAGTATTTATTCTGTATTTTCAATTCCTATGGACTCTTGCGAGCAAACATTGACTGAATCCAGGCCTGTATTTGACTCCAATATTGTTTTTTCTTTTCCGTACTTTTTTTGTAATAAAGTCTGTACTTTAGAACTTTCCTAGCCTGTTAGTATTCATTTGTTCATAATTTAGCCTGGGTAGTGGACACCCTCTCTGTCTCCACTGAGACCAGTGCCCTTAAGCATCTGGGGGCCCATTTCTAAAGCTAATGTGGGGCCCTAAAAAAAAATAAGAGTAAGAAAAAAGTGAATATTAAAGTTTGTTTGCATCAATAATGGCTTATGTTCGGACTTCAGCTAAAATTCTTTAATGCATTATGTGTACTTTCTACATCATGGACAGCTACACGTAGAAAAAATCCAATCAATTCCCTTAAGCATCAATTTATTGTTTTGGATTGCAGGCCGCTAAAATTCAATTTGGACAAATCAAAATAAAAATAAAATTTGAAAGTAGTGTTTTTAATTTTATTTCTGTGCTGAAATAAATATGATCCAAACTCAGAGATAAAAATGAAAACCGGAGAAACATTGATGCAGTTGTCAAAGAAAATCAAACCACAAGTGACTTATTGCGTGCTTTCATCCGATTTATATGTTTACCGCGTTCAAGTGTGAATTCGGTGACCGCAAAATCGACCATATTGCGAAACATAAACCTATTGAAGGGAGCTTGCTCGTGGCTGCCGTTCCGTTCGGCTGAACTAATGGATAAAAGTCAGAACGAACTACTATACACGTTCAATGAAGATACAAACTTAATAGCAACCTCCTTGAAATAATTCATGTTCTGTTCATCAAAGCCAAAGGAACACGATTGTGTCCTACATTAAAACGATCATCTCTGCTATCATGGTGCAGTAATTTGTTTCTACATTCAGCCCAGTGGCGGCTGGTGAACTGGCGATAGGGGAGGCTCAAAACAATACCTTAAAATTAATGATTGGTCACGACCTGTTTTCAGTCATTCATTTAAATTACCATTACAGAAACTGATAACTCCCAATATTATCAGATGTGGCCAGTTGTCTTTATAACGCATACTGATTACGACTCCGGACTTCTCACGCTTTTCTTTATTCAGGGATTGGAAGCAATCCATGTGTTTCATGATCGTTTAAATGAAATAAGATCATTTGAAACGTCTTTATGCAATTCCATTGCTTCCAACCCCTCCAGTGCTCAAGGACTTCAATTCCGCGTGAGAATCTCTTACATACGCGTTGATTGAATAATGGCTGACTACATCAGAGGAACGTAAATATGCCACTTAAACTCACACCGAATGCGTGAGAGTAGACAGGTTTGCGTTATGAATGAAAGCTGGCTTTGAAACTTGAGATATCCTGCTTACAAACAGACATATAGACAGACGACTAACGGAACGAAGTGACATGGTTGTCGATTTCGGCAACCAATCAACAAACCAACCAATGCTGGCAAAAACATACACCTCCTTGGCGGAGGTGAATTAAGTGAAACACGGCTTGTTCAAAATGTCCTTTTCGAGACAAGCCTACTGGTTACAACTTTCTCGAGTGCCGCTCAGCCAACTTCACACACGGGACTGCAATATCCAGTGTGTGGAGGCCATCAGATGAACGGTTCTGCAGAGAATTGAAAAGACATTTACACATTCTTCGTTTTCAATCACGTGGTTAAAATCGGGGACGTCAGTTATTGCCGCCATGTTGGTTGATATAGCTAGAAAGCCTACAAAGCATTTAACTTAAAGCAAGTCTACTCAGACAGCCCAGCTACGTAGCGCCGATGTAGGCACAACGTCGCATGGAGATGGTTTTCCCCATCTGTCGTCTGGAACATTTTTAATCTTTCTTTTTTGGCCTGATGAATTTTCGTGTAAATTTGCCATAACATACTACTAGACCATATCTCCAAGCATTTTTTTTCTGATTTATTTTTATTGAATCATTTTTGTCCGTTTTATGGGCCCTTGAAATTTTGGCCCCAAAGTTAAAGAGAGGACTGAGAAATTTTTTTAAATTATTTCTCAAAAACTGCGTGATAGATTTTTTTCTAAATCGGGCAATCAACTTTCCTTGGTGCCGTCAATGTATAGTGCGAGCGCCATTTTGATTGAATCGATAGAAGTGGGTCTAGTGGGGGTGCTGTACTTTAACCCGATCCTCTGGAGCAGTGGTTCTCAAACCTCGGCCCTGGGGGACCCCTGTGTATGCTGGTTTTTGTTACAACCGTGATGGCAATCTCAGAATTTTAACGAGCTGTTCATTTTCCAAACGAGGAGTTGATACTGTGGGATTGCTTGAACTCTTAAATTCCATTTGCCAGAAATAGCGATGCAAAAATCTATCCTCTCTGGGCATGTAGTACTTACTGGATTAAAATTTCAAACAGTTAATTTACCTCTCTTCATGCATATTGAAATTAACTGTTACTTATGAAATTAAAGACTGAGGTCAATCAGCAAGTTATTAATTGGTAAGTACACCTGACCACCAATCCCAACCGCCTGGAAGATAATGAATTGAATGACAATGCAAATCATAATGAGATCCTCCTGTTTTGAATTGAAGTATGTGGGGGGGGGAGAGCTAATTACTGCACATTCAACAATTAACCTAGTTACCTGTTGTTAAGTTGGCCAATTAATCTCATTCATTTGTTATTTAATTAGTCTACTTATGTATTTATATTTTGCCTATAATGCAGTAACAACAATACAAAATTGGTCATCTTTGGGGCATTGCAAAGCTATGTTTGGCATTCTGTGGATTAAGGTAGTAAATTACCTCTCTGACCATCAAAAGCACCTAATTAATTAAAATTAACAGCTTGTTAATATTCTGGAATTGCAGTTGTGGTTGGAATGAAAACCAGCATACACAGGGGTCCCCCAGGACCAGGGTTGAGAACCACTGCTCTAGAGAATATGCAAGGTGGCCTGTGGAGGCCAAGTGGTTGCAGATAGAGATTAAGTTTGTATTATTGACATATAGGAAGTCATATATGACTTGTATTTTGGCCATGTTAAAGTTGACCTCAGATGACCTTGAAAGGTCCAACTTAAGGTCAAGCAAAATGTTACAATTTTCAAAGGCTTCCAGGCTTGAAAATATTGAAGATTGGGTACATATGTGTTTTGAATACTTACAGGAAGTCATTTATGAACTTTCATTTGGTGGCCTTGTATTTGACCTTCGGTGACCTTCGAAGGTCAAACTTCACTTAGTGAATTTTCAATTACTTCTATCACCAAAACAATTACAGATAGAGCTTAGGTTTGTATTGTGGCCGTATAGGAAGTCATGTATGAAGTTTCATTTGGTGACCTTGAACTTGAACTTTAGTGACTTTCAATGGCCAAACTTTACAGTGAAATTTCAATTATATCAGCAAAATTGTTACAGATAGAGTGTAGGTTTGTATTGGAGATGAATAGGAAGTCATATATGAACTTAAATTTGGTGACCTTCATATTGACCTTCAAAGATCAAACTTGACCTAGTGAAAATTCAATGACCTCTATCTCTGAAAAGATCACAGATAGAGCCTAAGTTTGTATCACAGACTTGAAGGATGTCACACATGAACTGTCATTTGGTGACATTCAACTTAAATGTTGGTGACCTTTGAAGGTCAAACTTGACATAATACAATTAAAATGACTTGTATTGCCAAAATGGTCACAGATGGAGCCTAGATTTGTATTAAAGACATATAGGAAGTCACATATGAACTTTAATTTGGTGACATTCAGCTTGACTGTTGATGACCTTTGAAGGTCAGACTTCACATAATACAATTACAATGACTTGTCTTGCCAAAACAGTCACAGATGGAGCCTAGGTTTGTGTTAGAGGCCTATAGGAAGTCATACATGAACTTTCATTTGGTGATATTCAACTTGACTGTCAGTGACCTTTGAGGGTCAAACTCGACAGTGAAATTACAATGACTTGTGTCACCAAAATGGTCACAGACTGAGCCAAGGTTTGCATATAGACATTTAGAAAGCCATGTATGAAGTCCATTTGCTGACCTCAACTTGACCATCTGTGATCTTTAAAGTTCACAATTGACATATTGAATTTTCGGTGACTTGTTTCACCAAAACTGCTTCAGAGCTTAGGATTGTATTGCAAGTCTTATAAATGTATTTGAACTTTTATTTAGTGACCTTGACATTGACCTTCAATGATTCAAAAGTCAAACTTCACATGAAATTTTCATAACTTGTATCATCACTATAAGATTGCTTGCCGATAAGCTACAGGACCCTTGGTCCTATTTTTCATTTTTTTGTACTGGAGATCGCTCGAATTCTTGCCTGTTGGGGGCCCCCTGGAGGGCGGGGCCGGTTTCAATTGAAAAGTTTGAAACATAAGTAAGGCCGGCCGCCACTGACTGACACTAATTTTTTCTCCTACTATTTCAGGGCCTTCTCTGAAACGGCTTACTTGCCGTGTAGTGATGATGAAAGTACCATATTACTTTTGTATGCAAATGGAATACTGAGCAGTAGGCGAGTGAGGTGTTTTGGGAGCGGCCGGGAGTGCTCTCTAAGGTTGGGACAGCTGCTCTAGTTCGGCTAGAATTGCCTGGCAGAAGTGGGCAATGAGGGCTGTTTGTGTTCCTGGCTCTCATGTCAACTTCTGGCCTTCGAGTACTTAAGTAGCTTAGTTGGCCAAGCCATTCATTAAATCTACTGAGGAACAAGGATTGGTAGAATCAGGTATGTAACTGATTGGTTGGACTGAAAGCCTGCTCCCAAATCCTGCAATAGAGGAGCCTTGTCTAATGATGAGGATCTTAACCTGATATAGTAGTTTAGTCTGGGAGCTTTCATATCTTTCAGGCCTACCAAGGAGATGTCAATCAAGAGCTGGAAGGGGCTTCTTTGTAGAGATGTCCCTCTCCTCAGCCCCTCACCAATTTTAGGAACTTTAAAGGTGCACAAACCCCGCCCCCACCGCAACTGTCATTCAAGCACCCCCCCAAACTCTGAACCTCTCTGCCTGAGGCCGAGTGGGGTTTCCCACCCTGCAGTCTCCACAACGGTAATTTTAAGGTACCGAGTTCCCGGGAAACATCTCCGGCATTTATTTTATAGTCATTTCAGGCGTGCCACAGTACAGAGCTCTTTCATGTGTAGGCCTCATAATTCACTCTTCTCTGCTCCCAAAAAAAAAAAAGCTGTCTGAATTAATTACAGATTCTATCAGGCTTTGGTTATAGTTCTATCATTACAAATAAGCACAAAGACCTAGGATTTGCAATTTCAAATTGAACTGTTCTGTAAGAATGCTGTTATAATGCAGGAGAAAGGGTCTGTCTGTAATGGCCCATTCACTCATAAAAGCAGGGGCTCTTCAGAGGCACACATGACTGGGGGAGAGCTGGACCAGTGTAGGCTTGTGCACTGCTCGCCAGAGGGGTGATGGGGTTTCCTCTCTCTACAGCACAGGCATGATGGAATTTATCTCCGCTCAGAGAATTTCACCCTGAGGATGTGTAAATACGTGAAATGTTTAAGCGTTTCCAGCTTGCATGTGTTTCCTGTGTGGCTTTTCATACATTTAGGCAGTGATTGGGGAGGCAGACTGGGGGACTGTCTTTGAACCACATGCTGCTGTTACAGGAATAAACTGTACCACTGCTGTTCATCTCTGAATGATGCTGAACAATGATATGTCCCCCAGGTCCTGTTGTGTCCTTGCTTAGTTGTTGAGGAGGGCTCATGTAGGCCATTTGGGTAATTATTAACCTTTCAGAATGACCCCTGGTTCAGAACAGGGTTGCATTTGACTGATTCACTTAACCCCCTGAGTCATTATGATGTGGGAAAACCTCAGACTGCCTGTACTGACAGTTTTGAACAGTGTGTGCATTGTTCATCAGAGGTAGTGGCATACCCCTATGTCTTACCCCAGAAAACACATCTGCTGGCTTACCTCCAGCCCAGAGGGTGTTTCGCAAAGCAGGATTACTGAATTATCTGGATTACTGCACTGTGTTTAAAAAATCTTGTAAGTAAAAAGGGCTGCTTTGAGGTTTTGCTTGGCGCAGTTATCCAGTTAACTCGTTGATCCTGCTTTATAAACACCACCCACAAGGGGGCAGCACCATTTGTACCTAGAAGCCGGAACACAGATGAAGAGCAGGGCCTGAGGGCTGTAGTGCTGCTCCCCTGACTTTTCCTCACCTCGTGTGAGATCTCAATGTTCTGTACGAGCGGAGACCCCAGGGCAGGGGTACGGGGGAGTCGTGAAAAACAGGCTGTGAGGATTGCAGCTGTGTGCTTTGAGGGATGAGTATATGAAAGCAGGAGTGTTTCTGAACATGGGAAGAGCGTGTATGACGCGGGCGTCGGGTCTTATCCGAAAACGGCCGGTGTCAGTCCGGGTTTTATTATTTTCACCCAGCGCTATGCAATCGGACTCAACTCTTCGAGGTCACGACAGCCAATCGTTTGATGATTTTACCTTAATCAAGGTTTTGTGGTGCGGAGTCGAGTTCTGGAACGCTGATTTAGCATTCTAGAACACTGACGTGCAACTCTGGGTAAAAACATGGCGGGGGGGGGGGGACTCGCACTTCAAAGGGTTCAGTAGCAAATGAAATGAACAAATGGCTGTTAAACTCGTGATAAATGAGGTCATTGTTGGCTGAGCCAAGTCTGAGGGAGACGGGCTTTTTCTCAGCCGATTGCTCCCAGTCTGAACAGTCAAAACTGCACAGATACTGAAGGAATGAGACCCATTCATCAAGCCGGACACGCAGAAAGGTCTCGGGGGAGCTTTGTTATGTGCGTCCCCATCGACAGCGAATAGGCCTAGGTGTTACAAGCAGATGTCCTCCTATGACTTGACGCTGCAGTTGATTTATGATGCTGCATTTGGCTTGTCTATAATATCTTTCCCAAATGTTGGTCTTTTTGCTTGCACTGCTAAATAGCATGTATTTTTTGGTGGATGGACAACATTTCAGATTACATCAACTTCTGCTCAGGAGAAATCCGGCTATTAGCATTTTAGCTTAGCTTTTGAAACTTTTCTTAAAGGACTTCTTGTGATACACAGTATTTCTTTTTAATTCTCTCATACCGTTTGCTCTCAAAACTTTATGTAAACCTAAATAAAATACTGACACCTAAGAAAAAAAACTTTATTTGTACCAAAATATTGTACAATATTATGAAGATTTATTTACACAGTAAATATGGCATTTTATAGAAAGACTCAAAAAAATTTCATAGCAAAGATGCATGTATTTGGGTACAACAACAGTGTGTGAGAACTGGAGTTTTCTCCATAAAGTCTGAACCTCAGAGCCAGCGAAGACGGAGTACGTCTCTACGTGGATTAAATGGAAAACCGCGATCACAATTATGCGCATCAAAAATCACAACAAGCGAGGAGTAGAGTTACAACATCAGTGTCCAGCACTGAGAGCAGTGGTCATTTACACTAGCGAAAGCGCACCCATTTCATTCACTTTACACTGCTGCAAATTCTTAACAGTTGATGATTCACACCATCCCTTTTAAGTCCGTCACTATTTAATTACATCCTTTTAAATGCCACTGGTCAATTGCCCCTTCCTGTTTGGTTCCACTTTGGAATTCCCCTTCCTTTTTAAAAAACAATCTGCTCTTTAAATCCAGTCCCAATATCCTGCTTCTCTTTTCACCCCGGTCACAAAATGGCACGTTTCCATGAACTGGCTCAGTCAATGATAACAAAAACAACAGTAAACATTTAAAGCACATTTTGTGAATGTTGGCATTTTTAAAGCCATTTGAAATGCTGGGCTGAGTTGGTTCTCTCCCTGTGTTCTCTCTGTTTTAGAAACCCCACCGAGAGACAAGTCCAACACACCGAAAAAAAAAACCCTTACCATTAACCCAGAACCCCCACCCTGTTTTTTTCATCTTTAGCACCATTATCTGAAAGAAACAAATTTAACAAAACTATAAGAAATAATGATCCTGTTGCACAAAATATCAGGCTGTTATAGGATGAATGAGCGCTGCTGATGGTAGCTTGTTGTCCTAAAATTCACTGAGCAGATAGGCTGACCCTGTAAAGCCAATAGAACTGAAGACAGCACTCTTTCTCTCTGACATGCACATGCACGCACACACACACATTCTCTAAAACTAACACGCATACCTACAACCACATTTCCATAAAAACTTGGGACACTGTGATAAATGGAAATAAAACAGAATGCAATGATTTGCAAATCAATAAAAACTATATTTAATTGAAAATAGGACGAAGACAACGTATCAAATGTTGAAATTGATACATTCATTGTTTTTTTGAAAAATATCAGCACATTTTGAATTTAATGACAGCAAAGTTTTAAAAAAGTTGGGTAGGGACAATAAAAGACTGAAAAAGCTGCATGAAGCTAAAAAAGGCAACTGGCAGAACATCTTACAGCTAATTAGATTATTAAGCAACAGGTCAGTAACATGATTGAGTATAAAAAGTCTTTCTTAAGTAAATATGGTGAGGATTTAACCTTTCTATTAAAAACTGCATGGGGAAATAGTTGAACAATTTAAGAATAATGTTTTCAATCTAAAATTGCAAAGCATTTAGAGACCTTATCCTCTATGGTACATAATATCCTTAAAAGATCCAAGAATCCAGAAAAATCTCTGTACAAAAGGGACAAGGCCAAAATCCAATTTTGAATGGCTGAGATTTTCAGGTCCTCAGGCGGCACTCCATTAAAAACAGACAGGATTCTGTAGTGGAAATCACTGCATGGACTCCGGAACACCTCTGTAAACCATTGTCAGTAAATACAGTTTGTCACTGCATCCACAAATGCAAGTTAAAACTCTGCCTTGTAGAGATTAAACAAGATTATAAACAAGATCCGGACGCACTGCCAACTTCTCTGGGCCCGAATTCATTTAAAAATTACAGAGGTGAAGTATAAAACTGCCCTGTGATTCGACTAATCAAAATATGACATTCTTTTTGGTAATCATGGGTGCCACATTCTCTAAGCTAAAGAGCAAAGGGGCCATCCGGCTTGTTATCAGCAAACAATTCAAAAGCCAGCATCCATGATAGTATGTGGGCGCATTAGTACACATGGCATGGGTAACTTGGGCATCTGTGAAGACACCATTAATGGTGAACAATATTTACAGGTTTTGGCGCAACATTTACTGCCATCCTGATGCCTTTTTTAAGGGAAGGCCTTGCTCATTTCAGCAACACCATGCCAAACACCATACTCTGCACGTATTACAACAACATGGCTCTGTAGTAAAAGAGTCTGGGTGGTAAAGAGGTCTGCCTGCAATCCAGACCTGCTACCCACTGACAGTATTTGGTGCATTATGAAACAAAAAATATGACAAAGGAGGCTGCAAAGTGTTGAGCAGCTGAAATCCTACAAAAAGCAAGAATGGGAAAACATTTTGCTTTCAACACTACAGCAGTTGGTCACCTTCGTTCCCAAACGAGCGTTGATTGAAGACATGATGCAACAAAGTGGTAATCATGCCCCTGTGCCAACTTTTTGAGACATGTTGCTAACATCAAATTCAAACTGATTGCAGATTTTCCAAAAAACAATAATATATATCAGTTTCACCATCTGATATATTGTCTTTGTACTATTTTCAAATAAATATAAAGTTCAAATGATTTGAAAATCATTGCATTCTGTTTTTATTTACATTTCAGACAGTGTCCCAACTTTTTTGGAAATCGGGTTGTACATAAAAGTAAATGCAACGTGCAGCTACCTTTACAGGATGGGAATTTGCATTCTGAACATGGCTCAATACTATTTCATGACGACAGACACGAGAGACATTTCACCAGCAAAGTGGAAAAACAGATAACAGGTCAGGAATTTCAGTGCTCATGTATATAGTAAACAATGGCTTTGCATTCTGCAACGGACCACTCTTTGATCAAATTAGCTGTATAGACAGTTCTGTTTCTTTCTCTTGTAGTTCAGATGTTCTGAGAATCAGCTAAGAGTTTGAAGTGCTTCTATACATTTCATAGTTTCAGTCCTCTGTTTATTTTATTCATGGTGAATTGTTTTTCATCCATCTCCAGCGCTTAACTGTAATGACGGTTTTATCATGGACCTGTCGACATGCTTTCATACTTCTCTGACAAGAGAATGGCATGAGACTCAACTTTGGAATGTGGCCTCACCATCTGACAGGTCTGATATCGGCCTATTGTGCTGGGTGAGGGCGTATCCAAATCACTGGTTTGTCCTATTGGGGATAAGTCGGTAGCATCAGTCAGTTCTCCGGTATGGAAAAGTAAGGGGGTTGACTTTGTGCTCTTCAGGTCTTCTTCAACCCAGAGGAGCTTCTTAAAACAGGAAGCTAAGATCTTGAGATTCAAATACAAAAACACAGACAACTACAGCAACAAAAATATTACTAAAACACTTGTTTGCCTTTGTTCCCCTTAAAAAAAAACCCAAACACTGGGAAACAAGCGTGTTTTTCTGACCTCAAATTGACCTAGAGAAAGATGACAGTACACAGGTTTGGGTCCGCTTTGTCCGGGACAGTGCTGCTCAGTGCTGGGGGTCCTATCGGTAGTTGGATTAGGGGCAGCCGAAGAAGTCAGTCCCGATTTCTCTTGGGTAACCGGGGACAACGGCCCGGGTTGTCAAGTCAACCTTCCAGTACTGTCGGCCACTCAGGAAGTTGAAATAACCTGTGACATCAGCAGGAGAGAACAGGGCGGGATCAGACTATGGCGTTATCCACACATTCATTCTCATCAAAGCATACAGTGACTGCCTTTTCCCCGAGGACGGGGGCTTTGCTCTCCGAGAAGAGATCAGTGCCATCGGGATAGAAATCTAATATCATCGGGAGAGGGTAATCACTCAGATAAACTTTGCATTGATTTGCAGTGACCTTGCCCTCATCAGGGGACTGGTGGGCTCAAATTTTGTGAGGAAATCCTTGAGCTGCTCCTCAGAGTATAGCAGGACCACCAGAGCCCCCCACTGTACAGGTCAATCATTAAGGCCAGCACATATGTGACCCACCGTGGTAAAAGGTACCTCTGAGCGGCAATCATGCTATTGAGAAAAACGCGATTTAAATCTCCCGCTTGTCACGTAGACTGTGTTTACTTTCGCATTTGGAAAACTGCTTCTGATCCAAGGGATTTAGCTCTATATACGTCACACGGAATCCCCTCAGAGTCAGCAAATACGCGTCCAGATGAATTTCTGGAAGAGGAAGGTCCACTCTATAAAAAATAACATAAAACTGAATTTTGAAAATTTTGAACCTGCCAGCCTTTTTTCATGGCTGGTCACATATACGTGTGCTTGCCATTTACCAAGAACATGGCGAAGGATGATTCACCTGACCTTGTCTTATTTCCACTATGTAAACCAGGCATACTCACACCAATCAACTCGCAACTGTGCATTTGTATTTTTTAGTGAGGGGTTTATGCAGTGCAACCCTATTATAATATCTCATGTTGTTGACAGAAGGTTCCTACTGACAGTCTGATCACATCCTCCGTTGACATTGTCTGTCTCCTGATGAAGAGTTGCCCTTCTATTTTTTTCTTAAATATTGAACTAACGTATTCAGAATTACCGTCACCAAAGGCCTCATTTCCACCAAACAGTCCGGTTCGGTTCAGTTTGTTACACATTAGATCGGCTATTTTTGCAATTCCACTGTCAAAAGTTGTGGATGATGCCAAAAGAACTGTTCCAGTCTGTCCCGGTTTGTCACGACCCCCCTGTTGAGGTACCAAACACACTAATCCAATGCTGAAACGTGGAGCTAGAAATACTGCAGTCTATTGATTAGTCAAGAGAGAATCATCACTGTTTCTTCACCATGGGCTTGGTTGACCCAGCTGTTAGCCTACTATCTGGTCACAACTCCGCCACATTTAAGGGTACTGTCTGAGATGGGAACACAAACCAGATCTAGGGTTTAGGTACCAGTCCGCACAGGTTATGTACCAATTGTAAGGGTACTATACTAAAAGTGTTAAAAGTTAAAAGCTATACTAAAAGTGGAAAAGCAGCAAAAAGTGTTCTTTTGACCACAATTTCTGTGACTATAAACAAATGTCCGTCTTTTAGATCTAAATGCCTGTCACTTCAAAGTCTCTACTGCAGCACTCGCCAGCTGGGCAGTCTTTGTGGTTGCAGTAAATAATGAACCTTTATCCTGACATGAGTCACTAAGATCTTCCCTGCTTGCCGTCCTCATCAAAATTTAAGCTCAACCAGATGTGCTCAATATTTTTAGACAACCCCAATTCCGAAATAGTTGGGACGAAGTGTAAATTGTGAATAAAATCAAAATGCAATGACTTTCAGATCACATGAGCCAATATGTTATTTA
Source organism: Gymnothorax javanicus (assembly GCA_029692085.1). Lineage (NCBI taxonomy): Eukaryota > Metazoa > Chordata > Actinopteri > Anguilliformes > Muraenidae > Gymnothorax > Gymnothorax javanicus. The sequence continues at coordinate 118,766,455 of CM056194.1, read as the reverse complement.
CAATAGAACATAGATAACATTTAAAATGTTGAAACCGAGACATTTTACATTTTTATACACAAAATGAGCTTATTTCAAATTTTCTGTCTCAAAAAAGTTGGGACACAGGCAAAAAAAGGACTGAAAAAGCTATTGATATATAAGAGAATCAGCTGAAAGAACATTTAGCAAGTAATTAAGTTAACTGGCATCAGGCGTGTAACATGATTGGCTATAAAATTGATGTCTTAGAGAGGCCGAGTCTCTCAGAAGTAAAGATGGCCAGAGGCTCTCCAACCTGTGAAGGCTTGCGTAAAAAAATTATGGAATACTTTAAAAACAATGTTCCTCAATGTCAAATTGCATAGGCTTTGAAGGTCTCATCATCGACAGTGCATAACAACATCAAAAGATTCAGAGAAACTGGAAAAATCTCTGTGCGTAAGGGACAAGGCCGAAGACCTTTACTGGATGCCCGAGATCTTCGGGCCCTCAGATGCCACTGCATCACTCACTGGCATGATTCTGTCATTGACATTACAACATGGGTCCAGGAATACTTCAAGAAACCACTGTCTGTAAGCACAGTCCACCATGCCATTCACAGATGCCACCTAAAACTCTATCATGCAAAAAGGAAGCCATTGTTGAGCATGATCCAGAAGCGCCGCCGTGTTCTGTGGGCCAAGGCTCATTTAAAATGGACTGTAGCAAAGTGGCAAAGTGTCCTGTGGTCAGACGAATCCAAATTTGACATTCTTGTTGGAAATCATGGGCATCGTGTCCTCCGGGCTAAAGAGGAGAAAGACCACCCCTCCTGTTATCAGCGTTCAGTTCAAAAACCTGCATCTCTGCTGGTATGGGGATGCATTAGTGCATATGGTGTGAGACACATGCATGTTTTAAAAAGCACCATGAATGCTGAAAGGTATATAAAGGTTTCATAGCAACATATGCTCCCCTCCAGATGACATCTATTCCAGGGAAGGCCTTGTGTATTTCAGCAGGACAATGCAAAAGCACATACTGCAGCTATTACAACAGCATGGCTTCGTAGTAGAAGAGTCCATGTGCTGAACTGGCCAGTCTGCAGTCCTGATCTTTCACCGATTGAGAACATTTGGTGCATAATTGAACGAAAAGTCTGTCAAAGGAGACCCAAAACTCTCCAGCTGGAAGCCTGTATTAAACAAGAGTGGGATCAAATTCCAATGGCTAAACTGAAGAAACTTGTCTCCTCAATGCCCAGACGCCTCCACTCTGTGTTAAAAAGAAGAGGGGATGCTACACCATGGTAAACAGGCCCTTGTCCCAACTTTTTTAAGACCTGTAGCAGCCATCAAATTTGAAATGAGCTCATTTTGTGGATAAAATTGTAAAATTTCTCAGTTTCAACATTTGCTATGTTATCTCTGTTCTATTGTGAATAAAATACTGGCTGGTTTGATTTGAAAGTCATTGCATTTTGATTTTATTCACAATTTGCACTTTGTCCCAACTATTTCAGAATCGGGGTTGTACATGCAACAGAGCATTTTAGGCAGTTAATTGCTTTTAATTGTATCACCTCGTAAACTTGTATCAAACCACCTCCTGGTTTCTCCTTTCATGATTACCTATCTGTGCAGGTATACATACAGAATTAAAATTTCCAAACATGTCTTTTAAAATTTAGGAGATGAAGAAATATTCAGGAATCAAAAAATGCACATCAATTCTTTTTTAATGAACATATAGATTCTAGAATTTCAATTCATTTTCTCAAAATAGACCACAGCTGCACATCCAGTGCAAATTCAACTCTAACAGAGTACACTCACTGCAAGTCCATTTAAAACAGAATATTTTTCATTCTAAACTAAAATGAAACTGAATATAGTGAGCTTCAACATTACTGGCACCCCTGACTGGCGATGCATAAACAAAAAAAACTTAAAAAAAAAAAAAAATATATATATATATATATATATATATATATTTATAATTTATTGAGAAACTCTAAATCACCTCATGTAAGAAATACTGTATGATATTAATGTTCCAATGGAACCAACCAAAATCATTTACTGATTTAATTAAAAATGAATTTCATCCACATCAAGTTTTCACCATTAATGGCACCCTTAAAGATTACTGTAAATAAATTCTACCAAAATTAAACCAGGTATTGGATTCTACTTATTTAAGTTGTATCTAAGTTTTGAGGAACTATATTGAGCCATTACATCACTTCCTGTTTCACTAGGGTATATAAATGAGGTAACACACATGCAATATCCCTTTTTACCCAACAAAATGAAGAAAACAAAACAACTGTTAGTTCAAAAGAGGAAGATGGTCATAGACCTTCATAAATCTGGTAATGGATACAAAACGATTCACAAACAAAAAATTGAGACCAAAACAAGCAATAAAAAAGAAAATCAAAGATATGGAACTGTTGAAAACATCTAGGGTAGAGGATGCAACTGCATTTTTCCCGCCAGGATACTGAGGAGGATAGTGAGAGAAGCAACAAAATCCCCGAGAATCACTGTGAAGGAATTGCAGGCCTCGGTGGCATCTTAGGGTTACCAGGTTTCAAAAAGCTCCATCAGGTGCCACCTCCACAACCAAAAGCTCTTTGGAAGGGTTGCCAGAAGAAAGCCTTTTCTGACCAGAAGACTAAGAAGCAAGCCCTTAGAGTTTGCCAAATGTCATTTAAAGTGCACCTATCATGGTTTTTCATTATTTTAATGTCGTAGTGTGAATCATATCATTTTCATGTGCATTTAAAAGGTCTGTGTCGAAAACAACTCGAAGTCACCTTCGGAAGAAGCGCTCTCTGCCACAAAACTCACTGCTCCAGAGCTGACTGAAACACCCCAATAGCTTCTGGCCATTTTTTTCATCAATTGATGATGTCACTATTTGAATTTTTGTGCCAAGAAGATAGTTTGGCATGCCCTTGAATCTAGTGGGTAACGCTGACAAGGCTACATCGGTATTTGTTTCTAAAGCTCGTTTGCACTTTGGAGCAAAAATCCGTTGACATTTCCCAACACACGTGCGAACGATGGACCAATCACAAGTGAGTGATCAAGTTGACCAATCACAGCACACTGGAGTTTTTCGGGAGGGCAGGGGCAGGACCTCAACGGAGCGTTTCAAAGACAGGTACTGCAGAAATGGCCAGCATGAGAAAACTTGCGTTTTTTTTTTTTTTTTTTTAAACAATGACGCATTTAAACCTTTTTTAGTAGACTTCAAGAATATGAGAATGACCAATGAAAAGTCACATAATACGGACACTTTAAATTATGACTGGAACAACGTGCTTTGGTCAAATGAGACCAAATTTGCACATTTTTGTCAGACACAGCATCGCTAAGTTTGGCGTCAAAACAAAGGTGCATACAAGGATGCACATAAACACCCCATACCCGCAGTGAAATATGATGGTGGGTCAGTCATGTTTTGGGGCTGTTTAAATTCAAGAGATCCTGGGGCACTGGTTAAGATTAATGGTATAATGAATTCCACCAAGTATCAGGATATTTTGGCTGACAATCTGGTTGCCACCCCCAGAAGGCTGGGACTTGCCCATAGGTGGTCTTTCCATCAAGCCAATGACCCAAAGCATTGCTTAAGATCCACAAAGAAATGGTTCCGTGACAACAAAATCAATGTTCTGCAATGGCCATCTCAGTCACCAGACCTCAGTCCAGTTGAAAACCTGTGGGCTGAGTTGAAGAGGGCCGTTCATAAACTCAAACCCAAGAATGTGAAGGATCTTGAAAGGATCTCCTTAGAGGAATGATCCAAAATCCCCCAAGATGTGTGCCTTAATCTTGTCAAAAATTACAGGAAAAGACTTCATGCTGTTATCCTTGCCAGAGGTGGTTGCACCAACTACTAAATGAAGGGTGCCAATAATTATGAAACCCCTATTTTTTAAAAATTATTTTGCATTGAATGATTGTCAGGATTTTTGCGGTTTGAATCGAAACATTGATAAAGTTAAGTATTTTGCATATGCTGGTACATTCCGTTTCTCTGAAGTTATATTGTTTATATATTTTTCGTATTGTTTGTCTATTCCCAGTCAGGAGTGTCGGTAATTTTGGAGCCCACTGTATTCCCTTTAAATCAAGTGCATTTTTAAAGGATGTTAGCTGCCGCTCCGCTTGATTTGGACCCAAACTCAAAGACCACTCACCTTGGTGGTCCTGGAAAGCCCCATCGACCTTGGTGGGAACGCCCCTCCAGTCGTACATATTTTGAGGGTGGGGTGTCTCGACGCGGTTGTCCTGGGTACTGAGACGCCAGTAGCTGCCTGATTTGAAGAGGTAGACCCTGTGGGTGTGGTCATCGCTCCGGAGGAGGGCGGCCTGGATGTGGGTCACGGGGAGGCCCAAGCGTTGCACGGGGTCAGGCCCCGAAATCTGCCGCCACGCGTCAAACACCCAGTAACTCCCACCTGCATAATACACACATACACACACACATCCTAACCTGCGTCATAGTAACTCCCACCTGTGTCATACTGTATATAAACACCCAGAGTGCAGGGTTTGCAGCATAAAGGCTGAAGCCGAAGATCGCGTGGATTATAAGGCCACATGAAAGGGAAGAAGGCAAACAGAGTTAAGCCTTGCACTTGTTTCGATAAAAACAAACTTTGCTAAAACACAAGCCACATTACATCAACTCAGACATGAAGGAAAATAGATTTTTTTTCTCCATAATTCAATACCACTTACAAAGCCATGCTCCGTGTAAGAACTTCGAAAATCACCAGATAAATTGTAGATAAATGGTTTTCTGTAAAATGAGCAGATGTTTTGCATACACAAGATTCTACCGAGTTGGTAACGTGCTGCAGGCCCATTCTTCAGTTGGGTTTCACTTTGTAAATAGCACATTGCCATGGAATAATGTCAAGCAGCAATCTGGTGGGGTCAATCAGGTTAATAAATACTGAGTATTTCGTAAGTTAAAATTTCAATGAGAGCATCTGCTAAATGGCTGGAATTAACCGCTGTGTATATAATTACCAATGATGGTTTTATAGTCAGCATGCAAACTGAAAGGCTCTTTCAAAGAAGGCTGAAACATTGGTCTACTCCATAAAACAGCAGTGTGCCTAACACATTCATTTTAACACTACAACAGCCATTCCTGAGATTGCAAAAAATGTATTAAAATATGACCAGTACCATTGCTATTTTTTGCTAAAATTAAAACTAAAATGAACAAAATAGTGAAGAGCTGCGTTAAGAAGCGATATCCAACATATAAACCTACCCTGGATTAAGTGATGGCTAACAAAACTCTTTTTGGCACTTTTGAAACAATATAGCAATCACACACAAAGTGTACACTTTATTTGGTACACCAGTACCCTTGCACTTTCCTGCAAAAATCTATTCAGTAAATCATGGCACAGATACTCAATGCATGAAAACATACTGACATGGTCAAGAGGTTCAGTTTTTCTTCAGACCAAATATACAAATGAGGAAGAAATGAGATCAAAGTGACTTTGACCATGGTCCTTCACCAAACAGGGCATTCTGAAAATTTCAGAAACTGCGCATTTACACACAGCCACACGAGTTCGGGACTTAACTCGAAAACCTATACCTTTAAACACGAGCCATTCTTACATCCACGAATGCAAGTAAGACAACAATATGCACCCTGGCAGCTCTATATTGACAATATTCAGGAATGTTGCCATCATCTCGGTGCTCAAGCTCATCTGAAGTGGACTGGAAACAGTCGTGTGTGCTGCAGTTAGACGAGTCAACCTTTCATATTGTTTATGGTAGTAATGGACGCCATGTTCTCCGGACCGAAGAAGAGAAGGACAATACTCTGCACTAGTGAGAAGTTAAAAAGACAGCATTTGTAATGGTATGTCTGTGCGTTTAGGTTCCGCATGACGTGGGTGATTTGCACTCCTGAGTAGGCATCATTGTACGTTTTTGGAGCAACATGGTGCCTTTTAGAGTATGCCCTTTTCAGGGTCCTCCCCACCAAATACAATGAGACAACGGGAAGTGAAGCGCATTCCACTCATGTTCCAAAACATTCCAGAACACTGTAGCTCAGTAATTGGAGAGTGTGGGTGTTAAGACTAGTCTATCTGCAGTTCAGACCTGCTCCCGAAGGGTGCATTACATCGTCGGCCAGCTGATAAAACCTTGTATCTTCAAAATGATAAACTTCACAGGAAAATAAAAAAATATATAAATATATAAATATAATTTTAGATATAAATAAAATAAAAAATGTTTAATTTTTCATGTAAGAATAGTGGACATACGAGTTTTTGTTTCTTATCAATTTGGAGATACGAGGTTTTATCAGCAGGCCGACGACATAGTATGTGCAAAACTGGAGCATTAAGCTGCTTTCACACCGGACGTGAAACAAATTTTTCGCATGACAGATTACATTCAAAGTCAATGCAAAGTCTTTGCATTGACTTTGAATGTAATCTGTCGTGCGAAAAATTTGTTTCGCGTCCGGTGTGAAAGCAGCTTTAAGGAAGAATACAAAGGAAACCTGTTCTCAAAACAGGAATAAATGGTGTCCTCAGTTCCATATTTAAATAGGTTGCTGAAGAGAAAGATGATGGTGAATGCACACTTGCTCAAAATTGTAGCTGCAAATGTCAAATGAAATAATGGCCATGCGTCGAACTGATGTCCTCTGAAGATTTATTATCCTCTCTCTCTCTCTTTCTACTTTACAGACACCATAAAACTAAAATAAAAATATACATCCCCAGTCATTATAATGTCTCTCGAGCTAGTGTCTGCTGATAAATAGGCCCAAACATATTAGCGCAAGAAAAATGCAGACGAATAAATTATGGAAAAGGTATTGCACCATCCATGTGAGGACATGTCAATCACCATTATATGCAAATTCAAAATACATTAGAGACAATTACCATGTGAGCCACTTGGACCACGTGCAGAATAAGGTTATTTTTGGGCTGTGAATGATGTCTTTCCTCTGCATCCATGATGATTCTGACCCATCATGTCACAGTTATGCCCTTAGCCAAACTCTAGCCACATGACCTGTTGGTCTCTAAAATAAAATATTGCATAAAGGAAACAAAATTCTTTAACTAGAGCATTATTTCACCATGGTATATTGTAAATACATTTTTCAACATTATCATTGTTAGCCACTTATCATTTATATTTTTAATAATTTTTCATATCTGGATAAACTCAAATAATCATGAATTTATAACAAAAAACAAATTTAAAAAAGCATGAATGAAAGATGTTTCTAAGTCACTTACACATTTTTTTTTAGAATGAGTGTACATTTCCAAAAATAAATCCGGCTGAGAAAGAAGCATTAAACATTCAATATGTTTTCAATTTAATACCAACCACTGATGATTAACAAATCACTGCTCTCTTTGTTTAATCTGAATTTTCCATACCATCCCAACTCTTATGGAAATTAGGTTGTTCAAGTGCAAGACTATTCTTCTGTTACTGTACAAAAAAAAAACTTTCAGTGCTGTCTAATGTTCGAAAAACAATTGTTTGAACATAGAGCCAGTTTGTTCCCTTTGCCAGATAGAAATAAAAACGTACAAACACCCCCAGTCCTCAGAGACTGGGTTTTCTCATCCCTAATTTAGACTGTAGGGCAGAACTAGGTCCCGGAACTGCTGTGTTCTAATCAGACATTCCTCTGTAATGCTGCTTCACGTGGCCGCTCAGTTTTACCCATAATTCCCTGCTTATAGCAGCATGTTTGAGCCTGTGTGCCCATAGCAACAGGACACCCTGACCCTTCAAGCTGAGTGACAGTCTCTACATTTCAAAATCTCCGGCAGCTGTGAAGTTTGGTTACAAAAACAGATAGATTGATTTTGGGTAAACACCTTGACTGAAGTTCATTATTGAATATGCAAAGACGATTAAAAAATTTTATTAGTTTTTAAGTTTGTTTGTACAGCACTTAAACTCAGTGGCCACTTTATTAGGTACACCTTTTTAATACTGGGGTCAGACCCCCCCCCCCCTTTCATCTTCGGAACAGCCAGAATTCTTTGGGGGCATGGACTTAATGTGCCTTTGAGATTCCTGAGACATACTTATCTTTGTTGACATGACAGAATCACACAGTGGCGACAATAAGTCAGCTGCGCATTCATGCAGTGAATCTCCAGCTCTGCAACCTCCTAGAGGTGCTCGACTGGATTCAGGTCTGGTGATTGTGGAGGCCATTGGCGTGCACTGAACCCATTGCCATGTTCGTGAAACCAGCTTCAGATGAGGGTGCACTGTGACAGGGTGCACTGTTTATCTTGCAGGAAGTGGCCATTAGAAGATGGCAGACTGTGTCCATAAAAGGATACACATGGTCAGCAACAATATTCTGCCAGATAGTGGCAATGAAATGATGCGTAACTGGAATTAAGGGGCCTAATTTCTCCCCACATCATCACACCACCACCCTGACCCATTGACACAAGCCAGGATGGGTCCACGGTTTCACGTTGTTTACATTTAATTCTGACCCTACCATCTGAATGTCGCAGCAGGTTTGTCAGACCAGGCTATGTTTTCGCAAATTTTATAATGTCCCGTCTTGGTGAGCTTTTGCGCACTGAGCATTGGTAAATGCAGTCCGGTATGGGCTGGAACACTGTACTGGAAAGACATTCCTTACTGATAAGGGCATAGGTTTAATTTGAGAGTTGGTAGGGACACATATGTAATGCAAGTGCCCATAACACGCAAGCTGGAAAATTTTTGCAATAATCTGTGTGTAAATACTGCTTTTTCCATATACAGATATTATCCGAATGAGTGTTTCTTTGTTTTTTATGATACTAAGTCAAGTGCCTCCATAGTTTTCATGGATAGATGCCATATTCATAAACTTCTTTTTCTATTTTGTATCCAAATACTTTTGATTCGATTTTTGAATACAAGTTTACAACTGTGATTTGTGATGAACATTTATGATGAAGCTTAGCAATATCGAACAGTTGAAATACTCTTCCCAATTCACAAGTTATTAATTTACATAATGGTATGTTGTATTATTAGCCAATGTTATAATCATTATATGGAAATTTATTAGCTAGCTATACCTCAATAGCTCGCAAGCTAGTTAGCTAACCAGCAACCTAACGTTAGTTACTTTCTGAGGCCAGCCACACAATTAACGGCTGTACAAATCAGACTTAGAAATGCTTAACTCAGTTTCTGTGCAGCCCAACATCCCACATCGCTGCAAATAAGTTAGATTACAGCGTTAAGAGTAGGAATCTTTTTGAAGAACCAGTATTTGGCATTCTCATATCATCCCAACTTAATTGCCTAAAGCATAAAACTAAAATTTTTCTTTATTTAACACATTCTTGGAGCCTAGTTCTGAAATCTCCAATTAAGTGTCCATTTGAACTTCATCAAACCTGAGTGCTTGTTCGGTACTCACATCCAGTTGCCAACTTTCTTGCATAGGCAAAATGGTCGCGCTGAAAACAATGCACCAGCTGCATGTAAAATAATGTCCCACGCAAAAGGACATTATTTAATTAGCTAGCTAACCAGACAGCGTCTGGCTGGCAAGGTAATGCTGTTTGATTTTCCTCAGGTGCTCTACTGCTGCACATTGCACAAGGAGACAAAAATAAGAATTTACTTTGTGCAGTGTTACCCTCTCCACATCTTCCTCTCCACTTTGTTTTTTCTCCCATTTTGTATTTGTTCTTTGCATTTTAGTGAAGTCAGTTTCATTGGTTATTACATTTCCCATGAATCTCCACAAATGTAGGATATTTTCCATAATATAAACAGAAAATATGCAGCAAGTTCACTAAGAATTTCAACAAACAATTCATTTATCTAATGTAGGCCCCTTGCAACGTATTAAAATCTTAAGAATCTTACTCTTTTGACTTTTGAGTCTCACCTTACATTTCAACCGATAAATTCTGATTATCGTGTCTTTCACCCTGCCTTTAAATACCCCAGCAATCCCATAATGCACAATCAAATCATGATACATTATTTATTTTTGGCCGTGCATTTATTGGAACTTAAAGGGGGAATCACAAAATGGGTTGCCCTCGGTTTTCACAAATCAACTGCAGATGGCTTTACGGCTCAGGAAAATACCGAAAACTGCCTTGCGTGACCTCATTTATTAACACTCCAACCGGTGCCATTTAATTCACAGGAAAACCTCAGTCCTGAAATAGAGCTATGCCCTCGAGATCCAGACCTCTGCCCCATCGTGCACTGCACTGACAGTCAGTAAATAATCAATTAGCCATTGCGGCTGGTGGAAATTCGCAACAGAGGTAGTGATCTGTCGATGCGTGTGTCATCAGGCCAAGCACGCGCAGAAAATCCAGCCCTACACATCTTGGCTTGAAGCCCTTTAAGTTTAATACTGACCTGAGACTAATAATCTAACACAAATAATCGCTGACTTTATAGTCAGCATTTTCCATATCACACCAACTCGTTCAGAATTCAGATTTAGTACTGAGGGTAAATGTAAATGTCAGATGGTGTAAATGATGGCCTAATTACGTAATTATGGTCTGGTCAGTGGAGAATAGAGAAGGCTCCCGGTTGTGCCTCACAGTTTGAACAGCAGAAATTAACTCAAGCCTGGTCTCGAAAAGCCCAGGGCTCCTTCCATCAACATCTTAACCTGCTGAGGGATTTCATGATTTTTTTTCCAGTCTGTGGAAGGAATACTTCCTCACAGCACTGCAAAACAGCCCAAGGTCTACTAATCATTAAAGTGCATGAACCCTTTAAATGCCAATGAAATATTTTGCCAGTGTTCAGAGTGGTACTTTCCAGTGATTATACAACTTTGTTAATAGCAGGTGTCCTGTAAAATTCTCAGGTTATCATGTATATTTATGTAGTGTTCCTTTGAAGCTCACAGAGCCTGAACTGTCCCCCGGGCTGGAATGCTTTATTACCCCACTTGAATTGAACCGTAAATCCAACATCCCTGCATATTCTCATTTAGGACTGAGCCAGGTTATATCTGTGAAATACCTGAGGTATACTGGGGATTAACTGAGATGGATTTCCTCAAAATCTCTCTGAACCTTGATTTCCACCTGTCTAGACGACTATAGTCAGGTGCAGAAGGGTTGGCACCCTTGATAAAAATGAGCATAAAATCTGTTAATGATAAACCATTGCAAAGAGTATAATATCGTGGTTAAAAATCCATATATTAAAACAAATAGGAGAAAGTATGTACTTTCATTTCAATACATTTGTTATAATATTTCAGTGTTTTTAATTACCTAATCACTAGCTTTCAGGAAACAATAGGCGTCAAATTTATATGCACCCCTAAATTTATTTCAGTCATTGGAAGCCATTCTGACTGAGTCACTATTCTAGGTGGTAGAAATTAGGTAAGATGCAGGTAGAACTACTATTTGGCATCCATCAGAATGGAAAAATCAATATAACTGTCAATTAAGGAAAGATTGTCAGTCACAAGTGAGGTATCGGTTACAGAGAAACGTAATTGCTTCATCCTCTTTGCACAGATATAGACGCCGGCGTCTGTAAATTCCGAAATTTAATTCCTAAATAATTCTGCAGTTGAATTTTCAAACTTTTTGCTTCACTGGAATAATTTTCCAGAGCGTCTGTGACACAAATGATGAGTTATAAGGCCTAAATAGGCTCATGAATAACAGGAAAAATTGGCATTATTTTTATGCTGCGCAAAGGGGTTAAGACTTTGCAATGTAGGTCCTGAAAATAAAAAACACCAAAGATATGGAATTGTGGCAAAAATGGCAGGATAAGGATGCACATCCCTGTTGTCATCATGGATGATGAAGCAATAGGGAACCCAGTGTTCAACTGCGCAGCAATTTTTTAAATCATGGGATCTCAAAAGCAACCATAAGATTCCATCTTTGTTGCAAAAGTGTTCCAGAAACCTTGCAAGAAGCAAGCCCTTATTGGGCATAAGAAACAAAACGAACAAACGAGAACTTCCATGGTAACTCTACAGCCGCATAGCCAAACACCGGTGGGCTACTCTACAGCCCCAGCCCATCCTCTGGGGGGGGGGCAGATAAAACACAGTGAATTGATTGTCTATAACGGCCTACCATCACCCACCTTGAAAGAACCAGATGTTTCCGGTCTCGTCCTCGAATGCGGCGTCCACGTAATCGGGGATCCCTGGCCAGTGTCGCGAGGCCAGAGCCGGGTACCCTGTCTGCAAGTGCCCATCCCGGAGCCGCCACACATACCCAGATCTGAAGAAGAAGAGCTCGCCTCGAATCATCGACACGGCGTCAAACACAGAATGGCAGGCGTCTGGCTCCTGGGGGCGAGAGAGAGAGAAAGAGAAGGAAGAAGAGAGGGAGAGAGAGACATAGAGGGAGAAGTTTCTGATGTTTAATGCTTTTGGAAGTAGGATTACATGAAGTAGCACAGATTGATAAATAAGTTTGTGTGCAGGCATTTACATTTATCAATATGAGATTGTCAGCATGAATGAGCAGTCCGTTTGTAAGTCTGAGAGAATGCATGTGTCTGTGTACATGCATGCATAATTGCATGTGTGTATATTCATGTGCATGTGTGTATGTAAGATTGTGAATTTCTGTGTGCGTAAGTATCCATGTAGTGTCAGTGCATGAGTGTGCGCGTGCATGCATGCGTGTGATTGTGCATGTGTGTGAGAGTGCATGGATGCGTGTGTATGTAAGTGTGCATGCATGTGTGTGAAAGTGAGTTTGCATGGGTATGTGAGCTTGTGTGCATGTGCTTGTGTGTGTGTATGCGTGTGTGCATGGGTGTATGAGAGTGTGTGTGTGTGTGTGTGCGTGCGTGAGAGTGTGTGCATGGGCGTATGAGAATGTGTGTGTGTGTGTGTGTGTGTGTGTGTGTGTGTGTGTGTGTGTGCGTAAGTGTGTGTGCATGGGTGTATGAGAGTGTGTGTGTGTGTGTGTATGTGTGTGTCTAAGTATGTGTGCGCACACCTGTCCTCTACCGTGCACACACTCACCACGTTGGGAAGGATCTCGTTAGTCTCGATGACATGGGGGTGGGTTGGGTGGGGCCTGGCGGGGCGGGGCTCTGTGGGGCGGGGCTGTGGGATGAGGCGCTGGCCGTACAGTGATTGGATGCCCCGCTTGTCGTCCTCAGTCAGTGCCAGCGGAAAGGCAAAGCTGTAGTACGGTGACATCACCGCCCCAGGCACCTGTGAGTGCTGGAGGCCCAGGACATGGCCGAACTCATGAGCCGCTACCTGCAGCAGGTTAGTACCTGAGGGGGGAGGGAGGGGGATGGGGGAAGGGAGGTAGGGAGGTGTTAATTTCACGACTCAGGAAAGGTCCTGCCGTGCGTTTCCCCACAAAGCTGATTCTACTGATTAGTTCCTTCTCCTGGCTGAAGCGTACAATGTTGTACAAGTACAAACAGGCGGCTCCTGTGGGGCCAGGAAGTGCTTCTGGCTTGAGAGGGTAGTGGAACTGCAATAATACCCAGAAGGAACGCCTCTTATTGGCTATGCAAAAAAAAAAAAAAAAACCTAGCTCAGAGTTCAGCAGAGACCGGCAAGCATTCTGAGCCAGTTTAGTGTTTTCAGTGCTCGTAGATGGTTATAATTGGTCTCTTGCTGGTAATACTTAGTCAGTGGCTGGTTTAAGTTCGTTAAACAGGTTGAGTAACATGTGGCCGAACAGGTATACATGCTCACCATGCTAACATGCTAACTCAGCTGGTAAATTCCTGATCAACTATAAGTCTCAGAAACATATCATGATCCAAATTAGCCCGAGAACTAAGATATCCAGCAGGATTCACAGCATGTGTTACAACAGGCATTACACAAAGGCAATACAGGGTTATTTTGTTTGTAAAGCATCATGCCCTGCCGAGACACTGACCGATACTATTGCCCACTGTCCAGGTCTCATCATAATCAAAGTGGATGTCTCCCTCTCGGTGGGTTCTGGGAAAAAAGGCGTGGGCAAGGATTCCACCAGGGCCATCGAAGGGCAGGCTGTCCCCATGCCAGTACCTGTCAATCAAACACAGCAACTAAGGAAACAGCAGTGATGAGGAGGGGCTAAACAGGGATGGGTGGGGTTATAGCAGTAATTGGACACTGCAGAGACAAATTTCATGTCAGAAAAAGCATTTTTTTCATATTGTAGAACAATGCCACATACGCATTCTTGAATGCGGCAGCTGCACTTGACAAACCCACATACATGATCTGCAGAGCTGAAGAGGTTCGTTCATGTGAATGTGGTGAGTTCAGAGAGCGAAATCTCTCCCTAGTATTCTGTTCCAGCCACCTGGAAATGCTAATTAGAACAATTCTGCAAACAGGAGGAAGGATGTATTAGTGAAAAAATTTGAGATTTATGACACTTTGTGACTTTGAGATGGGGGCTGCTAAACTTGGGCACTTTTTATGTGATCTGTGATAATGGTTTACTTCTTACATGATTCCACTGAAACTAATAGGTGAATCACTCTAATTTTTGACATCAAATACTTCATAGATACATATGACAAACTACAGGACAAAAAGTCAAAAAAGTCCAGTTGTCATGAAATATCTATTTTTACTTGTTGTGTTCATGTTAGCGAAACCAGCTACGGAAGCCCTTGAGCAGTTGAAAACAATGACGTGATTCTCACTTTCTTACCCCAGGACTGTCCACCTCTGTCTGTGTCCTGCTTTATACAACATTAAATAACACATTATACAGAACTGCTGCAGAACAGCAAATACAGCCAACCCTGGCTAACCCTTAACTGACAGTTTATGGATCATCCAGCATTATGACAGGCCTGGACTTGTATGCCCCAAAGGGACTATCCCTGACTGTGGTAAGTCCTCCAGGATAAGAGCATCTGGTAAATGCATGTGATGTAAGTTGACATTAAGTAGGTGCATGATGAGAAAGTAATTGGGGGTGTGGAGGGACTGTGAGGATGGTGCTGAGTATCCTGTCATCGCCCTACCAGCAGCCAGCAGCCCCCAGCCCCATCCCCTCCACCCCCCATCACCCCTACAGGCCTCAGGAGGGCAGAACTACTGCAAGGAAAGAGTCTGTGACTAAAACATTAACAGAGCTCACAGCCTTCACTTTACCCCTTACAGTGCATACTGTCATCTCTCTCTCTCTCTCTCTCTCTCTCTCTGTCTTTGCCTTGTTTTCTCCTTGTATCCCACGGCCACGGCGACCCGAGGGGAACATCAAATGCCTTATAGATATAGCCAGTGGTGTGCTGGGGGGTATACGCAGGTATACGGAGTACATCCACTTCTTTTTTAAGTGAATTCACAGTAAACCCACCTATCAGCCAAAATGTCATTGAAATAGGTGAGTGTACCCACTTTCTCCATAGTGATCTACCCATCTGCCCAACAGAGTATACCCACTTTTGCACGGACCAGTACACCTCGAGATGATAAAAATAATATTAATAATAATAATAGGACCAAGGGTCCTGTAGCTTACTGACAAGCAATCTTATAGTGATGATACAAGTTATTCAAATTTGAAGTTTGACTTCATTTGAACTTTGACCTTCGAATCAAGAAGGTCAATGTCAAGGTCACTAAATGAAAGTTCACATTCATTTATAAGTCCTGAAAGTTCATGTGTGACTTCCCGTAAGTTTGTAATAAAAACGTAGGCTCCATCTTTGACCTTTTCAGAGATACAAGTCATTGAATTTTCACAAGGTCAAGTTTGACCTTCGAGGGTCAACATGAAGGTCACCAAATGAAACTTCATATATGACTTCCTATATGCCTCTAATACAAACCTAAGCTCTAACTGTAATAGTTTCGGTGATAGAAGTAATTGAAATTTCACTATGTGATGTTTGACCTTTGAAGATCAGGTTCAAGGTCACTAAATAAAAATTCATATATGACTTCCTATAAGTGTTCAATTCACGTATATTCTCTATCTTCAATATTTTTAAGCCTAGAAGCCTTTGAAAATTGTAACATTTTGCTTGACCTTGATTATGACCTCTCAAGGTCATCTGAGGTCAACTATAACACTGCCAAAATATAGGTCATACATGTCAATACTACAAACGTAATCTCTATCTGCAACCATTTTGCTTCCAAAGGCCATTCTGTCAGTTCTCTGCAAGGCCCAACATTAAAGTACAGCGCCTCCACTAGACCCACTTCCATCGATTCAATCAAAATGGCACTCGCACTGTACATTGAGGGCACCAAGATGAGTTGATTGCCTGATTTAGAAGAAAATTTATCCAGCAGTTTTTGAGAAATAATTTTTTTGAAATTTCTATTCCAAAGTCCTATCTTTTAACATTGGGGCCAAAATTTTGAGGGCCCATAAAACGGACAAAAATGATTCATCAAAAAAAAAAAAAACCGTCTGGAGGTATGGTCTTGTTGTATGAAGTGGGCATTGTACTGGTCTGTCATGGTAAAGCAGGAGCTGAGCTTAAAAGCAAAGCTCCCAATTTACTGGTCGATCTACGTTTCAGCCCTCACCTATGGTCACAAGCTTTGGGCAGTGTCCTAAAGAACAAGATTACGAAAACAAGTGGCCAAAATGAGCTTTCTCTGCAGGGTGGCTGGGCTGACCCTTAGGGATAGGGCGAGGAGGTCGGACATCTGGGAGAGGCTCATATTAGAATCGCTGCTCCTCTGTGTCAAGTGGAGTCAGTTGAGGTGGTTTGGGCATCTCCCTTTAGAGGATTTCCAGGCATGGCCTACAGGGAGGAGGCCCCGAGGCAGACCCAGGACATGATGGAGGGATTATATTTCCCGGCTGGCCTGGGAACGACTTGGGGTCCCCAAGGAAGAGATGGAGGAAGTCGCTGGGGAGGAGGATGCCTTGGCCTCTTTGCTTAGTCTGCTATCCCCGCAACTTGGCTCCAGATAAGCAGCAGAAAATGGATGGGGGAATAGATAATAATAAAAAATGTCACAGCTTTTACCACAGCCGTTACAACCTTAACAGTCATGCATATTGAGCAGCAAAACATGCGTCCTGTCCCCTCCCTGTTCCAGACCCGTCCCTCTTGGTTTTCGGCCAGGGCAATGCAGAGTTGTCTGGGCTGTAAGAGACTCAGTGCAGTGACTCCACGACCAGCCCTGCAGGCGATTCATTCCCCCACTTAAGAACAGGAGCTCAGGAGGCAATTAAAGAGGAAACACTTCTTTACATCTGACTCATAAAGAGGCAGGAATACTCCGTCTGACTAATAAAAGAGGTGTAAACCCATGCGGGTCTGCTTTGTCTGCAAAAGCACTGTTTTATGGGAGCATGAAACACACAACCACTCTGACTGCACACTGCCGTAACAAGCCTGTACCTGAGTGCTAAAACGGGGCCCGAACCTTTCGCAGGGGCTAAAACTCCTCCCCAGCATTTGTTCCCACCATCTGGATTTGCTAATTAGTTCAGCTTTACAGCTGGGAAGTGGAACTAGTTAGTAAATTGGGGGTAAGATGCAAATGGCAGGGTTTTTACCTTACGACCCCCTGGACATCACGGTATTGGGGCACTTTGAAGTCCAAGTTCTCTGGGACGCATATTCAATATTCTCACTCTGTTTTCTGCAGTTTAGCTACTTTCAGGTAAACCTATCAGTGCTCACTGTTACACTCAAAACATTCTAAAACAGAGGAACTGACATGACTATCGCCTGAATGAATCAACCTGTCAGCCATATTGGCTTAGACTTCTGCTGCCTGCTATCGTTGGTCTAAAATTGATGTCACTGCCATTCACAATAACAATCTTACCCAAGATGATCACCCATTATAAGCACATTCCAGATCACACCAACGCTGTGACATTGTCCACACAACTATTTTTTAATCTATGGTTACACCACTGTAAACATACTCATAAACTGAGATTCTAATCACATATTTGTGATCTTACCCCTTCAAGGGTCAATCAAACCTCTCTGTCTCCAGCTGCTGTATTGTATTATCATCTCAATTTTGGGTTCTGGGTGTTTTTCATGGTTTTTTGAACACATTTGGAGAGCAGCCACGAGTAAAAAGTGCTGCATGCTGTGTTTTGGAACTTGTTAACGGGCAAATTACGAGCTGTATCTGCTATTTGAGGACTGGCGGAGTAGCTGACACAGGCGGCTATAATGACCTGCCATGAATTTACTCTGCGCTCGCTGCACAACAGTGGTGGTTAATTCTTGCTGATTGTGAGCCTATGTTTGGTATCTTGTTTTTGCAGGAGTTGCATCTTTACCTTTGAGGACCATAAACTCCAGCACTGCGCTGGGCGCTAGTTACTGTGGCGGGGAAAGAAAGTTGCATGACGAAACCACTAAGGAAGAAATCTGACACGCTGTGGCCTTCAGGGGATCACATAGCTGGGTGACAACCTAATCCAACACAAGAACAACACTGACTCTCCAGGGCTCGCAAGCTCTGGTCCAGGAGGGCCACAGGGTTTGCAGGTGCTTGTTTCACCTTAACAATCTGCAACCACTTCAGACCTCGGAACTTAAAGAGACTAAAGTTAGTAATCAGCAGCTTAAATAGATCTGTTAAGTGCTGAGAGACACTGATAACATGTTTACACAGTGGCTGTCCCGCACCAAAGCCAGCTGAATTCCTGTTCTGAAGGCGGACCCATTAGCTTTCAGGTTTTAGACAAAAAGAATGAGGTTCAACCGCGCAATTAATTTTTTTTTTTTAAAAAGCATTTGAGTCAGCTCAGCTTGAAACAGCTCTAAATAATTCCTTTCCTGAATACCCTTCACTTTTTGCACCAGTCTTTTGAATCACTCATCCCATCCTGAAAACATCTGCCATCTACTGAGGGGAATGAGAGCAGGTCATGTAGTAGGTCATTTAAGTGGGAGCCGAAGACTGCTTTCACATTAGGTACAACTATCTTGTATTGCCAGTGGTGCAGTGGTCAGCACTGTCGCCTCACAGCGAGAAGGTTGTGGGTTTGAATTTGGCCTCTCTGTGTGGAGTTTGAATGTTCTCCCTGTATTTGCATGGGTTTCCTCTGGATACTCTGGTTTCCTCCCACAGTCCAAAGACATGCGCATCAGGCTAATTGGAGACTCTAAATGGCCCACAGGTATGAGTGTGAGAGAGAATGGTGTGTGAATGGTGTGATGGTTTGGCAAGCTGTCCAGGGTGGGTCCCTGCCTTCGCCCATAGTCAGCTGGGAAAGGCTCCAGCTCCCTGCGACCCTAGTGAGGAAGAAACGGTATAGCTAGTGGATCGATATCTCGTATCGAACCACACTGTCTCTCCTCCCCTCTCCTCCAGCTGGTCAGCTTCCACATATGTAATGTCGTTCCTCACCTGAGTACACTAACGTATGTAAACATTCCAATACAGTAGGTGGCAGTATGCACCTAGTTGGCTTTACATATAAAAAAATTACGCAAAGAAGAAGCAGCAAACCCTTGTGTCATTCATCATCAAGGCAACATTTGTTTATGTTCTGTCATGTTTCCAGAGCGGAAAAGAGCGCCAATCGCAACAATGCCAATGCTAGAGTTTACCATGGAGTTCATCCTCCTATTCAGCCTGCTTTTGTTATTTTGGAGATGCCAGCAATGACTCTCTCGCCTGCCTTACTCTTCCATCATCTATAGCGCAGCTCAGAAGATGAGACGTCACTGCAGTCCACATCCGTGTTTAGGTACGGTAGCTTTCACATTTAGTACTAGTTCGCACACACCGTACTCGAGACCACCTTTTCCTTTTAATTTAATATTTTTTGGATTTCCCCCCTTTCTTTCTTCCCCCGAACACAGCCGGACTACTCAGCCCACGGCAAAGCAACCTGCTCCCATCAACTCAGGAGGAAAATGGGGCACGAGACCGCCTTTTTCCAGCAGACCCGCGAACCGTGCTCAATTACGGTACACTTCTGTTCACGCTTATAAAATGAACTGGATTTTGGAGTCATGCGTACTCGGATCGGGGCCCTGATGTGAAAGCACCCGAAAGCGCGGTGCAGACGTCCCATACACCAGGGGGAGCTACAGACCACTGTAACCCTTCCTCACTGAGTGGTTAAGTCTGGTTAAGTCTGAGGTTAGCTGGCTAAGGTGGTGTACCTCGGTTAAATTTGAGGTCACCTGGTTAAAATGGTATTACCAATGAATGTTAGAGGTAACCTGGTTAAGAAGGCATAACCTGCATAAGTTTGAAGTTACTGGGTTCAGTTGGAATAACTTGGTTAAGTTGGAAAGTATTAGGCAAATCCTGTGATAACCACACCAAGAAAAAAAGCAACAAATGACTCAAAAGGTGATGTGCCGAAAGGTCAAAGGCTGGTTAAGTTTGAGGTCAACTGGTTATGGCGGAATAACCAGGTAAAGTCGGAGGGTACCTGTTTAAGGCAGTATAAGCTGTTTAAGAAAGAGGTTACGTGGTTACTGTTAGGTTACCTGGTGAAGTCGATGATGATGTCGGCACGACCGTGGCTGACCTCGGTGAAGGTGAGGGGAGTGACATCGCTCCACACTTTGTTAGCCTCTCGCAGAATACTCCTCACCTTGTCCTTACTCAGCTGCCAAGGGAACCTCACAATCCTTCCACACACACACACACACAAGCATAAACCAGTCAATGATTTTACAAGCCCTCTTCACCTCTCTCATTCTCATCGGAATTAACCCCGACCGTCCCTGGCCCCAGGTACTGCATTATTTTCAGAAAGCCCTGCTCTTGTGTCCAGCTGACAAGTCTCAACAGCATCCCGCCCCCATCTCCAGACATAGCCAGACTCAACATGATTGGGTGAGACTCGCTGCAGTTGGGCAAAACTGGGCGAGATTAGACAAGACTCTGTGATATTGGACATAACACAGCAAGATTAGCCAGGAATAAATGAGATTGGGCAGTACTCGGAGAGATTAAGCGAGATTTAGCAAGATTGGGTGAAACAGAAAGATTGGGCGAGACTCAGTAAAATTGGATGAAACTCAGCGAGATTGGGCAAGACTTAATGGGATTAGGGGAGACTTAGCAAAATTTGGTGAAACAGCAAGATTGGGTGAGACTCAACGAGATTGGGCAAGACTTACCGAGATTAGGCGAGACTTAGCAAAATTAGGCGAAACAGCAAGATTGGGCGAGAATCAGCGAGATTGGGCAAGACTTGACAGGATAAGGTGAGACTTAGTAAAATTAGGCGAAACAGCCAGATTGGGTGAGACTCAGTGAGACTGGACGAAACTCAGCGAGATCGAGCGAGATTGGGCAAGACTCATCGAGATTGGGCAAGACCCAGCGAGACTGGGTGAGACTTAGGAAAATTAGCTGAAACAACGAGATTGGGTGAGACTTGGCGAGACTGGATGAAACTCAGAGAGATTAGGCGAGATTCCTTTGAAATTTGGTGTGGGCAAAGGTTAGGTTACGACACCTATCAATTTTGGTTGCAATGGATACAAAATTGGCTGAGTAAAGCACAATTTCACAATGAAAATGTGCTCATTTCAGTGTATGGCTTGTGAACACTCTAGAGGTCAGAGTTTTTAAGATATCACAAGCTGGCACTTGAGGGCTACACCAATATCATCGTGGGCGACTAGGTTCTCTTAATTATTTACCTTTTAATAATAGGTTTTGGAATGAGGTAATTAAAATTATTATATTATTACTTATTTACCTTTTAATAAGAGGTTTTGGAGTGAGATAATAAGTTCACGTGTAAGAATGAATGATCTATCTATATTAATGCATTCATTATCAAGCCTGCTAATTTTAGGTCAAGGTCCAGAGGAGCAGGTGCCAATGCAAGTGTGTATTGGGTAAGTGGCAGTAATATACAGAAGACTGTTCTCCAATATACAGCAGAGCATAAAGACACACACCATTCACCAGACTCTCAAGTTAACCTAACCTGCATTCAGACTGTGGGAGAAAAGTATCCAGAGGAAACCCACGTGGATGCAGGGAGAGCATACAAATTAATAATAGTAGTACTGCAATAATAACAAGAATAACAACAACAAAAATAATAATAATAATGATAATAATAATAATTCTAACTTGTAGGTGAGGTCAGTCTTGTCCCATCGCCCCCCAAAGAGGACAAATCGTTTGTGCCGCTGCCTCCCGGTGGCCACACCTCTCTTCTGAGCGGGGTAATCTGGGACACCACATCGAGGGCGGCTCCAGAACTCGGAGGCATTTGTGGGCGTAATTCTGGTGTTCTCCTTCAGTGTCTCCTGGGCGTGGTCCAGCCACACCCTCTTCTTCAAGGAGTTGGGCCTTGGGAGCCAACCCTGACACAAAGACATGGGTAACCACCAACCCTGATACACATATATGAGCAATCACCAACCCTGACACACATACAAGAGCAATCACCAACCTTGATACAGATACAAGAGCAATCACCACCCTGATACACATAAAATGGGCAATCACCAACCGTGACACACATACAAGAGCAATTACAAACCCTGATACACATAAATGGGCAATCACCAACCCTGACACATACAAGAGCAATCACCAACCTTGATACACATACAAGACCAACCACCAACCCTGACACACATACAAGAGCAATCACCAACCCTGACACATATACAAGAGCAATCACCAACCCTGACGCGCATAAATGGGCAATCACCAACCCTGACACATATACAAGAGCAATCACCAACCCTGACACACATACAAGAGCAATCACCAACCCTGATACACATACAAGAGCAATCACCAACCCTGCTGCACATAAATGGGCAATCACCAACCCTAATACACATACAAGAGCAATCACCAACTCTGACACACATAAATGGGCAATCACCAACCTTGAAACACAGATATGAGCGATCACCAACCCTGATACACTGACATGAACAATCACCAACTCTCACACACATACATGAAAAATCACCAACCTTGAAAAAGACAT
Organism: Gymnothorax javanicus; assembly: GCA_029692085.1. Taxonomy (NCBI): domain Eukaryota; kingdom Metazoa; phylum Chordata; class Actinopteri; order Anguilliformes; family Muraenidae; genus Gymnothorax; species Gymnothorax javanicus. Next base: position 118,743,549 of record CM056194.1, on the reverse strand, counting down.
GAGCAATCACCAACCCCGATACACATACATGAGCAATCACCAACCCTAATACACATACAAGAGCAATCACCAACTCTGACACACATACATGAGCAATCACCAACCTTGAAACACAGACATGAGCATATCACCAACCCTGATACACATACATGAGCAATCACCAACGCTGATACACAAAAATTGGAAATCACTAACCCTGATACACACATGAACAATCACCAACCCTGATACACAGACATGAGTAATCACCAACTCTGACACACATACATGAGCAATCACCAACCTTGAAACACAGACATGAGCTATCCCCAACCCTGATACACATACCTGAGCAATCACCAACCCTGATACACATACAAGAGCAATCACCAACCCTGACACACGTACAAGAGCAATCACCATCCCCGACACATATACAAGAGCAATCACCAACCCTGACACATGCATGAACAATCACCAACCCTGATACACAGACATGAGCAATCACCAACCTTGAAACACAGACATTAGCAATCACCAACCCCGATACACATACATGAGCAATCACCAATGCTGATACACATACAAGAGCAATCACCAACCCTGACACATGCATGAGCAATCATCAACCCTGATACACATAAATGGGCAATCACCAATCCTGACACACATAAATGGGCCATCACCAACCCTGATACACATAAATGGGCCATCACCAACCCTGATACACAGACATGAGCAATCACCAACTCTGACACACATACATGAGCAATCACCAACCCTGAAACACAGACATGAGCTATCCCCAACCCTGATACACATACCTGAGCAATCACCAACCCTGATACACATACAAGAGCAATCACCAACCCTGACACACATACAAGAGCAATCACCATCCCTGACACATATACAAGAGCAATCACCAACCCTGACACATGCATGAACAATCACCAACCCTGATACACAGACATGAGCAATCACCAACCTTGAAACACAGACATTAGCAATCACCAACCCCGATACACATACATGAGCAATCACCAATGCTGATACACATACAAGAGCAATCACCAACCCTGACACATGCATGAGCAATCACCAACCCTGATACACATAAATGGGCCATCACCAACCCTGACACACATAAATGGGCCATCACCAACCCTGATACACAGACATGAGCAATCACCAACTCTGACACACATTCATGAGCAATCACCAACCTTGAAACATAGACATGAGGAATCGCCAACCCTGATACACATACATGAGCAATCACCAACCCTGATACACATAAATTGGAAATCACTAACCCTGATACACATACATGAACAATCACCAACCCTGATACACATACCTGAGCAATCACCAACCCTGATACACATACCTGAGCAATCACCAACCCTGATACACATACAGTGGAGTGCAAAAATTTGGGCACCCCTGGTTTAAATGTCTGTTACAATTAATCTCCAAGTGATTGAAAGCAACTAACCCTGCCGCATAGACATTGGCAATCACCAACCCAGATACATATTCATGAGAAAATACTTACCCTGACACACAGGCATGAACAATCACTAAGCCTGACTCACAGGCATGAGCAATCACCAACCCTGACTCACAGGCATGAGCAATCACTAACCCTGACTCACAGGCATGAGCAATCACTAATCCGGACTCACAGGCACGAGCCATCACTATTTCTGACTCACAGGCATGAGCAATCACTAACCTTGACTCACAGGCATGAGCAATCACTAATTCTGACTCACAGCCAGGCAAGAGCAATCACTAACACTGATACACAGACATGAGCAATCACTAACCCTGACTCACAGGCAAGAGCAATCACTAAACTTGACACACGGGCATGGGACATAACCAGTGCTGTCACACAACAAAGCAAATCACCAACCCTGACACAAAGATATGATGAATCATCAACCCTAATACATAAACATGAGCAATCACAAACTTTGGTACACAATCACGAGCAATCACCAACTTTGACACAAAGACATAAGCAATCACTAACTCTGATGCAAAAACCTGTGATAATGCAGAGAATTTATAAGATCATCCCACCTTTTTCCAATTGAAAGGCATGTGAGAAATAGTACAACGTAATTATGAACATTATAAAGATGACAACGAGAAAAATAATAAAAAATTCATGAAAAAATTATAAAGCCGCTCGTTCAAAAATGTTAGAAAAACTTGTTAGACCTTCTTTCTAGGCTGCTCCATAAAAAATATCAAGTTATGCTGGTGGACAGCTTCAGAGAGGAAGATTTTTGAACATTTCCACTAAGTGACCTTGAGTTTGACCTCCAAGGTCACTCAAGGTCAAAGGTCATGATACCAAGTAAAAGCCCTTCTATGACATAATACCTGTTGCCAGTAGACCAGTTCGTCTTAAGCGAGATTTGGGTCTCACGCATGCTATTTGTAGACTACGTATGGCAGAGGATATACAAATCACATTAAAAAGGGGGGGAATATTAAGCTCAAAATTCAAAAATCAATATTTGCAAATTCTTTGAACAAACTGGGCAAACATTGTCTCAGGATGCTTTATAACAAATATCTAATCATTCAGGTCAACATTGTATGATAGGAAGTTTTTTGAAAATAAGCACCAAGTGGCCTTGAGTTTGACCTTTCAATGATATAAAATGAAAGCCCTTACATGACTTCAAATCTGAAGTTTTTAATATCAACGTCTCCAATTGCTTCCCTGTTATAGGCCACTGAAATATGCCCAGTACTGAGGATATGGGAGAAATCATAATTTTAAAAACAGACTAAAAATTCAAAAATCAGTTTTTTCAAATTCCTAGAACAAACTTACTAGACTTTGTCACAAGGATGCTCCATAACAAATATTAAGTCATGCTAGCTGACGTTTTCAGGGAAGATTCTTGAAAAATTGCTGACGCCGATGACAATGTCGATGACAATGACAGACAGACAACAGACGCTGGATGACGCCAATCGTCCATAAGCCCTTCGGGTGCTGTTGGACAATAAATACATTTTGTAATTGATTATTCAGATAATCAAACTATGAGCTGAACTAGACAAACAAAAATCAATTTACATCAATAAATCAGTAGTTATTCAAACTGAGCTTTAATTGATCCAACCGCCCCAGTCCATACCTACAGGCAGTAATTGCAGAATCAGAAGACAGCAGCAGTCAGATAATCAACAGTTTAAATAAATAATTTCTGAAAATAATTTTTTTGCTCTGGATTTCACGCGTGTGTGACCCCATTTCACATCACTGGAGATGCCTTTTCTGAATTTCTTGGGTTTTTGTAGTGTGGGGGGTTGGGGGGAAGGAATGATTTAGGTGGAGTGAGCTATTCACCACATATGGATAATCTTACATGCGTTTACAACCCCCACAGAATTTAAAGGGAATGACCATCACTTGGCAGCGGATTTTACGGTGGAGTGAAGATTTTACCCCCATCAGGCCTCTCTGGTTTTTAATATGGATTACCATCTCACCTGTGTGAGTAGCGAAAAGAATCCCTGTTTTTCCAAAATTTTCTTCCCTGAAACAATCCCTAAGGGTAGAGTGTTGATTTGTAGGGAGGGGGATTTAGTGGTGTCGAGACAAGATTTTAAAGGCTTAAACTTTGGCAATTTAGAGATAAGATACTCTCTTTCACAGCCGACAAACTTTCAGAAATAAGAACTGAACAATGGGCCAGGGGTCTTCACTGTGCTTTTACCATTTCATGATGAAAAGAACTTCAGCTCCTGCCTTGAGGAAGTCACTCACTGAGGATGTACTTCATTAAGTGAACCAATCAGAGTAAGTTGCTATCCAGTAAATGAGAATGACGGGGCAATGGCCCCAACCGTTGGAAGAACAGAGTGCAAAAGAACTATTATTGTCCCAGCTGTTTGTGATACAGCGAAGATGTAAAACTAATCCTTTTTTTAGCGTTCTCCACGGCTCTGTAATTTCCTATCACATAAAGGACATTGTTCTTTTCACTCTCCTGTAAAAGCGCTGCTTGAAATTCCGAAAAGTTGTCAAATTCAAAGTCCTTTCAAAGAACCACCGTTTTCCCGTGCTGCCATTGATCAGGACTGCCAAAAGTTGCCGAGTATGGAAGCTTCGCCAGAAGAGGTCACTCACAAAATATTGCACACATTATATTGAGAGAGGTTGGGAGAATAACACAGGAGACGTTTTCTATTTACCCAACGGTTGGGAGAATAGCCACTCCGAAATGAGAGTGAATATGAGCGAATGAGAGGTTATTCTTGGACAACTGAGCAGCACTACAGACACAAACGGCAACCCCGAAAACATGAAACACTCTCAAAATGTTTTGGCAATGTTATAGCATGGTCAACACTTTCCGCTAACATTATAAGAACATTTTTAGAAGGCTGGGTGACAGTCACTGTAAAGAATAAAGGGGAAAAACAAGCAATCACTGCAGGCATTCAGGAGGTAAACTGAGAAAAAGACAAAAATATTTACACATAGAACCATGAGCAATTTAGGTCTCCCCCTCTCTATCCATTACCTTCTTATGGCTACAGCCAAAGTGAAGGACAGCACAGCTCTAATGACATACACAGGTTACGAGTATGTTTTTCTATTTAATGTTATTGCAATGTTATGTCCTTGCAGAGCGAGATGCCAGTCTATTCTGCCCCTCACCCTCGACAGCTCTCCCTCAGGATCTCAGTCAAGTACGGCCGAGACATTCCCCCTAAATTCAAAGGTCAAATCCCAGACCAATCAGCCTGACCCCGCAGCATGACTCCTGAACATGAAAGCCCTCCACTTCCTGCTTCACAGCCAGGATCAAACTGCAGACAGAGGGAATTATGGACCCTGTAGTCCAGGCTTATTTCTCCTCTGGGAGATTTCCATTACCCTAAGGCCCTGTCTGTCAGTTTCCCTGACACCACAGCTGCCTGCCGCGGTGAAACCTGCAGGGACACAGTCAGAGCTGGAAGGTTTGCGTTGAGCGGCGGTTTTATCTCCGAGATGAAGGGCCATCATGTGAACCCAGCATGTGGGCACAAGCGCGTCTCACGCCCCCGCGCTGAGTGACTGGCAGTAAAACAACAACAGCACAAATCAGGGTCATGGCTGGACGCCAGCACACCCTCACCCCCCTATCCCCTCCCACCAACCCCCTCGCCACGGGGCATCCTAAGGTCAGCCAGACTCAATCCCAGTGGTGGCAAAACCGCCAGCATTCTTAATGTTTTTAAGTAGCTGCTGACTGATTAAGACCAGACAGATCCTCCATAATCACCTGCGTCCCACCCAATCTTATGTTTACCATCAGACATGCGACCCTTAGCTGAACTGTGTGCACAAATCTCGGACTACGACTCTCAACCTTGGGAGAGGCACTTCACCTACTAAATCACCTAAGTGTGGCATGAAATCTGCATGAATTGCTTCTAGTATAAAACTTAATTGACTCAATGCTGATATTATTTTGACACCCAATGGCACTCAGAGCTCTTGGCTGCGGAGCAAATAATCTCAGAATCTCCCGCTGAGGAAGATGTAAAGAACAGGATTGCCCAACGAACGGGAATTTTACAAAGGGAAAATCAACATTCCCGAAACCCCCCCCCCCTTCCATCACCTCCACACCGCAGCTGATGAAAGAGGTTACATGCAGGTACCGCAAGAGGCAATTATCCGTGCAGGCATGTGCGTGTTTGGACATCGCTGATCACCCCCCCGGATCGCAGTTCTAGGGGGGGAAGTACCTCTTTCTCTGGAGTTTTGCATAAAGAATGCCGCTAGGGCAGGAGTAATGGGCTCTCCATTAAGGCCAGTCCCTCTCCAGTTCCCGGCACAAACCCCTCTGACTCCCACACGGCCGCCTCCCTGACCAGCCCATCCCGCAATGCAGATTTAACCCACTGAAGAAGATATTTGTGGAATGTTAGCTTTTTTAAACTCCAAGGTTCTAAGCCAGAGTTCCAGAACGCCACTGCAGTTGATTACTAGCTGTGTTTCCATCCACCTTTTTTAATGCGCATTTTGATTTTGCGCTTAAAAAACCCTGAGTGGAAACAGGCAAAATGCGCATCAACTTGAAATATCGTATCAATTTTTTTAGCGTAAGGAGGGGGTGGAAAATTTTCCGAATCGATAAAGATAAATGCGCTTTAGTGCAGTGGAAACGGGTTAGCGAACAAGTTATGCGAATAAATGATGATGTTTAGTATCTACGTCATTTTTGCTTGCCTATGTTGGCAAGCGAGCTAGCTAGTTTGCTACCTCGCAACATTGGTGTGCTAGCTATAACGTTAGAGTTTGTTATCACTTTAGCTAGTGGTTAATACAGTAGAAGCGAACTGTAACCTTACACTACTGTGCTAGCTGTAACATTAAAGACTTCGTAACCACTAGCTTAAGTGATTACTTTCATTCGTTTTCGCCACCAGCTTTCCCGCTTGTTTTCCTTTTCGTTCGGCGCGCTTATTGCCGTCATAGCGTGCGCCGTCTTCTTCTGCAGAAGCAATGGCAATTGAATCGAGAATTAGCGCCACCTAACGGCACTTTCGGCTTATCTCGTGAAACAAAAGCGCATAACTGAAGTGGATGGAAACGCGCACAAATGCACTTTTCCTTTTGCCGCATTAACGAAAATTCGCTTAAGATTTGCGATACAAGTTGGATGGAAACACAGCTACTGATTGTGAGACCATCACGATAGAATTGGAATGTTCAAGTAAAAACATTCCGAGTATATATTTGTGCTCCAGAGCCCCCTGCGACTCAGACTAAGGATGAAAGGGTCAAGTAATGAATGAATAACTCCTCCCACATCCTCTCAACCTGATTTGGAACACCAGCTGACTTGTACATTCTCTTCTCAGGCGGACGCAATGTCACTCAATGGATTTGCGACCTTTCCAGCCTGGGTGTTTGCCCTTTAACCCAACGTATGCTAGCACAGGCTCCAAACCCCGTTATTACCATCAACACCATGATCATTATCACTGTCACCACATCTAAATAAAGAACGTGCATCATTTTGAGGACTCACACACACTGGCAAAGCACCATTTCCAGTTTAGCGCAGTGTGTCAGTGCATCTCCCTGTGAACCACACCTGCGACCTGTAGCCCCACCCACCACGTGCCTTTGCAAAAAAGCAATTCCCAGTCTGCTGACAGACACTGCGGGGCCCAAGGCAGTGATTTACTCACTGAAGGAAATCTCTCTGGACTGAAACACACATAAATCATGACTCCATTTGCCAATAAAGATGAGTGACCAAGAATGCGTTGAAGACAATAAAAATAGGACCAATGGCCTCTGTAGCTCACTGGCCCAATAATTGAGCCTATTGCTCAGCATTTTTGAGAAGGTGGACATTGTCCTGAGGAAGCTACATACCAAATTTGGAGTTAATCTTTCCTTTAGTTTCAGAGAAGAAGATTTTAAGGTTTTCAGATGAAAAAAACACAACAAAATCATAAAAAATGGAAGAAACATTTTCTCCTAAAACTGTGAATACTCTTGGTAGACATTGTCCCAAGGAAGGTCAACACCAAATTTGAAGTAAATCGGGCCAGTAGTTTCATAGCTGAAGATTTTTAAAGATTTTGCTGACGGAGGACGATCACAACCATGATCATGGTCACGACTACGACGCCAGATGCTGCTTGATCGCAATAGTGCACGGCCTATCGGCCGGTGAGCTAAAAATGTCAGAAACTTTTTTTTCCCGTTGAGATGGTTCTTCTATATTGACCATCTCATCTGTAGAAACTGTAGGTGCTGATGGGGTCATGGTGCACATGTGCAACATTCATTCACGGGTCACCTACAGCTTCTGGTTGCTCCCATATCAACAGATTGGAGCATCTCTCCTCAAAGACAGTTGCAAAATGTTGTCAACTGCTCAGAGCTCAGAGTGAATGTAGCAGTGAAGGTGAACCACAGAAGAAACCGTTATAGGTTCAGTACAGACGTAACCACCGTGATCTTCAGGAGTAACAGCGTCTGCTGGTTTTTGTTTTCACCTGAAACACAATCGTCCCCCTACATCCAAGAAACTAGCTGAGAACGGTGAGTTCATGAGGACAGATTTCAGAGAGCATACAAGTGCCAAGTAATGACAAAAAACACTCTATCCCACAGCTCTCCAGAACCAGGGTAAAACATCACTGACTTGGCAGCTAGAATTCAGACCTAAGATTTATCTGTTAATTCAGGGAGACACCCCATTTCCTTTCCCTTTATTTCATGTTTTAATCATTTGCATTGATTCCCATGTTGTCATGGCTATTCATGATTTTTGAACTGTGTTTAAGGTGTCGTTTCATGAAGTGTCCACAGCATGCTGGTCAGGTGTGTTCCTTGCGAAAAAATATCTTCGTAAAATATAAAATCTCAAATGAACTTGAAGTACTAAAATTATGAATCCTGCAAACAAAGGCCAAAATAAATTTACAAACCCCAATTCCAGTGAAGTTGGGATGTTGTGTAAAACGTGCATAAAAACAGAATACAATGATTTGCAAATCTCATAAACCATATTTTATTAACAATAGAACATAGACAACATATCAGTTGTTGAGATGTGCTGCTGCCATCAAATTCAAAATGAGCGAATATACTTAATGAAATGGTAAAATATCTCACTTTCAGCATCTGATATGTTGTCTATGTCCTATTGCAAATAAAATGTGGGTTTATGAGATTTGCAAATCATTGCTTTCTGTTTTTATTTACGTTTTACACAACATCCAAACTTCATTGGAATTGAGGGTTTGTACCTGAAATGTATATTGCCCAACAAAAATAACAAAATAATATTTAGACCTAATGTTGGCATCAATGTGCAAGAATATGAACTTGCAAATTGTGCCGGAACTTAGTGAAGGGAAAACTCAGCACAGACATCAGGAGGTATTTTCCACACATAGAGTGATTACTGTGGAATAACTCATCAGGTCAAGTATCAGAGGCAGAACCTCTGGGGGTTTTCGAGGCCTGATAGAGTGATAGACACAATCAAGTCTCCCCCAGAGCAAGGTAATGATGAGAGCTCAGCTTAAAGGCCTATCAGCTTCACTCATTATGCATTATATTAGCAGAACTTATTTTGGCCACAGTAAGGCTTTAACAGCCAACTTTCTGAGGCCTGGTCAAACACCTTGGGAGCGGATCTATAAGCTGTCAGAGAAGCACTGGAGGGGCTGTGACCCAGCTGCCTTTGGCCCATAAATATTGCCTTTCTATTGGCTCTTTCCCCGACTGAAACTGTTCATTGGTAGGTTGAAGCACACTGGTGATTCTTTCCCTTGTTTCTTGCTGCATCAGCAAACAGACAGGTTTCCACGCAGCTCAACGTGCCACATGACTTGTCTCTGCCTGCATAATCTTCCTCTGTAAGGCACAAATAGCTCGGAGAAAAATAGACCATCCAAGGAATGAACATCAAAGACTGACTTTTACTCTCAGTGACCACCATAATACTGCAATATCGCAAATTTACTTTTCAAAGAAGACTGAAAGGCACAATTACTGCCGACCTATCACAAACCTACCGGTTCTCTGAATAATATTATATGCAAAGCATTGCATTACAATAAACTGACATAACTAAATGCCTGCATCATGAACAAAATGCAATACCACATCGCAGGTACGTGTAATACCACACTGCAGTTTGACTGCACTATGTGATCAATTTATCTAAATTGAAGAGCCTAGTGCTAAAAATGCTTAAGTCACAAAATGTCTATCATTAGAAAACTGAGAAAACCAACTTAGGAGACGACAAAAGATGTTTTTCCATCCTTATCTCACAGTGTGTGAAAATGTGACTTAAGTACTTTTAGCACTAGGCTCTTCACTTGCTATCCCACATTGTTAAATTTCGGCAAGCAGAGAAATAGTTCATGAACGATATCCCACGGGCGTTCCGGGCCACTTTCTACTCCGGAGAAAGGTATGCGTGTATAAGCGTATCTTGCACCTGTCCAAACGTTAGGCAGCATTCGGTCTCTTTTTTGTGATGCGATGCTGGCGTTTCACAAAAGGAAAACATTAAGTGCACAAAGGCGCAGGGATCCGAGACAGCGAACGCTCCGCAACATGCCTCGAAAATGGTAGCCGAATGCCTCAGAAAGTATTGCGCCTGAAGCATCATTTCATGGAAAGGTAATTAAAGTCAAAGATTTTACACCTGATTGAGCGTAGAATGACGTGCCGTTTGCCCGGAGGTCATATAGATGGATAGACTGTCTGTGGATAAAGTATGCCTCAAATCCCAAAGGAGTTTCAGGCAATTATTGACGGGCTAAACAATGTTTTGTCAGCCGAGTACAGACATTACAAGGCACATTAAATAATTAAACTTGGCCTACTCCTTTGAGATAATTTAAAATGGCTAAGGACTTCAGCGCAGGGATATAGTGCAACCAACTTTTTGTTCCCTCGACGGAAATAAATGAAATAGATTTACAATGGGACATGTTCCGTTCAAGCTTATTTTAAATGCGTAATAAGCGAAATGTTGCAATTGGTTCACAACGCGACACCTGCAGCGCGCGTAAATTACGCAGCTATTTCAGCCAGTGAAACATTCCGGAAAAAGAGGAGCTAAACATTCAGCTATTGTGCAATATTTGAACGTTAGCACGCTTCGAATATCACTATGACTAGTTATATTATTTACTCAATTGGTATTATAAAGTGAAAGAAGACTGTTCAGCCTAAGCATTCTCAACGACTGAACGGCGACAGGGTGGCATGATAGGAGACAGGGAATGACGCCCCAATACGATGGGTCGCTTTTTGGCAAGACGCTATTTTATCGCACAGCAAGGCAACCTGCTTAACCTGACTTGAGCTTTAAACAGACGAAACCTAAAATGGTAGGCTAAAGAGCCATGTAAGAGCGTATTAAAACAAAGTTTCATCCACACCTCTTGAACAATGGAACATCTCCAGGTCGGAAAGTAAACATTTCAAATTTCCCACATGAGACGATGAGTTGTAAAACAAGATGTAATCTATTTAAACCGAGGCGTCAATAAATCTTATGACAGCAACCGACTGAGATTCCCTGTTAAGCAGGTAGATACAACCAGCCAAGACACGATGCTCAGATTCTCATCTCACCCCACGACGCGGACTGAGGTTCGCCAAACTGAATGAAAACTCACCGTCGTAGATTTTTGCCTGGCGGACTCCTTGCCCTCAGGTACTGGCACGGGGCACACATAAAGAATGAAGTGCAAGACTAAAGCGCTGGATAGAAGCCGAGGAGCCCGCATCATCCTCCGACGCGAGACGGACCCGTAAAATACCTGAGCGCCAGGGAGCGAATCGCGGGGCAGGTCGAAGAGAGTGCGCCGCGCCCGCCGCAAAACCGGAGACTATAGGAGAGATGTCCTGCGGAGGATTTTTATACTCCCGGATTTCTTTGTTCGGTTTCTTCAAATTACACTTCTTTTTGGGAAGGGGAGAATAGTTTCACTCGCTCCCACGTGATTTAACCCTTTCACTGCATGCACGAAAAAGCGCTCAACAAAGGTCTCAGGGCTCGTCTGACTTGGGGTATGACGACCATTATGGTCAATTGCCAGTAAAATGCAAACTGCAAAGGTAAAAGTAACCTATTTTATCAGATGGTATTTAAAACTTTGAAGTTTAATATTATGACTGTCCGTTATGATGCCAGCGACTGAAATTACATATATACCTGGGGGTCAGTGTCTTTCTAAACCGATGCCAATAATATAATTGTCACGGATAAGCACGCCCAATGTGTCAGCAATTAAAGTAAGATGATGCGACCCACAGGAATCGGTACCTAAATTCGATTCAATTCATTTCAGGGTCCTACATACATTCTATTCCATGTTTGCCGTTTCAACCAGTTCCAAGTCTAACATTGAGCGCCAACACCAGAAAAGAAAAGTCAACTAAGAACACATTAAAAAACGAGATTTATACTCACGTCACAGAAGACCAGTTATCATCAACATTATTTGTAAGTGATTACGATTTTCAATGTCTTATACCAAGACATGCTTGTTTAGCGCCATCTAGTGGGTTCAACAGTGGCGTATCCTTCACAGTTTCATTGCTGTTTGCAACTGAGAGACTGCGAGCCATTACAATACCGCAACTGTTTGTACCTCACAGTTTTCTCAGGAAAACTTTATCCTAAAATCCCAACACATTGTCATAAACCTTCCCATTGAAGTCTAAACACAAGTCACTTTCATCAGTTAAATAGCCTCTTACTTTGTCGAAATCTTTTGTGCGTAATTACGCGTAACTGCCATGTACATACTTAAATGCTTCGCCTTTGAGGCTAGGATTTGTTCCTTTGTTTTTACCGCCGCGTAATATTGTGCTGTCTTAATCTGTGCTGATATTAGCGTGCAGGTGCGGGTTGACTGCCGAATCGCGATTCGAGATGGCATTACCTACCAGTAGTTGACAGTTATTTATTTTGCTACATTAAACATGCCTCACTGCTGAAAGCAGGCGATGGATCACAACAAACTGGGGGCCAGTAAGTACCCAATGCCTCGAAGATAATGTACTGGTAGGCACACCTGAACAATAAGGCATGTACGGTCGCATTCGTCATAGCGGGTATCCACTAAGGCAGGCGAGAGAAGTTCGCTCGAGACGAGTGCTGAAACTCATTTTAACAAGCTGAGCTGTCTCGAATTACCGCTCACCGCTTGTAAAGTTGAAATGTAGCGCAGTTCCCGCAGAGCCAGGTACAGCGGCCAGAGCTGGCTATAAAATATCTCGATTAAATGGACATTTGCTTGGCCAGGAGAAGCGAGCTCACTTCTCCTTACAAAACTGATCCAGGATCAGCCCTCGGTGGCTCGACACTTGGCCTCAAGTTCTCTCGAAGTTGGAATAAAGCTGATTCTGTGTCAAAATGAATGTCTTCTTTTCAGTGCACTTTTTTTTTTTTTTCCAAAGGCAGACTTGGCATTGAACCGACCGGGAAAACACACAGAGGGGTTCGGCGTTCAGTTGGTCACATGACACATGACAGAGAATTCCCTTGCACCGTAAGCAGCATCCCGTCGAACCGAACTGCCGCAGCTAAATACCCACTGGCTGGAGAGAGTGAGGTCTGTTTTATAGCTGATAGGAGACCTTCTGACTCTAACACCTGCACTATGTTTCCACTGGCATTATGAGTTTCCCTCTGATTTACTGCACATTGGCTCGAAATATTAAAATATCCAGGATCATTTGTAAGGGCTTCTTATTTCTGCTCAAAATTTATACTTCTACGCAGCTTTCTCTGTTGCTACTTCCTGTGTTTCTTTTCCTTTCCTGTTTAGTATTCCGGGCCTCGCCTGAAGCCATGGCAACAACCTCTGTTGTCGGGAGGGTTACGCGGCAACGTCTCCTGTCAGCCAGCTGCTATTTTTCCTGTGTAGTCCATCATCTCTGCACGGAAGTCATCTGATTCAGGACCTAATTGTCCCAAGTCTTTCCTTGAATTCCCCAGCTGGATCAACGTATTCAAAGCATTCCACATCAAGTACATCTGATTGAATTAATACAGCCCTTGAGTAGCAGCCTTCTTCTCAGAAACACCCCTGCCAGTGACCAAGGCTCTGGCTTTAAAACTAGAGTTGGTCCCCAGGTGCAGCACTGTGGCTGCTGACTGCTTCCAATTAACCAGGATGGGTCAAATGCAGAGGACAAATTTTCCCATGGGGTTCAGTGAAGTAGGCTATATTTCTAGTAGCTACAGGTGTGCTTGAGGTGGATTGGAAACGAGTGTGTGTGTGTGTGTGTGTGTGTGTGTGTGTGCCTGCATGTACGTGTGTGTGCGTGTGTGTTCTAGTACTGACCACACAGTGAGGACTAGAGAACGTTTTTTTTACAGAGTGGGGACATTATTGGGAAGTGAAGACATTTTTGCCTGTCCTCAGAACTTCAAAGGCAAATTGTGACTTATTAGTTAAGGTAAAGAGTAAGGTTAGAATTAGGGATGGGTTAAGGTTTGGGTAAGGGTTTGGATTAGGCATGCGTTGCTTATTGTTAAGATTGGGGAAAGGCTGTAGAGACACACAAAGAATGAGTGGAATTCAATTTAATGTCCTCACAAGGATAGAAGTGCTAGGATGAGTGTGCGTGTGTGTGCCCGTGCATGTGTATGTGTGCGTGTATGAGTGTTGTGTTCTTTCACACACTGGGGATGATAAAGCATGTGTAATTATATCATAAGGAACGACGAGGGACTTTATTGCACTGTAAGGGCAGGTCTGGAGTCAGCAGGATCTGAAGCATTATAAAAACAGAGACCCAGCAGAGCCATGGCCCTTGGCCCAGTTTACTACAGCACATCTGGAGCACTGGACTACTGAAGGCCTCCAGCTGTCCCAGTCTGCCCCCAGAACTGGGAGACGGATGCTATCATTCATCGGCAGATGTCTATTTACTTTTTTGTTTACTTGTTGAATTATCTTTGGCTTCCTTTACTCCTATCCCTTCCAATTTTAATTGGCTGCTGTACTTTCATATCTTTCTCTTTCTCTATTGCTCTTATACCACCCCCAAAAAAAAAAAAAATCCATTAAACAACCATCTTGTTGTTCTTGACACAACTCGAATGGGCTAAAGTTCTGCACCATAATCTATGAATATCATGCAGGAGATGTATTGAAATTTCACTTTTCACACTTACTCAGTGGTATGGCTACTCACTGTACTGGCCTGGAATGTAAGCCAGCAGAGTCCTGTGTTTTTAATTACGCACAATCCCCCTCAGCACTGCATTACCGTGTGGTTGAGTGTTGTGTCTTGTGCAGAACAAACATGGACACACATGCAAATAAACTCCAGTCAAACACACACACACACACACATACACTCATACACACACACTCGTCCATGTGTACATACATACAAATTCACAAACTGCCACACACAAGCTTTCTCGAACACACACACGCACACAAGCACATACACACACAATAAATGCTTGTTGCATGTTTGGGAAGACAAGCTTAGTCTCTGACCTCCTTGCATTCTCACATTAGTCCAAATATTGATGTCATTCCTCAAAATCGCACACAATTGTCCATTCATTTAGCATAATATAGATTCATGTTTCTCTGAAAGAGGAAATGGTAGATTTGGCAGAACGAAACTAGTCACATGAGAGGTCAAAATGCACAAAGAATAGCCCTTTGGGATGCTAAATTCTGGATATAATTTAAACCTACTGCCCAGGCCATTTCTTAAAATGCTATTACAATTGTTACTGTGAGTAACACTAAGTGAGACACTAAGTGAATGTCTTCGCCAGACTGTAAATAAGTTATTCAGGTACTTGCCTGAGCCAATGTGTTATTGGCTCTCTGTGCCTGTTAGTTTGTTGCTAAGCCAGTAATTAGGTATAGTGTTATAAACGTAAATTACTGTGACTTTAAAGGGAGTTTGTCAGCCAATCACTTATAGTCTTACAGTTAATCTGTTGCTCACTTAGCCTAGAATGGCAGTCTGTTAGCATGTTAACATGTCAATCAGTCAGTTTGTATGTTTGACTGTCAGCAAGGCAGTTAGCATGTCAGTCAGTTGGCTTGTTGGTCTGTATTCTGGTTAGGTAGCATACTGCCAGTATGATACTGGTGTGCCTGTAAATTGGTATAGATAGTCTGGCCATCTGTTGGAATGTCTGTCAATCAGTTGAAATATTAATCAATCAGCAAGCCAGTTAGCATGTTAGCATACATGTGTGTCAGTTCACATGCTAGTATAACAAACAGACAGCAATGTTGAAGAGTCAGACAACTAGTTGTTGTATTAATGAGTGAGTGTGTGAGCCAGTGAGCGAGAGGCTTACTGAGTGAGTGAGTAAGTGAATGAGGAACTATCTCCACCAGCCTCTGTCAGGAAGGGCACTCAAGCTCCCAGTTCTAGGCTCCTGAACACCATGCTGTGACTGATAGTCAAAGAGAATCTGTGATGGTGGCTTAACTTAAGAATGAAATGGCACCTTTAGCCCCACCGCCTGACATTTCTCTCATACCATCTGCTCCTCATTTCAGGCACATTCCTCTGAAACATCACACCACCTGAGAGCACCACAACACAGTATAATCACATCCAGAGTCAGGACTGCAGACCAGAGCACCCTGAACTCAATAACACGACCAGCGCTCGAGGACAAACTGATCTCAGTAACAAATTCACCACGTGGGACCAAACTGAACTCAACAGCACATCCACTAACTGTAGATTCAACGACAGCCACAATTCTTGGACAAATTTGACTGAATAATACGACTACTGGTTGTGTCACCAATATGAACAAATAAGAGTAATTACTGCCGCATGCTCACATGCATGCATCAAGTCATCTGCCAGGGGATATTCTTAGTACAGGCCTTTTTGAGGGCTTCTGGGCCTACAAGTGTCATTTATTTCTAATGTCATTAAAGTGAATTCAGTTGAATATCTACTGAAGCTCGAGTTAATTGTCACCAATAAGGGATGGCATATAAAGAATTTCATTGTGTGTGTGGGTATGTGTATGAGTGTGTGCATGCATGCATGCGTGCGTATTTCATGCTTATGTGTGTGTATGCTAGTCTGGCATGTATGTCACCAAAGCCATTAATTTTAGTGAGATCATTAAAAGAGCAGAGATGTTTGGGGGGGTGGTGGTGGTGTGTAATCAGGTCTGAGACTTGCTCACGCCAGGATTTATGAACCCAAACCCCCCCACTGCCCAAGCTCTGCCGTCCTCTCTTTGTACAATTCAATAAGTCACAATATGTCAGCCTTTTCTTTTAAGAGGGAGCCAATATGATTTTACACCGGTCCCTGTTGACACCACGGTGGGGTAGGGTTACATTACGTAGTGGAGGACTGAAATTACACTGGGGTCTGGAGGTGTTTGACAGCAAACAGACTCTTCAAAGCTGTGGCTCCACAACTTATTATAAGACTGACCAACTAGGGAATCCCTGCGGTCAAAGTTCACTTCCTGCTTAACCAGTGACAAACAAAGGATCTGTTCCCTCTTATAACTCTCAGGCCAGAAGAGAGAAGACACGAAAGTGGGAAAAAAGTAAGAAAAGAAAGTAGTAGGGAAAGAAGGAGAGAGAGAGAAAGGGGGCTGAGGAAAAGGACAGGAATATGAAAGGATAGAGAGTTAAGAAAGGGAGTATTTAAAGGGTTCATGGTGGAAATAAATGGCGCTGAGGGACACAGGAACAGCTGAGGGCAGGAGCTGCTCTCAGGTGCAAAAAACAGCTGCTTAATGCAGGACTGAGCACAGTGTCCTGTACATCACATACACTATCAGCACTAACTGCCTTTATGGATGCAAATTTTATCTTTGACACCTTTCAATCAGGCTTCCAGAAAAAACACTCCACTGAGACTGCCTTAAGTAGAGTTTCAAGTGATGTCCTGATGGCAGCAGACTCCGGTCAATACACAGTCCTGGTACTGCTATATCTCACCGCTGCATTTGACACGGTGGACCATAAAGTCTTAGTAAACAGACTCAAAGACACTTTTGGGATTACCGGTACTGTTTTGAATTGGTTAAGGTCCTATCTGATTGACAGGAGTTTTTTGGTCCATGTCAATCAGTTTTTATCTGACATGACTGGGCTAGCCTGCGGGGTCCCACAGGGATCAGTTCTTGGCCCTATTCTTTTTCTGCTTTACATGACCCCTCTTGGACAGATTATCAGTGAGTTCAGTGATGCCTCTTATCATCTATATGCTGATGATGTTCAGCTCTACTGCTCTTTCAAGCAAACCGAGCTGCATAAATTAGATAATTTAACTGCCTGCTTGACTGCCATCAAAAAATGGCTAAATAACAATCTTTTTCAACTAAACTCTGCCAAAACTGAAACACTGATTATTGCCCCAGACAGTGCCATTCCCCTCATAAAGCAGCATTTAGGTCTGTTAAGCCTCTCTGTCCAACCTATCTTACGTAATCTGGGAGTTGTGTTTGATAAGGACGTGTCCTTGGACCACCACTGTAAACAGTTGGTGAAGAACTGCTTTTATCACCTGCGGAATATTGCAAAACTGAGGTCCATGATTTCAAGATCTGAAATGGAGATGATAATTCATGCCTTTGTTTCATTTCGCATTGATTATTGTAATGCACTTTTTATGTATTTCAACAAAAAGGCTGCAAATCGCCTTCAGACTGTGCAGAATGCAGCAGCAAGGCTTTTAACTGGATCTAAGAAAAGGGATCATATCACCCCGATCTTATATTCCCTACATTGGTTACAAGTTAATTTTAGGATTCATTTTAAGATTTTTGTATTTACTTTTAGAGCCCTCCATGATCAAGCCCCCTCGTACATCACTGAGCTACTGAGACCATATTCTCCCGCATGTTCACTAAGGTCATCAGATCAGAAACTCTTGATGGTCCCCCGCACCCATTTTAAAACACAAGGTGATTGCTCTTTTCAGGACAGTGCTCCATGCCTCTGGAATGCACTACCTCTGACTCAGCGCAGCATAGAGTCCACTGAAGGTTTTAAGAGAGAACTTAAAACTTATCTTTTTAGACAGGCTTTTTACTGATATTGATGTTCTGGGGCCTCTGTGAAGTTACCTGTTTTTTGTGCTGTTGTGTGTTTGTGTCCCTGTACTTTATCTGCATTCTGCCCTTGCTGTGAAGCACCTTGTGATTTTATCTGTGAAAAGTGCTGTAAAATAAAATTTACTTACTTACTTACTTACTTACTTACTAGGAATCAGCACAGTGTCCTGTACATCACATATATCATCAGCACAGGAATCAGCACAGTGACCTGTGCATCACATATATCATCAGCACAGGAATCAGCACAGTGTCCTGTACATCACATATATCATCAGCACAGGAATCAGCACAGTGTCCTGTACATCACATACATTATCAGCACAGGAATCAACACAGTGACCTGTACATCACATATATCATCAGCACAGGAATCAGCACAATGTCCTGTATATCATATATATCATCAGCACAGGAATCAGCACAGTGTCCTGTACATCACATATATCATCAGCACAGGAATCAGCACAGTGTCCTGTACATCACATACATTATCAGCACAGGAATCAGCACAGTGACCTGTACATTGCATATATCATCAGCACAGGAATCAGCACAGTGTCCTGTACATCACATATATCATCAGCACAGGAATCAGCACAGTGTCCTGTACATCACATATATCATCTGCACAGGAATCAGCACAGTGTCCTGTACATCACATATATCATCAGCACAGTGTCCTGTACATCACATACATTATCAGCACAGGAATCAGCACAGTGTCCTGTACATCACATACATCATCAGCACAGGAATCAGCACAGTGTCCTGTACATCATATATATCATCAGCACAGTGTCCTGTACATCACATATATCATCAGCACAGTGTCCTGTACATCATATACATCATCAGCACAGGAATCAGCACAGTGTCCTGTACATCACATACACTATCAGCACAGGAATCAGCACAGTGTCCTGTACATCACATATATCATCAGCACAGTGTCCTGTACATCACATACATCATCAGCACAGGAATCAGCACAGTTCCCTGTACATCACATATATTATCAGCCCAGTGTCCTGTACATCATATACATCATCAGCACAGGAATCAGCACAGTGTCCTGTACATCACATACACTATCAGCACAGGAATCAGCACAGTGTCCTGTACATCACATATATCATTAGCACAGTGTCCTGTACATCACATACATCATCAGCACAGGAATCAGCACAGTGCCCTGTACATCACATATATCATAAGCACAGTGTCCTGTACATCACATATATCATCAGCACAGGAATCAGCACAGTGTCCTGTATATCACATACATTATCAGCACAGGAATCAGCACAGTGTCCTGTACATCACATACATCATCAGCACAGGAATCAGCACAGTGCCCTGTACATCACATATATCATCAGCACAGTGACCTGTACATCACATATATCATCAGCACAGGAATCAGCACAGTGTCCTGTACATCACATACACTATCAGCACAGGAATCAGCACAGTGTCCTGTACATCACATACACCATCAGCGCAGGACCGAGCACAGTGACCTGTACATCACATGCACCATCAGCACAGGACTCCGGCCTTCTCCTCTTCCCCCTCTCTCTCATCTCTCTCTCCTCTTCCCCCTCATCACTCCCCCTGCTTCCTCCCTCCCTCTCTCTGTACAGGAGTGCGGACAGTGAGAGGGGAGACTAAGTAAAGATGAGATTGTACAGAAAGCTGTTGCTGTGTTTTCGGGGTGGGAGCCAGGGGTTCTGGTGCCAGTGTCAGACATTTCAAATAAAAGGAATTGGCGGCAGGCTGCATGCCTCCCCCAAATGGAAACCAGAGCCTCGCTGCCATGCCGTAGGGGAGGGGTCGTGGTGTTCACCCTGGGAGCGAGGAACAGAGGCACGAAGGCAACCCCCCACCACACCACTACTTCCTAGAGTCTCTTTGTCTGGCGCTGACTGCAAAAAAAGAGACATGGGGGGGGTTTACAGTTGGCTGCTGGAAACTGCCGTGCCAGCCGGAAAAGGCTTGCATCATCACTAATACCATCTCTCATCTGTCAGATGAACATGGACATGGGATCTGCAAAGTTATGATGTTGAATAAAATCACTCTCTCCCATTTTTCAGGTTAAGGAGGCAGCAGGTGATGTGATTGTGTTTGCAGTTTGCCTCACTTGCCTTTGAAGGGGGAAAACTGACTGTAAAAGTAGGTATGACTGCAGTAAGTGTTTGTCCTTTTTTGATAGCTTTGCAAATGGGTTCATTTACACAGTGAGGAGTGTACTGACACAGTGAGGGCATAGAATAACAAAGTTAGAGGGTGTACTGACACTGAGCGGGTGTAGTAACACAAAGAAAGAGTGCACCAACACAGCAAGGAAGTGTATTAAACATAGCAAGTGGGAGTATGAATACTGCATGGGGGTGTACTAACACAAAAATGGCATGGACTAACAGAGTGAGGGGGTGTACTGACACAGTGAGCAGGTATACGAACACAAAGGAGTATACTAACACAGCAAGGGGGTGTATGAACACAGCGAGTGACAGCATGCTCTAACAAAAGGGCCTGAAAAGTTGTATGAAGTAGCAAACTAAAACAATCTGTATTCCTTTTTGTTTTTGAACAATAAGGGGGTGTATGGACTAAGCTAAAGTGTGCAGTGATACATTCAGTTGGTGTACTGACATAGGGAAGATGATGGGTTACACTGAAACTTGGAGCTGTTAGACTAATATGTCAGGTGTTCAAGCATAGTCGGAGTGTATGCAGACAGTCGTCCTCTGTCCTAGCAGGGGAGTGTACTAATCAATCAAACACTAAGGAGGAGTACTGTCTTAGTGAGGTGTACAGACAGAAAGGAGTTATATTGACACAGTAGGGTATGATGAAATGGAGGACATACTTGAGGAGATGTGCTGACAGTCAGGTGATGAACTTACATGTTGGAGGGAGGGTTGGCGTTCTGTTTGTATTCCTGTCAGGTGAACATAAGGAAGTAGCTCATGGCTGGAGGCAAAAGCACCTGTTAGCTGTTTGGGTACAGAACGCTACAGGTCAGTCTAATCCTCTATGCCTCCCCCCCATTTCTTTCCTCCACCAAATGCGGGAAATATTGAGTTCATGTGAGTTCATGTGTTTATTTATGTCAGTGATTTATGTAAGCTTCATCATTTTTTGTTCTATAGTTTCCCAGTGTAGCGTGTAGGCTGCCCACAGTTCCTCTGGTTAGCATGAATGGCATTGCGTAATGCACTGCTGTAGTATCCAGTATCACTGTGGTTGGGCGGAGGCTGACGCTAATAACTAAAGCACTGTGTGTTTCAGCTCTTCGCTTCTCGTATTTGTAATCATCTTGGGCAGGGGTCAGAAACCTGAATCCTGGAGAGCCACTGCGTCTGATGGGTTTAGTTGTAAGTCTGCACACAATTTATCACCCGAAGCAGTTGCACCGTTAACTCACCTCACCTGGTTTCTTGGATCTGAGGAGGTTGGTAAAAACAAAAATAAGCTCACTCTGGACCAGGGTTAGCCACTCCTGGATGAGGGGCCTTTATAACAAAGCAGGATTGCTGAGTGAGCAAATAGAACTTCATAAGCAGGAACATGGACTGATTTCTTAAAAAAAAAAAAAAAAAAACATGGACTGATTTTAAAAAAAAGAAAGAAAAATAGTTCTGCGCTGTGCAATTATTCAGCCTACTTTGGAATCTCGCATGTGGTTAGTGCTACTTTTGCCACAACAGCCTGCAACACAACTCTAGGGAAAAGTGCCAACTGGGGCCTGTTGTGTGGGCCATCGTGATAAGAACATTCCGGTGTGTCGATGGACGCCAGAGTCAGGGGAGGGATTTTCATTCGCCCGAGGTCGAGAGTCAGATGGAGAGGGTTGGGCAGCTGGGCCGGACATGTGAGTCACAGCTCACCGCTGACCCACACCAACCAACCAGATGTCAAAAAAAGCAGCTAATTGAGCATTCCAACAACAAACAACTGGCGTTTATTCATTTGGTGGACAGATATAATTTGTCCACCAAATGAATAAACGCCAGTAAATCAATGCAAAGTGCAGCTTGTTAGCAGTTGAACACTGATAAAGGATGGAGCCATTTCAAAACAGTTCACAAGATGAGGAAGTAAACATCCTTAAGTTAAAACAGACAGTCTCTAACCTCATATTCATCGTCCCAATGTGCTGCAGCACAGAGCCAAAGCGCTTTATGTAATTGAGCCACAATCAAAAGCTGCAGCACAGAGCCAAAGCACTTTATGTAACTGAGCCACAATCAAAATACTTATTTTGCAATGCATGAGTCAATGTATATATTGCACAAGCTCTGTGTGTGCTTTTCCCCTTATATCACTCACCGACTCACTCAGTCATTAATGCACTCATTAATGCATTCACTCAATCACTTGTTCACTCAGTCATTAACTGACTCATTAAAGCATTCAGTCACTCACTCACTCATTAACTCATTCACTCACTCATTAATGCATTCACTCACTCATTAACTCATTCATTCACACAATAATTCACTCACACATTAATGCACCCATGCACTCACTCAAAACATGGTCTGTTTACAGGACACAGTCCCCTCCATTCCACAGGATTTAGGGTTTGGGGTATGTACCCCTGGCTGCCTTTATGAGCCATTCCTTTAGGAATGCGCCCCTACCTCCTAATTCCCCCACACTCAACCCCCTCCAGCCACCATAAAATCCCTTTGACCATTCCTTACAATAACAATGGAAAAATCAGGGACCAAACACAGGCCATGTCAGCATCACAGGTCAAGCCCATCTTTGTCAAGTTCAATGAATGAACCAAGAAAATTCCATTCATATTCTATGGGGATTGTTTTAGTTAACTTCACTGAATTTTAGCCAGATTCCTGAATTGAAGTCTGTGTTATTGATCCTAATAACAAATTGGACTCGAAGCAATCAGAACACTCTCACCATCCAAAACACTCTAAAAATGATCACCTTCCCCTCTCCAGCACCAATCTGCCATCCATTCAGAATGTCTAACATCAGACATCAGGTCTTGGTGCAAGCCAAGCTGAAAACTCCCTCAAACCCCAAGATCTAACACTAGACAAACAGCAAGTTATGTTGCAGCTTTCCATAAACAGAGAGGCAGCCAGGAAGCATGTTTGGGTAGGTCTGCAGTCTTTATGTCTTGATCTGTGTTTATATGTCCAATTATGCACTTTATAGGTTGACATTTTACATGCTTTGAGATACAGAGGATGCATCCTGAAAAGCCAACAAAGCATTTTTGAATCTGAGACCCCATTTGCTTCCAGCAAAAAAGAGAATTTGGATAATTTTTCAAAACTCTCCAGTGGCCATAAAGTTGCGCCAGGTGCAAAACAACTTCGTCCGTTCAAGACATCTAATGGTGAGTAATTGATATACAAATTATAGTTTTTGGGTGGACTATCCCTTTAAGTTCATACAAATTTGCCGGATTCTTCCGCATTGGAATGTCTGTTTCTAAGGTCGGGCACTAATCCCTGCTCCGTCCCAAACCACATCCCCAGCATTACATTGGTAAGCTCTTCTATTGTGAGGTCACAAATATGAGATTAGTCAGTTCTAATTGGACCCGACAATGCTGATGTCACAAACACTACTGGCAACTGAAAGCAAAGTGACTGAATTTTGGCTGAGAAAAATAAAAAGGAAAAATCTGATCTTCATATACATAAAAGCTGATCAAAAAACATGAAAAACAAACACGAGTTTGAGTTTAATGGCGCCACGCGACAGCTTTTAAAATGGCTGGCGCGGCTAACCCTGGCTCCCTGTGAACTACAGCTGTACAAAGGCCAGATATGCGCGCTGTGAAGCGTGTTTAGTCTGAAGAAGAGTCTGTTCAGCGTCTCCCGTAACATCGCCCACGATGACGCGGTGCGTGTGCCTCTTAAATTAGCGCCGCGCGCCGTGATCCCATCTCGGCTATTCCGCGGTTTCTCCTCCGTTCCGGCCCAGGTGTAGCCGCAGATTCTGTAGACGAAGAGGAGCAGGTCCGCAGATGAAGAGGGGTCCGATGACTCAGACGGCATCTCACCCAGCGAGTGCGTCTCGTCAGGTTTATATTTCCTCTCCCAGCCTTTCTCCTGTCCTCCCCCAAACGCCCTGCCACCCACGAATCCCCCCGATGAGACATCGACTCCAGCTGTCCCACAAGACTAATTTTATTTGTGCAGCGCTTTTCACAACAGAGATTGACTCAAAACCCTTTACACAGAACAGGGCCTGATCCTCCAAGAAGTACCCCAAAGGCGACAGTAGTGAGGGAAAACACTCCTGTTGGAGGAAATCTTGAGCAAAACCTGGCTCCGAAAAGAGGGAACCCAACTGAGGTTATCCCTGGAGAAGAGAGGAGAGGAGGGGGTAGAGAAGACTGGAGAATGGAGTGGACAAATGGGGATGGGGAGACAGGAGACACAGGCAGCAGTTCACTGGCGAGGGGAGAGCAGATCCACCCACTGCATTGCGCGGCTCAAATGCAAGTAAGATTAGCCCAGTTTATGAGGCAACAAATTATAAAATGAGGAATAATGCAGGCCAGTGTAAGGGTTTGGGTTTAGCCGGGAAAAAAGGGGCTGGGGGCATTTGGGGTTCAGAATAAGTTGAGGGTCTAAAGGGGGTTGGAGCATGATGGCCCTAGATGAGTCTGATACAGCCGGTGGGGGCACAAAGTCTGGGGGAAGGTGGGGTTTGTAAAATGCTCCTCCATGGCTTCCTTCAGCATGGGCATTAGCGGATGTGCTCGAATGCACGGCTGGGCTAGTGGGGTGAAAGGTTACAACGATTATGGGGTTCCACTGCCAGAAAGGGCCAAAGGAAATTCAGGAAGGATTAAAATGGGGGCCCAGGGCGGTATGCTTCCGGGAGCAGAGAATTCCCAGTTAACCCCCATATCAAACACGTCTCAATGATTCATCCAGCATCATTCTGAACCCAGGCAAATCAGCTACCAGGAGAGCATCAGAGCCTCACACTGAATAGGTGTTCTAGAATCAGTTTTGCCCTTTAGTACATGATGGAAGTAGTCAAGATATGAACAGGGGAGACCTGACCTCAGATCAGTGACTGATCTGTGGTTCTTCATGAATATGGGAACCTGGTCATTAAACTTTGCATCGCGGTTAATGGCGTAATGCTGTTGGACTGGATTTTGATCTAAAAGTTGCTGGTTAGATGTGCAGGTGTTGCCCAATTGGAAGGTACTCATCCGGAGGTGACCCTGCAACATAATGAGCCACATTAATGGATGTAATGGATGAGAAACATCCATATGTCACTGTGGATAAGGGATTCTGCCAAATGCAGTGAGGTAAAGCATACCTTTCATCTTCCTTCATGCGTACCGCAAGGTTAGTAAGCTTATTTTTCCAACTGCAAACCTCTGGGAGTAGTGTTTCTGGAGATCATAAAAAAAATAGTTTAGGACCATTCATGACTAATCGCAGACACTAATAACTAATCTTGTTTATTTGAAGGTAGAGCCAAGTATGTTTGTTTCACTGAGTAGATATACAGCGGGGAAAATAAATATTGAACGCATCAACAATTTTCTCAGTAAATATATTTCTAATGGAACTATTGACATGAAATTTTCACCAGATGTCAGTAACAACTAAGTAATCCACACCTACAAAGAAATTAAAAAAAGTCCATTTGTAAAAAAACCATAAGTTATGTGTCATAATATGGAATGACACAGGGAAAAAGTATTGAACACGCTTACTGAAATTTATTTAATACTTAGTAGAAGAGCCTTTGTTGGTAATGACAGCTTCAAGACGCCTCCTGTATGGAGAAACTAGTTGCATGCATTGCTCAGGTGTGATTTTGGCCCATTCTTCTACACAAACTGTCTTCCAATCTTGAAAGTTCCAAGGGCCTCCTCTATGAACTCTGATCTGCAGTTCTTTCCATAGATTTTCAACTGGATTCAAGTCGAGTGATTGACTGGGCCATTCTCACTTTATTTTCTTTCTCTGAAAGCAATTGAGAGTTTCCTTGGTTGTGTGTTTTGGGATCACTGTCTTGCTGAAATGTCCACCCTCGTTTCATCTTCAGCATCCTGGTAGATGGCAGCAGATTCTTATCAAGAATGTCTCGGTACATTTCGCCATTCATCCTTCCTTCAATTATGAAGTCTGCCAGTACCATATGCTGAAATACAGCCCCATACCATGATGTTCCCCCCTCCAAACTTCACTGGTGGTATGGTCTTTTGGAGGTGATGCGCAAACCTCCGTTTGTCCTTCAAACATGGTGTGTGCTATGACATCCAAAGAGTTCAATATTGATCTCATCTGACCATACTATATTTCCCCAGTATTTCATAGGCTTGTCCAAATGTTGTGCAGCAAACTGTAAACGAGCTTCAAAATGCCTTCTCTTCAGCAATGGAGTCCTGCGCGGTGAGCGTGCATAGAAGCCAATGGCAGTTGAGCGCATTACTTATTGTTTTCTTTGAAACAGCTGTACCTGCTAATTCCAGGTCTTTCTGAAAGCTCTCAGTGAGTGGTCCTTGGCTCTTGGAAAACTCTTCTGATTATTCTTTTGACTCCTCTGTCAGAAATCTTGCAAGGAGCTCCTGGTCGTGGCCGGTTTATGGTGAAATGATGTTCTTTCCTCTTCCGAATTATGGCCCCAATGGTGCTCACTGGAACATTAAGAAGTTGAGAAATACGTCTGTAACCAATGCCATTAGTATGTTTTGTAACAATAAGGTTGCGAAGGTCTTGAGAGAGCTCTTTGCTTTTACCCATCATGAGATGCTTCTTGTATGGCACCTTGGTAATGAGAAACCTTTTTGTAGGCCATCAATTAGGACTAAACCATCTGATATTACAAAACCTAAAACCAGTGAAGTTGGCACGTTATGTAAATCGTAGATAAAAACAGAATACAATGATTTGCAAATCCTTTTCAACTTATATTCAATTGAATACACTGCAAAGACAAGATGTTTAATGTTCAAACTGAGAAACTTTATTTTTTTTTTGCAAATAATCATTAACTTAGAATTTAAAGGCAGCAACACATTGTAAAAAAGTTGGCACGGGGCCTTTTTACCACTGTGTTACATCACCTTTCCTTTTAACGACACTCAGTAAACGTTTGGGAACTGAGGAGACCAATTTTTGAAGCTTTTCAGGTGGAACTCTTTCCCATTCTTGCTTGATGTACAGCTTAAGTTGTTCAACAGTCCGGGGTCTCCGTTGTCGTATTTTACGCTTCATAATGCGCCACACATTTTCAATGGGAGACAGGTCTAGACTACAGGCAGGCCAGTCTAGTACCCGCACTCTTTTACTACGGAGCCATGCTGTTGTAACACGTGCAGAATGTGGCTTGGCATTGTCTTGCTGAAATAAGCAGGGGCGTCCATGAAAAAGACGTTGCTTGGATGGCAACATATGTTGCTCCAAAACCTGTATGTACCTTTCAGCATTAATGGTGCCTTCACATATGTGTAAGTTGCCCATGCCTTGGGCACTAATACACCCCCATACCATCACAGATGCTGGCTTTTGAACTTTGCGCCTATAACAGTCCGGATGGTTCTTTTCCTCTTTGGTCCGAGGACACAACGCCCACAGTTTCCAAAAACAATTTGAAATGTGGACTCGTCAGACCACAGAACACTTTTCCACTTTGCATCAGTCCATCTTAGATGAGCTTGGGCCCAGCGGCGGGCGGCGTTTCTGGGTGCTGTTGATAAATGGCTTTCGCTTTGCATTGTAGAGTTTTAACTTGCACTTGCGGATGTAGCGACGAACCGTAGTTACTGACAGTGGTTTTCTGAAGTGTTCCTGAGCCCATGTGGTGATGTCCTTTACACACTGATGTCGGTTTTTGATGCAGTACCGCCTGAGGGATCGAAGGTCACGGGCATTCAATGTTGGTTTTCGCCTTGTCGCTTCGTGCAGTGATTTCTCCAGATTCT
The DNA here is from genome assembly GCA_029692085.1 of Gymnothorax javanicus. Taxonomy (NCBI): domain Eukaryota; kingdom Metazoa; phylum Chordata; class Actinopteri; order Anguilliformes; family Muraenidae; genus Gymnothorax; species Gymnothorax javanicus. The sequence goes on along the minus strand of CM056194.1, from coordinate 118,714,998 downwards.
CTGAACCTTTTGACGATATTACGGACCGTAGATGATGAAATCCCTAAATTTCTTGCAATAGCTCGTTGAGGAATGTTGTTTTTAAACTGTTCGACAATCAGCTCACGCATTTGTTCACTAAGTGGTGACCCTCGCCCCATCCTTGTTTGTGAATGACTGAGCATTTCAGGGAAGCTGCTTTTATACCCAATCATGGCACCCACCTGTTCCCAATTAGCCCGTTCACCTGTGGGATGTTCCAAATAAGTGTTTGATGAGCATTCCTCAACTCTCTCAGTCTTTTTTGCCACTTGTGCCAGCTTTTTTGAAACATGTTGCAGGCATCAAATTCCAAATGAGCTAATATTTGCAAAAAATTACAAAGTTTACCTGTTCGAACATTAAGTAACTTGTCTTTGCAGTGTATTCAATTGAATATAGATTGAAAAGGATTTGCAAATCATTGTATTCTGTTTTTATTTATGATTTACACAACGTGCCAACTTCACTGGTTTTGGGTTTTGTAATTTGCAGTGACAGGAGGCAGGATTGCTTTCTAAATACTGACAGATTTCAGCTGGTTTCTTGGCTTTCCATGCCTTTTTGCACCTCCTTTTCTTCATGTGTTCAATACTTATTCCCAGTGTCATTCCACTTTATTACGCATAACTTAATTTATGAACTTATTTGTTTTGATTGCTTTGTATGTGTGGATTACTTGGGTTGTTACCGACATCTGGTGAAAATGTCATGTCAATAGCCCGATTAGAAATATATTTATTGAGAAAAATGTTGACGCATTGAATACTTATTTTCCCCGCTGTATTTCATATATCATTCATATACAGTAAGAATTAATGTGGTGCTATTTTTTCAGTCAGGAGAAGGAGAAAAGCAAAACATTCCACACATACTATATTAAAATGTTTTCTTCTGAACACAAATTGCTAACTGTGCTCTTTTCTAATAGGTCCTTTGTTTGGGGATGATGGGGGGGTTCCACCTCTGCTCAGTGGTAACAAACTTGGATTTTCTTCTGAATCAAGATCTTTCAGTGAACTTTTTCCCAGTCTGAAATTTGTTATGTCATCAAACTTTTACTGTCTCCATGTTCAAGGTCTGCTGTGTTTCCCCATCCCCGCTGAGGACTAGAAACAGATGGCTATCAAACTCTATCAAACAAGCCAAAAACAAGAGGCTTTTCTGTACGCCTTCATTTGAACAAAAGGCATAATTGCAGTCTTCAGACACATTTTTCCATATTGCGTGGAAAGACTCAGGAGAATGTTTTGTGATCTAAGCACATGGCAAAGTATTTTTGGGAGTTTAATATTATACAGATGTGAGGGGCTTGTAAAGTAAGCTTTTCTGAATCTCAGTGAAGCTGCCTTTAACAAGCCTTCAAAATGAAGCCGAGAAAAGTATCACACTGACCCAAAACAAGTTCCACTTTTTTTGTTGTTTAAAACAATAAAAAATATTAAAACTTAAATGAAGAACAGTCTGTCCTTCAGCATAATGTGACAGGACAGGAAACACCACTGTATCACAACACCATTAACTGTATTTTGATCCTTGATTTGAGTACATACTGCATGAAAACTGTGGAATGAGCATGCCTGTTCAGTTTGTACTTAGTTGGTTTTCCACAGCTAGGTAAAAAAGGCCAAGAAATAATTTAATTTTGTAAACCATCACGGACATTTTTCTGTGGCCACTCCACCGAATGGGCATATATTGCGATCGACCCGGTCTGTCCGTGGGTTCATCCATCCATGAATGAGTATCACTCATCCATTCAGGATCAATTCATCCATGAAGAGTATCCCTATTGATTTTGGTGATGATCGGAAGACTTTTCTCGGAGCTGTGGCAGCGAACTTAACTCATCCCTACACATAGCATTTTCACAGGTTGTTCACACTCTTCAGTGTACAACCTTTGGTCGAATCCTTTTCATTTTTGATTTGTGGGACATTAGTGATATTAAAATAAAAACTTTATCAATTTCGATAGCCCATGTTCAATTTTACTACTATTATTAGTGAAATAACGTTCTCGACAAGGCTGCCATGTGAGCGCTCTCTATTAATAAAGGGTTGACATAGACACAATCATTTCCAGAGAAATGACATAACGGTGCATATTTACTGTTACATCCGCGACCACATGAGGGCGCTCATAGTCCATGGTCGGAAGATATGACGGTGGTCTGTGAGCGCTACCAAGTGGTCATAAAGTAAAAGTATATTGCACCCTCAAGGCAATTCTCATTATTTGAGTTCAGCGGGCAGTCCTGAGGTGTTAACAAAATTTCAGTAGTAATAATAATAATAATAATGTAATGTGTTTTGGCACAATGGGATAAAATTATTGAAACAAAAATATACCGTTCTATGCTGAGAAGTATGAAAACATGTAAAGGAACAATCGTTCACAGACTATAATGGATCTCAAGGGCAAAAATGGCGCAGACTAACCCTGATTGGATTTATCCAATTGCCATAGCGGTAGTATACAATAGATACCACGGTCTCTGTAACGGTATTACGCATTCTGGACTGATAGCTGATGATACCCGATGTTCTCCGGGATCATGAAGGCTCTTAAAAGTCATGGGCTTGTTAAGAAGCTTAACTTACCTCCTAGAACCCGCAATACGCAAACTTCCCTGGCCAGAACCCAAAATTTGCAAGCGGCGGTCATACAGATTGGCCATGTCACGATTTTGCACATGCGCAGTACAGATCTCCCACACAAGGTCATCTACACGTGTGTATGTGTGTGCTGTGCCCGTGTATTTCGGTTGCGACAATCATTTAGCCGGTTCAGGCAGGAGCCCAGTAGAGTACACCCTCCCTTACATCTGAACCATAATTAATCCGATAAATTTAAACTGTTTCATTTGAAAAGTGTCTGACATGGCTAGAGGAAGTCGCAGCCGTCCATCGCCTGCAAGGTAAGAGAATTTACATTTTAAACACTTGTATAACTAGCTGGCTAACCAGACTGTATTCATTACTTAAGTTCCGAGTGACGTTATTGTTAGCTAACGCTAACTTAATGTTTGAAAAGCCTGGTGAAATAAAATACAGCGTCTGCTTCCCCGAGGATTTCATCTGCACTGTTTAAAGAAGCTTATATTTGTGTATCCATGAACGCCTTATCAATTATGCAAAATATGAATTGATCTGAAGTGAAAAATCAATGTCAATTCCTTAAGCTAGCTCGCAAGTTCGCCAAGTCTACCGTAGTCAGGCAAGTTGCATCATGTCAGGCACTTGAACATTAACGTTATTTATCAGTGCTCTATTTGGCTCTCAACGATGAGACTTAGTTTGATACCTGGGAATGGTCGATGGCGCACTGTCACCATGCAAAGTCCAGCTGCTCCGTAAAAGGTCGCAACAATTGGACATAAACATGCTTGTCTTGTTAGCTAGCTTTCTACTCAGAGCTAGTGGTCGCAGTTGAGCCAAGATGGTAGCACCGTTTGCCTCCTAGAATATGATCAGTTTCATTCTAGTGTCTCCTTCCCAATGTCATTTGTCGGTTATCTAAATCATACTGTCCGATTTAGAGCGTTACAATTAGTTTAGAATTGGCTAACGCATGAACTGATCCACCCGCCATTGTCATCAATTGCTAAGCTGAGATCTAACTTTGCTTGGTAAAGACACGTGCGGTGCTGCACTGGAAATTTCTAGCAAATCCTGTTGGTATAATGATGACCGAACGCGTCGCGCTAAATGTCAGGACCGTATATTTCATTTGTGTTTGTCGCCGTGTTGTAGCTTCTTAATTCCTTTATGATAGTGCACAAGAAGTGTCATTATTTCCAATGCAGCTGCAATAAAAGCATTTATTAATGGCGACTAGTCAATTTAAATTTGTCAACATAGTCTGACAACATAGTATTTTCATGTACTGTATATTCATATACATTCACTTGCAGCTTGAGTAGTGTACATTGAAAAGGTGAAAAAGTCGCATGTTACGTAAAGGTCACATATTCCGGACTGGTTAGTTATATTAACTAACTATATTAGTTAATATAGTTTCTATACTGCGTTATGCTCTACAAATACTTAAGAAACACGAACATATATTTTCATTAATTAACAAATGCGTTATGTTTTAGTTTATGGTTATTTACACATCTCCGATACAATGTATTAACTTATAATTTGCGTTAGTTGAGCATTTGCAAATGCATTAACTTTTTTACTCAGTTATATTTAAGGTTCCATATCGGGCTGTTTTTTGGTAAGTGACTTGGATGTCCAAAGGGGAGGTTTATAAACTTTGTCAAAACCATTAAAATCTGTCATTTCAATGCTACTTGCTGCCTGCCATTCTCTCTCCTCTGAAGAGTAGACCTCTGATAATCATTTATAATGAGCCCTGCTCCGATTGGCCACAGTACGGAGGAACTGGCCCTTTACACTCTGTATAGACGGCTGGTGACAAATCGTTATCCTTTATGTTATTAGCCGCAGCATAAAAAAGTATAATGTCAAGTTTAGGTTTGATAGGGGCTTGTATTTATTTTTAAAGTCATTGGAAATGTAGCAATGGTGAAAGGGCGAGATACTGGACCTGAGAGATCCAGGTGGCTGCCTGGAGCTGAGATGCTCTTCCCAAAATATCTTTGTGACCTGCATTGACCAATCAAGACCAAAGCGAAATCCCCTTTTTCGGGTCACCGAGGGAGAGCAACAGAACATAATACATCAAAATCCCCTGGCTCAGCTAGTTTGCTGCAGTCTCTAAACACTGATGGTCTGATTTACTAGAAAAACTACGCAGTGAATGTGGAAAAGTAATGTATGCAGGATGAGCAGGTTTGTGGATGGTACGTACAGTGCTTGCACAACATGACGCGATATTAGGGCTGGGACGATGCACTCTGTTCAGAATGCAACACATATCTCGATATTTGCTCCACAATAAGATGCATATCATGATACATATCCATATTCCAGTCAGAGTGGTTTACTGATTTATGGTGCAACCTTTCAAGTGCAGTCAAATGCTATTGGCTGACAAAAAATAGGCCAATCAGTATTTAGCTTACTGTACTCACAGTTTCGCTCATCTATGTGCAGATGAAATGTTTGAGAAAAAGATGAATAGCATTTTTGGTTTTATAGAATCAATTTTGTACAGATGAATTAATAGTTGTATTTGTTAGACCAGTACTTTCAGTGACATGAGGGTAATTGTGCATCGCATGGGTCATAGTTTTACACTGCATATTGCAATGCGATACCGAACATTTCAGACCCTGTTTTTTTTTTTTTTTTGCCCTGGAGGAAGATACGAGTAATTGAGCAATAGTGGAATACCAGTGTTTCCCTTATATGTGTTTAGAAGTAGCAGGCCAAACTGAAAATACAATTTTCTGTCACAGATAACAGCCTTCTGGGTTTTGCCTCACCTGACTATGAGTACTGTGTAGATTTAGCCATTAAATTAGCTGCGCCAATGCTTTTATTACCCTTTAATTCCTTTTTTGCCCTCAAATAAAGAAAATTAACATTTTGACATGTGTAGCACTTAGTTTTTGAATCATAAATCCCATAGGGCCCTATGAAATCCATTTTATTTTTTTCCAAATTCCGTTTTATTTCTTCCCAAATTCCGTTTTTTCCGTTTTAATTTTTTGGAATTCCGTTTTTTTCCAGTTACACCAATTTTACCATCGGAGAGAGAGTGCTATTTATGTGAATGAATAGAATATTCACTAATTAAATAGAAATAACCTTAAATTAGTTGATGCACCCCTTCATTTTCCTCAGTACTTAAAGTCAGAACAAGTACTGCATAATGATGCAATATAACATTGCACTGTGATAAAAGAACTTTTTTTTAACCTAAAATAGTACTACAAAATAAAATTGTCTCTTTAACCCATTTAAACCGGGACACCATGTGCACATTTTAAGAACGTGTCGTTGCCGACACAGATATGCGCGTAATTTTGAAAGTACCGTAATTACTGTAGGTTTTGCGCAATAGAAAAAAAATTCCAACTGTTCCTGAAAGCTGAGAAGCTGTGCTTCAGCCCAAATACAGGTTACTATGGTAAACATGGCAGCATGATTCTCTGCTGGGATTTTTGCATTAGGCCTTAAAGGGTTAAAGGAAGTGTAAGCTACAGTCAAAAAGGCAGACAATGGCCGTACTGACATGTATTATTCTGACTGCCCCTTTTTAATCATAATCTTATTGTATATACTTTGTGTATATATATGAACGTATGAGAGCAGCAGTAATGACACTCAGTTTCCCCCACGAATCAACAGTTTTCTGATTCCGATGCATCAGCTATATTTAATTTATTATTTTTTTAAAGAAACTTTTGTTCAGTAATCCCAATACTGTGTATTCCATCCTGGGACAAAATGTTCTACAGTAATGATTAAACATGAACAAACGGACGCAAAGATGCATCAGCTATTATTTCACCACTGGGGGACGACGTTATGTCATCATTTGCATGCACACAATTCACTAAGTAGACTGTGTAAAGAAATATTGTAGGCTATTTAAGTTGTTAAGCTAACATAAGATGACAAATGACTATGTTTAGGACCCTGCAATCCCTGGCATCAGTGGTCTCGTCTACAACAACGAAAAACTTCTTCCCACAGATCTTCTGTAGCACCCATAGGGATATATAATAGAACCAGAGAGAACGAGGAAGTACCTTTGCTTCAGCCAGTTAGCATGTTAGCTTCCTGCTTCCGCGTTTCCCAAGGATGCAATTATGTGGCCAAAGCTCTATAGACACCAATTGAAAAGTGCGCTTTTTTTTTTTTTTTTGGTCAAATACAGTGAAAACAAAAGAAAATGTATTCGGTAATCCTTCATTATTTTGCTCTTTGTCTGACGCAACTGTTCGATGTTTTCAAGAGGGCCTGTAAAATAAGAACTGCTACTTAGAGCTTGATGACGGCTCGTGCACGAGTTTGGTTGTCAGGCTGTTGCTCTGACTGCAGCAGTTCAGCCAATAGAGACGACCGGCACATCCGGGTACTTCGCCAAACGTCAAGGCCGCGCCCCTTTTTGAGGGATAGAAAACCTCAGATCCCATTGACCCTAATGTAATTTGATGTGTTTTCAGGTGTAAAATTTATCCGGTTTATTTAACTAAATTTCCTGTTTATATTCATTTATTGATTTATTGATATGTCTGGCGATTATTTTGCTACCTTGCCCGAACCTGAGCGTTCGCGTTATCTTAATAAATTAAGGTTGATCGGTCCACCCTCTTGCCCTTTCACTACCGCGAATTTCGAAGTCTCTATCAGTTTGGGGTTAAGAATAACTAACAAATGCACATAACGTTAGACCGAAAACCTGACTCGGTTGGCTGACGCTACTTTACGTTAGATAGTTAAGCAACTAAAGAATAAACAATGACATGAGAGAAAAATCGTTGCGAATAAACCTATTAAAGTATAGTACCAAGTCTTACATATTAAAGGGTACTTACGTTACTCTCTAAGTTTAAAAAAAAGTGGCATGGCCTGTTGTTGCGTGTGTTTCCCACACATATAAACATGGGAAGACACTGGATACATAGCTTTTACTCTTCATCTTCTCTTAACTCTCCTTTTTGGATTCTTCCCTTTTCCAGGTAGAATGGGGAACCTGAGGTCCGTACTGATCATTTTATTGGAGGTGCAACCCGGCACACCACAACTTTTGGGCATTTTACTGCTCAATTATCGTGCTTATTTCTCATTGATTTCAATGCATAAGAGCGTTTGTTTTCCCCCAAAAAGGGGCACGGCCTTTGCGCTGAGCTCTTGACGTTGAACCGGTCGTCTCTATGAGTGTATAGTGCGCGCGCGTTCCTGATTAACAGCGTTGCTTGTCATTTCCCCTCGAACACATTCGCCAGTCCGCACAGACGACACATTTTCTTGGTCATTTGTGCTCTGTAATCAGATTGGCAATCTTATGAAATGGCGCCGGAAATAAGCACCCATGGACGCCAATTTTATAGATGGCGTCAGTCAATTCCGTACTTCCTGGGCTGAAGTAGCTAGCCTAGCATCTCCCATTGAAAGTAATGGGGGTGGTACTTCCTCGCTATTACCTCCATAGTAGCACCGAAGAGATGTGCTGCTCAAACACTCGGGGCAGGTGAATTTGGCAAAGGCTGCTCACATTTTCGCATGCATTCACGTCTTTACATTGACTTTGAATGTAATCTGAACGTGCAAATATTTTGTTTAGCGTTCGATGGAAACGTGGCTTTATGAACAGCATTTCAGTCAAATTATGCCGATTTCCGCGAAATTCCGCATTTATCAATAGATTCCGTTTTTATTGGCCAATTTCGCGATTCCGTGATCGCGGAAATCATAGGGCCCTAGAATCCTATCCTTCAGTGAAAAAAATCATGATTCACAATTACATTGATGAATCGTCCCTGCCCTGTGTGATATGCAGTCGCTATGGGAATTTAGTTTAAATATTAACAGTAATTGGAAGTGCTTATTTTAGCAAGTTTGGTGTTGTTTAGTCCCTCACACAGCAAGTAGTCCAGTGTGAAATGACGGGCGATGACTGGCGCACACTAGCAGACATGGATTAAGTTCTGTTAGAATATTTTTTGCCGACGAGCCCAAAAAGAAAGAAGTGGGGAGGTCGATTGAAGCCATTAGGAGTGCTCTGTTCAGGGCAGGTCTGTTTGTGATGTAGAAAGCTGCAGGAATTTCAGACGGCATGTTTCAAACGCAGGAATAAAGAAGGGGGCTCTACCGGTTAAACAGTTCAATGTTGTGTGGAGTGATACAATTCAGACCACAACTCCACTGCTGAGAGGTATTTTGGGAAGCATTTTCCTTATTATAGGTCCTTTAAGTGACAAACTCATGCCTTCTCCTCCATGATTCAATGACTAACAGACAAACTTTTCTGTAGTCAGCAGCTACATCAGTTAATATCTATTCATGGCATTGTATAGTTGAGTGTTACCAAAATTGTAATGCATGGCAATTCGTCTTTTTTGTTTGAAAAGCTTGGGTCAATTCTGTTTCAGGTAATTTAATTCAGTGAATAGCCTGAAGTTCAATACAAAAATATAAAAATAAAGCCTTTCATTTTTTCCGTGGTGACCCCAATTGCCCTTGGTACTTTGCATCCCTCAGTAACAACTGGAAGGCTACCTTAGACAAAGACCAAACCAACCAAATATTTATTGTAAATGGACACATTTGATTACAATACATATTGTACAAAACACCCAGTGAAGAGCAGTTTACACAGTTGGTGGTTGGCTGAACTCAGATTGTGGAAACAGATCAGCTTGATCCCAGTTCTCGGTAAGGGAAAATACCTCAAGCGATTACACTGCGTTGTTGACCCCAAGCACATCATCTGAGCATTTTGACTGAAATAATGTCCAACAAAAACAGTGCAATTTCTGGTGGAGGCTCACCAGATTGACAAAGGTTCTGGGGGCTCGCTATGAATGCCACGTTGTGATTGGGCCATCAGTGAAAAGGGGGTGTGGCTTAGCAACTGATCCTCCTTCATTCCCCCCCCATTCTAAGTTTCTCTTGGTACGTTCCAGCTGTACTAATCTTCCTTCCCTGTTTCTCTGTCTGCAGCAGTCACCATGCTCCCTCATACGCCCCGGCTCCAGCCCCGCCCCCTCCCGCCTCCCTGGCCCCAGCTGCGGCTCAGCCCAAGCAGCCGGGTCTCATGGCTCAGATGGCCACCACTGCGGCGGGGGTTGCAGTTGGCTCTGCCGTGGGTCATGTGGTCGGGGGGGCCCTGACCGGAGCCTTCAGTGGGGGCGGCAGCTCCAGCGGCAGCAGTGCTCCAGAGCCGGCCAAACCCGCCACCTACCAGGTAAAGAAGCGCTCTGTGTGTGTTAGTCACGTGCACAGGGTGTAGGGAGGAGTATCTGCTGTACATGTAGGGTGCAGGCAGGTACACAGGTGCAGTTAACTTATGGCACACTTCAGTCCTGAGGGGTCATTTTTTTCCTCAAAGCAGGATGACTGATTTAGCCAGATAACTAATCTTAACAGATTGATCAGCGTACAGTCAGCCCAAAAATTATTTGTATGCTCTGAAAACGTTGAAGAATTGAGAAAATGATAAGCTGGGAACACAAAGAATCATTAATTGTATGCACCAGTCACTTCCCTCATATTTTGGTTACAACATTGAAACAGAAAAATTAATCCTATAGTTCTGGTACCTGATTAGGTCATTTTGTTGACCTAAGAACTATTTGTACACATTAAACACTTCAGAGTTAGTGGCGATTTTCAGTACTTTGTTGGCCCAACTTTTACCTAGATCACTGCTTGTAGTCTCCTTGGCATAATGTCAACAGGTTAAGCGCAAATAGCCTAATCTATTCCATTCCACACTCGCTGGAGCAGAGCCTTGGGCTGTTCCTTATTCGATGGTTTGGCATCCGCACGCTGACGCCCTGTTTTATCCCAAACGTGTTCAGTTGGGTTCAGGTCCGGGCTTTTAGGTGGCCAGTCCTGAGAATCAGTGTGTTTCTTTTTCATGAATCCTTGAATACGCTTGGTTGTGGGCTCCTGATCATTATCCTGTTGGAATACATTACGACGCCCAAGCAGCTTGGATGCAGATGGCATCATCTTTGTCGACGGTATTGCTTCATACATCTCCGAATTCATAATGCCAGCAATGAAATGGAGATCCCCAACACCATTTGCTGCCATACAGCCCCAAACCATGACATTTCCACCTCCATGCTTCACTGTTGCCTTCAAACAGCTGGGGCGGAAAGTCTCCTTCACAGTACGCCACACCCTGAGTCTACCATCTGTGCCAGTCATGCGGAATTTGCCCTAATCTGACCACAGTACCGAATGCCTGAACTCTGTTGCTTGTTAATATGCTACTTTGCAAAGCCGAGGCGCTTTCTGTTGGCCTTGTCACTCTCTCTTGGAGCCTGTCCATTCAAACCGGTTTGGTTCAGTCTGTTCCGCACCATTTGGGGGCAAACATCAATGCCTGTAGCTTCCTTAACCTCACTGGCGATTTTCTGTGCTGAAGTCTTCCTATTCTTCATTACGAGTTGCTTGAGGTGTCTGTCTGTTCTCTCACAGATCTTTCTTCCCCGTCCTACCACATTGCCAGTCATACCAGTCCTCTTTAACTTCTTGATGATGTGCTGCACTGTTGTAACTACAAAATCAAGCCTGGAAGCAATTTCTGAGCAGGGAGGCCCTCTTTATGAAAAGATATGATCTTTTCCCTCATTCCTCTGTTGATTTAAGCCATCCTCACCATGGTTCACACCTCAATACAGGTTGTACGCATGTAGAGATAATGAATACACCCAGCCCAGGCTTACCCAGCTAATATACCCCCAAAGGGCTCTTCTATTGTACAATCATGATCAGGTGATTACTTAAGTGTCCTTGGGCTTTGATTAGACTGAAGAACTACAAGCATTACATGAGTGAAATTGGCAATTTACAATGGTTCACATTGGTGGACAAGTATTTTTTTTGGGTCAGGATTATGACATAATTATGTAATGCAAGTTAATGGTGAATTCAAATTACGTAATAATTTATGTCATCAAATTAGACAGGAGGGTACAAAGGTTACGATATCTGTGGATGATAGAATTATTTGAGAAAATGTTTCTTAATTCTTCAACTTTTTCTAAGTGTAAAAATAATTTTTGGGGTGACTAGGGACTGCATGGCCCCACCTGCACCTAAACATGGCCTTAATGAAAGGTTGTATTCGGCACAGTTATCCTAGCCTGCTAACAGGCGCTAGCAGTAGCTGAAGGCAGTTTTTGCCGAGTTTACGAGGCTGCGAGCGGATTTCGAGCCAAGCTTGCGAGGCTAGCGCCTGCAATGATCTTTGTATTGTTTGAGTTCTGCCCTCCTTTCTGCTTGAGTTATCTGTCAAAAAAATGACAAATCATCAAAATGGAATTAGCCAGTCTGGACCTAGGCAAAGTGAGCTGCTGCTCTCTCAACCAAAACGCTGTCAAAACACTGCAACTTTTGACTACACATTAGGCATGGGCCGGTATGAGGTTCTGACGATATGATAACCTTTTGCAAAAATATCATGGTTTCACGGAATTGCAATTACAGCTCTAAAATGTATTATTTTGAAATGTCTAGGTCAGTGTTTCCCAAACCTCTCCTGGAGGCCCATCTGTCCTGCATGTTTTAGATCTCTCCCTGCTCCAGCACAGGTGATTCAAATGATCAGCTCGTTAATCACCCCCTTTAAAGCTGATTGATGACAACCTGATCATTTGAATCACCTGTGCTGGAGCAGGAGAGATCTAAAACATGCAGGACTGGTGGGCCTCCAGGAGAGGTTTGGGAAACACTGGTCCAGGTAAAAAACAACCTTCTTCCATTGAACACAATCTTATTTTTAAACAACATATAGAATATTTGGTATATTAGTAAACGTGTACCATGTTAAAATAAATAATAAAATAATAATAAAATAAATAATTGAATTATTCTAAATAAAATAAATTTAGTCCCTTAAGGGAGCCTAAACCTGCTGCTCAACAATAATCATGACATAAATAATTGAATTCTTTCTGTAAAAACAAAAATACTTCAAAATAAAATTGAAATATATGCAGTCTCTGTCTTAAAGCTATAGTGCATTACTTCTACATGTCCGTAAATGTCCGTTTCACCCAAGCCACTAGTAGGGGAGATGACACAATGCTGATTAAGCGGATTGGCTCCTCTAACATCTCGTTATTTTTCGCTATTGGTTGTTTTGTATTGCGTGTCGACCGGCGACATTCCCGCACAGGCACACAGGAAATGACGCGTTTTACCTCAAAACAAGAAGGGAGGGGGAGGAAGAGCGGAGAGTCTCCTAGCAAGAGGCAGAGCGCTGCTAGAAAGTGCCGGCTGTATTGTTGTAATAAAGCAATTCCTCTAGGGGGCGACAGAAGTTACGCACTATAGCTTTAAGGGGAGGAGAAACCTTTTGGAAAAAGATTGTCATTTTTGGATAGAAATCATTCATACTTTGTGTATTGACAGTATTTGACCTGAAATACACAACATATGAATTTGACCTAATTTGCATAATTAGGTCATGTGATTCAAGATGGCCGCTACCCCGATTTCACCATTATTTGTTTGCCTTATATCTCAGGACGGAACCAAGATATTTGAATCAGGTTTTTTTTAATTAGATTTAGTTATGTTTACACCTTCTTCTGAACTAGAATAAAGCATTTACACATAATACTAGAGATTTAGTGGGGTAAAAGAGGATTTTGCCATTTTTCGCCCCCTCGATATGAAATATAAATCACCATAACTCACAGACCCAAAGTGCTTAACCAAAACTTTTAGTTCAGTAGACTTCATGATATGTGCACAGACTTCTGTCAAAATTTCATGAGAAAAGCTCCACAAATAAGTGAGATATAGTGCCTTAAATGATAGCAATCGGGCCAAAAATCAGGTTTTGAGAAAATCCAGGTTAAAGTCAAAATACACCTACAAATCATTGTAACAGTCAACTTAGAACATTAAAATGCCCCTGAAGCATAAACTTTTCCCTCCTGCTCCCTCTGATTGATTGTCCAGTTCTTGAGCAGATTGAAGTGATTTTTGGGTTTCTCCTCCCCTTAAGTGAGCAAAAACCTTTGACGACTCATAAAAAAACTGCTCATACCGCAGGAATGGTATGATGGAAAATTTTAGTGGTTTTGAAACCGTGACTTTTTCAAACCACGGTATACCTTGAAACCGGTAACCGGCCCATGCCTACTACACATGTTTATGTTATGTTCGAAGTAGCTCAAAATACCCCGACAAAATCTTACAAACTCAAAGAAGGAAAACCCAAAAGCATCGATAGCTCATTAGATGAATTTTGTAGAATTTGCTTGTGTTCTTCAAGAACAAAACATGGTGCTCTCGGATCGTTGATAAATGTATTCAAGCCCTGTACCAGAGAGGGCTCACGGTCACGTGCTCTAAATTGACCAATCAGGATTTTACCTTCAGACCTGAACACAGATACTCAAATCTTATAAAGACTGGTGCAGGCTCTCATTTTTCTCGCTCACCCACCCCAATCCCTTAACTTCTGACTGCGTTGCACAGGAACTCCAAATTTGAGAATAAACACTGCTAAAAAAACTAGCCAAGAGCTTGATCGCAGGCTGCAGTTATCCTGGTAATGATGACTCATGAATACCTCTTCTAGGATTTGGAAAGAGGGAGGACTGTGCTTGCTGAGTTGGATCCCTAGTTCAAATTATAATCCTCAATTTAAAGAATAATTTTCTGGTGGCGGAAGTGGTGTGGATTGGGATTTACATTATGGCTGTGGATATTACACAGAGGGTAGAGCTGGGGTTTAGCTTAATTGGGTGGTAAAGTGAAAACACTGAATGCCTCTTCTGCTATACAGCTTGATGCTATGCTAATGCATTTCACCAGAAATGGTAAGAGTGACGGCTATATATAATGAGCTGAAGCATGATTGGATCATCCTCCAGCCACAAATTTTAAAAGCTTTGAATCATTATTGCTTGACTGATATGCCTCTCTTCATCACTTCTTGAAAAATTTTGTTGTTATGAGAGGAATTTCAGATTTGTGTTCGAAATGCAAGAGCTACAGTGACCTTTATCCATTTTAGCTTGACCTTAACCCTTTCACCCCCCACCAGTGCCCAGTTCTCGCTGCTATTTCTCCCCATGGCCTTTGTTGACATTCTAAATTTCTGGCTGTCTGTTCTTATCCCTGATTGTTAAAAGAAACATAACAAAAAGAGTGCCATATGGCACTATTGGCAAAAAAAATGCCAGTCACGCAAGAGTGCCATATGGCACTATTGGCAAAAAAAATGCCAGTCACACAAGAGTGCCAAATAGCACTACTGGGGGTGAAAAGGTTAAAGCTAAAAATCTACACTTCAAGCCGAGGGTTTAGCTTAAGGGGGTATGGGGAGACACGTCCCCCAATAATGCCCAATAATGAGCGTATTCTCGTGGATGCGACCGTTCCTGCTGTCCTGTCCCCCTTCCAATCGTCAACAGTTAAGCCCTTGCTTTCTGATTCTTTCTTTTCAAATCTATTATGTTGGCATACCGAGCCAAAATCATGAAAAGTTTGTGACCGTCCAAATTCTTATGGACCTGACTGTGGATAATGAAGGCAATGCCTGCTCATTATGTGGGTTGTTTTGGTTCAGCCATAAGCTGATATCCTCCAGAAATAGGCCTCTAAAATCCACACAGAGCTTTTTCTTATACATCTTGCTACATCTGCAGTTTCTTGGATTGGTTTCAGTTACAGTCTGGACTTGACCAATTCCAGCCGAGGTTAGTAAATTTAGGGGGTTCTTTAGCTTGCGAGCAGGCCCTCGGCTGGTCTTTTAGCGGTGCTTATTCTCGAATTTAGAGTCCCTGTAGCACGCGGTCAAAAGTTTGGTATTTGGGTGAGCGAGGAAAACGAGAGCATGCAATGGTCCTGTGAAGATTTGAGTATCTACGTTCAGATCTGAACGTAAAATACTGATTGGTCAATTTGGAATGCGTGACCGTGAGACATTCATAAACAAACGAAACAAGAAACCATCCCGTATATTCAATTCAACATGGCATCGCCTGAATTTATTGATCATGTGGATCTACTGAAAAAAGCAGTGGAACTTTTATCGTCAAGGTGCGCAAGGGCCCTACAACTGAAGGTGGAGCCAGGGCTTGCAATTAACAGTCTAATGAATGGCAGAGATGTTCTGGCCGTACTGCCTACTGGCTTCAGAAAAAGCCTCTTGTTCCAAGTCTTTGCTGTAGTGAAATCTCTTGACTGGCTGATTCCATTTGGACGATAACTCAAGCGGAAAGGGGAGCATAACTCAAACAATACAAAGATCATTGCAGGCCCCTCAGTGACTACTAGCACCTGTATGCAGGCTAGGAGTTCTTGGTCCAACCTTGGGACTGATATAACTTATTTGACAGGACACAGTCCTGTTATGGACTTACTGAGGTGTGTGTGTGTGTGTGTGTGTGTGTGTGTGTTTGTGTGTGTTTCAGGAGCCCCCCCGCATGGCCCCTGCCCCTCCGGGCCCCTGCCATTTTGAAGTGAGGCAGTTCTTGGACTGCGCCACCACCCAGGCTGACCTCACTCTGTGCGAGGGCTTCAATGAAGCACTGAAGCAGTGCAAGTTCTCACATGGTAGGCCTCAGACAGCACACTTTATTCTCTCTGTAAACTTTACATACGTGGGGCAAGTTTTCAGTTCCTCCAGGATTTCACGGGCTTTTTTTGTGTTTGTTGCGGCCTAAAATGCCCAATTTAATGGCATCTTTTTCAAAAGGTTTCAATGAAAATTGGAATGAACGTTTGCGTGGATGGGTTGAATTTGCATTAATAGTTGCTATCGCGACATTTCAACTTACTGGCAAAATACACTTTGCTCATTCAGCAAACTTTACACTCATGGGGCTAAGTTTTATGAGGTAATTTATACACGTGACGTTTCACTTACACAGTAAACTTTGTACGCACAGGGTAAGTTTTACTCTGTGAACTTCACTCAGTAAATTTTACTCACTTGGTAAGTTATACTCACACAGAAAACCTTACATATATGAATCTGGTTTTACCCGCTCAGTAACTCTACACACAGTATGCTTTTCTCAGACAGTACAACCTGACTTGCATACTAACCTTATTTTTGGACTACTCAAGGGAATCTCCATTCAAAATTTAATGAAGGACTAGACTTAATTTGTGTCTGTGAAACTAACCCAGTCTTTTATTTGCAATAGAGAGGAATGAAAAAAACTTGTCCTATTATATAAAGAGCTGGTCTCACAGACATGGATTAAGTCCTGGACTGAACTGAGCTTTGCATAGAGATTTTTCCATTGAAAATTGAATTTAGTCCAGGATTAAGCTTAACCTGTGTCTGGGAAACTGGCCCAAAGTGTTTAATTGACTTGCTGTAAATGCCTGCCTGTTTGTGATCACCATGACAATGCTTGGATTGCATCTCTAAACATTAATTTCTTCATCTTAGGAGTGACATCACTGGTTTGACAGAAGGGGAAATGATGGACGAGACAAAACACTTAAATGACACAGAACTGCTTTCACTAAACTCCTGGACATCATTATACAGTCACCTGTAACTACTGGTATCAACTCAAAATGCATGGGATTTGTAGTGTTGTAATGTATATTAGGTTGTAAAATAAAAGTAATTTTTAACTGTGGTAGTGTCTGATACTGTTGTGAGTACCCGGAAAGATATGTGACTATAACAAATTGAGTGAACCCTGTTTGTAATTCTGGTGGATCTATGTGTATGAAAATCGAATGTGTTCAGACTGAATCTCGTGCACACTAACTGTAAAAGAAATTACTGCTAGCCTCACTAGAGGCAGTTTATGTCTACACCCTCACCATCATTTATGGTGATTAATGAGCTATGTCTCAGAAAGTATATGGTACTCTTAAAGCAGCGCACTCAAAACAAATGCACTTAAGTTTTTTTTTTTTTTTTTTTTTATATGACATTAGAACCTGAAAGAACAAAATGCACAGTTACTCTTGGGGGAAAATGGAGTACTTCTCAGAGTCTGTGCTGCAGACGAGATCCTGGCAAACAAAGTTTGGAGACGTCTGGGGTTAGGACTTAAGCTGCTTTGGATATCTGCTCTGTCACTGATCAGTCAAGGGCATTTGTAGCTATATCCCTCTTACTGCAGATCTACCATCTGAAACAGCAGTTTTTTCCCCCATGTCCATCTTAATTGTGTGGACCTGACAGCTAATCAGCAGTTCAACAAGATTTCTGGCTGATCAATGAGGCATGCTTTGTTTGGCTTGGGGGGGACTACAATCAACTGGTGTCTACCAAAGACAGGATGAGTTACTGGGTGCGCGTTCATATACTGAATGTGGTTTTTTTAAAAAACATTTTTAAGCTTGATTTTGGCTCCAGGAATGTTTCCCAAGCATTATCAAGAGCCTGGTCATTAATATGAGAGTGCTTAATATTTTTAATGCATATTACATCGTTTGAACCAGAGCCATGTAGAGCTATGGCAGAGAGAAGGAACAGTACTTTTAGAGAACGCACCCCAGAATGACGAGACATTACTGCAAGCAATGAAGAGTCAACATTGATTATGTGTTACGAGAGAGGGCAGAATGGATGGGAAGAATGATTAAGTGATAAACCCATCTAGAGGCTTAGAACTTTCCCATCTAGATTTGGGCTTAAAGTGATTAAATAATTATATGCTTCTCTCCATATGCACTGGTATCGTCGGGTCTTGTCATCCTCGGGCAGAAGAGTTTTGAAATTCAACAATTAAAAAAATGATCCGATTGAATGAACGTTTTCTATTGCCAGCTTGAATTATGTTAAATAATTACCCACATGGTGTGCGGGGATTACAAGAAGACAAACTTGTTGACTACTCCTTTAGCAAATATGCTACTCGAGTTATAATTTATGGTGGATGATATACTCAGCTCTTGTACTTAATTAAAGGTAGCAATACCATAGTGTAGAAATACAGCATTACAAGTAGGAGTCCTGCATGTGCATTTTTCTGACGAAGTACAAAAGTATAAGTATCAAACTATACACAGCCCGTCCAAAAAAAAAAATAGCGCGCTGTCGCGAGCAGGACCCCTCAGCCTTGCGCTTGCCCTGCCGTGGCGGCCATACTGATTATCGCAGCGGGACAGAAATCGATAGGGAGCTTCCTCTAACCACCCCCTACATACCACCAGAAAAAGAAAGCATTTGGCCAAGGCGTTTTTCAGCTATCGTCTGGAAACGATTAGTTATCGGACAGACAGACAGACGGACACCGCTCGCTACGACAATACCCTTCCACGACTTTCGTCGGCTGAGGGGTAAAAATAGTTGTGCACTCAAATATTTAGTCTAAACCCCCGTAGCTTTGATTACAGTTCAAATTTGTGTCATTGTTTTGACAACCGTATGCAAAGTCAGAATATTTATTTTCTGAGTTGCCTTAATTGTTGGCTCAAGATCTTGTCATCACGACGAGAAAGTTGAACCTTTCTCTGCTTGAGCACGTCTCAATAGCTTTCAGTGTGGTTAAGGTCAGGACTTCGTGGCGGGCAATTCGTGTGGGAAAATGATTCCTCATGCTCATTTTCCTAATCAATGGAACACACATGGTACACATCAGTACTCGAAAATTCATAAACATCCAATAGAACAGACATGTTATAGATCTGCGCTTTTCAAACATTGTCAGCTCAATGGAGAGGAAACTCCCAAAACAACAGAACTAATATAATTCTAACAGTACACTTTTTGAAAAAAAGTGTACATTGTGCTGATATAGCTGAAATCTTGCTCAGTAAATATGCAACCTCCATTAAAATAACATGCACAGTAACTTCAAAATGTACTATGCGTAATGGCAGATCTTCACCTCATGAACAGATACATTAAAAGAATTTATGAGTTTAAAGTTAAACAGTTTTACCACTATTCTCATTTTGGGTGACTTTCACCCTCCAACACAGAGTTCGCCAGATAATGTGGGGCTGGTGTTCGGACCTCCTCGGCAGGCTGCCCGTAAACATGGTCAGGTCCTGTAGCGAGTCTGCGTGGACGTCCAGTGACAAGGTGACGTCTTCCACCCAAGCGTAGCTCGCGTCTCGCCACTGCTGTTGGCTGTGCATGGATGGCAGGGCCAGCATGTCTTACAGCCCTACAGACGGCTCTTGATCTAGCAGATGCCGAGCCGGTGTTCTTGTTGCGGCCAAAAGTATGTAAGGCTGAGATGATCTTGGATGGACTGTCTTTGATTTTATTAAAGGCCTTTACTGCAGCAACTGCTGCGGCTGTATAAGATGAATCGCTGTTGATTATGGCTACCAGCTTCTGGCACATTTCAGCAAATCCCACTGTAGCAGCTCGGTGCGATGCTGGAAAGCAATAACAATAATAAGTGAAGCAGCAATAATGGCTTGATCACAAAAAAATCATACTTTTTTTTTTTTTTTTTTTTTTTTTTTAATAAATTTGGCATCTCCAATCCCACCCGAATCTGGAATGCCCAGTTGGTGAACTGTACAAGGCTTGCTCGTATCGACCCCTGCTGCCAATTCAGGAGACAGTTCATGTTTCCTCCGGCACGCGCCTGTCAGGCACAGCTTATACACTCATTGGTTGAATCTTCGCAAGTTCAGAACGAGGGCGGAGGATACCCGGACATGGACAGACTTAGAATCTTCCTGACGAGCGCCCGTCTGGCCAACAGGAGGCGCTTGACTGCCTTCCCGGCAGTCCCTTCCCAATTTGCAACCCTGTAGCGCAATAGCCAATTGTGCGCTACTCTGAAAAAGCTGCCGACCACTACCGGCTTGTATGAAGCGGGGATCGAACCCGCAACGTGATAGTCACTTCTGCTTCGCAACGCGATGCTTTACCGAGTTAGCTATCCGGCAGCCCCAAAATCATACATTTTTAAGAGCAGAGTAGTTATATTAGCACCGCAATTCTACGAGACAGGGCTTGGCAAGATGGAACTACAGGTGGAGACGAAAAGACCAAAATATAGAAGGCATAGAACCACTAATGACTGAGAAGTTTCACCCTTGGTCTTCTCAGATCTCCAAGTTAAACTTTATTCGTTGACAGTAATGCAGGTCAGCTGGTTCTGTGACTCCATACAAGTTCATCATCTGTGTCGGTGCCCTCTACAACAGGAAGATGTAACATTTCTAGAGTTGATCAGCGCAGAGGTAGAAAAGACATTTATTAGCACTGATGCATTCCATCCACCAGATACAGACATTTCAGAGTCCTCAGTTCGCTGGGCTGGTGGTTGAGGTTTTGTCAGAACCAGATGACTTATATTACTGACAACAGAGTGTTTTGCACGGAGACCTTAAGAAGACGCAGGCAAGGCAACATATTCTTTAGTTCATTACCGTTACTAACCAAAGAACATCATTTGCCCATTACTAACGAACTATGATCAATATGTAGACCTACGGTGAAAGCGTGCGTTCTGACTGAATACCTTCATCTGATCCATCAAGATGGTACTTGAACACATGTAAGGCTGAACCTGGAGAGTGTCCTGCATCATAAAGCTTGGACAGTTTCTCTTCTGTCTCGTACCCCACGTCGCTGTGCCTCAGTGCATCAGCCTCATAGATGCTGTGGTTGTGGTCATTGCAGATGGTTACCATTGTAGGAAAGGTAGGCACATGAGGGTCCCGGCTTCTGAGGAGATGAAAAGGCCAGGTTTTTGAATTGTTGGACAGGACAACAGTGGTACACCTATTATTACACCACATATGTAATATTTAGACTAATCTTTACTTACAGACTCTGCCTGGTAAAGCAGGAGCGTACCAGTGTTACAGTCATCTTAGCACTGCAGTTTATATTCTTGCTTCTGCCTGGCACACTCTCAATGCCCCGAGGTCTTGTCTTATGCTGGCATCTGAAGACCACCTTTAAAGGACAGTACATGATATTTAAGGTCTGAGGCAATCATTGAAGTTAATCCTCTCCTTCACATTATTCATACTGTTGTCTGCAATGGTCATCGTAGTTGGAGAAATTAAATATGCTTCCCCTAAATTCAGAGGATGTCATTTATTCATGTACACTGTGAATTCAAAGAACCACAGACATCATGCCAAAGTTTCTCTGATTTTTTTTTTTTTTTGCAAACCGAGGAGGAGCTGGGTGGAGTGTATGGCACACAGCATTGCTTGTCCTGAGAAATTACTCTACCCTTCAACACTGATGAATGCAAAATTTGGCTAAACATCCAAAACTCTTATCTTACCTTTTAAGCTTACAGGCAATATAATTATCCTCTTTGCAGTTATCTAAATTTCCTCTCCCAAAAAAACTTTTTTTGTTTTGTTTTTTTTTTTTTAACACCACATCATCACCTGATCAGTGAAAATAGAACAGTTGGATGTCCAACTGCATAATCTTACCTTATAAAGAACTTTCTGGCCCTTTCTAGGAATTGTTCGGTCCACCCTCCAGGTGACGGTGTGAGATTTCAGCCACAGTTTTATTTCCTCCACTGTCGACAAGGCCATCCGAAGTGTGGCCCTGAAGTTCACATGGTCATTGGTTTCGCTGATGTTCTTGAACTCACAGACATGGTAATTATAGCCGGCAGGTAGATAGTCCTATGAAACAATATAATCAAATGAAACAAGATGGGCACACTGGCATGCAAAGAGATGGAGTAAACATGTGACCGATGGTTTCTCCTTCTAAATTATCTTTGATTTGCATTAACTTAAGCATGCTTAATGTACGTCATATCAATATTGAAGTGATGGAATATTTGCAGAGAACAGACATTAGGGGGCTCGCCCAGGGTTGAGTAAGTGAGAGAGAGGGGGACCTTCAAAGCCGGAAACGCTGCAATGTTGATCTGCTTGGGGTTGATGCACTCCAACTTATTGTCTTTTCTGAGGAAAAAGATCATTTATTTTAGACCATACTTTTCACAGTAATGTTATTCCATTGCATAAACCTGTATATTCCTATAGGCGATTGCAATGAAATCAGAGGTATGACAGGACACTTCAACCACCTAACCTAAAATATCAGAATGAGAAGATATGAAAATGCCTATCATTACCCGGAACAATCTGACAACACTTCTCAAAATTAGTAAGGGATATGGGATATTTTAGTGTTCCAGTCTTCTTATTCTGTGACATAGCTGAATTTTATTTTGTGATTATATCTTTGATCCCCAAAAATTATGCAATATTCCAGTATCCAACTCTGGAAAAATGCTGTTGGCCAAAATATATGTAGCTACCCATATTAAAACTGCTGTTGGGCAAAATATAAGCACCCATATCTCTATATCCTCAACTAATTTTGAGTAGTGTTTGTTAGTCAATGTCATCTTGTGCTAGCTGAAGATCACATAGAGCTAAGAAGCGAAAGCTATGGCCAGTAACTTTGATAGCTGGCTTTACCACCCAAAACACAATTGAAGCGCCAAGGACAATAACTTTAATAGCTGAGTTTACAACCGAAAACACACCGGAAGAAAACGGTTGCTGATGGATGAAAAACCAGTTATTTATTGTTAATTTACCGTTTTTCTTCTTCAGCTGAGTCCATTATTCAAAAACAAGCGTAGCGTAGAGATTAGTGCCACACGGCCGCGGTGGTCAAACTCTTGCATTGCCTCGCGTTGTTTTCCCCTGGCCAATCCTAGTGCTGAACGGCTGGCCAATCCAGGCGACTGGCCAGTCCCAGGGCCAGTCCTAGCGCGTGAATCCACCAGAGGGGCGTGTCTTTGCGAAAACGTAGTGGGTTTCATAATAACGCTCCACTGGGGGCGCGTTTCCCGAAAGCGTGGTTGCTAACTGAGTTAGCTGAGTTAGCAACTTAGATAGTTCGTCCATTCACAGTCAATGGGCCCAACTTTCTAAGTTAGCATGTGAGATTTCGGCAAACGCGCCCCCAGTTAGCCAGTGAACGTCAAGGGCGTTCCAGCCTCAACCAATCAGAAAAAGGTACAAGCTCTAACCAACTGGGTAGAGGAAAAGTGAGACCACTTTCCGGTGCTGGGGTAACTACTGCCATCGCGTGACCGATACTGGCCCAGTTGAAGGGTATTAGACTTTTTTTTTTTTTTTTTTGCCTGTGGCTGAACTGGAGTCTGTGCAATCATGCCATTCATTGAGCTTGAAAGTAACCTGCCAGCCAGTAAATTCACGGATGATTTTTTGAAGAAACTATGCGCCACCACGGCTGCAACCCTCCAGAAGCCAGAAGAGGTAAATTATCATAAGTTTCAGTAGCAGCAAGTTTCAAGTCCTGTAGGCGTTTTGATCGAGTTATGTTAAGCAGACGAGATGGCTTGTTAGTTTATTAACAGTATTTAAAACCATTGGCATAACACAGCTTTGCAGTGAACGGTTTATTTGCAGTCACTGCATTGTAGCAAACAATGGCATTATGTTTCGAATCTATTATGCAACACAGTGGTGGTACGTATAATGACATTCCGATATGCACACTCCGTGCAAGTTAATGTCCATAAGAGAAATAAAATAAAAAATGTGTATACTTGTATGTCTTTTCCTCAGTTTTGTGAATTAATCCTTTTATTTTGGGTGTAAAACGCGTATTAATGATATAAGCAATTTAACTTTCAGAACTACGGTATAGTTGAGACATGCTAATATCATGTCTTACACTTGGCAATTTGGTTCCCGCAGAGGATGAATTTGGCCGTGAAGTCCGGTATGCCGATGCTCATGGCCGGATCCACTGCGCCTTGCGTTATGATGTGCGTGTCCGCCATCGGCGTGACCGACACAGCGGAGAAAAACAAGGAACACAGCGCTAAGATCTTCCAGTTTCTCACCGGAGAACTGGGCCTGAGCGAGGATAGGTAAGATTTACCGTTTCATACGCGCTCTATATGTTTGAAGTATCGAATATAACAGGGTCTTAGTTCACGAGAAATGTCACTAGTTGTTGGCTGGATCCGAAAGGACATATTTGACGGACGGTGGAAAAGTAGCCTTTTTGTACATGAGCTGTAGCACATGCACTAAATGGGAGCAAAAGTAGCGTTTCATTCATACTAAAGAGGGCGGAAAAAAATCTTCATTGGAATGAATGGAGCTCATCTGTAATAAACTGATACACAATAGAACCGTGCTGATGTAGGTCAAGTCATCTTCCCAAATTGTATGTCATAATAATGGATTTGGTGAATATTTCGATGTGGAAGGAAGGTCGCTAGCCTGGTAAAACCAGACTCTGCTACTTCGCTTTGCTTCGTACACAGAGTCTGGGCAGTCGTCCTTGACAAGTGTTTACCTACCAAATCTTATCTTCCAGAAAATCGGCGGCATAGAATTTCTTCTTCAATGTAATTTTGATATCGACAAACTCCCCATTAAACTGTCGAATTTTCATAGACAGGCTCTTTTATGTTGGCTTCTGACCTACAAGCATAATTTCTCACCACACAGACATTGATTTGGAATAACAAATTAATCAAATATAAAAACAAGTCAATATTTTATGAAAGGTGGGTCAGCAATGACATTTATTTTGTCTCTCAAATAATCAATGCAGACGGCCAATTTCTCACTTACAGTGAATTTTTAAATAAATTTGCCATCCCAATACATCCCAAAGAATACAGTATAGTATTTGATGCTCTTCCTGACGGTTTTTTGAGGCTCTTGCGCATACAACTTCTTTAAACCAAGCGACTCTACGAACAGATATCTTACTTAATGGTATTAACATCAGAGATAGGAAATGTAACAACAAATGGTTAAGACAGATAGTGCCTCTATCTGTTACACCACGGTGTAAAAGTTATTGGGATGGCATATTTTATAACATACAGTGGAATAAGGTTTGGTCTTGCCTCAATAAATGTTTTAGGCAACAAAGTCAAAGAAGTACATTTTAAAATTATTCATTTATTTTACTACCCCACTAACTCTTTACTTAAAAGGTACAGAATCGATATATCAGATACTTGTGTCTTCTGTGATTGTATGCTTGAAACTGCCTGTCATTTGTTTTTTGAATGTGTGCACTCAAGGTTTTTTTGGATAGAGCTTGAACTATTGTGTAGTTCCTCATGGTTTTGCAATGTCACTTTCCAAAAAAAAGATATTATATTTTTCTATGAAAACACTGGATTTAATGATAACTACATTTTTACCATAAACCTTCTTATTGTTCTGGGAAAATTTCACATCCACAAACGTAAATGGGGAGGAGGGAAACCCTGTTTTGCAGCTTTTAAAAATGAAGTCAAATTGTATTTGGACACACTAATGGGACTTAACAGTCGCAAAGCGGAGCAAACTCTTTATATCTGTGAAAATCTTGCTTCCTCTATGTAACAATGTATTTATACCCTTTCTCCTATATGTTTGTATAAGATTTCAATATTAAGTAAAAAAAAAAAAAAAAAAAAAAAAAGTGTTTACTTCCTGGTGGGTGGGCGCTTGTCTGAATTTTAGGGTGCGTTCGAGCGTGTCTGCAAGTAAGCCCGGCTCTTGGCGAGATCCCGAAAAATTACAGCGAGAAATCTTGCGAAGTTGCAAGATAAGCCCTCAAACCCCGCGATAGCTGCAGGATCTTGCAGCTATCGCAGGGTTTGGAGGACTTATCGCGCAACTTCGGCAAGATTCTCGCGTAATTTTTCGGGAATCTCGCGCAGCCGGCTTATTTGCAGACGCGCTCGAACGCACTCTTAAAATCATTGGTGTACCCGTAAACACTAACGTTAGGCCATGACGTATGTTATGCGCCGGCTCAGCCGCCTAGCACTTCTGCTGTAAACACACTCCTTCATACCAGGAATGCAGCGAAAACAAACTGATCAGTACATTAAAGTTAATACTATACCCATACATATGCCCATCTACCAAATTTTAGCCTTCGCTCATTCACTTAAAAGAACCAAAGGTGCTCTTTCTGTTCTCCTTACAAGAAACAAACTGTTGAGCTATCGTTTTTCCTGCAGATACTGCTGCTGTTAAAAAAAAACGCAAGAGACCTGAAACCAACGGCAGAATCGGCAAGAATAACGCATTATTTACATCAGGACGAAATCTGCGTTGACACGAAAGCTGAACCGTTAACCATACTTGTGCAAACATCATACCCAGCTCGCTATCTAACTTCATAGCAACACAGTTTGGCTCTAAGCGTTTGGCTGTCTCAGACAGCCATTTCATTCAAAAAACTAACCAAACATTCATCTTGTTGTGGCTTTAAGTCGCTGATACCTGGGATTTTCTCCATGTCAGAGCGAATGGCCTCCCGTGTATCTATGTCTGTGGCCATTTTGATTTCAGAGACTACAATTTCAAATTCGGCGCAGCTGCAACATCATGGCTCTCGGCCACACTTTCTGTTCGTTGGTTGGTCCAGCTTACTTTCTGCCAAGGTAAACGAGGCTGAGCTCCGGGTGACAAGACTGAGTACTGAAGCGAAATGAAATTAAGCAGAAGTACGAAGGCTGGCGGAGTCAGGCTAGAAGGTCGCTGCTTTTCTGATCGTTCTTTAATACGGTTATTATGTGTACTGCAGACTACATGCATACATTTGCTATGTTACGATTGTAACTGTTTTTTGTACCTCGGCAGACACTGGGCGCATTTGGAGTTCTGAGCTCCTGGGCCAAAATACTGGTTTAGGCTAACTGAACTAACAAGACAAGAGTCGTCAGATGATGACGTATTCCCAGGACCCCGCAATCTAATCTGAGAAATACCAAAAGGCACCAGTCTAGGACCTGATTGATATGCACAGCAAGTTTCTTTAAAAAATATTGAGCGGTATTCGAGTTCTGCTCCTGAAACAAAATGATTACAGACGGACAGATGGATGGATGGATAAACATACTGATGACCATATCCCCCCGCGCTATATGCCGGGGGGATAATAACAAGAGTCATCAGAAGATGATGTATCCCTTGGCCCCCGCGATATAATCTGAGAAATCCCAAAAAGTCAAAAAGCACCAGTCTAGGACCCGATTAATATGCACAGCTAGTTTTGTTAAAGGATATTGAACAGTATTGGACTTCTGCTCCGGAAACAAAATGATTACAGACAGATGGACAGACAAACTGATGACTATATGCCCCCCACATTATATGCCAGGGAATAATAACAAGGCTTTTCCTCTTGTATAAGCAAGCTGTTAACTTTCGAAATTGTACCACCACGTGGCAGAAGCAAACAACTGCAAAGGATTATCTTAGCGGGTGTTTCTAAAGTTTTCCAGCTTGTATTATCACACACTTGACTTCTCACGTGTGCTATGCACCCCCCCCACACTTCTGAAATGAAACTGGGGATCCTGGCGCACAGGCATAAACACAAAACCGGAGGTATTGTATCATTATAAATTAGACCATGATTTCGCTGCAGCCGGCTGAACTGGTTTGTTTTGACATCATTACTGTATTATTTTCCCTTTGGCTTTCCCTGTAGGATCGTCATCAGATTCTACCCGCTGGAGTCCTGGCAGGTTGGAAAGAAGGGAACCGTGATGACTTTCCTGTAGAGGATGGGTGGCTACCTTTCCACCTGGAGCACGACCCTAGGCATTCCGTGTACATTCGTACATTCACCCATGGAACCATTTTACTCCAACATTATTTCCAGTGTTTGTATTTGGAAGAATGCTGGTTCAGCCCAACTCATTTGGCTCTGTATTCATTTAACATTCTCCCATGACTTTTACTGAAAAGCAGATGTATTGGGTTCTCTCTTTCTCCAATTGATATTTGTGATGAAACATATGGCATTGTTTTCAACTGTTTGTGGACTGGATGACGGACAACTGGGTGGCACGGAGGAGCAGTGGTTAGCACTGTTGTCGCACAGCCAAAAGGTTGTGGGATGAATCCGGCCTGGGGTCCTTCTGGGTGGAGTTGGCTGGCATTTCTTCCCAGTGTTCATGTGGGTTTCCTCCCCCAGTCCAAAGAAATGCATCTCAGGCAAATTGGAAACACTAAATTGCCCCTCGGTGTGAATGATGTATGTGCCTTGCTATGGATTGGCGAGCTGTCCAGGGTGAGTCCCTGCCTTTTGCCCATAGTGAGCTGGGATAGACTCTGGCTCACTCGGAACTCCAGTGAGGGAGACATGGTTTAGATAATGGATGGATGTGGACTAGTTTTGTTGATCATATCCCTTTAATTTAGGCTCAAATACAGTTTATCCAGACTGGAATGAAACTAGTGCATAATTTTCAAGTCAGCAAAACTACTTGAAGACATTTTGTTTTGTTATAACCAGTATATGGTCAGTTGTGTATTTGTTCATATCAAATGTAGTATGATTGAATCTATCATTTACTTTTTTAAAGGTCCAATTGATTAAATGTCTGAGGTGAGAGATTACAAATATATGATTATTATATGATGTTTTTCTTCGCTGAACATTCTGGTGCTGATGTACAACGTAATTACTGCCACATTCAAATTCAGAATGGAGGTTCTAGAGCTCCTACTTTTGTGGAAAAAACTTGGTTGAAAAATGCAATAAAGAAAAAAATAAGTCCTTTTGACTGAGTCTGTCTTCAAAGGTCTGTCTTTTCTTAACTACTAATTGGGATACCATAGCCTGACTATAGCTGAAGTGGTTCTTACAAAGGACAACGATTTTTTCCAGTGGCAAGAGATCATTTTTTTAAACTGCAGGATAGATACTATGGGCAAGTATATCGAGCAGTTTGCACTTCATGCTTAGCTGAGGAGTTTAATTCATGCAACTCTAGAAAAACAGGGATGGGACGGAACTCGTCCATATACTAAACCGTGTTCGAGCTCAGCTTGCGATGAATATTCAATAGTTTTGAAGCAGTTTTGGTTAAAATCAAAGATTGCCATATACTCTTCATAAATCATAAATATCATAAATTCCATAAAGTATCAGCGGATATTCAGTTAAAACTAGACTGCCTCAGTCAGGAAGCTTAAACTGGGCCATGACTGGATCTTCCACCAGGAGAGCGATCCAGAAGGAGCGTGTGTTGAGAGCGATTTTGTGAGATTAAAGGCAGTAGGCTACCCGCACGTTTGTGTTCAAATGCTGGGAAAATTACTAAAATCTTTAAATTCCATCAAGTGAACATTATTAAATAGATGTTTCTTGCTCAAAAAGTGCACAAGTGTGTAATTATTCTTTAACTTATTTACTTTTGCTGGTCAATCAGTGTTACTGATTTGCCGGATTGTTTCATACCAGGGGACCCGGGATTAACGTTTCCCCAGAAGCTGGCAGCGGTTATCGAAGGTTTAGCAGCTGATGGCAACTAAATAGACATTTTCCTCTATGCCTGTTCACCATCACTTGCGGTGGTGACATTATTCGATATTTTATGATTGTTGATGAGGATTGGACTGTATGGTTGGTTCGTGATTTAGGGGTGGTGTTGCTCAGGCAGGTCGGTTAGAACCTCATACAATGCATGAAGCAGGCTTCCCTTTAACCTTTTAATGAGCCTCAGTATTCGTATTCATACAGGATCACAGTATTACTGTAGTGCAGGCTTGTGTGAGTTAATATGGATGTATATGGTCTGCAAAGAAAATTAAGAAACTCATCACTACACTGCATTACGTATCGAGTCATTCTCCACATATTTAACTGATATAGGCTACAGTGTACACCCCTATATCATTAACTCATCCACATCACTCTAACTGAATGCATACACTTTAGCATATCAACAAAGAAACTGAATGACGCTAAATCTCCGTTTAGCGGTTAGCTAAATAAACATCTGCTTAATGTGGTTCACTTACTACATGATGCATCACGTCAGTAACTTAACGAAAACACGGTACTTGACATAAGGTACGCACAACTTATCACACACATACACAGGAGGCACTGACGATATCTGCCTCTTAGGAACTCGGAGAAGTAACGAACTTTACTGAAAGGGCAGCAAACTTAACGTGCCACAAATGTCTGAAACAAACTGAATATCTGCACGTAGACACCGTTGCTAGGCAACATCAGAATCAACAATGAGAGTCCAATCAACGGAGTCTTTTGTACAGCCGCCCCCGAATTACTGAGGCAATTCGCTCACGAGAAAGACTCAAGCCTCTGGAGGGACTGCAGGATCTTCAGACGGTGATGGATCTCCGGTGTCATCAGAGTCTGGGATTGCTGGGAGGTGGATGAGCCGGGTCACCGGCTGGGTGTAGACACTGTCCTTCACTCGAACATTAGCTGACTGCACGTGACTATCTGTGCTCCAATGGACTTCGACGATCTTCCCGATGGGCCAACTCACTCTGGGGAGCTGCGGGGCTACTAGCAGGACCACAGCACCCACAGCAAGGTCTTTGGCAGTAGCATGCCACTTCTGGTGCAGCTGTAGCATGGGCAAGTAATTCCGGATGAAGCTAGCCCAGAACTGGTCGGCTAGAATTTGGCTATGCCTCCATCTCTTCCTGGTTAGGCCTTTGTCCATGGAGTACACCACTTAGGGCAGTGCACCATCAGGCTGCCCCATTAAGAGGACATTGGGTGTGACAGGGTCCTCATCAGCGATACTGGATGACATATAGCCCAAGGGCTTGGAGTTCAGGATGGCTTCGACCTCCAACAGGACAGTGCAAAGCACTTCCCCTGTTACTGACTGGGCTCTGATCACTGCGTACAGAGTAGTCTTTGCTGACCTTATTTCGCATTCCCAGGCCCCACCGAAATGTAGGGCTGCCGGAGGGTTAAAGTGAAAGGTAATCTTCTACTTTGCAAGGAGCCTCTGGAGCTCTGGATTCATACTGGCAAAGGCCTCGCGTAGCTCCTTCTCACCGGCCTTGAAATTGGTCCCCTGGTCAGAGTAGACCTCTGCTGGGGTCCCTCTGCGAGCGATGAATCTCCTTAGTGCCATCAAGTAGGAGTCTACATCTATGCTGGGTAAGAGGTCACAGTGCGCAGCATGGGTGGTGAGGCATTTAAAGATAGGCTGCCGCACAGAGAAAAGGTGGGACACTATCTTGATCTGAAATGGCCGAAAACAATCAACGCCAGTCGAATAGGATGGCGGCTTGAAGAGCCGTAGCCGAGCTGGTGGTAGGTCTGACATCTTAGGCACTGCAGGACGGGCTTTCCATCTGCGACACTCTGGGCACTGATGCTGGACGCGTCGAATGCCCTCCCTCCCTCGCAGAACCCAGAAGGACCGCCTTACTCGGCATGCACACGCTCTGGCCCAGGATGACAGAGGCGACCTTCATAATCCTGGATCAGGAGTTGGGTGGCTGGATGGGCAGGATCTAAAACTATGGGGTGTATGAAACTGGAGTCAAGCACTTCTGCCCGCCACAGTCTTCCTCCCACCCGAATGATTCCCCCATCAGGATCCAGCTGTGGAGACAAGGTAAGTAGATGGCTGCTGCGCAGGACAGGCTTGCCCTGTTCTAAGTGGTGCAGTTCTTCTTTGAAGCTGTTTTGTTGCGCCTGCTTGATCACCAGCATCTCTGCTTGGCGATAGTCTGAGGCAGTAGGGGCACCAGATGGTGAGGCCGCCCCATGAAGCTCCCGCACAGTGGCCTTGACCAGATCCCTCCAGCAGGTATACTGTTCAGCCCTGGTGACTCTGGGTTGACTCGCTGTTGATGTCAAACCATAGAAGATAGGCTTACGATATTCTGCAGGGTCTGGCTCGACCTCTCTGGATGACCTTTCAGGCCATGCCTCTGGTCACTTGAGGGGGAAGGGTGGCCCCTGACTCCAACGATTTGGCAGTGCCAGCTCTTCCAGCACGTTGTCTCATGCGGAGGGAATGCTTGTCCTCTTGTTCATAGAGGGCTGGGTCCTACTGCACTTGACGTGTGGAGTATGAGGCGTGTGTTTGTGTGGTGGGTGTCATCTTGACTGCTCCCTCCATACCTGTGCTCCGTTTGCTCCCTGTAGCTGATGGAGGCTGATATTGATTGTGCCTGGCTGCTTCAAGCTCATAATCTTCTAGATAAAGTGGCGTGCGTGACAGCTGCTTTGTACGAACTGGTTCACTGCCTTCTTGCATCTTGATCCCGAATCAACACCCTCTCTGGCTCGAAGGACCAAAATGTTGATGAGGATTGGACTGTATGGTTGGTTCGTGATTTAGGGGTGGTGTTGCTCAGGCAGGTCGGTCAGAACCTCATACAATGCATGAAGCAGGCTTCCCTTTAACCTTTTAACGAGCCTCAGTATTCGTGTTCATACAGGATCACAGTATTGCTGTAGTACAGGCTTGTGTGAGTTAATATGGATGTATATGGTCTGCAAAGAAAATAAAGAAACTAATCACTACACTGCATTACATATCGAGTCATTCTCCACATATTTAACTGATATAGGCTACAGTGTACACCCCTACATCATTAACTCATCCATATCACTAACTGAATGCATACACTTTAGCATATCAACAAAGAAACTGAATGACGCTAAATCTCCGTTTAGCGGTTAGCTAAATAAACGTCTGCTTAACGTGGTTCATTTACTACATGATGCATCATGGCAGTAACTCAACGAAAACACTTACTTGGCATAAGGTACGCACAACTTATCACACACACATGGGAGGCACTGACGATATCTGCTTCTTAGGAACTCGGAGAATTACGAACTTTACTGAAAGGGCAGCAAACTTAGCGTGCAACTAATGTGTGAAACTGAAACTGAATCTGCACGTAGACACCGTTGCTAGGCAACAACAGAATCAACAATGAGAGTCCAATCAAATGAGTCTTTTGTACAATGATACTGCTTGCCTAAATTGTAACATTTCTGGGCAATGTACAGTAAATCTTCGAGGACATTTTTTCCCCTTTTCCCTATGGTTCCGATTCGTTCCAGTTTAGGTACTTAATGTGCATGTTGCCGTGCTATTAAAAACTCTCAGCGATACTGTGGTGCCTCAAAGCGTTGTAGTCAATTAGCAGCATCCATGAATTGGCATCTTGTAGGTATGAGACAAAAAAATTAACTTTTTAAAAGTGTCCTTTTCATTACTGCAACGGATAGAGCTTGGAAAAAGAAACATTTTGAGCCCAAGATTACCCAAATCGGACAAGAAATAAGGAAGTTACGGCAAATTTAGTCTCCGAAATCTGGCATTATTTTTCCTTTTGTTTTACATGCTTTTCAATGGAGAGAATCGTGATCAGTAAAAGAGCTAAACACCATTAATTCCGTCTTTCTTGCAAATAATACACAAAACCTCCCAAGACACCATTGGAATGATAGATGCTTACTGTCTATAACATGATCAATTAATTAATAATTGAATAAATAAGTAACAGAAAATATCAGTTCTGCCTGTAATTTGTGTTTTATTGAAGGATAAAAAGATGAAATACTGAAAGTAAATACAATTAACATTATTAGTTCTAGTCAGTCCTTTATTAGTAAATTGTTAATTAATTCATCAATCATTCAATCAATCAACTGCTTCTCCTATTTACCATACATCATGTGCTTGTGCTCTACTATTCCAGTTCATTGCTTTCCATAGATTAGTATTCAACAGAATGTCAAGAGAATCCAGTAGAATGCCTAACAAACTTCCAGATAATTACAACCCCAATTCCGAAATAGTTGGGACAAAGTGTTAATTGTGAATAAAATCAAAACGCAATGACTTTCAAATCACACCAGCCAGTATTTTATTCACAGTAAAACAGATGACATGGCAAATGTTGAAACTGAGAAATTTTACAATTTTATCCACAAAATGAGGTCATTTCAAATTTGATGGCTGCTATAGGTCTCAAAAAAGTTGGGACAGGGGCCTGTTTACCATGGTGTAGCATCCCCTCTTCTTTTTAACACAGAGTGGAGGCGTCTGGGCATTGAGGAGACAAGTTTCTTGAGTTTAGCCATTGGAATTTGATCCCACTCTTGTTTAATACAGGCTTCCAGCTGCAGGAAAGTTTTGGGTCTCCTTTGACGGACTTTTCGTTTAATTGTGCGCCAAATGTTCTCAATCGGTGAATGATCAGGACTGCAGGCAGGCCAGTTCAGCACAAGGACTCTTCTACTACGAAGCCATGCTGTCGTAATAGCTGCAGTATGTGGTTTTGCATTGTCCTGCTGAAATACACAAGGCCTTCCCTGGAGTAGATGTTGTCTGGAGGGGAGCATATGTTGCTCTAAAATCTTTATATACCTTTCAGCATTCATGGAGCTTTTTAAAACATGCAAGTGTCCCACACCATATGCACTAATGCATCCCCATACCATCAGATATGCTGGCTTTTGAACTGAATGCTGATAACAGGAGGGGTGGTTTGATGGACTCACTGAATGTCCCTATCCAGATATCCAACAAGCTAAACACTGAATCCAATAAACACCAGCAGAGACCGACTGTCGTTGTGATGATTTAGTGAATCCAAGTGTGAAACTGTAAGATATACAATGATGGAGAGAAATAAAGATTTAGCTGCATGGTATACAGGATAATTCTTCTTTTAACATAGCAACACACTTGTAAGGAGCTACCATTACTTACAATGGAGACAGGTGAGAGCTTATCTAGAACAGCCATAAATTTCTTATATTCACATAAAAAACATTAAATATTTTCAATAAACATAATTACTTACAGCCATTGCGTCTGCCAAACTTAGCAAGGATGGATGGCAACAGATTGAACAAAGGTGAATCACATTGTTTGCACACCAGATTCTCTTACTGGACAGCACTTCCTTATTAGTGACAACTTCCTGTCTAACAGGACATGAAAATAAAGGCTATATAACTCAAACTTCCAGCGGGTGTCGCCAACACCCCCAAACTAAATACAGTCCACAACACTCCCCGCCTGGGGTCTCTCAGACCACACATACACCCCACATCTAGCCCCCAGAGTCCTCAGGAGACAAAAGCAGAACAACTTCAGTGATGGGGCGTGTGTAGAGCTTCTGGCTTCCATCTCTGATGATTTTGACTTCTACCTTTCAAATCTTCCCATCCTGACTTGGAAACGTTCTTGCGATGATTGCCATGGGCCACTCATTTCTTCTGGCTTGCTTATCCTTCAAGAGGACGATGTCTCCCTCCTTCAGATCTCGCCTCTTGTCCATCCACTTGTGTCGGCTTTGAAGAGTGACAAGATACTCTTGACGCCACTTGCGCCAGAAGGTTTCCGCCAGACTCTGAACACGTCTCCATTCTTCTCTGTAAAGAACCCCTTTACGAAAGTCACCAGGGGGAGGAATAGGAGCCCCTGTCTTCTGAGTCAGGAGTGTAGCTGGAGTCAGTATGAAAGGTGATTACGAGTCTGAAGACACAGGAACAAGAGGTCTTGCGTTAATCACAGCTGTGACCTCAGCCATAAATGTGGTCAATATCTCATGTGTGAGGCGGGCTGCTCCATTCTGTAGGAGCATGTAGTCAAGGATCCGACGGGCAATTCCGATCATCCGCTCCCACGCACCACCCATGTGGGAGGAAGGGGGCGGATTGAATACCCATGTGCACTTCTGGTCTTGGAGGAATCTCTCAACACTGTCAGGGCTGGTGCTTGATTCATCCATCTTCAACTCACGACTGGCACCAACAAAGTTAGTCCCGCAGTCAGATCGTATCTGCTTTGCTGGGCCTCTGATGGCAAAAAAAACCTCCTCAGGGCATTGACAAAGCTGCTTGCACTCATGCTCTCGATCACTTCTATGTGCACAACTCTGGTACACATACACGAGAACAACACAGCCCATCTCTTGCTGTTACTGTGTCCTCCTCTGGTCCGACGAGACGCCACCTCCCAGGGACCAAAAACATCGACACCCATGTAAGTGAAAGGTGGTGCCACTCGTAGTCTTTCTGCTGGGAGGTCAACCATCTGCTGATACTCTGTCTTCCCTCTGAGTTTCCTGCAGATAACACACTTGAAGAGAGACCTACTAATGCATCTCTTTGCACCAACCAACCAGTAACCAGCTTGTCTGATGGCGCCCTCGGTGAAATGCCTACCTTTATGTTTCACGGCCTCATGATGATGACGCACAAGTAAGGTAGCCAGATGATAACGTCCTGGGGTAATTACTGGGTTGGTTTCCTCTTCTCCCAGGTTTGCCTGTGTAATGCGGCCTCCCACTCGTAGCAATCCTTTGCTCTCCAATATGGGATGCAGTTTGCACAGAGGGCTGTACGAAGGCAGGTTCCGTGCGGCAGCGATGCACTCTAGCTCCTGGGAGTAGCACTGTTCCTGAACACCCCTTATGATAAGCATCTCCGCTTTCTGCAGTTCTTCAACCGTAGGGCCTGAGTGGCAAAGGTGCCAACCATGGCAACTGCTGTTGTGGACAGGTTTAGAGAAGGTTTGTGCAATGTGAATTAAGCGACCCACTGCTCGTGCTAGGGTGCTCCACTTGGAGAAACGCTCAAATCTTGAGGGGTGCAGGGCAGTGAAAACCTGCTTGGTGTTAGTTGCCAGAGGACGAATCTCACAATCCAAATCTGGCTCGACAATCTCAAAGGTCTCTTGAGGTAGGGCAACGCAGGCATATGGTCTCTTGAGAAACGCTGGACCTGACAGCCAAGTGGTGTTGCTGAGTAGAGCTGCATGGATAGACCGTGACCTATGGTCAGCTGGGTTGTCTGCTGAGGTGATGAAGACTGCCGAATACGGTGAACTCTGTTGTTGACATACGTGTAGAATCATCTTGATTGATTACAGATGTATCCCAGCACCACTTTGCTGTCTGTGTAGTAGATGATGTCATCAAATGTCAAGTCCATCTCTTTCACTATCATCTCTCCAAGTTCAACAGCTAGAACTGCGGCACATAATTCCAGTCTCGGAATAGTGAGCTCTGGTTGGGTTGCGAGTTTTGCTTTCCCAAAGATGAAGCCCACCTCAATTTTGCCATCTTCAGTCGTCACCCTCAAGTAAGCAACTGCAGCAATGGCTTTGACTGATGCGTCTGAGAACACACAAAGCTCCTTGCGTAGCGTGCTAAGAGATGAAAAGGTTGTGTAAGGACGTGGAATCTGTAGCTTCTCTAGGTCTTTGAGTGAGTCCCTCCACTTGATCCACTCCGCCTTCATGTCTTCGGGAAGAGGAGAGTCCCAATCTTCAGCCTGCTTGGAAAGCTCCCTGAGAAGCAGCCTGCCTTGTATGGTAACAGGAGCAAGGAAACCTAGCGGGTCGTAAAGGCTGTTGACCGTGAACAACACCCCTCTGCGGGTGTAGGGCTTCTTCTCTGCAGAGCACTGGAATGTCAGTATGTCGGCGGCAATATTCCATGACACTCCAAGACTACGCTGGAGAGGCAAGTCATCAGTGAACAGGTTCAGATCTTTGATATCTTTACCTCGATCCTCAGGAGGGAATGCCTCGATGACCGCAGTCCTGTTAGACACCACCTTATGCAGTCTGAGGTTACATACTGCGAGCATTTCCTGAACACGTTTGAGGACACTGATGGCTTCCTCTTCTGTGGGGAATGACTTCACGCCGTCATCTACATAGAAGTTACGTTCAATGAACTCGCGAGCATCACTGCCGTAAGTTCTCTCCTCCTGCTTAGCAGCTCTCCGCAGACCGTAAATGGCAACAGCTGGTGAAGGCCTATTGCCGAAAACATGGACACGCATCCGGTAATCACTGATGTCACACCCTGGATTGTTGTCACCATACCACAAAAAAACGAAGAAAATCTTGATGGTCTTCTCTTACAAAAAAACAGTGGAACATGTGTTGGATGTCTGCCGTAACCGCTACTGGTTCCTTCCTGAATCTCATGAGGACCCCGAGTAAGCTGTAATTGAGATCGGGGCTTTGAGCAGCACATCATTCAACGAAACTCCCTCAAAGGGAGCGCTGGAGTCAAACACCACATAAATTTGATCCCGTTTTCTGGGATGGTACACTCCAAATGAGGGAAGATACCAACACTCTTGATCAGGTTTGCGCAGTGGAGCTACTTCTGCATGCTGGCTGCTGAGCATTTTGTCCATGAAATCCAAGTAGTGCGCCTTCATTTGTGGGCGTTTGTCCAGAGTCCGACGGAGAGAGGTGAGTCTGTTGTAAGCATACTCTCGATTATTAGGTAAGCGCTGCCTGGGTAACTGGAACGGCAGAGGTGCAACCCAGCTATTTGAGTCGTCTTGGTAACACACATGATCCATAATCTGGAGAAATTTCAGATCGTCGAATGATGGTGCAAGGTCGTTATCACGAGCAGTATGCTGGAAGACTGACTGCCCCAGATTCTCTCCCCACGTGGTCTCATTTAGACTAACCATGGACATCAGCTCTGAATCATCTTCACAAACGGGTGAATAGATGAACTTCTCCTTCACTGTAACATGGTTTGTACATGGAGTGAGGTATGTGGGCCGACCATTCTCTAAAATACAGGTCTTGTAGGTGTCCACTTGGGTAGGTCTATGCGCTCCACTAAGGCATACATCACCAACGACTACCCATCCCAGATCTAGTTTTTGGGCAAATGGGGTGTTGTCAGGACCATTAATTTGCTTCCTCACTTTGTGGACTTGCAGAATATCTCTCCCCAATAAGAGCAGTATCTCGGCCTCTGGATCCAGTGGAGGAATCTCTGCCGCAATGTGTCTGAGATGGCTGTGGTGAAGTGCTGCATTTGGGGTGGGGATTTTGGCACGGTTGTTAGGAATTTGATTGCATTCTATAAGTGGAGGAAGAGGAAGAGATATCCTCTTATCCAAAGACTCCACAATGAAGCCACAGGCCTTCCTGCCTGCTGTCTGTTTAAGCCCAGCACATGTCTTCAGTGTGTACGGTTGTGGGCTTCCCTTAATATCAAAGATGTGGAAAAACTCAGATTTTGCGAGGGAGCGATTACTCTGTTCATCTAGAATACCGTACATTCTGCGTGCCTCTTTACGACAGCCTTCAGGATAGACAGAGATGAGACATATCTTTGCACATGCTCTCGCACTGACCCCCTCGCCACACACCTCTGTACATTTGGAAGTTATTTCCTGGTTTCCCACTTCCTCTCCCTCCCTGCCATGCTCAGATGCAGGGGGAGATTTCTTATGCTTCCAAGGGGCTGGGCCAGGATGAAGAGCAGAAAGATGTCGGTCGCTGTTGCACTCGGTGCATTTCACTTCTGCTTTGGAGTTCTTGGCGACATGACTCGTGGAAGAGCAGCAGCGGAAGCAAATAGAATGCTCCTTAAGGAAATGTCTGCGGTCCTCCAGGCTCTTTTCTCTGAAGGCTCTGCACTTTTTCAGTGGATGAATCCTATCATGTATGGGACACAGCCTAGATGGGTCAATGAGTTTCTTCTGAATTTCAGAAGTAGTAGAAGACACTTGTGTCCTGTGGACAGAAATTGGAGTTGTACTATGTCTCTCCTGTTTTTCTCTTTTAACCGTTGCTGGATGGGAGAAGCAGAGATTGAAACTGGGATCTGTTCTGGCTTTGGCTTCCATGCGGATGAAGTCGGCAAACACAGTAAATGGGGGAAAAGAGACATTGTGTTGGAGCTTATACCTGGATCCAAAGGCAGTCGACTTTTCCTGGATGGTATATGGAAGCTTCTCAACAATTGGTGCAACTCCCCTAGAGGTGTCAAGGTAAGACAGTCCAGGTAGGTACCCATCTGACTTTGCTGCTTCGATTTCCAATAGCAGGTCTCCAGCTCACGTAGCCTGAATGGTTCTTTGATGTTCACCCTTGGAAAGTTCTCAAGCTTGGAAAAGAGGGCGTGTTCGATAGCCTCAGGAGAACCATAAGTTTCTTCTAGCCTTTGCCAAACCATCATCAAGCCTGCTGATGGATGTCTGATGTTGACAGCCTTAATTCTGATAGCCTGCTCAGAAGATTCTTTCCAGAGCCATTTTATGAGAAGATCTAGCTCCTCTGCAGGTGAGAGGTCCAGGTCTGCTAGTGCACTTTGGAAAGAGGACTTCCAAGCCCAGTAATTTTCAGGTTTATCATCAAAGGCCTTCAACCCTGAGGTAACAAGCTGACTGCGGGCGAGGTACCTGGCGAGGTCCGAAGTACTAGGAATGTTGCTGTCCTTGGCTCGAGGAGGGCTGGTAAAGCTGTCGTGCAGAAAGGGCGACGTTGGTTGTCCATCTCTCCTTTCAGGTTTGATGTCTCGCTGGAAATAATTGGGATTAGGATTCTGATGATGTGAACTAGCCAGTGAGTGAAACAGTATGCTGTCACACTTGATATCGTTTTTGGTGACTTGCTGGTTTGACTTCATGCTAACATGCTCAACAATGTAGTCCAGAGTACGATCGTGTTGGCTTTGGGAGCAAACAGGGCTTGATGATCAGTTGCCTGACTCCTGTTCTGCCTCTAATAAACCCGCTTCGATAGTTTCAGCCTCTGCAATAGCTGCTTTCATCTCCTTTTCTTCCTGCAAGGCCTCTAATGTCGCTTGAAGACGAGCAGCTTCGACTTTCATTTCTATCTCTCTTTGAGCAAACGCTGCTCTGGTTTCAGCTGCTTTTGCTTTAGCCCGAGCTCTGAGGGCAGCCATGCTGGAATTGGAGCCTACTGAAGAGCGGTGAGACCGAGCACTTACAGACTTGACTTCATCTTTCAAAGTATCACCTCGGTTGCTCGATGCCATGGCGCTGAGGTGATGATGGAGAATGTGACTGTATGAGCCTCCTTGTAGCACAGCTTGTCGTGGTACTGTCTTTTCACTTTGATGGACTCACTGAATGTCCCTATCCAGATATCCAACAAGCTAAACACTGAATCCAATAAACACCAGCAGAGACCGACTGTCGTTGTGATGATTTAGTGAATCCAAGTGTGAAACTGTAAGATATACAATGATGGAGAGAAATAAAGATTTAGCTGCATGGTATACAGGATAATTCTTCTTTTAACATAGCAACACACTTGTAAGGAGCTACCATTACTTACAATGGAGACAGGTGAGAGCTTATCTAAAACAGCCATAAATTTCTTATATTCACATAAAAAACATTAAATATTTTCAATAAACATAATTACTTACAGACATTGCGTCTGCCAAACTTAGCAAGGATGGATGGCAACAGATTGAACAAAGGTGAGTCACATTGTTTGCACACCAGATTCTCTTACTGGACAGCACTTCCTTATTAGTGACAACTTCCTGTCTAACAGGACATGAAAATAAAGGCTATATAACTCAAACTTCCAGCGGGTGTCGCCAACACCCCCAAACTAAATACAGTCCACAACAGGTGTCTTTCTCCTCTTTAGCCTGGAGGACAGGACGCCCATGATTTCCAATAAGAATGTCAAATTTGGACTCGTCTGACCACAGGACACTTTGCCACTTTGCTACAGTCCATTTTAAATGATTCTTGGCCCACAGAACACAGCGGTGCTTCTGGATCATGCTCAACAATGGCTTCCTTTTTGCATGAGAGTTTTATGTGGCATCTGTGGATGGCACAGCGGACTGTGTTTACAGACAGTGGTTTCTTGAAGTATTCCTTGGCTCATTTAGTAATGTCAATGACAGAATCATGCAGTGGCGTTCGAGGGCCAGAAGATCACGGGCATCCAGTAAAGGTATTCAGCCTTGTCCCTTACGCACAGATTTTTTTCCAGTTTCACTGAATCTTTTGATGATGTTATGCACTGTCGATGATGAGACTATCAAAGCCTTAGCAATTTGACATTGAGGACCATTGTTTTAAAAGTATTCCACAATTTTTTTTACACAAGCCTTCACAGGTTGGAGAGCCTCTGGCCATCTTTACTTCTGAGAGACTCTGCCTCTCTAAGACATCACTTTTATAGCCAATCATGACGCCAATTAACTTAATTACTTGCTAAATGTTCTTTCTGCTGATTCTCTTGTATATTAATTGCTTTTTCAGCCCTTTTTTGCCTGTGTCCCAACTTTTTTGAGAACTGTTGCAGCCAGAAAATTTGAAATCAGCTCATTTTGTGGATAAAAATGTAAAATGTCTCAGTTTCAACATGTGAAATATTATCTATGTTCTGTTTTAAATGATATATTGGCTCATGTGATCTGAAAGTCATTGCATTTTGATTTTATTCACAATTTACACTTTGTCCCAACTATTTCGGAATTGGGGTTGTAGCTACACTAAATAAAATCCTAAAACAATGACAAAGACAACTCACATTTTGGAAACTGTGTCAAAGTTTTAAGAAAATTCCTAGGTGTATAAGATGTCCACAATTTTATCTGACCAATTTCATTTATCAATAAATATGTTCAAAATCTTGTCACATCAAGCATCTCAGAGACAGAATATGTGCTTACAAAGAACAGTCACAAGATACCACCCACGTGGCGTTTATTGATGTAAACAAATTTATTATTTTCTCATTATAGATCTCCTAAAATACAACAATAAGAGATGAAATGCAGAGTTGGGATGTGGCGATGTTGAACGAGGATTTTTTTAAAGTGTGATGAGACCACTTGCCGTCATGGGGTGTGTAGGCAGTCGCGTGTAATTTCTTTAAACATACGCAACTGAAGCGGCTTAAACGATTTAAAATGCCTCCGGGAAGAAGCCTAAGTTTAGATTTCACTAATTGCAGGTGCTCCGCCCTCCCTTACATCTGTTCCCATGTACTTGGCCTAAATAACAATCAAGCAATTTAGCCAGTAGCCTATAACGATTAAGATGTGATGGTGAAAAGCAGACAAACCTAACTGGGCTACAGTGTTAGATTGAAAGAATGCCA
The DNA here is from genome assembly GCA_029692085.1 of Gymnothorax javanicus. NCBI lineage: Eukaryota > Metazoa > Chordata > Actinopteri > Anguilliformes > Muraenidae > Gymnothorax > Gymnothorax javanicus. The sequence continues at coordinate 118,671,788 of CM056194.1, read as the reverse complement.
ATAATTTGAATAATTAGAAAAGGTCATCCTCTGAATTACATCTCTCATTGTAGCATGTTAGGACATTATTAAAGATTAATTTAAAATAGATTTGTTATAAGATCGCCCTGGATTTTAAGCGTCAAAAAATACACAAGATGGAAAACATTCTGAAAAGCAGATGAAACGTGAATGTGAGATATTAATTATCACAGTCGCACGAAATGGCGTGGCAATGGCAATCGTCTTCATGCAGATCTGTGCTTTCTATGGCCATTTAAATTTCAAAATGCAGCAATTGAACGTGCTGTCTTAAAAAACAGCTCTACTCATTCAACTTGAGAGTAAACGAATCCACCATTTGATTGCTAATCAAGCAAAGCAAATGAATCCTATAGGCTGGTATTGGTTTTGACGGGTGTCGAACAGGACACTTTTTTTTCAGGCGGGCATAATATCAAAACAAAACGTCCAATAGGCGCCCGCGGACCTACGCAACTTCCGCTTTAGTTCCCCCTGGCGACACAGTCACGTGCCTGGATACGTTGAAAACAAACCAGATAAATGGCCCGCCACAGTACAACCAACAGTCAGTTTGACAGCATTTTCCAGCGAGTTTACGCAAATCTCTCCTCTTAGTGGCATTCACGTTCCTGTGCCATAGTCAGCAATTATTCAACTAATGCGCACTGAAGAAATTCACTCGCGGAATTCAAGTCATTGTGCATCAAGTTAATCAGTTTCACGTGCATTACGGTGGATTTCCCCACTAATGACACGGAAATCGATTATGACTCTGGAATTCTCAGGCTTGTGTTTACAGAGGGATTGAAAGCAATTGAATTGCATAAAACGTTTCAAATGGTCATATTTCATTAAAACAATTTAAACGACCATGAAACACATGCATTGTATCCAATCCCCGAGTAAAGAGAAGCACGGGAAGTCCGGAGTCATAATCGCTTTCCATCTTACTTGTGATGAGGTGCACCTTTACGCAAGTGAAACGGAAACTTCAGTGCACAAAGATTTTAATTCCGCGTGAGAATCTCATTAAGCATTCAATGAATAATTGCGGACTACGGTGAATAAGCCTAAAAAATGCGTGAGACCTAGGCCGAATGCGTGAGACTTGGCATCTCTGATTATACAGCCTTCCAAATGTCGTACGATTATATAGATGGTCTTCCCAGCGAGGCGAGGACAAGGTATGGGCTGAAATTAGCCGTTGTTGGCTTGGATGACTGCCCTTACAGGCTGCCAGCAGATGCATGGACTGATGACCCTACACAGTGGGCAGATTTCCAGTTTGGGAATCTGTATATGTATTTGACCAGCACACCAGGTGTGTACAATATTATCAACTCATTTCTCTTGTTTACCTGAATACATTTCGGCATTTTGGAGCGACGAAATAGCGTAAAAACGGCGTTGGACAGTGCAGTGCAGCATGGCAATTAACCTGTAAAACTGGTTTGTTTTCAACGGCTGGCTAGTCGCTAGGGCCTCCAGTGCCCGTATGTAGCGTTACTTCCGGTAATCTCGCCCTCGCCTATAGGAAAAAATCGAAAACGAGGTGACAGAGGGGCTTTTCCTCTACGTGATAGGAAGGATTCCCCAGGAATAGACCGATACAGCCCACCCAGGCCTATCTAGCCAATGAGATCCAGGGCTGCAGTCATGTGGCTGCACCCAGCTCGCGCCCTCCATAACCTCGGACAATCCGAACTGCTTTCTCTATTGGGAGGAGTGCATTCGCGCTTTGTTTTCACATTTTTGTCATAATAAAATCTCACACAATGGTAAAACGGTGTTGTTACGGTGAGCGTAAATCGGACACGAGATACCCAGACAGGGTCGTAAACACTGCTTTCAGGAGGCTGGATATGGCAATTAATCTACCAATAATTACTCATTATTCTGAAAGCTCAACTCGCTTTGTTTACGAACAATAACACCTCTTGATGGCTTTGCACTGGGCCGTAAAAGGGTCAAGAGGCTGCAGGCTTTCATTCAAACAGAGCAGAAACACACCTGATACGATTAATGCAGCCTTCACTCAGAGCTCCGTTTCAATCGAAGACTGTCTTGGGCAATAACACTTGGGTGCTCCAGAAAAGGTTTACGATCTTATCACACCATATGTACATTGAATGCTACGTACCCTGCTTTGCAAGAGCACTGGCCATGAACAATGCTTCTCTGTTCCTTGTCGATCGTAATTATCAATGAGTGTGGCTTCTGGGACTTCAACATTGAGCGATAGCATTTGCATTTCGCTTCAACTTCACGGGTGTTTATAACAGAAAATGACACTTCGTGAATATACTCAGATAAAAAATAGCTAATTATAACCTTTGTCTTTTGCTTTTTCTGCGATGCGATCCGTTTTTAAAAACTCTGATGTTTTCAGGAAGCGCTTCCAATGAGATTATAAGGGACATTGGCGCCATCTTCAGCAATGCTTGACCGAGGTCCAGCCGTTGCTATGCGTAGTTAGGGGGTGGGCGGAGCTATGGATCGGTCTATTACCCCATGCGAGCCCGTGAAAACCGCGCATTTCGAGGGAATCTCCTTGCACGCTGAGCACAGCGCTCAGCAGGTGGCAGCGGAACGCCTGGCAGCCAGCGATGGCCGTGATTGTCACATACCTACATCTTGTGCCATTCGGCAGCTGCTGTAGGACTGTGATCCCGGACAGTGCTTGCTGTCCACAGTATTTGGATTTTTTTTTTTTTTTTTTTTTTTGAGGATCAGGGCCTTAAAGAGTTAATTGTTTGGTGCGATTGACCATTCCCATATGACCATTCCGGGGAGTGGCGTTTTCCGACTGGTGGAGAGCAAAAGTCATGTTGTAGTCCAATGGTTCAAATCATTTCAGCAAGTAGATCTGTGCGTACGAAGTTCCAAGAAAATGGCACTTGAACTCTACCTCGATATGTTGTCTCAGCCCTGCCGTTCTGTGTTCATCTTTGCGAAGAAGAACAACATTCCATTCACATTCAAAAGAATATCACTTTTCGACGGTAGGTTTCCGTAAAGAGCTTAACGGAGCCCAAACTGAAATAAGACTTGTGAATAGGACTTTAGAAACGGCTGTCAGGTGGAATCATGGTTGGAATAGGCTGGCATAGTATAGGCTGCACAAATGCATTGAGAGATTACAATGAGAATGAATCACTGCTTGGTCAATTGAACAGATTGTGTATGCATGGTTCGCGTGATAGTTAATAGCTGCGTAACGTCTTTTATATTAATACGCAAGATAACGCAACACTGCTTAGTAAAAGGACTTGACGAAGCTGTCTTTTAGTTGCGGCTGGTCTTTCAAGTCCTACTTCCTTCTGTGATTAGCTCGGTAATTTAATGTAAAAGCGTGATAACTATAATTGCATTGTCGGTTGCACTCGTTGGACTTAGTGAAGTTTGCTTGCCTGGAGCTAGTCTTGTAGTTACTCAATTTGTTTATTTTGGCCGTTGTGATTAACCCTAGGCTAATGTAAAGTTACTCGAGCATTTAAACTTCGAAACTCCTTGAAGCAGAACTTTTGGACAGTTGAAAGTAGACAATGTTGGCAGCCTGTTTATTTTGGAAAAGGGTTCCAGTTATTTTTTTTTTCTTAGTATTCATGTATTTTTAAAGTGTTTCTGCTGCCAAATGAAATAGGAAGACATAAATGAAGTATTTTAGCTAGTTCTGCTATCAGCTATCAGACCGCAGGGTTTCGTAAAAGTCACGCAACCACCGGTAAATATGACCGACAAATACACCTGCTTGATCGGCTATTCAGACCACCTTGCATTTTTAATCACAGAGAAGCGAAGTAGTCCATGCGGTTAAAATATGAATACCATGCCCTGGGCATGACTTTGCATAAAATTCAGCCAACTTGGTGCTGGCACGCATCAGCTACAATGATCAAGGTGGCTTTCGAATCAAATTTTGGTCAGTCTCTTTAAGAAGAGACGATCGGGGCTGGTAGCCCACTCGACTTGTATTATTTTGTCTTTTTCCCCCTGTACTGTTATACGCTTCACTTATGACATCTGGCGAAACCGCATCCTTTTTTTCCCGCTGCCCTTAGTAAGTGAACGTTTACCGGTTATTTCTCCCATCTCTCGTAGGGGACCAGCATGGAGAGGAGTTTGGGAAGATTACTATGATACGCAAAGTTCCCGCCATCCGCGATGGGGACTTCACCTTGGCCGAGAGGTGGGAGGGTCATTCAGGGCCGCACCTGGCGGACTCGAACTGAGAGGCGCTGACATCAGTGTTATAATACGCTGTTATGAGTTACGTGGACTGTCTCAGAGTCAAACCGCATAGACTCTTTAAGAGTTGATATAACTCTCAACATTTTGCTACGTGGGTTTTGATGGGGTTGATCTGTCGGAACCAGATGAAACTCTGTATGACATCCTGAGCGTCATATAATTGGCATTGTAATATGTTACTACTATAAAAGACCCGGATGCTTCCTGGCATCATTCATGTATCAGGTTACTCCTGGTACAGCGTGTCGACGGTTGATCATATTAGGAGATAATTTAGTTAGTGTAAGGCTATGTTCTCTGCCTATAGCCTATTAACAGTGACATTAGGGGATATGCTGCACTGGTAACTGCAAATGATGCAAATTCAATTTATTATGTCAGGCGCGTGCTGTTCCGGTCCAAGAGGGCCCTTAAATAATCAACGGCAAAAGCTGGGATGAAAAGGGGAAACTAAGGCCCCATCGCCCTGCTCTGATCTGTGTGATTTAGTTTTAAAACAGCAGACTACTTGGAATACAGCGCTGAATGGCTTAAGAGGAAAATTGCTTTTGAAGAAATATATTTGTGCTAAGTGTCCAGGAAAAAATCTTAGAGTGCCGTAAGTTTTCTTCCATTTTTGCATATTTTTCACATTTCAATGTTTCGGATCATCAAACTGATTTTAATAGTCGACAAAGGTAACCTAAGTAAACATGAAATTCATACACACATTTTCCAGTCCACCTGTAGCTAGTAGAAATATACTTCATTGAACCCCATAGGAAAATTTGCCCTTTGTATTTGACGTATCCTAGTGATTTAGGAGCAAAGGACAGCAACAGTGCAGCACCTGGGGACACTCCCCAGTTTTAAAGCCTCGGTCAGAGGCACTAGTAGGAGTGTTCACATAGCGCATGTTACTGAGGGTGCGGGAAACCGGAGTATCTGGGGAAAACATGCAGACTCCAGGCAGGGAGGTCCCGGCCTGCTGGGACTCAAACCTCGAAGCTCCTTATTGCGAGGCAACAGTACTAATCACTGCGCCACCGTGCCGCTCAGTGGACTGTACTGTACCCTTGCGTGTGGCAGTTGATGAGTTAGATCTCGAATTTGCTTGCAGTCTCCATCCCAAAGGCCTATTAACTGTAAAGGGATGAAAACGGACATTTCTGAGATTGACAGTGAGATGCCTTTGCCTCCACCTGAACCCCTCACCCTCTACCCTTCCCACCGTGTGTGTATTTTTTTTGTGGTCTCTTCATCAGTATCGCCATCCTGATCTACATGGCGGAGAAATACCGAACCCCTGATCACTGGTACCCTGCTGATGTGCAGAAACGCGCCCGGGTTAACGAGTACCTGTCCTGGCAGCATACGGCCATGAGGATGCACGGCTCGAAGATCTTCTGGTTTAAGGTCAAATTATTCAGTTGTTCCAAGAACCTATCAAACAACCAGCAAATCAGTCAAGTTTTATAATATAAAAGCAGTATGCTAATACAAACAAATGGGAATAGAAGGCCACAACCCCCAAAATTTTTGCAGCTACAAGGCTTATGAATGTCTCGTCATAATGTATTAGATCTGCAAAAAATCAATCGTTGTTGGTATTCAATGAGTATAAAACATCAGAAAAATGGTCCTTTCTGCCCTTTTCATCAACGTATTGATTTCCATGACTGTAGTTGAGTGAAGGTCTAACCAATTTTAAAATGTCTGGTGGGCATACAGTATTGTGCAGTGATGATTATACGCCACCACTTTCATCTAAAAGGAGTCCTAATATATACCTTCTGGCCTCAGATATATTCTGCCAAGATGCAGGACCAGTAGATGCAAGAATTAATTTGTCCCTGTGGCAGTTGGCCTGCTAAATAACTCTCAGTAAGCGGTGTTTGCCTGAATTTGATGTCAGCTGTGGTCTATTGTTGTTTTTCTTCTATTGTCCTTCTTACTGCTAGCTGTACAACAAATTGCTCTTTGGGGATAATAATAATAATAATAAAAACTTTGAATTTGATGGCAGCAACACATCTCAAAAAATAACTGAATCCAATTGATACCCAGATGAACAAATATGTTGTAACATCAAAAAAAGAATCACTTCGGAATGAACTTCAAACCATATGGAATGGTTTAGCAAGTGAGGAAATAAAAAAAAAAAAAAAAAAACTATGCCTGAAAGATTAAATGCTCCAATATTCTCTCAAAAAGACATTATTTTTGTTTTTACTATATATTATTATCTTTTTACTAATTTTCATCAATATGATCCAATATTACATGAAATAAATACTTGAATAGCACTTTGTTTCTGATTTATCTTCACTTTGTTAAGTGTGTATTCATCACTGCACACTACTGTTTATGGCTTCAGCAGTGCTCTGACTCACATACCGTCTCCAGGCTCTGATCCCGAAGATCATGGGAACGGAGATGCCCAAGGAAAAGATGGACTCGGCCATGGAGGACCTGAAGGGGTCACTGAAGTTGATGGAGGAGAAGTTCCTCCAAGATCGGCCCTTCATCGCTGGGGATCAGATCTCCCTTGCTGACCTGGTGGCCATTGTGGAAATCATGCAGGTATGACACAAAGCGGGATGAAAATAAATCTGCCGCATCAACTAAGAGCTTGACAAAGTTGACCTTGACCTTTGGGTTTGGTCACCAAGTTGCTTGCCATCACTAGCTATGATCGGTGCCTATCTATCATCAGCGGCGTGCAGTCACATGTTCAGAGGGGCTTCAGTAACCTTACCCTTTACCACTAGACTGTCCTCTCGCTGTTTTCATTCAAGTTCACCTGATCAACAATCAAACAATTTATCGACTGAACGACCAAGATCAATCCATTTTCCATAATAAGAAATGATAAGGAAAAAAAATGAATGCCTATTGCCAACATTTATATAATTGATACAACATTGTTAGGATGGAAACATAAATGCAAAAAATTTGAAACTTTCGCTGACCTCGCAGCAATTATTTTCGCCATCACTCAGCTGTGCATCGTACCTAACAACGCCCTTTAGCTGTCACTACATTCAGACTATAGAACAGATTCTCGTGGCTTATTGCTAAATGAGCCTCGCAAACTAATTTACGAAAATCTGTGCTGTTTTACGAGCTACACGAGCGTAGAAATTATAAATACATTTTGATATTTTACATAGTCATTGATGTGCGGAAGAATACGCCGTATAATTTTGTGATGCAATGTATAACAAGGCTTTCAAAAATAAATTAGACTCTTGTCAGTTCTACCAATTAGTCTGAGTAACTGTTGCTAATCAGGAGAGGTAAACTGCGAGAGGTTTAGGTCATTAAGCAGTGAAACGTGAGGTTATTGCTGGCCTTGTATTTCTGCCGACAGACCGCCACTGCCTATTGTACAATTTATGTAGAAATGTCTCCTGAATTGTGGCTTGAGTAAGCAAGAATGGAAATTGGCAAGATTCCCATTGGTTCCCATCATGGGGAAATTTTGTTGTAGTGCAAAAACTGGAAGTGAATGAACGGTGAATGAATGGATATCCGCCATATTGTTTGAACAAAATATCCCTGATAAAATGTCTCATTTCAAACTTGAAAACAATTTGATGAATATTGACGATTTTATGGACATCTGAAACTTTCTGATTGACCCCCTGTGACTTTGCCACTCGATGGCAATGAAGAGGGTGACGCCCCTTATATTAACTTTAACATCGTTTGATGCAGTAAAAGGACAATTGAATGAGTCTAGTTTCAACTCAGACCATTCTGAGGGAGGTTATTGCTATGTGGATGTAGCTCACCGTGTCAGCCGACGGAGAGGTGGCTCACACCTTCACCATATTATCTTCAGGTTTACGGTGCTGTGAAAAAGTGTTTGCCCCCTTCCTGATTTCTTATTTTTTTGCATATTTGTCACACTTAAATGTTTCAGATCATCAAACAAATTTCAATATTAGACAAAGATAACCCGAGCAAAGACGAAATGCAGTTTTTAAATGATGATTTCATTTATTGAGAGAAAAAGATATGTAGAACCTAGCTGGGCTTATTTGAAAAAGTAATTGCCCCCTAAACGTAATAACTGATTGTGCCACCCTCAACGACAACAACTGCAATCAAGCATTTGCAGTAACTGGCAATGAGGCTTTCACATCGCTGTGGAGGAATTTTGGCCCATTCCTCTTTGCAGAATTGTTTTAATTTAGCCATATTGGAGGGCTTTCGAGCATGAGCGGCCTGTTTAAGATCATGCCACAGCATCTGGATTTAAGTCCGGACTTTGACTAAGCCACTCCAAAACCTTCATTTTGTTTTTTTTAAGCCATTCAGAGGTGGACTTGCTGGTGTGTTTTGGATCATTGTCCTGCTGCATAATCCAAACGCGCTTGAGTTTGAGGTCACAAACTGATGGTCGAACATTCTTCTTCAGGATTTTCTGGTAGAGAGCAGAATTCATGGTTCCATCAATTATGGCAAGTCGTCCAGATCCTGAAGCAGCAAAGCAGCCCCAGACCATCAAACCACCACCACCGTGTTTCACTGTTGGTTTGATGTTCTTTTCGTGAAATACTTTGTTAGTTTTACTCCAGATGTAACGGGACGCACACCTTCCAAAAAGTTCAACTTTTGTCTTGTCAGTCCGCAGTATATTTTCCCAAAAGTCTTGGATCACCAAGATGTTTTTTGGCAAATGTGAGACGAGCCTTTGTGTTCTTTTTGGTCAGTAGTGGTTTTCGCCTTGGAACTCTCCCACGGATGCCATTTTTGCCCAGTCTCTGTCTTATTGTTGAATCATGAACACTGACTTTAACTGAGGCAAGTGAGGCCTGCAGTTCTTCAGATGTTGTTCTGGGTTCTTTTGTGACCTCCTGGATGAGTCGTCGATGCGCTCTTGGAGTAATTTTGGTAGGCCGGCCACTCCTGGGAAGGTTCACCACTGTTCCAAGTTTTCTCCATTTGTGGATAATGGCTCTCGCCATGGTTTGTTGGAGTCCCAAAGCCTTAGAAATAGCTTTGCAACCCTTTCCAGACTGATAGATGTCAATGACTTTGTTTCTCATCTGTCATTGAATTTCTTTAGAACGTGGCATGATTTGTTGCTTTTTGAGATCTTTTAGCCTACTTCACTTTGTCAGACAGGTCGATTTAAGTCAGATCAAGTGATTCCTTGATTCAACAGGTCTGGCAGTAATCAGGCCTGGGTGTGGCTAGTGAAATTGAACTAAAAAAAATGTGGTTAATCACAGTTAATTCATGATTTAACAAGGGGGGGCAATTACTTTTTCACATAGGGCCAGGTAGATTTGGATAGCTTTTTTCCCTTAATAAATGAAATCATCATTTAAAAACTGCATTTTGTATATACTCGGGTTATCTTTGTTTGATCTGAAACATTTAAGTGTGACAAATATGCAAAAAGAAAAAAGAAATCAGGAATACTTTTTCACAGCACTGTACATTCCACTCTCACAGACACCTGATCTGGAAGGATGCCAAAACCTTTCAAGTCCTTTAGCAAAAGATCAACATCCTGAAGGATCTATTCCAGAGTTCCAAAGATGCCCAGAACAAATTATAGCCCTGAGAACTAGACTGTCAGCGTACCGGCTTTAGTGACCCCATGCAATCTTTGCAGGAAAAGAGATTTTAGTAAATGATCTATAAATGTTCATCTGTAAGTTTCCATTGAGTGAACTATTTAAGTTAATATGAGAACACTTCCTTTCATTCAATATTCATGTTCTACCATCTATAATGATCACATTTTTATTGTACTTTGAAGTTCATTTTCCTCATGTTTAACCTTTTCTATCCAAAGATACGCCACTAATTGATAGGCAAGGTTTTTTTTTTTTTTTGAGAAAGTATGCTTATTTCTTTGCATGGTTGGCCGATAGGCTATTGCACTTTGATAACACTAGAGGTCAATGTTTGTCAATTTCTGGCCTCAGTGGGTGTATGCTGAACTCTGCTTAACGGAAGACCTGGGTGCAAGAAGTACTTTAGTCACATTTTCCAAAAAATGAGCTGCCACTACTACCAGAAAGTAGAGTGTCATGTGCATCATTTAAAGCCAAAAAATTCCAAATATAAGTACTCAAGTCCTCAATACTGATATACAGCCTTCCCTGAATCTACTGAATTTTTGTGCAAGAAATACTCAAGTCTTTGCAGAAGTACTCAAGTCCTTGACGTCATCAGGAATAAGTGCCTAAGTCCATGACTGTCCAATCAGCTGCTAGTATGTGTCATGTGACAAGCGTAGCAAAAATGACTGTTTGGCAATCAGAAAATGATTGAAACGGCATTTGTGTGGTAAAAGTACTGAAGTCCATGCATTTTATGGTAAGAAGTACCAAAGTCCGAAACTGATTTTCTTGTTTTTTTCGTAATAAAGCATTATTTTTCCACAAAAACATATCTGCCTACTTTGTATAACCCCTGGGACTAGCAGCAGGCGCCACTGAATGTTATCTTTTAAAAGAAGTAAATACAGCATGTTTTCAAAACTTTGACCCTTAATATCTCAAGTGTTATTTTGTGACTAAAGTACTTCTTGCACCCAGGTCTTCAACTCTTCTTAGCACTTTTCAGTCTCATTTCCCTTTTTGATTGGAACTCCCTGTCAAAACAGATTATATTTTGCACTTTATTTTTCATGTCTGCCGTTCAGTTTTCATGGTGTTCTTTTAATATGCGGGAGATCCAAGATGGTCACAAATGTAATAAAGCTTTATTTCTGTCCTTTAAGTCCAAGAGGAGAGATTTTTATTTTTTACAGGAGACACATTCACTCATCAGTGATGAGAAATTTTATTCCAAACAATGGGGAGGAAAAATAATTTTTTGCCATGGTTCTAATAAATTTGATTGTATAATGATACCACTCAAAGGAACAGCTCACCCAAAAAAATGAAAATTCTGTCATTATCTTCTCACCTCCATGCCTGTTGAAACACAGGCAAAGTTTTTTAATCTCTAAAAATAATTTTGAGTATTTCTGCAAAACTGTGTAGCAGCCTTCTCCATAACAATTAACGCCATTGGAGACTCGGTCACTTGCATTTTTTTGATGTCCAGCTATATTTGACCATGAAATAACTCCATAGAGCTCTTGCAGCATAGTCCAAGTCTCCTGAAGCCAGTCAATTGCATCGGGACTGGAAAATGACCTGTATTGCACCATTACTTAGCCTAAATGTTTACTACAGCCATAATATTTTTTGAAAAGTTTGCAATTGCATGCACCCACCCTGGCCTCTCGTGGCAGAGTAAATAGGGAAGTTCTGGGGAATTCACGTCAAGTAGAGTGTAAATGGTATTTATTAACATGAATGCAATCTTCATAATATTAATTTGGTCACTTGTGTTGGGACAATTTTTCTGGATAGCAACAGCAGAACCAGCTCAACAAATGTGAATGTCCGTGACTTGCTGACTGACTGACAAAGTAGCTAAGTGATGGAATTGGCTCAAAGCTAACACATAATGGCAATTACCACTAAGTGTAGGCGGAGTTTGTGGGGGGCCGGCTGAAACAGCTCACAACAACAGCCCTTAAATAATGTTTATTTGCACCTCTCTGTACAATAATTTAATCCTGGAAAACCAGACTCATAGGAAAACCTATCAAAAACACTTCCCGAGAAATGTAATAACGGTTAAAACATTTAATAAAACAGTTAGAATTGGAGTAAGAAACAGGGACGTGCCGATTGGGAAAGCAGTGACTAGCCTACGTTTAATGCAGTGTTATTCTCGACTTATTTCCAATAAAGATTCACACATGTGAGGCTACTTGAATTGCCAGTAATGATTAAGACGCAATAACGACAAAAAGGCAACAAAGCTACTGTATAAGAGATTCAGGGTTCCCACGCGTCCTGGAAAACCTGGAAAACCTGGAAAATGATTGACCAATTTTCCAGTCATGGAAAACACATGGAAAATGAGAAAAAAAGTAAAATGTCCTGGAAAAGCTTGAGTTGTCCTGGAAAATTATTTTTCCTCCCTCTGCTTCTCTCTGCCTTGTGGATGAACGCAAACGGGTTAAACATTTTACACATGTATGTCTGTTTTCAGCTGCCTTTAATGGGCAACATTGAGCTGTAGCGCGTCTCTGCTTCATCTCTGCTTCAGGCCAGCACAGCGCCCCACATGACGCTACCAACCAATCAAATTGCATATTCCCTTAGAGCAGTTCTGCTGCCCAGTGTTTCCATATGACTTTGTTGCTAGATTTACCGACTTTTCAGACCAAAGTAAGGATTTATTTTCCCCAAAGAAGCGCCAAAACTAGCGACTTTCAGTTCAAGAGTGTTGCTGTATCGTTGTATATCGAGTGTGAGGTTTTTCTCCCTCTCTCTGTCTCCTCTGTTGAGTGACAGAGGAGCAGCGGAGAGCTGTAGTGGGCGTGCCGTCACGTTTGGCTGTGCGCTCTGAGATGAAATACATCTCTGGTTTCAGCAGAGCTGCAGCGACCATGACGACAGCTTCGAGACAGCGACGGGTAACAGGTAGTCTTACTGGGCCATGTTTCACTCAGTATTTCATACTTGCTCTATTGTCCGACAGCAGAAACAGAAAATATGTGAATGAGAAAAACTTCATTAGGAATTCAGCTCTATTAAAATACTGTGTATGTGCACAGAGAGCAGAGCTCCGACTTTTCATGCAGTTTTTAGCTAGCTACTTTGTAATGAAAGTAATTTAGATGTCAGCATCCAAGTGAGATCTTATATATCCATGAGTGAGATCAGAGGCGGATTGTCCATTGGGGCGATTGGGCGACGCACTGCCACAAGAAAAAGAGATTTTTTTTCCCGGCTCTACCACTGTTCTACAGATTGATCTCCCTTTGAATGGCATTGTCCAATCAGGATAAACTAGCGTTTCCAATAGTGCCGCCCCTTTCGGGGCGATTTCACTCAGACTGAAAATTGCCCCGGGGGTCTCTCATTGACTCTCGTGTAACGTCATTTTTTCGCCAGTGCAAAGCCTTTCAATGCAATCTCAATGGGTTCCAGGAGGGCTTGCCCCAACGTGCTTTTGTCATACGTAACAGCAGTGGTGGTGGGCGGAGCTGGTCGTGGGTATGCGCGGCGCCATGAGAACCGAGACGGTCTCCTACTTCCGGTCATTGCTCGCTGTGCTGAAGAGAGAAGGGCAGGCCGAATGCGTTCAGGCTCCACTTATTCTGTTGTTGGTTGTACCAACGACTCAAAAAAAGATAAAGTTTGTGTGGAAACAGAGTGCTTTATTCACAAGGTGATTGGAAAAAGATTGCCCTTGCCCAGCACCTTACAGCCTACACTCGATGCCAGCGAAGTCGGGCTTAGGAGTGGCTAGCCGCGGAGACAGAACTATCCACCCAAGAGGATATACGTGTGCTCACACCATTTCGCATAAAAAGCGCCTGACGGATGACAATCCCGATCCCACTGTGTTATACAGTATACAGTCACCTGATACGTTAATTCAAAGATCCGTCCAACAAGTATGTTTTTTCGAAATCCGACAAAAAGCATTATTGCCAGCCAGTGGTCAGTTTAGTTTTCCGGTGAAGTTAGCAGCGTTTGCCATGTAATTATAGCCATCTACGGTCACACGCGGGATGCCCACACATTTAGCAGTTATACAGGCTAACGTTAGCACTTTTGAACAAGTTGACATTGAGCAGTGGAGGGGCTTACCAGTAGCATTAGTGAATATTGAAAGGTGCATAATCGTAATCCTGGCTTCTGTAAAAAACCTCAGCTTTAGTCGATTATATTCTTGTGGCAAATATTTAGCTTGTCAGCTACAGCGGTTGTGAAGGATTGGACTGAGATCTTTATTTCGTTCCGTGCATCGGTGATTTCCAGCTTGGGGACTGTACTGTCGTGCTCTGAATGATGATTATTGCCCACAGCTAATGTGATATTATTCTTGCTTTGTTTTATATTGACCTTTTTGCACTGCAGGATAGGATTTGATTTTGATATTTATATTTTTGATTTATTTTTGCAGTGATTTTGATTTTTACTTTAAGAATGCAGGTGTCAGATGCACAAAGTAAACTGTCAGTAAACAGATTAACTAAAGGAAATTGTTTTGGTGATTTATTGAACATATAAAAATATTTTGTGGAGAAAGTACAAGAGGGAAAGAGGGAGAGGAATAAACATTGAAGCAATCTGGTTAAATGTACAAAATATAAGGTACAATTGTAGAAAATAACACTTCTCCAAAGCTTGGGGGTGGAATTTATTAGTGTATGTTGTGATAACTTGACTCGTACTGTAGCAGCTGAAAATGTCCTGGAAAATAATTTCAAGAAAAGAGTGGGAACCCTGAGATTGCAAACAAGGCCATTTTCCGCATCATTAATCAGAAAAATCTAAATGTCTCTGAATTCCATGTCTTATTTGCATTTTTTTCGAATTTTTGTGGAACACAATGTTGACTATATGCTACCGCTTTTACAACAGTCAACTTTGTAAACACAAATCTGCATTGTTTCATGAGAATTTCACAAACGCAGTTATGCAAACTAAACGTAAATTGCCCAGTCATCCTATTGATTACTCGTTATAGTGATCATTGACTTTTACTTAGTCTTACATTTCTTGGCTATTACAGAAGGCTTACACTGGCAGCATCTGAACATGAGCAGAATATAGGCTAATAGAATCCATCTCATCTTAATAGACTACTGTGGTAAAGTTGGTTTTATATTGGGATATTCAGATCACAGCGTCAATAGCTCAAGAACCTGACATCAAAAAGTAAGACAAATAACACATTTTGAACGCATATTTAATGAACTCTGGACCACTCCCAAAGTGGAGGAGAGTATTCGGTGGAACGATGGATAGGGGATCGGGGCGAAGGCGATGTTGTATGGACTTGGTCTGTGATTGTGTGAACATTAGGAGCCCCAGGTGGCGAGACTCAGGGTGGGGCTCGCGTCTCTCGTCGGAGTCCGTGTAGGCTTCTAAGCCCCCCGGGGTCCCAGGTGGTGGCTGTTTCTTGCTTCCTTCTTGGAGGGGGGAAGGGTGGGAGGGACGTAGAATCAAAACGAGCGGGGATTATGGGAATGAAGGCGGTGTATATATAGGTGTGCGGACGAATAGGAAGGCGCATTGGGAGCGGCCCTGTTCATTAACCTTTGTTATCAGGAACACCCTATAGTAGACAACCAACTAAAATCTTTATATTTACCGATGGCGTTGTAGAATTCGTATGCTTTATTGAAAAGTGATTTCTGATTTCTGAAACTTGAAATATGATCAAATTGTGGCCCTATATTGAGTATATTTTGTTATGGGGTCATGATCACAACAGATGCAAAGTTACTGACAGTCACAACAGATAGTAAGTGTTTAAATTTTGTTAGAAAAAATATTCTCAAATAATACCTAGGACATTAAATTTGAGTTATGATTGGTTCTCTGTTGTTCAAGGACCACCCACATGATCTTGAGGAAAATACGCAAACCCAACACAGATGGGCCCCAAGCAGGTTTCAAACTGCAACCTTCTTGCCCATTTGTGCACGTGAAAAAAAATGGGTTTTCCGTAGGGGCCGTGCGCGCGCATGTGTCGTTCACGTACACAGCATCGAACTTGCGCTCACCATCGGATGTCTCAGACCTCTCATCTCATGATTAGTTTGGTTTGCTGTCCAGAATCTGTCACATACAGGCTGTAACCGGATGTGGCGCTCTTGAGCTACCATAGTCACTCGTGGCTGCCCTAAGCGGGGTCGGTCAGTGACCGTGCCTGTGTTCCATTCTCGGATAGACAGCAGACTGATTGTTGAACAGTGACAGTGCAGATGACGCACCACCTCTCGGCGGCTGAGACCTGCCCCTAACATGCCAATGGTTCTTTTTCTCTCTCCTGTATCGCAAGCTGTTCCATTTTCTTGATGCTGTAGCATTTTAAATTTTTTTTGTTGGCTTTATGTTGGATATTGACTGCACCAAAAAATAAAAACTCAAGCATCTCTGTACACATCACAAACAGCTCAATGTTTGTCATCACTGAAGTGCTCAGCACGTTCACGGCGCTGTGGGTCTGGATTACAATACCACGCGCCTTTCTTCATTTCCACTCGTATCTCTCTGGAAATGCAAAGATCGATTTATTCTTCACTTTGCAGCAAATACTGTACATACCTCACCGATGTGTTTTTAATGGCAGTAAGTTTATCAATTCTGAAAGATATACAGTGCTTAACAAATTTATTAGACCACTGTCATAAAAATGAGAAAACACAAATATTTTATAAATTTGTCAAAAACTTGTTTAAAACTAAAAATTATGTTGTTATTTCTTTGGAAAATAACAAACTGAAACAACTAAATAGTCCTTATTCACACATAAGGCCTCCTTTGGCCTTGATAAGAGCTTGCATTCTTGAATTCAACCACTAAAACTAATTTTTATTTTCAGGAATGCAAGTAAATAACTGTTATGTGGCATCTTTATCAAAAAATAATAATGTGCTTCACTATTTTTTTCTGCTTTTTTGTAAAATAGTAAATTCGAAAATTTATGGATAACAACAATAATTATATTTTTGCAATAAAAATATCATATCAATTAAAAAGCTTGCGCATACTGGTGGATTAACCACTACAGAAACATAAAAATGATTTTGGTAATTACCAGTACTGTTAATTTAGGGCAGCTGTGGCATAAACCTTACATTGGGTGGTGGTCTAATAAATTTGTTAAGCACTGTAGTTTGCCAAGTGGATACCCGTCAATTTGCTGTAATTTATTTTTGGGCTGTGATTGTAATAGACCCAAAGCTGTTGAATTTTTTTAATAAATAAATATTGACAAAAATTGATAATGAAATCTGTAGTATGACCAGTTGATGGCCCTCTATAGGGTGGCGTTTGTTTTTAGGGCTGTGATCACTACAGATCAAAAGCTTTTTTTTTTTTTTTTTTTGCAATTAAATATTTACCAAAATTAAACAGAACAGCAAGTATCAGTTCTTTTTTGTGGGGGAGGATTTTTTCCTTTATTTGACAGTCACACAGTAGAGAGAGAGACAGGAAAGCTGGGGAGAAGAATGGGAAAGACATGCAGCAAATGACCCGAGCCAGAATCGAACCGGGTCGCCACGGGAAGGCCACAACCTGTTTTTTTATGGTGCGCGCGCTTAGACCGATGTGCCACCAGGGCGCCCCCAGCAAGTATCAGTTCTGAAAGTTGCATTGGGCAGTAAGTGGCTTTATTAGTTTGGGAATTTATTTTTTGGCTGTGACCACGATATATGCAAAGTTATTTAATTTATTTTCAAATAAATACTCAACAATATTAAACAGAAAAGCAAATTCCAGTTGTGAAAGTTGTAGTGTGAGAAGTAAGTAGCCCACTTATTTAAGCAATTAGCTTATGGGCTGTGAACACCAGATGTGCAAATTCTTGAATTTTGTTTGATTATACAATGAAGAATTTTTAAATATCATTTCCATGGGGCTGTTTTCAGCACAGAGATCACCAGTAATGAACTTGGAATTTCATATTCCTTGCAGCAAACGCAAAGATGAAGCGGCATGCAATGATTATATTATATTTGTCCTTACATTGATTAACATTAAATGGAGCATTAGCGTTAGTTCTGTCAGGCACGGGAGTCAGGCGGTCACAAGCCCATCTCTGTCCAATCATTCTTTACGTCAGCATCTCCCACCCAATTAGTGAACTTTTATACCAAGGCAGCATTCATTCATTTCTCTGGCTCCGTGCCCTCTACCTTACTCCTACTCTGGTCCACTAAAAAAATCTGCTTCTCATCTATAAGCAGTGTGACAATTTCTTTCGTTTTCGTGAGGATGATTGCCCCCAAGGTAAACCTTTGTTGCCATCATCGGGCTACGAGAGGCTTTTCCCATTTCCCCTCCTATTTGAAGCTAATCTGGCCCACCTGCTACAGTGGCTGTGGTTTTTTCACTTTTGGGGGCAATCCATTATAGTATTGAAAAAGTAAAATATCTAGGGTCATCCTTCTTCTACATATCACAATTTGGCAGAGGTTAATTTGGCTGATGACGATGTAGATTGATCTCCGTTCCGTTTATCAAACGCTGAAGTTCGACTGGCTGAAGGAGCTGGTAATCCTCTAATGTCTCTTTAAAATGTTATATATACACATATTTTTGTACTTCATGCAACAATTTCCTTTGCATCAAGTCTCTTTTATTGCGTCTGGTCAGGTGTTCCTCTGTCTGCATTCAGCATCCCTGCTGATTCTACTGCTCTCAGGGGGAAGGCCAGGCATGCTTTCAGGAAGTCAAAGGAAATGCAACATGCTGGCTGCTACACACTAATCAATTTCATTCCATTCCATTCATACTCTGATTTTATTAGGAGGTGTCTCTGCTCGCCTGCCCGCTTTGTGAGTGCAAGTTTGGGGGTTTGTGATCTCAGGGACTGCCTGTGTCATGCTTTCTCAGATTGTTCCAGAGTATCACTCGAGCATCGCTAAACTCAAATGCTTGTTTTCTGGTAATAAATGGTTATATTTCATGAAAGTGTCCTGGCAGAATTGCATTCTGTTGCCTTAGTCATTATTAATACTGCCGAATAATCCATTAAAGCAGTCAGGTTGGGAACCCGAAGGTTTCCATTTCTCCTTGTCGAGTATAGTGTTGCTTGAAATCTGACCAATGCACTTTGACTTTTTATTGTAGCTGAAGTTGTTCGATAGTGCAGTTCCCGGATTCCCACTAACTTTTTTTTTTTTGACAATATAGATTACATGCTGTCCAATAACCAAACTGTCATCAAAAAAAAAAGGAACTGAAAGCAAACAGTCAGCCTATAGTCTAAGGAAAATTGTGCAGTTCCACGACTCGCTAAACGGCTAATCGAAATGCCAAGAAAAAAATGAATCTTTTTAAAAATCTCAAAATCCCTGTCCAAATGTCATCTGAAATGTCAGTCATTTCTTATCCAAATTTTCCACTCAGATTTTGATCACTGGCTGCATCAGGTAGATTTTCCCGACCCTAAAAGTAGGGACACATTGGTCCTCCTCATCGACAAAGATGAGCTCTGCTTTCTACCCTCAGGTAGGCCTATTATCAATGAGAGAATTTGATAGCCCAGTTGTTAAAGAAGTAGCAGTCCAACTGGTTTAAATAAACAGCTTCATAGTATTTCCCATCTTTGCTGAACAAGAGTTTTTTGCGAAAGGAAATAAAGGCCTGTCCTATTTTGACACCTGTCTCAAAAATTAGCCGACTGAGTTCAATGATTGAAGTAAATGAAAGTTTGGGCAATTAATTGAAGTTTTACAGAGGGCCTGCAATAAATATAGCAACCTAATGGCAATGGTCTGAACAATGCAGAAATGCATAGTTTTTAGTTGAATAGTGCAAAAATGCTCTTGGTGGAGGTCCCCAAAACGCCCTGCTTTAAGTGGGGGGCGGGTCCTCAGGTGCATAAGCTTTTAATCCAAAACTTTGAGAAAAACTTTTCCCAAAGACAAATTGAAAGGATTTTGGGGATTTCACCCTCTACCTGTAGGATGTAAAAATTTAAAGACGAAAGAATCCAGTAGAGTCTTGGTGCATAATGGATAAACTTTAATCAGTCAATACCATCTACCACTGCATTCACATGAGTTGAGTTCTTTTTATGCAAAGCTATACAGTAATGCTGTCCAAAAGCTCCTCTGACTTCCCTTGGCTCAACGTGATCTGAGATGGGCAGTAGCACAGTGGGAGTATGTTTTGCGGTCCAATGAGTCAATATTTCAAGTGATTTTTGGCAAAAATCCATTGAGTTCTGCAGAGCAAAAACGACAAGGACAACCAATGCTGTTATCAGCATCACATCCAAAACCTAGGGTCTGTCATAGTATGGGGATGTATCAGAGCACATTGCAAGGATGACATTTGAGACATTCGCAAGGGTCCAATAATGCAGGAAGACGTTAATTTTGGAGCAACATTTATGCTGCCAACTAAATGCTGTTTATTCCAGGGACGTCCCTGCATTTTCCAGGAAGAAAATTCCAAAACAGATACTGAATAGAAAATGAATTCATGGCTGTGTAAGCAGAGAGTGCAGGTGCTAGTTTGGCCTACCTGCCTGCAGTCCTGATCTGATATACACTGCATTGACCCACAGACGTACAGCTATAGTGATCATGTTGTCTGCTTTTTTCTTTTTTTTTTTTTTTTTTTAAATTGCAGCCCGTAGCAATGGGGGTGGATGTGTTTGCAGGGAGGCCGAAGCTGGCAGCCTGGCAGGACAGGGTCCAGAAGGAAATTGGGAAGGATCTCTTCGACGAAGCTCACCAGGCAATTATGTCCGCACCCAAAATGATGGATTCCGTGGACCCCAGCAAGTTTGAGCACATGAAACCCCGTGTTAAGAAGATGTTTTCATGAACTCCCTGCTTATAAGCAAATGGAGGGGGTGAAAGATTCAAATCCTTGAGGTAGTCAAAGGGCCTTCCGTGCTCATATTTTTGAGTGTTTCAATATCATGGAGGGGATAACACTATTTTAAATGTTTTACAAATTTAGCTGGCCAGAAGAAAATTGCTCCAGATTATTGAGAATTTTCTTTTTAAGAAGCACTTTTGAAAATGCCTTAAAATCTAACCAATAAGCAAAGAGTAGCATGATTTTCAGAAACACATTTGACTCATTTCTGGTTTATTGTTGCCGCCTGCCAGTGCCCAAGAAAGATGAGGAAACACTTGTATTTCAATTCCTGACAAGTGGAAAGTGTCAAGGTTTGAAAGAAATGCTTCGCAGCAATGTTTTATTGTCAGATCCTGGTTCAGAAAAAAAAGTTTGCCTCAGTTCTTCATTTCAACTGCATGTCTGGATTTGTTCATTAGAGCCATTCTTCTGCCAGGAAGTGGAGATAATGAGTAGAAATCAGCTGTCTGTCTCCAGTTGGAAAAAACACCTGCCAGGACTTTTAATTTCTGACTACGGGACTTTGCATCTTCAAGTTATTGTTGTTTATTACATAATGTTATGCTGCATTACATCACTTTTTTAATGTTAATAACAATCAGAGCTACAATAAAAAAGAAAGCAGACTTTGCTCCACTCTATCTATTCTATCCCTGCAATGTCCACAAGAAGCAATGTCTGAGTTTTTGCCCTTCATCTGAGAGCAGGGAAGTGGAATAAATAGTTGTGATCTGCTGATTTACACACAGCTTCTGACATAGTGGTTCAGTTAGAACAGGGAATGTTTGTTTCTGTCTAGATTCTGCAGAAAAATGTTCTCTCCTTGTTATTTAATTAGTTTTGCCACTTTGTTTTTTGGCCGCTGATCACATTTCATTCCATTTGCATTGCAAAGCATTTTTGGCTCAGAGCAAATTGTTTTTTTTTTTTTTTTTTTTTTTCCCCAAAGAGAGGGATATTTTGTCGGAAGTTGGAGTGTACTGTAACTGAAGTTGGTAATGTTTTTTTCGAGAGTGTAATGGCAACTCCACACCCAGAAATGAAACCAAAAACTTTGTACTTGCTGGACCAGTTCCTGAATTAATTATGCTGCACTGGTGCACATATTTTCTCATTTATGTTGTTATCAGTAACACTGGCTGTGGACTACTTGGCTTAATTACTGTGGAAAAAACCTAATCAATCCACTGGATAATATTTTAGGGTAAAAGAAAGCCTCAGTCCTCACAAACTGACTGGCTTTCAGATGGTGACCTAAGCTCATGTAAAATTGGCAGGATTTTCCATTTTGAAGTAGAGTGTGCAGTGCAAAGAACTGAATTCCTCTCACTGTCTGAAGACATGCGTACTAGGCTAAGTGCAAACTTTATATTGCCCATAAATATGATTGTGTGAGCTTTGGAAAAACACCTGTTTGGAACATTCCACAAGGTAAACAGGTGAATCAATTATGATTGGTTTAAAACAAGCAGACACAAAATGCATCACCTTTTACCAGCAAGATGGTTCAAGGTTTGCCTCTTTGACAAATTTTTAAAGGATTTTTTTGGCAAACGGTTTAAGAAGAATTTTTCTCAATTTGCCATCATTGAGAACTTAGGAATTTCACTATCAACAGTCTGTAATATAATGGAAAGATTCAGTGGATTTGGTGGAAGCGGAACAATCTCTGTGTGTAACAAGAGGCTGAATGGCAATATTGGATGTACATAAGTGTTGAGCCCTCAGACAGCACTGCATTAACAACCAGTGTGCTTCTGAAATGGTCACTACCACATGGCTTGATAAATACCTCCTAATACCTGTGTCAGTGAACACAGTTTGCCGTGGCATCATCTGGTAAGTTCAGACTCGACTACACAAAGAGGAATTATTGTATCAACACCACCCGAAGCACCGCTCACTGCTCTGGGCTCGAGCTCCTCTGACTGAAGTGGAAATGAGTGCTGTGGTCTGATGAGTCCATCTGTCCAATTATTTTTGAAAATATTATACAATTATTGACTTCAGTTAAGGTGAATCCAATGATTTATCCACCTTGGACAAGTAATATTCACCGAGGCTGCCTCGGTGAATATCACTTGTCCAAGGTGGATAAGTCATTGGATTCACCGATAACTGAAGTCTATAACTTTTATCATATGACCCTACTTGAAAATATAAAATAAGGGAAGGGTGAGAACTCTTGCATAAAGCTCCTCACAGGGACAAAGCGACACGAAATGGAACAAACAGGACACTGTCAGGAGCTCCTGCAGGGGAAGCCTTATCTCTTTTTATCTGGAGGTCGTCAGATTGTTATATTCACCTCTCAAGCACTTTCACGCCAGGAATATCACTGTTTACAGTGACTGGAGGAGCTTGCCTTGACCAATCAGGAGTGAATGAATCCTTATATAATAATGGACATTATGTTCTTAAGGCCAAAGATGAGAGGTACCATCTTGTGTTATCATAGAGATGTTCAAAAGCCAGCATTTGTCATGTTCTGGATCTGTCATGTTCTGGGGCCGCATTAGTGCTCTAGGTACAGGCTACTTTCCCATCTGTGAAGGCATAATTGATGCAGATGTTTATCCAAGCATTTTGGAACAAAATATGCTGCCTTCAAGATATTGTATCTTGCTTATTCCAGCAGGATAATTCAAAGCCACAGTCTGCATATATTACAATTGTGTGGCCTTGTCACCACAGTGTGCATGCTAGATTGGCCCACATGCAGTCTGGACCTGTCTTCCATTGAAAACGTGACAAATTCTGAAGCTCAAAATATGACAATGAGGAACCATGACTGTTGACTAACTGAAGTCCTATATTACACAAGAATGGGAACAAGTCCTCTTTTCAAGTGTCCTCAGTTTTAAAACTGCAACTGAGTGTTATAAGGAGAGGTGATGTTACACAGTGGTGAAGACGCACCTGTCCCAACTTCATTGGGACGTGTGGCAGACGTCATATTTCAAATGAATATTATTTACATAAAAAATCAATGAAGTTGATGAGTTGAAACATAATGTATTTTGTCTTGATACTTTTTCAATTGAATACAGGTTAAAAAGGGTTCGCAGATTAATACTTGCTGTTTTTATTTGCATTTTACACATTTGTCCCAGTTCTTAAATTGAGGTTATGTTTTTTCACTGACATGCATTTTGTTTTCAGCTCTGCTCTCCACCACGTTGGATTTAAGAATGATGAACATGAAATCAGTCAAGATTTTCCGCTCAGAGTGGGGTATTTGCATCTGTGGGAATTAGGCTATGCAGGAATTGCGCCCCAACAGCGTCATTGTCTAAGGACCTGCGGCGAACCGCGGTGTTAGTTCAAACAGGATCACTGTCGTCAAAGCAAATGCACAATAAGATAGCAGCACATTACATATACGAACAAGTAGGCTAATAATTTAATGATTGGCGGCACGCCTTGACAAATTTTCTTTTCTCTTCATGATCAGGGCCTTAAAGAGTTGAATAGTCAACAGTTTGGCAGCATAGGGAATTTTGGGGAGTGGCTTTTTCCGACGATTAAAGAACAGAAGTCAAGTTCAGGTCTTGGTGTATTAATCTTTCCAAGTCGGTCTGCGCGCACGAAGTCCTGAGAAAATGGCACTCAAACTTTACCTCGATTTGTGGTCTCAACCCTGCCGTTCAGTTTTCATCTTTGCGAAGAGGAACAACATTCCATTCACATTCAAAAAAATATCACTTTTCGAAGGTAGGCCTCTGTAAGGTGCTTAACTGAGCCTAAACAGAAATAACACCAACGAAAGGGTACTTTGTCGAGTTGAGAGACAATCTCTGAAAATAGCGACTATGAATTTGACTTGGCTTCAGGATAACAAACGCTGCAGGAGATAACAATTTGGTCGAGTGAACTGTTTGCGCCTGCACTGTAAACGTGGTCGCTATTGTATGCTGCCTTTTTGCTGTTGTAGGCTAAGCAAAATAATGCAGCACTGTGCTTAGTGAAAGCACTTAGTAATGTCCCGATTGCAGTTAGTCTTGCCTCTCGTTTTGTATATTTCGCCAGCGTGATCGGCCTGGTAATTAAATGTAAGCGCGATTGCTATAGTTGTGAAAAAAAAAAAAAAACAACACGTTAAACGCTGTTCAGCGGCACCCGAGGCCTTGATTATACTTTTTTTTCATTGCCACTTCTGTCATCCGATAATGCCAGAACGCAAAGTTTGCTCACTCCAAGATCGGATCTTGCTCACAATCTGATTAGCCAGACACATGCTGATGTGGTCTGGCTCGCATTGAGTTACGATCCCGGTGAGGTGAGGACAGCGAAAGCATATAGGTGCAATCCGGACAATTCTCAAAACGCAGGTGTCGCGTCATTTCGCAACACGGGAAGTCCTCCAGAGCGCGTAAAGCAAAGGAGACATTCAAAAACGGGGGAAACCGAGGCTGGAGCGCAACTGAGACACATTGTCTTGTAGAACTGTGCTCCGATACCACTGTGCAAACTGTACTTGATAGCAGCTGCAGAAATAAAACGATATTTGAGAAAATCGCCGACATACCACAGAGCATCAGCTGCGTTTATCGCTCGTTTCCGCTGCCCTGCACTTAATGAAGCGCGTCTTGTGCTACCCTGCATTATCACAAAGTAAATGAAATATAAAGAAAATAAGAATCCAGTTTATTCCACCACGAGCCATGAAGGGTGCTCTATTGTATGGGAGTATATATCTGATCATTATCCGATCAGGCTGGGCGTATTGAAGAGTCAAGTGTCGATACAAATGTGGGAACGCATTTAGTAAATATTGAGATTTCATGACACTTTAGGACTTTGAGATCAAGGCTGTTAAAGCTAGGCACATTTTACTTGATCTGCGATGGCGGTTTACTTCTTACATGATGCCATTGAAACTAATGGGTGAATCACCTATTATTTGACATCAGATTGTTCATGCACTGCCCGTCCAAAAAAAAAAAAAAAAAGTTGCACATTATAATATTTTGTTGGACCACCTTCAGCTTTCATGACATTCGTCCTGGTATTTTTGACAATCTTATAGACAGTGGCGGGCGGTGGACGGAAAACAGAGGGGGCGGAAAACATCTCTTGAACCGGATGAGATTAGTGACCCGATTTCAATCATTGTTCTTGGTCAACATGTTAGTTTCCCTTATAATGAAATGTTTAGGCGAGTGAATAATAAATTCTATAAAATGTTACATTCACATGCCTTAATAGGCAACTTTTCACGAAAAAAACCACTGTGGATTTTCCGCGTAAAATTTTTGTCACATCCTCAGCAAGTTGTCAACCCTCCCACCGAGCAAGCATACGTCCAAACAACGTCTTTTCGAGGTCTTCCACAAACGTCTAAATGACGTCCCCTGAGGAGCAAGAATGAAAGTTTTTATGACGTCCTGACATCCTCTTGACGTCCCGTATTAACGTCCGCGAGACCTCTGCACAAGGTTAAAAATTAGTTCAAATGAGGTCGTTCTGGGCGTCTTTTCAACGTCAACTGCACACTTATTTTAGAGATTCTTGACGAAAACAAAATATATAGTTTCTGTCTCCTCCCTCCACCTACCTTGCGATACCTCCGCCTGCTTTTTTGGCTCTTAGTTGTCGTTCTTGATCAATTGTTATGACAAGTATAAAGCGCCTTTTTGCGGTAGTGAGGGGATTCGATCCTCTGAATTGTTAATCACTGCGCTACACTCGCTACCGACTGCGCCACGAAGTTCGGTAAAAGGCACTGTGTAGTTACGATTTGTTTCCCAACGACTACTTTCCACGGGTCATTAAACGAAGTCATTGCAACTTGTATCCATAATAAGAAAAATAATGTACTGGACTTATAGCATTATAGTGTTGGGAAAATAAAACAATCAAGAAAATTATTAACATGAAATTTTGTGTTTTAATGTCATCATAGTCGTCTGTTTTTTGTTTGTTTGTTGAAAGTGGCGACTCGCCCCGCAGCGGGGTTAACTGGGGGAAATTGGCGGCGCCGACAAGAGAAGCAGTTCTGCTATTGGCACCGCGGCGAGGCAGATAAGAGAAGCACTTCCGCTATTTTCCCCACAACTGGGCCAATAAGAGATTTCATTTTATTATCTGCCCCGGTCTTTGAACTTGCCATAGCAATCGAGTTTCGCGAGGTTTTTAAGGTTTATTATTAACAAACGAACAAGGAAGCGGCTGTTCGTCCCGTAGCGCTTCGGCGCGAAAGTTCAAAGTTCGTTTAATGACCCGTGGAAAGTAGTCGTCGGGAAACACATCTTAAAGTAACACTAGGCGCCCGTGGGTTTGAGGGCGGAACTTTCAAATCCTGCAGTTCAATGCGACTCGCCCACCACCAATCACAGCGCTCCATGAGCTGCAGGGTGAAGTTGCCTTCAGACATCGACTTCCAGGCTGCTCAGCCTGTCAGGCTGTGTAAACACCGCCCCCAAGTACAACCAATCAGATCGTGAGCTAGATCACAACCAATCCGCTTACGAGGCAGCCAGTTCAATTCGGAAGCCTTTACTCAGTAAGTGGGCTTAAGAATATTAATATTGTTAAAAACGAATGCATTTAATCATGAGTTTTCTCATTAAAGAAACTGATTCGGGAGGTAACGTTAGATATTTCGGCTATTTTGATTATATTAACCAATGCAAACAAGTGCTTTTTTTTTTTCCTTACAGTGAACTTATAGACCTAACCTTAGCTAAACAGGTCATACTTAAACACTTATACAATATAACTTTAAGTGTAACTCTGAAACATAAAATTGGCCTATTTGTGAGATTTTGTTCAATAAGCTGTCTAGTTGAACTTCCTAAAAACTTCAACTGCAAGTTGCTGTAATGTTAACTGCCTTCAAGGCTGACTGTAGAGACTAGTGCCTTGCAGGCTGGTTAGAAGGCTAATGTTGATTTGATATTGTATAATCTTCAATAGTATTGCCTCAGATGCCTTCAAGGCTGATTGTAGAGACTAGTGCCTTGCAGGCTGGTTAGAAGGCTAATGTTAATTTCATATTGTATAATCTTTGATAATATTCAGTGAGATTCCTTCAAGGCTGATCGTAGAGACTAGTGCCTTGCAGGCTGGTTAGAAGGCTTATGTTGATTTGATAGTGAATAATCTTCAATAGTATTGCCTCAGATGCCTTCAAGGCTGATTGCAGAGCACTAGTGCCTTCAAGGCTGATTGTAGACTAGTGCCTTGCAGGCTGGTTAGAAGGCTAATGTTGATTTCATATTGTATAATCTTTGATAATATTCAGTCAGATGCCTTCAAGGCTGATTGTAGAGACTAGTGCCTTCCAGGCTGACAGTAGAGACTAGTGCCTTGCAGGCTGGTCGGTAGGCTGATGATTTCATATATATATATATGTGTGTGTGTGTGTTTACAATTCTGATGCCTTCAAGGCTGACAGTAGAGACTCCCTCAGCATTACTGAGGGGGTCTCTACTGGGAGTCTCTACTGAGTTGGAGCCTTCCAAGGCTAATTTAAAATCTTCTATTTTTCAGCCCATAGATTTATTACAGTTCGAAACCAACCTAGTTACCTCAGAAAACTGACTGAGGTGTTGTTGCATATCGATGTTGTCTTTACTTTTTACATTCTTTTTAGGAGTTGAAACGATGTCTCGGCGCCATTGTGGAGCCCTATCTACCCGCCCCGCTAAAAAAGTAAAAAAAACAGCCCCAGCACCCACCCCGGGCCCTGATGCTCCTGCAGCAGGTCCCGCCCCAGCATCCACCCTAGGCCCTGATGCCTTGAGGGCATCTGACTGAATACTATGAAAGATTATACAATATGAAATCAACATTAGCCTTCTAACCAGCCTGCAAGGCACTAGTCTCTACGGTCAGCCTCGAAGGCACTAGTCCCTGCAATCAGCCTTGAAGGCATCTGACTGAATACTCTTAAAGATTATACAATATGAAATTAACATTAGCCTTCTAACCAGCCTGCAAGGCACTAAGAAGATCTTCGGTCAGCCTGTAAGGCACTAGTGCTCTACAATCAGCCTTAAAGGCATCTGAGGCAATGCTTTTGAAGATTATACAATATCAAATCAACATTAGCCTTCTAACCAGCCTGCAAGGCACGAGTCTACTGTCAGCCTTGAAGGCACTAGTCTCTACAATCAGCCTTGAAGGCACTAATCTCTACAATCAGCCTTGAAGGCACTAATCTCTACAATAAGGCTTGAAGGCATCTGACTGAATACTATTAAAGATTATACAAGATGAAATCAACATTAGCCTTCTAACCAGCCTGCAAGGCACTAGTCTCTACAATCAGCCTTGAAGGCAGCTAACGTTACAACAACTTGCAGTTGAAGTTTTTAAGAAGCTCAACTAAACAGCTAATTGAACAAAATATCACACAAGTAGGCCAATTTTATGTTTCAAACAGAGGTATACTTGAAGTTATATTGTAGAAGTGTTTAGGTTAACAAGTATGACCTGTTTTGCTAAGGTTAGGTCTATAAGTTAACTGTAAGACAAAAAAAAAGCACTTCTTTGCATTGGTTTACATAATCAAAATAGCTGAAATATCTAACGTTACCTCCCGAATCAGTTTCTTTAATAAGAAAAGACGATTAAATGCATTCGTTTTTAACAATATTGATGTTCTTAAGCCCGCTCCGCTTTGAGGAGAGGAATTTGAATTGAATTTGCTGCCTCGTGAGCGGATTGGTTGTACTCTAGCTCGTGATCTGATTGTTATAACAAATCTGCGGGAGCCTAGTGTACCTTTACTACGCCATGTCCTTAACCTAACTTCGTGGCGCAATTGGTAGCGACTGTAGCTCAACAATTAACAGTTCGGAGGATGGAATCCCCCCATTACCGCAAAAAGGAGCTTTGCTTGTCATAATAATTGCACAAGAGCGACATCTAAGAGCTAACAAAGCAGTGGGAGAGATAGGGAGGCACTGCAACGTAGGTGGAGGGAGGAGACAGAAACTACATACTTTTTTTTGTCAAGTATCTCTAAAATAAGTGTGCAGTTGACGTTGAAAAGACGCCCAGAACGACCTCATTTGAAATAATTTTTAACCTTGTGCAGAGGTTCGGTGGACTTTAATACGGGACGTCCAGAGGATGTCGTAAAAAGACGTCATAAAAACTTCCATTCTGGCTCCTCAGGGGGCGTCATTTAGACGTTTGTGGAAGGTCTCAAAAAGACGTCGTTTAGACGTATTCTTGATTGGTGGGCTGAGCGTAATGATTGTTTAATTGAAAAAGATTGAAATGCGCTCTTTTTGGTGTTCAACTGATGCATTTGATTTCTCGTCTTAACGAAGTGTAATGTTTAGGTAAGGAATAAGCAGACTAGGCTTGAGATGCTCGGTGATTTAATTTTCCGTGCGCTTCCTCAAATCTCAATTAACATGGCCATCCATCACTTCACTTCCGCATTTTTTTTTAAACTCTTTTTTTTCTCCCCTGCCCATTAATCAATTACAAAGAACCCCTGCAGGTCAGGAGGACACAACACGAAGACAATTAGATACACCTGAGAGGGGACAATTAAAGTGTCTTTTATCAGAGAAATTGACTGAAAACAGATCAAGACTAATAAGCAGTTTAAAGACACGTTTATCGCCCTCCTTGATCTCTGTCCACCGCCCTCCACTGAAATGTTATAACATTCTATAACATAGTGCCTCAAGCAGCCTTTACTGGTTCCATCAGCAACTTTTCATATAGATGGATTGATTTTTCTAGGATTGTTTTTTTTCATGGGAAACAAATAGCTCATGGAAAACCAACAAGCTTATGCCAAAATCCTGTTCAAATGGAAACCCCTGATGTTTTGCACAGAAATGCCACAACACATGCATAATTGAGCTTCTGGGGTGATAAAATAAAAATGAATGGAACAAATAATCTTGAAGCAATACACCTTGTTTTGGACAAGGTCAATGTTTATCTCCACCATTTTATATAGGGATTAGGGGTCCAACTTCCCAATAATGGAAATACTGATGCCTGAAATAAATAAAATATCTTTCTACAGCGTTAAACACTGAAACAGTAATCTTATCTGCTGCCCTTCGTTTGTCCTGAAGGGAATTAAAAAGCTTCCACTCAAGGTTAGCATTTTATTATTGTGTTGGCAATAGCAATGGAACTGCTTTCTTTCTAGGTTGTGCCCTACTTCTGTTGGCTACCTTTTCCATTCAGCTAGCTACTGCTGTGAGAGTCTGGCAAGTCCCAAGTACTCTGATGTCAAAAGTGTTGCTGAGGAGAAATCAATGTGACATTGCACTACCTGTCAAACAAAGAGATGTATCATTCACAGATTACCTAAGTCAAAAGACAGAAGCTCAGGTTTATATGGCTGCTGAGCACATAAACATTACAGTAACATGTACCCTGAGGACAGCACCCCGCTGATCCTCCTTAGAGACTTTAACATCCACTTGGAAGCTTCCCAGTCTGCTGCCTTCCTTCCCCTTCTCCACTCGTTTAACCTCTACCTACTGTCCTCCCCTCCAACCCATAAGGCTGGCAACCTCCTTGACCTAGTCATCTTGAGGAACTCTTCTGAGCTCACAGCAACCCCTCTGCATCAGTCAGACCACCATTTCATTGCCTTTTCCCTCCCTCTCACCCACCTTTCCTACAGCCTTTCATCCACCCCCACTGTTACAGTCTACTGTAATACTCGCTCCCTCTTGCCTTCCTCTTTGACCTCCAGAGTCATGGCTGCCCTCCAGTCCCTGGAATCCTTCTCCAAACTCCCCACTGACACTGCCTCTTCAACTGCACTTCCCTGTCTATCCTCTGCATTTAATTCTCTCTGTTTCTAAACCAGCACGCTCATCCCTGTGCTGCTCATGGATGTCCGACTCTCTACGCACGAGCAGGGCCAGTTTACGAGCAGCTGAGAGGAAATGGAGGAAGTCCAGAGCACAGTCAGATCTCTCAACTTATCAAGCTCCCCTGGCTGCGTTTTCCACCTCTATTTCCTCTGCTAAAATTAGTTATTATCGGACAAAAATCCAGAACTGTACTTCTAGCCCTCATCAACTTTTCTCCATCTTCTCTCCTCAGCCCTCCCCCTCCCCCTCCACAGTCGCCCTTCACTGCTGATGACTTTGCAACAGTCTTTCATGGGAAGATTGAAAAAATCCAAAACTCCTTCACGTCCACCTCTATGCTTGCTGTTTCCCCCCTCTCTGTTCCCTCTTCCTGTTTCTCCACTTTTTCTCCCCTCCGGACTCCAATGTCTCCCAGCTCCTGCTCTCCCACCGCCCTACTACCCGTCTCCTTGACCCAATCCCTTCACCCCTTCTCCAGACCATCACTCCTGATATTCTCTCTTTTGTCACTTAACTTGTGAACTCTTCCCTATCTTCTGGGTGTTTTCCTACCTCTTTTAAGAGTGCCTATGTCACGCCTCATTTGAAAAAGCCCACTCTCGGTCCTTCTCTCATAAACAAGTACCGTCCAAAGTGGGGGGTGAAGGGATTAAAAAAAAAAAAAAAACAAGTACCGTCCAGTCCCTCTTCTGCCTTTCCTGTCAAAAATTATTGAAAGAGCTGCCTCCAACCAGCTTTCAGCTTTCCTGTCATGGAACAGCTTGTTGGACCCTTTCCAGTCTGGATTCAGGCCTGGCCATTCAACAGAGACAGCTCTTCTCTCTGTGAGTGAGTCTCTTCATGCTGCAAGGTCAGCCACCCTCTCTTCCGTCTTGATCCTACTTGACTTGTCTGCTGCCTTTGATACAGTCAACCACCCCATACCCCTGTCCAGCTTGGCAGCTATGGGCATCTGTGGCACAGCCTTGGACTGGATAAGATCCTACCCAGCTGACCACTTTTCCAAGTTGCCTGGGCTGGCACAGTATCAGCACCTTGTCCCCTTACTACGGGAGTCCCACAGGGTTCAGTCGTCGGTCCCCTTCTCTTCTCCATCTACACATGCTCTCTTGGTCATATAATCTCTGCTCATGGCATTTTCTACCACTGTTATGTGGATGACATTCAATTCTTCCTTTCCTTCTCACCCACCAACACGCAGGTCTCTGTCCGCAAATCGCTTGCCTGAAGGACATCCAGGTCTGGATGTTCAATCACCATCTTACGCTCAACCCTGGCAAGATGGAGGTGATCTTCTTCCCTGCTTCTACCTCTCCCATCCAGGACTTCACCATTTCCATTGGGAATACTTCTGTGTCCTCATCACCCTATGCAAGGAATCTTGGAGTAGTCATGGATAACCGATTGTCCCTCTCTGAGAACATTGCAACAGTGTCTCGAGCACGCAGATTCTCCCTGTACAACATCCAAAGAATCCGCCCCTTTCTCACCTCCTACTCAACCCAGCTTTTGGTCCAAGCATTGGTGCTGTCGCGCCTGGACCACTGCAGTTCTCTTCGGGCTGGTCTCCCAGCATCTGCAATTAAACCTCTGCAGCTCATCCAGAATGCTGCTGTTCGTTTGATTTTCTACTTGCCTAAACACACTCATGTCTGCCCCCTTCTTGCTGACTCCTTTGGTTCCCAGTTATGGATGCATCAAATTTAAAACTTTGGTGATAGCATACCAGGATTCCAAGGGGTCCAGCTGGACCCCTCTATACTTCCAATTCTGGGCCTGACACCCCCCCCCCCTGCGCTCCTGAGGTCAGAACAGCAGAGGCCCCGGCATCTTTCAAGTGTCTTCTAAAGACTCATCTCTCCCGGCTATGCCTCTCTCCGACCCTCTGAGCCTTAGCAGCTGGTATGCTCTTTATATATTTTGACTATTTGTGGCAGAGTTGCTTCATAATCCAAGTTTTGTGGCTGCCACTGGCACTTAGACTGCTACCACCTTCTAGAATTTTCAGCACTTTTGGTCCCTGTAAAATGCACTTTGAGTTGTGAGTCGCTCCGGATAAGAGCGTCTGCTACATGCCTGTAATGCAATGTAATGTAATGTAATGGAGGGGGCAAATAATTAAATGCATTCATACTCTCATTACTGAGAGATGGGGTGACAATTGACCGAATCCCACAATTATGCCTTCATTAATAATTTCATACCCTTACTTTTCAGTACACAAAGTTTGATTTCTTAATCAGAAACAAAATTCACTTAGCATTCAAATTAATAGTGTTAACATAAAGTCTAATTTCTTACCTTTCTAACCAGTTATCATTTTAATCATTTTCTGGAGCTTTATCTTCTCAAGAGCCCACAAAAGGATCCCGTGATTTTGCATCATCAGCACCAATATTGGGTTCAGTTTAAGCTTATAAACTGCAATAAAAGCACTCATTTAAAATAGTTCGGCATTTAATCTTTGTCTATGGTTATGTTTCAGAGATCAGAAAACCAGCTGCATTTTGTTATGTGATTCCTCATTTGTCATTCCTGTGGCAGAATTTTTTCCCATTTTCACTATTTCTGCCTCCCTATGGTCCCTTGACTAAAGATGATGTCACAAATGATCCTATATTTTCATTGGCTACACAAAACAGTATAAAAAAACAAGCCAACGCTGAGCACCGAGAGAACCCCACAGCCCTTAGTGGCATACACCTATGGCATTGCACAGATCAATGTGCCAAGGTCAAAAGTTAAATCTACTAATGACCGAGACGTTGCACACCTAACCCTCACAAGGAATCCGCATACCAAATTTAGTACTTTTGGAAATATGGCTGACAAAATTTTCAAGTTCAAGGTCACTGTGCCAAGGTTAATGGTCTAGTCCTCTAATGACCCTTATATTGCACACCTCTCCCTCACAAAGAACCTGCATACCAAATTTGAAGCTCTTGTGGCCAACGCTTTTGGAGATATGGCCCGGACAATTTATGGAGCTGCCATCCGCCCAGACGCCACAGGGTATAACAATATAACAGTGTAAGGCTGGTCATAATGTTCAGTCAGTGAAAATACAGACACACTTCAAGGAGGGAAAGCATGCTGCCCAAATGCGATCTCAGCGTTCTTGCACCTTTGTCTCGTCAGTCACTTTCATAGAGTAATTAGACATGTAAATATTCATATATACATCTGAAATGAGACAAATAGACTCTTAAACATGTATAAATTACTTCTACTTGTGCTTTGTTCTGATCGTCAATTAAAGTATGAGGCCCTTAAAAGGCTAGAAAGTGGGTCAGGTCGAAAGTGTCCCACTCAGGAAACAGTTTAGCGACTGATGTCCCACTCAGGAAACATTTTCATCTTAGTCATCTAACTTTAGAGCATCATTTCACCCCCTTGCCAGCAACCTAACATGATATGCTTGGGATGTGTGGATCCTTGAGATTGTCTAGTCTCGAATGACACCTGTACCTGTACCAATACAGTAAAATTAGCGAACCGGGCTTATTTCGAGAGTGATAAATTGGCAGTTAGCTAGCTAATTAGCGTAAGATAGTGATGGCGTTAGCTTGATGGTGCAGCTTCTAGCTTGCCCGTGCAGTTTCCCCTGGAACTGCACTTTTCTTGTTCAGTAATATTATTTTACAGGCTTTTGGTTCTCTCTTCTCTCTCTCTCTTCATTGCACATCTCATTTATTTAGCCTATTTATTTAATTGGTGGGTGAGGTTAAAAAAAGTAACTGAACTCAGTACGTGGACACAACTCGCCTACGTTTCCTCCCACTGTGCAAATGTGAAGCCAAAGTAGGCCTATCTGTGCGGTCATGATCTGGGGAGATCGCACCACAAACGCATGTTTCATAGCATGAAAGAACGAACTAAAACCTAACTGATCGGACAGGTGAGCGCTTTAACATACTTCTGCATGATAAGACCTAGTTAAAGTGACTGAAAACATCTTTGGGGGAAAATAAAATATTTGACGTGTAATAGAGCAGCTCAGGGATAACACATTTTTACAGGCCAACACGGAAGTGAACTTTGCATTGGTTTCCTCAACAAAAAGCCTATGGGATTTTTCTACTGGATTTTGAATTATACCAGAATATTAGATCTCTGGCGAACGAACTTTAATGATTCTTTCACGTTTTGTTCAGTCAGATAATCTTCACAAATGAATATCGCTTTTATGATTTTTAAAATTTATTATTATTATTATTATTATTATTATTATTTATATGGAATTTTAAAAAACAAAACAGCCACAGGTTAGTCAGGAGGGTAGGTAACTCACGGGGTCAGTAGCCATTAACGAAGGCTGTATTGTAGTTTCAGCGCAGGTGACCTGGTTTTCTGCAAAGGGCCGATTTATGTGTGAAAATGATTCCTCATGCTCGATGAACCACTCTTTCACAATTTGAGTCTGATGAATCTTGAAATTGCTATCCTGGAATATGCCTGTGCCATCAGGGATTAAAAAGTTGATCGATGGGTTACAGGTCATTCAGTACATTCAGGCAGCCTGCTGAATTCATTTTATTGCTGCAGAACAGTGCTGAGCCTAGACCTGACCAATTGAAGGAACCCCAGATCATAACACTGCCTCTGGAGGCTTGTACGTACAGTGGGCACTATGCATAATGGCTGCATCACTTCACGGGCTTCCTTACTCATCCTGACGTACCCATCACCCTGTAATAGGGTGAATCGTGACTCATTATACCTCATGACCTTTTTCTATTGCTGCACAGTTTAATCTTTATGATCCCTTGCAAGTTGAACTCACTTTTTTTCCCAATTGGCCTCACAAACAAGTGGCTTTCTAGTGGCCACGTAGCTGTTTAGTCCTAATCCCTGAAGTTCTTGTTGCATTGTGCATGTGGAAATGCTCCTACATTCATAATTAAACGTAGCCATGAGTTCTACTGTCAATTTGTTATCATGAGACTTCACTGAGCATTTTAGTGATTTCCGATTAGGATTAGTCATGATTTTTCTCCAACCCATTTCTTCCGCAAAGTTGTCAGTTCACCTTTATCTTTCCAGGATTTAATTAATTGCTGGACAGTTCATGACCCAATTCTAGTGATTTCAGCAATCTCCTGAGCTGCGTTTTTTGCTTGATGCTGGCCAATAATTTGCCCCTACTGAAACACAGTTGGGCGGCACGGTGGTACATTGGGTTGCATCAAGAAGGTTGCGGGTTTCAATCCGGCTGGGCCCTTTCTGTGTGGAGTTTGCATGGGTTTCCTCTGGGTACTCCAGTTTCTTCCCATAGTCCAAAGACATGCATATCAGGCTAATCAGGGACTCTGTATTGCCCATAGGCATGATTCGTGAATGTGTTTGTGAATGGTATGTGCACCCTGTGATGGATCGGTGCGCTGTCCTGCCTTTTGCCCACAGTCAGCTGGGATGGGTCACGGATCCCCCACGACCCTAGTGAGGAAGAAGTGGTATAGATAATGGATGGATGGAAATACAGTGACATCTTTTCAAGGACCATGAGATTTGTCCTCTGACTTGGTTGTGAAAGAGAAGTTATGCACTGAATCAGTCAGGATTAAAAGAATTATTGCCTGTAGAAACTTATTAATTACTGCAATAATGATTCAATCATAGGCTTATAAGGATTTGATTATTGAAATCCAAATGGTGGCTTTTTTTTTGAATGGGAAGTGTAGGTACATACTGCAACTATCTATAGCAAAAAGTAAAAAAAAAAGTCAAGTGTCATGAAATGTCCATTTTTACTTGATGCATTCACATATTGTATGCGAACACGACTGAGTTCCAATCTGGCCCATTCGGTCATAAATCTCGTATTGAAAATACAAGGGTAACCATGGCCAGAGCGAAGATTGCTAGTCTTGCAGTTTCACGATTGGTTCATCTTTGCTCTCGTGATTAGCCTATACCCGAATTTACTCAAGCATTTTAGCTTTGAAACTCCTTGAAGCAGAACTCTCGACAATCGAAACAAGAAAACGTTGGCCATCAGTTTATTTACCGAGCTTGGCGCGAGCACGCATCAACCACAACAGTTCAGCGTAGCATTCAAACTACATTTTGATCCATCTCAAGAGATAGAGGGGCGGCGACTTATTTTTTTCCCTATTCCCTGAACTGTGTTGCGCATCACAGGTGACATCTGGCTTACACGTCGCACATAAATTTTGTTTCGCTGCCTTTCGCAAGTAAACATTAACAGGTGTTGTTTTTTCTATCTTTCGTAGGGGAGCATCATGGAGAGGAGTTTGGGAAGATTACTATGATACGCAAAGTTCCCGCCATCCGCGATGGGGACTTTACCTTGGGCGAGAGGTAGGAGGGTCATTCAGGGCCGCAGTCGGTGGACATGAAACGGAGTGGTGCTGACATCAATGTTTTAATAGATGTTTTGTTAGGGTTGATTTCTTGGAACAAGAGGAAACTCTGGGGCGTCCCGGTGGCTCATCGGTCTAAGCGCGCGCACCATAAAGGCTATGTCCCTCCCGTGGCGACCCGGGTGCGATTCCAGCTCGGGTCATTTGCTGCATGTCTTCCCCAACCTTCCTGTCACTCACCACTGCATATCCATCAAAATAAAGGAAAAAAATCTTTAAAAAAAGAGGAAACTCTGTCATCCAGAGTCATTTATCTACTGAGTCATTGACCTACTGAATGGCTTTAGCCTACACAGGTCCTGACCTGCCACAGTTGTCAGCCTCTTTTTTGTTACTCTGTGTAACGGAGCTGCTGGCCCGTTATTGAGACTGTGGTGATTATTGAACTCTGTCCGGAAAATGTACGCCTTCCTGTCAGTTACGCGCCTGTGACTGCTGTTGTAAGTCGGCGAAAGCTGGGACAAGTGTCTTTTTAATATAATGGCATGCATGTGAACGTGTAGAGCTAAGTTTTTAAAAACTGTTTTAACTTTGCGCTCACCATTAGCTTGGCCAACTAATGGGAGGGGGTGAAGCTATGGTCAAATCAACATCTAGCCACAGTTTTACTTTGTTCCAAATGTTTTAATGCGATGCTAAAGCAGAGGAAAAATAAGCGCTTGCTACCTGTTTGTTTGGTCAGACAGCGGGATGGTGATTTCCGGGGTGGATGGGAAACCAAACAGAGCACTCGTACACGAGTGCATATGTAAGCAGTAAACTGTGGGGTGGAATATTCCAGTTCAGGGAATGAGCAGAAAATGCTGTGAATTACTCGGTCTGCTGCAATAATAATTGTTTATGTTTTTGATGCTTGAAATACTACTATTCGTATGTATGTCCAAATGAATACTCAAATTATACGTACCGTGCTGTATAGTGGATGGCAAATGTTTTGGTTTCTCCCATTAAAGGGGAAAAAGTATTTAAAGGGCTGCTAAGCATTCAGTTGGGGTTGGTTGGGTGGAAGGTTGGTTCTGCAGTGTTTTTTTTAAGATGGGAATTATTGGACCCATTGGAAAAAAATGAACTGTTATTTGTTTTTATTTTTTTTTCCTTAAAAGTCTATCTTAGTTTTTTTTCTCTTTTTGATCGCTTGCACTGTAAATAGCCCTCACCTTCACCAGCACCTCTGGGGAAAATAAAATACAATTTTTGCACATATTTTGGTTTGGTTGACTCCATTTTTGGATTGAGACCTTGGCTGCTTCGGGTTCCCCCTACACTCTGCTTTGAAGTGATATGAGAAATATGAACTCCTCTCATCTTGTTATTTGAGTTACTAAAAGATTCAGCTGCTTCCTGTCACCATGATTGTATCAGGTTATCCCTGATACAGCTGCTTCTGGGTGATCATGTAATGATAATTAATTATTTATTCTGTGGATGGCTTTGTGGCATGCCTATGTTAACTGTGACTTTAGGGGGATAAACTGATTTGATGATCGGAAATGGTGTGAATTTAATTATTTATGTCAGGGATGCGTTGATCTGGTCCTGGAAGGCCGTTTCATAATCAGTGCCAGAAGTTGGCATTAAAGAGGGAAAGAGTAAGGCTCATCGCCCTGCTCTGATTTATGTGATTTACTTTTCACACAGTGGACTGCTTGGAATATGGTGTTTACTTACTTGCTTATTGTTTTAACTATTGACTCTTTTAACTCATTGTCTTGTCTTTTTAATTATTGACTACGGTTTCTGTGCTCTCTTTAACTGTTGCTGCTTGGACACCTGAATCTCCCAGCGGGGACAAATGAAGGTTTTCAATCAATCAATCAATCAAATTTATCAAATCTATCGATTGAATGCCTTGTTAGGAAAATGGCTTTTGAGGAAAGAGATTTATGCTAAGTGTCCTGGAGTAAATCATATCTTCGATTTTTCAAAGCAGAGAGCCTGTCAGTGCATTACACTAAATAGACTGAGTACTGGCAGTCAACAGTAGGGGTTCAGAGACATGCTGCATTGACTGTGCAGTAAATACACATTTGCTCAGTGACACAAGTTTTGCTACCCAGTTCTGTTCTCCCTGCTCCTTTAATCTGAAAATGGTATTACCTTGTATCATTGCATTTAGGTTGCAGACGCCTCTGTCCTAATACACTGCCCGTCCAAAAAAAAAAAAAGTCACCGTTTGGAAATGAATGAACAAATTTTATTATTGGATCATGATTGGGGTTATTAATCTGTTTCCGCTGGCAATAATCATTTTAACCCTGACTAATGAAACACATTGCTACTCATTTCTTAAAAAATCATGTCGGAAGACGCATCCCTTGATGGTGGAAAAGATGTTACAGTATTTCAGAACAGGCAAGTTATTGGCCTGTATCTAGCAAAGAAAAGTGAATGACAAAAACAAGTATGAGGAATCATTTTCACAGACAAATTTGCCACCACAAAGTCCAGACCTTAACCACATTGAAAGTTATTGGGATGTGCTCAAGAAAGACCACCGAGTGGTTCAACCATTTTGTCGAGAAGACAAGATCTTGGCCAAAAATTATGGCATTTCTGATCGAAAATAAATGTTCTGGCATTTCATATGGTTGTCAAAACAATGACAAGACGAATTTGCACTGTAATCAAAGCTACAGGGGTTCCAACTAAATATTTGAGTGCCGACTTTTTTTTTGGACGAGCAGTGTATGAAGTCAATAGAAGAGGCTGCATACTTCAATTTGTGTGTTTTTAGCCTCTATCGCGTTGAGTCATGTGAGAATTCCAGCTCTTTATTACCAAGTGTCTCTGTCTAATTAATCAAGGTCTACAGTGTGCCGTTGCGAGTGGTAGTTGATCGGTCAGATCATGGGTGTGCTTGCCTTCTCCAAACTGAAGACCGGTGAATTGGCATTTCTGAGATTGACTAGTTGATAGATGCCTTTGCCCTTTACCTGAACCCCTCACCTTCTACCCCTCTCACTCTGTGTGTATTTTTGTGGTCTCTTGATTAGTATCGCCATCCTCACATACATGGCGGAGAAATACCGAACCCCTGACCACTGGTACCCTGCTGATGTGCAGAAACGCGCCCGGGTTAACGAGTACCTGTCCTGGCAGCATACGGCCATGAGGATGCACGGCTTGAAGATCTTCTGGCTTAAGGTAAAATTAATCCGTTGTTCAATGAGCCTATCAAGTAACCAGTAAATCTGTCTTTTTTTTATATACGTAAAAGCAATATGTGGATACAAATAAATATAGGTTACGGTGCGAGTGTTTGTAGCGGATTGGAATTTCGGAACGAGTTGGGCTGCGGAGGGATTTTTACCACATGAGACCAAAGGTCGAGTGCGGTAAACATCCCTCCGCGGCCCAACGAGTTCCGAAATTCCCCAGACGCTACAAACACGAGCACGGTAAACTATGTATTATATGCGCCATTTTTTGTATTCATTTGTGAGACAAAATAAGTTCTAATTCAACATTTCATATAGATTTATTTGGTTCGTTAAAAAAAAACAAAACAAAAATTGAACTATTTGATGTAATATGGGTGTACTGGTACTGTCAGCGAGGCACGCGCATATAATACTTAGGATTACGGCGATCACAACAGTCATTTTACATTCGCATGTATGATGAAAAATGGCTAGATTAGCAATACGTGTCCAACAAGAATTGTCTACATAGCTAGCAAGAACAATGCAAAACAGATGTGGGACACAAAATCCATAATATCAGCATTTAATAATCTGTCACATTTGGCAATGGTCATATGCATAGCCACTGACTCTCCATTGCTCGCTATCAGCGCGACCTCACTCATACTTCGTCATGTACTCACTTTAAAATGAAGTTATATTAGCACTTGCCGCTGAAATGATATTTGGATCATCCGAAATTGTCGAGAAGTCAATGGTCTTAGTTGAACAGCGAGAATCCAAGTCATCTTGAACACAACGGAGGCCATACCTGATAGAAATGTTGACTGATAATCCGTTATAGCTCCTTCAAAAAAGCAACTGATCTGGAAAGAACTCTAAATGGGAAAACTAATCATCCGTATTATTTTGAAAATAACACTTTTTTCTACTGCCCGAGGTGCCACGGAAACGTCCGACTTGAAAGTAGTTCCGACCATTTCAGCCCCGTATGGCACTCGTGCCATACGGCGAACATTATGGCACGGGTCTACTGGTACTGTCAGCGAGATACACGCATATAATACATGGGAATAGAAGGCTGCAACCCCCAAAGAATTTGCAGCTACAAAGCTAGTCAACGTCAAGCCATGATGTAATAGATCTGTGAATGATGGATCAGTGTTTTGTACTCATTGAATACCGACATCAGAGAAATGGTCCTTCCTGCCTTATTCTTGGACATATTTACTTCCATGACTGTAGTGGAGTGAAGGTCTAGCCAACGTTGAAATGTTTGTTGGGCATGAAAGGATGCAGCAGTGCTCTGACTCACAAACCGTCTCCAGCTTCTGATCCCGAAGATCATGGGAACGGAGATGCCCAAGGAAAAGATGGACTCGGCCATGGAGGACCTGGAGGGGTCACTGAAGTTGATGGAGGAGAAGTTCCTCCAAGATCGGCCCTTCATCGCTGGGGATCAGATCTCCCTTGCTGACCTGGTGGCCATTGTGGAAATCATGCAGGTATGGCACAACAAGGAGAGAGACAAAAATAAAAATGGAATCAGAACAGGAATAATGATAAAAAAACAAAGGTTCTGTGTTCAAATATCCGAGCGTGTCCGTGGTCTGAAATCCTGACCATGCCACTTCTGATTGGCCCACATGACTTACATCGTGGATCATGATTGGCTGTAGTTTTGCCCGAGGCAGGCGTTAACTCTCTCTCTTTGAAGAGCTGTGGTGCCCCCACTGTATTCTGCCTGCTCTATCCGCACATGGATCAGTCATTTATGTCCGCTGCAATGGCTGCACAGCTAAGCTTATCTGCTGTGTGACAAAGCTGAATCAGAAAAATCATACAGGCTATGAAGTACAATGGAACAGCCCAAAGTTGATTAAAAATTATATTCAATGACACTCTCTTGCTATCTGCAAGCTTACAGGCATACAAGTCATTCCGTTTGATTTATCTATACGGCTATGTTAAATCGAATGTTTTCTTTGAAAAATTTCTTTTGAACATAATGGTTTGTGTTTCAGTCCATCGGTAGTATTTCAGTTCGTTCTGTGAACGAGAGGAGTTTATACACTATCTCGGGTCCAAAAAAGATGGCATTTTGGAAAATGCAAATAATGTTAAAAAGGAGTGGTTTGAAAAGTTAATTCATCCTCTATTGTAAACACACAACAAAACATCTTAGGATGCTGTAACTTGTGAATTCAATTGTTTATTGAGCTTAAACAGTTATGTCAAATCTGATGACTGCAACAGACTCCAAAAGAGTGGTGCTGGGGCAATGAAGGACTAATAATAATATGACAGGCTCCAATAATAATCTGACGTAAAACAGGTGATATTAAACTGGTTGTCTAATTATGTAGACATATATAGTGTTATAGTATTAAAGGAGCCTCTGAAAAAGGCCTCGTCCCTCAAGAGCCAATTGGGTCGCGACTTACTATTTGCCAACAGATGAGTACGCCTCTAATCCATAACTTTGAGAAAAACACTCCCCATACACAAATTGGAAAAATTTTAGGCATTTCACCCTCTACTGAGTGTCATGTATTTAAAAGATGGAAGGGATCTGGTCGTGTCATGGTGGTAAAACTTTGGCAAACCTTTATTAATCATTACTATTCACAGCTGCATCCACAGATGTGAGTTGAAACTTTAATAGGATAGGCAAGGCCAAAGTCATACTTTAACAATTTCCAAAAGAGCCGCCGACTTCTCTGGGCTCAGAGTAATCTGAGATGGATAGTAGCACAGTGGAAGCATGTTTTGTGTCTGAAAAGTCAACATTTTAAGTTGTTTTTTGGAAAAAACTGCTACCATATTCTCTGGAGCAAAGATGATAAGGACAACCCAAGCTGTTATCAGTGTCAGGTCCAAATGCCAGTGTCTGTCATGGTGTGGGGGCGCGTCCATGAACGTGGCATGGGTGACTTTTGAGGCATTCTCAAGGGCACTACTGATGCAGAAAGATACACTCAGCAACAAAAGTTCCTGTGACACTATATCAAATTGAATCTTAAATAAGATACATCCCTAAATCTAAAAATAATTTGTGGTTCCAATAGAAAACAGACTCCTGGTACAAGTTCACAGGTTTAATAAGCCATTTCGGTTACAGTTATGATGTCGTGACAGGGGAAACATGGACGAGCGTAAATTACAATTCCCACATCAGTAACGCGTGTCCCCCTCTGGCTTCGATGCAAGCAACACATCTTCTCACGAAGTCCCACAAAGTCCTTTGGTGTAGTGGTTTGCAATGCCACCTCACAGTAAGAAGGTTCTGGGTTCAAAGCTGGCCTGGGGCCTTTCTGTGTGGAGTTTGCATGTTCTCCCTGAGTTTGTGTGGGTTTGCTCCGAGTACTCTGGTTTCCCCCCACCCACAAAAACTTCCATCATAGAAATGTTCTTACCAGTACCCCTGACCAAGGTACTGGCTTGAGAACTGGAGTTGGTCCCCAGGTGCTGTGCTGTGGCTGCCCACTGCTCTTTTTGGACTCTGTTGCCAGTCAGCACATTCTTTATTTTCAATAAGCAGTTAAACTCATGCTAGAAAAGTATGTGTTGGACCATTTTTGATATAGAAGAGAGTGAATGGATTTTTAAAATGTGTATTATGGGAGGTAATGTTTTTACCGGGTTTGTTAGTTTGTTCGTTTTTTCAATAGTAAACAAGTTATCGTAAAAAGTTATTGATTTATATCCCTTGAATTTTGTGTGTTGCTAGATACTGTGCTGAGG
This sequence comes from Gymnothorax javanicus, assembly GCA_029692085.1. Lineage (NCBI taxonomy): Eukaryota > Metazoa > Chordata > Actinopteri > Anguilliformes > Muraenidae > Gymnothorax > Gymnothorax javanicus. The sequence continues at coordinate 118,627,041 of CM056194.1, read as the reverse complement.
AGGAAGTGATAAAATTTTGGTGAAGATCTGGCCCATAATCTAGATACAGCATCCAAAAGAATTTCTATCCGTGTATAGACAGCACTGTCGAGTTTTACCAGGGTTTGTGAGTTTGTTAGTTTGTTTGTACATTTTTTTCAGTTGTAAACAAGTTATCGCAAAAAAGTATTGATTTATATCCCTTGAATTTTGAGTGTTGATAGATACTGTGCTGAGGAGGAAGTCTAAGAATTTTGGTGAAGATCTGGCTCATAATCTTGATACAGGATCCAAAGGAATTTCTACATATGTAGAGACAGCACTGTCGAGCACCGGTGTCACGTGACAATAACACCCACATCATCCGAAATCTTAATCCGACTTTTTCCTCCAAAAATTTCGCAACAATTGAGATTTTGCGCTCTCTGAGTGCCCCTCTGGTTTCATTTGCATTATTCATGATGTGCCAACTTCTTCAGAACTGTAATTGTACAAGTGCAGCCATCAGTGGCCTGTGATTGAAATTTACGGGGCTACACAATTCACTCGTGTGGATGTGCTTATACCTGCAAGATAAAGCTAACAGTTTGCTTTTCAGAACATTACGTAAGATTGAAGAATTTCAGCCAATTATGCTGAGTTTCCACCAAACGCGAAACGAATCATTTGCGTGGCCAGATTATGTGCAAAGTCAATACAAAGACGCAAATACACGCGAGAAGGCGCAAACTCACAGCTATTTGCGGCTTTGCATTGACTTTGAATGTAATCTGGCCACGCGAATAATTCGTTTTGCATTTGGTGGAAACGCAGCTTTAAAATTATGTTACTTTCCAAATACTTACGATAAGCACCCACCCACCACCACCACGTGGTTCCAGTGACCGCTGTCTACTTTCCCTGCTCTCCTTTTTTTTGTGAATTGCAGCCCGTGGGGTCAGGGATAGACGTGTTTGCAGGGAGGCCGAAGTTGGCAGCCTGGCGGGGCAGGATCCTGAAGGAAATCGGGAAGGATCTCTTCGACGAAGCTCACCAGAAAGTTCTGTCCGCCCCCAAAATGATAGGATCCATGGACGCCAGCAAGCTTGAGGGCCTGAAACCCGTCGTCAAGAAAATGTTTTCCTGAGCTCCCTGCTTAAAAGCAAATGGAGGGGGCGAGAGATTCAAACCCTCAGTACAGTCAAAGGGCCTGCTGCGTCTTTGTTTTTCACTGTTTCAATATTATCTCAGGGAAACAATTTTTGAAAAGCTTTAAAATATTAGATTGCCAAAATAAAATTTCTCTAGATGATTGAGAATTTCTAAAGGAGCACCTTTAAAAATGCCCAAAAAATCTTGCCAATAACCAATCAGTAAAACAGTTTTTGCAATTTCCTGGTTCACTGTTTCAGCCTAGCAGTGTTTAAAAAAGATTGGGAAACACTTCCATTTCATTTACTGGCAAGTGGGAAGTTTCAAGGTTACAAAGAAATGCTGAGCTGAAATGTTTTTTTATCGTCAGAGGTTTAAAGTCCTGGTTCAGAAAAAGTGGTCCCTCCCAGTGTTTTGTTTCAACCGCCTGGATTAGTTCATGAGCTCCTTTGTTCTGCCAGAAAGTGGCACTTATGAGTTATATCATCTGCCTTTCTCCACAGTTGGAAAAAACACCTGGCAGTAAAATGGAATTTTTTTCCCTTGTTATTTCCCGTGTTTTGCAGCTTTCTTTTTGGCAGCTGATGACATCTCATTCAGCTTGCATTGCGGAACATTTTTGACTTGGAGCAAATCTGTTTTTTTAAAGAGAGGGATATTTTATTGCAAGCTAGAATGTAACTGAAGCGATAATTTTTTTGTTTGAGAGTACAGTGGTAGCTCCACACCCTGAAATGAAAACTAATGCTTCGTAGTTGCATGACGAGTTCCTGAATTAATTATGCTGCATTGGCGCTCACATTTTCTCATGAATTATTCATGTCTATATCAGTAACACTTGCTGTGGATGATTTGGGTGAATTACTATGAAAACTTAATCAATTTATTGGATAGTGTTTTAGAGTGAAAGAAAGGTTCAGTCCTCAGAAACTGACTGGCTTTGTCTGGTGGTGACCTAATCTCATATTTGTAATCATTGTAAACATTTATAATGGTGTAGCCCAGGGTTCTGTTTTAGGGCCACTGTTATATTCTGTCTTTATCAATAGTTTCGTTCAAAATGTGGATTGGGCAAACCTTCACTTTTATGCAGATGATACAGTGATATATTGTGCTGGGACCTCCATTCAGGAGGTTCTTACAAAATGGCTGATAATATTCAGTATCAGCTTTCACTGCTTAATGCTACTGTCACACCAAAGTAGTTCTCAAAACGTCCTGCCCTGTCCTAAAATAATCGTAAAACGGGATGTGGTCAGGGTAGAACATGTAACTTTGGCCAAATAATGTCTAATGCACTCTTCCCGTCCTAGCCCATCCATGAAGTTTGTAAAAAGACTGTAAAAAGTTGCTACAACGTCCACTCTGTTCGCACACAGTTTGAGCCCGTTCGGCAACATTTTCAAGAATGTAGTAAGAACTTGTTTGGTGTAATGGGGGTATAAGCTGGTTTTAAAAGCTGATAAATTTAAGGTGATGCAGTTCTCAAATGCTAGAAAGAAGCCTGAGAACTTGAATATTATTTCTGCTCAGGGAAGTTATGAGCTGTTTACTGTTACAAATATCTCAGCTAATAGCTTGATGGCAGGCTTTGTTTTAAACCTCATGTTTATCGTCTTCTTAAAAAACTGAGGATCAAGTTTGCATTTTATTTCAAGAACAAGTCCTGTTTCTCTTTTAAGGCTGAAGGAGGACTGGTGTCTGCGACTTTTTTTTTTTTTTTTTTTTTTTACCAGTACTTGATTATGGCAATCTATTATACATGAATGCATCTATAAATTGCTTGCACATGTTAGATACTGTATATTGCAGTGCACTGACATTTGTTACAAACTGTAAACCCCTCACTCATTATTGCACTCTTTATTCCAGGGCTGCTTGGTCTTCCCTGAACATTCATAGACTCAGTCATTGGTATTTATAAAGCTGTTCTAGGTAAACTCCATTTTTATATTTACACTTTTATTTCACTGAGATCTGACTTTAGTTACACTCTGAGATCTACAGATGAGGTCATGCTGTCTGTTTTGAGTGCTTAACCTAAACTGGGAATGAAAACTGATGTGCACTCTGCTCCCCTCAACTGGAATGGCCTTCAGAATGACGAGTGTAATGGCATTGGTTTCTCTGTCCGATTTTAAAGCTCTTTTATGTACAATGGTGAATGAATTAATTGGTACTTATCACTGTCTGTTGGTATTTTCATTATTTTGACACTTTTTAAGTATATCTCTTTGTTACTTGTTATTACCTTGCCCGCGACAGAGTCAGCGGGGCGAGGTATTGTAATCGGTGCGGTTTTTTTGTTTGTTTTTTGTGTGTCTGCTTGTGTGTTGGTGTGTTAAGAATCTAGCACCTACATGGTTGCACTGATTGACTTCAAACTTCCACAGTAGGTGGACAAAGGTCTGTGGTTGATCTCATTCAATTTTGGGGTGATTGGGTCAAGGTCAAGGTCATTGGAAATGTCAAAATTATTTTTTTTGTGATTCTTCCTTCAAATTCATTACATTGACTTCAAACCAAAACCAAAATGTCCATCTTTCAATTCTGCTTCCAACCATATGTTGCATGATGGCGTAGCTTTGATTGTATCCATATCAGTTGGGGGTTAAATGTCAGGGGGGTCTAAGTCATTTGTGAAAATAATATATTTTCCATTGTAACTCAAAAATGGTGGCAGATAGACAGATGTTTATTATTATGAGCATATAGGAACTCCTATATGGGCTGTTTTTGACACCATGATCTTTGACCTTGAGTGACCTTTAAAGGTCAAACTAAAGGTCACAGATTTTCAAAGGACTATGAGTTGAAAAACGGTTGAGGTCACACTTGCGAAATTGAGTCAGTCTGAGAAGCACTAAAATAAGTGCTGGCGGGTGAGGTTTGTTTTGCCTGGCAATACTTGTTTTGTTGTTGCTTTGTCTGTAACTTTCATGCTGTGGTCCTGGCCAAGTCTCCCTTGAAAATGAGGTTATTGATCTCAATGGGACTTATTTGCTGAAACAAAGGTCAAATAAAATTATAGCTGCTGTGCAGCTATGGTCGGGGACGGGCAATTTTAGGCAAAATTAGGCAATTCTGAGCAGCAAGCAGAGTGTAGGAAGATGGAAAAAAAGGTGGCATTCTAATATGCATTTTACATCAGTTGAGGCTTGAACTCACAATTTCTGGCAAAAGAGTCTATGCTCTATCTCACTGAGCTAATTAGCAAGAGAAAACTCTGCAGTTTATATGTTCAAAACTACTTCTAGCTCAGTGATTCTCAGACTCGGTCCTGGCACCTCACTGTGGTGCTGCTTTTTGTTCCAACCACAATTGAAATCTTTGGATTTTAACAAGCAGTTGATTTGTCTTAATTAGATGCATTTATGTTTGGAGTCGATATTTATCCTCTTAAGCCACATTTGAAGAATGTATACATGCCTTGAAGAATAAAAATTTCATATCCACATTGAGATTTATTAGAAACTAGTATAAATAACTGCAGAGGGAAACAATTAACCAAACATTTAATCTACGTAAACAATCAATCGGTCCCTTGTTGGTGAAACTGTTGACATGTGGTCACAAAAACTGCCAGTTCATTTGGTGAACAATAAAGTCATACCTGTTTTGTTTTATTTAATTTTAAGTTCAGGCCAATTATTTTGAAAGAACTCAAAACACCTGTGTTCAGCAACCTAATTTGGGGCTTACTGATTTTCTCAAAGTCTGATTTGATCCGTTGAAATATGTTTTAACCTGAAAATCCTCACAAAATCAAAATTTAAGTCCAATATGTTCAAGCGTTTTTATTCTTCATGGCCCAGTGGATATGTACATTGAAATGTGGCTTAAGATGGTAAATAACCACTCTAAACATGGAATGCAGCTAATTAAGACAAATTAACAGCTTTTGTAAGATTCTACAATTGCAGTCGCGGTTGGAACAAAAACCAGCGTACACAGCAGGGCGCTAGGACCGAGCTTGAGAACCACTGTTCTAGCTCATTATAGGAATTCTACAGCTGCAATGACAGCGTGTAAAGGCAGATTTCAAACGTTTGTCAAAAATTCAGTTAGACAAAAATCCGAAAATACACAAATTTCATCTAGACAGCATGGAGATGTTGGTTATTTGTTTTTAATAATGACTTATTGGCTCCATAAGTGAAAAACTGATGTTTAAAAATGCCATTTTTGCATTGACTCCAATTGTTTGCATGAGAGCGAAATTCAAAATGCTGTAAAAAATTCAGTTTTTGAGATAATTCTGATGTTTTCCAAACATCATCTACCATGACTCCAAAATTTTGTCATTTTTTTAATGAACATTGAAAATGTATTTAGCAAGAATTTGCAAGTATATGTTTACAATACCGTTTACAGTCAAACATTTTGATGCACTGTTGGCTCAATTTTCAATAAATCAAAAATCTGTGCAGATAGTTTGTGTAGGACAGTCTGAAGATGCTCTGTAGCAAGTTTGGTGTCAATTGAGCAAAAATTATGGGAGGAGATAGGTTTAATAAGTTTTACAGATTTTGAAAAAAAAAACAGAGTGATGGACTTCATAATTTGCAATAGGTTTAAATGTACAAAAGTTTCTTCAGTATTGGGGCTACATTTCGGTGAAAGTTGCAAATCTGTAGCACATATGGTTGATTTGTTGTGAATTTTCAAAATTTTGAACTTTAGAGGCTTGCTGTGGTGCCACCATCAGGACTATTGGCCTGTTTTTGCAGCTGAGGCAATCTGGCATGGGACTGGACCTTTGTGCAAAGTTTGGTGATTTTTCGCGCATGGGGAAGTAGGATTTCCTCGGAAGAAGAAGAAAGAAGAACATGCAGGATAACAATAGGGTCCTGGCAGCTTAGGCTGCCTGGCCCCTAAAAATAAAAATACATGAATTGGCAGGATTTATCATTTTTAAATGGAATGTGCATTGCAGAGAACTAAATTTCTTAACTCTGTGGCCCTACACCTTTATTTGCTTTTACTTTATTATTTTTTATTATTTTATTTATTTCTTTTTATACTGTACTGTGAGGCAGGGTAGCACAGGGTCAGGAGTGCTGCACAAACCCCTCAAAACGAACTGCATAGGGATAGCCAAAGACCTGGGGCAATTTTATATAGGCCCCTTGCAGCAAAAGGCGACGTGCTTCTGTATTTATTGCGCTAGCTTCACAACACGTGCGAGTGGCTCCACAGATAGAGGATATGAGAGGTGAAGCTGCCCCATATGAAAGAGGAGAGGACTGGGGAGTCATCAGAAAGTACATATATGAAAATGTTCACAGTGTGGATTCTATTGACGCTCAAAACCACTAGGGTCATTCCATATGAACTCAACCAGTGGTCCCATGGTGAGCAACTCAAATTTGGCCCAAAAAAAATTGTGGGAGCACCTCTACAGATATAATGAACAGATGCAAAATTTTAGGCTTCAACTCTCAAGGGTTTCTGAGATATGTCCCTCTGTAAATTTGGGGGCATGCCAACCTTTTCGCAAACTTCAATTTGGAGTGGGTTTTGGATGCCAATATCTTGGAAATATATCAAAGCTTTAGGATGAAAATTGCTACCCAGGGTAACCGGGGCCCAAGCTTTCAGAATCTGCCATCAAAATTAGTTCACCTCTTCACATTTCAGTGTTATTGACCCCTCACTTATGAATCTTGTCATGGGTAGAAATCAAAACTTCAATTTTAACGGACCCCCTGGCAGCCCAGGATCACCTACAGGGGGTTAATGATGCTGGTTTCCTTTTACTGAGGGACAGGTCTGTCTGCAGTAAGAATATTGACTATTCAAGGCTTTGTATGGGAGTTGAGAGTCTCTGAAAAGGGTCCTGGTTGAAAAATCCCTGGGTAGCAATTTTCAGCCCAAAGCTTTGATTTATTCCCAAGATATTGGCCACCAAAATCCCCCGCAAATTAACGTTTGTCATGGCCCGCTCATTTTTGGAGGGGTATACCACAGAAACCCTTTGGACTTGAAGTCTAAAATTTTTCCATTGTTCATTACCTATGTGATCGGTACCGTTTGTTTGTTTGCGAACAAGATAACTCAAAAAGTAATGAATGGATATCTCTGACATTTTGTGGGTGGGTCGCTATTACATCAGGGATGTACCGTATTGATTTTGACCGCGATCAGTAAAACAATATGGCCACAACGGCAGCCATCTTGAAATCCTATGACACGCGATAACTGAACTTTGCTCCCAGTTACCAAGATTTGGACTGTGCTGCCTTGGCAGAGGTTTGCACTCTAGGAGTGCCTCTAGTTCTACATGTAGAGGTACTCTCAAAAAAAAAAAAAAAAAAAAAAAAAATTCAGCCAAATCTGAGTTGGTGTCCATGAAAGATTCCTTAACTTTAGTTGAGTTCATATGGAATGACCAACTCAGTGATTGATTGTTAGATTAGATTAGATTAGATTAGCCTTTAATGTCTCAAAGCAGAGAAATTTGTCTTGGGCAATCGAGAGATAGATTACATAGGTTACATACACACACTCACATTGATACACCCTACACAAATTGACAAATGAGTATACACAATCCCCCTACAAAAATTGACATATGCATATACACAATCATCCTACGCAAATTGACATATGCATGTACACAATCCCGCTTATACGGACCTACTCAACTAGACAGGATACATAAATACCCCAACCCCAATTCATCAGGCATATCTACTTATGGCGCTATCTTACACACACACACACACACACACACACACACACACACCATCCGCTCTGTCACTCTCTCTCCCTCCCTTAGATATTGCAGACAGTCTCTAATTATTGCACTTAACCCCAGACTGACCATCAGTGCCAACATGATAGTCAGTAAATAACATCAATTAACCATACATTCACTTATATATTGCGCACAACACTAGTTGTTCATACATTCCCTTATACATTGCACACAGTCTCTAACAATTATTGCACTTAACCCCAGTCTGACCATGTATGCTAGTCACTGAATCAACCAAATGACATGAATTGACCATTCCTTCCATCACATAGACATCCCCCCACACATCTCCCACCACAAGAGACCATCCCCCCACAACATAAAGCACACACACCCTCACAACCCAATTCTACCTGCCTCCCCTAATTTAATTAATCTCAAAGAGACTGCATCCGTATCATACCTTCTTACTATTGAGCAATTTGATAGATAAGGGGACAGTCGAACATTTAAATCGGTTTGTCTTGCAATTTACAACCCTATATCTTTTACCTGATGGCATCAATTCATATTCCCTATGAAGGATATGGTTAATATCCCCTGATATTTTGAGGCCTTGCTTTCTCACTGTGTCCTCAAATATATCTTGAAGTGAGGAGGGGGGTGCTATCCCCATAATTTTCCCCGCTCTTTTAACAAGGGTCTGCAGTTGTGCCTTCAGTTTGACAGACAAGTTTCCAAACCAGATCATAATACCATAGCGGATGATGGATTCTATGGCCGCCCTGTAAAAAGATAACATAATGTCCTTATCTATGCCATAGATCCTTAGTCTCCTTAAAAAGTGTAGACGTTGGCTAACCCTTGAACACAGGAAATCAATATGCTGAGCCCATTTCAGCTGAGTGTCAAAAAGAACGCCTAAGTATTTGTATGATGTTACTTGTTCGACTGTCTCTCCATTAATCATTATTGGGCTGTGATCGCCAATAGATCTAGGATCAAATATCATCTCTTTGGTCTTGCTAACATTAAGAACCAAATTATTTGCCTCACTCCACTGCACAACCCTATCTATCTCGGATTGGTACACACTTATATCTGAGTCACATACTGTAACTAAATCATCCCCATCGTCGCCATTCCCAGTCTCAAAACGTGTATAAAATAAGTTCAGTTCATTGGCTCTGTCCCACTCATTTGAAACCTGTAATTCCCTTCTCCCACTATTCAAGTTCGTTAAATCTTTCACACAGTCCCACATTTTTCTAGCGTCCTTATTTGCAAACACATCTTTGACCCGTTGCCTGTGTTGTTCCCGTGCCTCCCTTAAGTTCACTTTTAGTTCTGTTTGGACAGTTTTCAGTCCAATGGCATCACCATTTCGAAAAGCATGTTTTTTCCTTTTAATGCCGTTCTAAATATCTGGTGTTATATACTCTTTGTTATTTGGGTAGATCTTAATATCCTTTTTTGGCACGACAGTGTCGACGCAGAACTGTATATAACCCGATATCGCATCTGCAGCGCTGTCAAGATTATTGTCCTGGTAGAAAACGTCCCAGACCGTGGCTAGAAAGCAGCCCCTCAGTTCCTCCTTATGCCTGTCGTTCCAAACACTGACCGTCTTTGAAATGGGCTTACTTCTTTTTAATGCAGTCTTGTGAGTGGGGATTAACTGGATGGTATTATGGTCGGAATTTGAGGGGGGGGGGGGTCTGATTTTCGACGTGTATGCGTTCTCATTGTTTCCATAACATCTGTCCAATGTCCGTTCTTTCCGAGTGCCACCCTTTACATACTGCTGGAAGCTAGGGCGTGCACTGTTCAAATTACAATGATTAAAATTGCCAAGTACAAATATTGGTGAGTCGGGTTTGTTTAGTAGTTGTTTGTGGACACAGTCCGCAATTAGTGAAGCTGCTTAGTGCTTAGTGATTGTCTGGGTGAAAACTACTTTGGACGCTTGTACTCATCACATTGCAACTTCTGTACTTGCGGGACAGTTTATTCTAATAATAATAATAAAATCTACGAATGACAGCGTGTGAATGGCTACTCGGTCAAAAACTGTGTGCTCATACGAGTCCCCAATCACCTGCACCAGTTCAGCTGAGCTCACTGACATTTTTTCCAGCACCCATATGCCACCTAGTGTTCAAGAGAATTACAAAAATTAACAAAAAACCTATATTTACACAACAGCTGCAAAACACAAGTTAAAGGGGACCTATTTTGCTATTTTTCCAAGTTTATATTTTGGTCTTTGACTCCCCTAGAGTACTCCTGATCGCGCAAAGTAAAAAAAGGGTATTTATTTCGCTCATACTGCCATCCTCAAAAAACTGTATTTGTAGTACATTGTAGTCTCTGCCTGAAACGCCTCACTGGGGTGGCTCTTCCGCTATGGCCCCCACTCCCCGTGTGCCCACTTTCTTCTGACTGGCCAGCTCTGTGGAGGGCGGAGTTGGGCGGGACGAGGCTGCAGAACACGGTTTTCCCTGTCTGGCTCCCCAGAGTGAAACCTGAGACACGTCTGCAATCTGATAAGGAAGTAGCGGGCAAATTCCGCAATCTAACGTTATACTTGAATATAGATCTAATGACATGATCTTGTTCTAACAAACGAAGCGGCGAAAGTGGAGGACGCAGTGCGAATATCTCTCAGCGCAAGCTCAAATTTGCTATCGGCTACAGTTTGCTACGGCAACAGTTGGTGAGTACCGCGGTTTTTCTAGTCCTAGCTAGGATGCAGGGGAAGCTAGAATCCACCCCATATAGACACATTTGTAGAACGGGTCGACATGCCCAAGTGTAGACCGGAGACCGTAGAAATCCGGTGGGTCTGAGTTTAGAGGGAAACATGGACCGTAAGGAGCAGCTAAAAGTGGACCAACAGCTTATGGACTGCTTCGGTGTGTATTAGGACCTGCTGGGTCGTGTGCATAGCTGTGGTGTGTTGTTAGCGTGGAGAAACGAACAGCTTCTGCGCTGGTATATGACGGAGGGGCGAAAGCTCCAAGCTAAACGGCCTTTTCGGAAATTGCCCGTGGTAATGGTTTACTTATTGCTTCACAATGACCAGCTTTTCCTCGCGGAGAATGGGCGCGTTATGGATTGTGCGTGAGAGCAAGCTAGAGCTCCGGTTATGTTATGAGCATAATACAGGTTTTACAGACCGTAAGTTCCGTCTGCGTGAACCGTTGCTTATGTGGAGCAAGCGAATCGATCACTTTTACAGGAAATAATTTAATATTCAATCGATGGGAATGCAGAGAAATCGTTTGTGATAACCATACACGTTATAGCCTGTGCTTTTCCCTATTGCTTTCACTGGTAGCATCAGAGAGCTTGCTCAGACATTGGGGATGTATCAGGCTGACCCCGGTCATGGATGAGTAAAGCGATCGTTTCACAAGCACCCAAAAACTCACCCCAAGCTTTGCAAAACCTACGTCTGGTCTAACTGCAGCCCAACTCGGCAGACACATACAGCACCTCTCCGGTTAGCTTCAACTGTAGTGGCTACAATCAGGCAACGTTATGATGAAACTGCCACATTGATGTTTACCAAAGTAACACAAGCATACCGATCAGAATCGCTGCATATAAGTTAACCAGGAGCATTTTTAATCAGCAGAGCAGGGGAACTAACATGCAGTAGCTGATAAGTGGCCATGACTTTGAATGTAATCTGTCGCGCGAAAAAATTCGTTTGCGTCCGTGTGAAAGCGGCTTGACATGCCCGTATTCGCGTCTTTGCATTGACTTTGAATGTAATCTGTCGCGCGAAAAATTCGTTTCGTGTCTGATGTGAAAGCAGCTTTATGGATAGTACGCGACAACTAGAGAGAGCTCGGTTATGTTAGGAACATAATACAGTCGAGCTCGGTTATGTTATGAACATAATACAGGTTTTGCAAACCGTACGTTCCGTTAGGGCGGACAAGTTGCTTATGTGGAGCTAGCGAATCGATCACTTCTACAGGAAAGAATTACCTATTTAATCTCCGCCTTTTTCAGCTTTTTATTAGCCACAACAATTTCTAAAGGGGGATGAAATTATGTCATGGTAGTGCAGAGAAATCATTTGTAAACCGGTAGAGCCTCTGCATTTCGCATTGCTTTCACGGTAGCGCCAGAGAGCTTGCTCAGACATTTGTGAAGTATCCTGCTGATCCCGGTCATGGATAAGTGAAGCGATCACTAACTGTAGAGGCTACAATCGGGCAACGTTATGATGAAACTGCCACATTGATGCTTACCGAAGTAACACAAGCATACCGATCAGAATAACTGCATATAAGTTAACCAGGAGCATTTTTAATTAGCATGACACGCAAACTAACATGCAGTAGCTGGTAACCGAGCGGTCATAACCACAGAGACAAACCCTTGCAATACAGGTTTTACAGACAGCAAGTTCTGTTACTGTGAACAGTTGTACCAAGCATCCAAATTACAAACAAGTATTAAAAGTTAGCTTCAAATGAGGTTTATGTTCACACACCTTCTGTAGAATTTCCCCTGATATCACTCTTGCATATTGAGGACACAAGCATTAGCAACAGTAACTTGGCTACGTTAGCCGCTGTGCTACAGCCACAATCAACTGGCTATCACGTCAGGTTGGCTTATGCAGTAAAAGCAACTTACAGCTTCTGTGTCTGTGAGTCATGGACAGTCGCGACCGATACAGGCTTTATCTTCAGATATTTTACCAAGCCTGTCTTTGAGGCCAGTTGTTAGTGCTAACTATCGCTAGCGGTCCTGCTAGCCACCCGTAACACGTTAGCTTCACTTACATTATTTGCTTTTATATGGTTACTTACAGCTTGTGGCTCCGGGCGCTTGATCGATGCAGCTGCTTCAGGTTTGAGAAGCAGCTGAAACGCTTATCCTGTGTTGAATTATCCTTTATTGACAAAGCTGTCTTTGGTGAAATGCTGAGCACAAACAGCTAACGCTCCATTTGGCCGTGGCTGTTTGCTGCCAGCAAACAAAAAAAGCTACCCACTGATTTCTGCTGGCATCGTCTTTTCGAAGAGAAATATTTGTTTTTCTTCGCGTCCAAAAGTAAACGGACAAGTAGCTTTGGGAGAGATACTAACAAAATTGCAGCTCAAATGATCTGCGGTTCTTCTTTTGTATTTCCAAAAGTGTCAACGCTACTGAGGCATAGTATGATCTGCCGTTGTTAGTGCCTGCTAGAATAGTTTCCGGTGTGGGCAGGTCCAGCGCCATGATTGGCTCTGGCTAGGTCAGTACTAATTGGATGGCACAACCTGACGTCAGGTTTTACCCAGATCTCGTGAAGATCTCGGGAGGAGCTGTTCAGAGAGGAAATCACGCTCACGAAATCACGTTCTTGGATTACGGCAAAACCCCTGTATCTTATGTTTAGAAACTTTTCAGAGGTTGAGCATGGACAACCAACATTATAACATTACTAATATGTATTAAAAGAAGGATCAGCATAATAGGTCCCCTTTAATGTCAGAAAACAAAACCATGGCACAGCTTGTGGATATGAGGTAGGCAGGAGCCAAGTTTCTGAGATGCATGCCTGCAAGGCAACACACTCCTGTAGCCATGGCGCTAGCTGAGTGCATGCGAGTTGAGCTTCAGCTTGTTGGCCTATGGGTCCTAGAAACTAACAAAGTATCTGTGATTGCTTGCTTGCTAGGTAATGTGCTCCGCAATCATAGCGCTACCCAAGTTTGCACGCAATGGCATAAGCCAATATTAGGAAGAAAATATGCTAATTTGGGATAGCAATGCATATTACCACGTGTTTATTTATTTTCATACAAGGTAGAACACAGCCATGCAATGCACTATCGCAGAAATTTGGATACTGTCTGCGGTGGCAGATCCAGTGAGCTGAGTATTGCCCATGGCATCCAATGCGGAGTGTGTGTTCATACTACTTCCTCCTGAGCAGATACGAATGAGAATAACAGAAATAACTTCCTGACACTCCCTGTATAAATGCAAACTATTACTCTCACTTACAGAGATGTTATGGCTCATGATAGCACCTGCAAAGAGTAACAGAATGACATTAACCCTTTTGCGCCCGCATATGGAAATTTCGGCATTATGCTAATTGACTCCTCAGCCCAGATAAGGATTTTTCCATGTTTTTCGATTGCCTTGGGGTCCTCAGTCTTATCCAGAGAGGACCGGTGTAGGTGCAGGCTTTCATTCCAACTAAGCAGTTACACACCTGGTTCTACTAATCAAGGTCTTCAGCAAAGATGGAAATCCAAACTGTGAAAATTAAAGCAGCTCTGTGCCTATCACTTCACAACTGACATTGAGTCCAGTTATTTAAACAGGTGAGTAAGGGACAATGTCCTGGATGAACTTGGACAGCCTCAGCCATTGGCTAAATTGTGGTAACTGGAGGGACACCAGCCCTTGATGATTGATTCATGTGTATTACTTTGCATTTCCGCATACTTATCCATTTGTTCCCAAAAGGGCAATAAGCCATAAAGACCTTCATTACAGATGGGTTGGATTGAGTACCAAATGGAGGAAACACAGAAATATTCCCTTTCTGTCCCATAACGGCGACGAAGGTTTAGACTGGGAGCAAATCGTCCTCGTGAAAACAGAGTAAAATATCACAATGCACTTAAAGTGGGATGAAATTTGCAGCAGCAGAGAGGAAGCGTTAATAAGAGGGTTTACTTACTCTTGAAACTAAGAAAGGATGAAAATACTAACTCCTTTCCATTACATTAGTTCAAAAGATTAATTTACTTGAATGAATGTCAAGTTCCTGACGTCAGGGCAAATTCACTGCGAGGACACTTATGGGGGTAATGATGGGTAAACAGGAAAGTTTGACCAGGGAGTAGGCCTACTAAGAGAAAATCTCCGCTGAACATATTGTGCTTTAACAAAATACAGGGTTAAAAAAATTGTTGCAGGCATTTCCTTGGTACCAAATTTTGACAAGGCCTCCACCATCATAATAAGCTGAAAATTAAAATATTCTGTTGGGAAAATATTGTGTTATGTACAGTTTTTTGTTATTAGTGAGGCTTCTGCATACATGTTTTTTTATCTCGTGTGAAAAATGGATAGTCTCATGGATATCCATATCCATTCATAGCGCTATGAATGCATGTCTAGGTTTCACCTTGGACCCATTGTAGAAGGAAAAGGTGGCCAGATTTGACAGGACATACAAGGATTTGAACATTTCAGTTACCAGCGAGGTCCACATCATGATTCGCCATGTTCCAGAGTTCACTAAGCACCACAACAGGCCTTTGGGTCGATTCTCTGAGCAGGTGGTTGAAACTTGCCACTCCAAATTTGACAAGTTATTCAATAGCTACCGGATCAAAGACATATCCCACGAAAGTTATTTAGATTAATTTTACAGAGCTGTGATGCATTTCAATTCTTTCCATATCTGAAGATATGAAGCCAAAAGTATTATATAAATGGACACTTGGTTAAAGGGCAGTGTTCTATATGTAGTGTACATTAACGGAATATGCACCTGAGGTCTGTAATGATTTTGTGGAGAGATAAAGGCTATTATTAGTAACTACATTATTTTGTTTATCTTGATAATCTATTCCCCAGACTACTTGTTCAAGGATATCCATGAGACTATCCATTTTTCACACGAGATAAAAAAACATGTATGCACAAGCCTCACTGATAACAAAAAACTGTACACAACACAACATTTTCCCAACAGAATATTTTAATTTTCAGTTTATTATGATGGTGGAGGCCTTATCAAAATTTGGTACCGAGGAAATGTCTGCTCAATTTTTTTTAACCCTGCATTTTGTTAAAGCACACTGTGTGAAGACTGAAGTAGATCCCAGAGAATGGAGAGACCGAGCTAAGTTTGTTTCTGAGTATGAATTGTGAAATTGGGGAAATTGCAAAAAATTTCACAGTGGTTTGAAATTGAACTACAGAAGCACCGCTGGCTGTTGGGTGTTTTGTGTCTTGATGATTGAGAAACTCCGTCACAAGATTTATTGAATAAATGTGGAAATACCAGGCAAAGAAGGTAGCTCTCATCCAAACGTTCAAAATTCGTTCAAATTCAAGGCCGCATTAAGGTTCTAATTTTTATTCCCTCTCATCATTCAAGTTGTGTACATGTTGGATATTCGGACTATCAACAAACGACGTATTACCTTGGAGGAAGGGGAGACGGAAAAAAGGGGAGGGTGGAACGGAGAAAAGCGCGCAGATCAGGCAACATCTACTTGCGTATAGGTTCCACAGGATGGATCAGCAAATGTTACGCAAAAGCTAATCTATGGTTTAATTCAAAGATTCAAAGCAAATGATTCACAGAACAGCTGCAATTTGGCTGCGAATTTACATAAAGTTGAGAGCAAGACAAACATTGTGTTTACTTTTGTATATAAAAAAGAAACAAAATCGTAATCAATCTCTGAATTAAATTCTGAATAAATCATGAATGGTCCCCCTGACCCCAATAAGTGAAAACAAGGCATCGCAAAACATCTGGTACACTGTCAGTATTGCATTGTTTATTCAATGAGTAATGAAATCATGTTTATAACAAAGTATTTGCAAGCACGCACCATGTAGGGGATAGCCGGTGCGAAAGTAACGTGGGACAAAAATAATAGGGCGATTTACTCGCAGCCATCCGCACTTCGATGCGTCATATTAGGTGAGCACGTGCAGCTCGCGACACTCTCCAGACCTGTGAAAAATCTTGAGGTTTCGACGCTTCCCCGCGGAACGAGACCGGGAAGACCGTTTTCCACAGTGGTGAGTAAATTCAGACAAATGGTGAACTTTTTTGACTTAAAGATTGTCTTTATCGCTCCATGTGTCATATTTATGATTAAGTGATAGGTCATTTTGTTTTGTAACATATCCTGAAGTTTGAAATATCTTTTTCCACTTTAGAAGCAATCCTGGTTCTAATGTCTGGAGTCACTGTCGGGGCGGAAGTAGCAACGGTTACGTTCGTCCGTCTCTGCTAATGCGGCCGAATTTTCTGTTTTAAAGCTCATTTAAAAATGTGTGTGTTATATTTTACCGACAGAAAATGCCAAGAGTTAGGGTCAGAACTACCCAGAGAGGAAAGGTTGACCAGCAGGTTTACGAAAGGGCCTTTCTTGATGTCCGAAGAGGCGAGAGTATCAGGAGGGCAGCAGAGGTGCATGGCGTTTGTCATGTCACCCTGTTCAGGTACTGCAAGAGGAGGGCAGAAGCAGGAGGGCAGCAGACCAGAGCCCCAGGGTACAGGGCTCACAACAAAGTCTTCACAGAAGAACAGGAGAAGAGACTGCAGGTATATATAAAGAGAGCAGCTGATATATATTTTGGCCTGAGTCCTTGAGAGGTTGGAGTAACACTGCACACAGAGCTACACCACTATCGCCATTTGCCTAAGATAGCAAGCACCTCAGCTCCGGATCTGCCCCGGCTCTGAGGTGCTTGCTATATGGGAATTAACCTCTTTTTTCATGCTGTTTTAGGTGCGAAAGTTTGCATATGAGCTGGCCAAAAATATTGGCCTCAAAACTCCATGTTCTTGGGAGAAAAACCAGATGGCAGGGAAGGACTGGCTCACCTCCTTCCTCGAGCGCAACAAAACCCTATCCATCCGTCGACCTCAAGCCACCAGCATGTCCCGTTCCACCAGCTTCAACAAGACCAATGTGACAGCGTTTTTTAAAAACCTAAAGACTGTCCTCACCCGCTATAATTTTGAAGCAAAGGACATCTGGAACATGGATGAAACAGGTAAAAGTTTATATTTAGATAAATTAAAAAGCAACTGTGATTTGCAACAGCAATAATTCATTTCATTTATTATTTCAGGTACCACAACGGTTCAAGTGCCAGACAAAATCATTGCCACCAAGGGGCAGCGCCAGATCGGTGCTGTGACCTCTGGGGAAAGAGGGACATTGGTGACCTTTGCCTTTGCTGCCAACGCACAGGGCAACTTTGTCCCCCCTTACTTTATCTTCCCAAGGAAGAAGTTCCAGCACCACTTCATCCCGGATGGCCCCCTTGGCTGCACTGGTTCTGCCAATGGATCGGGGTGGATGCAGGAGGCCGATTTCTTGGCATTTTTACAGCATTTTGCAAGGCACACCCGCGTGACCCCGGAGTCAAAGCTGCTGCTACTCTTAGACAATCATCCATCACACCTCTCTGTGGTAGCTATTGACTTTTGCAAGTCACAGAGCATTGTACTCCTGTCTTTTCCCCCCCACTGCTCCCACCGTCTTCAGCCACTAGACCGAAGCGTTTTTGGTCCTCTGAAGCACTACATTAACAGTGCAGCAGACAATTGGATGCGAATGAACCCTGGAAGAACTTTGACCATCAACAACATCCCAAGTCTTGTGGCTAAAGCTCTGCCTCAAGCTGCGACAGCAAGCAGCATTTCAGCTGGGTTCGAGTGTACCGGTATCTGGCCCTTGAATCCAGATATTTTCAGTGAGAGAGACTTTGCTCCAGCTTTTGTGACCGACCGTCCTGCTCCTGCATCAGCACCAGCTCCATTCCCAATGCCAGTGCCAGCTCCATCACCAGCGCCCTCTTCATCACCAATGTCCGCTCCATCACCAGCGCTCGCTCCCGTAAGACACCAGCAACCTAGCCAGAGCCCATTTGAGCTGCATCCCCATGAGTCTGCCATTCCTGTAGATGGTGAGAGTTTGTGTCTGTGTGTGTCTTTAAATGTGCATGTTGAGCCTTGACAAGCATTTATTATTTTTTTGAAATATTATCTATCCAGGTATGCTTGTGGTTCCAGGAACATCTAGTGGCATGCCAATACAGAGGTTCAGCCCAGAAAAGGTTCGCCCATATCCAAAGGCTGGCTCGAGGAAAGAAAATAAAAGAAGAGGCCGAAAGAGGTGAGCAGAGTGTCGTTTTTAACTTGTCTTGATTTTCTTGCTTGTATAAGAACAAGCTGATTCTGACTACCATCTCATTGAATGTTGCAGGTCAACAGCAATACTGACCGACACCCCAGTAAAAGCTGCCTTGGAGGAGGAGACTCGGCAGAGGGGCCAGAAGAAACAGTCCTCTTCAAAACGCCCAAAGAAGACGTTGTTTAGCGGATACACTGCAACCACAGTTTCTCGGGGCAATGAGGAGGAATGTCTTTTTTGTGGGGAGACATTTGCCTCATCTTTGCCTGGAGAAGTGTGGGTGCAGTGCATCTTTTGTCTGCTGTGGTCACATGAGGCATGCACTGAGGGTGCCACTCATTATATCTGTCACAACTGTGATGAAAATGTTTAAAACAAATGTGTGATTGTTTTTGCTTCTGTTTTAATGTCATTTTTATGATTGAATTGAATAAATGAGTGCATTGTATACTGGACAAAGAAAGTTAGGGATCACTCTGATTTTTAATATTGAAATATGATATGGAACATAATTTGAACTATCAAATATTTCAAATTCGAAAATTGGGGTGATCCCTAATTTTCTTTGTCCAGTATATATTTACAATTGCATGTTAGCAAAGACATTGTTTGATTTTTTTCAAATGAAAAACGACAGTAATTCAAAAGATTCCAGTTAATTTGATCAGGTTACTTTTGTCCCGCCCGTGCGCTACCTTCATCCCGACTGGAGGGGGTCGAAAGTAGCAATCGCATAACTTCCATTGGACGGCAAACTATGCCGAAGTCAATATATATTGGGATGATTTAGCACCTGATATTGACAGAGCACACACAAAAGTAGTTAATCGCTCCGAATTTTTTTTCGGTCTGTAATGTTATCTTTTAAAATGACGTTTATGTGAAAAATGTTACTTTTGTACCAGCTCTCCCCTATTTTATGGTATTTTATGCTCGAATTAATTTTTGGTGTCATACATAAATCCAACTAGTGACTAGTTCTCTCTGGTGAATACTGCAGTGAATTACTAGTCAGAGGAAGCTGAAACTGATGAGAGCGTGACGACATCTCAAAAGAGCCTGACGCAAGTCGGATTTCCCCAGGGTCGTGCTGAGGATCAACGCGTTGGGCGGAAATCAACGCTATCAGTGCGTTTCCTTAAAGACGGAGAGTTCGCAACGCCATCAGTTGTCGCTCAGCTAAAGTTATCAAACGTAGACTATTTTTGCTATCATGTACAATGTAATACACACACAATAATATGAATACATAGTCTATTTTCACGACTTAAGCTGAGTTGCTACAGGCGGTGTTTCGAAGTCACCGCCCATGATTGTGAGGGTGGCATGGGCAGTTTTGATTTCTGTGTACTGCAGGGATCATCTGAGGTTGCTGGGAAATTTAAAGTGGGCAGGTTAACATGTCGTAAATTCCGTGACCAGCCGGTAGAGGCTGAACTATACGCGAGATCTAGTAGGGGTCTGAGAAAGTTAACATGGTCTAAGCTCCGATTAACGAAAACATGGCACAAGAGCAAACGTGTTGTGGTGCTCTCTGTCAGTGTTTTTTTGAATACGCGACTCCCAAAACTTTGGTCATACGGAGCAAAAAAGTGGGAACGATCAACAGGCTAATCCAGGCTGTCATCATTGCTTATGTGATCGGGTAAGAGTTCTCAATTCCGTCATAATTTTAAAGGAAAGAAAACGCGTAGATGACCATATTATCATCTTGCCCGTCATCTGATTAAAGCCGTGAATATCTGTAGATTACTTGTACGAGTTTGCTCGATTCTCGCCATTTTCTGGCTAAATCAAATTTTCTCGATGACCCTAAAATATTCCCAACCCCCGTATGCTTGTCTACATGTAAAGCATCGAATGCGTCAGCGTAAGGAAAGACGCTTTGTCCGAAATGTTATCTGCATTGTCTCTTATCAATTGCCACATAATTTTGAGGAGCAGGGCGACTCTCGCGCGAGTGGGAAGCTGGAAATAGGGTCTCTGTTCAGCCCTGGTACCACCTCTCCTCAGCAGGCCTGTTCTCGATCAGTATTGATCTCCATGCTCTTGCTTCAGATGTTTTGATCAGTTTGTCACTGAATTAGATGGCGCTTGAAGGCAGGAATCTTGCTTGGCAGGTTTTTTTTTAATCGTCTCGATCAGCTGCCAAATTTGCCGTTGAATGAAAGCGGGTTTACCAAATGAGTGACTTTAGGGTAGCTCTTTTAACTGTACAGGGTTCGTCATGGCAATAGAAATAATGGGGTCCCATGGATGCAATTTCTTGTAAAAAACTAAGTCCTTTATGATCTGCGCGAGTCCCGTGGATGCATTGTGGTTTAAAAAACTGAGTCCCTTATGAGTCGTTGAGTTAGTCTCATTTGTTATTGTTATTATGATAAATTTTTGTATGTAAATTCTTAAATAACCTTTGATTTACCATATATACAGGATTTCTTTCTTTGCATTTAATATCAGTTCGAGGTGAACTTGCTTGGTTGTGGTCTTTGTGAATGCACTTGGCACCATTAGATATAGAAGCATGACCTTAACCCACCTTATGTTTTGCTAGCACATAAAACCCAAACCTCTGCTTTACCTAAAACTGAAATTGCGCTCTTTGTAGTCTTTGCAGCAGGATCATTCCATGTCAAATGTCCGAATTTCAGAGAAATTCCCATTTGACCATCTCAGATTTGGCTGAAAAAATTCCAACGGGTGCATACGACCCCTAATAGGATAAATCCAAATTTTTAGCTGTCAACTCCTAATAGTTTTTTCATTAAAAAAATATTTTTGCAACTAAGTTTCGGCCCTTTTTGAACAGCAATTTCTGAGGAGCCAATTTCACATGGCTATATCTAGAAAAGTATTTCAGCTAAGTTCTTCAAATGTTCAGGGGTGAAAATCTGCTACTATAACTTGAAGAATATGGACTTATAAAGGTGTCCCTTTAGTTTATCATATATTTCTGGGTGCTTAAAAATTTAAAGTTGCTCAAAAATTTTGCTCTGCGCTCTGCAGTAGGATACTTGAAGGACTGTAAAAAGCCCAATTTCAAAGACAGAGATTTGGTATTGCACATACAGCTTTCCATATATGTTGTGTATTTTGTTTTCTAATTCTACCCCTCTCTTATGAATAATGTAGAAAATATTAAGGCTTGAAAATTGGAAAAAAAAAGTTTTGTGCTATTTTTAACATTTTATACCAAAAAAATGACACCATCCACCAACATCAAATTGACTGTTTTAGAAAGATTAGATTATTAACGTATCCAAAATTTGTGATGGTGTTCTGCTTTATTTTCTCAAAATAAATTTTTGAAAATATGGTATTTTTGCGGATGCACAACATTTAATGGCATCGAAGGCATTTTCAAACATTATTTTATAAAATGCACATAGTTATTATAGAAAGCTCGAACTCAACAAAATGCTTTATTTCATAAATGTTAACTTACACTTGAAGAATAACCCATATGCAGTGTTTAGATATTGAAATATTACAACCTCACCAGGGCCAAAAATTCAAGTTTGTTATGAATTTGGAAGTGTTACAATAATAATAATAATAATAATCTAATACAATATAGCTGTCTTACAGAGGATGTGTTAAGAATGTCATTTTATTTGATCACAGATTAAATTAATATGCATACAACCCCAATTCCAAAATAGTTGGGACGAAGTGTAAATTGTGAATAAAATCAAAATGCAATGACTTTCAGATCACATGAGCCACTATCGAGGGCTGACTGCAATAAACAGTTATGTCCAATATATAACATCTGGACATAACTGTTTATTGCAGTCAGCCCTCAATATGTTATTTACAATAGAACATAGATAACATTTCAAATGTTGAAACTGAGACATTTTACATTTTTATCCACAAAATGAGCTTATTTCAAATTTTCTGGCTGGAATAGGTCTCAAAAAGGTTGGAACACAGGCAAAAAAGGGCTGAAAAAGCAATTAATATATAAGAGAATCAGCTGAAAGAACATTTAGCAAGTAATTAAGTTAACTGGCATCAGGTGTGTAACATGATTGGCTATAAAAGGGATGTCTTGGAGAGGTTGAATCTCTCAGAGGGAAAGATGGCCAGAGGCTCTCCAACCTGTGAAGGCTTGCGTAAAAAAATTGTGGAATACTTTAAAAACAATGTTCCTCAGCATCAAATTACAAACGCTTTGAAGGTCTCATCGTCGACAGTGCATAACATCATCAAAAGATTCAGAGAAACTGGAAAAATCTCTGTGTGTAAGGGACAAGGCTGAAGACCTTTACTGGATGCCCGTGATCTGCGGGCCCTCAGATGCCACTGCATCACTCACCGGCATGATTCTGTCATTGACATTACTAAATGGGCCCCAGGAATACTTCAAGAAACCACTGTCAGTAAAGACAGTTTGCCTTGCCATCCACAGATGCCACCTAAAACTCTATCATGCAAAAAGGAAGCCATTGTTGAGCATGATCCTGAAGCACCACCATATTCTGTGGGCCAAGGCTCATTTAAAATGGGTTGTAGCAAAGTGGCAAAAGATCCTGTGGTCTGACGAGTCCAAATTTGACATTCTTGTTGGAAATCATGGGCGTTGTGTCCTCCGGGCTAAAGAGGAGAAAGACCACCCCTCCTGTTATCAGTGTACAGTTCAAAAGCCAGCATCTCTGAAGGTATGGGGATGCATTAGTGCATATGGTGTGGAACACTTGCATGTTTTAAAAAGCACCATGAATGCTGAAAGGTATAGAAAGGTTTTAGAGCAACATATGCTCCCCTCCAGATGACATCTATTCCAGGGAAGGCCTTGTGTATTTCAGCAGGACAATGCAAAACCACATACTGCAGCTATTACAACAGCATGGCTTCGTAGTAGAAGAGTCCGTGTGCTGAACTGGCCTGCCTGCAGTCCTGAACTTTCACTGATTGAGAACAGTTGGTGCGTAATTCAACGAAAAGTCCGTCAAAGGAGACTCAAAACTCTCCAGCAGCTGGAAGCCTGTATTAAACAAGAGTGGGATCAAATTCCAATGGCTGAACTCAAGAAACTTGTCTCCTCAATGTCCAGACGCCTCCATTCTGTGTTAAAAAGAAGAGGGGATGCTACACCGCTGTAAACAGGCCTCTGTCCCCAACTTTTTTGAGACCTGTAGCAGGAATCAAATTTGAAACGAGCTCATTTTGTGGATAAAATTGTAAAATTTCTCACTTTCAACATTTGCTATGTTTTGTCTGTTCTATTGTGAATAAAATACAGGCTGGTGTGATTTGAAAGTCATTGCGTTTTGATTTTATTCGCAATTTACATTTTGTCCCAACTATTTTGGAATTGGGGTTATATATATACATACTTTGTATTAATTAATTTAGTAATAACCTATAAACCTATGAAATAAAACAAAAAATAATTATAGCATTTTTTTAAGCTGTAAGTTTAGAACCATTTTTGGTCATGCAGAAGCTGTAACTTGTCTGAACAGTTCATCTATCTGCACGGCCCAGGAGGGAAGACCTATGCTGGGTACCTGTGCAACATATCATTGCCAAGATTGAAGTTCCTAGCACTACAACTGGACATAGATATGCACTCAAGGAGCAGGACACCAAAGTAGCTGAAAACTTCATGAAAGAGTTCAAATAATTTGTGTGTTATCTGTGCTAACTGCTATCAACTGGTCATTTTGAAATATTTCATAATTTCCAATTCTGCAGGACTGTCAAAAACTCTTTTTAACACAGGTTATTACTAATTGAAACATACAGGTTAATTTTTTCCACTTGGATGTAACTGCTCATTGATACAATAATTTTAAGTAATGATTTGTTACAAGTTTGATCTTCCACTAATTTTGGGACTACAGCACACGACCAGGAGCTCCTTGCAAGATTTATGACAGAGTAGTCAAAAGAATAATCAGAAGAGTTGTCCAAGAGCCAAGGACCACTCTCGGAGAGCTTCAGAAAGACCTGGCATTAGCAGGTACAGTTGTTTCAAAGAAAACAATAAGTAATGCACTCAACCACCATGGCCTCTATGCACGCTTTCCGCGCAAGACTCCATTTCTGAAGAAAAAGCATGTTGAAGCTCGTTTAAAGTTCATTGCACAACATTTGGACAAGCATATGAAATACTGGGAGAATATGGTCTGGTCAGATGAGACCAAAATTGAACTCTTTGGATTGTCATAGCACACACCATGTTTGAAGGACAAACAGAGGTTTGCACATCACCTCCAAAACACCATACCACCAGTGAAGTTTGGAGGTGGGGTCAGCATGGTGTGGGGCTGTATTTCAGCATATGGTACTGGCAGACTTCATATAATTGAAGGAAGGATGAATGGAGAAATGTACCGAGACATTCTTGATGAGAATCTGCTGCCATCTACCAGGATGCTGAAGATGAAACCAGGGTGGACATTTCAGCAAGATAATGATCCCAAACACACAGCCAAGGATACTCTCAGTTGGTTTCAGAGAAAGAAAATAAAGCTGCTAGAATGGCCCAGTCAATCACCCGACTTGAATCTAATTGAAATCTATGGAAAGAACTGAAGATCAGAGTTCATAGAAGAGTCCCACAGAACCTTCAAGATTTGAAGACCGTTTTTGTGGAAGAATGGGCCAAAATCACACCTGAGCAATGCATGCGACTAGTTTCTCCATACAGGAGGCGTATTAAAGCTGTAATTGCCAACGAAGGCTTTTCTACTAAATATTAAATAAATTTCAGTAAGCGTATTCAATACTTTTTCCCTGTATCATTCCAGTTTATTACACATAACTTAATTTATGGACTTATTTGTTTTGATTTCTTTGTGTGGATTACTTGGGTTGTTACCGACATCTCGTGAAAATTTCATGTCAGCCACATTAGAAATATATTTACTGAGAAAAATGTTGACGCGTTCAATATTTATTTTCCCCGCTGTACATGCACCATGATGTTTCCACTCTTATAATGTATCACTAAAAGAGAGATCATGTGAGTAGTGAGGGGATGGACATGTATGGGTAGGCAGTAAACAAGAGGTAGAGTTAAAAACAAATTAAAAAAAAAAAAAAAAAAACTCTTGCAGGTCCAGTTATGAAAATTTGATGCAGTGTTCAATATTTTTTGGGCTAGATCCATAAGTATTTTAATTTCTATGAACAAAAGTCAAAAATAGAACATGAAATAATATTTTTGTCCCCCGCCGCCGTGGTAGCGAGCGGAGCGGGGAACATAGTACTCAGCTCCATCCGTCCGTCCGTCACGTCCCGTTTGTTGTGAACGCGATATCTCACGAACGGTTTGACGGATTTCATTCATCTTTGGCTTCAGTGTGTATTAGTGTGATACGCCGACCCCAGTCGATTTCCGTGACCTGGCGGGGGACATGGCCACGTTTAGTGGCAACACTTGTTCTGCTTTGTTCCGTCTTATATTTTGGCCAAAATGATAACTGTGTGCATACAGTGTCTTAAGTACGACAAAATTATTAATATTTACACATCGATAAACAGGAAAATTCCATCATTGTTTTTGTGATTTATGTGTGAAGTACAATATTTGCTTGCGTGCGTTCATACAACGAAGGGTCTCTCAGCTTCCAGCCTCCGCTTCAGTTTTTTAATACGGAAAGAAAGCAAACCCAGGATGTAGTCATTTTTTTATGATGCGTGTGGCGGGCCCAAACATGCTGTCTGATGAAAATTGTGCTTAGCGGTTGTGGTGTAGGCTCAAGAATAAATTAATGCAGTACAGTTTAACAAGAGCCATTTACTTCAACAGGCAACAAAAACAAAAATATCATTCTCAGCAGTGGAAGCATGCTACATTCCTCAGTGTTCTCCTTTAGGGATCTCGTTCGCTGACTCTGTATAGCATCTCAACTTTTATCATCTACTTCCTTTTAAGTACAGGGAATCTACGCCTGTGATGCAAGCACGAGGCACAAGGCAGTATCAGCTTGCGGGCAAAATCTGTATCACAAGTATCTGCCCGCTGGCAAAATCCCATATAAGAGTATATGATAATTGGAACATGATGTGGGCATTTTCATATCACACAGTGTATCAACCCTCTACCAGTATCAGTCCTCGAGCTTAAGTTCTCAGGCTGATACTGGGGTCTCGGGTTGATACAGTGTGTGATATGAAAATGCCCATATGATATTCTCTATTTATCCCGTAAATGATGAAAAATTGGTGTGATACATAGAGAATATCATATAGGTATTTTCATATCACACCCTGTATCAACCCGAGAACTTCAGCTCGAGGGCTGATACTGGTCGAGGGTTGATACAGGGTGTGATATGCCCATACGATGTTCTATTTATCATATACTCATTTGGACCATAATTAACAATGTATTTTATCCAAAGCATTTATTTCAGGTTATAAGAACACAACTAAAACTTATAATTTATCTACAGTGAGTCCAGATTTATTTCTGTTTCAAGTATTTTCCACAACGGGAAGGTCACCAAGGTAGCTAGTTAGCTGGTGACCATTAATAGTCGCTTGTCTTTGCTTTTAGTCAGCGGTGTATTCAAGTCAATGGAATGGCTTATTAGCTAGCTAGCATGCAAACGCAATTTTCTTTAAGGTAATAAATTTGCGTCTCTGCGATAACTTACGCATGAAAGGTTTCACTCCAGCCCTTCACATGAATATTGCTGCAAAACACGGCATTATGCATGTCATTTACAAATAATTCTGTATGAAGTTGCTTTTCTATTACATAGTCCAGTTCAGAAATTTCAGCCGCTAAGGAATTCATGAGTCTCTCCGCCATGACAGCGTCTAATCAGTGTCTGCAGCGATACGTTGCCAACGACACTCGTGACTGTTGCTATGGCAATGGTTGCTGCCACTGATACAGGATTTTTCCCACGGGCCGATACAGCCTTAAGCCTCACGCTTGAATCACAGGTGCAGATTCCCTGTATTTTTCAGGAAGTATATAATAAAACCCATGAGATACAGGTTTGGTATCGCTCACATGTAATACAGCTTTCTCGCATTGTGATTGGTCAGGTTCAGTTCATTGACAAAAGTCAGCTAATATGATCGCAAAGGTAACTTTACCAATTCTGCTGGTAACTGCTCACCATTGCTGGCGTTAGCTTCTAGTTGACAGTTTATTCAAATCAATGGGATGAATAATTTGTTACCTAGCATTCTAACGCTTTTGGCTTGTAAACTAATAAGTGACACACGTAACTGTTGTCGTCGACGCTTGAATCTATTAATTTAATGGCGAAAAGCGGAGCATGCTAACTTGCGAGTTATTCATCCCTTTGATTTGAATAGACTGCAAATGCTACTCTTCCATTTTCCTTAAAATGCAATGCAGACATTTACAGGATAAATAGGATCTCAAATTCGTCAGCCCGAGATATCAAATTTATTAAAGGGGACCTATTATGCTGATCCTTCTTTTAATACATATTAGTAATGTTATAATGTTGGTTGTCCATGCTCAACCTCTGAAAAGTTTCTAAAGACAAGATACAGGGGTTTTGCCGTAATCCAAGAACATGATTTCGTCAGCGTGATTTCCTCTCTGAACAGCTCCTCCCGAGATCTTCACAAGATCTGGGCAAAACCTGACGTCAGGTTGTGCCGTCCAATTAGTACAGACCTAGCCAGAGCCAACCACTGCGCTGGACCTGCCCACACCGGAAACTATTCTAGCAGGCACTAACAACGGCAG
This sequence comes from Gymnothorax javanicus, assembly GCA_029692085.1. Taxonomy (NCBI): domain Eukaryota; kingdom Metazoa; phylum Chordata; class Actinopteri; order Anguilliformes; family Muraenidae; genus Gymnothorax; species Gymnothorax javanicus. The sequence goes on along the minus strand of CM056194.1, from coordinate 118,598,618 downwards.
ATCATACTATGCCTTAGTAGCGTCTACACTTTTGGAAATACAAAAGAAGAACCGCAGATCATTTGAGGTGCAATTTGTCAGTATCTCTCCCAAAGCTGCTTGTCCGTTTACTTTTGGATGCGAAGAAAAACAACTATTTTTCTTCCAAAAGCCGATGCCACCAGAAATCAGTGGGTAGCTTTTTTTGTTTGCTGGCAGCAAACAGCCACGGCCAAAGGGAACGTTAGCTGATTGTGCTCAGCATTTCACCAAAGACAGCTTTGTTAATAAAGGATAATTCGATACAGGATAAGCGTTTCAGCTGCTTCTCAAACCTGAAGCAGTTGCATCGATCAAGTGCTTGGAGCCACAAGCTGTAAGTAACGATATAAGAGCAAATAATGTAAGTGAAGCTAACTGTGTTACGGGTGGCTAGCAGGACCGCTAGCGATAGTTAGCACTAACAACTGGCCTCAAATGCAGGCTTTGTAAAATGTCTGAAGATAAAGCCTGTATCGGTCGCGACTGTCCGTGACTCACAGACACAGAAGCTGTAAGTTGCTTTTACTGCATAAGCCAACCTGACGTGATAGCCAGTTGATTGTGGCTGTAGCACAGCGGCTAACGTAGCCAAGTTACCGTTGCTAATGTTTGTGTCCTGAATATGCAAGAGTGATATCAGGGGAAATTCCGCCCTCCACAGAGCTGCCTAGTTAGAAGAAAGTGGGCACACAGGGAGTGGGGGCCATAGCGGAAGAGCCACCCCAATGAGGCGTTTCAGGCAGAGACTACTATGGACTACAAATGGGGTTTTTTGAGGATGGCAGTATGAGCGAAATAAGTACCCTTTTTTTACTTTGCGCAATCAGGAGTACTCTAGGGGAGTCAAAGACCAAAATATAAACTTGGAAAAACAGCATAATAGGTCCCCTTTAAATTCGAGCGGTAACTTGATCTACTTGTTTGGCAGACGTTTCATGTTTGCTGGGGCGGGTGCATGTGCGTACATTTTCTTTGTATTTTGTTCTTATTTTAGCACCCTCACAAGCTGCGTCCACGGGACGTATACAGGTTTTTATATTTGCTTCCTTTTCTGTTCAGATGCTTATTTCCACGGTGGGGATGGCGTCATCGCGAACCATGTTGTGAACACAATGAATATGTTCAGAACACGCCCCTGAGAGCTGGGGTTTATTCTGTCTGTGATTGTGTAAGATTTTATTCTGTAAAAATTTTGTTAGTGTATTGGAACTCCATTGGTTCCCATGGCCTGCATTGGTCGTTGCATCAGTATGAGAATGTTCAGGTAAGAAGTCAAATCGCATTTGTGATCTCACATCTCAAAGGTGCTGTTTTTGGCAAAGCAGCAGTTGTTAAAATGGAAACACCTTCAGAAGCAGGTATGACCGGTCTCCTTTCTCACCTGGCCAGGTATGTGTGTGTACTGAAGAGGGGCTACCAGGACACGGACTCTGTCATCAGCTCTGTCACCACCAAGGTTAAGGGCATCGCCCTCACCAACACATCGGACCTGGGCCTTCGCGTTTGGGACGTGGCGGATTACGTCATACCCCCTCAGGTACCACCCATACCTGAGCAGGAGGTACACCATACTCCAAAGCCCTCCACTTCCTGGTGTCCAAGGCTCCACTTCCTGGTGTCCAGGGCTCTACTTCCTGGTGCACAAGCCTCCATGTCCTGGTGTCAACAGCTCTACTTCTTGGTGTATAGGCCTCCACCTCCTGGTGTTTAGGGTTGTGTTCGAAACAGCTTCCTAACTCACTTGTATTATGAAGTATTACCAAGCATGCTACCTACGATGTACTGCCTACCCAAATACAGACTTATTTCTCAGAAACAGCAAGTTGAGTACACTAGATCATAATATTTTTAAGAATGCAAAGTCCTATCTGTAATTTTGTTTGAAATTTTATAGTTTACTGAAAATTCCCGGGTTGTATACATTTTTCTGGAGTTTCTATTGTGAATTTGATAAAGCGTCTTTCAGGAAGTAACCCATACTTTTAGGCAGTGGGGAGATGCGAAGCCATCTTTGGGTTCTGTCAAAGTCGTAGTCACGGGCAGCACGGTGGCACAGTGGTTAACACTGTCGCCTCACAGCAAGAAGGTCGCGGGTTTGGCCTGGGGCCTTTCTGTATGAAGTTTGCATGTTCTCCCCGAGTTCGTGTGGATTTCCTCCGGGTACTCCGGTTTCCCCCACCCACAAAAACATGCACTACAGGAACACTCCTACCAGTACCCCTGACCTAGGAACTGGCTTTAGAAATGGAGTTGGTCCCCGGGCGCTGCTCTCTGGCTGCCCACTGCTCCTAACTATAGGATGGGTTAAACGCAGAGGACAAATTACCGCATCGGGTTCAATAAAGTGTATCTTGTCTTGTAGTCGCATAGATCCTAGAGGAAGAGTTGGTGCGTTTTATTACAAAGGTGGTCGTACAAGATAGGGTGGTCAGCTTATAAAACATCTGTCTTAAAATGCTATGGGAAATGTTATGGAGGATATTGCAGACAGTCAGTACATGTACAGTTTGTTTAGTGGATACCGTATTGTTGCATTCAGTCTGTTGGTGAGCCAGATTAGTTTTGGCCCTGCTTTTATGTGGAAGGAGCACATGTACTTGGGTTGTGTTGATGCGTAAGCCCAGGTGTGTGAAGGTGCGCTCCTCTGAAGGTCGGGGCTGAGACTGGGAGCAAACACTGAGAGTGGGGTGTATGTTCAGGGTGGTCATTTATGCACCGATAGAAAAACATCACTGAAAAGTGGGGGAGCGATGAGTTGAGCTTTTTCTTAGTTTTGTCTTAATTGTTCGAGTTTGCTGTTTTTGCCAGCAAAGTGAGGGGGAAATAAAAAGATATTTTTTGTTGCCCCGTTTTCAAAAAAAATATGGGGCCGTATGGAAAGTGCTATTTAAAAAAATAAAGCTGTGATTTATATATACTCTGCAACAAAAAAAAGTTAAGGACCACTGAGTTTTTTCTCCATGATTTTCTCGTGTTCTGAGCTTCCCAAGATGCAGTCAAGCTGTGGTGAGAACATGTGGCGGGCGCACACGATATTGAAATGAGTTTGGACATTGTTTGATGTTTTGATTTAATGGTCTAGACTTGGTGTGATTCTGGTCTTCCCTGTGGATACCCTGTTTTGGGGAAATAAAGTCATCAGATCAAATGTTTTAATGCATTTTGTGTCTTCGATTAACATCAATGATGGGAAAAACACTTGGGATTGAAGTTCAGTTTGTACACTTCTTATACTCAGGGTCAAAATTGAGTGTTCCTTAACTTTTTATGTTGAGTATATCATCTTTGACCTGTATTAAATTGAAAGTTGTATGAGGCAAACTATTAAATGTTTTACCTTCTCAATTTTATTGTTTTATTTTTAAATACTCAATCATTGTGAGTTTAATCCCAGCAACATGTTAATGCTTAGTTCCCACTGTCGTGCGCTCTGTTACGAACGCCACAATTGGCCATTCGTAGCTGACCGTGGAACTTCTCTGAAGCTGCTTTCACACCGAACGCAAAATGAATTTTTCCCATTACAGATTACATTCAAAGTCAATGCAAAGACGCGAATACACGCGTTTTGCGTGTATTCGCGTCTTTGCATTGACTTTGAATGTAATCTGTCGTGCGAAAAATTCGTTTCGCGTCCGGTGTGAAAAAGGCTTAAAATTTCAGGTTTGGATACGAGATGATGCGATGATCACGATTAACAATTAATCGTGTTGATCATAGGAAATTTTTGAACCGTCCAAAACTTTTCTAAGATCAACACAATGCCATGACTGACCTCAAGATCTGATCAGATCTGATAGGATCACCAAGATTACTCCATGATTAGGACCGCGATTTAAATCGTGCCGCGAATCGTGATAGTGGGAACCTAGCATTAGATAAACATGACTGGGGCAATAATAGGGTCCGAAAGTGTTAAGGTGCTTACAAAAGGGTTTAGGGGTGTTTAAAAGGTGACGCTGTCGTGCTTGGATATGAAGAGGAGCTTCCACTGAAGGCCCCGTTCTTTACAATCAGCGCATGGTTCAGCGTCGCCTCTTTGCGAAAAACTGCATGATTGAATAATCCAGCATTTTTAAAAACAAAGTATTGTATCGCAACGTGCTGTTTTAAGAATTTTAGGGATTTCGCCCTCTACGATGTTTAATCTCATTAAAATATTCAGGGAATCTGGAGAAATCTCTAGACAAAGGATGTGGTTGACGATCAGTACTGAGAGCCCCTGATCTTCAATACTTCAGATAGCACAGTATTGAAAGCAAATATGTTTTTGTGCTGGATATAACCACATGGGCTGAGACTACTTTGGAGAACAGTCGTGTGTACACACCATTCATCTCTGAATCCACAAATGCAAGTGAAATCCTCACTATGCTCCGAAGAAGCCAACCCTCAGAAAAACTGCCGGATATGTAGCACCAGGATGCACTGTGGGGAGAAGACAAGCTGATTGAGGCAGTATGATGCTCTGAGAAATGTTCTGCTGGGAAACCCTGGTTCACGGCATTCAGATTGGTGTGACTTTTATATATGCTACCTACTGTACATAGGCAGTGTTGCAGACCAGGTACACCCCTTCATGGGAATGGTATTCCCTAATGGCAGTGGCCTCGTTCAGCAGGATATTGCGATCTGCCGCACTGCACAGGTTATTCATAAATGGCTTGAGGAATTTGATGGAGGGATGTGGGATGGGCTGGAACAGAAAACTGATCTATGGGGGTCCCACTTTGCATCGTAATGGACTTACAGGAACGGCTGCTAACGGCTTGGTTCTAGATGCCATAGGACACCTGCGGAGGTGTTGTAGAGTCGACGCCTCGGCTGGTCAGTCCTGTTTTTGCGGTAGCAGAGGACCAACAGTATATTTGGCAGGTGATCATAATGTTTTGGGAAAATACATGTGTAGCATTACGGTACTTTTAAGTATGCCTGCTTACCAACTCACTCATCCAGTGTACTCAATTTATGCAAGCAGTAGTAGCCAAGTCAGTTGTTTTGGACACAGCCCGGGCCTCCACTTCCTAAAGTCTAGTGCTACATTTCCTGTGCACAATTCTGCAGTTAGTGAGCCAGACCATTCTTATTGGTGGTAGGGGATGCGTGGCTTTGCTTAAAAAAATAAATCTCTTGTTGCAACCTTTCCTATATTTCTGTATAGAAGGCGATGTGGTTGTCGTTAAGGACAATGGTTTTTTTTTTTTTTTTTTTCTTCGAGATTTTTGACACGCAGCAGTTATTGCTCAACTTCAGCTATTTCTGAATATGTCACATGGAGCACAAGACTTCAATGATTGTGAGATCTCAGTGCCATTGTGTCATTGCGGATTTCAGTGATGCTGTGTGGTTAAACAGTTTGCTGTTGTGTAGGGAGATTAAATGTCTGAAAGTGGCTTATTTTAGGGTTTGAGTAGGTTTTATGAAATTGTGGGTCATGGAATGCTGCTGCACCTATAAGAATTGCTGAAACTGAACTAGTTTTTCCAGATTATGATGATCAAATATGTGATTTTATACCAGTCCACTATATCTTGACTTTTTTTTTTTTTTTTTTACAGGAGGAGAGTTCCTTCTTCGTGCTCACAAACATGATTGTCACTCCAAATCAAACACAGTCACGCTGTCCGGAGGTAGGCCACCTTTGCGCATATCCCATAATTTTCTCTATCCTCTGCTGTATTTAGTATGAAAATCAAGTGGGACCAGACATTGGAAATGACCAAATGTTACATTTGCTTGATTGTACCTTTTTTTTTTTTTTTTTAATCTGCGGCAGTAATACGGTTTAAAACAGGCAATGATGTCTGAAGCTATTTAACCTCACAAAACCTCTTATAATGATTTTGGCCAAAAAAGATTTAGCTGTAGAAATTTGTATAAGCAGTGGTTCTTAAACCTCTCCCTGGAGGACAGCTTGTCCTGCATGTTTAAGATCCCTCCCTGCTCCTGCATAGGGGATTCAAATGATCAGCTCATTATCAAGCAGCGTTTGGGGTTGACAAAGACTTGATCATTTAAATCACCCATGTTGGAGCTGGGTGAAATATAAAATATGCAGGATAAGTGGTTTGGGAAGCCATGATATAAAGGTTTTTTCTGAGGCTGTCACTAAAATATTCTTCAGAGTGGCATGTGTGCGAACACAGAATCTGATTCCCCAAAATGGCAATGGAATGTACTGTAACAGTTCCAGTTTTCACCATTGCTGCCATCTCCAGATGTGTTTACTGCATTATTATTTGTACTGTAATGTTCATCATAACAGCAGCGAGAGAATCTTGCAGAATTTAAACCCGGGAAGGTCTTTAGCTAACCAGGCCTTTGGTTAACACTTTTGCTGGAGGGATTTGTGTGAGACTGACCCCGTGTGTTGTTCAGAATCCTGGCCCAAACTCCAACTGCACGATGGACATGGACTGCACTCCCGGTCTCAAGGATGCGCGGGGAAATGGTAGGCCTCAGGATATCTGTTGTGCAGCCGTTAGGGAACATGGACATGTGGGTTACAGGTTGAGTCCCAAGAAGGGCATTGCTGTTGGACAACTGGACAAAGACATAGATGGGAGGTGTTTCATAAAGCAGGATAACTGCGTTGTCTTGGTAACTGCACTGAATGAAGCCAGGATTACAGAGTTGGCTGGATAACTGTGTGGAGTATAGCCTGGATATCTGAGTTAGCTTGATAACTGCTCTGAATAAAGCTTGGATTACAGAGTTAAAGTGATAACTGTACTGTGTAAAGCCTGGATTTCTGAGTTAGCTTTATAAATGTGCTGAGTAAAGCCAGGATTGCTGAGTTAGCAGGATAACTGCATTAAGTGAAGCCTAGATCACTGAGTTAGCTGGATAACTGCGCTGAGCAATCCCAGAACTACGGAGTTTGCAGGATAAGTGCGCTGAGTAATGCCGGGATTCCAGAGTTTGCAGGATAACTACACTGAGTAAACCCTGGATAATGGAGTTAGCTAGATAACTGCAGTAAATAAAGCTTGGATTATTGAGTTAACTTGATAACTATGATGAGTAAAGACAGGATTATGGAGTTCTCTGGATAACTGCTCTGAATAAGGCCTGGACTATTGAGTTAGCTGGATATCTGCCGTGAGTAAAGCCAGGAGTACTGAGTTATCTTGATAACTGTGCCGAGTAAAGCCAGATTATGAGCTGGCAGGATGACTGTGATGAAGAAAGTTAGGATTATTGAATTAGCTGGATAACTGCACTTAGTATAGCCTGGATTACTGAGTAAGATGGATAAATGTACTTGGTTAAGCCTGGATTACTGAGTTAGTTTGACAAATATACTTAGTCTGGAACTGCTGTTTTCACTTAAGTCCATTTTCCAGCTTTGAGAGGGTTCTACGGTTTTTCAGCTCATCTTGATTTGTGAGAAATGGCCCTAAATGGCTTCATTAAAATATCAAACTGCGTAAGTTCTGTGGGAAATATTTAAACTGTGGGTGAGGGCATCTGTTTTAGTCCTTCTTCATAGGTGATTGGAAAACACAAAAATTTTGTATCTGTGTTTGAGTCACTTCCTTGTGGAATGGTGGTCTTTTAACCTATTTCCATATTAACCCTCGTCCAACCAAGGGTTTTTCTACGACAACCCTGACCAAGGAGGGGGTGGTTACCATCCCCCCCCCAATTATTTCGAAATTAAGCGATAAACATCATCTTGTTTGGTATCAGTGTACAGCTACAGATGTCCTCTCCTCATATCAAGTACAAATAAAATGCATTTCAACATTTTGACGTTATAGTGACGTCATAACTAACACCATATTAGGTAAAAACATCAAAATGACAAAAATCCATTTTTTAAAATATTTTTATTAGTTTTAGCTGAAAATAAGCAACTTTCTGTAACCTCTAGAACTAGTGATACTACAATTAATATTTTAGTATTATTATAAATGTTATAAACTCATGAGTAACATAAATTTGACATTACTATGATGTAATAAATAACTCATTTTGGGAAAAGCACACACAAAGGAAAACAAATAGTTTTCTGAACATTTTTCACTTTTTCTTTACTTTGTTTTTCCCTATGATAGAACACACTTGCATAAAAGGTTTATCTATGAATTATGAGAACAACTTTATGAACAATTCTATGAACTTCTATAATAGTAGGCCTATAGCACAGTATAAAAATAGCATACAGTACAGTGACCAGTCAAACACACAAGTAAAAGTATGTCGGTCATGCACTTCTAATATTATTAGGTGAAGATCACTTCAAGGTTACTGGTCATTGCTGGTCATTGTAATTCCAAGATTTACTAATACAAGGACAGGCTACATCAATAAATCAGGAAGGATGACAATCAGTGTGGTCTACAAAGTTCATTGAGCATGAAACCTAATAATAGCATACTATTTGCAACTAATTTGTAAGCATATTTTGTATCAAAAATAGGCAAAAATTGACGCTGGTGGCAACCACCCCCCCCTACCCTTCGACTTTGACGGCCTACCCTACCCCCGGGGGGTGAGGTACCCTCATCTTTTTCATGAAAATGAGCACAAAGGATGAATAAACAATTACCTAGAAGCATTAGATCATATCTGTTAACGTTTTTGTGCAACAGGAAAAAATCTGTTGCTCTCTTGGTTGGACGAGCGTTAAGGTTTACAAATGCCGATCCGAAAGTTTGAATAATGCGCAGATGTGCCCATATTCCTAAGTGAACTCCTTTCAAGTGAGTAAGTTAAGTTTCAGTGGCCTGCAAGAGGAACATGGTTATGGCTCATATCATTTTCCTCTAGTAGAATGGAGCATTTGAGTCCCACTTCGTTAACCACAAACCAGCTTATTTCTCCTTTTGAACGGTTACTAGGTTTTTTTTACTTTTCCTTTTCAAAGTAGGGGGTTTAATATGTGTCAAATAAAGGGGTTTGTCAATGTGATACTGGACTACTTCCCCTTTGGATCAAAATATTTACATCATGTTGGAACCATGCATAAAATTGGGGTGTAATTCCACAAGGATGACCCAAAATGGATGCAATGGCGAAACAAAAATTGTTTGGTCATGAATATAAAATTGGATGTCAAATGTTGAAAGTCCTTGTCCCAAAAGGTTTGTTGGTGTATGTGAGTTTTGTTTATGAGAGCGGGAGCATGTGAAATTGATTATTTACTCTTTATTATTTTGCAGAGTTATAATTTACTTTCCTCGCCCTTGATGTCTTGCAGGCGTACAGACGGGGAAATGTGTGAATTATTCTGACTCCATGCGGACTTGTGAGGTCCTGGCATGGTGTCCCCTGGAAGAAGATACGGATCCGCCAGAGTGAGTAACCTCACGTTCATTGACATTACCCAGAATCCACTGCAGCATGATGCCTGGGTATAACATTTATGTGCTGCTTTCAGGTGTGATTTAGTGCTGTGCCTCCCTATCACCAGTTCACCAGCAGTGGACTTGAGTACCATGGCCACTGGTCCCCATTACTCGCAGTTTTGGTCATTATGGAGTGCTCGATGTTAATCCTTGACTTTGCAATGTTGGTACTGGTAACTGAAACACTGTGACTCATATCATGTTGGCTCATATCACGATGAGGCTCCCAATGTGAGGTCAGACCGGAACTGAGTTAAATTTATTTCCCCACAAAAAAACATCTGAAGAGACAACATCCAGTATCCAGCCTTCTGGAGTCTGGTGGGGACGTTCATGTGCATGTGCATAGACAGGCATTAGCACACACACTCACAAGCTTGCGCGCGCGTACTTCTATCCTTGTGAGGACATTACATTGACCTCTATGCATTCTTTATATATCTCAACGTAATATTAAGGATAAGCGATGCATGCCAAACTCAACCCCTTACCCTAACCTTAACCCATTAATGCTAACGTTACCCCTTATCTTAACTAGAAAGTCACAATTTGCCTTAGTAGTTGTGAGGACAGGTGAAAATGTCCTCACTTCCCAATAATGTCCCCACTCTGTAGGGAAAAAACTTTTTTTTTGTCCTCACTGTGTAGCAAGTACAAGGACACACACACACACACACGCACACACACTCACAAACACACACTCCAGCCTGCCCAGGTTTACCTCAGCCCCCTGGTGCTCAGATATACAGTGATTTTTTTTTTTTTTTTTTTTTTTGCAGGGTGTTAATGTGTGGTGCTCTGTTTACCTTGCAGCCGCCCCATGTTAGCTGATGCAGAAAACTTCACTGTGCTGATCAAGAACAACATCCGTTACCCCAAGTTCAACTTCAGCAAGTGAGTTTGTCTGCATGTGTTTTTGCCTTCCTGTGGCCATCCATGAATTTGTGTCTGTTAACTGGGATTGTTGGTAACATTTGCACATGCAGTATTAAGATGAAAACTTATGGAGCGTATGAAAGCAGCCTGACTTGAGGAAATGCTTCTTCTAAGAGACAGTTTCATTGTTTTTTAGTTTTTTGTTGATGCTCAGCCGTGTTCAGTCATGCTTGTTCATGCTCAGCTGTGTTCACTCATGCCCGTTCATGCTTAGCTGTGTTAAGTCATGCCCAGTCATGCTTAGCTGAGTTCAGTCATTTCCATACATGCTCAGCTGTGTTCAGTCATTTCCATTCATGTTTTGCTGTTTTCATTCATGCCCATTCATGCTCAGCTGTGTTTGGTCTTGCCCATTCATGTTCAGCTGTGTTCAGTCATGCTCATTCATTATCAGCTGTGTTCAGTAATGCTCATTCATTCCCAGCTGTGTTCAGTCATTTCCATTCATGCTCAGCAGTGTTCAGTTGTGCTCATTCATTCCCAGCTGTGTTCAGTCGTGCCATTCATTCCCAGCTGTGTTCAGTCGTGCCATTCATTCCCAGCTGTGTTCAGTAATGCTCATTCATTCCCAGCTGTGTTCAGTCGTGCCATTCATTCCCAGCTGTGTTCAGTCGTGCCATTCATTCCCAGCTGTGTTCAGTAATGCTCGTTCATTACCAGCTGTGTTCAGTAATGCTCATTCATTCCCAGCTGTGTTCAGTCATTTCCATTCATTCTCAGCAGTGTTCAGTCATGCCCATTCATGCTGAGCTGTGCTCAGTCATATTCATTCCCAGCTGTGTAGTCATGCTCATTCATTCCCAGCTTTGTTCCGTCATTTCCATTCATGCTCAGCTGTGCTCAGTGATGCTCATTCATTCCTAGGTATGTTCTGTAATGCACATTCATTTCCAGCTGTGTTCAGTCATTCTCATTCACGTTCAGTCATGCTCATTCATGCTCAACAGTGTTCAGTCATGCTCATACATTACCTCCGCCAAACGAAGTTGGCAGGAGGTCATGTGATCGGTGCCATTTGTTTGTTTGTTTGTTTGTGAACGAGATAATTCAAAAAGTAACAAACGGATATCTCTGAAATTTTGTGGGCGGTCGCTATTACATCAGGGATGGACCTGATTGATTTTCACTGCGATCAGTCAAACAATATGGCCACCAAGGCAGCCATCTTGAAATCGTATTGCACGCGATAACTGAACTAGCTCCCACTCACCAAGATTTGGACTGTGCTGCCTTGGCGGAGGTTTGCACTCTGGGAGTGCCTCTAGTTCCCAGCTGTGCTCAGTCATGCTCATTCATGCTCAACTGTGTTCAGTGTTCACACTGCTTTCTTCTTGCCCCACAGGAGGAATATCCTGCCTCACATCAATAAGACCTACCTGACACACTGCATTTACGATGCCATCACTGACCCAGACTGTCCCATCTTTACTCTCAAATACATCGTCTCAGCAGCACAGGAGGACTTCCAGACCATGGGCGTGCACGTGAGTATCCTCACGATTTACTGATGAGTACTTCTGGTGGTTTCTCCTAGACTATGTTCACATTGCAAGACATAATGCTCAGTTCCGATTTTACTCTATCCATAATTTATGTCATGGCTGTCCATATTAGTCTTTGGTTGTAACTCAGATCTGTCATCCATGTGGACAGACTTGTGCCCCCCAGACTGTCCCCTGCTCACACATTATGCTGCAGAAAGGAAAAAGGACATGAAATGTATCTGAAGTGCTGTACACAAAAATCTGATCTGTCTTTCCACTGAAGATGCATGACTGCAGATCAGATACTGTGTGTATCAGTCTAATCTAGGATCATATATGGAAGTGTCCCAAACTTCAAGATGAAAAAATCAGATTTTTTTTTTTTTTTTGCATCTTCACTGGTTTGAAAAAATCAAAAAATTGTGTGCTACATGGGCCAAAATAATCAGAATTGAGTTTCTTTTAACCATGTAATGTGAACGCTCCCAGTCTCAGTTCTGATTTTCTCTTGATGCATCTCTCAGTATGAGTGTTTCTGTCCATGTTTTGCTCAAAAATCAAGTCATTCTAATGTGCTTGATTTGCCTGACAAATTTGTAATCACACTTGTCGGGTGGTAACATGAAACATGAAAACAAAAAGTTAACTACTGTGACACATCTGGATAATGTATGTGAACGTGAACATAACCACAGTGACTGGTGTGTGTGTGTGTGTGTGTGTGGGTGTGTGCGTGCATGTTTGTGTTCCTAACTGTTTCTGTCTCTCTCTCCATCTTCCACGCGTTGTAACTCCTCGAGAGATACAGCTTCCTCTGTTGCCCATCTTGTGTCAGGAGTCCTCTGTCAGGACCCTGGAGTGCAGCAGTGGGATAGCTGACCACATTATTTCCCCGTTACAGCTGACCTGTGTGCCTGTCTCTCTGCTCCAGGGCGGAGTGATGGGAATCCAGATTCGCTGGGACTGTGACCTGGATATGCCATACAGCTGGTGCAAACCCCGCTACTCCTTCCGGCGACTCGACAACAAGGACCCGGAAAACAATGTGGCCCCCGGCTATAACTTTAGGTGCGGGCCCCGGGGCCAACCTGGGTTTGAGGAGTGCAGTGCTGTTACATTTCAGTTTCCATTGAGTGGTGAAACACTTTTCTTTGCACTGTTTGAGTGCTTGAGTGGCCAGGATTGAAATCTCTCCCCGGATTCGAGCAGATGTCCTTTAGCACTGTTGCAGTGATTTTGGAGCTCTCAAGGAGTGTTCTAATATGCTTTTACAGGTTTGCCAAATACTACAAGACTGGCAGCAATGTGGAGGTGAGGACGCTGATCAAAGGGTATGGGATTCGTTTTGTTGTCATGGTTTTTGGCAAGGTGAGTTTCCTCTTGAATAGAGTTGAAGAATATATGGAAAGACTTGAGAAACACAATAGCCCTTGTCATGTCACATGCAATTATATCATTTTACATTGTGTAGTGACTGTATTATGCCATGTGACAGTACTGACCCAAAGCCAAATTGTGTGAATAGTGAATGTACATTGCGTGTTGCAGTAGTATTGTCTCATTCTACTTCGCTGTTCTAATTCCTCATAACATTATATCATAACTTTACTGTTGTGTAATCACAGCCCTGCAGTATTGTGACATCAATATCTTTATTATGACTATATTGTTTTTTTTTTTTTTGTTGTGTATTGTGTGGTCTCATTGCACTGTTGTCAGTATAGTGACTGATGTTGCGTCGATACTGTGACAGTTGTAAGTGTTGTCAGTATCATGACAGTGCATTAATATCGTGACGTGCATTGTTTCCATGGTGAAGGCAGGGAAGTTCAGCATTGTACCAATGCTGTTGAACATCGGCGCTGGGCTCGCTCTCTTTGGACTGGTGAGTGATGTCACGAGTGATGTCATACACATTTTAAACCAATCGCCTTCGCTGTGCAAGAGCCTCAGCTGGAGGAGGTCAGTTATCTTAGCAGAGGAAGTTGTGGGCAGGCTGATATGCACAGGCTGGAAATCTGCCCCTCACCATGCTGTGGTACAGAGCCTCTGTCACGATGGTAGATTTATTGAGTTCTCTGAATAACCCAGAACTCTCCTGAATCTGTAACATGGACTGAAATAAGAATAACCCAGCTGGGTTATTGACATAATGCAATAATGCAGGCTCAGGGCTTTACTTGTGGTGCAGTTAAAATTTGTATAACTTATGGTGTACTTCACCCATCAGTTACAGTATGAACGTGTGTACAGTACAGCACTCATTCATTTATAGATATATGAAATCAGTGAATGTAAGTATTTAGACTTACATGGAGTGTTTATTTTACCCAAACACGTTGTGTAGATGAGGTGCATATTGTGTATGTGTGCTAACTTTTAAGTGCAGTGAAAATGATATTGTATGGTTTTTAAATTTTAGATGAGTCATATTACATTCTCAAAGCTCAGTGCTGACAGATTTGTAGGGTTGGTATTTGTGTGAAGTCGCTTGTTCATTGGCCTGGTGATTGGTCATATATCATGTGTTGGTTGGCTCATTTCTGTTTCTGTACCTTATCTTTGAGGAGGGATGGTGTGTCATGTGTGAGCGTTGGTCAGCCCACATCTGTGATTGGTTTTTTGCATCTTTTTAATGTGCCTTTGTTTGTGATTGTTTTTGGTCAGCTGTGTATTATTTTTCAGTAGTCCTTACACAGCATATACTGACTGCATGATTCTCTTGTGTTTGGCAAGTTTGCTATGTGGTTTGTCTGTGGATCTTCTGTGCCTCTTCGTGGGTTGTTTCTGCCTGTGATCTCATGATAACATTTCTTCCTTCCGTGAGAGACCTTATCTGTCTTTGGTCGGTTCTATCTCCTGTTGGTAACCATGGATTGTGATTGGTCAGCAGTTTGTGATATCTCATTGTTGGCAGTTTGTGTTTGTCGAGTTGCTAAGGAAATTCTTTCTTGCTGCTACACACATCCATTGTGATTGGCCATTTCTTTCTCTCTGCAGGTAACAGTTGTCTGTGATTGTATTGTACTCACTTTCATGAAGAAAAGGAACCAATATAAGGCAGAGAAATTCTCTTATGTAGATGACTTTGGACTGGTGAGGAGATTTTTTTATACAGCATTTTAATGCATAAAATTGTGAATTTGTTGTTTGTTGAAATTGTTGTGAATTCAATATGAAATTACAGTTCTGCATCAGAACTCATTGAAACATTCTTATCCATTAGATA
The DNA here is from genome assembly GCA_029692085.1 of Gymnothorax javanicus. Lineage (NCBI taxonomy): Eukaryota > Metazoa > Chordata > Actinopteri > Anguilliformes > Muraenidae > Gymnothorax > Gymnothorax javanicus. The sequence continues at coordinate 118,583,595 of CM056194.1, read as the reverse complement.
CCTCTAAAATCAATGCAGGTTACTTACAGCTCCGAAACTAAACTCTAATGGAGAAAATGCTTATTTCAGTTTAAAAGTGCACAGAAACATCATTTGTCTGCCTCTGTCGGATGATAATGATCTGTTGGTCTAGCTCTGGTATTTAATGAACGCATTTAGTTGTGAATTATGAAATTCCCTGAAATGAGTCATATTATATATACAAATTAAAGGAATCACTTGATTTTTTTATGTTAACTTTTTCTGTCATGTTAAATGACCACCAAAAGAAAGAAAAAAAATCTCATCATTGTGCATTATCTGCACATTTACAAATGAATTTGGAATTGTGATTCTGAAGCATTCCTATGGTAATTCATATGATTTGTGAGTCACGTTTCAATTAACAAGGCTGCTGGAGCTGCTGGAGTTTTCAAGTTTGGCCAGAAAATAAAATTAGAAATTCAAATAATTTTACCTTTTAGTTGTTTATCACAGTGCTGATACTTTTCTGACAGTTTAAACCAAAGGGACCTATTTAGTTGTTCAGTTGCCTCCTGTGATTGAACCACCAAACCTTCTGGGTCTCTGACAGCGTCCTCGAGGCCACCTTGCCCTGTTTTTACCCAGCTGCATAGCGTTGGCGGACTGTCGGAATCCTTAGACTGAGCCCTCTTTAATAAAAGCGCTTGTTTTTCATTTTTTGTAGCTTTCTGAAACGGCTGAATGAGAACTTCAGCAGAACTGTCAGCACTGCAAGATCTCATATTGAGGTCAGCAGGAGGAATTGTGGGATAGGTGGGGCCTCCACTGGACACATAACTGTACACTTCACCCAAACCCCACGCTGCATATCCTGTATTCTGTACGAGCTTCATCCTCGCCCCCACCCACACTGTAAAATCACCTCCATCTGCAACTATTAAAACAAATTACCCTCTGTGACCTTTGACCTGAATTTTGTGGTTTTTTTGTTTTCCCAGTTGTAGACTGGAAGCACGAATGAAGTTAAATATCAACCAGTCCATTGCCTAACTGGCTTATTCCTGGTCAGGGCCGGAATGGGAGGGAGGCAGACAGGCGCGAGTTTGGAGGAGAACCACAAACTGCACTCATCCCGAGACAACAGCGCAAGTTGTGTGCTTGTGCCTGTACATATATATTTCATTGACTTGATTTCAGACTCTGGTGGAACTGGAGATGCCAAATTTATCAAAAAAAGAAAAAAAACAAAACAAAAACATATGTATTGCATAATGAGCTCTTAATGTTTCTTGGTTTTGGAATAGATATCAGTTTAGCAGCTTTCATCTAATAAGCGCTATACCAAGGCTTATGGTCATTAAGCCTGGATCTAAACAAGAATCTCGATATCCACTGCTCATGAGAACTTATTCCTGCGTGCACAGTCACACAGCACAGCATGCGGAGCTGTTCTATCACCACATGCCTGAAGGTACGGCCCCAGGAGCATGATAAGCTTGTGTGAGCGTCTCTGCACTATATTAAGCAGATGTGATATGTTGGGTCAGTCTCTTTCATTCACACTGTATTGGGAAAGGCCAGGCGGTCGGTCAGGAGGGAGCAGGCAATGCTGAGTCAGTTTTCTGCTCTCCGGAGTTATACTCAGCCTCATGAACATGAAGCCGTCACGCCGGCAATGTACCTCTATCCTGGGCCCCTTTCATATTATATTTATAAAGCCGAGACCACAGGTCTGTGTTTAGCATCCTATAGCTTAATGGAGTGGTGAGAACAAACCATTCAGCCCTGTAAATGGTTGGCCCTTAATCTATCACTATACTCTAGTTAGCAGTTGGTTTGCTGTACATCTGCAGTAAGCCTGAAGCCTCATTTATAAAAATTTGTGTGTATTTCATACCTAAATATTGCATAAAAATGGCATATAGTTAAGAATATCATAATTTATAAATCAGTGTTCAAGCCAAATTGCATGCAATTAATCAGGATTAACTCAGATTTTTTTTTTCTCATATGAGCATAATTTTATACATTGTGTGTATTTTAAAATATCAAGTTTGTTTTTATGAATCTCTCATTTGCAAGGAAAGTGGCATACGCATCATTTCTGTGCCAAAGCACTGTTTACAAATGAGGCCTCTAGTTTTGAAAACTGGAAATTTTGGCTTTAACTACAGGTCCTGGGAAGCTATTCCATACTGTGACCACTCTGTGGAAAAATAATTCCTAGTATCTGTGGGAAAAAAAACCTTTTCCCATTTAAGATCCCAAATTCTGCAAGCAGCTGGGATAGGCTCCAGCTCCCCCCGTGACCCTAGTGAGGAAGAAGCGGGTATAGAGAATGCATGGAAGTTCTGCAAGCTACAAATGAATCTAAATAATGTTGCATTGTGCAACCATTGGCACTTTTCAGAAATAAGCAGTATGTCATCGCTGGGCAGTATTCCCCAGTCTAATGTCGCCTATGCACGACCAAGTCGCCATCTCAAAATTTTATGGGAGATCACCTGGCATCACGCTTGACAAGTCACTCTAGGTGTCATGATTATCAGGTCTAGGTCGGCTGGGTGGTTAACTACCTTCTGCAAATGTGAAAGCAGAGGAAAATATTCGTTGGTGCTTTCTGTTTTTTCTCCCAATTCAGAATTGTTTATTTTTTTCATCCCTTAGAAAGCTAAGCTTTTAGGTGCGCTATACGGAGTGCTCAGAAATTCTGTGGCACTGGGTGAGTTCAGCACTGAAAACTCCATTGTTTCCTCAGTCATGGGGAGTTGACAGCACTGTGAAGTAAAAGGGCTAAAGTGAACCAAGCCTTTTGTTTTATTCAGTTGCTGGAGTAAAGAGGATGTCGAGGCCAGTGTTAGATACATACAGGAGAGTTTTTATTTAAGAGCTTGTGTACAAACAGAGGCTACAAACGTTTTCCACACATGTTCCTTTGTATTTTCCCCCTCTTCCTTACACAGACCTCCTTTAAGGAGCTTTTAGATGAGAATAACACACAATGATGGAGATTGAGAGAAGTGGGGGATGGGAACTGTTAAATCTTTCAGCTGGCACAGCTAGAGCATGAGGCGAGATGTTTGTGAGGGTCGGGTAACTGCCCGACCATGGCAGCACACTGTCCATCCACACATAACACACCCCCGCGATACACCTCCACACACACACGTAATACACCCAGACACACAGACCACCCACACACATTCTCAGAAATATCGGTACAATGGAGGTAAACTATTGTACTTTAAGGAGAACATTTCCCGGATGTTCCTTGAAAAGTACAATAATGTTCTTTGGGCACTAAGTTCCTTAGCTAAACGTAAAAAGGTACAAATGAATTATTATGACCATGGCAAGGAGTACCAGCATTGTGCACCTGTGGGGTACCACTCAAGTGAGGAGTCCTGTAGCTTTTCTGGTACTTTCTTACCTCACTTTCTGACACAAACTATGCATACAGGTTTTCGCACTGCAACCTTCCATATATCAACTACATTACTCTAATTCTTTCATATATCATCATATTATTTTACATTTAGAACTTTTTCGATCTGTGAATTACCAATAAACCTGCTTTCTGTCACCTTTCTAAGGACACAAAATCTCTCTGCTACTTAATATATGTTGTCTTCCACTGCTCAGATGAGCAGTGCCATTTACAGACAGGAAGTGATGTCACTCGTGATACAGGAAGTGACCTCACTTCTCAGAAGCAGCACGTAGCACAACAGTGGACAGGCAGAATGAGATTGATGAGGGTGACCCATATGAAGATGAAATTACCCTTTCTCCGAAATTTCACCAAAACTGAAAAATCCAGCATCTTTTCTAATCAGCGTAGGGAACCAAGCTTTGTGCACACCTCCATCTGAGGGTAACCTTTACGGTTAAGGTGCATATCAAAACGACAAAATGAAATTCAGTAAAACCACGCACAGGCAGGGGGCTGGTCTGGATGATGTCGATAATGAAACGAGTAATAAGAGGGTGGAACAATTTTGACCAAACGCTTTGATGAAAATATTTTTGACTGCAGGTCCCAGCAGCCTTGGCTTTCCCACATTGCATACTCAGCAGCGAAAGAAACACAACGGTTAGGAGGTATTCTGTTAATTTTTGTGTACTCTGGATGTGATGATGGCAGAAATGTTTACAATGTATGAGTCAGCATGTGGAGATCACATGCAAAGCACTGAGGGTGTGTTCCTTGCCCTGCCATAAATTTGAAAATGGCCATAAGAAAGCATTCAGATCTGACCTTGCCTTTTATATGCAGTTCAGTGTTCACTAGGACTAAAGGTTAGTGCTCACACGCTCTCTGACGGCACCTGTTCGTGCAGAGGAGGAATGCCAAGACTGAATGTTATTGACCCTGACGGAGCCATCAGATGTCAAACTGAGGAAGAAAGCATACACTGCAAAAAATGAAAGATGAAAATACTAGGTAAGATAAATTTACTTATTTTAAGACTTAAAACACTTATTTCTATCACCATTTTTCTGATGAAGACAAAATTTGCCCTTGATTTGAAAATGGAGTTTTGACTAGCTTGCCAATGGAATAAGTCAATTTTCAAATCAAAGCAAATGGTAAAATTTTTTTAATAATAAAAAATTTTAAAATGAGTTACTTTTAAGTCTTAAAATAAGTAAAAATCATCTTACCTAGTATTTTCATCTTTCATTTTTGCAAATAAAAGTGTAGCTGCAAATGCATTTAGGGAGGCTGTTTCAACAAAGAGCCTCCTGCTGACTCAACTTCAAGCCTGTGGTGGCATGAAATACAGCCAATAGCAGAGCTCATTGTGTAAGGTCTGTACCAAAACACGGGCTAATCTACCACTAGCATCTGCCCATGCCTTTCCTACCTACCACAGAAATGAACAGAAACACCATTCAGAGGCAGGATGTAGCTATAAACAGACAACAAAATGCGACTTCATCTGGAAAGATATCTTTACAGGTGGCCTGTTTTGGCAGCAAGACTGATGCGGAAAAAAAAAAAATGGGGCCCAGCTGCGTTTCACCAGAACACGGCAGCATCATAAACCTTGGTGAAAAGGCTGTTCATCTAAATTGTCAAAAAAAAAAAAAAAAAAATGTCACTTAATATTTAAATTACACTTCCGGTTTGTGTTCACTTTGATGTTCGATATATTTAGTCCCCAGTCTAGGCAGCATGCAGCCTTGCTTACTTTTCCGTTCACTATTCTATGGTACTCAACAATCATTAGCTTATACAATTTCCTGGAATTCCACAGTAGTCTGTTTGTGATATATGACCATATAATGGTGACCAAACGTGAAACATTCACTGAATATTCACCAGCATTCACCAGTCTGTTCTGCTCACCACTGGTGTTCCAGAGAGTGAGATAAAACATAACACAGCAACACTTCCAGTGTTAATTCAACTCTGAGTACATATGAGTGCACTTAACACTGTGGTACCGCTGATCTAACCCTGGGCATTTTACTCTACGGGCCTACTTTCTGAAAAGCTAGTTTGGGTGACGTAAAATCAAAACTTCAGTGGGTTATATCTAATAATATTAATAATAATAATAATATAGAAAAAATGTTTGTTAACATGCCTGCATGTTAGAGATACAGAAATACAAACTTCTACCATTCTAATATAGTTGCCTTCTGATTTAATGAAAAATAAATAATGACATGCCATGAAGAACACACCCTGCCTCTCCTCTCTGTCCCTCTCTCATTCACTCTCTCTCTCCATGCAAATCTCAGTTGTTTATTCCAATATGCACATGACTGTATTCCCTGGAAGATTGCAGTTGAGTCAAGAAAGTAAGGGCCTTGTATTCATGCCAAAAGCACTTATGTGTACTAACTGTGCGAGGAGCCACCAAAGACTAAAAAAAACACACACTACACAGGCGGAAACTGTCTCCCACAGTCTGTAACTCTTATTCACAATAAGGATGACACCAAGTACTCAAAATATAGAAATGCACAGTTTCCAAATTATGTACAACGACACGTACGTACCATATGTGTGCAAGTCGTTATTTCCCCAGCTACAAAACATTACCCCCGGGGATTCTTGTAAAGTGTAACGACATACATTTTGAGGAGCGGTTACCAAAACAAATGACAACGATGCGGTTCACTCCTGCTCTATGCATTCGCAATGACTCAGGAATAATAATCAATATGATTGAAAACGATGCTAGCTTACTAACAGCCTACATAATCAATGGACACAAGCCCAGACGGACATGCAGAGGAACGACCTGCTGAGATTCGCTAAAAAGCGTCGCCACGACAACCACGCGGCCATGTTTCTCCTATTCCGACCCTCTTTCCTGGCAGAAAATCGTCCTTCTGAGACCTTCCAAGCTCTAGTCAGCATTTCTAATCTAATTTAAATCGACAATCAGTTAAAAAGTCTTCTGAAGTAAAATATTGAGGCTGAAGGCAATTCCTAAGAGGAAACTGTGGTGTTACTGAAAATGGGATCAGATTCCATTAAGAGGATCCATTAATATTCCAAGGTTAGGAATCGACAGTGAAGACGAGCAAGACCAGTATGGTGGGGGAAATATAAGAAATTAATTCCTCGATGTGGATTTCTACATATTTCACTCCAGCCTGTACAAAGATGAGACATAAACTGTTGGCTCATGAAATGGCGTGACATTTATCATAGATATGGTTTCAGGGATGCACTCTGTGTTCTTCTTCAGGTCTTTGTATTGTGTTGCACTTCTGACAGAGCTGCGTTCCCACAATTCCCTCAAGGTTCCACAGAAAACTGTCATATGCCTGGAGAAAGGTTCCGCTCCAGACTTTTACTCTGCGGTAATGCCATTGTTTAGTATGTTTCTATCCAGTCCTCAGTCTCCATGACTTAAAAAAAAAATGTTTCACTGAAAAGTAAATGTCTACACCTCCGTGGAGAAGAGGATACTCTGTCGTTTACTGTCCGGTGTGGGGATCGTCTCCAGCTGCAAGAAGTACAGCAAAACCTGCACCTGAAAGACAGGACACACAAACAGGCTGTTTTATAACTTTTATTTGACCAAGGAAATTTCCTTTGAGAACATGTTTCTCTTTTCAAGGTCGCCCTGGGAGGAATGCCAGATAAAGCAGTTATACGTCAGGAGGGATAGAGAGAAACAAGGGTAAAAATCCTGGAGCGATTTTGGGGTTAAGGGCCTCAGTCGAGGGCCAAACAGTTTTCTCCAACTTAATCTCTCCAAATGCAAGTCAGAATCCAAAGCTCCACTGGGGGATTGAACCAACAACTGTTCAATCACCAGTCAAACAAGCAATCACCATGCCACCCTGCTGCCCCAAAAGAGAAGGAAGAGAAAACAGAACAAAAAGTGGAGAAAACTGGCTGCATCGGCAATAACCAGGGGTGCGTTTCCCGAAATCACAGATGCTAACTTGCATAGTTGGACCCATTGACTGTGAATGGACGAACTATATAAGTCGCTAACTTAGTTCGCAACTATGCTTTTGGGAAATGCACCCCACATCAGGGCTCATCACTATGTTGTCCTTGTGAAATGCTGAATGCAGCTAATGGAGAAGTGAGCATTTGCACAGTCAATGAGATTTGGGAGTACAAGGCTGTGCCTTGATATCCTGTCCATGAAATCATGAACAGAATAGGAGACAAAGCACATCCTTGGGAGAGTCCAACGCCAACTGGAAATGAGTCCGACTTAATGCCGAGAATGCAGACAAAGCTCCGACTTTGGTTGCACAGGGATCGAATGGCTCAAATTAACGACCCTGGAGCCCCAGCCTCCCACATCACCCCCCACAGGATACCTCGTAGGACACGGTCATTAGCCTTCTCCAAGTCCACAAAACCTGTGTAGACTGGATGGGCAAACTCCCATGGCCCCTCCAGTTTCCGTGCAAGGGTAAAAGTTAGTCCACTGTTCCACAGCTGGAACGGAACCCACATTGCTGCACCTGAATCCAAGATTCCAAAATCGGGTGGAGTCTCCTTTCCAGCACCCTGGCATAGACATATCCTGGGAGGCTGAGCAGTGTGATCCCCCTATAATTGGAGCACACCCTCTGGTCCCCTTTTTTAAAAATGGGAACCACCACCCCAGTTTGCCAGTCCACAGGTACTGTACCGGACCTCCACGCGATGTTGAACAGGCGTGTCAACCATGACAACCCACCAACATCCAGAGCCTTCGGCATCTCAGGATGAATCTCATCCATCCCCGGTGACTTGCCATTGCGGAGCTTTTTAACCACCTCAGTGACTTCCACCAGGGAAATGAGCAATGACTTGTCCGAGTCCTCCGTCCCTGCCTCCTCAATGGAGGGTGTGTCTGCCAGATTCAGGAGTCCCTCAAAGTGCTCCTTCCACCGCCAGACAAGACCCTCAGTCGAGGTCCACAGTTCCTCACCCCTGCTGAAAACAGCCTGAGCAAAGCCCTGCCTCCCCTTCCTGAATCGTCTGACGGTTTGTCAGAACCTCTTTCAGGCCACCCGAAAGTCCTTCTCCATGGCCTCTCCAAACTCCTCCAAACTCAATTTTTTACTTCAGCAACTACCGCGGCTGCAGTCCTTCTAGCCTGCCGGTACCGGTCTGCCGAGTCGGGGGTCCTTTGGGCCAACCAAGCCCGAAAGGCCACCTTCTTCAGCTTGACAAGCTCCCTCACCGCTGGAGTCCACCAACGGATCCTTGGGTTGCTGCCACAACCGGCACCGACAACCTCCAGGCCACAGCTCACAGCAGCCGCTTCCACAATGGAGACTTTGAACAGTGTCCACTTGGACTCCATGTCCGCAGCCTCCCCCGGGATATGGGAAAAGCTCTTCTGGAGGCTTGAGTTGAAAATCATCCAGACAGGGTCCTCTACTAAACGTTCCCAGTCGACCCTCACAACACGTTTAGGCTTCCCAGGTATGTCCGGCAGTCTTCCCCACCATCTGATCCAACTCACAACCAGGTGGTGATCAGTTGACAGCTCTGCCCCTCTCTTCACCTGAGTGTGCGAAATACACGACCGCAGATCTGATGACACAATTACAAAATCAATCATCGACCTTTAGCTAAGGGTGTTCTGGTACTAAGTACACTTATGAACACCCTTATGCTCGAACATGCTGTTCGTCATGGATAATCCATGACTAGCACAGAAATCCTATAACAAAGCACCGCTCGGATGCCGATCAGGGAGGCGTTCCTCCCAATCACTCCCCTCCAAGTGTCTCTGTTGTTGTTCACATGAGCATTGAAGTCTCCCAGCAGAAATATGGAATCCCCAGTAGGAGCCCTTTCCAGAACCCCACCCAGGGACTCCAAGAAGGCTGGATACTCTGAACTGCTGTTTTGGTAGCGTAGCACAAACATCAGTCAGAGCATTCCCCTCCGCAACCCGCAAGCAAAATGCAGAGACCCTCTCGTTCACTGGGATGGACTACAACGCGACGGCACTCAGCCGAGGGGACACAAGTGTCCCCATGCCTGCTCGCCGCCTCTCACCTTGGGCAACTCTAGAAAAGGAGAGAATCCAACCCCTATCAAGGAGCTTGGTTAAGGAGCCATGAATGTGCGTAGAGGTGAGTCCGACTATGTCTAGCCGGTACTGCTCAACCTCCCGCACAAGCTCCGGCTCCTTCCCCACCAGTGTGGTGATATTCCGTGTCCCAAGAGCCAGATTCCATGACCAGGGCCCAGAACGCAATGGCTTTCGCCCCTGTCTGCCACCCGATCTTTTCTGCACCCGTCCCCTACTCCTCTCCTCGCGGGTGGTGGGGCCACGTGGCGGCAACTCCCCGTAGCCTCTTCGAGCTGAGCCCAGCTGGGTCCTGGGAAAAACCCGGCCACCAGGCGCTCGCCAGCGAGCTCCTGTCCCAGCCCTGGCTCCAGGAGGGGGCCCTGGTGCCCCTAATCCGGGCTAGGTTCTCATTTCCCTCAAGGAGCTCGCCATAGGAGACTAAAGAATCGCGTTTCGTCTGGCCCCTCATATGTTAAATCATCATATGTATCATATATTAAATATATCCATTCAAAAAAATTATAAAACCATATGTGATTGGCATTCATGTTTTACTTTAAATACTCAGAGATTAATTATAATTAGTTATTATAACTATAATTAATCATTAGTCTCATAATAATGCGAGAGAGATGCGGTACCTGTGACATCACTTCCAGGGACCAGCTGTCACCCATGCTAATAGGCTGCGTGGGATTGGCTGGGATCTTGCTGTCCTTCTCAGAGGGGCGGAGCAAGGTGGGCCCGAACACTGTGGCCAGGTTGTGCAGAGACATCTTGTTTATACTCTCCTTCTCAGCCACCCTACGAGGGGAAACCAGGAGGCTCATCACCATGGTAACCTGTCTGACTGTAAGGGACTACAAGGCTCTTTCAGCAGAGTAAGGAAGGACTGCAGGGCTGCTCCATTGGGGGGAAGGGGGGCCTGTAAGGCTGTTCCAGTAGAAGGTAGGGGGTGAGTTAGATGGAGAGGGGGTTAGGTTCGATGGAGAGGGAGTTGGGTTAGACAGAGGGAGGGGATTTGGTTAGGGAAAGGGAGGGGTTTGGGTTAGTCATAGGGAGAGGGTTGGGTTGAGGAGAGGGAGGGGGTTGGGTTAGACAGAGGGAAGGGGGACTGTAAGGCTGTTCTAACAGATGGAGGGGGTTGGGTTATTTAGAGGGAGGCGTTGGATTAGGAGTTGGGTTGCTTTGGGACACCGTACCTCTTGAGATGGTCGAGCAGGAACAGGAAGGTGAGCAGGGAAGGTTGGGTTAGTTAGAGGGAGGGGTTGGGTTATACAAAGGGAGGGGGCACTGTAAGGCTGTTCTAGCAGACGGAGTGGGTTGGGTTAGTTAGAGGGAGGGGTTGGGTTAGGAGCAGGGTTGGTTTAGGACACTGTACCTCTTGAGGTGGTCGAGCAGGAACAGGAAGGTGAGCAGGTTGGGCTCTGGCAGAGACAGGAGCAGGTTCAGCATACAGCTCTCCTTCGCCACACTGTCCGACAGAGCTGAGGAGGGGGAGAGAGGATAAGGACCCGAGAGAGCTGTGTGTGTGCGCGTGCATGTGTTTGAGTGAGTGTGTGTGTGTGTGCGTTTGTATGCGCATGTGTGTATGTGTGTGTGTGCACGTGTGTTTGCATGTGTGTGTGAGTGTGTGTGTTTGAGTGAGTGTGAGTAGATGTGTGCGAGTGAGTGAGAGTGCATGTGAGTGTGTCTGTGCCAGTGGGTGCAGGGCCATCAGTAGCCATGTGGAAGTGGGGAGAGAGTCCATCATAATCTCAGCAGGACGAGGGCCCCAGAGGAGGGGTGGTGTCAGTTCAGAGGTCAGAGGTGAAAGGTCGGGGGCTTACCAATGCCGCCCGCAAAATTGGCGTACAGCTCATCGGTGAAGAGGGGTTCTGGAAGCTCGCGGAAGTACAGCTTTAGGGTTCCGGCTATGGCGTTAACGTCCATCTCGCTCATCAGCACCGAAACGTCCTTATTATCTGCAAGGGGGGCGGGGCCAGGGTCATCATGACAACCAGCACTGAACCACACCTAATACTCACACAAACTGTGTTTAGGACACCCCCGACCAATCACAAGCCATGGATAATAAAGCGCTCAGAACTTTCCAGCCAATCGCATCACCTGCTGATCTCACTCTTTGGTTGGAGGGTAGACATTTTGTGAGGCCAGCAGGTGTAATGATAATCTACTTGATATTCTTGGCCCTCCATGTCACACAATTAGGCAGGGTGGAGTTAGGAATGCCACTGAGACGGTACAGTGAAGTATTTCACTTCCACCGAGGAGCCAACTCACCCTACTCTACCATCTGTGGTCAAAATGTTTGACTTAGTAAGCTAGCTCATCAAGGAGCAAAGTAATAAACTAGATATGCTGTGGTAGACAGATCTCCTCGCAAACATAAGATTTTTGCTGCACAGCCAAAAGACAAAATGACTGATGGCAGAAGTATGGAGTAGTTATAGGTACAAAGATCAGTAAGGCTTTGCTGTCTCTCAGCAGACCATGGAGTCAGAGATCGAGAGATCCTCAAATCAAACTCCAGCCCTGGCTTTGTGTCCTATAAGGTCATTAACTTAACAGTTCTTTGTGCTGATTGGCCAGATCAGCTGCCAACCTGACTCCCAGGTAAAGGTAGGACAGAAAACCAGCAGTTCTCAGTCTTACAGGAGTGTGATTTGAGGATCAAGGCCGTCGCAATTTCTATACAGGAGGAAGAGATGCTGGGTGGGGTTTTGTTTACAGTGGGCGGGGCTAAGGGCAGGTTATACTCACTGGCATCAAAAGCAGCTTTGAGGGTTTGGATGTCGGTGGCCACGCCCGAAACACGGTATATGCCCACTTCCTCCAGGCCCCGCCTCTCAATCTCCTCCAGACACTGCCGCACAATGTAGGGTACCTTGGAGCGTTCACGCCTGACACACACACACACACACACACACACACACACACGAGTACATACAAGCAAGCACACATAGACATACATTCATTCATTCATTCATTTGTTCATTCACACACAAAAGCACACGTACGTGCACACGCACACGGTTAAACGAACACGCACAGAAAAAAGCGAGTACACGCATGTAAACACACACACAAGCAAACACGCGGACACATGCATGCAGGCAGAGAAAATATAATTAGAGTGCAGACTTGAGCGGTGTAAAACTGAAGTAGTGCCACATGCTCTCCAGCAGGTGGAGCTGCTGCACAAGCCCTATACTGCTTTGTGGGTTAACAGCAGGCCATCGGCTTCAAGGATTACATCACTCTCATTGTCACCGCGGTTACCCCCACCACTTTTGTTCCACACTGATGTAAGCTACCCTGGTCAGATTTTGCCTGTCTCAACAGCACAATCCCGCTCTGCAAACGTGTACAATATCCATTACCAGACTAATACCAGACATACCTGCTGAAACTTGAAATTACTGAGAATTATCTGGCGTTCTGCAATTACTTGTACAAAGATGCAATTTTAAAGCACAGAGCACAGCAATACCAACACAGAGCACTCGATTTGCATGCGAGAGCTGACACTCGCAGCTATTTACAACGAAGCCACCGTCCAAATATCTCTGTCTCGCTGTATATTCACTGCCAATGTTCCATATACTATCAAGATAAGATTTATTCAACATATATTCTATGTCTACATTGAGAGACCGTTCGAGAATTTTTTTGTGCATAAACAAATATATAAGTAACCGTCCCGCCTCCCCACACACACACACACACACACACACTCACACACACCTCCAGGGGCTCTTTGATATGGGAGAGGTTGCCTGTTTTTAGGAGTTAGGTACACTGTTATAAACTGGCACCTTTTTGCCAGTTAATTTAACAGTAATTTTACAATAAGTTTACAACAGACTTCTGCGTATGTTAAGTTTAAACCACAGTTAAATGTCCGCAGGACTCATCTTACAATTAAAATAACCAGGAAACAATGCGTTAATTTAACTGTAAAATTCAGTCAATTTATATCGGTGTAATGAGGACAGGTATTAGTGCTCATTGTTCTGAATTTTGTCTTGTTATATTCTATCGCTATCCTGGCACTATGTCATTAGTCATATATCTGAAGTAGAACAAGGTAACTATAACCCTTGTTAAATTTCTACCCTTGCAGGGGTGGCTGTACAATCGCTAATGAAGCTCCATTGAAGCTGTTCTGGGACAGAGTGATCACGATAACTGCAGGTTACTTATGATGTTCATGATAAAGCAATACAAAGGGCTGAATCCTGTTACCTCTTTTTATGGAATTGAGTGCCACACAGCAAAATAGCTCAATGTGAAAACGGGACGATTATTATTCACGGCATGCGTAGTCATTTCTGACAAAGTGGAGCTTGAAAGGGCAAATGATCACACAAAATACAGAATGCGCCTAATTACAGAGAATGAAGAATTTGCTACGACTCAGGGACTGCAGTTGTGGTTGGAACGGAGATGTAGATACACAGCAGTCCCGCAGGACCAAAGTCGAGAGCCTCTGATCTGTGGCGGTCTTGTTTTTACGGCTGTTCACATCCCCCAGTAATGGTTGTCATGGCATGTTCAGAACGTACTTGGTTACCGCGGAGATCTTGACACCAAATACGCCCATTGGTTTCTCTGACGACCGCCTCTTTGGGCTCAGCTCGCGGCTGGTGAACTTCATCGAGATTTTTACCTCAATCTATGAGCATAGGAGAAGAAGAACAGACACGCAAATGTGTCATCAATGGTATGCAACAATATAATACATTAATATATCCTATACAGCACCATTATGGACACTGGCACATTCCACCATAGTTTAAAAAAAATGTCATGCCATTTTGAGATCATTCAGTCCGGGGTTTTCAAAGTCTACGACAATGAGGCTCGCCTGTGAGACAGCTTAAAGGACAGACCCCCCCCTCCCAAAAAGAACAATTTATAGTTGATAGTAACAGGTTTGAAAAGTATGTTTTAGAAAGTAATGTGTAACATATTGGAATATGTTGTTGTTAAATCAAAATATATACTACTCAAAATTTGATAGGGATCATAGGAATTTTTTTGTGAAATGACATGCAAATTTGGTAACTGCCACTGATGAACAATATATTGGATAAATGACATGCAGTCAGGCGCGCCACATTTGCACGTGCATTTCATGACATTAAATGAGCGTGTAGCCTCACATTTTGGCTTTGACTAACACTTCACCATTTCAACTCAGACGTGTGTGTTGCTTGTTGGTGAAAATTTGGAAGTTCCCAAATTTTTTGCATTACATTTAGCAATAACAATGTCTCCTCAACGTCTTAGACGTCGATTGACTTCAGAGCAATTGGGAAGATGCATCGGAATGCTTGACTCTGGCTTCTCCTGGCGTCACGTTGCTAATGCATTAACGTCAGCCAAAAGCGTTGTGAACAGAGCGTGGAGCCGACATCTAACGTTTGGTACAGCAGCACACCGTCATGGGGGGTGGTCGTCAGAGATCGACTACACAACGACAAGACCACTTTCTCACACTTCAGGCACGAAGTCATCCTCTCTGGACAGCCACCACCCTACGAAATGACCTTCATAACGCCTCGGGGTTAGGGGTATCCACCAGGCGATCGGAATCGTCTTCATACTGCCGGCCTCAACTCAAGAAGGCCATGTGTTCGAATCCCACTGACCGCGTGCGTCATAGGCGTGACCCGTTTGGATTGGGCTCACGATCATGTCACATGGACACACAACGATTGGGCTCCAGTTCTCTTTACTGATGAGTCCCGATATTGCTTTGGACTTTGCTGACAGGAGGCAACGGGTGTGGCGAAGACAATGTGAGCGATTTAATGATGCCTACATCAACGAACATGACCGTTATGGTGGCAGATCAATTATGGTCTGGGGGAGGAATAAGCAGGAACGGCAGAACGGACCTGCATGTCATTGGGAGAGGGGCGATGACAGGGTGCGGTACAGGGATGAGATCCTCAATGTGTACGTAAGACCATACGCTGGTGCTGTTGACCCTGATTTCATCTTGATGGATGATAACACCCATCCCCATCGTGCTATAGGGTGGTGAATCAATTCCTAGAGCAGGAGACAATTGTCCGCATGGACTGGCCCGCGCGTTCGCTGGACCTAAACCCTATCGAGCATGTGTGGAGCATGCTGCAGGTCGCCATTTCCGGTCGTAGGGCACAACCCACAACTCTAGAAGAGCTCGGAAATGCCCTTGTTGAGGAATGGAACAACATTCCAATTGCAAGCATCCGGGTTCTGATTGACAGTATGACCCGACTTTGTCAAGCCGTCATTCAAGCTAGGGGAGGCCATACCCGTTATTGACATTAACTGTGGTAATGAAACATCAAACGAACACTGTCTGTTTTCACTTTACATGTCAGAGGTGAAATCATGAAGTGTTCGTGAAAGCCAAAAGTGTGAGGCTGCACGCTCATTTAATGTCATTAAATGCACTTGCAAATGTGTTTTGTGTCTGACTGCATGTCATTTATCCAATATATTGTTCATCAGTGGCAGTGACCAAATTTGCATGGCATTTCACAAAAAAATTCCTATGATCCCAATCAAATTTTGAGTAGTATATATGATGTTCAAAGAGCAGTCAATGCAAATGAAGCGAGCTAAGATTAGGCAAAAAAATCAGAACCCCATCAGAGGGATAATAAAAGCATTAGGAGTTGTCACATCAACGATCAACATCAATGTGCTCCATTTTTAAACAGAAAGAACCCACAGGTGAGCTCAGGAACATCTAAAGGCCCTGAAGACTATGGTTAACACCTGTGGCGGATGACAGAACTATTCTCTCTCTGGTGGAGAAAAACCTTCGCAACAGTTGACCGGATTATATCCACCCTCTAGGAGATACGCATATTGGTGTCAAAGTCAAAAATAAAGCGAAAACTTCAACACCAAAGTACATATAGAGGGCGTAGCTTTGAGAGATTAGGCAAAAATCAGATCAACTTTGACCACTATGATGGGAAGAAAAGAGTATGAAGAAGGGAAGGAATTGCTCATGATCCACAGCATAGCACCTGTTTTGAACCAAGGTGGAGATAGTGTTGTGGTGTGGCCATGTACAGCTGCCAATAGAACATGTTACCTAGTATTTGTTGATGTGAGCACTGATAAAAGCAGCACAATGAATCTTGTATTGCAGGGGTAATTTATCAGCTCAGGATTCAACCAAATGCTTAAAAACTCATTGGATGGCATGTCACAGTGCTCAGTGTTCATCTAGATTGTTTGATTACAAATCAACTGTGGCGGCGAGAAGCCAAATTTCCAAAAATAGCATCCTTCCAAAAATACTTCTGGACATGATTGTACAAGGAATCGTGGTAAAGGTGTTGTATGATTGTCATTTTGGATTCCTTTATAGCAGGTGTCCTAAATTCCAGCCCTCGAATCCAAATCTGCACCTAGTTTTCCTTCTTCCCGAATTATCAACTGAACAATTAGCACTGTCAATAGACCAGACTGGTTTCACACCTGACTCTCAGGTAAAGGGAGGATGGCAATCCAGCCTTCATGGCCCTTGAGGTTAGTGATATGATTACAGGCCCATGTAGTATTTGCTAGGGCCACCCCTAACCCCGCCCCCAGTAACCCAAACCCCACCCCCAGTGATCTGAACCCACCCCCAGAGACCCAAGCCCCGCCCTTGATTATACGCACCCCGTTCGCGGCGATGACCGTCCTCTGCCACTCTTTCCCCTGCAGGGACTGCGGATCCAGCTGAGTGGTAAAAATAAACCAGGTCACTTCTCCACTATAATAACCTCCGTCAATCAGTGTCAATCAATCAATTCTGCAATCTTCTTTTGTCAATCAAAGTTCAAATTTTAAAAGTAAAGTTGTGTGTTCCGGATCTGTGATACTTTCAATTACCCGTACTGGTTGTAACATCAGCCTCAGAATGTCCAAATAAGTACATTGTAATCATACTGTATATCTGAGATCTCACAACACTGTAGTGGGATCAGATAACAGGCCCCGATTCTGTCGATGTAACTTTCATGAAACAGCAAGACTGTACCTGGTTCAGCCCTTTGGCTGTGATTCTGTAATTGCTGAATGCTTTGTTAGGCCTCAGTCAGTAGTGAATGTTTGACTGTGACAGCAAGACTGCACCTGGATCAGCCCTTTGGCTGTGATTCTGTCAGTACTGAATGTTTAAATGTGATGGTAAGACTGTACCTGGATCAGTCCTTTGGCTGTGACTCTGTCAGTACTGAATGTTTAAATGTGATGGTAAGACTGTACCTGGATCTGCCCTTTGGCCATGATGCGGTCTGAGCTCTCCCCGTCCTCCTTGTTTAGTTTGGATCTGCTGTAATTCTTCTCATAGCAGAGCAGCCTCAGGGTCTGCGAGCCCTCCAGCTCTATCTCAAACTCCTGCAGGAAAACATCATATTATATTATATTACATTATATGTTATTATATTACTACAGCACTTTTCCCATAGCCCATCTCATGATATATTTTTGATATTATCCTAGGGTAATAACACTTTCTTGAAATTTCATCGGCTCAGAGCGTGGGGAAAAAAATTGCTCCGCGTTAGGTCACGCTCTTAATATTTAGCCAAACTGAAAACCAAGTGTAATGTTGGTTAAATTGGTATGGCTAAGTGCTGTAGTGGGCTAGCTAAGTGCCACTCTTATGAATAAGTTAACGCTACTTAGCTAGCTAGCGACCTTGCCCGCTGTACCTTTCCATAACCATTATGTAACACTAGTTTGTTAGCTAGTGAGCTAATGCTAGCTTGCTACTCAGTTGACTGTAAATTTGAAAACCATGCCTAATTCAAATGTGAAAGTCTGTGACTCGATGACTGACAGACTATCATAGTGATGGAGCTCAGTGTTAACGTAATTGGAATAAACCTTCAGGTGCTAACGGAAATTACATTTGTTTTCTAATAAATTACACGATTCAGATAAATGATGAACAGAATTGTAAACTTTTGGTCATGTCATATGAAAGTTATGAAACTCGTTGAGTAAATTTTGGGTTTGTCGCTCGCTGCGTCTCGTTTCATAACTTTCATATGATGCACCCACTCGAGTAAGATCCTCTATATATTATCTCTACCTCAAACTCATTCAGGAAAACACCATATTATATTATTATATTATATTAGCTCTACCTCAAACTCTTGCAGGAAAACACAAATTCAGATTATGTTATATTATGCTATGTTATGCTATGTTATGTTATGTTATGTTATGCTATGCTATGCTATGCTATGTGATGCTATGTTATATTATGCTATGCTATGTTATGTTATGTTATGTTATGTTATGTATGCCGCTGTGGACAGTCTTTCAATGCAAAGATCCCTGGGTCTGAACTTCAAAGGCAGACAGGTTTATCGTATACCACAGTTTCTTAAAAACTTGTTTTCATATTGGTACCCGAACTATAAATTTGGCTTTTTTTTTACAGTCTCAATGCTTTGCTGACCAGTGGTGATGCCCTTTTATGAAAGCAACGGGTCAGAAGGAGTGGGGACATGCTGACCTCGTTCCAGTTGGGTTCGGTGGTGTATCTGTACACCCTGGTCTTGGCTTTGCTGGTGAAGTAGCCGAAAGAGTCGACCTCTAAAGCGCAGTACAGATCTGCACAGAGAGACACGGGGAGACACAGAGGCTTGAGAGGGAGCAGCAACAGAACAGAGCAGCCAGACTCACACAGTGAAACATGCTAATGTGAGCTCTATATCAGTGCATAACAGGCTGTGTTACACGGACTCTTGCACATACTTAGACTCTGTTTTAGGCCGGAGGCTGAGTGTACAATCACATTCAAGAACCCGTACAGTCCTGCAGATTCCGCATCTGTGCAGGGGAGAGGCGAGAAGAGTTAGCGTGGAGTATATAAGCACACATGCACATATGTACGCACTCACACACACACACACACACACACACACACGCAAATTCTCACACTCAAGTGTGCACACTCACCCATACAAACACGCACACTCTGTCACACACACTCACATGCACACACCCTAACATACTCATGCACACGAACATGCTCACGCACACAATTGTTGCTTAGCACCGTAGTACATGTATATGCATGTGTGCATAAATGCATTATATGTATATTCATGAGTGTATACGTATTAATCTATGCATATAAATATGTGTGCATTTATTTTACGTATATTACATACATGTGTGTGCAAATACAGTGTGTGCACAGCTGTAGTGTTACTCTATATGCAGAAAGCATGCCTGTGTGATTCTCTCATTCATTATTAGGCACACAGCTGCGTCCTGAGGCAGCCCCGGGACCCTGGTCATGGTTCACTGGCGTCCGTATCCAAAAGCCAGCAAAAAACCTCCTGACACAGCGCACAGACCCCCGCAGAGGAGTACGAGCTATGCAGTACATCCTGTTCTCTTTCTCTCCCTCTCTCTCTCTCTCCTGCCCTCTCTGTCCTTCTCTCTCTCCATCTCTCACTCCCTCCTACCTTCTCTGTCCTTCTCTCTCTCTCAAAATCATTCTACCCCTGTCCATTCCTCTTTTTCTCAGTCTCCATCACCCACTCTAACTATCTCTCTCTCTCTCTCCCTCTTTGTCTCTCTCATCTCTGTTACTCTTCACATCCTAATCCCTGAATTTAAATTCAAATAAGCTTCATTGGCAGAAACACACATCATCTCAATTGCACAAAAACAGTCACTTACATAAAACAGCAATGTAGAACCTAGAAACTAGAATATGAACAGTAATTGATCACAGTAGTGTTTTAAAGGGTGCTTGTGTAGGGTGTTTGGTAATGGAGTGTATTATAGGGTGCTTGAACCCTCGGTTATGGTAGTGGGCATTGGGGTTTCACCTTCTCTGTGGATAGTGAGGGGGATGGGGTGCACTGTCTGCTGTTTCACACAAGCACTGGTCAGCACCTGCAGCTCCAGGGAGCTCACAGCGACGCTCTTAAAACCTGCGGAGCAGAACCGCAAAATCTCTCAGTGTCACACCAGCGCTAAGTCACACGGTCATTGGGTCACCCTGCGGGGGCATGCGCGTCTCAGCTCAGCCACCAGAGGGCGCTGTCGGACACCTACACTTTTTCTGTTGCTCCTGAATGGTGTCCTTCCACTCCGCACGCTCGTAATCGGAGGAGAGCAGGAACGTGTAGCTCTGAAATGGAATAACGTTAATACTGCATTTATATGACACTTACGTCATATTCACAGTTTTTCTGCCGCAAGCAATCATGCTGATAATAACAATATATTTACAATTGTAAGAGCAACCTAAGTCTTATAAAGACTCAACCACGACTGCTGATGCCAATTATGTATATGATTATGTAATATAAATGATTTAATTGACATGACAGCACCTGTAATATGTCAGACTTGATTAAAAAGAAAGTTTCTTTTACATGAATGAGGTGCAGTACACATTGAATATGACAGTACATGTAAAATGACTATATGAGAGTGTGTATACTATGAATGTGGTGGCATACTCATGAATATGAATGACGATGAGTGTAATATGAAGGACTTGATCAATAAGACAGTTCGAGCAATATGAATTACTTCATTAATATCAGAGTAGCTGTTATATGACTGAGGTTATACTGAATATGAAGAAGGCAGTGAGTGTAATGTGAATGGCGTTAATGGCGCCCACCTTGCCGCTCCTGCTGTAGACCCTCAGGGGCATGTTTGGAGAGGACAGCAGCAGGAGAGATTCCTGCTCCGAGAGCTTCTTCTTCATCCTCTCCACTGCCTTCACCCCTTTACTAGCCGCCTGTGTGGGCAAAGCTCGGTTAGCACATCCGCAATTCAGTTAGCCTAGCCGCAATACACTTGGCATAGCTGCAATACCCTAAGCCTATACAAAAGCTACGCAGTCCTATAGGGCTCTGTGGACTGAGTCAGTGAAAGATCTTTGTCCCAATGGCCCTAATATGCACCATGGTTAACATACACCATGGTTAGCATGGAAAAAACCCAATATATGGCATGTTTACCTTTGCATAATCCCAAAATACAGGATAGTTAGCATGGCAAAGCCCCAATATAAAGCATGGTTAGCATAGCACAGTCCCAATATACAGCATACTTAGCACAATATAGGTCGAATATACAGCACAGTTAGCATAACATAGCCCCTATATACAGCAGTTAGCATAGCAAAGCCCCTATATACAGCACTTGTAGCATAGCATTGACCAAATTTACAGCATACTTAGCACAGCAAAGCCCTAATATAAAGCATTGTTAGCATACAATAGCCCTGAAATACAGCGTGGTAAGCATAGTGTAAGATGAGATTTATTTTTGGAAAAAGTTATGTCACACATGTTTGGTTTCTCATATTGGAGATAATTTACAGTCTGGGTTATGATGAATACATATAAGTGAAAAGAGTGTTCTATTCTTTAATTTACATCAGGAACTACATGATATGGTACACCTTTCCTGTAAGGTTGTTAATGTTGGTCAAGATCGGCGGAGTGATATGATGTAAGGATATGTATGTATCTGGGGGTAGTGTGTGAGTTCGAGAGCTGTATGGAAAATGAATTAAAAAACAAGCAAGTTACCCGGACCATGTGTTCCCATGCATTTCTTTTCTCTACAGCCCCCAAAGTAAAGCAAGTGAGTAATAAGTGAATAAATCAAAGTAAAATGGACCCAGTATTACAATAACATAGACCGAATCTACAGCATGGTTGGCCTAGCAAAGCCCCAGTATAAAACACGGTTAGCATTGCATAGCCCCAATATACAGCATGGGTATCATAGCGTGGCTCCAATATACGTTGTACATCATGGGTATCATAGTGTAGCTCCAATGCCAAATATAGTGGTAAAACCTGTGTGTTACAGGAGTGTAAACACAGGGGCGGAGAGGTCTACCTTCTCTCTCTGAATCTCAGCCTTGAGGTGGGTAATCTTTGCCTTCATGCTGTCAATCTCCTCATCCGCCACCTGTGGGATGGGCGGGGCATCTGAGTCCTCTCCCGCCAAGAAGGTAAGTTCACAAAGCGGGATGTACCACTTACTGTCGTACTGCAGGGTCTTCCTACAGAGGGAGAGAGAGAGAGAGAGAGAGGAAGGGGAGGGAGAGATGGAGAGAGAGAGGGACAGGGGGAGAGAGAGCGAGGGAGAAGGAGAGAGAAGGGGAGGGAGAGGGGGGAGAGGGAGAGAGAGAAGGGGAGGGAGAGAGGGAGAGAGAGAAAGGGAGAGGGAGAGAGAGAAGGGGAGGGAGAGGGAGAGAGAGAGAAGGAGAGGGAGAGAGAAAGGGAGAGGGAGAGAGAGAAGGGGAGAGAGAGAGAGGGAGAGAAAGAAGGGGAGGGGAAAATGTTTATGAGAGCAGTGGATGAACATTGGAAATTTCGTTCTCTGCAAGAAGAATGGTAGGTTCCGTTAAAGAAAGCAGGGTGCAGGTGGTCAACGGGAAAAGAGAGACAGTTTTTGGCGAGTGATGTGAGATGGGCTTGGTGCTGGCTGTTTCACCTTTTCCCTCCAGAGGCCCTCTTCAGTGAGTGCTATTTTTTGATTGACTGGATATCATTTTCTATGGTTACTGAAATTTGGGGCAAGTGACCAATATTTTTAAAGTTTAACTATCCAGGATCCAAATATATGTACTAATGACTATTATAAACTTAAACCAGAATTATTTTGCTTACTTGTTTCCAAATATGAGAAAAGTTTCTCAGGAAATTCAAGAGGGAAAGGGTTTATAGAGTGTAACACAGATTTAAAAGAGCAGAGAGCAGGGTTGCAGGTGCAAGTTGTGCATTAGCGAGGCTGAGGCAGATGCTGTCTCACCCAGCATTCTGTTTCTTCAGCTTGGCACAGAGCAGCAGGTCGTTAAACAGGAAGAGGTGCCGCAGTTTCCGAGCCCCTTCCAAGAGCTCCACCATAAAGCTGTCCTTCAGCAGCTGCCTGCACTGTGGGGGACAAACACAGCCACCAATATCCATTAATACCCATCAATAATCATCAATACCCATCATCAATACCAATCAATACCCATTAATACCCATCCATACCCGCCAATAACCATCAATACCCAACAATACCCACCATTAATCATCCATGCCCTTCAATAACCATTGATATGCATTAATACCCATCAGTAAATATTAATAGATTAATACCCATCTATACCCACCAATAACCATCGATACCTATCAATACCAGCCAATGCCCATCAATACTCATCAACACCCAAAATTACCCAACAATAACCATCTGTATCCCTGTATAACCATCAATAACCATCAATCCAGCAATACCCATCAATACCCAATAACCATCAATACCAATCAATAACCATCAATACCCAACAATACCCATGAATGACCATCAATATCCATCAAAAAACATCAATACCCAACAATACCCACCAATAACCATCAATACCCAACAATAACCTACAACACCGATCAGTAACCATCAATAGTCAAAAATGACCATCAGCAACCATCAATAACAACCAATACCCTTCAATATCTGATCAATACAGTGCCGGACAAAAGTCTTGTCACTTATCCAAGTTGTAGGAACAACAAATAATAACTTGACTTGTAGTTGATCAACTGGAATCAAAAATGGCTTATCTGAAAGGCAAAGCCTTCTAGATTATGCGAAATATACCAAAATAGAGTTTTGTGTCATTCATTGAGTTTTATAATTTAATTTGTACAGAACGGTCAGATTTTGCTTGGACAAAAGTCTTGTCGCATTGAAAAAAAATGTGGAAATTATACGTACACTTTATTTTGAATACACTAATATGCCACTATAATATCAAAACATAAAGTCATGGTGCCTTGGAAAAAAGAATTAATATTGCGTATGACTCCCATGAGCTTGGAGGACTGCATCCATACGTCTTGGCAATGACTGAGATAACTTGATGATGAAATCATCTGGAATGGCAAAGAAAGCAGTCTTGCAGGACTCCCAGAGTTCATCAAGATTCTATGGTTTCATCTTCCAAGCCTCCTCCTTCATCTTACCCCTGAAATGCTCAATAATTGCTCATGTCCGGTGACTGGGTTGGCCAATCCTGGAGTACCTTCACCTTCTTCGCTTTTAGGAACTGTGACATGGAGGCAGAAAAATGAGAAGGAGCAGCAGTGTAAGTAGGGCAGCAAGAACTTCTTGATATTTCAGGCTGTTGATGTTGCCATCCACTCTGCAGATCTTTCTCACACCCCCATGCTGGATATAACAACAAACCATGATTTTTTCTCCACCAAACATGATTGTTTTCTGGGAGAATCTTGGGTCCATGAGGGTTCCAACAGGTCTTGTACGGCAACTGGGATGCAGTTCAATGGATGATTCACCAGAAAAATAAACTTTCAGCCACTTTTCCAGTATCAATCCTTTCTCTGTAGCTGTGGGCCTTGGCAAATGCAATGCAGGTTTTATGTTTTCTGTTTAATGCAGGCTTCTGTGTACTAATTCAGCTATGAAAACCACTTTGAGAGAGAATTTGACAAACTCTTCTTGTAGATACCGGGATTTTTGGTGACATTTCCTCATGTAGCTTCGCTGTAGTTGAAGAAGGGCTGGCCTTGCACAGTTGAAGCAACAAACAGTCCTATCAAACAGTTGTCTGTCTGACCTGCGCTTGCCATGAACGTCTCCAGTTTCTTCAAATCTTTTTCTCATCCCCTCCACTTGACATTTGGATACATTAAAGATGTCTGCCACCTCAGCAGCAGACTCAGTCTTCAGGCTCTTGATGATCAGCACTTTGGTCTGTGGTTTAATCTTTGGTATGTTGTCAGAGGTCTAGTCGCACCTCGTATGAAAGTCTGGTGTGCTGGGGTTATTTCTATACACATCTGGGAATGTGTTAATTACAGTATTTGTCATAGGTTAAACTCTAATCTGCGATTTGTTGCATCATCTGAAGAGACGACAAGACTTTTGTCCCAGCAAAAACAGATGTTATGGGCTTAGCCAAGCTGTGAACATCAGAACACTTTTTGACGGTTTCATTTTGCACCAAATTATTAATGTGAAAGCCCTTGACATTAAAATGGACCATTTATTGTAACAATTGATTGGTTAG
Source organism: Gymnothorax javanicus (assembly GCA_029692085.1). Taxonomy (NCBI): domain Eukaryota; kingdom Metazoa; phylum Chordata; class Actinopteri; order Anguilliformes; family Muraenidae; genus Gymnothorax; species Gymnothorax javanicus. The sequence goes on along the minus strand of CM056194.1, from coordinate 118,558,047 downwards.
AAATAAAGTTATATGCTATTTTTAGTTACTATGTCCTTATGCGACAAGACTTTTGTCAGGCACTGTACCTAACAATACTCATCAAAAACCATCAATTCTATCAATAATCATTAAAACCCATAAATAACTGTCAATACCCATTGATACCCATCAAAAACCATAAACAATCATCAATAACAATCTATACCTACCAATAACCATCAATACCCATCAATTACCATCAATGATTAATACCCTTAAATATCCATTAATGCCCATCAACAACCATAAATAATCAATATCCATCAATAACCATCGATAACAATCAATAACCATCAACGACTATCAATACCCACTAATAGCCATCAATACCCATCAATAACCACAACTAACCATCAACACCCATCAATAATCAATACTACCAATAAACTAGCATTCAAAAAACAAATTTAGTAATAAACTGAGCAGCCAACCCAATAATCCATCCATACTTTATAAAGCCATCTTATTCCTTGGAGAGGGTAATGGGAGGGAGGGCTTGGGATACTGGAGCCTATCCCAGCATCCAATGGGTGAGGGACAAGAATTAACCCCAGTTTGCAAATCAGTATCAGGACACACCCATTCACACAGACACTAATACTAATAACATGCAAATTAAAGTCACCGATTTACAAAAAAAACTTGCAAAGCAGGGGTCAGGCCAGATTTGAACCCATGACCTTCTGTGTCCTCTGCTGCACCACCAAGCCACACTCCCAAAACTTTTAACCAAAGTTTTCAGCGAATCAAGTTGCACATTAATTCACTGAACATTTCAACCAGCAGCTAATTAACCAACTACTTATGCAACTGACCAATCAACAACGAATCAAACAGTCTGATAAATCAGGTAACCAGTCAACCAATGAGAGAAGGAGCTGATGATCCACTGGGACTGAAACCTTGGGTAGCCCCGGCAGAAGAGGGCAGTACAGTTTCATTTCCTGCAGAACACACCGGGGCCACTGACCCTTGGTGACTCATTCAGATGTTTTGGATTGGTGCGCTCTCACTCCCAGCAACATCAGCAGGGCTATAGCAGCGAGCGATGACCTCACAGCGAGCTTGTCCAATCATCACCCTCCTTGGGCCCTTAGCTTCAATGGCATCACCCTTGAAAGCTCCTCTAATGTCTGCAGTAGCAGCAGATGTGTGTGTGTGTGTGTGTGTGTGTGTGTGTGTCGGGGGTATCAAGGTCTGCCCCCTTCCCCCCACCCTCAAGAACTCAGGGATTCCTTTTCAGTCTGTCCTGGGCTGAGAAATGTGCAGTACTCTACAACAGACGAAGACAATTCTGGCCTTGGCCTTGGGCTCGTCTCAAGGCAGGTATTTGTTTCTAGCGATTCCGCAGGCTAAATTAGCCAGTTGGTCATATACAACATTATTACGGTGTTCAGTTGCCATTCACAACCTCTCAGAAATGCTGCCTTTGAAGAGAAGTTTATTGCTGGAATTTTTCCCCCCTAAACCCTTCAGTGTTCTATTATCCATTTGAAGAGTAAATTTATTGCAATGCTTTATCAGCATTCTTGGCCAGTGTTCTCTATCTCTCACTGCTTTGAGTTCAAGCAGCAATTGTTACAACAATATTTGAATGTTCCGTTAAGAAAATTTGGATGAAAAATTTGTGATCATCTTCTTGTAAAACGATCGGGGATAAAGTAATTAAGGACATAAGCGGGCATAAAAACATAAATAGATTTGCCAACCTATGTAGGGGCACACAGTGACTGCATTTCTTCAAGATCCAGAATCTTCAGTTACACACCTGAGCAAGAGCATAACTTTATTTCAAATATTTGGGGGGTAAAAAAACTTACTAAACTCTGAAAACAGCCACTTTCTGCAATGAACATTTCACAAGGTAATTGGGAATACGTATATAGTTATACATATTTTACTTGAAAATGAACAATTCCATTTAATTCTATGGGAAATAATTAAGATCACAATAACTTATGCGTATACCCCATCACAATGTGAAATCCCTATCTTTACAATATGAAATGAGTTGTCTTATCAACATGCTTAATTATGGATGCAGTGATTTCCCTCTTAGCCCAGCTCTGTAATATTGTAAAGGAAGTACTCCTGAAGGCCCCATGAAAATGATGTCATTGCCCCTGAGTACACAGGCACTAAGACAGTGATCGGCCAATACTTTTTGATTTGTCATTAACAATGACTTTTCATCATTGGTGGAACTGGTGCAGCTAAATCTGATTTGAGCAGAGATAATCAAACAGAAGAGACAGACGAGGAAGAGATAAACCCACGAGGAAGATTTCAAATTTCAAACAGCGACAGCTTGCTGGAATGTTCTAAAGCAGCACAGCCCAAGTAAAAACCCCCAGGCAGCTAGCATATGCTACCAGCAGCTCGGCTCCCATAGCTGGCACGCATCGAGACCTCAGACACTTCCAACACTGTTCATAGCCAGCAGCACAGAGAAAGGAAGTTTTAGGTCTAACAAGAGGACATGAACATACAGCACTGCCTGTAAGTGTTGGGAAAATGACACTTGTGCAAAGGGCTATAATTGCTGCATGATTCACTGCGCATGGCTATGAATGCCCTCGAATCAAAGCTGACAGTCAGCACTGGGTTCATTCAAGCAGGAATCAGGCATTGAGAATTATTATAAAGTCTGAATCCCGGCCCTGCTGCGTTCGAATAATCTTTTTTTCTTAGGGAAGTTTCCAACTCCTTGAGAATGACATGGAAGTATTCATGTGCCAGCCATGATAAGTGCTGGTTGAATTGTCTAAATGCTACAGAAAGTTGCTTCAGTGCTTCCTATCTTATTTCCTTTTGCATGGGGCACGCACACGGGGCACCGTCCTTAAAAAACAGAAAGGCGACAACACTGTCCCACGATTTCATGCGGCGACAATATTTAAAGCAATGCACCAGCATGACTAACAAGAGAGCCACGATAATGTCGCCTTGTGTAAGTGCAGTCAGCTTCTCTCAGCTAAGTGGTTGTCTTATCCTAAAAACTAAGGAATTCTCCATAAAATTTTTCCTTAACGTCCCTGATGATTTCCATCAAAGCTAAGGAAAAGTGGTCAGCAATTCGATGGATTGCAATTAAATGTCCAAACCTTGCCGAGGGCAGTGCTAGAATATTTGCGTTGTGATTCACACTTCCGGTTTCAGCCACAGACTGTGTCCAGTCTACTGATTTTCCCTCTACATGTTCATGCAACAGGCAACGCAAGCAAGTTACTATTGTGGACCTGTTAACGTATTTTTTTTTTTTTCAGGAGACTTAATCATATGTGTTCACGCAAAGAAAATACCGTAGCTGTATATCATAAACTGACCCGGTGTTGCGTTGCACATGAAGAGTATTGGTTGCTGTGGTTACCGGAACTGCACATTCCAATATGGAAAACTGACCCCCTTTAACCTCCAGAGCATCAGCCAATCACTAAAAGGATTTGGCAAGAATAACAGTGTCGCGATTGGTGGCAAAGTTTGCAAACTTAATTGTGATCCTCGAATTAGACAATAGGATGTAATTTTTTGGCCATTTGAATGGCCAAATATTTATAATATTAAATAATATTTAGGGATCTCCTTATACTGGCTCACATCACAGCGGTGGTGCACTTGTGTCAGTTCCACATGAGGACTCTAGCAGGGCTGAGGTCTGAAGAGGCTGCAAGAAAAGCTGCACCTCTGGGTAAGGCAGGCAAGGCAAGGCAGAGCCTGTCCTGAGCCCAGAGGCTCATCAGCCCGGCTTTACCCTGGTTTCTGTAGCATGAATCGGCTAGGAGTATTGCTACTCCCCCTGGATGGGATGCTCGTCCATCGCAGGTTACTCCCCCAGCTCTTAGTCAAGTTTCCCTGACTATTTGCTGGTACCCAATTATACACTTGTGTGGAGTGAGGCACTGTGGGAGGGAAGTGTTTTTGCCAAAGAACACACTGCGAAAGCATGGCAAGGACTCAAACGCATCACCTTTCAATCTCATGTCCAGAATGCTTAACCACCACGTCACCGTGTCCCCCATCCCCCGTCTGGGGGAAAATCACCATATGGGGTTAAGGGGATTGCCCCCAAAGCAAAAAACATGGGCACTGAACACAGCTAAACTGTGACAGTGTGCAATATGTCATCCAATTCAGCTGCTGTTTTACACAGAGGCCGATCGAAAAGAGCACGAGAAGTAATACAATAAGACAAGGCTTACAGCTGCTGACTGACAAGATCACAGGCACACACACATACACCTCCCAAACACACACATATGAACCCATCCAACCACACACCCACACACACACACACACACACACACACACACACACACACACACACACTTTATGCTGGCTATGATGCAGTAATGTGTAATACCCCAGATCAGCAGACAGATTTGCAGATTACAGTGGATTACACCCCCCGCCTCCACGCCCGTTGCAGCTCCATGATTTTTGGTTTCTTTCCTCAGCACATTGCCTCCCAGCATAGAGCTGAGCGAGTCCAGTGCCCACCGTAATTTGGAGTTAAGTCATTAAATGTCCCAATTTCAGCGGTTTGCACAGAAAATCCCCACTGTTGACTAGGGAAAGAGTGTCAGTATCTAGCAATCTCCTCCCAAACACATGGTGTGGCCAGCCTCCTTCATTCCACACCGCGGCCGACAGCCAGGCTCACATACCGCAGAATCAGAGGCAGTCATCTCATGCACAACTTCAGTGTGCTGCCGGCCCAGCAGGGGTCGCCACAGGGTGAGGAAATGCAAATCTCTGCCAGCTGGGTGTCATCGCTAGGAGCGACTCGTCACAGTTGGCACAAACACAATGCAGATTTGTGACCTTTGATCTGCATACTGCAGCATGGGGTCTAACTCTAATGAACCACCCAGCACCCTCTACAGATTAACTCAGTTCTTGCATCTGGAAAACAGACACACATGCAAACAAACAAACAAACACACACACACACACACACACACACACACACACACATACACACACACCCACACACAGTCACAAACAAGGAAAACACACGCATGTACAAACACAACACACACAAGCACTCAAAGACACAGTCTCAAACAAACCAAAGCACACATGCACATACAACACGCACACAAGTTCACAGAGACGCACTCAGAAACAAACAAAAACACAGACACACATACAAACACAACACACAGACAAACCAAAACACGCACGCAAACAAACAACAGAAAAAACACACGCAAATGAACGCAAACCTGTACTCACGCAGCTACACAACACCTACGCACAGCCACAAAGACACAAACACACACTGCACCCACTGCTGGCTGCCAATCTGGTGTGTGATGCGCAGTGTGGTCAATATTCCCTGAACGAGGAAAGTGAAAAAAAAAACAATGAAATAAAGGAGTGAGTCATCGGGCGAGCTGTCGCAGCCAATCAGCTGGCATTTCGTGACAGCCCTCCCTCCGGGGGGGAGTATCGCATTGGTATTCTTCCATAATTGCACATTTAAATGTGCGGGAGGACTTGAGAAGAGAGAAGAAGAAGAAAGCAGCTCTCCCAGTAGAAAGCTTGCCGGGGGAGAGGGGGGCCGCAGCGAGTATGCAACACTGACCGATTCAGCAGCGTCTGTGGTCTGATACCCCAGCTTACTCAAACAGAGCACGCTTCAGCGAGGTCACATTCTCAAAATACTCAATCACATTATACATCATGCGGTATGCTCACATATATTAATAAAAGAGTATCTCAGGTATGTATGCGTGCGGTGTGTGTGTGTGTGTGTGTGTGTGTGTATGAAGGAGTACACTGTAAACCCTGGACAAGTGTGGTGAACTCAAATGTTTTGTGGAAACCGATTATCTCGCAAAAATTGAGTAGGCCAACTTAATGACCTTGTGTTCACAGCACTTAAACACGTTAAAAAAACTTCACCTTATTTTCTTTAAGTTCCTTCCACACAATTCAATTAAGTTAGCCAACACAATTTTTTTTTGAGGTAGTTGGTTTCTACAAAACATTTGACTTCCCCACACTATCAGGGTTTACAGTGTATCTGTGTTTGCTCATGTGCCTCAACAGAGAGTTTAATTAGCCAGTCTGGTTCCAGCTCTGCAGTATGACAGGGCTATAATGACCCAGCCTGGTCCCAGCTCTGGACTGAGAAATATATAATAGGCCAAACTGGTTCACTACAAAGCCAGCAGCCCAGTTTGCAGAGGATCTTCAAACCATATGCATTAGTTCTGGTCCATGATTTTATCTGTCAAATCATGACACGCCTCTTGCTTCAAAAATAATGAGCGCTTCTGTGCACACACAGCATTGGCTATTTTTAGCCAAAGAGACACATTTCTGCATGGCTTCCCAGATTCATTCTGACATATTCTGCTTGCTACGATTCCCAGCATGTCCTGGGGGTATTACACACGCGTGCCGATGCAATGCTGCGAGGGAGGGGCATCCTCAGCTCTGATGATGTCACAATACTTCACCATGTCACATAGAACATTGACAAGTTCCTTACTCTGGTGTCATGATGTCACAATACTGCCTCATTTCATATAGAACATTGATACGTCTCTCTACCATATGGTCTCTACCCTGATGATGTCACAATGCCTCCTCGCGTCTCATGAAAAATGATGTCACTAGACCCCCAGCAGGGCACACAAAAGGTGTGACACACAGCTCCTCCAATCACCATGCGTTCGCATCACATGACAAGCATACATAATTGGGTGGACACTCCACCTATTGAATAATATATGACCCATGTCTGACACGGGGAGACAGCATATGGAGAAGCTAAATAAAAACGCAAGGCAGACATTAGTATTCATTATTCATAAAGACACAGCGCTCTCACGCATATGCTGAAAATATGCTACCACAGCAGGTGACTCCAGTGAAACAACTGGGATGGTAAACAACAAAAATCCTTGTGTCACTGTCCAAGTACTACAGAATGCACTGTATACACCGAGCCCATTTCTTGCCTTTGAGAGAGCTGGGTTCTGCCACACACAGACTTCAGAAACCGGCCCTTTGGGCGCAGTGACCTTACCTTACATAAGCCGCACTGCCACTGGGATTTTAAAACACAAATCTTCTCAATAGAGAGACTTGGGTTATTTCTTCCTCTGGACAAGCAGTCATTTTAATCTGCCGTGACTGAGTCCAATGGCTGGCAGGTTATTCATGATTAGTGTTTAACCATGACCGAGATAAATGTCAGTTTCAATCGCTTTATTCTTGTATTAAGAGTTACCGCATGTGAACTGTAATTGTGAAGAAAACAAAAGTATGGCATGTAAAAACAGCTATTATCATTATTGTTATTATCCATCCATCAATTCTCTATACCAGCTTCTTTCTCACTAGGGTTGCGGGGGGAGCTGGAGTCTATCCCAGCTGCCTCTGGGCGAAAGGCAGAAACGTACCCTGGACAGCTCGCCAATCCATCACAGGGGGTACACACACCATTCACACACCATTCACTCTCACACTCACACCTACGGGCAATTTAGAGTCTCCAATTAGCCTGATGTGCATGTCTTTGGACAGTTGGAGGACACCGAAGCAGCCGGGAAAGCCATGTGAACACATTATTACTATTACGTTGTATTATTTTTGTTGTTGTTACAGTTGTCGTTGTTGTTTTTGCTAGCAGTGAAGTCATTGCCCCAGCAGCAGAGGCCCAGAATCCTGGTTCTGCTCTGCCACCTCCACACCACACGGGGGCGCTCATACAGTTTGTCTCCCACACAAGCTACAGGTTAACAGGCCTCTTACTTCTCCCTTCCTGTTTTGTCTGTGCGGAGTGTTCTCCTCATTGATGCTGGACAGGAAGTTTTGGGAGATGCGGAGGGTGTCCTGCAGGAGGGCGTGGTCGGGGTGACTGGCAGGAGTGTGTTTCAGGAGGTCCTGTTCCGCAGAGAGATGCACATTATCACTGTGTACAGACAGCTGTTTCTCCTCACTGGTCATCTCAGCCAATTAAAATGCACAGCCCAGACAATGTCATCAGGCTCAGCCAACTAAAATACCTGATGCAGTTACTGGAATTACACCCTGTGTAGTCCAGCAAAATTTGTAAGAAAACATTAAAAATTATTTCTAGAAAAAAATAAATGCAAAAATGAGAGCAACAGCTGAATGTCACAGCTATTTTCATTCCTAGTTTGTGAGGGCTGTTGAAAGTAAAAGACAGCAGGAAATACAGGAGGGTACCGAAGCATTGAAAAGCAGTTGCAGGCTAACTGGGCTAAAAACGCTAGCAGGCTAACAGGGCTAGAAATGCTAACAGGCAAACGGCATTAACTCTATCATGCTTAGACCACTAGCCACTCACATGAAGGACCAGTGTACTCCGCGTAACTCTGTCCACTGGCTTGTACAGCAGAGCTGCAGGATAGAGGGAGCTCATTACGGCATTACATCATTACAGTGACCATCATTACAACATTGCATCATTACAGTGAAACTCATTACAGCATTACAGTGATATACATTACAACATTTCATCACTATGGCATTATGTAATTACAAGTTACAGCATTACCTCTTCATGATAGTACATAATTACTCCGCAGTGTTACACATTACATCATCACACATTTCACCCATCATCATTACGATTTTACATCATTACGTTACAGTGCTACATATTACATCATTACACCATGATGGCTACACCATCATACATTTCAGTTGTCGATCATCACAATATTGTTTGTATGTCATTGCATTACAGTGTCACACATAACATCATTATGACAGTATATCAGTGCGTTACAGTGTTACAGCATGACACCACATAGTCCTTACAGAACTTACACAGGCTTACACAGAGTCAGACAGTACACCATAGTGGCAATAATCACGTGTAGACTGCGTACTCTGCGGCAGTATTCCCGCACACACACATCAGCACAGGCTGCGGTGTAAACACTCACCCTCCAGAGTGGTCTTGGCGGGCGGCTCTTTGCAGTCTTTAGACTGTCTCACCTTCAGGTTCTGCAGACACACAGACATGATGTCATCAGGCCAGACAAATTCAGCAGGAGAAACGCGGAGCTCACCGCTCAAGTTTTTAGCCTGAATAATGACACGCGTCAGCATTATCTGGGGACAGGGATTCAATGCATTATTTTATTTCTCATTTTGGCATGGCAGGTGGGTCACTACAGCATCACTGCAAGACAATACCATGTCTCCCAGGCAACAGCTGTTGCCATGACAACGCTCAGGCGGAGAGACTTGTGGGGAGCAGGTTGTGGGGGGAATGAAAGCGTTCTTTGTGAAGATGCTACTGCACCAGGTGCCCGTACGGGTGGCAGAACAGGGAACCCTGGTCAGCATGTAGGGTGCGTAGCCCCAAATAAAACAGAAAGCTTAGGTGGACGTTCCAGATTCAGACATAGTAATATTTCCCTCCAACTACCAAGATCTGTACAGTTCTTCAAACAATAGGTGGAACCATTGAGAGATATCAGCTGGATGTGCTAACAGGTGGAAGAAACAGATAAGACTACTTTCACATTCTGATTCCCGAACCCCCCGCTACTGACCAAGATTTCCCATAGAGTGTGTAACGCCAGCTCAATGTGTACGGTTTGTCCCTTACCCTAACCCTGACCCCATTTTACCTCAGAGATCTCGGCGAACTGCGCGTTGGCCTGGCAACACTTCTCGGCCGTCTCCACAGCAACCTTGTAGTTGTCCACAAACGCTCGGTACAGGCCAAGCTGGCTGGCCTGGCAAGGCAAAGAGGGGACAAAAGTGGCTGTTTTGGGGTTTACACCCATATCCCACAAAAACTGAGCCACCCAACGGACAAAGAATGAAGTCAGAAACACAATACTGCAGATGGAAATAAGTCAGTTAATGCTAAAACAACCAAAATCAGCCTTAAGCATTCATGTGTCCATTATCTGAGCTGCGGTTGCCCACTTACTGAAGACCAGGGCTTATGGATATCCCTGAATCCAATGATCAGTTAACCAAACGGTTGCGGGGCACATACACTGTTTATCTTCAACACACACATCTCTTGGGGCAATTTAGAGTCAGCAATTAACCTCATGTCTTTATCTGGACATCACCACAGTGAAGGCCATGCCTATAAGTGCTGAAGTCCGTAACTGAGTGAGTGATGAAGTCACACTATTGGTCAGTCAAGTGTGATGATGACACATCAATGGTTGGTTGATTGTTGGTCTTTTCCCATTGGCCATTGCCCTTTCAAAATGAATAGTTGTGAACACCATCCAGCCATACACTGGATTTTGCACTCGTCTTGTGGGACTGTGAGAGGACCTTCAAGTACCTGGAGCAAACGCACATGAACACGAAGAGATTATGCTATCGACTCTCAGGCAGGAACACGCTGAGATTGGCCCTCAACAAAAGAAACTGTCAAATAATGGCCAGTTAAAAATACACTCTGAAAACAACAACAGGTCTGTTCGAGCCCTGATTCAGAGCCTGGATTGGTGACAGGTAAAGGCAGGATGGAGGAGATGAGGCTCGGCGTGAAGAGATGGGTCTTAAGTTAGCATCAGGAGATGCATCTCTGCTGTCCTGGCTGTTATGGGGAGCTTATTCCACCAATGAGGGGCCAGATCAGACAACGTGATCAGGAAGTTTCGGAGAAGGGGGCGGAGCCAGACCACTTATGGAACAGAGGGTTCTGTCTGGTTCATTAGGGGCATGTTCAGGATCGAAGGGTCTCACACCTAGGTCTCACAAGGGAAAACTCAGAAGTCTTGAACGACTCGTGAGTTCTTGTGCGTTTTCCACCATGGCTGCCATGACAACATCTTGAAAAGTACAGCGAGACTGTTTGCAGATGTTCTTGCTTGTCTTTTGCAAGAACGAACATACTTTAATCGTCCAAGAGGCAAGAACTTGTGAACTCTCGCTCAACCCTGGATCTTGAACATGCCCCAGGTCTGAAAAGGACCACGCAATCAGAGCTCTCTGAAAGACACAGAGTTCTGAGTCAGTGCCTGGGAGGGAAGCCATTTTGAATGCCCCACATAAGCAGCATGTTGATTCTTCAATAGCCGTTTTTATCAGTTATACAGGTGTGCTTCCCATCTGACGCAAAATGTTCTCACAGTGTCATTGAAATAATCTGCCAGTGTTACAACATTGCAGCGACATTATAAGAATGTTCTGTGTTAGCTGGGTCTGCAGGAAGTGGCGCGGGTGGGCTGTCATTGACTGGCAGAGAGACAGAAACAAAGCAATCTGGTGAATGACCTACAGCGGGCCCCGTTTCGCCATGGAAACGCTCAGACAAGGCGACGCTCTGACACAAGATGACAGACGGGGAGCAGGGTCCCTCCTGCCAAACCTGTACCCCCTATCTCAGGCCGTTTCCTGTTGCCATGGTAGCAGATTACCGCTTTATGGCAGGCGATTACAGCGGTGAGCGCGGCGCGGAGAGGGCGTTTAAAAAGATGATTTTGCTGTGCAAACTCAGCCAGAGCCTCGAGGCAGCGTGGAAATCCATCACTCCCCCTTTTAAACCACTAATCACTAGCCTCTCATTAAATATAATACAGCTACAAAGAGAATTCATGCGACATAGAGCTCCGTAGCACGTCAGTGTTAGTCCCCCGGAGATATGCGGTGAAAACGCTTGTTCGCACACCTACTCTCACAAACACTGACTCACCTGCGCATTCTGTGACTCACTTTTTCACACCCTTAGACTCACTCACTTGCAAACCAAACTCTTCACTATTTGAAGTACGTTAGTCACTCGTAGAATTGTGGCAGGTTACTGACAGCATCTATTTTCAGACATATTCACAACAAAAAACTCCATATGCCTCATGGATGCTGTATGATTTTCAAAATCCGAACCACAGACAGCGTCCCACATTCAATGAGCATCTCATGAGTAATGCTGGTGCATATCTCCAAGGATCCTAACACTGCAAGCTGCAACAGGCTAGACAAACCACACTTAAGACTCGCCATAAAACCAAAAGACTGAAGTTCTCACGAGAGTCTCAGACTACCAAGAGAGTGGATCCAGAGAGCTATGACTGAGTCTCTGACTACCTTAAGACTCGATCAGGGGTGCGTTTCCCGAAATCACAGATGCTAACTAACATAGTTGGACCTATTGACGGTGAATGGACAAACTATGTAAGTTGCTAACTTAGTTAGCAACTATGCCTTTGGAAAACGCGCCCCAGGTGCACTGAACCTGAGTCTCAGACTAATTTACGAGTGAATTGGTAGCACTATAATTTAGTCTCAGACCTTAAGAGAGGATCAGGAGCGCTGTAGTTGAGTCAAAGACTACTTTAAGAGTGGACCGAAAGCACTATTATTGAGTTTCAGAGCACGTTCAGAGAGGGGCCTTTGCGCAGTCTAGTTTTTTCTCTACATCATTGAATTCAAACCACCGTAAGAGTCGAATGGGAGCACTATGACTGAGTCTCGAACTACTTTAAGAGTGGATTGGGAGCATCATGATTGAGTCACAGCCCACCTTAAGAGCCAATCGGAACACTAAGGCTGCGTCCGAATAGTGAAAAAATTATATCCTATCCTAACCACTTTTCTTTAACCTTTGTGGAGAACGTCAAAAGGTAAAAGGAAGGTGTAAAAGGGAATTCCTAATGGCTTAGGACAACAGCGCTAATCAGAGAATCCGAACGCACTTACACTAGGCAACGTGATCATGAGTCCCCTGCCCATCATATACGTTTCTTTACACAATTGGCTTGATGAACAGTTGCCGCTTTAAATATTGCTGCTGCACAGAATTGTGGGATAGCTTTATCTCCTTTCTTTACGAAAAGGATGGTTCTGTGCACCCTATGCTACAGGTGGTAAAATAGGAAGCACTGAGACACCTTTCCTTAACATTTAAAGAATTCAAATCCACCTATCATGGCTGCCATGTAATAATTTCCGGATCAGTTTTTAGGAGTTAGGAACTTTCCTAGGCAAAAAAGGCTATTTGGACGCAGCCTAAGATTGAGGCTTAGATAACCAAAAGAGTTGATCGGGAGCACTATAATTGAGTCACAGACAACCTTATGAGTGGATCAAAAGCGCTACAGTTGAGTTTCAGACCACCTTTAGAGTGGATTGGAAGCACTATAATTGAGCATCAGACTGTCGGACAAACTGCCCGAGACCCTGGAAGGTGGGTGAACACAGTGATCATTCAAAGACTGGAGATTTTCTGATGGACATGAAAATGGTTCCTCCTGCCAAACATTCTATAGTGTACTCCAGGCTCAAAATGTGATTCTGCCATTTTGCTCCTAGAAAACAACTTTCAGGGTCATAACTGCCAAAGAGCTTCAGGATTCTAAATTTACCAGCATGTTGGGAGTTTAGGAGCTCCAGATGTGTGCTAGACCAAAGACAAGCAGCATTCTCAGTCAGAAATGCAAGGGATACGATGGGCTGTACCAGTTTGTGGAAAAGGTCGCCCACACACTGGTGGTGGTTCCACTGTTGCACTCTGGGTAGGAGGCCGTCGTAAAACTCCTTGTGGACGTCGTAGAGCTCAGGCACTTTGTAGAAGATGGTGTCAATCTGGGAGAGGGTAATCACTGGCTGGGAGGTGCTGGCAGCTGCTCTTAAAGGCTTCATGGGCTGAGTGAGAGAACTACATTACCAACAATCCCCTGCACTTCAAACACACTAACACTAAGGGTGCGTTCAATTGTGCAACTTGTGTCACTCAGGTCTCTCAGGTTGATCAATCGAACAGCCAGAATTTTGGACTCAGGTCACACTGCGACTCGACCTCAGTGCTCTCCTCTTTTGGCAGGGTCATTGCGAGTCGAGTGGAATAAGATGGCGGCAACAATGAGAACCCTTTCGGCAATTTTGTTTGTTTGTTTTGGCAAAAATACATGTTCAAGTGATACGAAACCATAAGCAATTGATGGCAAATTAATTTGACAGTATCGTAGATTATATTGGCTCGCTATTTGAGGTTTGTCATTGCACCGAATTGCAGGAACGCTATGTGAAGTTGTATTGGAAACTATTGGGGAAATAAGGACCAATGGCCCTGAAGCAAAAAAAAAAAAAAAGTGAATTTTGTATTACTGTCAATGGCCATCTAGACCCGGGTTCTTGCACTCGGCGTTTGATTGTATATCGTAATTTGCATGCACCAAAACATTAACTCGAATCACACAGGTTGCACAATCGAAAGCACCCGATGTGAGTTTCCTTCCTTTGTGGGCTGAGAGAGGGAACTATATTACTAACAACCTCTTGCACAGCAAACACACTAACACAGTGAGTTTCATTCACTTCATGAGCTGAGATAGAACTACATTACCAACAATCTCTTGCACTGCAAACATACAAACACACTATGTGACTTTCATTCGCTTCATTGGCTAGAGAAAGAACTACATTACCAACAATCCCCCACACTGCAATCACACTAATAGACTGTGAGTTTAATTTGTTCATGAGCTGTGAGAGACCTACATTGCCCGCAGTTCCTACTACCTGTAAATCACTCACATACAGTGTGGTTTACTGTGGCCTCATGGACTGAGACACAGTTGTTCTAAGCTGCCTAAATGGACTATACACACACACAAACACACTCACCAGTAAGAGCGCCTCCAGGTGGCTGAGGTAGGTCTCCTCACTTGCCAGGATTCCTGATAACACCCACTTCCTCATCTCTAGTCCCTTCTCCAAGTCCATCTCCGTCTGTCAGCAAAACAGACCCTTTACTAAGTATATTGCTGACATACAGTTGTGCTCAAAAGTTTGCATACCCTAACTGAACTTGTGAAATGTTGCCGTTCATTTTGAAAATACGACTCATCATGCAAAAAACTTGTCTTTTATTTAAGGATAGTGATCATGTGAAGTCATTTATCATCACATAGGTGTTTGGCTCCTTTTTAAATCATAATGATAACTGAAATCAACCAGACGGCCCTGATCATAAGTTTACATACCCTTGAATGTTTCACCTTGCTATATAAACACAAGGTGACACACTCAGGTTTAAATGGCTATTAAGGGTTCCACACCTGTGGCTTTTTAAACTGTGACTAATGACTGTGTATGATCATTGAGTTTGTTAGCTCCCGAGTGGATGCACTGATCTGGCCAGACACTGAGCCATGGGGAGCGGAAAAGAACTGTCCGAGGACCGTCATCACCTGGTAGTTTTTAAAGATGGGAAAGGATGTAAAAAGATATCTGAAGAAAATGCCGGTTTGTACTGTTCAGTCTGTGATTAAGAGGTGGAAATTTAAGGAATATATTGATACCTAGCCAAGGTCAGGGAGGCCAAGAAAGATTTCAGCCCAAACTGCCAGGAGAATCATTCAGGACACAAAAGAAAATCCACAAGCTACTTCAAAAGAAATACAGGATGCTCTGGAAAAAGATGTTGTGGTCATTCCAAGGAGCACAATAAGGAGGTACTTATCAACAATGAGCTGTATGGTCGAGTTGCTAGAAAGAGGCCATTATTGTGCCAATCCCACAAAAAAGCCCACCTAAAAGATGCCAGACAACACCTTGACACACTTCACAACCAAAATAGACCAAAATAGAACTTTATGGTCACAACCATAAGCACTATGTTTGGAGAGCAGTCAACAAGGCCCCTAGTGAAAAATACACCATTCCCACTGTAGAGCATGGTGGTGGCTCTCAGATGTTTGGGGGTGTGTGAGCTCTAAAGGCACAGGGAATCTCGTGAAAATTGATGGTAAGATGAATGCAGCATGCTGTCAGAAAATACTGGCAGACAATTTGCATTCTTCAGCACAAAAGCTGCACATGGGAAACACTTGGACTTTCCAGCATGACAATGATCCAAAGCACAAGGCCAAGTTGACCCCCCAGTGGTTACAGAAGAGAAAGGTGAAGGTTCTGGAGTGGCCATCAGTCTCCTGACCTCAATATCATCAAGCTGCTTTAGGGAGAACTCAAATGTGAAGTATGTGCAAGACAATCAAAGAATTTGCAGGAGCTGGAAGCATTTTGCAAGGAAGAATGGGCAGCTGTATCACCTGAGTTAGGGGCCTCATTGACAACTATCACAAAAGACTGCACTCTGTTATTGATGCTAAAGGAGGCAATTATGGCCTTGGTATTAAGTACTAAGGGTATGCACACTTTTGAACGGGGTTCATTTCATTTTTTCCCCTAATTGCCATGTTTTATTTGATGATTGTTCCATTCTACATGACCAACAGTTGGATATGAATCCACTGAGAAATAAAAGCTCTGTGTTTTGCCTGGCCATTCATGTTTTCTTGAAAAAATGTTACCCATTTTACAAATTCAGCCAGGGTATGCAAACTTTTGAGCACAACTGTATATAAAATTCCCAACTAAACTTTGCCGCTACTGTGTCACAATTAACTAAGGAGACATCCAATTGGACTAGGCTTTTGCATACAAATTGCATTGACTCGTTTCAGTATTAGTCAGGGGTCATGATTAAAAAAGCTTTCTGTCCAATCACCATGATCCACACACTCCAGCCCATGACCCATCTTTCACCCAGAACTGCCACTTACAGCTGCCTGTGTACAGCCTGCACTGATTCAGATCAGCATCCAGAGCTGAGTCTGTCTTCACTCAGGGCAGCACAGCAGAAGATTCTGAGTCAAATCAACTCTGTCTCTGAGCTGGATACACATTTACTCCTTTGGAGTAGAATTATGGCCTCGCATTTTACAGTGTGGGGCAGGGCTGCCCTGGAGATCTACTATCCTGAAGGCTTTCACTCCAGCCTAACAAAGCACACCTCACTCCAACAGCGGAAGTTTGGCAGTGAGCCGCTGATTGGTCAGAGTGTGTGGAGCCTCCGCACCACAGCCGTGACCTTGGCTTTGCATGAGCTTAAGGGTCCTGTAGGGCCGAGGCCTGAAGAGAGTTTTGTGGAAACAATAAAAATACATTTGATTTGATATGTGTGGTGCAGAGTGAAGCCAGGAGAAGTGATGCAGTCAAGGGAAGCAGTGCAGTCGAGAGAAGCACAGCTGAGAGAAGCACTGAAGCTGATAGCAGTGCAGCCAAGAGAAGGAGTGCAGCCGAGAGAGGCAGTGCAGCTGAGGGCAGTGCAGCCGAGAGAAGCAGCGCAGCCGAGAGAAGCAGTGCAGCCGAGAGAAGCGATTCAGTTAAGAGAAGCAGCGCAGCCGAGAGAAGCAGTGCAGCCGAGAGAAGCAGTGCAGCTGAGGGCAGTGCAGCCGAGAGAAGCAGTGCAGCCGAGAGAAGCAGCGCAGCCGAGAGAAGCAGTGCAGCTGAGGGCAGTGCAGCTGAGAGAAGCAGTGCAGCCGAGAGAAGCAGCGCAGCCGAGAGAAGCAGTGCAGCTGAGGGCAGTGCAGCCGAGAGAAGCAGCGCAGCCGAGAGAAGCAGTGTAGCTGAGGGCAGTGCAGCCGAGAGAAGCAGTGCAGCTGAGGGCAGTGCAGCTGAGAGAAGCAGCGCAGCCGAGAGAAGCAGTGCAGCTGAGGGCAGTGCAGCCGAGAGAAGCAGTGCAGCCGAGAGAAGCGATTCAGTCAAGAGAAGCAGTGCAGCTGAGAGCAGTGCAGCTGAGAGAAGAAGTGCAGCTGAGAGCAGTGCAGCCGAGAGAAGCAGTGCAGCTGAAGCAGTGCAGCCGAGAGAAGTGATGCAGGCGAGAGGAGTGGGACAGATTGGGCCCATGAGGAGTTATGGGGGTTGTAGGGGGGTTATGGGATTGGAGCTCACAGATTTGGAGGACTCCAGCGACCCGGAGGACAGCGTGTCTCGACTGCTACGGCTGCGTGAGCTGAGGCGGGGGGAGGAGCACGGCGAGTCGTCGATGAACGGCATCATATCCTGGAAACGACGCTGTTCCTCAGCGCGCTCCGCATCATAACCGTACGGGGGAGGGGTGCCCCCCAACGGCCCATCTGAGGGGAGAGAGAGAGAGAGAGAGAGAGAGAGAGAGAGAGAAACAGAGAGGGGAGGAGGAGAGAGAAGGAGAGGGAAGGAGGAAAAGAGGACAGGGGTGAGGATGAGGGGGATGGGAGAGAGATAGAAGAGATTGAGAGGGAGGGAAACAGGTGGAGGAGAGAGGAGAGGGGAAGACAGCAGGATGGATGAAGAGAGGCAGAGAGAGAGAAGGAGAGATCAGCAGGTGTCAGAGATGATTGGCAGTATGAGACACACACGTCACACACACGACAGCAGAGGCGTCACCAGAACCTTCTCATTCCAAAATTCTAGTGCTTTTGAAGCTCACAATGACTGTGTTTACAAGGTCTTTAGTATCCTGGTTTTGAGGCTTATCCTGGCTTTGAGCATATCCGGGATATGATGTTTACATGGAACACAGAGAAAACAGCGAAACCCGGTTATTCATATCCCTGTACACATGATAAATACCAATAACCCGTTTTCTGATCACTGCATCCTATCTGCGCAGGCTGTGTTACGTCTGGTGGGCAGCCGTCAGAGAGCGGGATAAGGCGTATACATGCTCCAGTATCCCGGCTTCTATTGGAGTACTCCAGGTGGCAAAACCAGGTTTCTTGAAACCGGGATAAGGGCATAACCCGGTTTCTGAATTCGGGATATGGTGTTTACATGCACAAACACAAAAACGGGATGCTTTAAAAACTCAATCAAAACCGAGATACTAAAGACTTTGTAAACACAGTCAATGACAGTAACATTGCACAAAACCTACCCTTGAAAGGGTTAATATTTCAATATCGGCCACAGGGGTCTCAGAAGCACACAAACACACGCGCACACACACACACACACACACACACACACACACACACACACTAGACCTTTTTTTTTCTACAGTGCTCCACCCACCCCAGTCAGTGATTAATCTGCCCAATTCCAGCATGAAGCCTGTAGCATTAATCCATGGATAAAAAGGCCCCTGCTAATATCCTGGCAAACGCCAGCCGATGTAGGCCCACATAGCGAGATAGAGAGAGAGAGAGAGAGAGAGAGAGAGAGAGAGAGAGAGGGAATTGAGAGACAGAAACAGACAGGCAGGAGGAGAGAGAAAGAGGGAGAGGGGGGAATAGAGGGAGAAAGACACACAAGCAGGAGGAGAGATACGGTGAGAGAGGGAGGAGGGAGGTAGAGAGAAAGGGGGATAGCAATGAGGGGATAGACGTAGAGGTCATCAGGTGAGCGATGATGTTAGCAGGGGAGGGTGGTGGGAGGGAAGATCTGGTCGCTCTACACTCCGCAGGCTCCATTACAGCCAGAAAATAAGATGGCGGAGGAGGGGGGTCTCGGCTCTGGGTGGGGTTAAGGATGAAAAAGCGCACCCCACTGTTCCTGAACCATCAGATCCCCAAAATCTCATTTACAAGCAAATTACCCTCAGAGAGGCAACAGGAAGAGAGTGGCAGGTAGTGACACAAAACACAACAGAAATCAATCTAAAGGCAACCGAAATATTCCTAAAATTCAGCAAAACACAACTAACGACAACAGAAACATGACCAAAATGCAACAGAAATTTGATTTTAAAAATATATTAAAATCTTCATCCCCGGGATTTTTGGTGACGTGCCATTGGAGGTATAAAAGCCCTTCAGTAGCCTCACCTAATATGCACAGTTGAAAAGACTGATCGGTAGAATAACCAGTCAATTTGATTTTAGCTGCCATTATATTTCATTGCATCGCAAGTCAGTTTTGCATCCATATTAATGAAGACGTAAAATATCAAAATTTCTTGTGAAGATTGTGAATCCATGTAGCTGATAAAACAGCACATATTTGATGGCTAGGCTAATGAGTGATGTGGTTTTGCGTCAATGTTTCATGGGGTTCGATACGCCTAAGAAAATGTTTCTCATTTTAAATGTTTTCCTTTTAACGCTGAAAAAATTTTGAGTCATTAAGTGCCATCTTAAAATGTATTACACTGCTGAAAAAAATGCTAAAATGGGAGATGGAATTCAGAAAAAGGTTTGGATTAATTTATTGTTTGTATTATTGCCATCCTTACAATATCACATGTAATACAGTATATGTATATTGTCATTGTAGCTAATTAGTGATCTGTAGGTTTTTTGTCATTTATTAAATCCTAGCCTCTTTATCATTATAGGCTTATGTATCTGTCTTGATTATTCCAAAAATGAATTGTTTTATTGTTAATCAGGCGATCTTAAATAGGGACAGGTTGAGTGCAATCATGCGGTAAAAGGGGAGAGGCTTCTATACCTCTGACAACACACCAAAGAAAATTACATAATGGTAGCGTTACCTCTGAAAGGGGGACATAAGGTAGAAGAGGTTAATAATCCACCTAAAATACAAAAAAAACTAACTAACAGAAATACTGCAGGCGCCTGACTGAAAAAAAAAGGAAATCAGATTTAGCAGCGAGGTTTTGGAGATTGATAATTTGCAAACATCAGACTGTGTCCAATCCTTGCGATGAATGCAAAAATTATTGAATATTTTCAGATTCTCTTGTAGGAAATATCATGATAAAAAATCTGCAGATTAAAGTGTTGTGCCACACAAAATGGGTCCACAAAATGTTCCAAATGGAGATTGGATGATAATATTTGTAACTAAAACAGGATATCTTCAAGAAATGATGAGTATGTGTATATTCTCATTGAATTAAGAAAGATACAAATCCGTGGAAAAGGAATTCATTTCACATCCTAGCTCCAGCCCAGCTAAATGTAAACCCAATTTGTGGATCAAAGCAAAATAAATTAGATTTCATGCTTGCTTTTGTGGAAACGTGTTTGGAGGAGGGAAAAAGCCTAGAGCTTTGTCTCAGTTGTTTCTTTCTGTGCCTCTTTGTTTTTGTGCTCTGTTTTTTTTATTTTAAACGATGGAAATAAAATCAGTAAATATTTTAATGAGTTTGCTGAGGGGAACTAGGGTGTTGGGATTGTCACAGAACACGCCCCTTTTTACCCATAATCCTCTGAGTTCAGCAGCGCCATCTTCCCTCTCATGCAGACAATAGATGAGGCACCACATTCGATATGATATGGCAGCCTGAATATGACACAAACACACACATACACACACATATACACTTTTACACACACATGCGCCCCCCACACACACACACACACACACACACACACATACCTGAGCATGCATATACACCCACTGAAACATGTGCACACACACACACAAACACACACATACACACCTGACAGCACAAATACACTGACAGACACATATGTGCGTGTACACACGAACACACACACACAAACGCTTGCACACATGACCCCACCTGCCCATGTTGCCTCAGTCACTTCTCTATCTCTCTCTCTCTCTCACACACACACACACACACACACACAAACACACACATACGCACCTGACAGCACATATACACTGACAGACACATATGTGCGTGTACACACGAACACACACACACAAACGCTTGCACACATGACCCCACCTGCCCATGTTGCCTCAGTCACTTCTCTACCTCTCTCTCTCACACACACACACACACACACACACACACTCCATCGACAACCTTTATTTGCTCATTTCTTCCGCTCTCCTTGCCTGTCACTCCATCTCTTCCCTCTTTCTTTCCATCTCTCACTCCATCGCTCTCCTCATACACTCTGTCTTTCTCTCCATCTCTTTGTCTCCTTTTTTCACCTCTCCTCTTCCCCTCCCTCCATCTCTTTTCTTCTCGAGCTCCCTGCTCTCCCCATCCATTCCACTCTTTTCGACTCTCCCACCTGCTATCTCTCCACACCTCCTATCTCTCTCTCCATCCTTATCTTTCCCCCCTCCTTCTCCCTCTCTTTCTCTCTCCCTCCATCTCTCCCCGTATGAGAGCAGTCAGCTGGTTAATCTGTGTGTGCCACAGGGGGTTTAATCGCCATGACTACCCTCGCGCTCATTCAATTACCCCATCGTCACGGAGACGGAGTGAAATTTTAATGCCTTGGCTTTATGCAAAATCTTACAAAATCTTGCCGGTGATTTTTCATGTGGGAAACAAAGACAGATACAGTCCCTGAGTCAGCAATCAAAGGCGAAACCTTTGATTGGTTGACTGCAAGGTCATTGGGGGGTCAGAGGTTAAGAGCACATGAAGGACACATGACTACTGAATGACAATGGTTGGGGAGGGGGGTGGGGTCTCCACTCCTGTAATGACTCAAGAAGTCAAAATCTCTCATCTTGAAAATCTATTAAGACAATAAATAAAAATAAATCTATGCCTACAATCGCTTTTGAGTCAGCAGTAGTCACCCTAGTCTAATAAATCACCCTAGCCTAATAATATACAGACCAACGTCTCAGTCATGACACCCAAGCCTTTTGAACATAATTGCATACATATAATTAAATGTTCGCCATTTGGCGTAACCCTAAATCATTCAGATATAAACACACTGCGACTGTGTACGCGTCATTTTACATCTTTGCGTCCATCACAACTATACGTGCGACAGTCAGAATTGATCATATCCACACCATAAATACGCCATGTGGATGTAGGTGAGAGGTACAACTGCGCACAGTCATGCACAATACTCAGATTTATGTGCATGCATGTATGACCTTATATCATACACTCCATTTGAATTTAAATATGTACATCCCATTATGCTACTGATTACATTGATTACCATTACCATACGCAAGCCATTAGGTTTATGTGCCGTTTCTCACTCTACTCCTTTTGGTCTGTGCTGCCTTTGCAGGAATTCACCATCCCCTTCCACAGTATCAAATATGCTACATAGCTACGAACAGAAATCCTCCAATCAGGGCTCTCCCGCAGGTAAACATGGCTGCTCATCATGGGATGAAACAGCTTGTCTCGGGCGCGTTCTGCCCACCAGGGGAGTGGGGGAGTATGGATAGCAGCAGACCTGGTGGGGGTCACGAGGGCAAAGACCACAAACTGCAACAGCAAAGACAGACAAACCCCCTTATCGCTTGCAAACAGAAGACTTGTAATGACGGGGGGAATTTTTAATCTCCCGCCTCATAATCATGCTTTGTTTGGGAGATTAAAAATTTTCCCTGTCATGCAAGTCTCTCTCTCTCTCTCTCTCTCTCTCTCGCTCTCTCCCTGCCTTTTCTACAGAGGTGCTTGCAGGTTTGCTTGCTATTCTCTTCCATTGCTGACGGTTGCTTTCTTGGTTACCTTGAAAACAGGAAGCAGGCTCCATTAATGATATTTGATTGGTTGGCAGCTATGAGCAGAGAGAAGGGCGAATTGGAGGTGAGGGCGAGGGGAGGGGTTTTGTGCGGCACTGTTCTCTTGGGAATATTCAGTATAACCCCCCAGAGCTGGCTTTACCCTTAACTCTACGCAACACCTTCATAGAGAGAGCGGTGTCTCTGTCACAATGTCATGTCCTCACCAATGTGGCTGCCTACCAAATTAATAGTAAAATAACCCCCCATTTTATATTATACATCTGGTTAAGGTTCACCCTCTTTAGTCTAAACCAGCTAAGTGTAACGTATTTGGTCTACTATAAGGTTACAAAAATGCCACTGGAATGTTCTAATACTGACATAATAATCACTACTTAGAAACAGCATTCCAAAAACAATGGTTTAAATGGTTAAAACAAGCGTACTGTGTTGTACGTTTATACACACAGAGGTCCCATGTTAGAACAGAGTGACAAATGTAGTATTCAGCTTCTCTACAGGAGACTATTGGGACCCCCCAATTACAATTAATGTGGATTGGCAAACAGCAAGGCTGACCCCAAACACAAAACAGGGGATGTGTGATTCTGCCAGAATGAGCTACTCATTCACATTGTACGGAGAGCACACACCAGCAAGCTCACGCATGCATATCAAAATAATGGAATTCTGCTGTATAGATCGGTTCCCCATTCCCTTCCTTTGGTTTCTGAAAAAAAAAAACTCAACATCTGGCAAGAGGAAAGCCCGCGGTGCTGACTGGTGCTCAGGACCTCCACCTTAAACCGCCATAAGCCACCCCCTCCCCTGCCATAAAAAATTTCAACACTGTAACAGAAGGAAAGGCTTTATTCTGGCGTCCAATCACGTGCCGGCTGGTCCAGGATAGGGGCGGAGCCGGGGCACGCGCCGGCAGCATTGTTAGCGCACTGCGCTCCTTTGTCATGGAAATGTTTGGCCATTTCTGCGGGCGAGCCCAGCAAAAGCACGCCTAATTACAGACCCCTTCTCCTGAGGGTCAGTCTCCATGACAACCATGCCTACCACACAGACGTATGTATTACACTAAGACACACACACACAGAGTGTGCACACACTAGCATAATTATACAAGTATTAAACCGACACGCGCACACAAATTCACAGAAAGCGCACACGCACTACCATACTATAAATATATTACACATGCGCATATGACACAGACAATACACACATAAGTAGACACGAGTGCACATTACATTTAAATCCAAGGTGGTAATTACATCACTGATGCTGTATACAGTAGCTATATATGGATATAGGGATAACAATGTTATAATATTACATAATAGCGTATGCATGGTGTAGAAACCCTCCAAGCGCGTAGCAAGCTCTGCCGTAGCTAGGAGACCACGCTCACTGCAGGAATAGTGTGAGCAGTTGTGTGTGTGTGTGTGTGTGTGTACGCGTGTGTAGAGTAAAATCTCGAACAGCTCAGCAGCTGTGCTAACATACTGCTGACGTAAAAACTTTCAGAGAACAAAGGAGCATTCCGGTAATCGGTGAGGTGCCGTCGCAGGTAAAAACAAGGCTGGCAGAATCCTCACCTTTTATTGCACGATTACTCTAAACCTGGATTATGCTGCCAGATCACCAATTAAACAATCGGTCTGATCAACAAAGAAGACTGATTGCTGGAATGTATTGTTTGGATAGCATTAATGTTCATTGTATTCTGAATTTAAAACAAATATGTGGAAATTTGTTAGTTCGTTGATGCTTAGAACATTCTTACAGAAATAGAAGTGACTTCTTAAAATAATATATTCAAATAAAAAAATTCTAAAACAGAAAATGAAATGAAGTGAAAGTTTAGGATTTTTAAAGTTTTACTTATACAGATTATTGCTATCTGTCAATCTTTCTTGTTCTAATTTCTTAATTATTACAGGCTACATATACACTCACAAAACAGTAAACCAGGAACACCATTCTTCTACTTGACCGAGCTTCCCTTCACTCTCAAAACAGTTCTTTTCAATTCTTTATGAAATGGATTCTATGTGATGTTGAGAACATTCCTTTGAGATTCTGGTCCATGTCGACACAATTCCTCCACACAATTTCTCGCACATTTGTCAGCTGCAAATTCATGCTGCAAATCTCTAGTTGCATCACCCCCCAAAGGTGCTGCACTGAATTCAGATCTGGTGGCTGGGCTGACCATTGAAGTTCCCTGAACTCATCTTCATATGCTTTGTTATATGATGTATTATCCTGCTGAAAGTAGCCATTAGAAGATGGGCAGACTGTGGCCATAAAGCGATGCACATGGTCAGCAACAATACTTAGGTAGGCAATGGCATTTTATTGGATGATTGACTGGTATTTAGGGGTCCCAGGTAGGCAGAGAAAACATGATCCTCACTATTACACCAGCAGCAGCAGCCTGAACTGTTGACTCACTGCAGGTTGGGAGCACGGATCCATATTGCTGATGCCAAAGTCTGACTCTACCATCTCCGAATCACGGAAACCGAGATCCATCAGACCAGGCTATGCTTTTTCAATCTTCAGTTGTCCAGTTTAGGTGTGCTAGTACCAGATTTCTGTTCTGGGCTGACAGGAGAGGAGCGCAACGTAGACTTCTGCAGCTGTAGCCTGAGCCCAATCTCATCCCAATGCATTATATCGTGATGCTACCTGACCAAGCCTCGATAAACGATGCAAAAGGAGGCTTTTGGTGTCCTCATTTGACGCCAGTTTAAAACAAACCCAATCCTCTAATCCCTAACCCTTAACCTGAATCCTAATGATAAGTGTCAAATTAGGACGCTAAAAGCCCCCTTTTTTTGTTGTATATTGACGCTTGGTCAGGTAGCGTCACTATGTGAGGAGACGGGATGAGAATGTGTTGGTAGCCCATCCACTTCATGGTTGGACGCATTGTGCATTCGGAGATGCTTTACTGCTCACTGCAGTTGTAAAATCATTTTCTAATTTACAGTAACCTTTCTGTCAGCTTAACCCAGCCTGGCCATTCTCCCGTAACCTTTAACATCGACAAGGTCCCTGGGTCCGCAGAAATGCCCTTCACTGGATATTTTTATTCTCCTCGCCGTTTCTGTGCCAATAGACAGTTGCGAGTGAAAATTCCAGGAGATCAGCAGTTTCAGGTATGATCAGTCCAGCCATGTTTGATGTGAACACTAACTGAAGCTGCTGACCTGTATCTGCATGAACTTACGCATCACACCGCCGCCGCGATTGTCTGATTGGATAATTGCATGAATAAGCAGGTGTACAGGTGTCGGCAATAAACCATTCAGTGAGCGCAGGTCCTGATTATTCAGCATATAAATTGATTATTAATGAGGCAACACAGACAGTAAAGTTGAGAGTAATGATGCATTAAAATGGTTGGGTTACTGGAGGCCATTCATTCCTCAGCCAGCACGTCACTTCCAAATTTTACAAGCGATAAAATGAACCGTTTAACCGCAACCACACACACGCACGCGCGTACACACGCATAGACACACACACAAATACACACACAGCATGACTCAAATACTCAACTATTATGCAGTTTTTCCACAGGCATTAAAACATCATGACTCAAATAATGATTTAAAAAAAACTGCAGGCAGGTTAATATACTAATAATCAAACATTCAGCAACATTCAGAGGTTTGGCGTTACACACTATTATTAATGTTTATGTAAGAAATCCCACTCACCAGGGTGGGATTAAACTGACCAAGAAATACAACAAGGACATTGACGGCATGACAATTGACAGTAACCATTTAAATTCGTCTTTTTTTTTTCATTCAGTCTTGATAAGGTAAGATTAATTCTCATTTTCAGCATCCTATACTTCAGTATCATAACAACACACTGTACTGCCTTATCCTTAAGTAATCCTGCTGATGTGCTAATTTAGCACTAGGGAAATCACTCTACTTATAGTAAGGGCAACAAAAACAATCTAAGAAAAAAAGATTCCTGGCTCTCACACATGGAATAACTTTCATCTTTAAAAAACAATGATTGACTGACAAGCTTATTAAGCTGTTTCTTTTTTGACATTTCAACCAGAACTGAAAGTTATTTAAATGCAATTACACAATGTAGTGTAGTAAATAAAAGATAAATAATTTTAAATTCTGTTCTGCTCAGTATAATTGAAGTGTTTTTAGTAGTAGCAGAGAAGCATGCTAGGTTGACTCCTTACGGCTGAGGTGACACATAAGGTTGAGGTGACGCAAAGTGTTGTCAGTACACTAATAGTAATTTATTAAATTATTAATGTCTAGGCTGTACGTTCTGATCAATTTAATGACACCTTAGTGCATAATCCTATGAAATTATTTCAAAAACACAAAAATTTCAAAGTGTTTCCAAACTTTTGAACGATACCGTGAAGGTGGGGTCAAATTTAAAAATAACCAGGTGATATTTTGAAGCTAGCTGTGGCAAAATTGAGTGGTACTGTGGGCCATTATGGGCAGAAATCACAATAAGACATACAAGATAGGATGACCGGACACTGCCGTCATTAGTGTTTCCATGTTGAAATTTTCATGAGTGGGGGTACACTCCACCGTCTCATCACATATTGGTTGAGCATCAATGAGTTACAGCAATTGGCTTGTCAAAGTTCAGCATAATTGAACAAAAAAAACAAGATTTATTTTCCCATGGAGGAAATTTTTGGATGGAACAGAGTGCGATTTTTTTTTTTTGTACCAAGCAAAGCAAGGACGAAACTCATTTTCTCCTGACTGTTAGCTCCTCTTTGTTTTACTCAACTTCACACGACACTCAGTTCATCTCTAAATCACATTCAATGCAGGAATGGCCCAAAAGCTGTTACCACTTTGCTTTGTGTGTCTTCAGACTTGCCAATTTTACTTGCCCGAAAAATGCAATTAATATCGGAGCCAGAATTTTTTTGTGTACATTGCCCAAAAACAAAACACATTTTGCAGAACCCCGCTTCTAGCAGTGTGTGGTTCAAACAACTATAACACTGAACATGGGAAACAACATGGACCAGCATCCAAATAAATGAACTAATGCCAACATTAAATCAACTGACCCCTGTTACAAAATGTTATCGAGGGCTGCTGGGCAGGGCAAACCCCACCCCTTGCGCATATTTTAGCTGTTTAATGAGCAGATCCACTTTTCAGGTACAAGTGCTCTTGGGTTTGACCTTTCACGGTCAACTGACATGGTACCATTGAGATTCCCGAATATGAGTTCATATCAGTGATCAATGGTAGCCAAGTGGCTATTTACATTAGTATGGCCTTCTGAAATCTCTTTACCATTGGTTTGACTTTTCAACGTTACTCAAGGTCAAAGGTCATGATGTCATTTTAATCTCCATTTCTGATTTCCTATACATGTTTTATGGTAACCAAGTGGCTATCTTCAGTAGTTTTGGAGATACAAAGTAAATTAGGCGATTCAGATCAATGACCTTAACCCCCGTGAACTTTGATCCCTATCAATCTTTGAAACAAAGCGCTTTTCACTATAGCAATGGATAAAATTGTAGTTTACAAATTGAAAAAGGAAACTTTTGGTGTTGGTTTGATGTAAATCAGACCATTTATGACACAGATATGGCCAAAAAACGATTTTGACCTTTTCAGTGACCTTGACCTTGACCCAATTTCATTCCAAAATTTAGTGCGGCCTATTGAATATGTATAAATTCAGGGAGTGGTTTTCCCGCAATCTTCCTAACAAACAAACAAATAAATAAACTAACAAACAAACCACATAAATTGCAATACCCTCACCTTAGTCCTTTGGAGGGTGCGGTAAATAAATCTCCAATAAATTTTCTGCAGTAGCAGCATTCTGGGCAGGTTATACCAGTGGTCAGTAGTCTCCAACTCTGTTCCTGAAGAGCTGCCATCCTAACGGTGTTCATACCAGCCAAAGCAAAGCACCCCTCATTTCGCAGTAAGAGATCTTATGAGCCGCTAGTTTACTGAATTAGGTGTGCTGAATAAGGAAGTAAAAACCAACCGGATGGTTGCTTTCCAGGAGCAGGATTGGAGACTACTGTAGTAAGCACTTTAACATTGTAACCAACCAGCCAAGCATGGCTGCACACCCAGAGGAGATACGATTCCCAGGAGTCACACTAAGAGGAAAATACATTAGCACAATGCTAACCAAGCCTGTTCCTCGGAACACATCATCCCCCAGGGCTTCACTCCCAAACAAAGCATACCTCATTCAACACCTGAAGCTTTCGTTTCATTCACCCGATATCTAACTCGCTTAAACCTGGTCAGAGCTGTGAGCATCATTTTTCCAACCCAGTTTAGATGAAACCATGCCTACTTCCGTGGGACTAAAGTCTCGAAACAATGACGGCAGAGTCCTGCCTAGAAGGAATCCCTGTTTGTCAAAAATTCTTGACAGATTCTAAAATGTTTCACGTCTGCAAAAACTTATTGGTGTTGAAACTGGGTAGCAAGGGCAGGTCATATTTAGGATTATGTTTGGACACTTCTTACAGCCTCCCTGACAATGGTTGACAGCAGAGTAGTTATGCCTACAATGACTTGTCATACAGAGGAGGGCTTGGTTTCATCTACACTTGGTTGGAAAAACAGTAGAAGTGTCAGAGTTGGGGGGTTGGAATCTGTCTCAGCATGCAATGGATGAGAGGCAATCCACAAACATCACTCAGTCACACACTCATACCTATGGGCAATTTTGAGTCTCCAATTAGCCTAGCATGCCTGTCTTTGGATTGAGAAATCACCCACAGAAACGTAAACAAACACAGAAGGAGCATGCAAACTTTACTCGGAAAGACTGAATTCAAACCTACAACCTTCTTGCTGCCATTGTGCTGCCCCAAGGAGGTCTCACTAAACTATCAATTAAGTATGCCAAATTAAGGTTGTAATAGAACCTACCAGATGGCAAATCATGTATATGAAACATAGATGCGAGAACTCCCAGGGACACCCACTCTTATCCAGAAAGGGATGGTGTGGGTGCAGTCTTTCGTTCCAGCCATGCAGTTACACACCTGATTCTCCAAATCAACCTCAAGAGCCTTTAGTAAAGCACTTGGCTGTGTTCAAATAGTCAAAAAATTATGTCCTAATGTCTAATTCCTAACCACTTTACTTAAACCTCAATGGAAAACATCATGGGGTCTTAGGGAAGGTGTAAAGAGGAATTCATGACAGCTTAGGAGGACAACCGCACTAAGAGAATTCGAGTGCACTTACTAGACCATGTGATCATGCGTCTGTCACCTGTCGTATTCGTTTTTTTTTTTCATAAACATCCAGATGGATGATGTGTCCCAATTGTGGGATGTTGTTATCTCTTATCTTTTCGGAAAGGATGGTTCAGTGCACCCAATCCTGATTGAGATATGAATGGAAGCATTGAAGCACCTTTCCTTAGCTTTTAGAGAAAACAGTACTTATCGTGGCTGCCACGTGACTATGTTCGGGTCGTTTCCAAAATGTTAGGAACTTTTCTAAGCAAAAAAGACCATTAGAATGCAGCCCTTGATTAGAGGAGTCTGTATGTAAATGCTTGGTTGGAATGAAAGCCAGCCCCCACACCAGCCCTCAGCCCTTCCAGGATAAGGTTGAGAAGCCCTGACCAAGCAGAAAAATAAGTACCTCAGTCGTGGTAACATCCATAAAGTTGGAAACCTCTGAACTCGCCTGCAGGAGGTGAGTCAGATACTCTGAAATGAGAGGACTATTCACAACATGCATAAATAGCACAGCACAGGAACATTTCCTTCATATCACCACTAAAATGACCTCAAGTTCTGTATTAGTACAAGAGTAAGGGCATCCACCACAATGACTGACAGCACCAGAGGGGGAAAGGCCTCAGAGGGTAAAATTCATCCCCACCACTTTCTTTCAGTCACCTACATTCACTTATCAGCACAATTATTCAGCCAGAATAAGTCATTAGAATTAAGAAGGTACAGGCAGTTATTGAAATTAGCTGACTGTACTCCATAGGTGGAAGATAAGGATATGGTGAAAGCAAATCATCGCTGAACATCCATTCTCAGACCCATAGACTTTCCGCCTGTCAATAACGCCAGGGCTCCACGCCCAATCACCAATGCCATCACACAGAGGCTGCGGCACAGAGTTAAGAAACCACAGAGTAAAAGTGATTCACGCGACCACAGATTACAGCCACATTACACCTCACCACACACTAATGATGGACAAGTAAGACTCAGATATTTCATTGAGCAACATATCGTATAACAGTGTGTATTGCATATCCCACAAAACCATACATACAATCTCTCTAGAGGATGTGGACCCTTTTTAGGTCAATGAGCCCAGCGCCCTGCTGGAAAAAGATGGTTTGGGCTGGTTTAAGAAGTGTTTTAACTCTCTTAACTGGCATAAGGCTGGTTAGTCCTGGTTAAGCTTAAAGAGTCATATGGCTGGTTATTCCTGGTTAAGCTTAAAGAGTCATATGGCTGGTTAGTTCTGGTTAAGCTTAAAGAGTGATATAGCTGGTTAGTCCTGGTTAAGCTTAAAGAGTCACATGGCTGGTTAGACCTGGTTAAGCTTAAAGAGTCATATAGTTGGCTAGATCTGGTTAAGCTTAAAGACTCATATGGCTGGTTAGACCTGGTTAAGCTTCAAGAGTGATATGGCTGGTTAGTCCTGGTTAACCTTAAAGAGTGATATGGCTGGTTAAACCTGATTAAGTTTAAGAGTCATATGGCTGGCTAGACCCAGTTAAGCTTAAAGAGACAAACGGCTAGTTAGTCTTGGTTAAGCTTAGTCATATGGCTGGTTAGTTCTGGTTAAACTTAAAGAGTCATATGGCTGGTTAGACCTGGTTAAGCTGAAAGAATATGCTGATGGCTAACAGTTGGGGGAGCTGACTGCAGGACACAGACCAGATTCAAAAACAACACAACCTTGATGACCTTCTCCTGGTCTAGGCTGGAATTATTAGCAGTGAACTCCCAAAGCATGGGCCTCACATATTTATACCAGTCATATTCATTAACCACGTATTTATGGCCAGCACTGGGCAATCTCCCAGATACCAGCCAATAACCAAGCCTTCCCTTTGAAGGCAGGAGCCAGTTTACAGCACTATCAGCTCTTTAATATTTAATCCATGAGTCGGTCCTACAGGCAGCTTCTGTAGGTATTACAGGGGTGCCCCCCGTCTCCTCTCTTTGTAGGAATGGAACGAGGGAGCAGGGAGGGGGGGATTTAATGGAACAGTGTAAAAGTTTTTTTTATAGCCCCCCCAGGTCACATGAGCCCAGACAGGAATGAAGAGGTGATTGGCTCATAGTAATCAATGTCCAATTTCTCCCAGCATCACAATTATTTATTTTATTCCGCAGAGGGACCGGCCCAGTTTATTGCTCTGCACTACAGTCTGTCGACAGGCATGAGGCTGGAGACTGACCCCCATCTAACTGGGGTTTTACGGGCAGCTCCAGCGGTGGGGCCATTACAGCCATAACCACTGTTCACCCCACTAATGACTGACCCCAATAACATACTACACAACATATCTATAATTCCTTTAGAATGTTGAGTTCTATATTAAGGTTTCAAGATGGTAAAACCCAAGCGCTTAAAAAACTTCACCCACCCTTCCATCAGCATAGAGGTGAGTAGCTGATGGGTGAAGTTTCATTTTGGTGTGAACTATCCCTCTCAGGGAGGTCTTGTGTCAGGACTTCTCTGAAACAACATTATCACACTGCTGGTATACGTCTTCCCTGTTAATATAAACCTCAAAGCTGCACTGTTTCAGCAAATCCCTCTCTCCTGTTGCTGGCCTTTGTTAAATCTGGATAAATGTACAAACTGAATTATCCACAGGAAAAGCCTGAAACATTATGTACGGCTGCTGGGGGATTAACTCAAACCTTCTCCCCTCCTGAATCCACAGCACGGATACCCCCGTACATACACACTTACACCTGCATACACACACACACACACACACGCACGCACGCACTAACTCTTGCATACACAAACACACACACACACACACACTAACCCCCACTTACACACACATACACAAACACACACCTGCATACACACATGCACACATACACACACACATACATACATGCGCACATACACACACACAAACATATACACACATACATGCATACACACATCACATAGGCAAACACACAAGCACATACAGAAGCAGACACAAGCACACGCAGACACACAAAGACACACACATGCATGAACAAATGTTTGTACAAACACACACACACACACACACACACACACACACACAAATATAGGGACACACAGATTACATGCAAGCATACACACAAGTACATAGTGTACACACATGCACAAAAATGCACATTCAAATAGACTGAGGGCATAGTGATGAATTCTGAGCCCTTTAAAAGAACACTGCTTGGGGCTTCAAGAATCATCTCCACCACATGACTAAAGGCCCCGAGAAAGCTTTAGTTTAATACTGCTGTAACATGACTTTACGTTCTGGCAAATTCCGCCACCCTGCTGTACCCTTGGCGTGTCCTTTCACAATTAACTCTCAAAGTCAGGTTGGCGAAACTCCACCATCACCACTCTCAGTCAAGGCACCAAGCCACACACGCACTGTGTACATGCACTACAGGGAGACATCGCCGAGTGAAATCAAAGAGCAGGGCTATTCACCCTGTGTCTCGACTCTATGGACACGGCCCCACACTGTATGCAGTGCAGACAAGTTTAAAGAGAAGTCCCTTTATTTTTACATGACTTAGACTTTAAGATTTGCCCCCTGAGGCAGAGAGCGTGTGCTGGATGCTGCGTTTCAGGGAAAAGAGCTGAATCCCTGGACCGCGGCCATTGTCGTGTGTTTTTTGGAACGCCGACTGTTCAAACACTACTCAGCATTCCAGAAACACTAGTCGCTGAACGTGCTCGTCTTCTCTCCCATTGGCTGCGGGACACATACCCTCACTGCCACAGTGCGCCTCCTGCACAATGCCACCATTCAGGCCGAGAGACTGCGGGACATTTGAGGTGTCCGCAGAGCTGCCTGAACAGCTTCTTTTCAAGTTTTTCCGGTGGTTTCTACTGGAGCTTCTGATTTGCAGCTACAGTACTGCCCTTCACGCTGTACTTTACCCTTAAACTCTAACTGTTCAGTTTAAGTTTTCCCTTTAGCAGGTTCAAAGTTAGAAAAAACACGTTTTCCTGAATTGCAGGAGGATGTCTCATGCATATTCTGTATCTGCTGGTTGCAGCGCTTCTCTGAAGCTACATCACACTTATATTGAGAGAAATATTCAAACCGAGGATGTCGTGTTTTTATGGCCACAGTATAACATCATGAAAAATATCTACATCTTGTACATTATTTTATACACATTTCCCAGTGATTCTGCAAGACATATTCGAGATCACTGGAAACCTTTGGATCTTCACTAGAATTTAAAATAGCCCCAAAGTTCAACAGGTTTGTATACAGCAGCTGCATTTCAGGGACCCATTTTCGGGTCCATAGGTTTTATGTTGTTATGACTAAGCACAAAAATTAATGACTCCCTAAATCGAAGATAGAGCTCAGAAAATGAAGCACATTTTCATTTTTACAATACTATGTTAAAACTATATATTATCTGTGAAAAAGGGGATCACATTTTGTCCATTTTGTGTTATTTCATTGAATCGTGACTTAAAATTAATGACTGTTCTATATCCATCCAGTATATCACTGTCCATCCATTCATTGGTTCATATGTAACAAACTCGTTTCTTTTACTGTTTCCATATAGATACTTAAGGCTAAAATGATTCAGTTCATATTTCATAGCAGATTTTAAATTGCTCGTTTATCTCAATAATACGCACACATTATTCTCTCTCTCTCTCTCTCTCTCTCTCTCTCTCACTCATTATGTCACAGACTTCAGACGAATGCATTGGCACTTCCCTGGGGTTACCTAGCAACGGCATTGGGCAGTCTTATTTCTATAGCAGGCGGACACTCTTACCCAGAGCAGCTGACAACATAAGCCAAGTGCATCATGGGAGATACAGATCTCAGAGGGAATTGGCTCACAGCCACACCGACAAGCATTAACAAACACAGAGTGGATGTCGCACCTTCAGCAGCAACTATTTCAGTTCAGCATTTATGCCTTTCCATCTTCAGAGAGACATACACTCTAAACAGAAAACATTTCCTCAACGATGTAGGTGTTTCCAACCAGGAATCCCATATAGTTTAGGGTTAATTCGTAGCTACAGTTAAATTTTTGGCTACATGAAGACCTTAAGAGGGCTCCTCAATTAAGAGAGGCAAAATTATCATCTGTCTGAGATGCATTTGCCCAGAGAGGCTTCTGTGGCTGGAAAGAAAGGCTGTTATCTGTTCGTACAACCCCCTCTCCTCTGCCCCCCTCTCTCCTATGTACACATGCTCTGTGTCCCAAGATCTGGACACAACTGACAAAAAAAAAAAGTCAACCATGTTCACTTACACTCGCACACACATACACACGCACACACACACAGAGGCAGATGGCAAGAAGTGCCGTTCAATTCAGCAAAACTGTAAGTGCTTCCTCAATTACGCTGTGGTGTGGAGATGTGTGTATACACCACCCCTACTCCTGATTCGACCCACACCCCCCTTTACATTTAATCCAAATCCCCAACTCAAAACTCTCCCTCCCAATTTTGATTGGCAATACTGGTTTGTAGATATCTCAAATAAGGCCCTCGTAAAGTTAAAGCCCAAGCTATTAGACCACAGAAATACTGATCTGCCACTACATGAGGAAAATCCAGCTTCAGAAAGCAAAAGTCCTGCCCAGTATTTTCTAAAGAATCTCCCAAGTTTGCTAATCAGGGGTATACATTTGCCGAAAGCTTAGTTGCCATCTATGTTAGCAGTTTACATACCTCTCTCCGTACGGCTCTGATTCAGACTATGTATTGTAAGTTGCTAACATACTGAACTTAGCAACTATCTTTGTTGGAACTGAACCCCTGCACACTGCACGTGGGAGAAGTTTGCCCTGAAGGCTCTCTGCCAGAAAGCTTTATGTTAGCAAGCCTTTTAATGACATGGTTAACATTGTGAAAGGGTCAATTGTAACCCGAACCATGATCTTCTCCTACATCGCATCAAACTGTTTTGGTGCCTAAACCTAGAAAAGAAGTATTGTTGCCAAAACCCAGCAAAGAAGTTTTGTCGCTGAAAGTTAACCAAACTTTGCCAAAGAGCTGAAAATTATAAATAAAATTGAAAACAATGTCAACTAAGTCTAAAAGTAATAACTCAAAACATGAGCACACAATGGAGTAGATCCTTTGTCTGCATGGGAGTCATACACTTGACCCACTCAGCTACCACACCTTGCTTGCACGGTGGACTTAGTGGGTCTGTATGCTACATCACCTGACTCCCTATGGGCTTGGGGCAGTAAGTTTTTCTGACAGAAAGCCTTCAGGGCTAACTTCTCCTGACACCCTGCAGAGTTCTTCAGACAGGAAATAACATCCCAGCTAATAAGCGAAATCAGCTGACTTGAGTTGACGTGAGGAAGTAGAACTTAAATATTCGGATCGCTGGACTCTGACAGGCCTCTGCTCGGCGATCGCTGCTCACCCAGGTCCGCGTGGAAGCCACCATCCCGCAGGGCCCTGTCGGCGTCGCCGGTCCAGACATGGACGGACTTTCGGCTGCTCCCCCCCGGCAGGCCAACCTCGGGGCCCGGGACGAGCGCGTGCGGCGGGGCGCGGTGGCGACGCTGGCCCTGGGGGGTGGGCGGGCTGCTGCTGTCGAGTGACTGGTGGGAGTTCTGGGAAGGGGAGCGACTCTTCTCCTCCCGTGGGAAGGCGATACCGCGGTACGCGGTCGGGCTGGGCGACACGCGGCTGGACTGGCCCGAGGAGAAGTCGTCCTCGCTGGAGGTCAGGTTCTCGTTAGAGCTGCAGTCGGGGGTGTACCCGCCCCCGCCACTCCCACCCACCCCGTCCTCCAGGCTGCCCGGGGAGTACGCCCTCCGCGCCCAGGCCAGCCCGTCACCGCCCACGTACACGCTGGTGTACGGCGGGAAGTCGGAGGGCTGCCAGGGGGGTGGGGGGGCATGCGGGGCATGCTTTCCGCCATTGGGCCTTGCAGTAAACCTCGGCGGGGCCCCATCACCATCCTCGTGGCCCTCAACTGACCGGCCCCTGTGGACCGGCCTCCGCAAGAGGAGGTCCCCTGTCGTCATGGTGGCCGCTGTTGCCGTGGCGACTGTGGCCAGGTTGCCAGGCAGCGAGTGGAGGGAACGCTTGCGATCTATCTGGGCGCCAGTCCTGTCCGAGGCATCCCGGTCGCGGTCGGCACCGCGGGTGATGCCTCCCCGCTCGTGATGGTAGTCCAGCCCCATCTTCCCTTCCCCGGAGGACTGTGAGTTCGCTCGTTTGATCCGCTCAAAATTCGACCTCAGCGCCGCCACGCCCAGGCCCATTCCTGGCCGGTCTTTCAGTGACGGGTCAGCTGGGGGTGCCTCTTTCTCAGGGGGCCGTCGCGAGACGGAGACGCCACCCCTCTGTTTGGACGGCGAGGCGCCATCCGTTTCTCCCACCTCCCGCTGCAGTAACAACTCCCCGCCACTAGGGGACTCCACCCCATCGCTGTGATAGGAGTGTTTCCTAGCCGGCGTGGGCCGCTGCTTTCCCCAGTCCCCCAGAGCTTGCTCCTGCGAGAGGGGCGAGGTCTGCTGGGGCGTGTCGCTGGACTGGGACACCCTCCTGAACCCCCAGCGCTGCCGGTCGTAGCTCTTTCGTTCCTTGGCCAGCAGCGTTTGCAGGTAGATCATTCGAAAACGCTCCTTGTTCACCTCCACCTCCAGCTGCCGGATGGAGGCCTTGCACCGCTCCAGCTCCTGCTCAATGCTCCCCACCGAATTCAGCTCCATCTTAGGGGGGTCACATTCTGGGAACTGGGCCTTCCAGGCCTCCACAAACCCCACCGGCTCCACCATCTCGAGTCCTCCCACTGCCAGCTCAACTGTATCTGTTCTGAACAAGAATGACAGATACTACATTTGAAAAGACACTGTATGCACAACAGCTAACCACGATATCAACTGCCATCTTCGCTGTTTATATGTATTTTTTAAAATGAGCCTGTCAACAGCTAGTAATTCAATTCGACAAAGCCCCAAATGGAGGTAATTCAAAAACAATGCTGGATTGATATTTTAATATGAAATATAACGCCACTTAATTACTTAATTATTCAGTTGAAAAATTAATATTGTATACACCCATGATAATTATCATAAAAATAGGTATTAAAATAGGTTAAATAATATATTCAAAATACCATTTTACGGATATCATCGCCATCGGACATTTTCTTTACCTGCGCTATTGTGGACCAATTAGATAATTGTTGAATAATATCAGTCTCTTCCAGAGCCAGGTGACTAGATATGAGACTCCCGCAGCAGGTATTGCGATATTACTACGCAGCGAGTGCCATTTCTTTGCATTTTTAGTTGATTCCTTCAGCAAAAATTCTCCTTCATTCATCCTTCCCGTAATCATACTCAGTTGTCCGAAACCCCTCTATTGTATCAAGCTACCGATGTCAAGGCAAAAAATAAATAATTAAATAAATACATAAATAATGCAAGGGGCAATAAAATTACCGTTTTCCTTGTTGATGCCCGTTTATCCCGTACCTCTGGAGGCTCCCGGGTGGTTTATTGTTCGTTTCGCGTCGTTATCCCATTTTCTATTCCGTTAAATGTCATCACTTATTTTTCCTCCAGATTTTCATCCGTTTCCTTGCCGACGCTCCTCGTCTGTTCTCCCATCTCGGTGCAGGAAGGGGAGTGGCCACGCACAGTAGCCCTATGATTGACAAAAGGGCTCACCGCTTTGCTACACTTAAAGAAAAGACGGGGGATTATATTTTTCGCGTCAATTAAAAATTAATCAAAAAGTCATAAAAAGTAGCAGTTGTTGACAAACCTTGGTTATTGTGAAAGAAAATCAACCTGGACGTTCTGATATGATGCATGTACTAAACTCGGGCTTTGTCGCCGAAGGTAACATTATCAACTGAGGTCAGTGCATCGTCAGTCCTCCCTCCGTCTTATGATCCAATAGCGCCACCGCATGATTTCCAATGTAAAGAGAGCCAGCAAGACCAAAAAAAAAAAAAAAAACAGTTTCAGTCCTTTGTGACAACAGTAACTACTGTACGGTAGAAATGTGCATGAAATAATTAAGCTAAGTAGATGAGCTTGGTCACTTGGGCACTTTTCCAGTGGAAAAATCTTCGCACGCAGTTTCTCCGTGACAGCGGCAAGAAAAGAATTTGCACATGCTATTCTCTGGTAAGAGGTGACGTAATTTATTCTTAAGAGTTCTGTATGAGTGGTGACGTAATTTTTTCTATTTTTATTTTTTTTTTTTTTTAAACTCCGGTAGTTGCCAAAGTCTCGGTCCTGGAGCCTCCAGGGCTGGATTTTATTCCAATCAAAATAGCAATCATAACATTTTTGTAAGCGATTTGTTTTAATAAAGGGCATTTAACTAGTAGTTTCCCTCGTAAGCCCCATTTTGACGAGAATTTCCAGCACTAAAAATTCAATATCCATATTCTGACATATTGGAAACAACTGCATAAAAGGGGGGGGTAACTGACCAAAGTACCTCATGGACAAATGGGCAAGAAAACCATTATTATTTTTAGGCAAACAAAAAAGTAAGAGTGAAACCTGTTTGGAATCATGTTTGTTATTTAGTTCAAGCTTAAAAGAACTCAAAACACTTGCATTCAAAAACCTCATTTTGGGCTTTCTGATTTCCTCTGTTTAATTTGATCTGTGGAAAATTTTGATCTGTTATTATACAAAATTAGCTGCAATATAGAATATATAAATGCAATATGTTTTTTTACAATGTGTGTAATATGATTATGAAGACAACAAACTCACTGCTGTGTTTTTTTTTTTTTCTCAATGCGTCACTATGGGGTGGCCTGTTGGGCATCTCAGTGTTGCGTTGCAGGATTGCAGCTAAAGATTTTTTTTTTTATCGTACCGAAACCTTTCTCTGTGGAGTTTGCATGTTCACCCGGTTTTTCTCAAGGGGGTTGATGCCAGACTCGATTGCCTCAATGCTAAAACAGAATACTACAATAAGAACATCATACCAACAATCAAATCTACCATCCAAAGGAAATACCTAGTAAGTCACATTTTGGCCGAAAATGAGTTAAGGTCAAAATTGAACTTACTGGGTCTATTCTCATCATAATAAAGTGTTTTTATTGGCAAAATGTCTACCTGTGCATCAAAACCACAGAGGTAAAACATAGCAAGTACACAACTTAGTCAAGTATCCCAAGGTAAAACCCAGGAAGATTTGCTATGATGATGAGATGAGACCACTGATTACATCTATGATCAAAGCTTGGAACAGCCTTGTCTCGGATATGAAACTCATATGTTTAGTTTTTTACTGATTGATACTGCTTGGAACAACTCGATCAGTCTTGGCACTGACTGGACATTTCCAACTAATAAAATGATGATAGTTCTACAGTGCCTGACAAAAGTCTTGTCACTTATCCAAGTTGTAGGAACAACAAATAATAACCTGACTTGTAGTTAATCAATTGGAATCAAAAATGGCTTATATGAAAGGCAAAGCCCTCTAGATTATGCAAAATATACCAAAATAGAGTTTTGTGTCATTGATTGAGTTTTATAATTTAACTTGTACAGAAAGGTCAGATTTTGCTTGGACAAAAGTCTTGTCGCATTGAAAAAAAATGTGGAAATTATACATACACTTTATTTTGAATACACAAATATGCCACTATAATATCAGAACATAAAGCCATGGTGCCTTGGAAAAAAGGATTAATATTGCATATGACTCTCATGAGCTTGGAGGACTGCATCCATACGTCTTGGCAATGACTGAGATAACTTGATGATGAAATCCTCTGGAATGGCA
Source organism: Gymnothorax javanicus (assembly GCA_029692085.1). Lineage (NCBI taxonomy): Eukaryota > Metazoa > Chordata > Actinopteri > Anguilliformes > Muraenidae > Gymnothorax > Gymnothorax javanicus. Next base: position 118,516,891 of record CM056194.1, on the reverse strand, counting down.
TAGAAAGCAGTCTTGCAGGACTCCCAGAGTTCATCAAGATTCTATGGTTTCATCTTCCAAGCCTCCTCCTTCATCTTACCCCTGAAATGCTCAATAAAGTTCATGTCAGGTGACTGGGTTGGCCAATCCTGGAGTACCTTCACCTTCTTCGCTTTCAGGAACTGTGACATGGAGGCAGAAGAATGAGAAGGAGCGGCAGTATAAGTAGGGCAGCAAGAACTTCTTGATATTTCAGGCTGTTGATGTTGCCATCCACTCTGCAGATCTTTCTCACACCCCCATGCTGGATATAACAACAAACCATGATTTTTCCTCCACCAAACATGATTGTTTTCTGGGAGAATCTTGGGTCCATGAGGGTTCCAACAGGTCTTGTACGGCGACTGGCATGCAGTTCAATGGATGATTCACCAGAAAAATAAACTTTCAGCCACTTTTCCAGTATCAATCCTTTCTGCGAGCTGTGGGCCTTGGCAAATGCAATGCAGGTTTTTTGTTTTCTGTTTAAGGCAGACTTCTGTGTGCTAATTTGGCTATGAAAACCACTTTGAGAGAGAATTTGACAAACTCTTCTTGTAGATACCGGGATTTTTGGTGACATTTCCTCATGTAGCTTCGCTGTAGTTGAAGAAGGGCTAGCCTTGTACAGTTGAAGCAACCAACGGTCCTTTCAATCAGTTGTCATACCGGGGTCTGTCTGACCTGCGCTTGCCATGAACGTCACCAGTTTCTTCAAATCTTTTTCTCATCCCCTCCACTTGACATTTGGATACATTAAAGATGTCTGCCACCTCAGCAGCAGACTCAGTCTTCAGGCTCTTGATGATCAGCACTTTGGTCTGTGGTTGAATCTTTGGTATGTTGTCAGAGGTCTAGTCGCACCTCATATGAAAGTCTGGTGTGCTGGGGTTATTTCTATACCCATCTGGGAATGTGTTAATTACAGTATTTGTCATAGTTAAACTCTAATCTGCGATTTGTTGCATCATCTGAAGAGATGACAAGACTTTTGTCCCAGCAAAAACAGATGTTATGGGCTTAGCCAAGCTGTGAACATCAGAACACTTTTTGACGGTTTCATTTTGCACCAAATTATTAATGTGAAAGCCCTTGACATTAAAATGGACCATTTATTGTAACAATTGATTGGTTAGAAATCAAGTTATACGCTATTTTTAGTTACTATGTCCTTATGCGACAAGACTTTTGTCAGGCACTGTATTTCATCAATGCTCCAATTTAAGCATTGATAAATTCCTAAGAATTATTCTTTATTAATTTATTCTTCATTCATATATTCCAAAAACAAGATGGATAACATCATTGCTGGTGAAACTGACAGATGTAACTGCTCAGAACTGTGACTTACTAGGTTTTATCATTGCAGTCATACAGATATTCTGACGGTAAAACATAGTAAGTCACATTAAATCTTGTTATATAACATATTTTTTATAACTCTCAAAAGTATTTCAGAGCAGTTGAATAAAAAGGTTTTCCATCACCAAACTTCTCAAAGGTATCATTCCCAATCTTAATGCAGGGGCTGGAAATTGTACCCCATTTTTCTCCAAACTATCAAAATGTGACTTACTAGGTATTTCCTTTGGATGCTAGAAATGTGGTAGTGTGATGGTGTGGGGCAGCTTTTCTGCTTCAGGACCTGGGCAACTTACCATATTTGATAGAACCAAGAGTTCTGCTCTCTGCCAGAAAATCCTGAAGGACACTCACCAGTCATCAGTCTGTTCTGAAGCTCAGCACAATTTGGTTATGCAGCTACACAACTATTCAAAGCATAAGAGCTAGTCCCCTTCCCAATTGCTCAAAGAAAACAAATAAAAATTTTGACTGGCCCAGTCAAAGTCCTGACTCAAACCCTACTGAGAAGCTGTGGCAGGTCCTTAAAACTGGCAGGTCATACAACCCCCAATTCCAATGAAGTTGGGACGTTGTGTAAAACGTGAATAAAAAAACAGAATACAATGATTTACAAATCCTTTTCGACCTATATTCAACTGAATACACTACAAAGACAAGATATTTAATGTCCAAACTGATTAACTTTAACAATTTTTTTGGAAATATTCACTCATTTCCCGAGTCCCGGGAAAAACCCAGCCATCAGGTGCTCGTCTGTGAGCTCCCCTCCCAGGCCTGGCTACAGGAGGTGGCCCCGGTGTCCCTAATCCGGACGAGGTTCTCACTTTCTTTGAGGAGCTTGTCATAGGAGTCTGAAGAATTGCGTTTCCTCTGGCCCCTCACCTGGGACCAATTTGCCATGGGAAACCCTTCCAGGAGCTACGCTCCAGACAACACAGCTCCCAAGATCCCAGGGTCATGCAAACTCCTCCACCACGATAAGGTAGAGATTCACGGAGGAGATAAAGGAAACATCAATGAAAAAATTAAACATTTTCTTGAGGACATAAGCATTTCAGTTCTTCTGTCCCCCCAGTCATATACTTACTGTTACTCCAATTCACATACAGTGCCCTCCATAATTATTGGAACCCCTGGTTAAGATGTGTTCTTTAGCTTCTAATAAATTCAGTTTTTTTTTCTAAATAATATAGGACCACAATGAAAAAAAGAGGAAAATCCAACCTTTAATTCAAGTGCATTTATTCAGTGGGAAAAAAATCCCACATTAAGAAATAATTCTTTTACATCAAATCATGTGTGCCACAATTATTAGCACCCCTGATGTTAATACTTTGTACAACCCCCTTTTGCCAACAAAACAGCGCCTAATCTTCTCCTATGTTTCACAAGATGGGAGAAAACAGAAAGAGGGATCTTCGACCATTCCTCTTTGCACAATCTCTCTAAATCATCCAGCGACCTGGGTCCTCTCCTCTGCACTCTCCTCTTCAGCTCACTCCACAGGTTTTCAATGGGGTTGAGGTCTGGGGACTGAGATGGCCATGGGAGGAGCTTGATTCTGTGTCTGGTGAACCATTTCTGTATAGATTTGGCCACGTTTAGGGTCATTATCTTGCTGAAAGACCCAGTGATGACCCATCTTCAGCTTTCGGGCAGAGGCCACCAGATTTTGATTTAAAATGTCCTGGTATTTCAAAGCGTTCATGATGCCATGCACCCTAACAAGGTTCCCAGGGCCTCTGGAAGAGAAACAGGCCCACAGCATCACCGATCCTCCCCCATACTTCACAGTGGGCATGAGGTGCTTTTCTGCATACTCATCTTTTGTGTTCCGCCAGACCCACTTAGAGTGTTTGTTGCCAAAAAGCTCTATCTTGGTCTCATCTGACCAAAGCACACAGTCCCAGTTGAAGTCCCAGTACCGCTTAGCGAACTCCATACGTTTGCGTTTATAATTATAAGTGAGAAAAGGTTTTTTCCGTGCATGCCTCCCAAACAGCTTGTTGGCATGTAGATAGCACCTGATGGTTGTTTTGGAGACTTTGTGACCCCAAGATGCTACCATTTGTTGCAATTCTTTAACAGTGAGCTTTGAAGAACTTTTTATTTCTCTTACCATCCTCCTCACTGTGCATGGTGGCAAAATAGCCTTGCGTCCTTGTCCAGGCTTGTTTACCACTGTTCCAGTTGTTTTAAACTTCTTAATGATTCCTCTGACAGTAGATATGGGCAGGTGCAGGTGAGTGGCTATTTTCTTGCAGCCATTGCCTGACTTGTGAAGGTCGACACATATCTGCCTTACTTGAATGGTGTGTTCCTTTGTCTTTCCCATGTTGAATAGTGGATAAGAGAAATGGCCTCTGTGTCACGTCATATTTATACCCCAGGGAAACATGAAGTGATGAATTACTAATTAAATGTTCCTAGATACTCTGATCAACTTTGTAAACTACTGTAGAAATGACAGAAATACTTCAATGACATTTATTTCCTAGGAATTGTTAGGGGTGCCAATAATTGTGGAACAGGTGATTTTATGAAAAATAATTATTCCTTAGTCAGGGATTTTTTTTTTCCCCTTAAAATTCACTTGAGTTGAAGGTTACATTTTTCTACAATTTTCAGTGTGAGAGTATGCTTCTGCAATAAAAATTGAATTTATTTTAAGGCTTTTAACACATCTTAACCAGGGGTGCCAATAATTATGGAGGGCGCTGTAATAACAGCTGGCTAGTTTTGTTTGCATGTGTGTGAGTTTATGTGTGTGTGTGTGTGTGTGTGTGTTTGAAGTAGGGAATTAAAGACTTTTTTCTTGAATGAGAAACTGCCTGGTATGTTCATCAGCCCAAGGATCCCCCATTCAGAACACACAGACTCCAGTGTACAGAAGGCTTCAATGTAGGGCACAAGTCCATTTCTGATTAAACAGTTATGCAATTTGAAACTGTAGATGACTAACTGCATTTTACTAAAGGATTTTCTTCCTTTTGGATTTTCACAATTGTCACCTATGCACTTAAGTGAATGGTTTAACTTTATTAAACAGCACTGTAAATTATAAACTTTGGTTGTGTTTCACTGATAACTGTGCATTACCTCATACATACAAAGACAAAGGGACATATATTGCACGGGCACACAGTACACATTCTAAGATGCATACAAACACTTAAAAATATAAACATCTATGCAGACACATCCATACAGAGACGCACACACATAATGTGTGTGTGCTGCTCTCCGCACTGGCAGGAATGCACAAATAATAACAGAATAAGCAAAAGTCAAATTCAATGGTTTCCTTCAATGATCCTTAATCACCTTGAATACCTTATTTAGTATGGATAAAGCCAGCTTTTTTGATGGTTAAAAGGATCCAGGGTTAGGTTTTAAAGCAAAAGGCAGTGTCTGGAACAGGTGTGGGCAATTCCGGTCCCAGAGGGCCGGTGTATATGCAGGTTTTCATTAACACCAGTTAGCCTGACTAATTGAGCTAATTGCTTGTATACACAAACATGGATTTGCTCACACATTGGGTCAAAAAACGATGTTTTATTCAAGGACAGAAGAAATGCCTTTGTTGGTCAATCATGTGAATTTAAAGAAATGCAGTAGGAACATAAGATTTCATAAATGGATTAGCTAATTAGAATAATTAACTAATTAAATTCCAGAAGTTGGTGTGAAACCCAGGCAGTTACGGCCCTCGTTGCCCACCTCTGGTCTGGAACATGCACTTTGGTCTGATTAAAGGGGATGGCCAACACGACAAAGGTGATGACATTGCAGGACTAAAAGTGCAGCCGAACCATTCTAAAATATTAATTTGTGATACATGGTGGGTCAATCATACTTATGATGTTCAAATTAATGCATCGTCGAGCAAATCAAGCTTGGGCCTAACGACGGACATTACAAATAACACGGAAATCTACCGGATCCGTCCGACCTCCCTTTAAGGTGGACCAAAGAGGGCGCAGATAATACAACGTTTCCGGGTTTCTACCAGCCAATGGGAATACTACACATGCGGATACCGCGCGGTGTGTGGAATTGACACGCGATTGGCGCTGACGGCAGCAGGCGCAAGCGGGGAGCAGTAGTGGCACTACGGACTAGTAGCGGAGCAGCGAAAGAGCGCTCTGCCAGCGGAGCTAGCTTACGTTGGCGAGTTGACCGAGCTGCGACGGGGAGCAAGGCGCTTTCCGCTCATCACTGATAAACTCGGGGAATCTCGGGACACATATTTTTACGTTTCACTTTCCGTAGAGGAATTATTCTCGTTTGAACACGTTCCGAATTCGGTAATGTTATAGAGGTGTTATTGATAAGAGCCGGTTGGGAAAATACGACGGAGAACCACTTAGCTAGCCGGCTAGCTGACGTTAAAGCTGGCGTGCTGGCTAGCTCTCGATTCTGCGAATTTGCCTTGCGTTTGAATATTGTTTGTTGTTAAATCCCATCGTCAGAACCCACTCTTCTGTGGATGTGGAGTTTATTGGCCCGCTCGTAGTTTTGGTTGTTTTCCTGCTTGAGGGAAGTCGGCGCTGCTGGTGACGGAAGGTGGAGTCGGGAGAAAGCGAGTGTGTCCTAACGTGACTGTTCCGTCATGGAGACCGCACACACCAAGACTGTCGGGGAAGTGTATGGCTATTTCAATGTGGAGGAAAGCACCGGACTGGGTCTGGACCAGGTGAAGCTACAGAAGGAAAGATGGGGCCCGAATGGTGAGTGATGCATTTTCTTTTATTTACACTGCATCGCCAGCCAGCTAAGTGGTGGAGCTTCGGTGAACTGGTTGATTAGTTAGCATGCCGACCAGAATTAACATTAACTTCTGTGGAAATCAGACGTGGAATGGCACCTGTGACCGACGCATTTAACAATGTAGTGAATCGATGTCTACGGACGTCAAGAAACTAGCCAGTGTGAGTGTGTCTGTCTCTATTGCGAAGTTGGTCATTATGAAAGCGTGGGTTCATATAGAGGAAGTCGCACACACTGATCCCATGTGCTTTTCGTGTGGGAGTTGTTTGACCTGTCTTGCTACCGACATGTAACGTTTAGGCAGTTCCTGGGACAACCCATTTGTCGCACAAATCATTTTTTGACTTGACGGATTTTCTACACCGGCTTCAGAATCAGCCCACAACGAGGGTAGGGCTAATCTGCTGAAAAACTACAACCATCTATACTTTCCTTCATCATTTCTTATTGATAGATACATATCTCAAGAATAACTGGTGAAAATTTCATCACAATATATTAAGAAATAAAGAAATTAATGAGGAAAGTATAGATGGTTGTAGTTTTTCAGCAGAATGTTTTCAGCAGATTAGCCCTACCCCCACTAGGGGCAAAGAATTGTACCACAGCATCCGCAGCTCCTGGAGCTCGCCGTGAGTCACCGCAGGTTTGCATTTACTAGATACTTTATTGTCTTGCTTGCTGGCTTGCGAACTACAGACCGTTGAATTGGCTAATTCCGAAAGGGTCCGACGTGGGTTCTAGTGCCTGACCTAACATTAACTATTCAGAGTAATTAACAACGGATTAAAGTTATCAAGGTATCGATCAGTGTTTATAAACACTGTCCAGGCTGGTGTTATGTAAATTAGTCAACGGTCCATCGCCTTACCCAACCGACTGGGAACGTGCTGTCCAGTGACTTCCGCTATTTGGCTTGTTCAGTGTTGCCATGTCTGTAACCTCTTTTTCCGTTTGTTTTGTTTTCGGTGCGCTCTTTGGATCTACAATGCAGAATTGCCCGCGGAAGAGGGTGAGTGTTTTGGCTCTACAGCTATCCTCCGTTGCATATGGCAGCCGGTTAAATACACTTGTCTCCGGCGCTTATCCAATCGGCTTCAGTTTGACCCCCCGCTCTCCCCCTCTTGCAGGAAAGTCCCTTTGGGCTCTTGTGGTCGAGCAATTTGAGGATTTGCTGGTCAGAATCCTCCTCCTGGCAGCGTGTATATCTTTTGTGAGTATAGCAGCCTTAAGTACACACATCACACCCGAGGACAAAAGACAAACACTCCTCCGACTCGAGAGGAAAGCCATCTGCTGCTGAGTGTCATGAAAAAGAATGACTCCACCTCTGGAGCTATATCACAGTGAATGTTATCTATAGCTGCAGTCTTGTTTCAATAGTAATATTGAAGTAGAAATATCAGTGGTTATGTTGCAGCTTTGTTCAGTATGGATCTGCATATGGTTAAGAGTTGGTGAGTCTTTGGAGTCTAAGAACCTTTTATGTTATAAAGCGGGGATTAACAAATCACGGCCCTCAGGGTCCGAGAACTGCTGGTTTTCCGTCACCATGGAGTCAGGTGTTAGGATGGTCAGAGGCTCTAATTGTTCTGGTAATTGGTAAGTAGCCTGGGAGAGAAGGAAGCCAGAGATGGATTTGAATTTACAGTAAGGTCAAGATTTGGTCATCCCTGCTATAAGCTTATGAACGCTGGCTTTTGGGAGGCAGCTAGGGTTAACAGTGTATGCTAACATTTGCTAGCCTGCGCTCTTAAGTGATAAACCAATGGAGCAAGAGTGCATTGCAGTTAGATTAGCTGCCGGCTTATTTAATTTGGTGCGCTTTGATTATTCTGGAATGGGTGGTCCTGAGGTGATATTGGCGTAGGGCAGGGATCTGCAGATCTGGACCTGGAATCCAACTCCAGCCCTGATGTTCTTTCCGTCCCAGTAATTAACTGTACAATTAGCTGTGTTGTTTGGCCAGACTGTCTTTAGACCTGACTCTCCAGTAAAGGCAAGGTGGAAATCCAGCAGTTCTCTGAGGAGTCTGATTTGAGAAACAGGGCTTTAGGGTCCTGAATGGGCCCCCAGGCACCTTCATAGGAAAAGGATTTTATTTTCCAGTTCTCACATACATACGTTTGTTTCTCCTGTGGGGACCACAAAATTATTTTTGATCCAGAATCCTATTTCCATACCCCCAAGCCCTAAGCCATTCCCTAATTTTAACCCTAAACTGCAAACCCCCCAAACAGCCAAGCTTTTAACCCAGAGCCTAATTCTAATAGCTGACATTTAAATTGGTCCTAACCATAATTCCAACAGTAACTGACTGAATACCGAGTGTAACTTTGGTTGAATCGGTACGGCTCAGCGCTGCAGGAAGCTAGTTAAGCGCCACTGACATAACTAAGTTCATGCTACTTAGCTTTAGCTAAGTAGCGTGCAGGCAATACTTTTTCAAAACCAATATGTAACATTAGTTTGGAACCCAGCAAGCTAACATTAGCTAGCTAATCAGTTCACTGAATTTACAAAGCGTTGCTCGTTCAGCCATGAATGTGTGTGACTCAGACTGGGTAAGCAGAGCGATGTAGTTAGCGCAGTGCTAACATACATTGGGCGCTAAGGGAAATTACATTCGCTGTTCATGAAATTACGCAATTCAGTTATGTGATAAACAGAATGAGAAAGTTATGAAAGTCGTTGAGTAAATTTTAGGTTTGTTGCTCACTAAACTCATTTAATAACTTTCATATGACACGCCCACTCTTGTAAGATCTGTGTGTCTGCAACATAGGATTTTGCGATGGTTGCTGTGGTGGGCATATTGTTTGACCGATCGCCGTTGAAATCAATAGGGTCCATCCCTGATGTAATAGCGACCCACCCACAAAATTTCAGAGATATCTGTTCATTACTTTTTGAGTTGTCTTGTTCACAAACAAACAAACAAACTGACAAACAGCACCAATCACATATACCTCCTGCCAACTTCGTATGGCGGAGGTTAATAATTAACTATGTCAATGTAGCTAACATCGGGCCATTGTTTCTTGTCATCTACCCACTCCGTGAGAAGTGACGGTGAGGCACTGTAATGGAATTGTCCTCATGACTTTTTAAAACATCTGTACTGTGTATCCACCTCCGTTTTGTTTCCCATTATATGAGTTAAAAGCTGGCTTTTACAGCTATATAACCGTAAACAAACACATCAACCGGAAGAGAAGAACTGGGAGCCGCTAAGTTTTATGGGTAACGTCACAAAGTCATGAAAAAGGTGGATATAAAAACCCAAACGCACGCGCATACACACATACACAAACACACGAAGCACACACACAGACACTTGCATGCATGCATTCCACTGATAAAACCCCCTGTCCCTGACTATGTTGTTCAAAGTCCATTACTGGAATGTACACTCACAAAACATAAATACCTGGCCCCTTTAAAATGGCATGTGTGAGGTATCTTATGCATGGCTGCCCCTGGGCGGGATCTGTCTGCGACGATGCCTGTTTCCCGTTGTTGGACACACAGCCGACTGATTGTTGACCGGTGACAGTGCGTCGTAAGCCGTGCCATTTTCTTGAGGCTGTAGCGTTTTATACCCTGTGGCATATGGGCGGACGGCGGCTTCATAATTTTTCCGGGCCATATCTCTGAAGGTGTTGGCCAAAAGAGCTTCAAATTTTGTATGCAGATTCCTTGTGAGGGAGAGGTGTGCAACATGAGGGTCATTTGTGGATTTGACCTTTGACCTTGGCGCAGTGACCTTGAACTTTAAAAGTGTTTAAAGTCCAAAAGTATTCATCACAGCAGCTTCAAATTTAATATGCAGGATCCTTCTGAAGGTTAGGTGTGCAGTGTAAGGGTCAGTAGTGGATTTGACCTTTGCACAGTGACCTTGAACTTGAAAATTTTATCTGGATGATATTTCCAAAAGTATTGACCACAGCAGCTTGAAATGTGGTATGCAGATTCCTTGTGAGAGGTCAGTGTGCAGCGGAAGGGTCATTAGTGGATTTGATTTATGACCTTGGCACAGTGACCTGTGCCTTGCCATAGGTGTACGCCGCTATTTATTGATGGGTAGTCACTGTGCACATCACAAACAGCTCAATGTTTGTTATTACTGAAGTGCTCAGCATGTTTACATACCACGCCAATACCACACGCTTTTCTTTATTTCCACTTGTATCTCATGAGAAAAACAATAAAAACTGATTTGATTTTTTTTCAATTTGCAATGAATACTATACATACTTCACCCATGTGTTTTAAATGGTGCTATCAACTCTCTCTCTCACACACTCACACAGTTTTATTCAGGACTGCACAAACATCTCCTCATGCGAGTTGGTTCTGCCCTGTGCTGGTGTTTTTCCCATTGAGAGTGGGGTCTTTGCCTCAGACGGAGTGTGTGGGCTGCATCCGGTGCTGTGTGTTATGCGCGTCAGCACCATGGTTTGTGAGGTCCTTGTCCTTGCCGTGTTTTGGGTTAGCCATGGCGGTATGTGCAGTTTTGCTTTACACGATGACGTCATTTCACTGTCACTGTGATGTCGTGATCAATCCTTCAGAAACACAACTGAATGGGTCATGACTCATGCTGATGGTGTCTTGAGCTACTGCTGTGTGGGCAACATGAAGGGCCAATCAGATCTCGGTAATTAGGTAAGATGATAATGTGGGCGGTAACCAGATTAGCTGCCTTTTATACGGATCAGGATGCTTTGACTAGAGCTTTAATTGTTAATGTTTGCTTCTCTTTATTTCATCAAATACAAATTAGAGGAGCCAAACGTTCTGATGTGTGCGAGTGGTCAGTTGTGTCTGGGCTTTAAAATGTGATTCGAGACTTCAGTAGCTAGTGCTGCTTTTGCTTGTGAAACTGAACTGAACAGTGCACTGCTGCTAATGTTAGTATGAATGTGGTGTGTGAAATTGTCTTGTCTGGTTAACAAGGTAATGTCAGAAACGCATGGACTGTTCTGGTTCTTTATGAGGTTTGCTCGCTGCTAAAAATGGACACACATCACACAGTACGCAAAAGCCTACTTTGATTTACATTGCATTTCATGTTGGCAAATTTCTTAAACAGACAGCGCTGAATTTTTTTTTTTTTTATACCATCAGGCCATCACAGATTTTACTTGGTGGTAATTTAGTAATAATGGCTGTCCGGCAGTTTAATTGGATGAGTTCATGTTACAAATCCTTGGTGAAGTTTTCCTCTAATTTGGCATTTTATGGGTTAAGATCTTTTAGGACTTTTGAAAATGCTGACGAATGTCAGGAGTGCAATATTCATGCATTTTTTAATAAGACAAAAACTATTTTGAAAGTGTAATGTGAGTAGCTTGTATCTATGAATATTTAGGCTGTTAGTTTGAATCCATTTCAAGTTCATTTGCTTATTTGATTTAACTGAATTTTGTTGATACCTGCGGGGGCACAAACTGACACCTCTTATAACCATTTTTCTTTAATGATTTATAAGCATTCATCCCTTTGGGTTCAGTTTGCGTAACAAAGGTGTAAAGGGCTGAACACCATCAGTGCTGATGGTTGCCCAATGTCAGATGAAACCTAGGAAGTAGGCTAACTGTGGTCGGTCAGTTCGCCTGAATTGGAAACCTGATATTCCCAGTGTGGAGGATCACTGTAAACACTGACGTGTCATGTGAAATGTCAGCTGAGAGATCATGTCCTGTATTCACATCCGTTATGTAATAATGTGACTCATTCAAGGTGTGAACTCGAAGGGATCATTAGTTTTGCATTAAACTTGCTTCAGATTCACTGTTCAGAAATGATTGTCAGAGGTTTAAAATTGTTCTAATGTTCAGCGCCGGAGGGAGAGAGGAGATGTAGATATGTTCTGCTGTGTTTCCACCAAACACTTTTGGTATAGTGCCCTTAGACATTTCGTGTATGGACTGGTACTTAAACCCTAGGTCTGGCTTTCCTGTCCATTGCAGATAGTACTAATAAAAGTAGACTGGGTTGTTACCGGATGGTATCAGCCATGTCAACCACATCTTTGGTTGAGAAAAAAAGTGACCAGTCTCTCTTGACCAATCAATGGACTGCAGTGTTTCTAGCTCCACCTTTTAGTATCTGATTAGTATGTTTGGTACCTCAACTGAGGGATAGTGAAAGAACGGTGTCAGGTTAGAGCTGTTTTTGGGGCAACCCGTGGTATTAATTTTGTTACGGACAGGGCATTGCAGCTACTAATGTGTTGGTCCTCTGAATTGTTTGAATGGCTGAATTTGAAGTGCCTTGGGAGTTACTTCAGGTGATGTAAAAATGAATGTCATCGGCGGTAATTAATGCACTTAATTACATAAAAGAAAAACTGTGATGGACAGGACAGATTGTGACACGGGTTTTTTGTAAAGTGGTTAAATCAAAAGCTCTCTTCATTTAGGTGACATTTTTCAAATTCAGCCATCCAGTTTTGCACCCTTACATCAAAGGAATATCATTCAGGAATTTTCAAAAAAAATATCTGTACTGATGAATTCGACAGGGGTGTCAGTGTGCATTACGGACAGGACAGGGCAAAATGTCACCAACAGGACACTTTTGTCACTCTATATAAATATTAATTAATTACTACTAAAACTTGTATTGATCAATATAATGGGTACATTTGCTTTGTGAGAGAGACTGCTACATATCTTTTAATAAGAAATATGTCATTTTAATTTCAAATATCAAGACTTACAGCCTCATATCTATAAGCATGTACAAAATTGTTATTCAACGTAAATTCACGCATGCCTGGTATGAATAACTTGGAAAAATGTAAATTTAAACGAAATTCCAGATGTTGATGCTGGTCACAGTCATGAAATTGACAGCGGTACATAATTGCCATGAGTGCAATGATCCATGAAGCCAAAATACATTTATCAGAAAGTTTTGTATGTCAAGTAACATATGGGTCACTTTATGAAATGGGGTCGCAAACCATAGTGTGACAATAAAGGCGCCAGAGCTGTGTTGTTTTTCCGGCAATTGGGGCGAGAACCCACCATAGTGACGGATATTCCATCACCATATACCAGAGATAAAATTATGTGCCTTTATGAAACTCTGATTAAAAAAAGAAAAAAATCCATCACCACAGGACACAAAATCCCCTCCCAGTGTGACATCGCTTACTGTTCTGCATTAGTTTTATGAAATAAAGCCTATTTTTGCAGTCATCCAGTCAATTTTTGTGTTGTGTTATTCCTTTTGACTGTTTCTTGCCATCTTTTCTTAATATCACTCCCTAATCATATCTGACGCCGAAACTTTCCATTTAAAGTAGTGGTTGTTAATGTAACATGTAGTGTCCAGCCCTGTTACGTTTAGAACCATGCCCATGAAACAGCTTCCTTTAACAAATAATTGTGTCCATACGATGAAATATGAAGAAATGTGCTGTGCAAGACTGTCAATTCATTTTCGAATAAAGAAATTAGCAACCAAAACTTTAAAATTTTTAAATTGTGTCCCTTTCTCCACGTGTTGCGTTCAAATCAAATAGGCTGGTCTAAAAATAGTACGAATGGGCCTTTCCTGGCGATGAACTTGAACACTTTTCCCATAAAAGCCATGATTGGATTTATCTTTCCACTATTATTTATGTTTTGGGGATGGTTCATGGAAGAAGTCAGGACAGCTCATTTCAGTGTCGCTTAGATTTTTCAGTGTGACTTGCATGTCACATACTTGTGACCCCATTTTATGAAGTGACCCATATCCACCAAGTATTTCATGAAAATTGTGAAAAAAAATTCTGGAGCCATGTTGCAAATACCACAGAATGCCCCTGTTCTGTATACCGTCCACGACTTCTAACAATGGAAACGCAAAAATAACCATTCTAATGTGCAGTAATCTGAACTGAACTGAAGCAGACTGCTTGGTGGAAAGGAGGCTATAGTTGATTTATTTCTGTGTGCAGTTCCTGGCGTGGTTTGAGGAAGGAGAGGAGACCATCACAGCATTTGTGGAGCCGTTTGTCATCTTGCTCATCCTGATCGCCAATGCCGTCGTGGGTGTGTGGCAGGTAAGTGCTCACTTTCCATTTCAATCTCTCTCTCAAACTTTGGGCCTCCTCGTGCTGGGGCATTGGGCCTCCTGGCGCTGGGGCATTGGGCCTCCTGGCGCTGGGGCATTGGGCCTCCTGGCGCTGGGGCATTGGGCCTCCTGGCGCTGGGGCATTGGGCCTCCTCGCGCTGGAGCATTGGGCCTCCTCGCTGGAGCATTGGGCCTCCTCGCGCTGGGGCATTGGGCCTCCTCGCGCTGGGGCATTGGGCCTCCTCGTGCTGGGGCATTGGGCCTCCTCATGCTGGGGCATTGGGCCTGATGAGTGGGTGCACTGACATGGTGCTCAACTCCTGTTCCTCTGCATTTCTTAACAACAGCAGAGTTTAGTGTTCTTTGCAATACTTAACATTTGCCCATCTGTTTTAAGAGCACATTTTTGTTGGAGGTCATGTGACAGAAGCTCCTCCAGTGAGCATCAGCAGTACTTAATTTAATAGACCAAGACCACTCTTCAGAATTGCAGTGGCGTGGGGTGCGTTTCCTGAAATCACAGATGCTAACTTGCATAGTTGGGCCCATTGACTGTGAATCGGCGTACTGTGTAAGTAGCTAACTTGTTTATCAACTACGCTTTAGGGAAACGCACCTATGGTTTGTTGGATTACATAAAGCAGCATTTTACTCAGTCGATCCATTTGTATGATGCTTTTCGCCAAAGAACCGTCACAAAGACGCTTTACAATTTAACCAAGGGGGCAGGATAGCCAATGAGGTGAAAACTGCAATAGACAGAAAACTCTCAGACAGAGGTGAAGTGGAGGGAAATCTCAGGAGGAACTCTGCTATAGTGGGGGAGCCCATCCTCTGCGGGCGAGTAGAGCAGAGTTTAGGCGTGATCTTGTTCCCCCAACTCCATGAACTTCCTTGCTGGGACGAAATGACCCAGAAGCAGTGTAACTGCATTAGCGGAGTGGAAGTGACCTGTCTCTCTCTCATCAGGAGCGTAACGCGGAGAACGCGATCGAGGCGCTGAAGGAGTACGAGCCGGAGATGGGGAAGGTGTTTCGGCAGGACAGACAGACTGTGCAGAGGATCAGGGCGCGAGACATTGTCCCGGGAGACATCGTGGAGGTGGCAGGTGAGCGCGCACTCTGTGTCCACCGGGACCTGCAGCGGACCCTGCAACTCATGCCGATACTGCCTTTACAGGCTAACCTGACAACCCACGCTGATGCCGCCTTTACAGGCTAACCTGGCAACCCACTCTGATACTGCCTTTATGGACTAACCTGGCCACCCACACTGATTCGCCTTTTCGGACTTATCTGGCAACCCCTTCTGTTACTGCCTTTACGGAACAACTTGGCAACCCACTCCAATACCCCCCACTAACCCCCACTACCCCCCACTAACCTGGAAACCCATCTCGATACTGCCCTCACACCCCAACCTGGCCTCCCTGTCTATTACCGTCCTCACACACTGACTCTTCAATACTGCCTCAACACACTAACCTGGCAACCCACTCTGATACCATCTCAACACGCTAACCTGGCAGCCCACTCTGATACAATCTCAACGCACTAACCTGTCAGCCCACTCTGATACCATCGCAACACACTAACCTGGCAGCCCACTTTGATACCATCTCAACGCACTAACCTTGCAGCCCACTCTGATACCATCTCAACGCACTAACCTGGCAGCCCACTCTGATACCATCTCAACACACTAACCTGGCAGCCCACTCTGATACCATCTCAACATATTAACCTGGCAGCCCACTCTGATACCATCTCAACACACTAACCTGGCAGCCCACTCTGATACCATCTCAACACACTAACCTGGCAGCCCACTCTGATACCATCTCAACACACTAACCTGGCAGCCCACTCTGATACCATCTCAACACACTAACCTGGCAGCCCACTTTGATACCATCTCAACACACTAACCTGGCAGCCCACTCTGATACCATCTCAACACACTAACCTGGCAGCCCACTCTGATACCATCGCAACACACTAACCTGGCAGCCCACTCTGATACCATCTCAACACACTAACCTGGCAGCCCACTCTGATACCATCGCAACACACTAACCTGGCAGCCCACTCTGATACCATCGCAACACACTAATCTGGCAGCCCACTCTGATACCATCGCAACACACTAACCTGGCAGCCCACTCTGATACCATCTCGACGCACTAACCTGGAAACCCACTCTGATATCATCTCAACGCACTAACCTGGCAGCCCACTCTGATACCATCTCAACGCACTAACCTAGCAGCCCACTCTGATACCATCTCAACGCACTAACCTGGCAGCCCACTCTGATACCATCTCAACGCACTAACCTGGCAGCCCACTCTGATACCATCTCAACGCACTAACCTGGCAGCCCACTCTGATACCATCGCAACACACTAACCTGGCAGCCCACTCTGATACCATCGCAACACACTAACCTGGCAGCCCACTCTGATACCATCGCAACACACTAACCTGGCAGCCCACTCTGATACCATCTCAACACACTAACCTGGCAGCCCACTCTGATACCATCTCAACACACTAACCTGGCAGCCCACTCTGATACCATCTCGACGCACTAACCTGGAAACCCACTCTGATACCATCTCAATGCACTAACCTGGCAGCCCACTCTGATACCATCGCAACACACTAACCTGGCAGCCCACTCTGATACCATCTCAACACACTAACCTGGCAGCCTACTCTGATACCATCTCAACACACTAACCTGGCAGCCCACTCTGATACCATCTCAACACACTAACCTGGCAGCCCACTCTGATATCATCTCAACACACTAACCTGGCAGCCCACTCTGATACCATCGCAACACACTAACCTGGCAGCCCACTCTGATATCATCTCAACGCACTAACCTGGCAGCCCACTCTGATGTCATCTCAACGCACTAACCTGGCAGCCCACTCTGATACCATCTCAACACACTAACCTGGCAGCCTACTCTGATACCATCTCAACACACTAACCTGGCAGCCCACTCTGATACCATCTCAACACACTAACCTGGCAGCCCACTCTGATATCATCTCAACACACTAACCTGGCAGCCCACTCTGATATCATCTCAACGCACTAACCTGGCAGCCCACTCTGATATCATCTCAACGCACTAACCTGGCAGCCCACTCTGATGTCATCTCAACGCAATAACCTGGCAGCCCACTCTAATACCATCTCAACGCACTAACCTGGAAACCCAGTCTGGTACTGTTCAAGGCACTTACCTGGCAACCCGCTCTGATGCCACCTTTACTGACTGACCCGGCCACCTCTCAGAATACAGCAGCTGCATTTGAAGGAGCCATGTGAGTCCAGAGGGTTTATCAGGTTAAACAGTTACTGTTTCCCAGAATTCTGTAGCCGTGGGTGGTCTTTCCTCTTTAAGACCACTTCTCTGAGGCTGATGGAGCTGCCTTAAATCATCTTCACAAGGCATTGTGCTGCTGTACTATGCAGAAATGACTCACTGCTGAGTAATATCACACCAGTTCAGACACACTGGGGACTGGAAAGTCCTCTTCATCACTATAGCGATGATGGTGCTCTGTTATTAAAGGTGAACCCTGTTCCCGGATTGGCGTAGACTGCCTCAGGACGGGGGATTTCCACGCCGAGAAGTATTGGATGTGTTTGCGTCCTGATTGGGTTATATTCCACCAATCACTGCACTGCGCGTAGCCAGTCTCTCCATCACTGAGGGAGAAGTCTGCATGTGAACCAGACCCTCTGATTGACCTGTGATGACTCATTACACAGTCATGCTCCAAAATAACTCACAATAACTCCTGCTTTTACACAATGAGCTCTTGTTGTTGCTCTGCCTTCACATTTTAAGTAACTCCACGCCTCGCTTTCCCTTCCTCAGTGGGAGACAAGGTTCCTGCTGACATTCGGGTGACGTCAATCAAATCTACCACGCTGCGCGTCGACCAATCCATCCTCACCGGTGAGCCCCGCCCACGTCTTCTGTCCATTTAACTCTGATTATTCTGCCTCAAGACTGTAGCTGCTCCCTTAGGCCTGGTCTTACTGCTGATGATGCAGCTGGGTCATAAATGTGTCTTTAAGGCCTTATTGAACTTGAAGAATGTGAAATAGTTTTGAATGGGAGGCATCTGTGACCGTGTGTTGAATTGTGGGTAGTATTTGGTGAGGTTTTAGGGAGAGGGTGTGAATTTGAGCTGAGCGCTGTTTAATGACACGGGATTACTGACTGGGTGACTGATATCAGTAAAACACCGAACACCTTTTTATCTTGAGTCCATGTTCCAGATTTGGGTGGGTTTTGTGTTTTATAGTGCATAGTTATCAAGCTAACTCTGTAATCCTGCTTTTTGAAACCAGGGCTGCTGGTACATTTTCAGAACAGTATTGCTTCTCAAATCTGGAATTACTTTATCAGAGCTGTTTGGGGTTTTGCTTGGTGCAGTCATCCAGCTAACTCAGTCATCCACCCGAGTCCGTCATCCTGCTTTGTGATTTAGGCCGCAGGTGCTGTCACTGACTGTGCTTTTCTCCTATAGGGGAGTCTGTATCGGTCATCAAGCACACGGACCCTATTTCTGACCCTCGCGCTGTCAACCAGGACAAGAAGAATATGCTGTTTTCAGTAAGCAGCCACTTTTTCTGGTCACCAGGGGGGCCACTATTGAGAGAGGAGGCAGCGATGACCTGTTGACCAGGATTAGACTGTTGAACTCTGCAGCTACTTAAAGGCTGTGATTTAATTCTTTCCCCATAATGACTACATATACTGCCTATATGTATATCAGTGGACCTGGTAAGCATGGGGTTTCCCGATTGAAAACTGGGTATCCCCAAGGCATCAAATGTCATTTCATCAATATGGTCAGGGTCGTCATTTGTAGCCATTATGGGGAAAGGGAGGGGGGTGAGTGACTAGAATGTTCTTAACGAAACAATCTAATGTTGATCTAATTTCACAATCGCTACTGGAGTCATAGGACTCCAAGAATTTTGAACAACCACTCCTAACAAAAAAAAGTTTTAAAAATTTATAATGCTAAAATATTATTGAATAAATATGACATGCTAAAATGATGTTACGATGTCAAAAGATTTCAATGTGTGAAGTGTTTCCACAGTCTGTTTAATAACGTATCTGCTGTTGTGAGCTTGCACATCTGGGTCTGGGGTTTTCATAAATAACCGTCGCCTCACACAGGGCACCAACATCGCGGCTGGGAAGGCGGTGGGCGTGGTGGTGGCTACGGGCGTGAACACGGAGATCGGGAAGATCCGGGACCAGATGGTGGCCACCGAGCAGGAGCGCACTCCCCTCCAGCAGAAACTGGACCAGTTCGGCGAGCAGCTCTCCAAGGTGCCTGCCAATCATCCTCCTCACCGCCACTTCAGTTTCACCCGCAAATGAAACGCCTTTCATTCAGAGGTCAAGCCCACATTTCTCAGTAGAAATGGCATTAAAATTGACCTCTAAATGGGTCCGTGTACCTTTCGGTCATTCGTTTTTCGTTTTGATTAAGGTAATGAAAAAACGGAGAACGAACTGATTTCCGTTTTTTGTTTTGATGTGGGCAAACAAAAATTGAAAAACGAGCCGTCTCCCGATTTTCGTATGGAAATTGGAAATCGAAAAACGGAAAATGAGTCGTTATCTGATTTTCTATTAAATGATTACTAAACAAAAGTCGGGAAACGAAATGCAGCCAATATTCTTTTATTGGAGCTTGCTCTGACCTGACCTGGAAGCGAAAATTTTTTTCCCAGTCTGCTAGTAATGGAGGAATCACTATTGACCAATCAGAGAGTAGTGTCGTCAATATAAACAAGCGCACGGGGAAGCAGCGTTGATGTCAACAAGCATTATGTTGTTAGCTAGCATCTTGCTGCTACATAAAAGATGTGCGAAATCCGAAGCTCACTGATTTCCGTCTTTATTGTACTGTATTGTCACTTGTAATCATATGTTCTTGCCAGGCCAGCAAGATGTCGAAACAGTGATATGTCTCGGGCAATGGATTCGTGTGCTTCTGACGAACACAGTTCAATTGTTTGACTCATGTTACGTTAATTTTAGCTGGTTAGCTAGGTAGCTAGCTACTTTGCTACGCGCTGGCGAACATTACGAACAACCGCTGTTTAAAACTTGCTTCTAGTTTATTAAACTTGACTAGATTCCGGTCGGTAACTAGAAACTACTAGTCAAGTATTTTCATGGTGCGTAACGGTTTTATTCTTGTGTTATATCGGAGTCGGTCGTAATTACAGACTATTTCTCAGCTTTCTGCACAAAAAGTGCAAGGAACAATTCGGCTGTTCAAGAAACGGGTAGCTATCGCGATCAAGTCGGTAAGGGCAAACTGGATGCTTGAAACTTCAGTTCAATAACAACCAAAACAGAGCAATGGATTTTGCAGGTCTTTTTATTGTAGGAGCCTGATGTTAGCGAACAGTGGGATATGTCTTTCTAGTCTTCTCCTAGCTTACTCATACGCTGCCTGCGATTCGCCCACTAAATCTAAGTGTGGCACACTGACTGGAGACCGTCATGCTGTTAAAGCTACAATGAACTTGATGGTGATAGCTACGCGTTTCTTGAACAGCGGAATTGTTCCCCGCATTTTTTTTTTGTGCAGAAAACGGAGAAATAAAATAAACTGAAGCAATTTTTATCCAGCGGTTGTTCTTCATGTTCGCCAGCTTGTAGGAGAGTAGCTAATTAACAGAACGTGAGTCAAACGATAAAACCGTGTTTGGGAAAAGCCTGCAGACACATTTTCCGAGACATATCTCTGTTTAGTGACATTACAGTACGATAAAAACGGGAATCTTTGACCTATGGATTTCGCACGTCTTTGTGTTGCAGCACGATGCAAGCAACATAATGCATCTTTCCCTTTTTACTGTAGCTCTGATATGTCTCAGGCAAAGGATGTGCGTGCTTTTCACCAACACGGTTTTATTGTTTGACTCACGTTCTGTTAATTAGGTACTCTCCTCCAAGCTGGCGAACATTCTAGAACAACCGCTGTATAAAAATTGCTTCGGTTTATTCAATTTCACAGTTTTCTGCACAAAAAGCGTGGGGAACAATTCGGCTGTTCGAGAAACGGGCAGCTATCGCTCTCCAGTTCAGTAACCGTAATAGCATGATGGCCTCTAGTCCGTGTGCCACACTGCGATTTAGTGGGAGAATCGCAGCATAGGAGGGAGCTGGGAGAAGACTAGAAAGACATATCCTACTGTTAGCATCGCGCTGTTACAATAGAAAGACCTGCGAAATCCATTGCTCTGTTTTGGTTATTATTGAGCTGAAGTTTCGAGCATCCAATTTGCCCTTACCGACTTGATCGCGATAGCTACCCATTTCTTGAATTGCCGAATTGTTCCTTGAACTTTTTGTGCAGAAAACTGAGAAACAGTCCGTTATTACGATCGACTCTGATTTAACACAAAGTCAGTAAAACCGCTACCAACCATGTAAAAATACTTGACTGGTAGTTTCTGATTACTGATGGCCATCTACTGGAATAAACTGGAAGCAAGTTTTATACAGCTGTTGTTCGTAATGTTCACCAGCGCGCAGGAGAGTAGCTACCTATCTAACCAGCTAATTGACGTCACATGAGTCAAACGATCGAACAGTGTTCGTCGGAAGCACACAAATCCATTGCCCGAGATATATCACTGTTTCGACATCTGGCCATTGCTGGGGAGAACATATGATTACAAGTGACAATACAGTACAATAAAAACGGAAATCAGCGAGCGATGGATTTTGCACATCTTTCTATGTAGCAGCACGTTGCTAGCTGACAACATAATGCTTATTGACATCAACGTTGCTTCCCCGTGAGCTTGTTTATATTGACGTCACTACTCTCTGATTGGTCAATAGTGATTCCTCCATTACTAGCAGACTGGGGAAAAAAATTTCGCTTCCAGGTCAGGTCAGAGCAAGCTCCAATAAAAGAATATTGGCTGTATTGCGCTTCCCAACTTTTGTTTAGCAATCATTTAATAGAAAATCGGATAACAACTCGTTTCCTGTTTTTCGAATTCCAATTTCCAAACGAAAATCGGGAGGCAGCTCGTTTTTCGTTTTTTGTTTGCCCACATCAAAACAAAAAAGCAAATCAGTTTGTTCTCCGTTTTTCCATTACCTTAATCAAACGAAAAACGAACGGCCGAAAAGCACACGGACCTAAGCGGAATTAGACTGATTTCTTAAGTGGTGACGGTGGGGAGGAGATAAAGAAAAAATGCCTGTGATCCCGGGGCCACAACGACACTGATTTTATGTCTAGTTTCTGGGTCTTCTTGAGTGACGTTACGCTACAGTGTCACTGCACTGAGCCTCAGTGTTCAGCCAATGACCCTGTTACCCATTTAGTCTGTGGTCACTTTAATGTTAATGATTAAGTCAATAATATTTTTGTTCAATGTTTGTTTCTTTGTCTAATTGTCTCACTGTGCGCCAATTTGTTAAGTTATTGTGCTATTTGGACAATACAGAAATGCGGAAATGTTTAGGGTGAGTCCAACCCTCTCTCTTTTGCTTTCTCTCTCTCCTTTCCTCCCCCCCTCTCTCTCCCCCACTCTCCCCCTCTTTCTCTCTCCCTCTCTCCCCCGCCCTCCCTCTCCCCCCTCTCCCTCTCTCTCTCTTTCCCTCCTTCTCTCTCTCCCCCTCCCTCCCTCTCTCCCTCCATCTCCTCTGGTAGGTGATCTCTCTGATCTGTGTGGCGGTCTGGCTTATAAACGTGGGGCACTTTAATGACCCGGTGCATGGTGGTTCCTGGCTCCGAGGCGCCGTGTACTACTTTAAGATAGCCGTGGCTCTGGCGGTGGCAGCCATCCCAGAGGGGTTGCCCGCAGTGATCACCACCTGCCTGGCCCTGGGCACGAGACGCATGGCCCGGAAAAATGCCATCGTGCGTAGCCTGCCTTCCGTCGAGACGCTGGGCTGCACCTCCGTCATCTGCTCCGACAAGACTGGCACACTCACCACCAATCAGATGTCTGTGTGCAGGGTGAGGCTCCGCTCCTGATTCCACAAGGGAGAGGGGCCCTAGGGCAGTGGGAGCCAATCCTGTGTTCTGAGATCTGTGAGGTTCTCACTCCAGCCGTACCGACGTTTACCTAAGTTTACTTGTGTCGAGTACGTTAAATTGGGGTTGAACTGGAAGCACAAGATGGTGCATCTAAAGTTGCGGACTTTGTTAAGGCTTCTCTAGGGAGTTACCATGTCTCTTGTCCATGTCTCTGGAGAGACGCTGACTGTTTGCTTTCAGTTAAATTCAGCAATGCTTTATTCACATGACTGTACGAGAACAATATTGCCAATAAACTAACGATGAAACACAAGCACCTAACAATGAAACATAAATAAAATACCAATATAATAATAAGTAAGTAAAGCTAAACCTACATTGAATGGGTGACAAACATTTACCGGGAATTTAATAATAATAACATTATTATTATTAATAATAATAATATAATAATAATAATAATAATAATAGTTATTATTATTATGATTTTTGCAATCTCTCAAAGTCCACACTTCTGCTGCCTGCCTTCTGTCGTACCTTTAAGGCCTCGCCCCCCTCTGACCGACTTGTATATTTGTGCTGGTTTTGTCAAATCCCCCACTGAAAATCACTTTGGATCAAAGGTCCCCTGTAATGCCACCAGCAGCATCGTCATTTATTTTCATAACCCAATTTCAAGTCTGTTCCTTTGTGACTTCACTTGGGGAAGTGACCGCCCACAGGCAAGGAGGACTGATCAACTTCAGCCAACCAGTTAATCACTCACTTCCGTTGATATTCTGGGTGGTTTCTCCCCCTTGTGATGTCACAAAGGACAGATTTTGAAATGGCTTGTAATGGTCAATTGGCTGTGCACCTGCTGACATCATAGGAGACCTTAAAAAGCAATTCCCCACCTCAGATTTAAACCTGCAACATCTGAGAGATGTCATTACTTTCTTAAGGACCCACCGTATGTCAGTGCTGATTTTTGTGTTATTATTTTTGCTGATGTACAGGACTGTACAAAAGTTTTAAGCGCCCCACATTTTTAAAAACTTAAATCTGGCTTTAGATGTTTATTTCTTATTTTCCACATTAGAGTCGCTGAAGATGGAAAGTAAAATTAAAATTTCCTGAAGGTAATTTAAAGAAAAGTTTTATTAATAAATGTTGGTATTTCAATAAAAACAGTTGATAGAGATAATGTAGTCTTGACAGAACCCTGATGTCAACATCATCATGGCTGTCTGCAGTTACTTGGAGGGAGAGACACAAGTGAGACAGTCAGTCTGCAGGAGAACGGTGGCAAGTTTTCCACTCTGCTTGGAGGAAGCAAAAAGCCGATCACCTTATAAACTATAGCACAACTGGACAGTGTCCCAGATTTTTTGGCAAAAGGTAGTTACACCAAATATTGGTTTGATATAGTTCATACGTTTTCAGCTCTGTTTAGTACATTTCTCAGTTATTAGAACCTTTTTATTTCATCATTTTTGCAGGCATATTTGCCCTATGAAATAGCTTGAAATATGCCGTAAAACTTTTGCACAGTACTGTGTGTGTGTTTTGAGTTGATTTGTTTGTGTTTGTTTTGATTTGTGCTATTGTGTATATTTTTGCAGATGTTCATCGTTGATGGGGTTGAGGGAAACGGCTGTTCTCTGCGTGAGTTCAGCATCACGGGCTCGACCTACGCCCCTGAAGGAGAAGTGTGAGTGTAACGCACACAGTAGACCTGCTACAACATCATATACAACTACCACAATGGCGAAAAGTATTTAACAGTGATCACTCCTCTCTGCTCTCGCCCTGCTGGACGCAGGTTGAAAAATGGCCTCCCGGTGCGCTGCTCAGAGTACGACAGCCTGGTGGAGCTGGCCACGATTTGCGCTCTCTGCAACGACTCCTCCCTCGACTACAGCGAGGTATCCCAGCATTCCCCACTGTCTCAGTCAGTCTCTCTTTTAGAAAAGCTCTAAACTGTGGGTACAGTGAGCTCCATAATCTTTGGGACAATTGAAATTTTGTCTTTATTTTCTTCTGTAGTTCTCATAAAAAAATGCACGTGCTTACTGTGCTGATTCCCAGCTTTTGTTAGTGTTTTCGCCATGTCACAGAGTGACGGCCATTTAAAAATTTTTTTTTTTTTTTTTTTTTACACCCCCTCGGCTATTCTCTTGCCGATGGGGTATTGGTATCCCCTCTACCGGCCGTCAGTCTGTCTGACCTCCCATTGATCTCTACCGCTCCAGCTGCTGAACCGTTGTAAGGACAGGCCTCAGATTTGAACATGTTATGCATAGTGGGTGTTTCCAGAAGCCTATTTGAGAGTTGGATCATAGCTCTGATTTTGACCTACTTTTTCCTGGGTCAAAGGTCCTGGTGGATGACGTCACCGCTCTTGGGCACGCCGAGGGGGTACATGGTGCCGAGAGCAATCTAGAAATTCATAGTCCCCCACTTGTATCTGTGTGTGTTTGTGTATGTCTTTAGGCGAAAGGTGCGTATGAGAAGGTGGGAGAGGCCACAGAAACGGCGCTGTGCTGTTTGGTGGAGAAGATGAACGTCTTTAACACTGATCTGAGGAACATGACTCCGGCCGAGCGAGCCAGTGCCTGCAACTCAGTGAGTCCGCCCTCCTCGCAGTGCACCGACATCGCCACACTCTTCAAGCACTGGCTTATGTTCACCGTGAACATGTGCTGCTGTTAGCTGATGGTGCGGTCCAGCAACATGGATGGAGTCTATAGAACAGTCTGATACATTGAAGTTTAGGCCTTTGAAGGTTTACTGCACTAGGCTAATTCAACGGGAACTCGAATGGTGAACTATAAAGAAAGTTCAACATTGGCCCGGCTTTCTTTGCAGTAGCTGGCTGGACAAACCCTAACCTCGCAATCAGAAGTTTCTTATGCAGGATAAAAGTCACCTTCCTAACTTTGCAAACCCCAGCATTAGGCTTAAGGTAACTAGCTAACCAATTAATCTCGCTTCGTAGTGTACCCTTCTGGTGCAAAGTCTTTGTTTTGTTTCAAGTCACCGGATTTCACGTGAACAATCGTTCGCGGTTACGTGAAGGCAAAAACCACGCAACCGAAAAATAGGTTACCATGCCTCATCCACTCACCCAACCGTTTTTGTTCTCTTCAATTTTTAACACTCAGTTCTCGCTGAAAGCTGATTATCTGAAGTTAATTATGTGTCAAATCAAGTTTGGTGCCGTCATCTTTAAAAGAAGAGTGGTTATTATTCGCAAGAAATAGGCACATGAAAAAATTTAATTGTCGCTTTCCTCTCATCTTAGGGATAACTGGCTTGTTCTAATCATTGATGGCAATATCAGTAGTTGTGTGTTCTGTACAATATCACTAGAAAACCCACCAGCGCAGCTTTTTTGGCTATTGCCGACAATCCAGATACTACTAAATCTGTTGTACTGCGAAATTATGTTGGCCGTGAACAATGTGGTGAATACAGTACAACACAGCAGCAGGTATTGGACATGTAACTGTGAAGTTTGCCTACATCAAGTCATAAAATGGATGCTTCATATTAAAGAATGGATACTCATCGTAGTTCTGCCAGAATTTTTTTCGACAATCAGTATTTTTTGTTTCAGCATGTTATGCTTTTGATGAAAAATGTCTTCTGCATGTGATATTCGGGCAGTCTTATTACTCATTTTTGTAACTTATTCTGGATTAGTGAGTGCGTTTACATGACGTTGGAGAAAATTGATCTATCCCGTTAGTCCGACTAAAACTGGACTTGTTAGTCCGGCTGGAATCGTACTAAATCAAATTTCTCAGTCGGGCTAACGTACCCAGATAATGCGTTTACTAGTCGCATTATTTCCCCATGTATATGCTTGAATCGAACTGAAACCGAACTGGACTATTCGCTCCTGGACACAGCCGTAAGGTCACCCATGTTCTTGCCTCTCGACATGCTATCAGTTAGCCGCCAGCTAACTTGTTTGTCAATTGCTTGGTCTGTGACGTAATGGGTCAACCAGAAAAAGGTCCAAAACAAACAAGCTGAAACGGGGTATCTGAATTGGCCTATAGTTAACTTCAGCTATTACGGCTTCGCCGAGCACTGCCAAGAAGAATGAGTGAATCAAAAAGTGGTCATTCAGCAAAGACCTTGAATGTGATGGGGTTATACTAACATCAGTACAATGCAAAATATGTTCCAAAAATTATCAGTAACTATGTCCTTCGAATCTTACAGTTAGCGTGTAGTCTAGGGCTAATATCATAGCATCACATAGTCGGGTAGTCTACCGTAACCCTGCTGCAATAGTATCCTCACACAGCATGTCCAATTTCTATCGCAACAGCCGGCCTAGCTTTTGTTGCATAACGTAAAAATCGTGGAAATACTTATTTTCATTATGAAGCCAAATTCGTTTTCACATGCGAACTTTATCAGAAGTTGGCAAGCTGTTATCATTTTTCATTTAGAGCTTTTTTAATTCTTAAAAATTCTTAGTTTACATTGTAGCATTATTTTTTTAATCGCTTAATAAATGTAAGACTTTCTGCTGACATAATTAGTTGCTATAAGCCATTTCAAAACTGATAAATTATTTTTATGTTCAACTTTAAATCGGGGAAACATATGTTGGTTAATGCTATGTATGTGTTTTGTTATTCCTTTATTTGATAGGTGTCATAAAAATGGGTTCCCATGACTTTCTTCGCAGTACCCCTAAATGCGTTACGGTGGGTTACCATGATCAAAAAGCACGTAACCCGAAAAAAGGTTACCATAAAATCTGAAATCCTATGGCTTGTTGTTTGTTCCTAATACTTAGAGGCGAGTTTTGTCACAGAGTGAAAATGAAATGTGTATTGTCATTCATCTCAATGGATGATTTTCCTCAAATTCGAATGCAGTATGTCTAACCTCCTTCAATACAAATATCACACCTGTAGTGCATTATATGTGGTTATATTATGCAATGCCTGCAGTCTGTTGCATGTGGTTATATTGTGTGTTGTGTATAGTATGTCTTTATAGTTTGTGTGGCGTACAGTGGGCTCAGAAATTACTGGCACCCCTGCCTGGCAATGCACAAACAATACAAAAAAATAAACAATATAATTATAGAGAAACGGAATATACCAACATGTGTGAAAATACTTTACTTTATTAATGTTTAGATGGAAACAAACAAAATCATAACAATCATTTACAAAATAAATTTCAACAAAATCAAGGATTCATAATTATTGACATCCTTCATTTAGTACTTGGTGCAACCACCTCTGGCAAGGATAAAAGCATGCTGCTAGTCGCGGCAAAAGATGTTTTGGGGGTTAGGTGTGTTTGACCGTACCAATCAGATTTTAGTATTTACGCAGCCATGTTGGGGATTGGTTGCTAGGGTTCCCGGAGTGTGCATTGTAATAATTTCTTTGAATTGCATGGTCATCCCATAAATGAATCATTACAATATTCTTGTTTTGTGGATTTTGACCACACGTTGTTTCAAAATGCCAGTGTTCGAGACTTGTCAAGTGATTGCAGTGAGTTTCACGAAGAACATGCTGAATATCGAGATATGTGTTGTTTGTTGAAAGTGATAGCGGAATGAAGCTGACTCTCTTGGTTTTGAGGAGCGAGAAATTTTGATCTGACCGATTCAGCGCTGAAGTGTCCCATGTGGGAAATATTTTGAGCAGTGTGTTGGTATTTTATAACAAATATTTTATTGTATCTCCCGGATGACGATAGTCAGGAGATACTATGGTTTAGTTCCGGGGCCGCCGCCACCGCAGAGATTTTATGTTCCGGGCTCTGGAAGCCACAATTTTCACAGGAATGTTTTCGAATTTTACTCAGGCAAAGATAGATAGATAGATACAGACAATGGTCAAGACCGATTTTCGTCAATTTCAGACGTCCAATACGGCTGCCGGCAGCCATTTTGTCCGAAATTTTTTATGTTCTGCGCTCTGGAAGCCACAATTATTGCAGGAATGTTTTCAAATTTTACACAGGCGAAGATATATATATGACAATGCTCAAGACCGGTTTTCATCAATTTCGGACGTCCAATATGGCTGCCGGCGGCCATTTTGTTCGAAATTTGGGGATCAGGGAGATACACGACTCGGTCCCTGTGGCGACCGAGTTATTAAGTTTAATAATTTTGGTGGACATAATTTACAATAATTCTTAAGGGTGCCATTAATTGTGAAACCTAGATTGGGATTTTGAATTAAATCAGTAATTGATTTTGGCTTTTTCCATTGGGACATTAATATTTTTCAGTATTTCTCACATGTTGGTACTTAAGCGTTTCTCTAACCTTATCTTTTAGAATTTTTTTAAAGTATTGTTTATGTATTGCCAGTCAGGGGTGCCAGTAATTTTGGAGCCCACTCTAAATTGTGAGTAGAGCGCATTGTAAGTGGTTATATTGTTTATAGCTCATGATGGGTGTTGAATGTATTGTGTGTGGTCATAATGTGTATTCTCTGTTGAGGATTTTTTTATAGCGTGTGGAGTATGTGGTTGTATTGTGTGCTGTGTATATGGTTGTGTTGTATGTTGCATGTAGAATACTGAATGTGGTTATTTTGATGGTGTTGTGTGGTCTGTATTGCATCTTATTATTGTTGTTTATAACTCAATTTGGGGGTAGAATGAATTGTATGTGGTTATAATGTGTATTGTGCATATCAAGTATTCTGTGTTGAGTGCATTGTATATGGGTATATTATGTGTGGCATGTATTGTGTGTAGAAAGTTTGTCTGTAGCTTGTGTCAGATGTAGTTGTATTGCGCGCAGAGAGCTTGTGCTAAGATTGTGCATTGTGTGCAATGTATTGGGTGTAGGATATGTTGTATGTAGTTGTATCTTGAGGAGAGAGTATTGTGTGTGCTCATATTGTGCATTCTGTATCATGTATTGGGTGTTGCATGTGATGTATTGCATGTAGCGTGTTGTATGTAGTTGTATTGTGTGCAGATCATATTGTCTGTTGTGTGTATAATGTAATTGTGTGTTCTGTCTGCATTGTATTGTATGTTGTGTGTAATGTGTTGTGTCTGACATGTTGTATGATGTACTTTGCGGGGAGAGAGTTGTGTGTGTGGTTATATTGTGCATAGTGTATAACGTTTTGTGTGTAATGTATTGTGTGTAGCATGACGTGTTGTATGTAGTTGTATTGTGCGCAGAGACCATTGTTTGTGGTTATATTGTGTATCATGTGTAATGTATTGTGTGTTGTGTGTTTAATTTATTGTGTGTAGCATGTGTTATATGTAGTTTTATTGTGTGCAGAGGGTATTTTATGCAGTTATATTGTGTATAGTGTGTAATGTATTGTGCTATGTGTGTGTAATGTAGTGTGTGCACTGTGCAGCGTGTGTATGTAGTTGTATTGTACGCAGAGAGTATTATGTGTGGTTATATTGTAATATATTGTGTGTACTGTATTGTGGTCTGTGTATAATGTGTGTGTGTGTAGCATGTGTTGTATGTTGTATTGTACACTGAGAGTATTGTTTGTGGTTATATTGTGTATTAGGGGTGTCAACATCTGCACGTGTAAACGGGTACACGGAGAACAAATCATAACCGTTTCGAAAAATCAATAACCGTGCACACGTCATTTTTTCCTCCTCCTCCTCGTTCATTTCTCACCGATATATATATATATATATATATATATATATAGTATTTTTAGGGGTGATAATGTTGCCTGAAAGCTTCAGATGATAACATTAACTAACTATACAATTAAATGTTCCCACTAGTGCAGTTCTCCACATACAGATGCATGGGGCGCAATGTTACGTTGATATATTAAAAAAAAAAAAAAAAAAAAACCCCGCAGCCACAGCCAGTGTCCCGTCACTTCAAGTTGACTCGGGGACGCGATGGCGGCGAACAGCAAGCGGAGCACCGTGTGGCAGTTTTTCGAACAAACTGCTAGTGGAAATACTGTTGAGTGTAGGCTATGTCAGGCAAAGCTGGCTTACAACAGCTGTTATTGTTATTGTTATTTTAGCCTATATTGTTGCGTGTTGTTGTACATTATATTGTTGGTTGGTGTTCTGTCGGCTTTTCACGACCTGATCACATATCCTCGCCTCTAAAGAGGAAGAAAAACATATTTTTTTTCGCCAATTTTGGTGAATAATTGTGAGAGTCCCCCTCTACTTTTTTAACTTTGTGGATATAAAGGTGAAGTTTTTTCCTCTCACTTCAGCTTACTTTGGCTTCTTTTTGAGTTGCTTTCTCTCGCCAATTCCAGATTACTTTTACTATGAGAGATATATTAAAATTCAGACGCAGCTCCCGTTGCGAGAGAGGGGTGCAGTTTGCACTTTAAGTTTAAAAAAAATTTTGTACAAAAGTGAGCAATAGTTAAAACAATGATTAAAGAAGAAGGTTAAACCTTTTTCAGCTTTCACTTCTATGTTTTCTTGTCTGTCAAAATGATAGATGATTTTATTTTCAACTCATTTTACTTTCTGTCATAAGTAGGCCTAAGCCTTAAAATGGTGAGATGGGTTGCCTACTTTTTAAGTTCTGTTCGCTGAATAAACGTTTTTGTCTGATAACTACTGGAATGGCTTTGATTTAATGGGATTAGGAGGTATTTGAATGGAGACAGAACCCTTTAGTGGTTATTTAGCGCAACTGCGATAGAAAAGATCATAAATCTCCGACGTGTAACCGGGTACACGTCGGTTAGAAGTCCCGTTTACACGTGTAGAAAAAATTGTAAACGTTGACACCACTATTGTGTATTGTGTCTACTGTGTGTAGTGTGTAATTTATTGTGTGTTGTGTGTATAAAGTATTTTGTGTTGTGTGTGTAATGTATTGTGTCTAGCATGTGTTCTATCTAGTTGTGTTGTGCAGAGAGAGTATTGTGTGTGGTTATAATGTGTATTGTGTGTAATGACTGGCTTGCCGCTGCAGGTGATCAAGCGGTTGATGAGGAAGGAGTTTACGCTGGAGTTCTCCAGGGACAGGAAGTCCATGTCCGTGTACTGCACCCCGAATAAAGGCCACGCCTCTTCAGGGAAAATGTTTGTCAAGGTGAGAAGGTCACCTGCTTACCTGAGCGTATCGCACTGAACACGACACTCCTCCATAACCACCCTAATCTATACCTGCACACCTGAGCACATCACACTGAACACGACACTCCTCCATAACCACCCTAATCTATACCTGCTCACCGGAGCACATCACACTGAACACGACACTCCTCCATAACTACCCTGATCTATACCTGCACACCTGAGCACATCACACTGAACACGACACTCCTCCATAACCACACTAATCTATACCTGCTCACCTGAACACATCACACTGAACACGACACTCCTCCATAACCACCCTAATCTATACCTGCACACCTGAGCATCTCACACTGAACACGACACTCCTCCTTGACCACACTAATCTATACCTGCTCACCTGATCACATCACACTGAACACGACACTCCTCCATAAATCATACCTGCTCACCTGATCTACACTGAACACCTACCTGCAACACCTAATCATCCTGCACACTGAACACACTGAACACTCCTCCTCCATAACCACACTAATCTATACCTGCTCACCTGATCACATCACACTGAACACGACACTCCTCCATAACCACCCTAATCTATACCTGCTCACCTGATCACATCACACTGAACACGACACTCCTCCATAACCACCGTAATTTATACCTGCACATCTGAGCACATCACACTGAACACGACACTCCTCCATAACCACCCTAATCTATACCTGCTCACCTGAGCACATCACACTGAACATGACACTCCTCCATAACCACACTAATCTATACCTGCACACCTGAGCATCTCACACTGAACACGACACTCCTCCTTAACCACACTAATCTATACCTGCTCACCTGATCACATCACACTGAACACGACACTCCTCCATAACCACCCTAATCTATACCTGCTCACCTGATCACATCACACTGAACACGACACTCCTCCATAACCACACTAATCTATACCTGCACACCTGAGCATCTCACACTGAACACGACACTCCTCCTTAACCACACTAATCTATACCTGCTCACCTGATCACATCACACTGAACACGACACTCCTCCATAACCACACTAATCTATACCTGCTCACCTGATCACATCACACTGAACACGACACTCCTCCATAACCACCCTAATCTATACCTGCTCACCTGAGCACATCACACTGAACACGACACTCCTCCATAACCACACTAATCTATACCTGCTCACCTGATCACATCACACTGAACACGACACTCCTACATAACCACCCTAATCTATACCTGCTCACCTGAGCACATCACACTGAACACGACACTCCTCCATCCATAATCTATACCTGCTAATCTAACACCTACCTGATCACATCACACTGAACACGACACTCCTCCATAACCACCCTAATCTATACCTGCTCACCTGAGCACATCACACTGAACACGACACTCCTCCATAACCACACTAATCTATACCTGCTCACCTGAACACATCACACTGAACACGACACTCCTCCATAACCACACTAATCTATACCTGCTCACCTGATCACATCACACTGAACACGACACTCCTCCATAACCACACTAATCTATACCTGCTCACCTGATCACATCACACTGAACACGACACTCCTCCATAACCACACTAATCTATACCTGCACACCTG
The DNA here is from genome assembly GCA_029692085.1 of Gymnothorax javanicus. Classification (NCBI taxonomy): domain Eukaryota; kingdom Metazoa; phylum Chordata; class Actinopteri; order Anguilliformes; family Muraenidae; genus Gymnothorax; species Gymnothorax javanicus. Next base: position 118,482,899 of record CM056194.1, on the reverse strand, counting down.
AGCATCTCACACTGAACACGACACTCCTCCATAACCACACTAATCTATACCTGCTCACCTGATCACATCACACTGAACACGACACTCCTCCATAACCACCCTAATCTATACCTGCTCACCTGAGCACATCACACTGAACACGACTCTCCTCCATAACCACATTAATCTATACATGCTCACCTGAGCACATCACACTGAACACGACACTCCTCCATAACCCCCCTAATCTATACCTGCTCACCTGAGCACCTCACACTGAACACGACACTCCTCCATAAACACCCTAATCTATACCTGCTCACCTGAACACATCACACTGAACACGACACTCCTCCATAACCACACTCATCTATACCTGCACACCTGAGCACATCACACTGAACACGACGCTCCTCCATAACCCCCCTAATCTATACCTGCTCACCTGAGCACATCACACTGAACACGACACTCCTCCATAACCACACTCATCTATACCTGCTCACCTGAGCACATCACACTGAACACGACACTCCTCCATAACCACCCTAATCTATACCTGCTCACCTGAGCACATCACACTGAACATGACACTCCTCCATAACCACCCTAATCTATACCTGCTCACCTGATCACATCACACTGAACACGACACTCCTCCATAACCACCCTAATCTATACCTGCTCACCTGATCACATCACACTGAACACGACACTCCTCCATAACCACACTAATCTATACCTGCTCACCTGAGCACATCACACTGAACACGACACTCCTCCATAACCACCCTAATTTATACCTGCACATCTGAGCACATCACACTGAACACGACACTCCTCCATAACTCCCCTAATCTATACCTGCTCACCTGAGCACATCACACTGAACACGGCACTCCTCCATAACTCCCCTAATCTATACCTGCTCACCTGAGCACCTCACACTGAACACGACACTCCTCCATAAATGCTCCTGGGCATATATCCCAAAAAAGTAGTTCCACCATATGCCGTCAGGGGTCCCAACTATGTTAGCATTTGTGCTTTTGGGATACTCAGGCCTGACCTCTACCTTCCTGGATACTTGCCTGTTAACTGCTTTGTAATAAAAATTATCTGAATGAAAGGGGCATTTTTGACATTGATTATGATAACGGTGCTTGTGAAGATGATGATTGTAATGATTATTATTTCCTTTCAATGATGCTGATGGTTGTGATAATACTGCTGTGGATTATGTTTGAGGTGCATATTTCAGGAGTTTGATGATAATGATGGTGATGGTGACCTTGTTATGTCAAGTTAATGGTGATGGTGGTATGTGGATTTGTGCGTTGTGAGTTGTTGGTGATGGTTTGTGTATGTTTGTGTTTCTGGATGATGGTTTGTAGATGTGTGTGTCTGGATAGTAATGATAATGATGGTGATAGTGTTATGTCAGGGTAATGGTCATGATGGCTTCTGGATGTGTGCGTTTCAGAACGATGATGATGATGATGATGATGGTGTTGGTGATGGTGGTGGGTGTGTGTGTGTGTTTGTGTCACAGGGAGCTCCAGAGGGGGTGCTGGACAGGTGCACACACGTGCGTGTGGAGGGAATGAAGGTGGCGCTGACGAGTGGGATTAAGGATAAGATCCTGTCAGTGATCCGGGAGTACGGGACGGGGAGGGACACCCTCCGCTGCCTGGCCCTCGCCACCCGAGACTCACCCCCTCCCCCCGAGCATCTCAACCTGGAGGATTCCTCCCGCTTCGCACAGTACGAGGTGTGTGTGCGTGTTTATGTGTCTGAACCCCAACCAGCTATGCTTCATTCTGCTTCACGCAGTGCAAGGTGTGTGTGTGTGTTGTTCATGCTGCAGTGAGGAATAGAAAATGTTTTTTTCCTACAGAGTGGGGACATTATTGGGAAGTGAGGACATTTTTGCCTGTCCTCACAACCACAAAGGTAAACTGTGACTTATTAGTTAAGGTTAAGGGTAGGGTCAGAATTAGGGATATGTTAAGGTTAGAATAAGGGTTTGGGTTAAGGTTAGGATTAGAGATAGGTTAGGTTTAGGGTAAGGGTTTGGGTTTGGCATACTTTGCTTATTGTTTAGATTAAGGAAAGGCTGTAGAGAGACACAAAGAATGAATGGAAGTCAATGTGATGACCTCATGAGGATAGGAAGTACAGGGATGTGGGTGTGTGTGTGTGTGTGTGTGTGTGTGTGTGTGTGTTTGACTCTGCAAATGGACCGACTCAAGGAATGAGGGGAAATGGCAGGATCAGGTAACGAGGACTGGTGAACCCAGCCTTCATCCTGAGTGGCTGTTTGAATATGTTCTCTCTCTCTGATTGGTGCATGGGTCGGCACAGACGGGCCTCACCTTTGTGGGCTGTGTGGGGATGCTGGACCCCCCGAGAGCGGAGGTCGCTGCCTCCATTAGGCTGTGCCGGCTGGCGGGGATCCACGTCATCATGATCACCGGGGACAACAAGGGCACGGCTGTCGCCATCTGCCGCCGAATCGGCATCTTCGGGCCAGAGGAAGACATCACCGGGAAGGCCTTCACGGGCCGCGAGTTCGATGACCTGCCCCCCGCTAAGCAGCGCCAGGCCGTCCTGAGCGCCCGTTGCTTCGCCCGCGTTGAGCCCGCCCACAAATCCAAGATTGTGGAGTACCTTCAGTCTTACGACGAGATTACCGCCATGGTAAGCTCTGTATTACTGGAGCCCTGATTTGGAATGATTAGGGATCGATTAGTATTTTTTTGTTTATTTGAATTTTGTGAATGGCGCCTTTTTTGCACATTAATATCTTCCACTCGGGACTTGCCTGCGGTGGGATAATACTCCTGCTCTAAGCTCGCCTTAATGCGCATTACATCTCCAAACCTGTTCGCATTTACGTTTCCTAATTAGCAACTAAGGATTAATTCGTTCAGTTGCAAGGATCAATAAGTAGAATTACTGTCCATTTCCCCTTAGCTTGCATTATTGTTCATTGAAATAGTTATCAAGCATTTTCCTCTCCACATTAATGCTGACATAAAACGGCAATGTCTTTCGAAGCATCTGAATTCCTGTAGCTCAAAAAATGGTGAATTTTTTCTGCTTCTGTGTCAGATTTGCTTGATATGCTTAAGAAAACAATGCGGTTTTGCCTACTCAAGTTTGTGTGTTAAATTTGCTCTTGTAAAATTAAAACTCGTGTTCAACCAGTGACATTACCATAATGCTGGTTAAACTCTCTACCTGTTTCTGATTAAGAATCGGACAATTAATTGAATTAATTTATTGAGCAAATAGGCCACCAATAAGCTGCGTTGCCATTAATGATTGAGACGTACAGCTTTGCGGCAAAGAGGAAGGCTACAATATGAGATCGCATGGACGGCGATCAACTGAAATTTATTGAAATTCCATCTTGAATTAGAATGCTACGTAGTAAATGCTGCTGAAGATGGTATTTTGATAAGGTTTAGATTTTGTTTCTAATTAATTAGATTATAGCCGTTCATTCAATCTCATCATAGCCTCCCTACAACTTTCCCCGATGCTGGACTATAAAGACCTCCTAAATAATTTTGCCACCTTGAGAGTTTGACGCATAGCATACATTCAAAATGATTTTAAATGCATGTCATGAGTTGAACTTTCACAATGTACTAATAACCAATTTGCTAAATTATTCAAGTTCCATAGCTTCAGTGTAAGCACGTTGGTAATTAAAAAAATTAATTATTATCGCTTTGCGGTAACCAGTGTGCTAAATGTAGCCTATTCCTTTGAACGCTGAGGACATTTTAATGAGGTGCAATCTTGGTTGCACTGCTGAAAAAAAATGCTTGAATAGAATATTGAATCCAAGGAAAGTACTGGATTAATTAATTGTTTTTTTCCCCCATCCCCACGATACCACTGTTAAGTACCTTGTCATTGTAGCCCTTCGGTGAGCTGTGATTTCTTAATACTTCCTTAATAATTACAGGCTTATACATTGGTCTTGATTATGCGACTGGGAGGAACACCCTGCGCTGCCTGGCCCTCGCCACCCGGGACCCGCCCCCCCATTTAAATAAATAATGAGTTTATTAATCAAGTGATCTTAAACAGGAACAGCTCAAAAGCAATTATGCATGTAAGGGTCAGAGGCTCACTGCACGCCATACCCAGCTTGCGCCCAGTACCGGGGGCGTTCGGGTTTGAGCCTCACGATACTGTGGATACAATTGCAGAAACATTTTCTTCCTTTTTTTAGTGAATTTGAGGAAATTTGGCAGATTTTTTTTTTTTTTGTCTTGATAATGGTCTACATTTCAGCTGTGCCTAAAACTATGTATGCAATTGCCAGTTTTATAATCTAGTGTATCATATGCAGTCATGCGCAGAATTATTTCCATTTGAATTGATATGTCCGTCACTATGTGTGTGTCTGTTTGTCTGACTGCACGTGTTTGTGATTGGCAGACGGGAGACGGGGTGAATGACGCCCCTGCCCTGAAGAAAGCGGAGATCGGCATCGCCATGGGCTCGGGGACGGCGGTTGCTAAGACGGCCTCGGAGATGATCCTGGCGGATGATAACTTCTCCACCATTGTAGCTGCTGTGGAGGAGGGCAGAGCGATTTACAACAACATGAAGCAGTTCATCCGCTACCTCATCTCCTCTAACGTGGGGGAAGTGGTCTGGTGAGGCCCCGCCCCTATATACAACCTGCTTTATATTTAATTCTGCTCACACTGCAGACCAGTGGTTCTCAAACACAGGCGCCCCCTGTGTATGCTGGGTTTTGTTCCAACCATCACTGTTATTGTAGGATTTAATAAGCTGCTGATTTATCCTGATTAGGCGCATTTCATGTTTAAAGTAATTATTTACTGTCTTAAGCTGCATTTTAACTGAAATATCTTTATGTGCCACCAGAATAAAAGACCCTTTAACATATCATGTGCATTTTTCTATATTGCAGGCTATTTCAGGTAACATTTTTAAACAAATCTAAATAGACACTGAGAAAATCAGTAAACTCCAGATGAGGTTGCTTAACACAGGTGTCTAGAGTTCTTTCAAAATAATTTGGCTTGACCCAGAACAGGTTTGACTCTGTCATTCACTTGCCTAATAAATTGTTTTAACCACGGTCTTACCATTTAGGAATTTATTGATTGTTTACTTTGATTGGTTAATTTGCCTTAGACGAGTTATTTAAACTAACAATTTATTTGACTAGCAAATTATGGAGTCAAACCTGTTCTGGGTCGTATTTGTTATTTGTGTCTTATTTGTTATCAAGTTCCTCCAAATTATTTTGAAAGAACTCTAAACACCTGCACTCAGCAACTTAATTTGCAGCTTACTGATTTTCTCACTGTCTGATTTGATTTATTTGAATGCGTTGTTTGCTGAAATTGCTTGTAAGATAGAAATATAAACCTGATTTGTTAAAGGGTCTTTATTCGTCATGACACACCTGGATACTTCTGTTAAACTGTTGCTTAAGATGGTAAATAATGATTTCATCATGAAATGCACCTACTCAGGACAAATTAACAGCTTATTAAAATCCTACAATCGCTATTGCGGTTGGAACAAAAACTCGCATGCACAGGGGGGCTCAGGGACCGAGCTGGAGATCCACTGATGTAGACTTAGACGTACACTGATGGGCTTGGACTCACACCCAGCTGCTTCACAGAATAAACATTTTTTTCTTATTTCTATGTATATCTTATTATCATCCCTTGTTTCAAGTGCCTAATTATCAAGCGCATGCTGGTGTGAATCCCGCTGTCAATTCTGTGAAGTGTAGACTTGTGTGGTTTCCTTACTAATTGTGTTGCATTTCCAAGATTACTGCCAGGGTCGCAGTGTTTTAGAATTTCATCACTTGAAATTCACACTCGTGATTATTAACGTTACATCAGCGATAGACTGGGTAGGTAATAATAACGTAGTGGCTTATTTGGAATCTTACACCTTTAGTCCTTTACCCTTTGAAGACTTTTTCTTAAAATCTGGACTCACTTATTTTTTTGTACCAGTCGTGACATTTGCATCAGCGTTAGAATTCAGTGATCACTATTATTACATATTTGTGATGTCACAGTTGGTGGTTACTGGCACTGGTTTCCATAGTAACTTGCCCTGTGTAACGTCTATGGTTTGTTGGCGACAGCATCTTCCTGACGGCAGCCCTGGGTTTCCCCGAGGCCCTGATTCCAGTCCAGCTCCTCTGGGTGAACCTGGTGACTGACGGCCTGCCAGCCACCGCCCTCGGCTTCAACCCGCCCGACCTGGACATCATGAACCGCCCCCCCCGAAACGCCCGCGAGCCCCTCATCTCCGGCTGGCTCTTCTTCAGATACCTGGCTATCGGATGTGAGTGTGTGGCCTGTGTGCGCTTTCATTTTTATTACTCACTAACTAACGGTACCAATAGACTTCTGACTTAGTTTATTTTGATAAATTTGGGACAAAAAATAGCTGCAAATACAGATTGAAAATTCTGCATTGAAGTTATTCTCCTTTAGTTTGTAATGAAATGCTGAGAAACAAAAAATGGAAAGGATTTCCTGGATCACAAAGATGTGTGTACACGTGAGGGTGATGCAGAGAACTATCATCTGTGAAGCCAAATATAAGTTGCCCCCCCAAGTGTCCTATCTGTGGAACATGAGAAGAGCATTGACATGGAAAAATGTAGTTTATAGCCACGAGATTTAACTCTTTCCTTCAATTAAAATAACTTGCTCCCACAATTCAGTTGGCTCGTGGCCAAGAGATTTCACTTGTTCCCGAACTTGTTTCCACAATCTCTAACACAAATTGAGGGAACGACTTATATCTTGAGGCCACGAAATGCATTTCTTTTCATGTCATTGCACTTCCTGGGCTCTGTACCTAACCGCTTTTAAAGTGGCGATATCTGTGCATTGATGTGAATTCAAAATGATTACGTTTTACTACTCTCTCTTCTGTATTGTTTGCAAGTGGATGATGTTGTTGTTGTGATTATATTTTAACTCCCGTCCTCGAGGGTTGCAGTATTTAGTAGGTTTTTCTTAATCATGCAAAACGCTGCGGGTCCCTGTGACTGGTGTCTGGAGATCAGCTTTATCAGCGTCTCCGTGTGATCGTGGGCGCAGGCTGTACATTAGCATGAGGGAGTCTGAGGGGGATTTCTGCTTGCTTGTGTGACCTTTCACTGACCCCTGCATGCTGCCTCCCTGCAGGCTATGTGGGCGTGGCCACAGTGGGGGCGGCGGCCTGGTGGTTTATCGCTGCTGAGGACGGGCCCAGAGTCAGCTACTACCAGCTGGTGAGTCTGATCTGCTGCGGCTCAGAACGACTTTTCTGTAGTAATGTTCACTCCTGGTTATGAGCTGTAGTCTTTTACACGAGAGCAGGAACAACGAGTCAAAATGAGAGGCGCTCCTCCGATTCTCACTTCTATCCTGACCTCCCTCAGATCTGCACTCCTGCTTCAGTCCTGTCCTGTTGAAGGCTTGAGCTTTAATGTTAGTAGAACCAAAAAGCACGTCGGGGGAAATAGACTTACTAAACGGTAGTGAGAATGAGCGGTCAATATTGGAGTGTTAATATGAAATGCAGTGAAAAAACTAGATCAAGTGCAAACCTCCACCAAGGCAGCACAGTCCAAATCTTGCTGAGCTGGAGCGAAGTTCCGTTATCGTGTCATAGGATTTCAAGATGACTGCCGTGGCGGCCATATTGTTTGACTGATTGCGGTCAAAATCAATAGGGTCCATCTCTGATGTAATGGTGACCCACCCACAAAACTTCAGAGATATTCATTCGTTACTTTTTGAGTTATCTTGTTCACAAACCAACAAACAAACAGACAAACGGCACTGATCACATAACTTCCTGCCAACTTCGTTTGGCGGAGGTAACAATAATTAGCCTATCGATTGAGCCGGAGACAGAAGTGATTCTTGCCCCGAAGTGTATTGAGATTTATTCTCAGGCGTATGTGGGGAGTCAGTGCGCCGGTGAGTGGAGGTTCGCTGAGGTTATCTTCTCCTCCCCCCAGAGCCACTTTTTGCAGTGCTCCGCTGAGAGTAAGGAGTTCGAGGGAGTGGACTGTCATGTGTTCGAGTCACCCTATCCCATGACCATGGCCCTCTCTGTCCTCGTTACCATAGAGATGTGCAACGCCCTCAACAGGTCAGTGTTGGTCATCTCTTCACATTCAGTTCTGGGTGGGGTAGAGGGTCAAGCAGTTTCCTGTACACATAGTAAGTGTCCATTTTGCTATCTCTTTATTGTGTGGTCAGATGCTGGGGTATGAATTTTGAATTCCAAGGAAAAATATCCATAGTTATGTTGTTCTTGCAGAAACTGTATTGGTACATATACCAATTATTACTACAATTGCAGTGCGTCATGTTTCCATGGTAACGGTGTGTTCCTGTGTCTGTGCTCCACAGCCTATCAGAGAACCAGTCCCTGCTGCGCATGCCTCCCTGGAGGAACCTGTGGCTGCTGGGGGCCATCTGCCTGTCCATGACCCTGCACTTCCTCATCCTCTATGTGGAGCCGCTCCCGGTCAGCCCCATCACCATTCAAACTGTGCTCCACCCCAGCTCTCTGCTCTTTCTGCCCCCAGCTCTCTGCTCTTTCTGCCCCCAGCTCTCTGCTCTTTCTGCTCCCACTCTCTGCTCTTTCTGCCCCCGCTCTCTGCTCCTTTCTGCTCCCAGCTCTCTGCTCTTTCTGCCTCCAGCCCTCTGCTCTTTCTGCTCCCACTCTCTGCTCTTTCTGCTCCCACTCTCTGATCTTTCTGCCCCCAGCCCTCTGCTCTTTCTGCTCCCAGCTCTCTGCTCTTTCTGCCCCCAGCCCTCTGCTCTTTCTGTTCCCACTCTCTGCTCTTTCTGCCCCCAGCCCTCTGCTCTTTCTGCCCCCAGCCCTCTGCTCTTTCTGCCCCCAGCCCTCTGCTCTTTCTGCCCCCAGCCCTCTGCTCTTTCTGCTCCCACTCTCTGATCTTTCTGCTCTTTCTGCCCCCAGCTCTCTGCTCTTTCTGCCCCCACCTCTCTGCTCTTTCTGCCCCCAGCCCTCTGCTCTTTCTGCTCCCACTCTCTGCTCTTTCTGCCCCCAGCCCTCTGCTCTTTCTGCCCCCAGCTCTCTGCTCTTTCTGCCCCCAGCCCTCTGCTCTTTCTGTTCCCACTCTCTGCTCTTTCTGCTCCCACTCTCTGATCTTTCTGCCCCCAGCTCTCTGCTCTTTCTACTCCCACTCTCTGCTCTTTCTACCCCCAGCCTTCTGCTCTTTCTACTCCCACTCTCTGATCTTTCTGCTCTTTCTGCTCCCATTCTCTGCTCTTTCTGCTCCCACTCTCTGATCTTTCTGCTCCCACTCTCTGATCTTTCTGCCCCCAGCTCTCTGCTCTTTCTGCCCCCAGCCCTCTGCTCTTTCTGCTCCCACTCTCTGATCTTTCTGCCCCCAGCTCTCTGCTCTTTCTGCCCCCAGCTCTCTGCTCTTTCTGCTCCCACTCTCTGATCTTTCTGCCCCCAGCTCTCTGCTCTTTCTGCCCCCAGGACTCTGATCTTTCTGCCCCCAGCACTCTGCTCTTTCTGCCCCCTGCACTCTGCTCTTTCTGCTCTCCAGCTCTCTGCTCTTTCTGCTCTACAGCTCTTTACTCACTTTGCTCCCTGTATGTAAGCCTGCTCAGAATCCCAATACATTTCTTCCTCCTTATTTGTGTGACAGTTGGATTTATTGTGTTGAACACACACTGTCGGAAATGAATTTGCACCATTGAGTGGAAATATTCGTAACTGCTAAATATCCATGGAAAATGGAAAGTAATGTCTGAATGGGAAGTTTAATAGCAAATGGCAGCACATTCTGCCTTGGTATAAATGGCTTGCTACAGTCACACACTTCATCTCAAACATCCCATTTCAATATTACAAACCCCAGTTCCAAGGAAGTTAGGACGTTGTGAAAAATGTGAATAAAAATAGAATACAATGATTTGCAAATCCTTTTCAACATATATTCAATTGAGTACACTTCAAAGACGAGATATTTAATGTTCAAACTGATAAACTTTATTTTTTTTTGGAAATATTAGCTCATTTTGAATTTGATCCCTGCAATACGTTCCAAAAAGCTTGGACAGGGGCAACAAAAGACTAGGAAAGTTGAGGAATTCCCAAAAAACACTTGTTTGGAACATTCCACTGGTGAACAGGTTAATTGGAAACAGGTGAGTGTCATGATTAGGTATAAAAGGAGCATCCCCGAAAGGCTCAGTCATTCACAAGCAAGGATGGGGCGAGGTTCACCACTTTGAACAACTGTGTGAGCAAATAGTCCAACAGTTTAAGAACAACTTTCTCAATGTGTAATTGCAAGGAATTTAGGGATTTCATCGTCTACAGTCCATAATATCATCAAAAGATTCAGAGAATCCGAAGAAATCTCTACTCGTAAGCGGCAAGGCTGAAAACCAACATTGAATGCCCATGACCGTCGGTCCCTCAGGCGGCGCTGCATTAAAAACCGACATCATTCTGTGAAGGATATTACCATGTGGGCTCCGGAACACTTCAGTAAAGCATTGTCCGTTAACAGTTTGTCGCTACATCTACTAGTGCAAGTTAAAACCATGCCAAGCGAAAGCCACATATCAACAACACCCAGAAACGCCGCCAGCTTCTCTGGGCCCGAGCTCATCTGAGAGGGACCGACGCATAGTGGAAAAGTCTGCTGGGGTCTGACGAGTCCACATTTTAAATTGTTTTTGGAAATCATGGACGTCGTGTCCTCCGGGCTAAAGGGGAAAAGAACCATGCAGATTGTTATCAGCGCAAAGTTCAAAAGCCAGCATCTGTGATAGTATGGGGATGTGTTAGTGCTCATGGCATGGGTAACTTGCACATCTGTGAAGGCACCATTAATGCTGAAAGGTACATACAGGTTTTGGAGCAACATATGCTGCCATCCAAGCAACGTCTTTTTCAGGGACGTCCCTGCTTATTTCAGCAAGGCAATGCCAAGCCACATTCTGCACGTGTTATAATAGCGTGGCTTCGTAGTAAAAGAGTGCGGGTAATAGAATAGCCTGCCTGCAGTCAAAACCTTTCTCCATTGAAAATGTGTGGCACAATATGAGGCGCAAAATACGACAATGGAGACCCCAGACTGTTGAGCAACTGAAGTCGTACATCAAGCAAAAATGGGAAAGAATTCCACCTACAAAGCTTCTACAATTAGTTTCCTCAGTTCCCAAACGCTTATTGAGTGTTGTTAAAAGGAAAGGTGATGTAACACAGTGGTGAACATGCCCCTGTCCAAGATTTTTTTGAACGTGTTGCAGGCATCAAATTCAAAGTGAGTGAATATTTCCAAAAAAACAATAAAGTTTATCAGTTTGAACATTAAATATCTTGTCTTGGTAGTGTACTCAATTGAATATAGGTCGAAAAGGATTTGCAAATCATTGTATTCTGTTTTTATTCACATTTTACACAACGTCCCAACTTCATTGGAATTGGGGTTTGTACATACTGTTGGATAACGTTGAAAATGCTGTTCGTAACGTGGATGTCTGTCCCTCCCAGATGATTTTCCAGATCACTCCTCTGAACCTGACGCAGTGGCTGATGGTGGTGAAGATCTCTCTGCCGGTGATCCTGCTGGACGAGGTGCTAAAGTTCGCCGCGCGGAGGTACCTGGAGCGCGGGAGCGAGCAGGAGCCTCTCGCCGGCAGGAAGAGCGTGCTGCCCTCCTGCCTGCGGGACGTGTCCTGGACCTTCGTTGTCCTCTTCCTCCCGCTGGTGCTGTGGCTGTACAGCACCGACACTAACCTGGCCGAGCTCTTCGGCTCCTGACTCGCCCGGCCTGAGCGCCTGCGCGGCTCTGCGGCCTCGCGCTAGCACCGCCAAACGTATTAACCACCAATGGTACAGAAAGGAAGTATAACGAGACACGGAAAGATATGTGTGCAGGAAATTTAAATTGGACAGAGAAATAATGTCAAGAATCGCGATTCCCAAGTTCATAAGCCAGCGCCACTTCCTGTGCGGGATCTGATTGGATAGAATCATTTTCAGCCTTCGCCCAATCGCCTCTGTCCCCACTGTGATTATTACTTTTTAAATTTGTACATTTTTTTAAGTGGACTGGTATGGCCATTAGTCATGTCACGATGTGTCCTTCCTTTTTTAAAAATATTTTATATTTGCAGCCCTCCTCTCAACGAGGAGTCGGTAAATTTATGATGTGTACAGAGATTTAACACTATATTCAGCATTTTGTTTTTTTTGGAATTTTTTTTTTTTTTGTATTTGTGAGAAGGATCCATTGAGACCTTTTAGACGAACTGTTTACTAACAGGCTGTCGAAGATAGTTCCTCTCTCTCCCTTCTCAATATCTCAATATCTTCCTCTCTGTTTCGCTCTCCCTCTCTCATCCTTGCACGTTCATTCTCTCTTTCTCTCATTGGACGTTAGTGTGCCGTACTAAGACGCCTCACCTGCTTGTACTGGATTCCTGCATGAATATTCCTCGAGATTTCATCGTCTGTGTTACCTCCAGCATGCGTTTCCCTTTTTCAAACCTTTTCCATTGCTTGGACCAATGATGTGGCTTCTTTTCTGAACTACAGCTACCTCAGTGCTATCAGTTTTCAACTTTGGGCATGGGGAGGATCTACTGTCTCTTTAAGGGGGGGAGGGGTTTGGTTTGGAGGACTGTGCCAGTAATAACAAAGATTCCCTTCACTAACCTGGTGCTCAGCTCTCGTCTCCTTGTTCTGAACAGTGACTCTTCCACTTTGCCGATGCGGCGAGGAAACATTCCGTCCAGCTGCTCAAGTGTTCACTGTGCCAGTGTTTCATCACCACAATATTATGGTGGCAGATGGTCAGTACTGTAATGCATGAATGGAAGCTCGTTTAGCGAAGGGGAAATGGGACCACAAGAGCACTGCTGAGTAGTTTCTGGCTACAAAAAAAAAAAGGGGAAACAATTACAGTCTGTTGTAAGCAGAAGTTAAAACGCTGAGTGTTAAATCGCCTTTTATGGAGTACATATAACCCCTATTGGACTTGTGAACTCTGGAAGAGTTGCTTTAGCACTGTTGACAACATCAGTCTTCTTGAGGAAATTTTTCTTGCTTGGGTGATCAGTTAAATTTAGGCTCTCCAAAATGTCAATAGACATTTCATATGGGTGTGTAATGGATGCATTTCACATAGGTTGAACTTAAACATGGGAGGGCAGTTTTCTGGGACACGCCTGATTGGCTAGATCACTACACTCACTGCAGTCTGGTCCTTCCAGTATGTCCTGTACCCTGCAGTTGCAGGCAAAATACTGTCTAACTAATGAAGAGCATTTGGGTGGAGAGCTGTGTGAATCCTTGCAGTGGCTTTTGCTCATGGTTTGGTATTAACCGCATGTTACGCTAATGTGTGCTACATTGATGCTAATGTCGCTGCTGCTCCATTAAGCGCTGAGACGTAGGGGCAGAATGTAGCTCAGCTCTCCACAGAGCTCTCCCAGCAGCACCTGATCTACACCTGCTCTCCAGGGCCTTATCCATCTGTCGCTTTCTGAGTATCTCTCCTTCCGCAAACTCCCATTCGCTACTTCCATCTGCCACTCAAACAGACTCGCGCCCCTTCCCCAGTCTCAGCCAGTAGATAACTGGCTTAGAGCCTTTCCTCTTTACTGTCAGGAGCACACGGGTCATAATTAACCATTTTCCAGTTGTGCCAGTATGTTATTCATAGAGTATGAATGGCTGCAGTTTTAAGTCGGAGAGAGCTCAATGTATCAGCTGTTATTGCAGAACAGTCAACCGCTCTGACCCAAACAAGGGTGAACCCTGTCATCGTTGTCTAACTCAGGAAAGAAGAGTTTATGCCAGATAAACTAGGCCGGCAAGCTCAAAAAAACAAACATCTCTCTGGTGCTTTGTAACATCGGCGCACGCAGGGTAAGGGGTGGTATCGTCACTTTCTGAATCCCACTCAGTCTGCCATACCAAAATCAGCCATAGATGATGTGTCCAGGCTGTATATGTGAGCTTTTGCTCCACAGACTTCCAGCATAAAAACCTTTGGCACATCTCTTGGCTCGTCCCAACCTCTTTTTTGGCAGCTCGATGAACTACGCTGGTTCACTCCTGTGCTCGTGCACAGTAGAGTTTGTCAAGCGCTCTTGATGACCACAGCTGTACCTGGTGCTTATATAAATCTCAGATTGAGATGACCGAGCTCATTGAGTAATTGAGAGCAGAAATCAGTATAAAATGGTGGAATGGATCAGCCCCATAGTACTGGCCTGGTGTTCTATCATCGCTTCTCTGTAATGGAGACATGGAGAGCGCTCTCTCTGCTGCTTACCGTCAAAAGAGGGACCGTTACCCTCTGTAGAATTTGCTCAATTGGCCATTCGTACTATTTAAGCAGTCTAGTCAATTAGTGAAGATTGATGGCCAACACTTGAAGCTCTGAGATCACAACCACTGGTTAGGATGTTCTTTGCACATTCTAATGCTGATGGAAAAAATCGCTCCAGCGAAATCCAGTAATGCCTCCCAGGCTCCCACAGGTGTCTGAAAAAACGGTTAATGAGTGATGAAAGGGGGTGTGGCTTATGTGTAGTGGGCGGGGTTAACTGGCACCACTGAAAAATGAACTGCTGGAACCAATGATGCCTCTCACAAGTCTGTCAAATGGTTCTTGACTTATAAATGGGGCGTGGCTAAAGTATAGGGCTGGTGCACACCATCTCCAATAAAAAGGGAACTCTGCTAGCTCAGTGATGCTTGCCACTAGAGTCCATGACAACCACTTCATGAGTTATGAATGGGGACGAGGCAAAACGGCGTGTCTGTACCTGTGCGTTTGCGTGCCCATGTCTGTCTGTGCACGATGTACAAAGTTTGACAAAGTTACATGAATCCATTCAGAAGTTGTCTTTGCAAATTGGCACAAACAGTTGGACACACAAACACAACATCTGTGCCCAATTTTAGCCTCCTTGAGCCAAAACCATGGCTGTGCAAATTCGCTGTCATAACATCCATTTCAAACTAGTGAGTCGGCATTATTTGGTTGGGGAATAATAGCTGTGCTTTTGATTTCCAATCCTCTGGCTGAATACACTTGTGCAAAATGTAGTCGGTGCCATTTTTTGACATCAGTGTTAAATGTACGGAGCAAAGCAATAACATGCTCTTGTAGGAATATAAATTCCCTTAAAGACAAAGATACAGGAGAGTGGGAGTGTTGGATGCAATACAGACGGTGCCTGGCTGGATGGAGGGGTCTGATGTTGACCTTCAAATAAACCTTAATCTAGATGTACACTGAACAAAAATATAAACGCCCCATGTCAAATATTGATGCCACATGGAGTTAACAACTCTAAGTGAGCATATGCTGACTTTTACTTGTACAATAGGGATATTTCTCTTGATTTGTGTACCATTTTTTTAATCCATCTCTCTGTCAGTGAGCATTTGCTCAGTGATGCAGTGATTTCACTCAGTACATGGGTGTGGCATTTCCAGACGGTGATCAGACAGAATGACCAGTACCCAGACACTCCTTATACTGGGGACAATAAAAGGCCACCCCAAAATGTCAAATTTTGTCAAAAGTCATCATGCCTCAGATGTCTCAGGTCATGCGGGAACGTTCCATTGGCATGCTGGATGCAGGGATGTCCACCAGAGCGGTCTGCATGCAGTTCCTTGAAGCAGAGCACATTCCAGTTCTGGACTGGCCTGCGTATTTTCCAGACATGTCGCCCATAGAGCATCTTTGGGATGTTCTGGATCAACGTGTCCGCGACCGTGTTCCAGTTCCAGATAATGTGCGCCAGCTCCGTGTGGCCCTCGGGGAAGAATGGAATAACATTCCACAGGCCACGATAGACAACCTGATCACCTCCATGCGAAGGAGATGTGTTGCTCTGAGAGACGCAAATGGTGGACACACAAGATATTGAACATTCAATTTCTTCAACCTGACCCCCAACGTGTTCAAAGGATTGTCACTCCTTTGCAGATGCCAATATCAAGATGTAATGGACGGTGATCTGAAGATTAGTCATTAACAAAAATGAATTTTGATTCGCTTCATATATTGCATAACCCTTATGTTAATAAAAACTCAAAAATTTGACATGGGGCGTTTTATATTTTTGTTCAGTGTAAAATGCAAATTTTGAACTGCAGTAGATTACAGGAAGTACATTTATGCATGTCTGCAGGTTTTCAGGAGCTAAACATTTTATTAAGCGCTGCTGTAAGTAGCTATTTACAATTTTGCTAAATGCTTACAAATTACACTCCATTTATGATTAGCACCGACAAACCAAGAACCACAAATTATTTGCACTTTTCCCAAGGAAATCTTTAGCGGTCACGCAAAGGACCAAATTGTCCCCCTTATTTTGGTCTGCACTGTAATTTAATATATTTAAATAAAGCATACCCTGCTGGGGCCAGTTGGTGAGCGTGTGTATAATATTTCTTTGAACAAAATCCACGAGTTTCTTGTGACGTTTTTAGTACATTTTTTGAAAAGATTAATCATACTGATTCTACTTGGCAGGGGGGGCGGAGAATGTAATGTGACTACATTTTTGTCTTATTGGTTCCCTGTATGACAGAATGAGGATGAACTGAATTTCAATTGGCTTAATTTGAGACTTTTTAGAAATTCAAAATGGAGGTTTGATAGTAGCTTTCATAACTATAATAAATGCACTGAGCGTCAGATCGCACATGCTGTTGCACTTGGTTATACTGAAGTCTCTTAAACTGTTATTTCTGTCATTTAAATAAGGCCTCGAAATTAGGAAATATCCCAGTATGTGTTAAACCCTAGTAAGAAATGTGATGCCTGAAATTCAGACACTATGGCCAAAGGTGTTTGGGAAAGACTGATGCATTAGACCACTCCCCTACCACATCAGATCAAGCACTTAAACAGAACACCATCGATCCAAATGCACAAAGTCATGCAGACACACACATTCCACATCATAATACTGAAAGTGATCTTTATTTCATTAAATGAAAACCAAAATGTCACACAGCAGAAATCACCGGCAACAAACACAAAGATCTGATTTAAATACATTTGGGGGTACTGGACAGATGGAATGCAGTAAGTTTGTTTTTGAAAAGGCTGCTGAGGAACCTGTCCTTAGGCAAACACCTTTATTAAAAAAAAGAGTCATTGCTTTCCTGTCAGGGGTTAAAGCCGATTGTGAGCGGCGGATCTTGCATTTGTGCGCACACACACACACCCTGCGCGTGTGAACAGAGCGCGTAGCGAGAGCTAATGCAGGAACTCGGTTGATACAGAGCCCTACTGCCCAGGAGCAGACAAGCTCTTATTCATGAACTGTTTCTTCACAAAGCATACCCACCACTGCAAGAGAAAGAACATCATCACACAAAGTGTTTCGCTAACACCTATGAGCAATTGCCAAATCTGGCCAATCCTCACCTACTTTTGCATTCTATTTAAGATTTTATAACTTTGATGTAAGCCATGCTGAGACTTGGAATATGCCTAACACAAAGCAAGGCACTGTTTCCCAATATGACATTAGTATATTTTAAAATATTTTGCATTAAGTGCCTCAAATGAACAGTAGTTCAATGTTTTGATGAGTATCATAACTTTTCCACAATCTCCCTTAAATGATCTTGTGCTTTGGGTGCGAGAGTGCGTGTTTAAGTGTGTGTGCTGGTGTGTGTTTGAGCGTATAACGCGGACCCTCACCTTGCTGGGTTTGTCAGTCTGGGGATCAAATACACGGTCGCACAGCCTGAGTCCGGTCTCCTGGCGGATCTGCTGCAAGTACATCCTCATGGTCTCTGTGAGCAGAGCAGAGAGAAGGCCGGGTTAACAGGCCGAGCAACAACACTACTTTCTACTGGTGGATATAGGGCAGAAACGGTTCACGGTGAGCAAACCCAGCAACAACAGAGCTTTCTATTGGTGGATACAGGGAGGGAGCTCACTTTTTAGGATTGATGCTCTGTAAGACAGCACCTCCTTAACTCTGACCGAAATGCCCTTTTCCTCTCCATTCTGCCACCTCCTTTAGGTCAATTCCAATCACATATTCTGTCAGTCCTCAAAAATTATTCAAAGTCTGCCACCTCCAAGGACATTTTAGCCTGTTTGTTGCTCCCTGCAAGAGCTATGAAGCTCCCACAACACTCTCTGCCAAGTGTTTCTTCTGAGGAAGTGTAGTTTCAGAACATGTCATATATAAATGGTCCACCAATGGATTCACCTCTTCCCATCTACAAACATGGTCTCAAACCGACGCTTGAAAGAGGTACGACATTCCCTTCACCCGACACTCATTTCCTAGCATACTTCCCAAGGAAAGGAGCGGAACACTTGAAGTAGATATGTGAAAAACTGGAGAGAGCCCCATGACGCCCTCCCAGGTCCTTACCCTCTTCCTGTTTACCAGTGGGTTTGAGGTACATGGCGTTGAGAGGGAAGCCTGGCTCTCCAGGGATTGGGAAGTTTGTAATTCCCAGAGTGTACATCTCCTTCTCCCCCTGGCCTTTGGAGCTACACTGTAACACACACATGCACAACATCAGCAAACATTAGGACAACATTTAAATTATGTTTGGCAGATGTATTATACCTGACATACAATATGTGCACACTAAGGGCCAAATACAGGGCACGAACACTATTGTCTTCAGGAACTATACTAAGATACACTGCCAGGACAAAAACAGGACCCACACTCATATTTTGTTGGACCGCATTTTAGCTTTGATCATGGCGCTCTCGCCATAACATTGTTTTGACAATCTTGAGCAACATTGCAACATTTATTTCCGACCAAAACTGCATTAATTTTTTCCTGAGATTTTGCATTGATGATGGTTGAGTTAGACAACTCCATAAAGTCTTCTTCAGCACATCCCAAAGACTCTCAATCGGGTGAAGGTCAGGCGAGTTCATGCGTGAAAATGATTCCTCATGATCGCTGGAGCACTCTTTCACAATTTAAGCCAGATGGATTTTGGCATTGTTTTGTTGGAATATGCTTGTGCCATCATGGATTAAAAAATCCATTGATGGGTTACTGGTCATTCAGTACATTCAGGTAGTCTGCTGAATTCATTTTATTTCTGCATAGTGTTGCTGAGCCCAGACATGACCAGTTAAAGCAACCCCAGGTCATAACACTGCCTCCGGAGGCTTGTACAGTGGGCATTATGCATGATGGGTGTATCGCTTCATCGGCTTCCTTTCTTATCCTGACTGGCCATCTCTCTGGAATAGAGTAAATCTGGACTCATTAAATCACATGACCTTTTCCCATTTAGTCGTCTTTATGCCCTTTAGCAAATTGAAGTCATTTACCCCAGTTAGTCTTAAAAACATGTGGCTTTCTTTTGGACATGCAGCTATTCAGTCCCAATCCTGTACGCTGTTGTGGAAATGCTGTTACTTTCACAATCATAGCCACAACTTCTACAGTCAATTTTTTTTACGATGAGACTTCACCAAGTGTTTCAGTGGTCTCCGATCACGATCATTCGTGATTCTTTTCCAACCCATTTCTTCTGCAAAGTTGATGGTTCACCACTATTTTTCTAGGTTTTAATAATGCGATGGTCATCTTAAAGCAATTTATGTGATTTCAGCAATCCCAAGTTGATTTCTTTTTTTTTGATGCAGGCCAATAATTTCCTCTCTTGAAACACAATAACAATTTCCACAAGCATGGGATACATCTTCCAACATGGGAGCAAAAAAAACTGAGGCCACAAACAGCATCAGTCAGGGTTAGAAGAACTGGCACCAACTGAAACATATTAATCACTGCAATAATGACTCATTCATAGGCTCTTAACCATTTGCTTACTGAAATCCAAACGGTGACCATTTTTTGGCCTGACAGTGTATTATCAGATCTCCATAGCCATGAATATTGTCCGGTTTACACTGCCAATAAATGCCTTCACTCTCTACACCGGACTGAACTGAGGCAGGATAAAAAGCAACAACATAAACATGAATGCATAAAAGGTATGTGAAAATGGTGATGTCGAGAGAGTAGTCCTGTGGACAGTTAGTGTTTGTCAAAGAAACATGCAATAGACAGGTGTACTATTCACACCAGGACACCGGCTGTGACAGTGACACTAGGACAAAAGATCACTCTGAATGACACTATATCCAACGACTCCTTTCTTTGACATGGCAACCCTTGGTTGAAAGACACAGAAATTTTGATATTTACATACCTTCTGCAGCTTTTTGAGGCATTCTGAGATGTACAAAGTGACATAAATCAAAGTTCTGTCTGCTTCATTCTGAAAATAAGAAACAATCCAATATATTTAACTGGCAGAAACATTTCTTCAACCCTGTCAATTCGCGTGTTGACGGTCTGCTCTCAGGTACTGATCAGTATGCATTTTTAACTTTATCGATGACGTCAACGAAATGTATAAATATTCAGTAAGCAGCTCAGCCAATTGTGTCAGCTTGGAATCGAAGAGTCTGGAGGGCTCAGTGTGGGAAACACCGTACAAGCGCTAACGGGCCAAGGTATGAACGGCTCGCAGGGCGCGCAGGTCTGAACCTGCAGGCAGGTGCGCGAGAGCGCGCACGCACAGGGTGCCCGCACTCTGACAGTGGCAAGACGATTCGATTCCATCAAGTTAGTTAGGTGGCAAGACCGCGTCAAAAACAATTAAAACATTCATTTCAGGTTTGAAAGAATTCCAGGGTCATCTCACCTTAATTTCGTAGTTCTTGAAAAAGACATTGGCTTTGAAGTAGTAGATAGCCTCGTCGATGATGTCAGTATCTCTGGCTATAAATTGGGAACAGAACATAAAATCCATTCAACAGAAAGCCCACCGCATTTGACATTTCCAAATAAGGAAGGAATTCGGACCTTAAGACGGCCTTAGACGGCATATGGTCCGGAAATAAAGGCTTTTTCTAGCGTTAACGACTATACTCATTTGAGCACTGTGCCCTGCAAAACCATAATATGCACTCAACTCACTCTCTTTTGGCGCAGGCCCTTTAAATTGCGTTTTCAGGGGCAGCAGAGCCATGTTTCCCACCAGTTTGGTGTCGGAATCCATCAAATTGGAGTGATACGCCTGCAAAGCAAAAAACGAGAAGTATAAAGCGACTCCATCACTCAGTTTAGCACGGTTCCTGCAAACAGGTCCGGTCCATCCGTACACCCTCCAGATTTTTTCAAATATTCGCGACCAATGTTTCCAATACGAGTATAAGAATATTCTACGCAACTGGCTATTTTCTCATTGCATTCCATCAAATGCCATGAGACAGGCTACTTCCTCGTCTACTAGCTGGGGCAGCTAACTAACAATTCGCTAGCCTGTTTCTGTCTGGGTGGAACTGTACCGGTGTTCGGTAAATCATATTCCAAGTAATTAAATGTGCAAGGTACAGCAATAAGTCGTTAAGTGAATATATACGTTAGGACTTACCGGCATGTTTTGTATTTATTCCAGCCGATTATTCGTAAGGCAAGTTGAATTGACAGCGCTACCGGCCCTGCTCCTTCCTGTCCCACCCAACCCCGCTTGCATGAGATTCCAGGAAGTGCCGATTCTGCCTGCTGTTGATTTTATTACCTGCAGTTGCACGAAAATTGCCACGAGGTGGCAATAGTGCTAAACTAGGTTACACTTCTTGAGTATATTAAACGCTGCCACACACGCTGAATTAATAATTAATAACAAAACAATACATAAGTTGAATGCAGTAAGGGTTCTGTTGAATAAACCGTTTTGTTAAGATGGGCGTATTAAGGACAGGCTACACTATTTACTCCACAGACTCCGTGGCGATGAGGGCCAGTTCAGTTTCCTTAACTCCTTCAACCCCACAGCCCTCTACAGAGGGCTGACCAACATATTCCCTTCAACCCCAAATTCCTGTAAGGAAAATTCAAACAATCTGACTAATTGATTGGAACATATCAGGTTACATTTAATGGGATTCCAGAGATAACAGTAAGATACAATGTCCAGATAATGACCAGCCCTCTACAGAGGGCTGTGGGGTTGAAGGGTATAGTGATGCTAGAATATCTGGGGTTGAAAGAGTTAAGAATCAGTAGATGTCCAGCAGCTATACTTGCGCCTCCTGCGATCAAATGTACTTTTTAATCATTCTTTGTAAAACATGCAAAATGATTGACATGTTCTATCTCCAATTTATGCAATTATTTTTCCAACAGAATCTGCATTTTAGGTGGCTCCGCAGCAGTAAAAGATTTCAAAAAACCCATTCTCGTTTGATGTTTTATTGAAAAATATATTAGACATTTTTCAGTTGTAAATCAAAAAAATATCTTCCCCGAAACTTTATCACACGCCTTTAAAATATGACAATGACTTGTATGCTGAAACTGAACTAGGGTTTAAAACCAACACTGTAGACATTTGCAAAGCTAAAATGACATGTATAACCAACAAAAATAAAATTACAAGGGGGAGGAGCCAAGTGAAACTAAATGAAAAGTACATCAAAAAAGTCCAGCGTGGAACACAAAAAAACACAGCCCCTATAAATAAATTACAAAGTGAGAGTAGTAGGCAAACAAGAGAATGTAAATCGATTATACATTTTCAATGTCGGCAATATATACTGTACAGAATCGCTCACCCGCATGACAACCGGCAGGATATTAATACTGGTGAAAAAAGAACTACAGGAGATGTGCATGTTTATTTCCATGTACAAATGTTACGAAAATATCCAGCCGGATCACTTTGCTTATACTCTCAGGGTAGTATCTCCCGTTAGTCGTCAGCTTGACCCTGGAAGAAATTTTCACTTTCGAAAGGCTCAGGATCCTCGTCGGGCTCCTATGGTGGAAAAATAACATATGATTAGAGAAAGTCACATGACGTCAAAACTCCAATTTCATTGGCCAGATATTTCACAAACGTAAGTTTTTAATCAGAGTTTGGCACAGCCACGGCTAGCTGCCGAAAGATGCGAGTTAAGTACAACGACAGTGGACAATTTCATTTTATTAACACCCCCGCTGATTAACTCAGGCCCGTTGACTGTGGGCATTTTGATTTTAAGAACTCTCCCCTAGGGGTCAGTTGGGCACAGTTACCTTGGGCTCTTTGAACTCCAGGTCCTCTCCGTACTGGATGGAGAGGTCGATGTGCTGCAGCACAATGTTTATGCCTTCCTCATCCGTGCGGTCGAAAGGCAGGAATCGAACCATGCTGTGGTCCTCTATCTGCCAGCGCACAGACAGACGGTCACTCAACATTTGAAGGACACCTATGAAATTTCTCAAAACATACTCTGATTTACAGACTAATTATATTAATGTAATGTAAATTTTTTAAAAAAAGGAAAAAAAGCATGACATGCTTAGATCCCCCACCACGGGATGGCTGATATCTGGCCTGGAAACAAATCACGGTGGAAGGACGAAGAGATGGACAGGATGTTTTTAAGTAAAAAATTTTGTTGAGAAATATTGAATGCTTTAGAAGTTCTGCCCCCAAAAAAAGAAGCATAATGGATGGACGGACGGATGGACAGATGGATGGACATCAGGAGGGACAACACTCATTCCTATATCGGCTTCGTGGCGGGGGATAATACTTACTGGAAGCTCCCACAATACCAATTATATTTTTCTAACCCATCACTAACACAAAACAAGGCAATCAGAGATAGCAGACTTCACGCCATTCACGCAAATATTGGCAAGTGCGGAAACAGAAACAAACACGCAGAGCCACTAGATGGCAGACTTCACCCATTGGCAAGTGCGGAAACACAGACAGACAGACAAACAAACAAACAAAGACACAGACCCCCTAAAAACAGTACTTCACGCTAAAACAGTACTTCACGCCCACTCCGTGGGGTGAAGTAATAACTGATTTGAACAGTACTGATACAGCTCGCAGTACTATGACCCAGCCTCTCAGCATTGAGCAAAGGTCTCACCAGGCCACAGATGGCTTTAGTGAGTTTCTCAAACTTCTTGCTTCTGAGAGCAAGGGCATTATCCTGCATCATGGAGTACATGTCTGGATCCAGGTACCTGAAGCAAGAAGGACAGGGGGGATTGGTCGGTAGATTCATTTTACTTAGACATGCGCATACACAAGCACACAAACATGCACGCATACAAACACACAAGCATGAAGTATGAACACCACTGGTGGTGGCTGATTTGACAACAGAGGCACAAAAAAAATCCTCTTATACAGATGATTAGTCTTCACCTGTTTTCAACTACTTTCCTGTGTTCACAAGTTTTCCAATGATTAGACCCATCCAATGGCAGATAAACACACTGCTTACTTTTAAATGTAATGCTAGAACGATTCAAAAACAAATGCCGATTCAGGTAAGAAGCCATTTTATTGACAAAGTACGCTTTGCAGTAGCTTATGGCATGCCTGCTATAAATGCTACTTAAGCACGCTTGTTTAAATTAAAGCAATCATTAGCTACATGTAGCCTCAATTTTGAGCAACTTCAAGTGTTTTGTTCCCAATTTAGCATGGAAATAAGAGTTCACTTTCTCTGCTTACCATAATGAGGAGAACAAACAACACCTGAGTGTTTCTGGAGTTAATATCTTGTTAATCATGGAATAGGATTGATAAGTAAAGCCTAATCACTAGTTTAAAGGCATTTTCTGTTCCTCCTCAATGTTCAGCTCAGCAGCTCATGCACACACAGTTGGACGTGTACTGCTCACTTTTCAATCTCCTTCTTGGCCTTGGGGCTCAGCAGGTCCATCTTGGTCATGATGTTGACCTGTGGAATCCCCAACGTTAGCATGGCACTCAGGGCCGCCATGACACCAGAGATGAACTGTGGGAGGAGAGAATCATTGGCTGTTATCATATGGTCACCATGGTAACAGCCACAGAGAGGCTGTACCATAAACAGGCTAAAACATTAGATCATGTTCATTTATCAGTCGATATACAGCTCTCACAGGGCATACAGTAACTAGCCCCTTATACTCTACCTTTACATTAACTTTAAGAATTTTCTTCATATTGCGGGCGAATGTCACAAATTTTCTGACTCTGCTGGTTGCAGCGCTTCACTAAAGATACTTCACACTTGTATTGAGAGAAATATTCAAACCAAGGATGCAACGTTTTTAATGACCACAGAATTACATCAAATGGAAAATATCTAGATCTTGTACATCATTTTATACACATTTCCCAGTAATTCAGGAGGACATATTTGAGATTGTTGGAAGCCTTTGAATCCCCACTAGAATTTAAAATCGGACTGAAGTTCCACAGGTTTGAATACAGAAGCAGCATTTGATGGACCCATATACGAGTCCTTAGATTTTATGAGGTTAAGAGTCAAGCAAGCATCATTTCAAACTTTGATGTACCATTAGCCCAGCCAAACAGGCTGTAGAACACACTAGCCTAATTTGTGAATATATGGAGTAATAGGCACTAATTGGTTGACACAAACACAGTGAGAGGAGGAATGAATGTGTGACTGCATGTCTACCAGAGCTGCACAAATTCAGAGTACAGATCCATTCCTTAAAGAAAGCCACACTGCCCCTTAGACCTTTAAGGTGTGAAATCACAATGCGTGATTACAGTGTTCTTAGGTGAACATTTTTATGTGGAAGCAACAATCACAACTGTTATAGAGGGCAATGAAGAGGTAGTTAGACCAACTTATAGTATTCAAAGAATATAACAGAACTCAAACACTGTACAAAGAGAGAAAGGCCGAATCGGAGTGAGATTAGCAGTTTTAGCTGGGGACTCTGTATTTCAGTCCACCACAGGGCTGGTTCTGCACAAAACGGCCCAAGAACGGGACTACGATCCCCTCCCACCTTGAATGACTCCACCATGAACTGGGAGTCGACCAGGAAGACGCCACACACGCGAAACTCCCACTGCTGCAGCTGCTCCACCAGCTGCCTCATCACCGGCAGGTGGGTGTAGAGCTCAATCTGACCTGCAGGTGGCAGCAGTGAAACAAGCGTCAGATTCGAGGTGCAAGAACCGACCACACCGCAATACTACTACCCCTCATTGTGATCCTCCGCCGGCATTGCAAGAAAGAATCTGGTTTTTACTAACCTGTCGGATAAAATAAATTTTAAGCTATATTAACTCTTTTTTTTTTTTTTGCATCTCTTGCTCTCTCATGTACATACATTCTGACAGGAATTTCTTAAAGCAATCAGTTTTTACCTCTTGTACCCATACATAAACACATTTTTGATTTTGTCAGATTGATGTTAATTTAACAAAATGTTTTTAGTTTTTTGAGCAGAGTATAGTTACATGGGGCGGTCAGTTTGGTGAAAGAGGTTCGTTAGAAGCATTAAGCATTATGGCAGTTGTTTTTATTCAGCAGAGTTTAAGACTCACCTGGGCAGTCAAACAGGATGTAGTCATCCTCGACATGTCCCAAGCACTCCTCCAGCCAGTCAAAGTTGTTGGTGAAATACTCCATGCAGAAGACCAAGCCCCCGTTAGGCCCAAAGCGCAGCGAGTCGTCTTCCATTACATCGTCCACCTGGATCAGCTCCCTGATATCTGTGCAGCCAAAAAAATGGAAGATTCAGCAGAATTTCACTGATGCAATTTGGTTTGGTCAGACAATCAAAACATCAAGGTTGGTGCAGATTAAAACAACTCATAATCAAACTGAAACTATATCACAGTTAGCTAAATAACTGCACCGGAAGAACCCAGAAGAATTTCAACCAATGTTCCAGATTTGGGAGGATTCCAGATTTATTCTGACCATTTCTCCAGATTAAAGAGTAATCCTGCATTGTTATATAGTCCTCTGTGCCAAAACGCATAGTAGCTGGGCTTGAGTATAATTCTCCCCACCAGCACAATACATCAGTCATTGTTCCTCAGGGTCCTGGATTGGATCCTACCAATGATGCACATAGGCATCCATGCTACCATTTGCTGGGAAAGTGTCGCAAAAAAGTGGCAGAAAAAGTTGCCGTGTGAAAAATCATCTTAAGACATGCCTCCAGTGAGTGCAAGCAATTGCCTGTTGTCCTTTGTGGCCAGTAGGGCATAAAGCAGTTGCAGCCCCATGGCTGAGTTCACAAGAACCAGCGGCTTTGTGATCCATTTTGTGAACCAGTGATCCATCAAATTCATATAATTGGAGATTCCCATCAACCCCAACAACCAGGTTCTCGATATGTAACTGCGTTCAAGCACATCATGAACAAATATCGCAAAGTCAGTAGATATGGCGGTGAATTTCCCAGAATCAGAAACCCTCAGCGCCTTATATACTGCTGTTTTTGTCTATGGTTTTATAGACAAAACAATACCTGCCATCACAGGGTACTCGAAGTGCTCGGCCGCGGGGTCCAGGTTCACCACCTGCACGGACCGCTTGATGGCCTCCGCGTGCTGGATTATGGTGGCACAATATGTGCTCTAGGAGATCGCGACAAAAACGGCTCATTAATGTACAGAGCGACAGATTCATTTTCGAGTCTAACAGACATCGTAGGAGAGGTTTCTCGAACATACGGGTGCCAGGGCATCGCATAGCATCGCATATAATATCACGGCATGCGAATAGAAGGCAATCAATCTGTTCAGTAACTTGTAAGTTCAATTAGCTAACGTTTGTAAAACAGAAATTGGGACAAACATGGTAGCTTGGTACGGTAAATAGCGGTCGTTCTGCTTACTTTTCCGCTCCCGGCCGGACCCATCACCAGCTGCGCGTAGCGAGGCATTTCTTACTTTTCCTCCCTACGGTTCCCAAGCAAAACAACTGGTGAAATATATGTTGATACTATACTTTAAATTCAGTAATCCATTCTTTTCCTGATATGCTCAGCGTCACATCGCGGCCATGTTTGAATGACATTTCCGGTTAATGGCTCTTCTACGGATCCTTGTTTGAGTCAAACGTAATAAAAATCACATTTCACAGTCCAAACGCCAATGTGCCCTTACTGGGGCTAGGCATTTTCTTGGACTGAAGAGTTCGAACTGCTCCAGAACTTTGTGCTACCGCCTCGTTTTTCAAGTGGTTGTCTCTATTTCATTAAAATATATTTTCATAAAAGTAAATTATTTAAAATAAATTCAAAGATGTATTTTATATTTTATAAAGTATTTGGGTGCAAAAATGATAAGCACAGTTATCAATCGCAGCAATTTCTCATTGAAGGAACCACCATGAGATTTTATCACTGCGCTATAAATTTTCGGGATATTAATTTTACTGAGGTGTTGCTCTAAATGAATGTCCACTCAGATTGTAATATTTCCCACAGGTGTGTTTTTGAAGATAGCACATTTCTCTGGCTTTACCATTCAGGTGATCCAATTACAGGATGCTGAAAGATCAATGGTGTTAAAACCATGGGAACTGACAGAGTCAACAAAGATGAGAACAAATGCGATATGGTCAGTTGCGTCATCCTACATCCTTGTTCCTCAAAGGACCAAGAACTGCTCAATCTCCGCTCCCCCTTTCTCAACGGAGACCGGCCACTTTCGCAACGCGCCCTGTGGAGCAGGTTAACCGCGAAGCTGACGGCAACACAACAAAATGCTGACAGAGGCGCTCTAAACTAAGGAAAGAGTGACGGCAAAGGAAATACAATAATAAATACAAAGACTGACATGGAGGAGAGCACCCAATCGGCACCACACCCGCAGCCAATCCAGCCCTGCAAGCGGGAGGATGAGGAGACAGGCCGACAGCCAATGAGGTCTCGCCGTCCGTGGATATAAGAAGCCTGTTTACTAGTTCAGCCAATCAATGACCGCTATTCCGAGAGCGCATCTTTGCCGTATTCATACTGAATAAGAATACTGACTGATTGCTCTGCCTGCACAGTTTCTGCCAGACTGAACCCCACCTATGACAACTCGCCTGGGTTTGCCCTGACCCTTTCAGCTACTAAACCACAGATTTCTTCAACACTCCTCAAGGCCAGGAAACCCTGTACACGTGGCCAAAAACCTCAGCTCTCCTTGCCCATTCAGCTTATTCCCCCAGAGTAAATCACCCCTTGAGGAAATTGTACCTTAGTACTGTGTCTCTGAGCTGTATCGCCGCCTGGTGGCCACTCACCGCAAAAGTTATTCCTAGTAATCATTTTTACGCTATGATGAATCTTTTTTATTCGAACTGGAGTGGTCTCTCCTGGGATGACCATTCCCACATCCACAGGGTATAAGAGGACACTTAATGGTATAATGAGTATGAAAATGATATAAATCATAGGTTATGCACTTGCTGTGTCCAAATCTCAACTTAAACACCCATGTGAGGATTTCACTCGTGCGTTAGACAAGGCTCCCCACCGTCATCATTAAAAAACCGAATGAGGGAATATCTTTTGGAAGAATAGTGTTCCGTCCCTCCAGTGGAGTTCCAGAGACATGTACAATCTATGAAAACGCACACTGAAGCTGTCTGGCCAGCTTTTAGTGGCTCAACACCTAATTAAGACACTTTTTATGTTGGTTTTTCCTTTCATTTTTTCTGGTCTGTATCTGGATTATTAAAGTTTTTTTAATGATATAACTGCATATACATACTATTAATTTAATTTGCTTAAACTATAACCTCTAGAAAAATTTCATCTCTGAAGTTACTTTAATAAAACTTTGAAGTGCATTTTCTCATCGAAACATGAACCCCTCGAGAGCTCCAGTTCCAGCGATTGTAAAGATGACAGGTTGTCCGAAACATTTTCTGGGTAAAATAGCCTACCAGAAGAACAAAGACAAAACAAATGTTAGAGACATTAAAATCATGGTCCAGAGCAGGGGAAACATTTTCAAAACAAGACCTGTTCCCTTATTACCAATGAAAAAAAAAAAAAAAAATTTCAAAAAGAAAAATCCAAAGCGCATAGATTAAAGCTAATATTCAGTTAAGCGCGCACGCGGCATCCCATTTCTATACAGGCCTTCAGACTGCATACTGCGGCCCATTTAAAACACATCAGGGTTAACGAGAAAAAAGAAGAAAAAACTCAATTTCATAATCCGTTATTGCTGGGCTAAAATAGGCTCATTCACCGCAGATGTTTAGTTAGTCCCGCTTCGTCTGCCTTAATTAGCCTACTCTTGCTAAGTGCTATGTTACCAGATACCGCCCTCACTGAAACGGGATGGTAGCCTATAGACAGGTGTACTTGAAACAAGACCTAAATCTTGGTTACTATGGCAACATATGGACATGTACACGTACGCCGGTGGTTCACCCTCCCGGACCTCAGAGTAAGCTACCCGTTGTATCCCGAACTGTCTGGTTGTTTCTTACGCCGAAACACACATGCACCCCGCGCATTTACGGGAAGATACGGGAAGTCATGCAAAAGCGCAACTCTACCCCGGAAAATGCCGAATATACCACATCACAAGACGAAAATAATGCTTTAATGTGGGCAAGGTAAGCCAGATTACATCTTTACGCAAAGTTAAGTTCCATATTCTTAAAATATGCCAGTTACGTAAAAGGAGTACAGTACGCCTATAGAAACTTATTCTACGATTTGACCTGATTTAAGGCCACTGCAGTTGTGTCATTATGACCAACCATTTATAGAGAGCAGCCTAGTTTTGTTTAAATGCTTAAAAGTCAGGTTATCCATCCCAGAACAATGTTTTTGCTTCAGTTATTTTTCAATTCATAAAATTGTACCGTTGGCATGTCATACATTGATTAATGACAGTGTAATGAAAAGTATATCAAATGACTGCAATAACAATTAATGTAATTGAAATTGTCAATATATATTTCAAAATAAGTACAATAAAATAAGTAACTCGTGGGTGCACATCTGGCATATATTCTACCATTAATTTTGACGTAATACTAGTCAAATTTTCAGAAGCAATACATCAACTGGCAGGCCTGGATGGTTAGTCTTCTTGATAAGGTTTGCAAAAATATTCTTTATTGTGTGAATGCTGTTTTATTTTGCAGACACGAAGGATCTTGCCGTCAGCTATTGGGTAAGTAGAATATATTGCTAAATTCAGTTTTTGTTGGAAAATGAGGCCCTGGTGAATTGTTTGTGTTGCATGAGACGCAATCAGAGCTCTTCATGCAACTTGAAGCGAACTTTCCGCATAGCGATAATGTCGTGCAGACATTAGAAACGCTACACCTGTGAAACCCAAGACTGAAACAAGAGGAAACGGCTGTCCCAGCGCATGGCCTAAGCATGACCGAGAACCAGAGGTCAAGCCGAAACCATCCGTCACTCAGTCACCTGTCAGGAAGTGTGTTATTAAAGCACTTTTGTTTGGTGCAAGATGAGCCAGTAGTGTATTTTTCTTACTTGTTTTGGACTTGGTTCTTTGTGTTAGTTTATTTCAGAGAGGTTTTAATGGAAGGTTTTGTTAACTAAAGGCACTTTCCTTAAGAAGAAAGAAAAACAAATGTACATAAATCAGAAGAGGATGATGCATGAATTGGAAATAAAGCACATTGAGGTAGTTTGGTCAGTCAGAGTTTGGTCATTGATTTTGCAGCCTCTGGCCATTCGTATAAGGATCTAGACAGTAGCCTGTGCAGTCTGGTGGAGTCGTCGCTTCAGAGCTCGGAGATTTGGCGCATTAAGCCCATACGCATCCCCCGGGTCCTGGCTGCTGGCCCTTATCTACAGGTACAACCTTTAACAAAAGCCTTTGTGCCGCATTTCTACGGCATTGAGTGGTTCTTCCAAAACTCCTTACGTTCAGTTTTCAGAACAGCTACAGATCAATTTAGCAGTTTAGAGGGAAAATTTCCACCCTTCCTGTTTCCAAGTCTACATCCACTGACATCCAAATTTTTTACAGTTTCTTTTTAAATACGCTTTTTTCTTTGTAACAGTCAAGTGTGCTGAGTTATGTTAGAGTTCTGTGTTTAAGCACACGTGGGCTTGTGAGAGCTCTTGTGCTAACTGCACACCTGTGCCCCAGTACCCATGTCTAACCCCAGGACAGCGGCGTTACCTGCACAGCATTGCCAGGATCTACAGCCCTGAGCACGCGAGGAGGCTGATTCAGCAGCACTATCTGAATGTGCTCTACAGACGCACACAGGAAGGTATGCCATAGAGCAGGCTCTCAAACTCCTGGGGGAACACTGTATGGTGGTTTTCCAACCATGACCGCAATCCCAGAATGTCTACAAGTCGTTAATTTTCCTTGATTGCACTTTTGGTTTTTCAGGGGTATTTACCATTTTAAGCCACATTATGTCAGAAATAGCATTGCAGACCATGAAGACTAAAAATGGCATTTTTAATACATAAAGGGGCAAATCTGTAGCTGAAGAAATTCAACAATTAGTTGGCTCCTAATTCCTGAAATTACAGAGCCATGGCCACTAAATCTTTACTTTTATTACATTGTTACAAATTCAAAGATAAAGCAAACTAGACAAATGAAGTCAGTGGACAACAGCAGGGTGTATCACCAAGACTACTTCTGTGTTCTAGTCAAACCATTCACACCAAACTGCATTCAGGTAAATTGTTGTCTCACCATGAAGAACGCTTGAGCTCCTCCTGACCTGGTGGAGACAGCAGAGAGTTATTTCCCCATTCATGGTAAACACCAACAGCCATTTCAGCTGATGTGCAATGGTTGGCATTAGACAACATTAGGTGAGGCAAATCTGAATGATCTGCATTTTCAGATAGTTAATGTAACTTCATTCCCATATGCATTGTTTATTTCAGAAATGAACAGAGGTGCCATAAACAACGCATTTGAGATTCCTGACACTTTCCAAGTTTAGAAAATGTGATAATTCAGCCATATCTGGTGCCTCACCCAATGTTATCTAACGCTGACCTCGTGCAACAAGTAGAAATTTGTGGAGAATTGCTGGATGCACCTTTTAAATTCTGAGTTTGCTACTGTTGTCGTGATGGAATCCAGAACACACAGGGGGTACTTGGACCGAGTTTGAGAAGCAATGACATTGATAATCTCCACTGTTTGTGCAAAATTCAGGGCCAGTTTTTTTTTTTTTTTTTTTTCCATGCACTTGAGGTTTATCTGAATTATTCATCCTAAAGTAGAGATTACCAAATATGGACATTGAAAGTAAATCAAGCCCTGGTTTTCTTTTCTCCCAGGTAATTTACAAATGAATATGGCCTCTGATTGGCCATACTGTCTTTCCACCTGACTCTCAGCTAAAAAGAGGGTGGAAGACCAGCAGCTCTTAGACATCGCCGACCGTAATTTGATGATCCCTGTCGTAGTGGTTTGTGAAATCAGCACATGTCCAAAGGAAGACATAGCAGGGCTTTTACTTTCTGTTTGTTAAAACCAATAAAACATTCCACAGCTTTCGTACTGCTCAACAAACTGCACAGGGTCACGCATGCATTTATGCACCGTAAAATCCGTTGTGAACACTTGCAGTCTATAGCCA
This sequence comes from Gymnothorax javanicus, assembly GCA_029692085.1. NCBI lineage: Eukaryota > Metazoa > Chordata > Actinopteri > Anguilliformes > Muraenidae > Gymnothorax > Gymnothorax javanicus. The sequence goes on along the minus strand of CM056194.1, from coordinate 118,449,460 downwards.
CTCGTGTCGCTTTAACAAACGTAATATGAAGACATGGTTGGATTGATTAAATACTCGGGCGCTAAAGTAGGCAGAAACTTCTGAATACGGTAAACCCCAGAAATGAGCTTCTGTGCCATGTTCTGTTAAACCCCCGTGTCAGAGTCCTATCCTGGAGGGCCACAGTGTGTGCTGCCTGTTTTTGGATGGTCTCCAGCATGAGAGAGACTAATTGGTGTTCGATTGGCTTATGAATCCACATCCCTGCTTTTTAGGTATTTGAAAGTGAACAACCAACATTAGTGTCCTATGACACGGCCCTCCAAAAACAAGAGAATCTTGCCCAGAATAGGGACACCAGGGCCCTCTCCTGGAGTCAGACCTGGGAGGAGAGCTCGTAAGCGAGCAACTGGTAGCCGGGTTTTTCCTGGGACCCGGCCGGGCTTAGTCCAAAAAGGTTACCCCCACTCGCGAGGAGAGGAGTAGGGGTCCGATGCATTCTGAAGTGGGTGGCAGACGGGGGCAGAGACCCTGGCCTTCAGGGCCCCAGTTATGGATTCTGGAATCTGGAATGTCACGCAGGTGGGGAAGGAGCCAGAGCTTGTGTGGGAGGTTAAGCAGCACCAGCTAGATGAGATCAGACTCACCTCTGCATACAGCTCTAGCTCCAGAACCAAGCTCCTTGATAGGTGTTGGACTCTCTCCTTCTCTGGAGTTGCCCAGGGTGAGAGGCGGTGGGCAGGCGTGGGGATACTTACGTCCTTCCAGCTGAGTGCCGCCGTGTTGGCGTTCACTCCGATGACTGAGAGGGTCTCTGCAATCGGCTTATGGGTTGCAGAGGGGAATGCTATGACTGCTATTTGTGCTTATACGCTAAAAAGCTGTGTGGAGTATCCAGCCTTCTTGGAGTCTCTGGGTGAGATCCTCGAAAATGTTCCACCCAGGGATTCCATATTTTTACTGGGGGACTTCAACGTTTACATGGGCAATGACGGAGAGAGAGTGATTGGGAGGAATGGCCTCCCTGATCTGAACCTGAGTGATGCTTTGTTATTGGATTTCTGTGTTAGGCATGGATTAGCCATAACAAACGCCACGTTCGAGCATAAGGGTGTTCATAAGAGTGCTTGGTGCCAGAACACTCTTGCCCAAAGGTCGATGATCCATTTTGTAAGGATGCCATCAGATCTGCGGTCATATGTTTTGGGCACTCGAGTGAGGAGAGGGGCAGAGCTGTCAACTGATCACCACCTGGTAGTGAGTTGGATCAGATGGCAGGGAAGACTGCTGGACAGACTTGGTAAACCTAAACGTGTTGTGAATTTTGACTGGAAATATTTGGTAGAGGACCCTGTCCTAACAATTTTCAACTCACACCTCCGAAGAGCTTTTGCCGTATCCCTGGGGAGGCTGGGGACATGGAGTCCGAGTGGACCCTGATCAAAGTCTCTATTGTGGAAGCGGCTGCCTTGAGCTGTGGCCTGAAGGTTGTCGGTGCCGATTGTGGCGGCAAGCCAAGGACCCATCGGTGGATACCAGCAGTGAGGGAAGCCGTCAAGCTGAAGAAGGTGGCCTTTCGGGCTTAGCTATCCCAGAGGATTCCTGACTCAGCTAACAGGTACCAACAGGCCAGAAGGTCTGCAGCCGCGGAGGTTGCAGAAGCAAAAACTCAGATTTGGGAGGAGTTCGGGCAGGCTAAGGAGAAGGACTTTTGCGTTGCCTCAAAGAGGTTCTGTCAAACCGTCATACGACTTAAGGGGGAGGACAGGGCTTCGCCCTGGCTGTTTTCAGCAGGGGTGGAGAACTGCTGACCTCGACTGGGGATATTGTTTAGCTGTAGAAGGAGCAGTTTGACAAACTCCTGAATCCAGCAGACACGCGAGTCCTCCATTGAGTAGACAGGGACAGAGGACTTCGGTAGTCTTAGCCTATCTTCTTGGTGGAAGTCACTGAGGTGGTCAGAAAGCTTCACAGTAGCAAGTCATCAGGTGTTGGATGAGATTCATTCTGATATACTGAAGGCTCTGGATGCTGTCAGGCTGTCATGGTTGACACGCCTGTTTAACATTGCGAGGATGTCAGGTACAGTGCCCTTGGACTGGCAGACTGGGGTGGTGGTTCCCATTTTTAAAACAGGAGACCAGAGAGTTTGTCTCAACTATAGGGGGATCACACGGCTCAGACTACCAGGAAATGCTTATAACATGGTGCTGGAAAAGAGGCTACGTCCAATTGAGAAACCTCGGATTCAGAAGGAGTTGGGAGTTGGACTCTGCCAAGAGTGCGCCTTGTCACCTATTTTGTTCATGATTTTCATGGACAGGATATCAAGGCACAGCCAAGGCTTGGGGGGAGTCCAGTTTAGTGGCCTCAGGGTTGCATCTCTACTGTTTGCAGATGTGGTCCTGTTGGCTTCATCAGGCTGTGACCTCCAACGCATACTGGAGCGGTTCACAGCCGAGTACAAAGCGGTTAGATTGAGGAACAGCACCTCCAAATCTGAGGCCATGGTTCTCTGCCTGAAAAAATGGATTGTCCCCTCTGAGTGGGGTTTGTTACCCAAATTAGAGGAGTTTAAGTAACTTCAGGTCTTGTTCACGATTTAGGGGTAGATGGAGCCTGAGATTGACAGGCGGATGAGTACAGTGTCTGCAATGATGCGGGCATTGTATCAGTCCATTTTAGTGAAGGAGCTGAGCTTAAAAGCAAAGGTCTTAATTTACTGGTTGATCTACGTTTCAACTGTCACCCATGGTCATGAGCTTTGGGTAGTGATCGATAGGACAAGATTGCAAATACAAGTGGACGAAATGAGCTTTCTCTGTAGGGTAGCTGGGGTGACCCTTAGGGATAGGGTGAGGAGCTCAGACATCCGGGAGAGGCTCAGAGTAGAACCACTGCTCCTCCACGTCGAGGAGTCAGTTGAGGTGGTTTAAGTACCTTGTTTGGATGCCTCCTGGACGCCTCTCTTTCGAGGTGTTCCGGGCATGTCCAACCGGGAGGAGGTTCTGAGGCAGACCCAGGACACGCTTGAAAGATTACATCTCCCGGCTTGCTTAGGAATATGTTTGAGTCCCCCAGGCAGAGTCTGAGGAAGTAGCCTGGGAGGGGAATGTCTGGGCCACTTTGCTTACTCTGCTAGACCCGCAACCTGGCCCCAGATAATCGGGAAAAAATGGACGGATGAATGGATAACCAACATACCATGGCCGTCCTGGGCTTGCGATCAACACTTTGCTAAGTCTGGTTTTTGGTGTGTTTGTGCGCAAGCGATTCATTTATGAGTCCACACATTTTGTTCTCAAAACACTGCTGGCTGATCGAAGGGAGAAAACACTAACTTGCTGACACAGTAGCCCTCTAAGAGTTAACCCTCCCCCAGCATAAGTATATGGTCTGAGACTCTGTCATTGTGTTGTAGAGCCCTGCCCATTTCAAGACTACAGAAGCGATGAGTTAAGCCTGATGGGTGTAGAGCACCTTCGGATGGGCACAGACAGATCTACAAGTCCCAGATGCCCCAGCATGAGTTCGTGCAGTGAAGACAAGAGCACAGTAACAGTGTATGCAGGGAAGGTTTCCCGGAGAAAACACCCAACCAAACAGGACAGGTGAGTAGGAGCGGACCAGAGGTCACATCAATTTTAGGGCACTTCCAAATTCACTTCTCAAATACAGGCAGCCATTTTCCTTTCCTCTCCACTTTTCCTTGACCTTACGAGATGATGCCACATGGGTCAAGGGAAAGTTGTATGGAAATTTTAAAGGTACCTGCATGCATGAGAAAAACTAGACACCCTTTCCTTCAACACATTATTGAGCTCAAAGGTGAAGGTAGCCTTCGCAATTTACTGGTAATCTTCAAGACACAAATGACATCCAGTTGCGATAGCCTCTAAGGATTATGGTCCATATTTGATCTTTCCTTCCGTCTAAGGTTGCTCCTGTGTTTCCTTGGTGGAAGGAAGCAACGAAGGGGCTAACTGAAAAAAAGACAATTCAGCGCTCTTTGTCATTGTAACTAACCAAACTATTTCCATTAGCGAGAAAGGTTCCTTGCACTTAAGAGAATTCAGATGAACCTTTATTAACACTTGGGCCAGATTTACAAAGACTTCTAGAATGTGCAAATCCTTTCAGCACACATAAAAATCAGTAACACAGCAAATGATTGGTCACGATATTTTTTTACACCAATCATTGATTGTGTGGCTCATTTTGCATGCAATAAGGGGTTTAGGACATGAGGACTTCTAATGAATTAAATGTTTTTGTTGATATGAATATGCTGGTTCCTGGTTTTGAGTTTTTGGCGAATGTGTGCCTTGTGTCGTGACACCCCTTCACAGGAAGGCATCCAGAATTCCAGCTTCAAAAGAGAGAAAACCCAGATACACCAAGAGAGGAGCTCCAGTGGTGAACAGTCTCGCCAAGAACAAAACGAGTGAGTTTAAATTCACCATTATTCACATAATTTACTGTAAACCGTACTTGGACACCTGTAACAGTGACTACGGTTACATGCACACTAATTTTCCTCTATTATTCTGAATATGATAATTATTCAAATTTGATACAGGTCATGAAATGGAATTATCCGTTTGGATATTCAGAAATAGGCCATATTCCAAATACAGCATTTTCTGCTTAAGAGATGCAAGATATAGAGGATCTTCCACGAGTCGGCGTGTCACATGAAAGTTATGAAACGAGTTGAGGAAGTTTTGCATTTGTCGCAAGCTTTAGCAAGCAACAAAGGCTAAATTTACTCAAGGAGTTTCATAACTTTCTTATGGCACGACCAAGAGTAGAAGGTTCTGTTTATCACATAACTGAATTTGGGCAATGTGTAATTTAATAGAAGTAAGTGTAATTTAATAGAAAACAAATGTAATTTCCATTAACCCCCACTGTATATTATCATTGAGCTAACTCCATGGCACTGCTAATATAGCCAGTCAATGCAGTCACAGACATTCATGGTTGAACTAGAAACGGTTCACAAATTCAATCAGCTGAATAGCTTGCAAACATTAGCTTGCTAGCTAAAGTTAATATTGGTCAAGCAAAAGTACTGCATGCACGCTAGCTTGCAAGCTACGTAACGCGAACTTAGTTCTGTGAGTGGCACTTAGCTAGCTCACCTAGGCACTGAGCCATACCGATTAAACCACTGCAACGTTTGGTATTCAATTTGGCTAAATATTAATAGAGTGACATAGCACAAAGTGATTTTTCTTTTCCCATGCTCTCAGCCAATGAAATTTTCACAAAATTGATATTACCAAAGGGTAATATCAAAAATATGTCATGAGCTGGGCCATGGGATATGTACCGCACTTGTGTGATAAATGCCGATATTGAGTTTTAGGAGCATTGTTTAGACATGTACACTGCAATTTCGGAATATGCATCCAAATTTAAGTTTTACTTCCTGTTTACGATCAACAAAGCCTGCATTTCTGCTCTGAAGGAGACACACACCTACTTTTAACCATTATGTTAGACCTGGATATCAACAGGTTTATGGATTTGAGGAAATATCATGACGCCAACCTTTTCAAGAAGGTGGCTGAACTAATGAAAGAGGGAAGCTATGTTCGCAGTCAAACAAGTCCACCACTGGCATAAAACTGCAAAAAAATTGTATTTAATCGGGAGAATGAAGGGCTGCGTGAAAATAGGAATATTAGTGGAATATTCAATTTCAATACCCATGTAAACAGCTAAATTGTCAGCTATTGCCTTTTTTGGATTAAGGACAAAAACTGGAATTTTTTCCTGCATATAAACATTGTCAATGACTACTTGCAGAGATGCAACATTTACTGAGCTCTGAAACAGATCTGTAACAGTATGTACAGTACTTTGTTTTGTTTCCCCGTTCATTTTCAATTCGGTGTTCATCTTTAGACTTTGCGAGTGCATTCCATTTTGTGTGCGGACTCATTCTCTCTTCCAGCAACAAGACGAGAGGACAGCATCAGTGGCCGGAACGAGAGGACAAGGGAAGAGCTCCTGAACGAGAGCATGGAGTCTCTCTCCATTCAGGACGAAAGCACTACTTTCAAAAATGCAGAGTAAAATTAAATAAATGTACAATTCTTTAAAGACTCTACAACAAAAAGGATAATCAGACTTATTGGAAAGGATCTGCAGTTTTTCAGGGACAAATGATATCAGGTAATGTATTTGTTTTTTAGGCAGCTGTGATTGGCTAACGCCCTTTGAGGAAGCCGAGATTGGCTTACACCCGTTGAAGACAACTCCTCAATTTCCATCCATATCTGATATAGAGACTGCTCCACAGCGTAAACTAAGGACTTTGTGAACCTCCGTACTGTACAAAGCTCTTATAATGAACAAAAAACTCCTGCCTGTAATAAACAGTTAACGTGGTTTTATTGACAACAACAAAATATAATGACAAGTTTCGATTTGAACTTAATGCCAAAATACTGTTTTTGGGCATTCATATTCGACAAAACATAACTAAAAAAAAAATGAAAAACAAAAAAAACAAAGAATAAACAGTGGCACCGGGTCATTGTCATTAATGAAACAATGTGAATGAAGGGTGGTGACATCATCATGTTCTCTCCAGACTGGCTGAGCGTGGGTCTGACACAGCCAAACACTGCTGACGTACGAATGCCATGATATATACAGCGAGGTCCCGAATTATTTGGGCAGTGACACCACTGTAAAGGACTGTTACTCAATAGGTATGCACGTCTGCAGGAAGCTGAGGGCATTCACCTCTACATGAGAGAACAACATAGAAGTAACAGCATTTTAAAGTGATGTCACTGTGCAAACACCGATGGACTTTACTCAGTACTCTACATCTCTCCCCTTTAGTTAGCTGACAGGCATGGTATAGTGCAGAGCATTGTGAGATCGGTGTCAGTAGTGCAGGGGAGCCGGAATGGAGGGACACGTCTGGCTTTTGCTTCAGGCCGCGAGATTTAGGACTTCTTGTACTCGATCCTCTCCACTTTGACGTCGTCACCGATCAGCTGATAGACGTACGTGACGACCGTGGAGGCCTGGATGTCCATCAGTACGAAGGAAGGGATGATGTTGCTGGGAAACAGAAAGAAGGGGTGTGTTTAACCTGCACTCCTCCTGTGCCCGGAGATTTTGGACCGTAACTGCATACAGACTGCACCAGAGCCTTTAAGCATTAGTGAACATTAGTGAACTTGATTGTCCATCTTGTTTGGTAGCTGAGTTACATTTCTAAAAGGGATATTACTGGACATATAAAGGTTTAATTACATTTTTAAAAAAAGAGCGTTTCCAGATTAAACTGCTGAGGCTAGCAGACAGCTGAAAATGAATACTTTAAGCAGTTTGACAAATGCACTATGCCTTACTCTCATCTTAATAAATCATAAATTGCATGATTTAGCTAAATTACATTTAAAAAGCACACCATTTTTGAACGATTCTAAATTAAAAAAAAAAAAAAAAAATAAAATCTTTCACGTAAAGTGACTTGAACCATCGATGTCTTTACTCTGACCATCTGTACAGTGAACTCTACAAAGTACCCCTCTAGAGAAGAGCACATTTGTGGCTAGGCCATTAAAGTGCACAAAATCTGTAGAAAGAACAACTCAGATTAATCATATTAAAGTGATGTTTACATTGGGAAACCAGAAAAAAAAAAAAAAAAACAATTCAAGAATAATTGGTGAAAAAGTCTCCAAGGCTTTGGGAAGGAGCACTCGGACAGAGCTGGCAGGAGTGAACTATGTTGAGTAGGTCCGTTTGTGACATAGAAAACTGCAGGAATTTCAAACTGCATTTTACAAACACTGAGGTCTAATGGCTAAACTGGGGGGGGTGAAATTCAACCCTCTGCAGGCTCTTGGGTTCAGAGAAAAGTACCATTACAGGTAAACTGAACTCAGATAAAGAATTTTCTGTCATATAAACCCTTTAAAAAAATGTATTTAGACAATGTATTCGAATCACAGAACTAACACCTGGTGATCAGATGATTGTCCTCAATTGTGGTGAGATGAAACCAAAAATGGGATGTTTTCGTTAGATACAGCATTACCATTTCTGGCACCAAAAATGTGATGCATACAAGGAAAGGCTCCTCATACCCAAGGTGATTATAGTGGAGGCTCTGTGATGCTTTGCGGCCATTTTAGTCTCAGAGACACTAGTTGAGATTAATGGCCTAAAGGATTCCAGCAAGTATCAGAATATTTCGAAGGGCAATCTGGTAGCCTCTGCCAGTAGGCTGAGACTTGGCCATAAGTGGACCTTCCAGCAAAACAGTAACCCAAGCACACCTCAAAATCTAGAATTTGTTCCAGGACAACAAAATCAGTGGTCTGCGATGGCCATCTCAGTCATTAGTCCTCAATCTGATTGGATACCTGTGGGCTGAACTGAAGAGGGCAGTTGAAAAGCATAAACCCTGGAATGTGACTGACCTTGAGGGGATCTGCATAGAAAACTAGTCCAAAGTCCTTTCAAATGTGTGTCCCAACCTTATCAAACTGGTCTTCCACTAGTACCAATCTGTCTTTTGTTGAGAATGTACAGTGCAGTATGAAGCAAAATGTACATCAATGAAGGCCTGTATGACTGCACAGCTGAAGACCAGCATAAACGAGGAATGGGGGAAAATTCCACTTGCTAGACTTGACCGACCAGTGTTTTCAGTCCCCAAACCCTTAAAGGGTGCGATTAACCCTTTAAACTCTGATTAACACTCGATTTTCCCCCTTAGTAGGCTTAAAGTTAAAATAAAAAATAAAAGTTTTTTTTCTTCTTCTTTTTTTTTTTTACATATTGTAGGACAAAGTCACACACATATTCTGTATCTGTAGGTTGCAGTGCTTCACTGAAGCTACATCACACTTACACTGAGTGAAATATACAAACCCAGGATGCCATGTTTTTATGGCTGCAGCATCACATCAAGTGGAAAATATCATGATTTTATACATCATTTCATACACATATTTCCCTGCAATTCAGCAGGACATTTCTGGACTAGTTGGAAATCTTGAGATCTCTACTGGAATTTAATAGGCCTGGGGTTCAACAGGTTTGAATACAGCAGCTGCATTTGACGGACCCATATACGGTTCTGTAGGTTTTATGGGATTAGAAGACATAGTGATGTTACACAGCAGAAAACAGTCAATGGACTGTTTCTGGACTTTGTTGCAGTCATCATGTTGCATATTTTCTAACGAGGTAGAAGTCAATACAAAGAGTTGATTGCAACACCTTAGCCTGCCATAGCTTCATGCACCCCAAAGTTGTTCTCCGATCCGAGCTCACAGCTAACATTATATGACCTTGACCTTTGACCTGCTGACCTCCAAAACCTAATCAGTTCCGTTACCCTCCATGGTGAGTTGCTATGTCTGATTTGGTCAAAATCTGCCCACTCCTTCAGCAGATATCGCGCACACAAGATGCTGTGTGTGACAGATGGACGGACGGACAGATGACCAAAACAGTACGGCTCCCACCCACTGAGAGACACAGAGGCATAACAACAGGCAACTAGAGAAAGCAGTTTTTGGCAGAGCAAAAAAAAAAAAAAAAAAAAAGTTGTCCAAAGAGGGTACATTTATCCTGTGACCTTTGTCCAAGGTGAACCCAAAATCATAGTCTTTTAAAATTTCCAGGCGAGTGGCTAAAAGCTTGCCTAGGAATTCAAGGCGAGCTTTTTTGCGGCCCTCGCACTCGTTCCAAGGCTGAGACAACCGGAAGAATGAAAAGATTGGATGTCCACTGCATTTTTCATAAGGAACTCCTTCACTGTGATGGACATGTTACTCCAGGATAGATTCATTCTGAGGTACAGGGCCCATAAAGATGCATAACAAGTTTAAACTTAGTTTACCTCTTACACAAAACATGCTGAGATTTTGAGAGGCATCCTGTACCTATTCTCCAATTGCAGGGGCCAAATAGGAGTCTATGCTGAGAATACCGAAACAAAGTGCAGATTTACCACAAAAAAAAAACAAAATTGACGTTTTTATTAAAACATTTTTATCTAAAATTAAAGAAGGAATACAATGAAAACAAAATTGTCAGAATTATGAAATTGTCAGTTGCATCACATAAGCTTACCTCAATAGCTGCTTAACCTGACATGGCTCAAAAGAGTCACTGAATCACTATCAGAAATGGTAGTTGCCATTTGGCTACATTCACAAACCATGCACATGGACTCCGTATCGTAACCTGACCAAATTTGGAAACCAAAACAAACGTCACCGTCTAAACCTCATCCATAGTACCCGCTGACGCTTCAGCCAAGTAACACAACGCATGTCCACAGCAAATGAATTTCTGGGAACAAGAATCGTTAATTTATGCACATATCTGCTGTAGACAAGCATTCTTGAAAGCCGTGATTCACCTTGGCAGGTCCCATTTTGCAAAAGTTTCTTCCCTAATGGCATGTCCCGCAGCTATGTTCGCCATCTACAGCTGCTTCGCAGGCGAAAATGAAACATTGGCAATTGGTTCAAAAAGGGTCACTTGGTACGGGTTGCCCAATCACAGAACGGGTATCTCTCACTTTTGCTTTCCCAGTATCTACGAAGACTTGTTCCCATCCTTTCTACAAAGCAGTGTTGGCGCTACCGTTCTGTATCATACGGAGTGTCTACCAGCGGAGTGTAACGATGGAGATGGAACCAGTCTAGTTTCCCCGAGGCGCTCGTTTTTTTGCGCTTTATTCTTGTGAGGTTTGCACTTTTTTCCTTGCCTCAATTTTTTTTTAGGCGCGCTTTCGTGCGCCTTAGAAGAGAGTGACTGTAACATGGTGGCTGCGCAACACGACAAGCCAAAAGTATGAAGCCATAGTGCCAAGCGATTGCTGAGATCTCGTCCCCACAAGAAAGTGTGACACTAATGCCTACGCTAATGCTAAAGCAGGTGGGAAACCAGGATAAACGACATAAGTGCGCCCTTTAAGCGACCTCAATTAAATTCACATGCCAACACAACAAATAAGTGCGCCCTAATTTATTTATTTATTTATTTATGAGGGTGACCCCCACCCCCCTCACCTCTCCAGCGCAGAGTAAGCCCCAGTGGCAGAGCCGGGGTTAATGTAGAACTTGTTCTCGTTCTCGAAGGCCTCAAACTTATGCGTGTGGCCGGAGATGAGGATGTCGACGTCGAGTTGCCTCTGCAGCAGGGCCAGGCTGGCCATGTCCCCCCAGGGGATCACCTGGTGCCCGTGGATCAGGCCGATCTTAAACTGGCCCACCGTCACCACCTTCTGCTCTGGGTAATTCAGGTTCTGTGGGGGAATGAGGGAGACGGGCGCTAACACACAGAGACACCACACGCATACAGACACACAACCGAAAGCCCAAACACGCAGAGACACACACGCATACAGACACACACCCGAAAGCCCAACTACACCAAGAAATACACACACACACATCCCAACCACTGACACGCGCGCGCGCGCGCGCGCACACACACACACACACACACACACACACACACACAAGAGCACAAACACACACCCAGTGGACCAACCAAAAGGAGACACACACACACGCATACACACACACCCCAAGCAGCCAAACCAAACTGAGACAGACACACACACACACACAAATACACACACAAACACACAGCCCATGCCTCAGCTGCAATGAGAGTGACAATAATGAATACAATGCATGCCTACACACACAGATACACACAAACTCATACACTCAAATAAACATAAAGCCTACGGCTCAACAGCCGTGGTCGGTCACCCACGCATGCACACACGCACACATACACACACATACACCGTGCAGCTCAACCACTCTGAGAGAAACAAAGACATGCACAAAGTGAGAGGTATTAAGCGCCCGACCTCATCAAAGTCTCCCCTGACGATGTGCACGTCCCCTGCCAGGGTCTTCAGGTAATCGTAGCTCTCTTTAGTGCACAGGTTCCCCGTACACAGAATGTGCTGGATCTTCCCCGGCACCAGCAGCTTCTTAAACTTGGCCGGGAGGGTGTTACAGCGATGGGGGATGTGGAGGTCTCCGAGCACCAGGACCAGCTGGGGCGGGGAGGAGACCCGCCAGCGAGGACACGATAAGAGGGGAGGGCATGAGCAGGTTCAGGGCTTCGGTCAATAAAGCCACGTTTCCACCAAACACTTCCAGCATAGTGCCCTTAGGACTGGTTCATTTCCTGCACTGACCAGTACCTAAACCCTAGATCTGATATGCATTTCCACTGCAGATAGTGCTCTTAAATGTAGGTCAGTTTGTTAGCAGATGGTAATAGCTGCATAAACCACATCCTGGGTCTAGCTAGAACGACAAGTCTCTCTTGACCAGTCAATTAACTGCAGTGTTTCTAGCTCCAACTTTCAGTACTGGATTAGCATGCTTAGTGCCCCGAATGTAGCAGTAGTAGAAAAATGGGTAGGACTGGAATGGTTCTTTTGGAGCCATCAAATTTGACAGTGGAAACACAAAAATAAGTGTTCTAATGCGTAACAAACTGAACTGAACGGAACCGAACCAGACTGCTTGGTGGAAACGAGGCTTAAGACCCCCATACTGACAGAGGCGGGAAATCCAGGCAGGGAAAGCTGAATTCCTCCACAGTATTCTGTAAAACTGGGCCTTGCCAATTAGCACAATATCTCACTCAGTCGGGAGAATCAATTAATGCAGTCCACTGGCTGCGTTACAGGGTTGATCAAATATACGCGGTAGGACTTTTTCTTTCTGACTCCTAGACTTCACACCTCTGGATTTTGTTATTGTACATCAGGGATCATCAGATGTGCTCCTGCAATGCAAACCCAGCCCAGTTCTCCTTCCTCCCAGCTAATCAAAAGAACAATTAGGGCCACCGATTGGCCAGATTGTCATCATGTCAGATAAGTGGGTAAAGCAAAGACAGTTAATCAGCCGTTTCAGGCCCATGCGGACTCCGATTTGATGATCCCTGAAATACGCAATTATGCCTGCCTCACTTCGCTAATATCGGCTCAACAGCTGCTTTCTGGAAGTAGATCTTAAGTGAAGTTCGCTAGCTGAACCCTCAAGTGCCTTTCTTCTGCGTTCCTCGTGGTTCCCTCGCTCCAATATTAGCACAGTCCTTATCCTCAAAAGATGCAGATTTGGCGCCAAAAACTTAGCAATATACACGGCGTGGTACATAGACGGTATAAAAAGATGGATGCAGCACCCGGGTCTGAAAAGTGAGGCCAATGCGGAAGTCTCTAAAAATTGCATTCTATTTGATGGCCAGCAGATGGCGAAGTCGGTGGTTGCAGAAAAAGTTCAATGCTATTGAAGTCAATGAGAAAATGGCCCTACTTTCCCACCCGATTTATTATATCAATACTGATTTTCCACATTATTTTAATGGTATCTATCGCAAACTTCAAGTCTCCTTCGATATATCATGATGTTAATTTTTGTAAATTATGGTCCCAAATAAACTAGAATAAAGGATAAAGCCAGAATATGCTTTAGGGGCGTGGCTATCCTCTGGTCCTCGCCAGATACGGTCAGATCCACCCGTAGATTTACCCCTCCCGCCTCCCTGGAGCTTCAATTCGCGCTCTCGTCCAAGAGGAATCACATCCGGTTTCAAAATGACAAAACGGCGCTATTCAAATTGCCAAAATCAAGGCTTCCTAAATGGTATGCTGAAACCAATGGGTGACGTCACGGTTGCCTCGTCCATCTTTTAATACAGTCTATGGCCTGGTAACGGAGAGTGAATCATAGAGGGAGGGTGAGAGATTTACTCTCGCAGAAATTGAGCCCGTTTCGTTAGGGTTCCTCTGGGCTCTACCTACGCTGCCCCCATTGCGCACCCGACAATGTGAGTTTGAGGGAAAAGATACCCAAAACTAGAACAGTTTATCATTATGTTAATGAAGGGAACATCAAAAACGATCTAAATATTAGATATAAACAAAACTGCAGGAAACGCCAGGTTTGTAAACTCTGTGATCGCGCTTGTATAGCTTTCAGCCAATGACAGCGAGTGTTCCCCTGATGCAGGAAAGCACGGCTTACGCCCAAGTTCCACTTCAAACTCCTCCTGAATTTCTCCTTTAAAAAACAATGAGCATTTCAACTCAATACCAGTTAGTTCCACAAATCAACCAAAGTGTATTAGTGACAAAACAATCGAACCCCAGCAAGGCAGTTGGCAGACAAAACCAGTGGTTCCCCGCGTCAGCATGTCCATGTATTAAGAACATATGTATGAATACCCACTTCTAATACAATTCAAAACAGAAACGGTGTAGCATTTCTGCACAAACCAAACCAAGAGTAGCACAACGGCAACGTCCATCTCTTCAAAGATTTGGTCGGATATCTCTTTAGGTTATATTTTAAAGGGGTATGTTGAGTTAAACTATAGAGAAACAGGAGTTTGTTGATTTGTTGTTCATTATCGAATGTAAATAACAGCCATCCCGTTAATGTACCAGGCACTTAGACAAGCGGTGATGCAGAGATGGAAAGAACGTGAGGAAGTGCGAGTTGAAGGCGAAAATAAACTTACTCTGTGACCAGCCTGAGCGCAAGGCGGGGGGAGGAGACGATTGGAAGGAGGGGGACAATATGTAGCATGATCGAGGAATGATAAAACAAAAAGAAAAATTAAACAAAACACACAAGTGAGACAAAGAAAGTTTAAACGGTGAACTAAAAGTGAATAAATCAATGAGGTGTCAGTTACCAATCACAAAAAAATCAAACAAGTGTTAGGTGACTATTAATAGCATTCAGTTAGTGGTGGTTAGAAAGTTAACTGTAATCATCAGTGAGTTGAGCGAACAAGCATTGACAACTCAGACATCATCACTGGTCAAAATGGCATGGTACATAGATTCGTTGTTTTAAATGTGTATAATGTCAGCGTGGCAAACTGATGCAATCAGAATCAAAGTGAATCAAATTACTGTTCCGTAGTCAAGCCTAAATTTTCAAAATCTTTTAATTGTCAGTCGGTACAGTTAACGGGCCTACCAAGGTGATCCACGTAATGGTGATCCAAGTATGATCATCTCAGGAAATTTGCAAGAATACAGACATAAATGTCAGAATGGGAAACTAACATAACCGACCAACCCATTCCTAAAGAATTTCACTATCGCTTCAGCGATCAGCAAGCCAGCTAATAACTGGCCAAGTCAAATGTACCAAAATAGTATGTTATTTGACAGCTAGTAAATCAAATTTCACTTGCTAGTGTTGACAGCCAACTATTCAACGGTCAATGTAAATTCAACCTAATTTAACAGGCTAAGTATGGATCATACATCTCTTGCAGTTAACAGAGGCAGTTAGTTTAATAGCCTTCAATACTCCAATGACTTACGTGTAATGTTAGCTAGCTAGCTAGCTAGCAGGCTAGTTTCTGTACGTGTATAGTAGCTAGCCGACTAAAGCAACTTTCTCAATGTGGCAAGACATAAAATAAGTGAATGGCAAGCTCAAAGTAAATTAAAGCAAGAGTAATATATCGAGGGCGCCTCTGGAAATGAATGTTATTTTCTAGCTAGTTCGGTGGCTAGCTAGCTGCTAATTCGGGGGTAAAGACTTTTTCGTTTGTCATGTGATTAACTCCATCTAGCCAGCTGGAAAACGAGGAGGCCGGAGTTGTGGCTTCAACTGCGAACCATCGCACCCCGCAGTCACCTGGTTACAAACATGCAAAGAGTGTGAAACACCTGGTGCATCCAGAAAATCCGAGCCCCTAAAAGTACGTATTATATTGCTTCAGTCTTACCATCTTTACGTCGCGGTATCCACAGTACTTCAGGAAGCGAAAGTGCAGTGCGACGTGACACGCCCAGTGAGAGGAACGTCCAATCAAATCTTACTTTTCACAATGTCGTCAGACCCGGTACGGATCCCCTTCAAGTACAAGCCGAGCCAGATACATGCATTTACATTGAAAGACATGATAATGTGTTATTATGAAGATAAGGTAAAAATGTATGAGTTTGTAGTCAATTTCTTTATTTTATCTGGAAAATGTTTTATTCACAAGAACAAATATTTGGAAATCTGCGCCTAAATGTTCTGTATTCTTAGCTGAAATGGATTACTTAATGAAATACTTAAAAAGGATTAAAGATAAAAAGAATGTCATTTTTGTACAGTATTAAGAGAAAATCTTTGATGTGTAACCCCTAGCAAGACATTAGAAACAAATGGATTTTGCAATATTTTTTTCTCTCTCTTTTCTTTTTCTTGTGTTTTTGCTACCTTGTGTTAATTCTTTTAGCATTGTTCAAAGAGGAATTGTATGTTGAATTTTTGCGATAAAAAAAAAAGTACAAGTCGAGCCTACGCTTTCTGATTATCTTGGAACATTTTCGCATCCTCCCAAGTAGGTTTTTTTTTTTTATTTTAATCAGTTGTATTTGCAAAACAGTTGACTGCAATTCTTCAACAAGGAGGTTGAACTACCTTGTGAGATCAGCTGGCTGGGTTCATGGGTGAAAGCCGTGTCTGCTCTAGACCATAGACTGTATCTAAAGACGATTAAAATATTTCACTTTATATACATAACATAACATAACATAACATAACATGAATGGCGAGAACAGGCCATTCAGCCCAACTAGGCTCGCCAGTTTCTTTATACTATTGTGAATATATCACTTCAGATACTCAATGACTCAATGGTATCTAGCTTTAAGTCAAGCCTGCTCTTGAAAACTCCCAAGGTTTCTGCCTCAACAATATGGTCAGGCAAGCTATTCCACATCGAAATTACTCTTTGGGTGAAGAAATATTTCCCAATATCAGTGCTAAATTTACCTTGGTCAACTTCCATTTGTGACCCCGAGTTCTACTAACAACACTTGGTCGAAGGAATCCTACATAATTCACTTTGTTAATCCCTTTAACATATTTAAAGACCTCTATCAGATCACCCCTAAGTCTCCTTTTCCTAAGACTAAAGAGATTAAGGATCTTCAGCCTCTTCTCATGGCTTTCATCTTTTATACCCGGAATTAGCTTAGTGGCTCTTCTCTGAACTTTTTCTAGAGCCTCTATATCTTTCTTAAAGTATGGTCCCCAGAACTGTACACAATACTCCAGATGTGGTCTGATGAATGTGTTGTACAAAAGAAACATCACCTCCTTGGATTTGTACTCAATACTTTTGGCAATGTATCCCAGCATCCGATTGACTTTTTTAACTGCTATGGCACAATAGTTAGAGCCTGTGAGGGTTTGGTCAACAATCACTCCCAGCTCTTTTTCGTGTGGAGCACATTCCAGTTTTAAACCTTCCATGAAGTAGTCCCGTGTAATGTTTTTATTACCTACATGTACAACTTTACATTTCGTTACATTAAATTTCATTTGCCACATTTCTGCCCAATTCAGGATTCTATCCAAATCATCCTGAATCACATTAGTGGACTCTAAACCATTTGCCAAACCTCCCAATTTAGTATCATCTGCAAATTTAACTAATTTGCTGTCAATATTCCTATCAAGGTCATTAATGTAGATGAGGAACAGCAGGGGTCCCAACACCGATCCCTGGGGGACACCACTCCCCACCATACCTAGCTCAGATGAGATACCACTGACCACCACTCTTTGCGTTCTGTCCTGTAACCAGTTTTAAATCCACTTCAGAATACCTCCTGTGACTCCAGTGGAGCTCATTTTAAAAATTAGTCTCTTATGCCATAGTGTATCAAATGCTTTCTGAAAATCCAAGTATATGATGTCATAAGCCCTGCTCTGGTCATAAGTCTTGGTGGCCTCTTCAAAAAATTCCAGAAGGTTTGTCAGGCATGACCTTCCCTTATGGAAACCGTGTTGGCTATCCCTCAAGATATTATTACGTTCAAGAAATAAGTCCAGCTCATCTTTTATGATAGATTCCAGTATTTTGCACGCAACGCAAGTTAAACTGACTGGTCTGTAATTTCCTGGCTCAGTACGGTCTCCTTTCTTATATATTGGTATTATATTGCCCTGTTTCCAATCATTTGGTTTTTCTCCAGTTTCTAAAGACCGTCTGAAGATGGCGGATAGCGGCTTAAAGATGATCTCACTAACTTCCCTGAGCACTCTAGGACATAAGCCATCAGGACCCGCCGCCTTATCTGCCTTTAGTTTATGCAACTTGTCTAATACTTCATTATCCCTAACCTCAATTTCCGAGAAATAATCTTGAGCATTGGACATGCTCTCTGGCCGAATAAAAACCCACTCTGAGGTAAAATTCTCAACAAAGTAACTGTTTACTTGATAGGGCATTTTCTTTATTACAGATCTAATAAGTACCACTGGAACATGTTCAGCGACATTTGTAATAAGAGTGAGTGGAGGTTCTCTTTAAAAACCAAAAATGTGAGTTGCTTGGGTCCCCCCTCCCAATCTATTCAACTTCATCGCATGCAGCGGACAAACTGCTTGCCGTCTCATGGGGAAAAATCCCATCCGTATATTCGCCCCGGGTGCGTCCAATTTCTCGGTTTGAATCATGATATAATACCCTATGCTTTCATAAATATGATGTTTTTTGTTGCTGGTGACGCAGATGACTCCTGCAAAACATATTAATGTGCGCATGCCTGCCGCTCAGCAGAGATGTGATCGCATTACAGATAAATACAGGTCACTTGATATCATTGAATGTGAGCCGCCAGGACAGGCAAATTTGATCTGAGCAAAAAAAAAAAAAAAAAATCGGAATTAAACAGATGAAGTGGTATGCTTTGATTCCTGAGCAATTCCTTCCCTTATCCATACTCTGCTCTTTGCCTTAATGTTGTTGCTTGTTGCTCTTTATCCTGTCAATTTTTCATTGTTCATTATCTGTACAGGCTTTTTTAAAAATTAAAAAAAAATTTTTTTTTTTTTTTAGATGTTTGATGTCAAGCTCCTCCTGATTTTGAGGATTACCCATGATTTGCATCTTGTAATAAACCCACTGTATTCACTCGGGCGAAGACTTCTCTTGACCATTGATTTGGACTCACATTTGTCTACTTCTAAGAGGATTGTTTTTTTAAGTATCCTCATCTGATGTCAAAGGGTCTTTGTCGACCAAGGAAATAATTCTTGTCATCCACCACAGTTTTTATTTGTGGTCTTCCAGGTCCTTCAGTTTACCTAAGTTCACTGGTGCATTCTTGTTTCCCTGTCACAGGAAATGTAATTTTCTGCCACTTTGATTGATTTATGTTGTGTCTGAAGAATATGAGTGCCCATTCACTTTCACAACTCAAAGAATAAATTGTTGAATTCATATGGGTCATACATTAAAATTCGGACAGAAATGTTATATTTAGTCATGGGACAGGTAGAACATTTGAGGGCTAGTGTTAGCTGATCACACTAGAATTTTTCCATGTTACACAAAAGAATCAAAAATATGCCCATGTTGTCTGTCCATGCTTGAACTCAAAATGATTTAGGATTCTTTGGGATGCTGGAGTCCCAACCACAAGGGAGGGTTACACGTGAACCAAATAGTTTATCTTTCCCCATCTAATGTCTTTCATTTATCTCTCAGAGAATATAGTTTTATATTTTTCAGCCTGACAATGGCTTGCTTCACTGGCAGTGACAGCACTTTAGGTTTCATATTGAGAATTAACAACAGATTCCAAAAGCAAACACCACACTTGAAATGAACTATACACCTTTTATCTGCTTACAAGTAGTTGAAATAATGAGATAATTAACACACAAGGCCATGGAATAGCCGAGCAGCTAACCGTTCAATTATTTTTGGTACAAAGGAGGGGACCACAAAGGAATGTGAATACACTAAATTTTAGCTGGAAGTCTTCAATTTGAGCTTTAAATACTTGTCCAGTTTCAACTCCAAAAGCAGTAGGAGAGCCAAAATAACTTGTCCAAATATTTATGGACCTTACTATAAGACAAACTATAGCTAAAAGACTAGCATGAATGATCAAAGTTGAGAGTTTACCGTATTTTGTTCGGATGACCAGATTTACAAAAATACATTCACGCATAAATAATGCTGAAGTAGATTTAACATGCGAGCCGTATCAAATGTGCAGTGATACAAGTGCTGGGAATGCGCAGGAGTGTGCGATTCTGAGCAAAGTGAGTGAGATTTTGGAACAATACACATCTTCAACTTCTTCCTAGATTGTAAGGCCAGAGGGTGAGACAGCCATTTTTAAATCCGTAAAAACAGTATACATACATGATAACCTGTGTTTCTACTATAATTGCATAAAGTATCATTATTCTGATTGAAATTAGCATTGTTGTTCATTTCTTTGTTGGTGTTAAAAATTATTGATTACATAAACTGAGATCATGGTCCACACAGCTCCCTCACAATAGGCATCAGTCCGAATCCTGTCCGGGTGGAGTTTGCATGTTCACGTGTTTTTCCAGCAGATTGGCCAGTCTCCAGCCACAGTAAAATCATGTAAACCAGACTCTATAGTCAAAGATCAGCCTCCCCATTAAATGCTGTGGCACTTCCAGAAAAAACACTCATTAATATGCTTGACCGTCTCAAATCAACAATTAAAAAAAAAATACACAGGTCAGGCACTGTAGTATAAATACTATATTCTTTATTTAAATATTTTACATCTCTGAAAACATATTTACAGAAACTATTCCTGCATTACTGTACTGTGCACACATACACACGAACCCACATACACAGAAAATCAGCTGTAGCTCTCAAACAGAGAATGAATCTGCCCTTATATGTTGACAGGCCACATCTGAGTTTCAGAAGCACCTCAAAACCATAGACTGTATAAAAAGATGGACGAAGCAACCGTGACATCACCCACTGGTTTCAGAATACCATTTAGGAAGGTATGAGTGTGAGAGCGAATGTGTGTGAATAGTGTGTGCGCCCTGCGATGGATTGGCGAGCTGTCCAGGGCGGGTCCCTGCCTTTTGCCCGTAGTCAGCTGGGATAGGCTCCAGCTCCCCCCGCAACCCTAGCGAGGAATAAGCGGGTATAGAGAATGGACATGGAGAATGGATTTAGGAAGCCTCTATTTTGGCAGTTCTAACAGCGTCATTTTGTCATTTTGAAACCGTATGTGATTCCTTTTGGATGAGAGCGTGAACTGAAGATCCAGGGAGGAGCGAGGGGTGGATTTGACCGTATCTGACGAGAACCAGAGGATAGCCACGCCCCTAAAGCATATTCTGGTTTTATCCTTTATTCTAGTCTATTTGGGACCATAATTTACAAAAATGAACATCATGATGTGTCGAAGGAGACTTGAAACTAGCGACAGATACCATGAAATAATGTGGAAAATCATTATTAAAATAATAAATCAGGTTGGAAAGTAGGGCCATTTTCTCATAGACTTCCATAGCATTGAGCTTCTTTCTGCAACCACCGACGTCGCCATCTTCTGCCATTAAATAGAATGCAATTTTTAGAAATTTCTGGATTGGCCTCACTTTTCAGACCTGGGTGCTGCATCCATCTTTTTATACTGTCTATGCTCAAAACTAAACCCAGCAGGGGAAAAAAAAATAAGACAGAGGGGGGAGATTACACCAAACATGGTTACCATGGTAAAGCTGGGAGGCGGGGCAAAGTGAAGCTTCTGTAGGAGGCAGCTGTGCCCATTGGTTGACCAGCTGAGATTCTTAATAATGGCATTCACCTGTCCCGCCCCTGCCCCACCCCTCTCCTGAACTACTACCGAAGAGCTGGGCTGTGTCTGAGACCTGGGCCAGTGCACCAGCACACTCAGTCCAATGTCGTCTATATTGAGCATACAAATTACATACAAGTTGCAAACAAGTTAGCTTGCCGATTCACACACAGGATTCACCTGGAGACCACATACCCGTCTAAATTGCCCAGGAGAGGTCACACATTATTAAACCTTTTTCACTCAGCACTAGACGCACTACAGTCTTGTTAAAGGCCTTTCAGGGTAAGACTGCATAATATTACAGACATCATTTTAAACCTTCACAATCTGGGGCAGGGGGTTCACTCATGAGGCAGACCGCTGACCTGAGAACAGGTACAGTATCAAATGCATCACTCGGGTTTTCTAAACTACACTGATCTGAGAACAGCCCTAGATTCCTCACCAGGAGCATAGTGAGTACCAGACAGGGGTTTGCTTTGCTTCAAAATGCTAAAAAAAAAATTTCCTTTAAAACGGTGGTGGGTAAATGTTCAGAATAAATAGAGTAAAGGAACATAAAAATACTCCTTTCAATTGCTCACTGTGTATTCTCTGATCCACCAATGGCCTCCTCACACCCACAGGAGCGGGTAAGTGGAGGACAGGAGGGTGTATTTTCAGTATTGTGTATGAAGCACATGGGGGGTGAACTTGGGCAGGGCTTCAGTCACCAGGGAAATGCCCTGTAATTACTGATCGATTAAGGGGATGTGCAAGGGCACAGATTTTCAATGCTTCTCGCACTCCTCTTGCGACTACGAGTAGCAATCACAGAGTCATCTCATTTGCTGCTCCATATAGTGATGAAACGAAGCCCTTTGGCCCAAATGAATGCCTCACTGGTTACCGTAAGCCAGGAGGACAGGAGTGACCATGTGACCTGGCAGCTCAAAACCAATCGCATTGAAGACTGCAGCATCTTCGCACCAATAACCTGTAAAGCAGGGGTGTCCATCCCGATTTCTTACGAGCAAGCACCTGCCACTCGCATGACCTTTGCCATTGTGAAATTCATTGGCAGAGCAAGTCTGATTTAGATTTCTCCTGGCATTGAGTTTTTGGACAAAGTAGTAATTTTACTGCTGATGTGGGTGTCTGTGTCTCGTGACAACGGTACATCACAGTGCTGTCTTTACACGCGCAGAAATTCTTTTGGATCCTGGTTCAAGAATATGAGTCAGATCTTCACCAAAATGTAATCGCTGCCTCCTTAGCACAGTATCCATCAACACACAAAATTTCATTTTTTTGAAAATGAACTTTCTGAGATATCCCGTTAACTCACAAACAAATTAACAAATGAACAGAGAAAAGATATCACCTTTGGGCAGAAGTAAAACTAACCAATCATGGTTTTTCAATGAAACTGTCCAACCAATCTCACTGTTGGACTAAAATAAAGACCAGCAAAAACATCAGCCCGTTTTCAGGTAATTTTGAAAGCCTCCTTTACAGGCTCCAATGACCTGGGTGGAACCCATGACAACTCGGCAACATTAAACAGTGAATAAGATGACCCAACCACTCGCCCTCTCGGTCTGAAACTGAGAGCAATGCAGGGTAACAGAGGGACATGACTATCTAGTCAGAAAAAGAAGTCAATTCAAGTCTATGATTATATTTCTCAGAGTCATTAAAAGAAAAACAAAAACTGGCTGCATAATAATAAACTAGTTCTCCGGGGAAGAAGGTATAAGTACATGGACAGTAGTTTGAATTTCGGTTCTCTTGGCCAGTTCCCCACAGTTTTGACTGAAAATGAACAATTTTGGTGCCAATTTGAAAGTCCAGAATGAATTTCACCAGGCAAAGGATTAGAGTGCAAGTTTCTTTTGCAAAAAAAAAAAAAAAAAAAAAAACACTTATTTGTCCATCCACAAAAACTCCATCACATGACGCCATCTCCCGAAAAGCGACACGCACAACAAAGCAGCCTTGACTGGTTTGCAGAATCACAGGGCCATATAAACCCATGGTGAAACGAGCCCACGACCTTTCACCCAGTCCAATACACATACATCGACTTGCAAAACTTAACATTCAATATTTCCCTTTCTGTTTATAGCATGGGTTAGAAAGATTTGATTGTTGGGGGTCATGAATGTACCCCACATGCCCAACCCTCACACTCCACAGTCTGCATAACGCCCCTCCACATTTAAAGGGAATTCTTGCAACACAAACAAACACAGAGTACTTCCTCCCAACTCTGCCCTGTCAGAGCCCAGCCCACCGAACACTCCTCTAACTGGCAGATCTATCCCATAATTCCTCTTGCAATTACTAACCTGAGGACATGCCTTCACACCTCCCACACAAAAAAAAATTAAATTAATTTGTACAATAAAAACAACAATCAAGAACCTTTCTGCATCAGATAATCCCCCCCACCCCTGCATGTGGCATGGGACTGCCCTGCACAAACGCTGGAACTTTAAATTCAATATCGGAGTAACAGACGAGGAGAAAACACAGGGCAACCATGACAGAAGGCGAGAGTCATCTGTAACGATGGCATGGATCCACCAGGGCGGCGCCACACAAACGAACACAGCCGTCCACCACTCCATTTTTGACTTCTGCATAAATTCAGGCTGGCCTATAGGGGGCGTTGCTGTGCTGTAGAGGGCGGAGCTCTCTCGACAGCAGGGAGGAAGTTCCTAAACGGTGGGAAACAGGTGGAAGACAGGAAGAGACGCCGCAAGGTTCTCAGTCGGCGTACTCTGCAACTATTGATAGCAGGACGGTAATGTCATCTGGTTTCCCCCCTGAGAAATGGCCAAGATGGACAAGATTAGGGCAATATAAAGAGCACACACCAGCTTGGGCACACACCAAAACATTAACCGCTACTGCCTTTTGAAATAACCCCACTCAACTCGCCTCGTACGTTGAGCCCATTGTCACAGGCAAACTGGGCGAAAGGCGACATGTAGTTCGGGTCATAGGCCAGTTCGTGGGCCTGCTCGGCGATGCTGCGAGCAGTCTGCTGGATGCTCTCGTAGTTGGAATTCTGGGAAAGAGAGGCAGGGAATCGTAGTCACCCAGTTCCACTCAGAGAGACGTTTATAAAGTGCCTCCAAAAACAGAGCCCAAACATTAGTTAGGACATGACACTCAGCCAAGGGGCAGCTAGGAGGTTGAGTTCTGAGCTGAAGTTTGCAAAGCTGGCTGAGTTATGCATGGACTACATTTCCCATTGGCAGCAGAACTGCCACAACGAAGGTGTTGATGGGTATTGTAGTTTTTATAAAACAGCTAATTTTATGTGGATTTGAAATTTTTCCCCCTAACAGTCAAAGTACTGAATTCAACAACCTGGCTTAAATAATGCATCACAGACGGTTTGCCTCTCTGGCAAGTTATAGAGTGTGTACTCCATAATCATCACAGGGTATCTGCAAGATTATGAACTCTGTGGTATCGAGAGCAAGTACTACACACATGACACAGTAGATCACACCAGTAATAAAATATTTATGGTACCTTGAGCTTCTTGAGTTCCTGCAGGATCATGTAGTCAGGCATATTGTCAAACAGCCCGTCTGTGGCCGTTAAGATGATGTCACCCAGCTGGACATCAAAGGTAGAACGGTCAGCGGCCTCAGGACTGGGGAGGGTAAAAAAAGAATATCACAAGTCAGCACTGAGCTTCTAAGGGTTTCAAATATCACAATAAACCACGGAGCATATGGGTAACGAACGGCACAATGTGTAATAGTAAATTGAATAGGTGTCACAAATAACAAACAAAAAGGACAAAAACGTTCAGCGCTCACACAAATTTCAACCCTTTTCCGTAATTACATGGCTCTAACTGACTCAAAGAGCCAATGGGCTCACTATAGAAGAGAGGGAAAAAATGATGGAGCAGTGGTCAGGGTCAAAGGTCACAGGCACGGAGGCCGGGCGGGGAGGAGGGTCAGGGTCTGCGCCACGGGGTGGTTGGGTTTCGTTACTGGTGCACGGCCGCCAACCTTTACCCTTTATCCCAAATAACCCCTATGTAAGCGCCCACTATATGCTCAGTGTATATATAGACAAAACGGGCATAAATTACAGGGGCATGGCGTTTATACGTATTTGTTATCAATTAATACCACGTTTGACAACCATTTCGCTTCTTGGTGTAATAAATGTAATGAACGCATTGTCAACATGAAACAAAAATGATAATCAAAATCCCAAAAACATAGAAAAAATGAAGATATAATTTGCATTCACATTACAAAGCTACGTATCCTCACTCCCTATATATACGCATTCAAACATAAATAATGGACTATGCAATGCATAATTTTTTTATTGTCATCCTGAGGGAGGGGCACACCATTAAGCTGGATTTATGGCAAAGCCCTCGACAGTGTCGCTCAACAGAAATGACATTGTTTGACAGAAAGTTCTGCTTGGCACCAGGAGATTTTCTTTGTGTCACGGACCCAGTCGTATTTTGTATCGCGCTGTGATTGGGTAGTCACACACTGTCGTCTCCGTGGAGATGTTTCACCAAACAGTTTTGTCTGTGCAGGAAATCTTTGATAATTTGTAATTGTAAGCCCGCTAGAGGATATATGGCGTCTGCTTACTATGGAGACACCGGAACCCTTTACCAAAGCATACATTGAAACTGTTGCGCGACTAATTTCCATTGAATGCCCTAACATAAATCGAGCTTTAAACAGTCTTAGAGGGAGGGGCTAACCATTTAGCACCCTTATGCCGCGTTTCCACCGAATGCGAAACAAATTTTGAACGCGACCAGATTACATTCAAAGTCAATGCAAAAATGCGAATATACGCGAAAAGACGCTAGTTCGGGTCGGGCGACACGAATCACGTGGGAGACGCGCAAAAGGCGCGAATGCAAGAAATTTGTCTTTTGCTCCACGTCAAAATATTCCTTTGCAAAAATTTTGCATGAGTAGAGTAGTGTTCTGAATAGAATCATGGTTACAGATACAGATGACTTCATTGATCCCCGAAGGGCAATTCAGTTTCTACAGCAACATTGGCTAGCTAGGCTACCTAGCTTCATATTTCAAGCCAGATAGCTGCATTGCTTGAGATATTGGGAATGCTAGCCATCTAGCTCCCTAGCAAGGTAGCTAGCTGTGTCAAATAATGTCTGGATCTCAGTTTCGCAACAAAATAGTGGTCTGGCTCAATATTGGATATGACAACATTATCAGTTTTGCGAATATTTTTATTCGCAAGCCGGCAAAATGTTCATAAAGTTAAATGCTTCTTACGTTAGCAGTGCAACATTAGTGTCGCCATCTGGTTAATGATTTTTGGAGACTGCAGGAAGTACTGCCCCTTGAGAGTAAACCAGACTCAACTGGCATTGCTATCGGTCCGCAGTATGAATTTGCGTGTCAATCCTCTGCCAGGTTGTTCTCCCATGGAAATGAATGGGATCTTCCCACGAATAGGGCGGAAGATCTTCAAAGCGAAACAATAAAAATGGTCCCGCGGTCAAACTCCCGCGAATAAAACGAGGAGAAATTTCGCTTTGCGTTTGGTGGAAACACAGCTTTAGGCGGAGGGGCTAACAGCTAAGCAGCCTTAGGGGGAGGGGCTAATAGTTAAGCAGCTTTAGGGGGGAGGGACTAACAGTTAAACTGCTTTGGGGGAGGGGCTAATAGTTAAGCAGCTTTAGGGGGAGGGGCTAACAGTTAAGCAGCTTCGGGGGAAGAGTTAAGCTGCGTTTCCACCGAACGCGAAAACAAATTTTTCGCACGGACAGATTGCATTCGGAGTTCATGCAAAGATGCAAATACAAGTGAAAAGACCCTAGTTCGCACTGGGCGATACAAATTATGCAGAAGACGCAGTGTAATGCAACAAAACTGACACGTGGGAATGGCCAAATGCATGAAATTCGCATTTCGCTCTAACTCAAAATATTCTTTTGTGAAAAATTTGCACGTGTAATGCAGTGGTTTGACTCGCACCATTGCCTCTAGCAGCAACATTGGCTAGCGAGGCAACCTAACTACAAACTCAAACCGCAGTTAGCTGCATTGCTTGAGATAATGGGAATGCTAGCTAGCCAGCCAGCAAGCGATATCAAATAACAAATGTAACACAGTTTCATTAAAAAATAGTGGTCTAGCTCAACATCGGCCATGACAACATCATCAGTTTCGTGGATATTTCCATTCTCAAGTAGTTATAATGTTAACAAAGTAAAATTTTTGTGATGTCAGCATAGCAACATTAGCGTGGCAATCTTGTTGAAGATTTTTTTCAAGATTCCAGGAAGTACCGCTCTTGAGTGTAAACAAGGCTCAACTCGCATTGCTGTTGGTCAGTGGAGTGAATTTGCATGTCAATCCTCCATAAAGTTGTACTCCCATAGAAATGAATGTATTCTTGGAACGAACTGAGCGGCAATTCTTTAAATAGAAAAGAAAAAAAGAAGATCCCGTGGTCATACTCCAGGGAATGAAGCAAGGGGAAATTTCGTTTTGCGTTTGGTAGAAACGAGGCTTTAAAATCTGAATGGTAGCGAGGAGGAGAAGATTACAGGCCGAGAGGTGTGTCAGGGGCAGGGTCGAAGGCTGAGCACGTGTGAGTGGGTTGGGAGTTCACCTGTCCCGAAGCACAGCCCCCTCAGCCTCAGGGGGCGGGATCGACAGCTGGAAGGGCGTGTTGAAGTAGTGCTGCTGCTCATCGGATCGGTGCACCACCTCACCCCGCCGCACCACCAGGAACCCCGAGTCCCCCAGGTTAGCAGTGTGCAGCCGGTGGCTCCGCCGGTCCAGCACCACGATGCAGGCCGTACTGCTGCCTGAGAGGGGGAGAGAGCAGGGGAGGGAGATCAGGCCCTGGGTCACATCTAATTCTGACACATGCAGCCCAGAATGAAAACAGGCCAAGCTGACCACACTTTCAGAAATGCTATTGCAATGCATTATCCTCGCTAATCAAAATTTCCCCATAAATACTTCTATTTAAACTAAAGAATCAAGTGAACCTGAAACTCCGCAGGTCCGCCACCCTGCCACACTCATTTGAGAGCAGCTACAAGGCTTTGAACGAATAGGACCAGGGGTTCTGTAGTCAACCAGCTTAAGATTGTAAATTTTGGCTAAAAATTGGCACTTTCAAGGTCAAAGGTCATGGTGTCAACTATACTGTTAATACTCTCAACCAGGGGTGCAGGAGATATTTTAAAAGTGGGGGGGAACCAAATCACACGCTAAAGCCCAGATGGCAAAATCAGATTTCCGGATACTGGACCACCACGTCTGGCCCACTGCTGGACCACCATGCACTATTATTTTTACCTTGCCAAAATATTGAGAAAAAAACATTAATTGTTATTAAAATGAATTAAGAAGTATAAATAAATTATTTAAAAGGTGTTTTGATCAAAATTGGCAAATATGTAGGCTTTTTCTCGGTAACCCACCCATGGACCACCCTCAAACCGATAAGCAAAACGTTAGCGAAACGCCAGATCTGCCACTGGTCTCTTGCTATGTGGGAGGTCTCAACTTTTAAGGTTATAGAATCCTATTCGAACTATTTTGATTGAGTTATTCTACATTGTTTGGTTTAACACTCTAAAAATAATGTGGGTTTGTGAAGCCATGGATGAACAAGAGTTAACACTAATCAACATATACACCTGTTAATATGCATGATCAAATTATTTGATCTACTTCATTGTCTGGCATGAAATTGCCAAACAAACCACCAAAACAACTTGCATTCTCCACAATATGTTTCAGGTTAATATTTATTGATTATAGACTACTGTAATGTTACAAATCAAGTGAGGAGACACCAATTCTTGATTTATACTAACTGTATCCAGAAAACTGTCATTTGCAGCTTAGTTTGCCCTTACAGTCAACTATTAGTACTACCATGAACAATAACATTTTAACAAAGCACGAATGAGAATAAATGGGGTTTTGAGAAATCGTTAAAATACTGCTCCGCTGTAAAATAACTGCTTGAGAGACCCCCAATTCAATCAGGCCCACCAAAGGAAACGGCCAAGCTGTAACAAAAGTTCGTCAGATGTCTACCTTTTTCAAATAACCAGCAACACAAAATCGAAAACATGCCACATTCCCGCTAAACTTTGCACCACAACACTTTGAAGTCGATACATTTTCAGCAGAACCAAACCCTTGAAATCGCACAGCCTGTAACAAACCCAGAGACGAACAAACTTGAGTTTTCGATTGTGTGTTGCTAGTTCTTTGAAAAAGGTAGACTGACAAACCTTTGTTACAGCTTGGCCGTTTTCTTTGGCAGGCCTGTCGATAATGTTCATTAATATGCATGTGTTGCCAATGCATAGACTTAAGACCCATTATATTTCTAAAGTGTGTCTGTTGGTATCCCCTTGCTGACAGCGAAAACCAATGAACAAACTGCAAAGCAAATCATTTAGCTAATAGTGTTACCAGTTTCACAAGGCAAGCAGGGGCTAATCATATAGTCCTGGGGCTGAGGGGGGTCCTGTGTGCAATCAGATGTCCCCTCATTTTGACTCTTGAACCTGATAGTACACCCCTAGGTACGTAAAAAAAACTTGGGTGGAAGGTCTGGATCACGGGCAGGAGGGGTCAAATTCAAGATGGCGTCCATATCATAAAATCATCCATAACTTCTCAAGGAAAGGGGCTAGAGAAATAATTTTGGTGTCTTTACCTAGTTTTTGGGGGTCACTGAATCCAATGAAGCCATGTTTGTGGTCATCACCATATTTCGTAATAGTGAAATCCAATACGGCGGTGTAAAGGGGGCAGCGAGCTGTAACTTGCTTAGTACTTGGTCTAGAGTTACAAATTTGGTGTCCTTACCTTGGTTTTCACAGTCAAGGAATCAATTGAGACAATTTTCAGAAATGATAGTTCATTATGTAACGGTGAAATCCAATATGGCTATCACAATCACTGTCTTGACATGGGCTAAGATCATGGCCGTTGGAGTTATCATCACCAGAAAGCAGATTCAAACCAATTAGGATCTCCCTTTGAAACTGGGGCATACTTTAGAGTAAATAACTTTGAAACAAGCCCCTTAGGCCTAAAACAGTGGTGACATCTGTAAAATAGCAAGGTAATTACTATTGCATCATTAGTCGTGTTACACAAGAACCTTGTTGAAATGTTCATAAACATTCTGATGGTGATGCCATTTCTTCATCAGATTTCTGATTAAAATGAAAAGATCTGACAAGGGATATACACCCATTACAACCCCACTGTCCTGATTGGTCAAGTGATAGCCAATGATCGCTCCCACTGCACAGCACGTACGCGTGTACCAGTTGTTTGCGAGAGTAAGAAGGTCAGTAGGTGCCGAGTGAATTATTGAGGGGTATTTATGGTGTTCATTCTGATTTGAAAACAAACATACCATTTGCATGTCATCTATGCCAATGCATCCCGCCAATCTCACTCAACAGGGTGGACTGGCAATGCAGGCAAATTTCCAGAGCTCTGCTCTCTCAAACAGTTACTTTTAACACCGTATGAGCATACAGTACATAATTACCGTTCTCTGGATTCATTGAACATCACGAGACCCAAAAGAATCTGGACGGACAGCTTTAAAGTCGAGTAATTCCTACATGGTTTATGTAACATACCACACAGAGCAAAAGTGTCAGCTACAAATTGAGAATATTTACACCCTTAGCATGTGACAGGAGAAGGCATTGCAGGTCTTTAAATACACTGGCCAAATACTTGAACCTAAAAGTAAATCTAATTAATCGTAATTCTTTGCTTTGTAATTGCCTCTGGTGATTCACCAAGTATCCATCCGTCTCAGTTGATCCACAATTTTTTTTATCAAAACTATTTTCAATTAATTTCATGCCAATTAAGTAGGAACCCCACATTTACAGAAATACGGTTGCTATGGCAAAAAGCACCAAAACACCACCCTCAGGTCAATGTGCAGCATCCGTTTGTAATCCATACACCAGAGGTCACATTTTGAACCTAGAGACCTCCCCTGTATGAAAATATCACACCAGTTTAAAATAGCTCCCTCCATCCACCCCCCAAAAAAACACCTCAACACCTTCTCAGCTGATGTTCGGCTACTCCATCTCACAGACAATTCGTGGGATTCACAGAAGCGGCTGAGACGGATCTGGGTAGGAGAGGCAAAAGGTCAAACAGTTCTTCTCTCCAGTGAAAACATCCGCTTTCAGCCGTTTCCAGACACCGGAGGTCAGACGACTGCAATGCGAGCTGCCCCTGATGCACAGGACTGTAGCACAGTGCTGCACCCACACCCTCTCCTGCATAATATCACCTCACTCTGCACTCTAATGAACGTGGGGTCATCTGGCCATGGATTGGTGAAGCTAATGCGGAGACCTCGGGAGGGCTATCAGTGGTCATCACGGAGATTAGCGAAAACAGGAGGTGAGGAGAACAGGGAATGTGTGAAGTGAGGAGAGGATTGGAACTAGAGGAGAGAACACAAGCTCTCAAGTGAAGAAATAAAGCCTCCTGGACTTCCAGAATTTTCCAACCGGTGTTGCGTCTCCCGGAACATTCTGCGAGAGGCTGAATTCCACTGCTCTCTCCAAGTGACTCGCCGAGGCAGAGAGTGCTGCCCGTGACTCATACTGCAGATGCCTCATTCTTCCACCTTTTTTCTTGTCCTTCTCCGTCTCCCCCTTCCTCTCTTTCGCGCTCTCTCCTCTTGCGACTGCAGCCCACGCAAGTGTAATGAACTCAAGCTGTGCAGCCCACTGCATGTACAGCGCTAATTAGCACAGGCAGTTCTGCCACGCAGCCCAACTTGCGCAGCTACGCTACTTGGCCTGTAGCAGCCTACTTGGCCTGTATTGAGGGGCAGCCAGTACTGCTTAGCATACTCTTTGCTATGTGTAACATAAAAGTAACGTGATTTTTGTGGAGCAAAAAAAAAAAAAAAGTCCCATAAAGTGGGTCCATTTATCCTGCGACCTTTGACCCAAGCGAACCTAACATGGTGGATGCGCAATTCAACACTGGTATAAACCCATCCCCAGAGTATTAAGCCCTTCTGCCAAGTGGTTGCCGAGATCTCGTCTGCACACAATAAATCACATTTTCATGTCCAGCGAAGCTACCCTTCGACCCAGGTGAACCTAACATGGTGGATGCACAAGTAGACACGAGTATAAACACCAGAGTATAGCCTGTGCGATCGTATGTAGCATATGAAGTAGAGAGTAAAGGATAGCCTCTTCATTGCTAGGTAGCATAGCACAGCCTATATGCTGTGTTGCATAATGCAGCATTGCCCGTGTAATGCTACATGACATAGCATACTGCCAGCATTGCATAGGCTCCATGATGCTACGCAATATGTAGCCTATAAGCAGTGTTGCATAGTGTAGTATTGCCTGTATCATGCTACACAGCACAGCATAGCCTCTACAATGCTGGGTAGCCTATAAACAGTGTTACATAGAGTTGCATTGCCTGTGTCATGCTACATAGCATAGCATGTATGACTCACAGCATCGCATAGCTTCTACAATGCAAGGAAGCTTAGCAAAGCCTGCGTGGAGCAACATTACATGCACATTACAGGAATTCAAGTAAATAAAAGTGTTATTTGGCATCTTTATCAAAAAATAATAATGCAATTAACTATTTTTTCCAGCTATTTTGTGAAATGGTAAATTCGAAAATTCATGGATAACAACAATTATTTTATTTTAGCATTAAAAATATCATTTCAATTACAGAGCTTGCGCATACTGGTGGATTAATCATTACAGAAACATAAAAAATAAACTAGGCTGACAGCAAGGGGTATATCCCTAAAATTCCCCAATCCTCGAAGCCCCATTTATTACATTCCGCTTTACTAGACCTATAAAATGAGGCAAATTTGAGGTCTGTTTAAGTAATTGTTCCAGAGATATGGTCAAAAAACTGATTTTTTCAATATATAGCGCCACCTGGTGGCAAACCTAGGAATGCATACTTGCCCAAAATCTAATCAGTTCATCCTCTCTACCATATCTACCCATATGCTAAAAATGAGAAGCCAATGTAAAGTATTTTGTGAGTTATCGCGCTAATGGCTAAAATCTGCGGACGCGGTGGCGGCGGTGGGTGGGGCAAAACCATGATATCCCCGAAACTCGTATTTCGGATATATAATTATTTTGGAAATTACCAATACTGTTAATTTAGGGCACCTGTGGCATAAACCTTACATTGGGTGGTGGTCTAATAAATTTGTTCAGCACTGTACATACATACAGACAGACAGACAGGCCGGCTCCTTCCATTCTAGTGAGATAATGCTATATGATAGCATAGCCTCTGCAGCGCTACGTAGCGTAGCCTAGCCTGCGCGGAGTCGCACTCACCCAGCAGGGGCACTTTGTTCTGCAGCAGCTCGTAGTAGCTAGTGGTCAGGATGCCCACAGGACTGCAGGGTGTGAATCGGCCCTCCTTCACCAGCCGCTCGCACGTCCTCATCAGCGTCAGCGAGAACTGAGAGGGGTCCACGCCGTAATCCCGCCACCCTCCCACGCCGTCCGCTACGCCTGCAGGGACAGAGCCGCGGCAGTCACAGGTGAGAGGGAGAGAGAGTCAGGCTACAGGCGCACAGAGACAAGCTCAACTGCACAGTATGGTGTCCCTGTGGAGTAAGCAGCCAAAAGCGGAATTGGCACGGACAAATCACCATCTTGAAATTTTATGGGCGGTCACATGACGCTACATTTGACCGGGATTACTATACAGCGACAAGATACTTTGAGAAGCAGGAAGTGCTTCCACTGTGTACATCAGCGGTAGGTGAATTCTGAAAATCCCCTTTTTTCGCATGAACAGAGTCATGTCCCCTTGCTAATCTAAGCGATGTGATTATCAGGTCTAGGCAACACTGTAATGCTATGAGGTGCAGCAACACACCAAACTAGACTGCACAGCACACACAGACCATTATATTCACAACCCAAAAGACCGAGAGAGGAATCACTTTCATCTAATTTTCATGAAGATAAGAGGCCATGGCGCTGCCTTCACCAATATTTTTGGTTACTAATGGAGAGTCACGGGCCTGGAATGGGCCCCATTAACATTTGAGATCAAGAATTATGGTCAGTTCCATTCATACATCGTTTCCCACACACAGTCGGCCTGCAAAGAGGCCGCTCTCTCACAGACACGCACAGCAACAAACAGCACGTGTTCCCACTGAGCATTCAGGCAAGGCTGGGTGCTAGAGTCCAGAGCCGAGCCAATCACAGTGATATCACCCACCCAGAGCCCAGCCAATCAGAACCAAACTAACCAGAAACCCCACTCCACCCCACCATGGGCCCAAGAAAACACAGCGGGTGCGCGAGAGCAGTTTCGGACAGACATGCTCTGAACTGCCGCCAGTCATTTGATACTGGTTATTCCATACTCCACACAAAACAGCTCTGTTCTGGGGAACTGGATTACGAGGGCCATAATTATACAGCGTTTGTTTTACGTTTTATTCAAATCTGAGTATAAATCTGGGTGAAATATCACCTCTCAGGGTCAACATGTGGGAGGAGATATGCAGAGCACTCTCCTGATTGGGCAAGGCTGAAAGGTTGAGGGTACTTGGTTTACTACGAGCAGTTTTCTGAGAAAAGCCATAAATCCTGGCACAAAACCGTGAAATTTCACAGGCCAACCATGAAATGGATACGCCGTTACTCACACACACACACACACACACGGTATATTGAACTCGCACTGACGGCGCATTGAGATTCATGCGAGTTTCGGATCATTTTCAGGAAGGCAAGATAGCATAACAGTCATTCACACAGCCTTCCATTACCTCAGCAGAGTGTGTGTGTGTGCTAAATTCACGAAAGCATACATAGGGCTGTCCTTGTCAATGCCTCCCAGTAGCAACAGGAGTATAATGGGCCAGATGCTACAGGTTACATAATTCTCATACTATACAAACATGCTCCACACCCCGACTACCCAGCTACACTGTGTTAAACACTCAAATATCCTGGAGGGCATTTATTGAGAGACCAGGGAACAGGAGAAAAACTGCTCTCAGAGCAGAGGGAGTAGATCAGTGTCAGTTTGTTTGGATTGCAGGCCCTAACAATTCACCTGCGCTACCTCCCCAGCTGACGCTACCATACCGGGAACGAGACGAAACCGAGGCTGCACTCGAATAGTGTTTTTACCGAGGAAAGTTCCCAACTCCTAGAAAAAGCCCCAGGAGTATATAAGTATTTATGTGGCAGCCATGATAAACGTGTTCAAATGCTCTACGTGTTAAGGGAAGGTGCTTCAGTGCTTTCCAATTTCTCTCCTTTAGCAGAGGGATTATTGAACCATACTTTCGGAAAGATTAAAGATAACACCGCCCACAATTCCATGCAGCAGCAATATTTAGAACGACGACCATACATCTGGCCAATCACGAAAACCAACTAACATGTCGGGCGAGAGATGAATGATCATGTTGCCAAGTGATTTTTATTCTCTTTGCAGGGTGGTTTGTCTTCCTAAGCCATTGTGAATTCCCCTTTACACCTTTCCTTTAATTCATGACCTTTTCCATAGAGGTAAAAGGAAATGCAGTTAGGAATTAGACAATAGGGCGTAATTATTTGACTATTTGAATGCAGCCCAAGTCTAGGCAAGTCCCTTTGGCTGATGACCGCCCCCGACCCCCAACAGAACACAGAGCCTTTCTGATAGAAACACACCCAGCAGGGCCTTTCCATGTCAACTCCAGGACCACCGGCTCAGCTGTGTTTCTGTGCATGTGGGTGCAGGAAGATGCAACATACAATTCCAGAAAATTTTAACAGCACAGTTCTACTTTAGCAGGGCGTTCCGGTGAAGAACGCGTCACAGCACCGAACATGACCTTTACAGGTTTGTGACTTTGTAAGGAGAAGCCCCAAATCTTCAAAAACATGCATGCAGGAGTAATTGCGTGGGTAAAACATTCAAATTATTGACAAATTAAGGCCTGGAAATGCTTCTATTTTTACCATCGATAGCTCATTTCAGGGTCCACAGAACTGTGCATGTCTCCATCTGTCAGGGCCAGGCCTTCGGGTGCCAGAGTTTTATAAATATTTATGGAGCATTATGACCACTGCAATAGCTGCCTACTGCAGATTTAAATAGAACAGGCAGAGAGACAAATAATCACAAGACCCAACCCCACACACCCCCGGAACTGAATATAACATTTTATTTATTTGTTTATTTATTTTTTTTACTTATTCATTTAACCTTTATTTATACAGAGAAACCCATAGGGTCTCATTTGCAATGGTGCCCTGTTTACAACAGAAACACATCACATTATCATAAAAATATGTATAATACAATATAAACAATAAAATCATCATACAATACATTCAATGCATGCAACAGAGAATGAATATTATGGCAACATTATTAGAAACATTCAGACCACGACTTCCAAATCCTTCATAACTTTTTTTGAATTTCTCTAATGAAATTAATTTATCCAATTTAAAAGTCTCTTGAAACCTGCTCCATGTCCTCAGAGCACAATAGCGAAAAGCAGTTATTCTAATATAAAATGGATAGAGGGAGAAGCACAAAAAAAGAGTGAAAGACAGAGGGAATGCTCAAAATGGCCCTCTTCTTCAGTAGCTCCAAGTACAAGACAAGATAAGAGGACAAAAGGTCAAATGAGCTACAAAAGACCATCAATGGCAGCTCGCTCAAATGTGTGCACGTCTGACACGCACGCATACATACAAACTCGATAACAGAAACATGCCAACCTCACAGCCCTCTTACAGGAAGCACACAACTCCACCTCCAGACGTTCTGTGCGTTGCTGTTAACAGACGGAGCCAGTGCTCCAGATAAGAGCACTATTACCATACAATAGCACAGGCCAGGAGTGCACAGACAATATGCAAAGGAAAGCTATTCAGTCATCAGCTCAGTCCACGCAAAGCTCATTAAATTCCTCATCTGAAGGGTGATAATTTCAGTACAAAATTAAATTAAGGATGGTCTCTCCATCTGGAAATCACTATAGTAACGGCCTCGCTGCCAACCAAACAGCAAATGAAAGGGACAGACGGACACAATGGGTTTTTTCTTCCAGAATTTTTTTCGGGTGACTGATATGATCGTCAAGAGACTCCTACAGCTTTCACAGGCGTAATGGGTGAGAGCTGACTATGCCTGGGATAGAGAAACCCCAGCATAACAGACAATTCACTGGGTGAATGTTTGATGTGTAAGGTTACGATGTGTGATTTAAATTTTGGCAAGATATTTGAATGTTCACGCTACAACCACTGCTGCTAACTGAAAGTAATGGAATTTTGGACCACCAAATATGAACTTTGAACAAAAAATGCAAAAAAAAAAAAAAAAAACACTGCACTCTTCAATGGGTTAATGAATGTCTTGGACATCTTTGACAGCCATCAACTAATACATAGGAGAAGCCATGCTCTGAATGCACGAAAGCACTGTGTGCTTCGATTGAGAAAAACTCAGCAAGGATGCCCCAACAGGTTCCTGTTTAAAAACATTTACATCAGTGTGTGGACACAGTGTGACCTTGAATGTCAGATGTGTCAGAGAGGGAGAGAGAAGAGCCATGGGACAGGCAGAAGGGGCAGAACTCTCCTGTACAAATCCAGCAGCATAACACCCTGTATTTGGTCACAACCCAAGACACCGTAGTGAACCAACTAAACCAGGAGAGACCTCAATCTCCATTTGATTTTACTTTCACTTCCACATCCAATAGCTGGACATCATGCATTTGAAAATCTCATGCCAATTTTTACATGACAATAAGAGCATGCAGATGACTGCCCACACCACACAGTAGTGTAGAATCAGGCCATATCAAACACTGAAACAGGCGCTGTACTGCATTAGGGCACCTGCTGATTTTAAAGGAGCACTTCCATTGTGTGCTGGAGCCAGCTTTCATTCCACTGGTTTATAGTCAAGCGACAAAGCCTGCTGGAATGCTCTTAGACAAGATATACAGGCCAGACTTCGCTAGTCTTCATAAATCCTTCCATCGACTG
Organism: Gymnothorax javanicus; assembly: GCA_029692085.1. NCBI lineage: Eukaryota > Metazoa > Chordata > Actinopteri > Anguilliformes > Muraenidae > Gymnothorax > Gymnothorax javanicus. The sequence continues at coordinate 118,410,728 of CM056194.1, read as the reverse complement.
CTATTGGAAGTGAATGAGTAAAATGGAGAGGATCTTATAGTTCAAGGCGTAGGATTCCCCAAGTTTCCAACAAGTGGGTAATAAAAGAAGATTCAGTACCGAGTCTCCTCCCAACTCGTAATGATATTGGGGAAAAAAGGTCCTCTGTTGATTTTCGTCCATAAATCATCTGCAGATGAGGCAACGTTTTTCAGTTTAAGAACAAACTACCACCAACCCGTCGTCGTTTCAGCAATGTTGACAACATGGCTGCTCCCACGGGCGACCACTCTGACCTTTAAATGATCGTACCGCCTCCATCGCGTGTCAATGTCGTTAAAGATCAAGATCACTGAAGGTGAGCAAAAACATGCCACCACATTTCGTCTGGCGTATTTTCCCGACAACATCGGCGTTGGTTACAAGCAAGCGTGCAATCAAAATAAGACTTTTTACTTCGAAAACAGGATTTAATTTATTGCAATACGGAACGAAAAACGGGGATAGAGCACCAAATCTATCCATAAGACGATTAGTCAATGCTTCGCGTTGGCAAATCCAAACAAAGTTTAAGCAAAGGCTTAAACCCCATACTTGTTCTCCTTCCGTAAACAATGTTTACATTCATGCGCAAGCACGCCGCCCGAAGGGGGCATTTCCCCGATCATGCATTGCTTTCTGGGTAAAAGGTCGCCTCCAAAATACAAGTTGAATACACGGGGTCTCTTCCCATTTAGACGAACGATTAAACTCGGTTTCATTAAAACAGACAGAAAAGGGTGTAGGTGCTACTATTTCAGCTATGTGTAGTGATCGGGGTCTGAAAATGAAGGTTAAAGGAGGCATGAGCTCAAGGGGTGAGAACTGGTGCTAGCCTGCTATCAGGCTAATCCATGTGTGAACAGCCCCACGTGCAGGCATAGGTCATTTGTGTCGTGACAACCCACAGAAATACGAAAGTAAAAAGGTAAATATTGTTGCCCACCAATCAAATGCTATGTGTCATAGTTACATATATTCAGCACGCTAGCTTTAGTTCTAATGTTCACGCACCATTCAGACCATTATGTGACTTATGTGACATAAGAAAGCACAGTACGCGAAGTCAAATTCTACCAAAAATGAAAGCAAAATTATGGATCAGACGTGATGTAAAAAGTTTGGCTCGCCAGCTCGACTTACCCAAAACATCAGCGGATTTGTGTTTAGCTATGAAGCAGGCATCATCACCGTAACACATTCCTTTCTTCAGAATCCCCTTACGAAAGTCTTTCCCGAAACCACAGCTTGCCGTAATCAGGCTATAGTCTCGGCTGTCTGCCTGGGCTAATCCGCCCAGGACAGCCCTAGCAACGAGTCTGCCATAGGAGAGTACGGAGATCATCACCCAAAAACAACACTCGCTCCTGCGTACCCTCCGCGTCCGGTCTCCACTAACTACGGTCACTCAAAGACCATTCGGCTATCCGACTTAACGTCGCAAAACTACAGCACAGCATGCAACACGCCGAGGAAGCAAACTCGCTCCGAAAAGAGCAGGCAATTCTTCGTTTCTGAGTTCCTGGAAGCAAGCACAGCCAGCGATGATCTCAAGTGGGGGCTCCTCCCGGCTGTTCCATACCACCGGTCATTATGCTGCTCCAAACGAAATTGCACCAAACCCCGTCAGAGTTCCGGGCTAGACACTCACATTGGATACTCAGCGAGGTATGGCTCCTCGAGTCTTGTGATCCAAGCTGACGTCACGGCAAACCATCTCATACGCAATTAGGACTTCCCTTAAAAGGCTGGCGAGCGTGAGCGGCAATGAATCAAGGTCATGTCTTCCACTGATTTTGTAGGACAGATAAGGATCTTCCTCAAGTCACATTCCAAGTTCTAACTTAGCTTCCATGCCAACTGTACTTGTTTAGCGTGATCCACGCTCTCAGTAACACCTCTAGAATATGAATTCAAGCCTGGAAATGGCTAATCGAGAAGACAGGACTATGGACATCAGGCTATGCTTATCCGTGGTCACAGAGATCACATTAGGACAATGAAGAAAAAAATCTTGTTCATCGGCTTTTTCTTGAACATATCTTTTTATACTAAGTTTAAGAAATATTACTAAGACCACACAAATGATAACAAAAAATTGTATGCAATGTCGTACAGGGTAGATTAATACAGTGCCGTGATAAAGTATTTGCCCCCTTCCTGATTTCTTTTTTTTTTTTTTGCATATTTGTCACACTTAAATGTTTCAGATCAGCAAATAAATTTTAATATTAGACAAAGACAACCCGAGTAAATACAAAATGCAGTTTTAAATGATGATTTAATTTATTAAAGGGAAAAAGCTATCCAAACGTACCTGGCCTGGTGTGAAAAAGTAATTGCCCCCTAAACCTAATAACTGGTTGTGCCACCCTCGGCGACAACAACTGCAATCAAGCGTTTGCGATAACTGGCAATGAGTCTTTCACATCGCTGTGGAGGAATTGTGGCCCACTCTTCTTTGCAGAATGTTTTAATTCAGCCACATTAGAGGGTTTTTGAGCATGAACGGCCCGTTTAAGGTCATGCCACAGCATCACAATCAGATTTAAGTCCGGACTTTGCTTAGGCTGCTCCAAAACCTTCAGTTTGTTTTTTTTAAGCCATTCAGAGGTGGACTTGCTAGTGTGTTTCGGATCATTGTCCTGCTGCATAACCCAAGTGCGCTTGAGCTTGAGGTCACCAACTGATGGTTAGACACTCTCCTTCAGGATTTTCTGGTAGAGAGCAGAATTCATAGTTCCATCAATTACGACAAGTCATCCAGGTCCTAAAGCAGCAAAGCAGCCCCAAACCATCACACTACCACCACCATGTTTGACTTTTGGTATGATGTTCTTCTTATGAAATGATATGTTTTACGCCTGATGTAAGGGGATGCACACCTTCCAAAAAGTTCAACTTTTGTCTTGTCAGTCCACAGAATATTTTCCCAAAAGTCTTGGGGATCATCAAGATGTATTTTGGCAAATGTGAGACGAGCCCTTGTGTTCTTTTTGGTAAGCAGTAGTTTTTGCCTTGGAACCCTCCCATGGATGCTATTTTTTCCCAGTCTCTTTCTTATTGTTGAATCATGAATACTGACTTTAAATGAGGCAAGTGAGGCCTGCAGTTTTTTAGATGTTGTTCTGGGTTCTTTTGTGACCTCCTGGATGAGTTGTCAATGCGCTTTTGGGGTAATTCTGGTAGGCCAGCCACTCCTGGGAAGGTTCACCACTGTTCCAAGTTTTCTCCATTTGTGGATTATGGCTTTCATCGTGATTCGCCGGAGTCCCAAAGCCTTAGAAATGGCTTTGCCACCCTTTCCAGACTGATAGATGTCAATTTCTTTGTTTCTCATCTGTTCTCGAATTTCTTTAGTTCGCAGCATGACATGTTGCTTTTTGAGATCTTTTAGCCTACTTCACTTTGTCAAACAGGGTCTATTGAAGTGATTTCTTGATTCAACAGGTCTGGCAGTAATCAGGCCTGGGTCTGGCTAGTGAAATTGGACTCAAAAAATGTGGTTAATCACAGCTAATTCATGATTTAACAAGGGGGGCAATTACTTTTTCACATAGGGCCAGGTGGGTTTGGATAGCTTTTTCCCCTTAATAAATGATATCATCATTTCAAAACTGCATTTTGTATATGCTCGGGTTATCTTTGTCTTATATTAAAATTTGTTTGATGATCTGAAACATTTAAATGTGAAAAATGTACAATAAAGTAAGAAATCAGGAAGGGGGCAAATACTTTTTCACGGCACTGTAGAGTGGTACACGGAATTGCTGTTGAAGAATTTAGTATGTCAACCTACCCTGATCTGTAGCTCTGTGGAACAATGACATTGCTATCAATCAGTTGAATTCTAAAAAAGTTGTTCTTTCAAAATGAGCTTGTGGAAGAATGTTCATTTCAGTTTAATGATGTCACATTCAACCCATAGAAAACAAATGTGCCCATTGGAACACTGTGTCCCCCGCCACTCTGACGTAAATTTTTTTCTCTTGGTGTGCATAGTTGAATTTAAAAAAAAAAAAAAAAAAATCGAAGACAAAGAATGAGGTGCACACCTTTCCCTATAAGACGTATGTGCGAGCACAATAAAATTTGTTCACTGGTTTTTGAGGACAAGTGGATACATAATATCCCCCATCCGGCGAGACGTACGTATAGGTATACAGCCACGGAGGGTAAAGCCCGTAATACTATACATCCCCAGCCACATATAATGCGGGCTTTAAAACAAGGACCCATAAATTTTTGATAGTCCTACACTTGCGTTCATCGATTCATACATCAACACGTTGTGTAGAGATGGCGATTTCAAACCTTTGAAACAGCTTCAAACTTTTGTAACATCTTTTCGAAACGTTTCGAACTGTTTTGAAATGTTTCCTCAAGTAGAGAGTAGCATACACGAAGAAGCGTCTATTGCTGCGCTTATCTATACTGGACAAAGAAAGTTAGGGATCACTCTGATTTTTAATATTGAAATATGATATGGAACATAATTTGAACTATCAAATATTTCAAATTCGAAAATTGGGGTGATCCCTAATTTTCTTTGTCCAGTATATTTCTAACAGAAAAGGCACGGATAATCGCAGATGTGATGAGGTTTAATTACAGATTATTCTGATACCATAATTCATATCGAGCACTAACTAATATACACAACGTAGGCTAATTTGTTTCTGTATACAATTTGAATTGAAATGCGCTGACATTCAGATTTCAGTTTTCGGACCATTTGCCCGTTACCAGGAACCATATATTGAAGAAATCACACATTGTTTTACACATTGTGGTGGATTAATCTCTACAGTTATTTTATTGGATGGATCGGACGATAAATCACCTTTTAAACTGCTGCTCTGCTGGGAGGGAGAACAAGACGTTATGAACTTCCAAAAGTTTCGAAATTCTCCATTCCGAAATTTACCGTGAGGTTGTCTCCGTAATATTGGAAATAGGGCTCCAAGAGATGTTCATTTTTCAAATGTATTAGCAACTGGAGGAAAACGTTTGAACCACAGCAAAATGGATATAAGCCATTTGATAAAGCTAACGAGTAATATACATACTGGCCTACGCCAATGTGATTATCAGCTACCTATTTTTATCTACCAACATTTTATAATCAAAATATCCATTTAACTTAACTAATTTAAGGGCACGAATCTCAAATTTCATCGCCAATAATCTCCACAAGCATTCAAACCTTCCTGCAGTGCATAGACTATGACGCAACTCGGTTATGTGACTGAAGTTTCGAAACGGCACTGCAAACCAGTGCCAGTACTGGAGGTGTCATCCCAAGCGTTATGCATCATTGTAAGCATACACACGAGTATAATGATCGAAACGGGCCAAGGATGAACAGTGAATCCCGGAAACGATGGCCATTGTGTTCTTCGGGCGAATCTAGTGATGCGTTGAGGAAAGTGGAAGCGTATCTATTTGGGATGGTGGCAGTAACCCGAATAGATGGGATTTTTAAAGACCCGCATGTGGTCGGAAAGTTTGTGGGGGAAAAGCTTGGAGATGTGCGGTCGGTTAGAACTACAAGAAGCGGGATGGTTATAGTAGAGTTCCCACAATGGGGTCCCGTGACCGTTTTTCCGGGACCAAGGTTTGAAGGTTGATTTTTAGTCAATTTGAGGGTGCTGATTAAAATGAGCTGGGGTGAACCTCGTGAAATGTGGGCTAACTCGGCCAGACGCGAAAATTAAAAATGGCCGCCACGCGGCTTCCAGTAGGCCTATATCAAAAATTGCGTAACTTTGCTTCTACATGTCCGATTTTTATGATTTTTGGGTCTAAATATATGTTTTGAAGGTCAAGGATGTCATATATTACCATTTCAGATTGTTATATTCAAGGGTTTAGTCACAAAATATAAAATACAACTTTTGGGGGGCCATATCCAAGATTGTTGTCGAGTAACATCTGGAAAATAGTAAAGAATCAATTTTCTTCTCATAATATTATTGGCTGTGAATCTTTTCATGCAACTAAATGTTTGTTTTTATGTGGGAGTGCACAACAAATTGAGACAAGAAGAGAAGGACGCAATCATTGTCTTCATGTTGCGAACATCTGCGCAGAGGTAGCCCAGATAGCAAGCACCTCCGCTCTGGATCTGCCCCGGTTCTGTGCCGACACCAGCTGATCCGGCTCAGAGCCGGGGCAGATCCGGTGCGGAGGTGCTTGCTATCTGGGAGGCTACATAAAATCGATCTCTTAACTTTTACACTGTTCAGGTAGGTAATACCATTCTATTGTATGTCCCTCCTGTCCTTTATCTAGGACAGTAATATGATAAAAGAATATCAACATTCCTTCATTTTGTCTGTAGAGCAACAGTGTTTCAATGGAAAAATGAAATAAAACATGAATTATTTGAATTCCCAGCAATTGACGCTTTCCTGGTAAGTATTCTTGTAATTTGCTTTGACCAAAGTTTGATGTACTGTCCAAACTGTCTTTTATCTAAGACACTCATAATAAAATAATATTAACATCTCTTATATTTTGATTGTGGCAATGATTTTACAGTTGTAAATTAAATGAAATAACGATCGTCTGATTTATCTCCATTGAAACACATACATGTAATCCTTCAGTCACTATCTGAGTCGCTTGCTCCAGAGTCACAAACTTCATCATTACTTTCAGCCTCATCATCATCGTGCAACAATGTCTGTTCGTGTTCAACCAAGTCAAGCAAACTTCTTGGGAGTGCATCCTGGGTATACCTCACTGGCACACATCTACCATCTTTCAGTGTCCATCCATGGTTGGTGGGATCTGGGGGTGCATCCGGCTTGTCATAGTTTAGTTGAATGTAAACTTGGTAGTTTACTCGCATCACATGCAGATTGTGAGAATCTGGATCTGGACGGGTGCGGGACGTGGACTTGCTTTTCATCTGACCCCACTTCAGTGCTCTGGCTTCACCTAAAGTTTTACTGATTTTGTCATTACAGGTGTGTCTAATAGTGAATGTGGCCATTTGCTGAAGCACCTCTTGTGTCACTGGAAGTGTTTTGCCAACATCTTTCAAAAGATTGCGTGCCTCCTGAGTTTCTGTTCCTTTGTCATAAACTGTTTTTTTCCCATGTCCATAGAAGCCAGATGTTGTATCAGATCAGTGTAATGGGATTAATATTTCAGCTACATCATCAGAGCAAAGGTCTCTGCAGCTGATGATTTATCTCTCCGTTTGATAGCAAGGGTGCCCTCCAGTTGATGTGCAACATTGCGGAAAGAATCACTACATCTGTGTCCTCGGCATCAATCATGACTGTCTCCATTTTTCCTGCTTTTCGGATTTGCGAATAGATGAAGAACAGGATTGTGTCTGCCTCAATGTGACTACATTCAAATATTAATCCCATTACACATCCACAGTGGATCTGATACAACATCTGGCTTCTATGGACATGGGAAAAAACAGTTTATGACAAAGGAACAGAAACTCAGGAGGCACGCAATCTTTTGAAAGATGTTGGCAAAACACTTCCAGTGACACAAGAGGTGCTTCAGCAAATGGCCACACTCACTATTAGACACATCTATAATGACAAAATCAGTAAAACTTTAGGTGAAGCCAGAGCACTGAAGTGGGGTCAGATGAAAAGCAAGTCCACGTCCCGCACCCGTCCAGATCCAGATTCTCACAATCTGCATGTGATGCGAGTAAACTACCAAGTTTACATTCAACTAAACTATGACAAGCCGGATGCACCCCCAGATCCCACCAACCATGGATGGACACTGAAAGATGGTAGATGTGTGCCAGTGAGGTATACCCAGGATGCACTCCCAAGAAGTTTGCATGACTTGGTTGAACATGAACAGACATTGTTGCACGATGATGATGAGGCTGAAAGTAATGATGAAGTTTGTGACTCTGGAGCAAGCGACTCAGATAGTGACTGAAAGATTACATGTATGTGTTTCAATGGAGATAAATCAGACGATCGTTATTTCATTTAATTTACAACTGTAAAATCATTGCCACAGTCAAAATATAAGAGATGTTAATATTATTTTATTATGAGTGTCTTAGATAAAAGAGAGCTTGGACAGTATATCAAACTTTGGTCAAAGCAAATTACAAGAATACTTACCGGGAAAGCGTCAATTGCCGGATAATTGCCAGATAATTCATGTTTTATTTCATTTTTCCATTGAAACACTGTTGCTCTACAGACAAAATGAAGGAATGTTGATATTCTTTTATCATATTACTGTCCTAGATAAAGGACAGGAGGGACATACAATAGAATGGTATTACCTACCTGAACAGCGTAAAAGTTAAGAGATCGATATTATGTAGCCTACCTCTGTGCAGATGTTCGCAACATGAAGACAATGATTGCGTCCTTCTCTTCTTGTCTCAATTTGTTGTGCACTCCCACATATAAACAAACATTTAGTTGCATGAAAAGATTCACAGCCAATAATATTATGAGAAGAAAATTGATTCTTTACTATTTTCCAGATGTTACTCGACAACAATCTTGGATATGGCCCCCCAAAAGTTATATTCAAGGGTTTAGTCACAAAATATAAAATATAACAATCTGAAATGGTAATATATGACATCCTTGACCTTCAAAACATATATTTAGACCCAAAAATCACAAAAATCGGACATGTAGAAAAAAAGATATGCAATTTTTGATATAGGCTACTGGAAGCCGCGTGGCGACCATTTTGAATTTTCGCGTCTGGCCGAGTTAGCCCACATTTTCACAAGGTTCACCCCAGCTCATTTTAATCAGCACCCTCAAACAACCTTCAAACCTTGGTCCTGGAAAAACGGTCACGGGACCCCATTGTGGGAACTCTACTATTATTACTGAATGTATTTCGAAGCGTCAGCGAGATAAGGCACTACGGATTAAAGAATATCAGGATTATATCTGTGTGAAGTGCTTTCCACTTGATTCAGAAGTAAAGGTGAGGGGAGTAGTTAGCGGCGTGCCTATGTCAGTTGAGGCTGAAGAGTTTCAGGGGGTCGCAGGTATCTGTGGTGCAAAAAGATTGTCCAGATATAGAGACAGGCTAAAGGAAGAAAGTACAACTGTTTGTTTGACTTTTACAGGAAATTTGCCTGAAAGGGTGTATCTAAACTATGTCAGTTACAGGGTGAGGCCATATGAGAGAGCCCCCCTACGTTGTTACTGCTGTCAGGCATACGGCTATGTTGCTGCGGTCTGTAGAGGAGTTAAACGGTGTGGGAGGTGTGGAGGACTGCAGGGTTGAGGTCTGTAAAATTGGTTAGGAGGCGGCAAAGTGCCTGCATTGTGAGGGAAATCATGTTATGGGAGCACAACAATGTCCAAAAAGAATTAAGGAAAGAAAAGTTAATGAGATAAGAGCAGAGGAGGGATGTTCATACTCCGAGGCTATTAAGAGGGTGGAGAGAATTACCGAGTCTGAGGAGACAGTAGTAAAAGAACCAAGACGTGATTGTGACTATGTTAGTGTGGATAAAAGGAGGTTCTTGGTGTTTGTGGCAATGGTTATCAATTGTGCGAGCGAAATAGATTCAAAGACAGAAAGGATTAAAATGGTAGTCCATGCAGCCAGGGAATTTCTTGGGGTAACTGATGTGAAAGGAGAAGACATTAAGGAGATGTTAGAAAAAGGATTTGGTGGGAGTGGGAGCCAGATACCAAATTAATAGTTATGTTTAGTTATCATTAATTGAAAATTGCGGATTGGGATTTTTTTTTTTTTTAATTCAAGTGAATACATAAACCTTGATATGTTTGAATACTCCGGTGCAGTCGGTGGCGGTATGCATCCTCTAAGCTAAAAGTGCAATCCGCCAGTAAGCAAAACGAAGAGAGAGAGAGAGAGAGAGAGAGAGAGAGAGAGAGAGAGAGAGAGAGAGGGGGGGGGGGTTGGTTGCGCACACCAAATGGCCACTTCTATATTCCGGTTTGTTTGCTGTAGACAGCGGCCGCGAAAAACAACAGTGGGTAGTCGAAGGACAAGGGTGGGTCGGTTTTTGGCGCGAGACTTAAAATAGATTTGCGGATTGTTTGGTTTTGAATATTTTGCACGGTTTCTCGGTTTAGATTTGGATTACGGATGAATGGTTTTGAAAAAATGGATTGTGAGGTGGCGGTGGGAGTAAAAAAGAAAAGGAAAAAAGGAAGTGATAACGAAAATGAGGAAGAAACATTTGTTGTAGGAATAAAGACAGATATAAAGGGTGATGAAGCAAACTGTTTATTTAGCAATGCTCATGACATTGGGAAATTTGTGAGAAAGGAAATTGGAGATGTAAAAGCTGTTAGGATAACACGGAGAGGGTTAGTGATTGTGGATTGTCGCAATGTCAAACAACGAGACAAAGCATTAAAAATTAAACAATATGATCTTATAAAGGTAACCAGCTTTCCTTTAAGAAAAAACCGTGTGTTAAGGGTGTGATTAGTGGTGTTCCATTGGACATAGACTTAAATGATTTTTTGAAGGTGGAGGGGCTGTGTGGAGCAAAGCGACAGAAGCTACCGGGAGGGAAAGGTGCAAGAAAGCCTGTCAGTGCTATTAGAGTTTAACAGTGAAGTACCAGAAAGAATATTTGTTGATTATGTGAGCTACAGGGTGAGATTGTACGAAAGGGCTCCACTGCGCTGTTTCCGATGTCAGGAATATGGGCATGTGGCGGTTGTGTGTAAAAAAGAATTGCACAGGTGTAGACGGTGTGGACAGGAGGGATGCATTGAGGATGATTGTGTAGTGGCAAAAGCATGTTTTCATTGTGGGGGAAGTCATGAGATGGGGTCAGTGCAGTGTGAAAGAAGGAAAATGGAAAGAGAGGTGGAAAGGACAAGAGTACAGGGAAAAGTATCATATGCAGAAGCAACTAAAAGAGTCGTGAGTAAAAAAGAAATGGTGGGGAAAGAGCAGGCCAGAGTGCAGCCAGTGGAAAAGAAGCAAAAGGAGTTTGAGGAGGACGAAATTAGGATGAACAGAAGAAGTTTTTTAGCGTTCATTTCAATGGTTTTAAACTGTGCTTGTGAGATAGAAAGCAAAACGGAGAGAATTAAGATGGTGGTAGATGCGGCAAGAGAGATTTTTGGGCGTAGTAGATGTAAAGAGGAAGATATACAGAGAATTTTTCGAAAGAGGGTTCGTGGCAGTCAGACTGTAGAAAAGTAAGGAGAGACAGAAAGCCTGGGAAATAACTGAAGCAGAGAAGGATACGTGATAGGATTGGTCTTTTTTTTTTTTTTTTTTAAATAATTCAAGTAAAACACACAGTTAAAATACAGCACGAAATTCAGTACTGTTGGTGGCGGCATGCACTAAAGGCAAAGTGCTGTCCGCCATTAAACTAAAAGAAGAAGAAGCAAAACGAAGAAGAAGAATAATAAGATGGCCATTGTGGCTCAAGCAGTTCTTGAAACAAAATGGCGTAAAGGAAGCTTTATTTTCCTTTCTGTAAAAGGAAAACCGTTGTATTCAGTTTCTCCCTTAGGATGTGTGTCGGTTCAGAATTATAACGACTGCAGAATTAACTTGGTTCGCTAAAACACATTGAAATTCAATTAATGTATGCTTTTGTTTGCCTTCCCATGATGCCTGCTTGAATTCCTGGTGACTATCTGCAAACTAACTTGTTTCTAGGGGTGATGGACGCACTGCTGTGGTTCTGCGTTGCTTTGAGTTTTGAGAACACAGTTTCAAGCGCTGCAGCTGAGACTGTCGATAATGGATCAGTCACTGCCGTCCCTGCGTTTTCCAGCAGCGCAGAACCAAATAATACTTTACCAACCGTGTCGCCTGAACCTTTGCTCAACGGATCATCCACAGAATACCCGGGAGGAACTAAGCCTACGGCGACGGCCACTGAAAATTTTACGAGTAGCGAAATAAATGTATCACTCGAAACAACCACCACAGCCACTCAACTCACTCCTACAATTTCTGGGTCCCAACCTTTGCCACTCTCTGGTTCCCTTCCTCCTCCTGTTACGGACGGTAAGATATTGCTCCGATAACTTTGCGACGATTAGCTCGCTAACTTTTGTTTTGTCTCGGTCTCCTGATTGCCTGTGCATTCTGAGATTTACTATAGCCTTTTGCTTATTTTAGGATGTTGGAGCACCTGTTCAATACGCGGCTTCCTTTAAACTAGGTCCTGGCCCTCCCCTCAGAGTGTTTTGGGGGTGTGTTTCAATCACAGTTGAAAATGATAGGATTTTAATAAGCTTTTAATTTGTCTTAATTGGGTGCTTGTCATGTTTGTAGCAATTATTTTATATCATAAGCCGCATTTTGACCGAAATGGGTATGAATGCCTTGAAAAAGTAGAAGACCCTTGAACATTTTTTGTGTTAATTTTTGTATATTGCATGTAATTTCAATTTGTGACATTTTTCATCATTTTTGTCTGAGCTAGCTCAAATACCTGACGTAAATTATACATCAGACATGGTGTTAATCTGTAAGCTCCCTTATAATGTCAGCAGGTGTGCAAATAATTAGCCATAACGAGCCATTTCAAAATCTATCATTCTTGACATCACAAGGGGGAGATACCACCCTTAATACTGAAGGAACTGATTAACTGGTTGGCAGAAGTTGGTAAGTCGTTCTTGCTTCTGAGAAGTCACTTCCCCATGTGATGTCAGGAATGAACGGATTTTGAAATGGCTTATTGTCAGTGCACCTTGTGACATGATAGGGGACCACAAAAGGGTAAATAATCCCATTAAACATTAGTTCCATTCAGAACTCATCCAAATTCTGAGGTTGCAGTTGGAACAAAAATCAGGATAAACAGTCATCCCCCAGGACCGAGTTCAAGAACCACTACTCTAACGCAGTGGTTCCCAAACTCAGTCCTGGGGACCCACTGTGTATGCTGGTTTTTGTACCAACCACAATTCCAATCCTAGAATTAACAAGCTGTTAATTATATCCCCGAAATACGAGTTTCGGGGATATCATGGTTTCACTGCGTCCGCCGCCACGTCTGCAGATTTTAGCCGTTAGCGCGATAACTCACAAAATACTTTACATTGGCTTCACATTTTTAGCATGTGGGTAGATATGGTAGAGAGGATGAACTGATTAGATTTTAGCCAAGTATGCACTCCTAGGTTTGCCACCAGGTGGCGCTATATTTTGAAAAAATCAGTTTTTTAACCATTTCTCTGGAACAACTACTTACACAGACCTCAAATTTGCCTCATATTGTAGGTCTAGTAAAGGGGATTCTAATAAAGGGGGCTTCGAGGATTGGGTAATTTTGGGGATATACCCAATGCTGTCGGCCGCCGACAGCGTAGGCCTAGTTTTTCTTAGTCAAATGCTTTTCAAACAAGTGAGGCATTTCGCACTCTTAAATTCCATTGACAGAAATGGATGCATTCCATGCTATTTAAAAGCCAAATGCACTTACTGTGTTTGTTTTTGAGATATTCCAGGTAACCAAGCCAAGCCCACGGTATCAATGTTTTAACTGATTAAATTCAAGACTGTAGTGAAACAGTAAAGTGTTAATTAGGTTTATGAATGCAGGTTTTTCAAGTTCTAAACTAATGAATTTCCAAAAGCCAAACACAAAAATCATTAGCAAATCATTAAAGTTCTGGGATTGTAATTGCAGTTGGTACAAAAACCAGCATACTCAAGGGGTCCCCATGACCGAGTTTGGGAACCACAGATCTTGCGGATGCTGGTCCCTCTGACATTCTACTAAAGTATAACTACCTTGTAACACTATATCCAGACCACACTGTGGTTGCAGGTTTCATTTAGCTTTATTTGATCTGCAGTGAGAGAATGTTTTCATGAAATTTTTAAATGTAATACATTGAAGAATTTCTGCATTTGCCTAAAGCTGCTTTCACACCGGACGCAAAACGAATTTTTCGCACAACAGATTACATTCAAAGTCAATGCAAAGACGCGAATACGCCCGTATTCGCGTCTTTGCATTGACTTTGAATGTAATCTGTCGTGCGAAAAATTCGTTTCGCGTCTGAAGTGAAAGCAGCTTATGGTTGCTTACAAACTATATCTGTCCTTCTGTTCTCCAGTTTCCAGTCTCTGCCCATGCAATTTGCAGGAGGGCTTGTGTGACGTCAACTGCTGCTGTGACCAGGACTGCGCTGGGGACTTCAAGTTGTTCACCGAATGTTCGGTGGAAAAGCTTGTGTAAGTTTCTGTTTTCTCGTATTTACAATTAAACACTTGTGAGCCGTACCACTCGAAAGCAGTTCTTGAGTGTTATGGAAAAACCTAGAAAGTCTAATTTTGGTCGAAACTAAGTTAGGACCATTTTTGTACTAATTAGGCTTTGCCTCATCATATACAGTAAGATACATGAAAAGTATCATTGATTTCCTATGTTTTCCTGTGGCAAAACCAAGAAAGTCATTGGTATTTAATCAGTTGTGAATTAAAAATCAAGCAAGTTGATCTTCCTTGGTTCTTCCACATGAAATTTTCTATTTTTCAATGATAAAACCTGGTCAGTGAATGAGCCAGTTATGAAACAGCATACCTATATTATCTGATCTGTGAGGTAAGTCCCCATGCAGAGCATTGGATGTGCAGGACATTCATGGTCAGAATCCACGCAATTCACATACTAATAACGACTGAAAAATGGCTTTAAGAGGGAAGCAGATGGTGGAGTTAACACTGAAAAACTGTGAAATGCCACTGCAGCTGGATAATCGTTAGGTTCTTGTCCATCATTTAGAGATTTGACATTTTATATTTTCAGATGGAAAAATTTCTAAAGTCATATGGCCAGGGATACTAATAAAAAAAGAAAAAAAATTCCTTCATAAATACAACCCCAATTCCGAAATAGTTGGGACGAAGTGTAAATTGTGAATAAAAGTAAAATGCAATGACTTTCAGGTCACATGAGCCAATATGTTATTTCCAATAGAACATAGATACCATTTCAAATGTTGAAACTGAGACATTTTACATTTTTATCCACAATATGAGCTTATTTAAAATTTATGGCTGCAACATGTCTCAAAAAAGTTGGGACACAGGCAAAAAAGGGCTGAAAAAGTGATTAATATATAAGAGAATCAGCTAAAAGAACATTTAGCAAGTAATTATATTAACTGGCATCAGGTGTGTAACATGATTGGCTATAAAAGGGATGTCTTAGAGAGGCTGAGTCTCTCAGAAGTAAAGATGGCCAGAGGCTCTCCAACCTGTGAAGGCTTGTGTAAAAAAAATTGTGGAATACTTTAAAAACAATGTTCCTCAACATCAAATTGCAAAGGCTTTGAAGGTCTCATCATTGATAGGGCATAACATCATCAAAAGATTCAGAGAAACTGGAAAAATCTCTGTGCGTAAGGGACAAGGCCGAAGACCTTTACTGGATGCCCGTGATCTTCGGGCCCTCAGACGCCACTGAATCACTCACCGGCATGATTCTGTCATTGACATTACTAAATGGGCCCAGGAATACTTCAAGAAACCACTGTCTGTAAACACAGTCTGCTGTGCCATCCACAGATGCCACCTAAAACTCTGTCATGCAAAAAGGAAGCCATTGTTGAGCATGATCCAGAAGTGCCGCTGTGTTCTGTGGGCCAAGGCTCATTGAAAATGGACTGTAGCAAAGTGTCCTGTGGTCAGACAAGTCCAACTTTGACATTCTTGTTGGAAATCATGGGCGTTGTGTCCTCCGGGCTAAAGAGGAGAAAGACCAACCCCTCCTGTTATCAGCGTTCAGTTCAAAAGCCAGCATCTCTGATGGTATGGGGATGCATTAGTGCATATGGTGTGGGACACTTGCATGTTTTAAAAAGCACCATGAATGCTGAAAGGTATACAAAGGTTTTAGAGCAACATATGCTCCCCTCCAGATGACATCTATTCCAGGGAAGGCCTTGTGTATTTCAGCAGGACAATGCAAAACCACATACTGCAGCTATTACAACAGCATGGCCGTCGTAGAGAAGAGTCCATGTGCTGAACTGGCCTGCCTGCAGTCCTGATCTTTCACCGATTGAGAACATTTGGCACATAATTAAACGAAAAGTCCATCAAAGGAGACCCAAAACTCTCCAGCAGCTGGAAGCCTGTATTAAACAAGAGTGGGATCAAATTCCAATGGCTAAACTCAAGAAACTTGTCTCCTCAATGCCCAGACGCCTCCACTCTGTGTTAAAAAGAAGATGGGATGCTACACCATGGTAAACAGTCCCCCGTCCCAACTTTTTTGAGACCTGTAGCAGCCATCAAATTTGAAATGAGCTCATTTTGTGGATAAAATTGTAAAATTTCTCAGTTTCAACAATTGCTATGTTATCTCTGTTCTATTGTGAATAAAAAAACTGGCTGGTGTGATTTGAAAGTCATTGTGTTTTCATTTTATTCACAATTTACATTTTGTCCCAACTATTTCGGAATTGGGGTTGTATCTCTTATGTAACGAACAAATAACTACCATGTCAGTTTCATTGTCGGACAAGAGCTTAACCCCAGAGGGATACAGTTTTCTGTCTTTTTCTCGGAATCAGCTTTTTATTACTTACTAGGTTTCTCCATAACACTCGAGTTGTTTTAAACGTGAAACATTGAAGGCAGGTGATATAAACCACACCTGTTTGTTTGTAATAAATGATTTGATCAATATAACTTTCTGTAATTACTACTGTTTGTGTTTTTTTTCTGAGATGAAATGGCAGGTTTTTGTGTTTCAGTGGGAATACACAGATGTGCACCCAGGACACCGCACGATACACGCTCAGCACTGCTGCAGACGGTGGTGCACGCGTACAGTCCTCCATAAAGCAGGAAGTAAACTCGGATGTCTTCTGCATACAGACAGCTAACTGTACGTGCTGGAGTCTTATAATAAATCTGCTCACCGTCAATGGAAAATGCCTGTTCAGTTGATTTATCAATTTTGGCACACGCAGGCGCAATGCACACGGCAGCTGTGTGATAATGACCAAGTTCGGAAGACAAAGAATGAGCGGAAAGTCCACCTTGGACGCGTGCTGTCGTAAACATAGTCACAAACATCGTTTGATTCATCTCATTATTAGACTGGTGTTGCATCCAGCTCAGTAAGCTGCTTAGTTGAGCAGAAAACTAAATTACATGTATATCTGAGTTGGCATTTCCTTGACGCAACTCATTAATGGTCTGTCTGGAAAACAAACTGTTTTGATGTGTCTTTTTAATGTTACACCATGGTAATACACTGAATGGATAACAGTGAGAGTAAGGTAGGAATGATGGTAAGCACTGACTAATTTCTATGGTCAGGTTTAATGTCATATTTCCTGTTTTCTCCTATTGATTTTTCCTGTCATCTAGATAATGCAGGGCTTTCCTTCGTCCCACCTGAGGTGCCCACGGATGGCAATTTTGACGCTCTCTTCAAGCGCTTTGCTGGTTTCTTCTTTAACTCCATGAGTGACCAAAGTGTACCAGATGAGGGGGACGCCCTAACTGTACCTGTGTACAAGGTGAGGCCCCTCACACTGGTGCTATACAAAACTCCCAGACGCTGCTCAGAGAATTTCAGCTGAAAATTTGGGACAGAATTGAATAATTTTTGTTTTTTAATAAATCCTAATGCATGCACATTCAGGCAATGATCCCAATGGACAATCTGTATCGCTGTAAAAAGTAGCCTGGGTGACAGCAATGAAGTAGCCCGGGTGACTGTACAAAAGTAGCTGGTGCGGTGCTGAAGTAGCGAGATGTGTTTCTCTGAAGGACACAGCAGGGTGTTATTATGCGCTTTGTTGTTGCTCCTGCCCCGCCTCGGTTGTGCAGATTGGTGATGTCATCCAGACCCTGGATCAGACTGGTGAGAGAGGGTTTCTTCGGCTACCGGCTCCAGCGGGCTCCGCCCACTGCGCAGATGCAAACCCGGCTGGTAGGGAGAAATGCCTGATTGTGGTGTTTACAGATCATCTGAGCCAGCTATGTAATTAATCTTCCGCTATGACAGCAGTTAAGTGTCAACCGCCCTGCGTTTCGTGTGCTGTTATACTCCAGGGTTCCTGCAGGACCAAACATCCCAGTGCATGCGTTCCTTCCGCTTGCAGCAGGACTGTGAAAAATTACCGTCCCTAAACCTGCAGACCTACACCAGCTTCCGCACCCTCTCTGTGAGTCAGCAGCACAGCTCTCGTATTTCACTATGACCGCATCGCCCTCTCCACCTCAATCTGTCCCCAAATCAGCCTGCTGGCCTGCTGTTGTTTTTGCAGCTGGTGTACTGCATAGAGGGCTATAGTGTGCTGTTTTGGACACAACCAATGACTTGTTTTCCTTGTTTCTGACCTCAATTCCTCTCAATAGACCACGACTCAGCCGGTTTCATCCAATTCTTTACAACTACATTGGCTTCCATTTGAAGTATAAATGCTGTTGCTTATTACTGATTAGTGACTGGATGAAATTATTGTCAGTATCTAGAAAGACACTGGAAATAGGTCTTGGGTTTAGATTTGGCATACATTATTTATGCATCTGTAATGAAATGCCGTATGGTCGTAATCATCACCGTACTGGTGTTAATACACTTCACTGTACGCCATTGGTGTACACAATTATAGTTATAGTTCATTGTGTGAGGGGTTGTCTCTGATTTGACTCTGAAACGTTCTCTTATTAAGCATAACCTCTTGGCCGCACTGTTGTCATATTTTCACGTGAGGCCTGAGGAAGAGGTCGAAGCAGAGAGAGGTGATTTTGAATGTTGACCATGTATTGTCAGTGTCAGACTTATAAGGCTGTCTCTTCACCTCTGCTTACTTGCCTGGATAAACACAGCTTACTGTGATGTCACTATAACACCAGACACTGCCTTTGTCATCTTGGTCATTCTGGCTTTTGAGCCATTTGAACTGTGACACTGCAGACATGGGTTTTGCGTTCCTGACTGGGTTTATGACACCAGTCTTTGTGACATCAGTATAGTTTTTATGACATTTTTTCCTAACGTTGTTTTTTTTTATCCTGCAGGCAAACGAGGAGAACAAAACTGTAAGTCGGCAAATTATGTCCGATGTCTGTGTTTCCTGTATACATAATCAGTGTGGTGTGTCGTCAGTAACGATAACCTTTGCTGATCTGTAATCCAAAGCAGTCTCTTCAGCTTCGCATGGTATCAGTATAAACACTTCATCTCTGAGCAGATGGCGATTAAAAAAAGTGTTAAGCTAGCAGTCTCCAACCTCGTTCCTGTAGGTTTTTACTCCACCCTAATTCAGCACGCCTGACTCAGCTGATTGGCAGCTCAAGAACATCTCTAACGGGGAAATGAGGGTGATTTACTTTGGTTGGAGTGAAGACTTTCAGAATGGTTGGTCTCCAGGAACAGGGTTGGAGATCACTGTGTAAAACACTATGGTTTATTCACCCCACTCGCTCTTCTGTTGACCTGTACAAATTAACCTTTCTGAATACTGTAGACCTGATGGTAGATATCAGAAACAGGCGTACTATAAGAGTGAATCCAATTTAATGTGACAGAGCTCCGACTGAGTGAATAATTTAACATTGGTGAGTAAAAAAAATAACTGCGGTGTACTGACTGCTAATCCAGGGTGTATTCCAGCCTGTTAGTCAGTGTATGTTGAGACGGGCTATAGCAGTTCCCATGATACATTACAGGATTTTGAAGATCGGATAATGGATGTATTAAGTGGTGAAAAATGCTGAATAGATGTGGGCTTCCCCATCACCTGAGAAGAGCAAAGTTTTCATGAATCTCTCGAGTTGTCCAGTTGTTGACCCTGTGTCTCGGTTTGTGTTCCCTCAGCTGTTGGATGTAGAGCTGACATCTCTGGTTCTGCAGTCTCTGGAGGGGACGCGCTCCAGTGTGGACCCGGCTGACGGCTCACTTGTTGTGCCAACGCTGCTATTGACTGAGGAGGGAGAGGTGTGCAACAATGTGGTGCTCCAGGTGAGGAGGGGGGGGCTATAGGGGTTAAATCTAGTCGGCCATTTGCAGGGCTCCACCCTTATTTGACTTGATTAAAAAAGTACAAAATGAAAGGTTTGTCAAAGTTACATTTTGGAAATGGTGCACTCACCCTTAAAGGTGCATTCAGATATTTTGGCTGTTCTTGCCAACTCCTGTTTGACTAGCCACAAAGAATTTCACCCCCCCTCCTCCTCCTGCGAATCTTGAACGCACATCTCTGTACAAATCCCAGAGAGTTTCAACTCTTTATTTTACTCTGAGGCAAGTAGCCCCGTGAAAAATTAAATATTTTTTAAACAAACCTTTGGCAACATGCATAGCGGTTTATTGAGGTCATGTACGGCATTATAGGTGATTGTAGCCAAGTAGTAATGAGGGTGCTATTGATAAGTTGTGTAATATTGGCAATGGCAAGCTCAAACTGGCTAACTTGAGCTCCCTGCTTACTCTGATTACATTTTGCAGCTAGTATAGCGCAGAATTGCCAGCCTCTGGGCAGGGGGGAATGGGTAAAATATGTTGGCCAATTAAGTTTTTTTTTGGTCACTCACTTCGCCATAAGATTGGTTAGCACGGCAGTTTTATAAATTAACACGCAGCAACATTTGCTAACATACCTAACTAGCTAACTTAAAACACAACCCTCTTTGTCTGTCGAATGTTACATTTAAGGTAACAATAATGGCTGACATTTTAATTAATGTTGGACTGTGAGCTAACCTTAGCAAACTGAAGCCCAGCTGAAAAGATGAATGGCAATTATATTAAAGCTAGGTGACTTGGTCCAATTTGTTTCTTCAACGCTGTCTCTTCTGCAGGCTTCATGAGCTTTAGTTGTTCGAAAGCAAATGCCGTTTTTGGCATTTCTGGAATCCATACTTTTTAATTTCCCACCATCATTGCAATATGTTTACAGTTGTCTGAAGGACTATGGCATTTGAATTGTTGATGTGATAAGAATGTTGTAAACCGAACATTTTTATGCAGATGTTGGAGTCTCTGCCGGAGATCGATAGCACTGTAATTTCGAAAGGCTGACATAGAATTTTGAAAATATTGAAAAAACATTCCTGAAAACACCTCTACAAAGGTTAAAATAAGCACTTGGCTCAGTGCAAAGTTGTGCCATCAGTACAATACCCTCAGCCCGTGCAGCATGTGAGCTGACCCCTGTATTTAACGGATGTTGTTCCTGGTTTCTGCAGGTCGATTATCGTGTGACATATGGGGAGGTGGGGGAGATCACGGGCGTGGCCTCATCTGTGGTGCTGGGAGCAGTGGATCAGAATGCACTGCCAATACAACAGGATTTCTCAATCACATTCACTCAGGTATAGCCTGGAGCACTAACAGTCCTGTTCCTGCAGGTCTTCCATGCTTTAGGTTTTCACTGCAACCGTTAGAAAGTGCATTTTATTCAACTGCTAAAACGGTCTTGTTTTAACCTTAGTTTGTAGTCAGATGAACAAGATTCGGAATGTAAATGAAAGCTTACTGGATGGTAGATAGAAAAACAGGGTTGGTTATCCCTGAGAAAACAGCCTGTCACAGTAGTGCACCTCTGGCCTTATGCCCTGTGTATGCCAGTATTAATCCTGGTCTGCACCTCAGGAGAAGCACTTTCAGATCTTTTCTTTTCCATTGTGCTTACTTTAAAATGCAACACATTGCTTGTTTAATTTCATAGGTCAATGAATCTGGAGAACTTTCATCAAGTGGAAACCCAGGCTACGTGGTTGGTCTCCCCCTGGTGGCTGGAACAAGAACATCAGAATATCCTTTCAGAAGAGAAAGTGGCTCTGAAAATGACCTCATCCCAAGCTGCAGGATGTGAATAATTTTTCAGCGCTGTCATGAAGTTTAAAATAATGTGTTTGATCTAAGCTACATGAGCTAGATTTAGGCATTGCTTCCAGGGCTAGGCAGTATAAACCCAAGCATCACTCTCTCACCAGCCACTACAAACCGGAAAACTCACAAAACAGCCAGTGAACCGTGGAGGACTTGCCCACTAACAAGCCCCTGTACTTGATAGAGCCCACACACTCAAACCAGCCACTCTACCCTGGAGCTCTCACGTACAGACCAGCCAGTCTACCCTGGAGCTCTCACTTACAGACCAGCCAGTCTACCCTGGAGCTCTCACATACAGACCAGCCAGTCTACCCTGGAGCTCTCACATACAGACCAGCCACTTTACCCTGGAGCTCTCACATACAGTCCAGCCACTCCACCCTGGAGCTATCACATACAGACCAGCCAGTCTACCCTGGAGCTCTCACATACAGACCAGCCACTCTACCCTGGAGCTCTCACATACAGACCAGCCACTCCACCCTGGAGCTCTCACATACAGACCAGCCAGTCTACCCTGGAGCTCTCACATACAGACCAGCCAGTCTACCCTGGAGCTCTCACATACAGACCAGCCACTTTACCCTGGAGCTATCACATACAGACCAGCCAGTCTACCCTGGAGCTCTCACATACAGACCAGCCACTCTACCCTGGAGCTCTCACATACAGACCAGCCACTCCACCCTGGAGCTCTCACATACAGACCAGCCAGTCTACCCTGGAGCTCTCACATACAGACCAGCCAGTCTACCCTGGAGCTCTCACATACAGACCAGCCACTTTACCCTGGAGCTATCACATACAGACCAGCCAGTCTACCCTGGAGCTCTCACATACAGACCAGCCACTTTACCCTGGAGCTCTCACATACAGTCCAGCCACTCCACCCTGGAGCTATCACATACAGACCAGCCAGTCTACCCTGGAGCTCTCACATACAGACCAGCCAGTCTACCCTGGAGCTCTCACATACAGACCAGCCACTTTACCCTGGAGCTATCACATACAGACCAGCCAGTCTACCCTGGAGCTCTCACATACAGACCAGCCACTCTACCCTGGAGCTCTCACATACAGACCAGCCACTCCACCCTGGAGCTCTCACATACAGACCAGCCAGTCTACCCTGGAGCTCTCACATACAGACCAGCCACTCTTCCCTTACACAAACAGGGTAGGGTGACTGATTTGAGTGTGACAGCTCCCTGTGGTGCACTGCTACTAGTATGTGTTTGCAGACTGTTTCAAGCTGCTAGAAAGCATTGGAGATACCCGGGGCCTGTACCATAAAGCTGGATTTGGGCTTATCGCGGTAAATTCAGGTTTAA
The DNA here is from genome assembly GCA_029692085.1 of Gymnothorax javanicus. Lineage (NCBI taxonomy): Eukaryota > Metazoa > Chordata > Actinopteri > Anguilliformes > Muraenidae > Gymnothorax > Gymnothorax javanicus. The sequence continues at coordinate 118,387,571 of CM056194.1, read as the reverse complement.
CCTTGGGTTTTCTGTAACACGAAGGCGGCTCACTTCTTACTGAGGTATATCACTGCGGCAACAAAAGCTGAACGGCTAACCTGCTCCGGAGCAGGTTTAGTTTTAGATTCAGATCACAGCGTGCAAAGCACCGCCTACTGACCAATCATTTTCTCTCAGAAAATGGCATCGCCGTCCGTAGAGGTTTCAGCGGAGTTCGGAGCACGGATGAATATCAATATGTACGATACAGGTTCTCATCTGAGGGTTTGACATGTGGCGAACGCAGCGGAGTCGTGCGCATATAGTTTCATGTCTTGAGTGTATCACAAGGCTGTATTTTTCCACAGGCAAAAGCACTAAAGCCTTGTACTTGTTGCACTTATGAAAGTAAGCCTACTGACCGCTCTGAATTATGTTTTTGTAGTAATTCATTATTTGTTCTCCGGCTCTTTTGACACCGCCGGGGTTGCAGCTGGAAAAAAAATCCATACACGCCATAAGACTACATCCTCGCATCGCTTCAATTTAATGAAATACGCAGCTGTAATTTTACTGATGGGGCAGTGACATTATGAACGATAAGACACGCAGATCCCTATACCCAATAGGCTTCGTGCTGGATCATATCCTGTAAAGCAGAAAAGGAGAGAGATGCGCTCACTAGCCTACATAGCGCCTGTTGTCATGATTTACTGCAGAAGAAGTAAAATTAAATCATCACTATTGCAGCAATAGCCCACATACAATCATGAATACGGGTGTCATTTGCAGTGATATTAGCATTATAATTACGCATTTACACGGTTAGTGATTTTTTTTTTTTTAAATTTTTTTTTTTGCCAACTGTCCTTTCTGTATTTGGCAGCTGCAACGGTGTTAATTTTTGCCAGGATGATATGTTTATTCTCTTCATATTTTTATTATGAGCTCTTGGTCCGCATTTGATAAGTACGCAGCTTTGCTTCCAGTCGGTTTGTACATGTTTGCAATTGGTCATTTGCTTCAAATACCGCCCCTCTTATGTGAACGCGCACATACCTAGATTGGAAAACCCTGGGTTCAGTAACCGAGTTGATAACTGGCTTCGTGGTACCGCTTATCAGGAATGTGGAAGTCTGGTTAAGTGCAGCCAGATAACTAAGAGAAACCCCGGGTATGTTAATCCAGCTTTATGGGGCAGGCCCCTGGTGTCCAGTAAGTAGTGTTTGTATATTTTTATGTCCGTGTCCTATAATTACGGTTCTACGCCTTAACATTCCCCAGCACAGGTGTGGTTCAGAGTGCAGACAAGAACGGGGGACTCACTCTCTTGCAGACCCCCGGGGCCCAACAGGACTGCCTGGGGGCCACAAGCCAGCGAGCCCCGGTCCGATTCGGGGTGAACGCAGTCTCTGGGTGCACTCTGAGGTGAGACAGGCCCTCGGCAAAGTGATATTCACTTTGTTGTAGCAAATAAGCTCCAATCCTTCAACATTTCAGACTCTGAGAAACATGCTAACTTATTCAATGGCAACTGTATTTTTTTTTTTCTCCAAATATAGAGTTCTTGAACTGTGTTGTTTGAAATTTAAACTCGAAAAAAATTCCAATCACATGCTCTACTCATCAACAGTCCGAAATCGCTCGTCATTTTCTTACAGATTAAATGTCCGAAAATTTTTATTTCATCAAGACAATGACCTAAAGCAAATTTAAACTCTTCAGGAACTTTCTGGAAAGCAAATTACAAAAAATGAAGTGTACCGCTTCATCATGTGATTTGAAACCCCGTAGAGCTGTTGTGGGGTCACCTGGAGCGTGTGAAGTGTGCCCATATTCAATGACGCAACAATCGAGGATATTGCAGTCATCAAGGAAATCCATCGAGAAAGATCTCTTATTGCAAATAATATCTTCAATGCACAAGCTTTACCAAGTAGCAATCAAATCTCTCCATGGATACTTTGACAGGATATCACTAAAATGCATAACTCTGCAATTCATCATTTAAACTTTTTTGCCCAATTGCACAATACACCAAATAAAACCTCTTGAAACATGTTTTGGTATTTGTTTCATATTATTTACAGTTATACAAATATTCCTTTGAGTAAACTGGTTAGAACTACTTAAAGGGGTAATAAACCTTACTACTTAAATTTTCTGGAGGGTTTTTTAAAACTCATAGGATAGGAGCCCAAATGTATTTAGGGTGGAGTACCCCTTTAAATGACAAGTGAATCCAAACTTCTGATTTGTAGTTTAGTTGTGATTGTACAACTTAAAGCACTGGTAACTAAACATGTTCTGGGAGATCTATCATCCTGTCATATTTCATTAATTCTTGACAGAGCACACCAACAGCTAGAGACCTGGTTGCGCTCCAAAGTAGTAAAGTCAGGTATGACGCATTAGGGTTGAAATTTAAAACTTAAACGGTGGTAGATCTCGAGGAATAGGTTTGATTACCACTGCCTTAAAGGATTAATAACGTGCACATATTGAGACATTTCACCCTGATGTCTTCAGGCACTCACTGTTCAACTATTAAGTTACTCTCTTTACCCTGAAGCTAGCAGTCAGACTGACCATCTTTCCCATTGGTGGACACCATGGCTAAAGCCATCACTGGATTTCATTTGTCTTGAAACCCCTCTTAATTTCACTCTTCATTTCTCGCTCTCTGACTCTCGTACCCTGCAGATTATCAGAGGCTGTTGACTGCTTAGTGCTCTCAGAGCTGATCCTGAGGGCCCTCAGGGGCCCCGACTCTCCGAGGTTTGTGGCCTCCTTTGGGAACTCATCTCCAAACGCGGTCATGGACTGGGTGCCCATAAAGAACCGTACCTCATCAACCACATCGGTGAGACTACCCTGCCTCTGGCCGCTTTGCGGTGTTCATTAATATTCAGTTGCCAATTCTGGGGGGATATGTATGTAGTTATAATGATGCGATTTGTATTTCATGTTAACCCCAGAAAACCTAAGGACTTGTATATGGGTCTGTCGAATGCAGCTGCTGTATTCAAAGCTGTGTTACTTCAGTCTTACTTTACATTCTAGTGGAGATCCCAAGGTTTCCAATGATACCAAATATGTCTTGATGAATCACAGGGAAGTGTGTTCAAAATGATGTACAAAATCTAGATATTTTCCATTTGATGTAATGCTGTGGCCATAACACGGTGCATCCTGGGTTTGAATATTTCTCTTATATAAGTGCCATGTAGCTTTAGTGAAGGTTCAGAATATGCATGTAACATTGAACAGAAATAAGAAGAAAATGTTCTTTTGAAAGTTTAATCTACTTTTGAAGAAGTCGGAGTCTAAGAGGTCAAACTGTATGCCTGAGCATTTTATTAGGAATCCCTAGACTTCTGCTTATTTATGCAATTATCAGTCAGTCATTAGGCAGCAGTGCAGTTTATGAAGTATCATGCAGATCCAGGTCAGAGCTTCAGTTAATGCTCACCTCAAACATCAGAACGGGGAAGAATGTGATCTCCGTGGCTTTCAGCTTAGTTTTTTGGGCCAGTCAGGTATTTCAGAAATTGCTAGTCCTGAGAGTTTATATAGAATAATGCAAAAAAAAAAAAAAAAAAAGTGTCCAGTTAGCAGCAGTTCTGGCTGAAAAAGCCTTGTTGATGAGACACATCAGAGTAGAATGGACAGACCGATTCGAGTTGACAGAATGGTTACTGTAATGCAGAGAACTACTCTTTACAGCTGTATTGAGCAGAAAAACACCTCAGAATGTGCAACACGTCCAACCTTGAGGCAGGTGGGTTATTACAACAGATCAACCACATCAAATTTCACTCCTGTCAGCCAAGAACAGAAATCTGAGGCCGCAGGCGGCACAGGCTCACCAAAACTGGATGGTAGAAGATTGGTGAAATAATGCCTGGTCCAAGGAGTCTTTATTCCTATGCGACACGCAGATGTTGGAGTCTGAATTTGGCATCAGCAGCATGAAGCCAGGCTAGTGGTAGTGCTGTAATGGTGTTGGAAATGCTTTCTTGTCACACTTTGGGTCCCTTAACTCCAATCAATCATAATGTGAATGCTGCAGCCTGTCTGAATATTGTTGCGGACCACATGCATCCTTTTGTGGCCAAAATTTACCCATCTTCTAACGGCTACTTCTCGTGTGACAATGCGCTATGCCGCGAATGGAAGTCCTCACAAACTGGTTTCATGAACGTTAAAATGAGTACAGTCTACTTCAGAGTACTCTACAATTATCAGATCTGAATCTTGTGGAGCACCTTTGTAATGTGGAAGAACAGAAGATCTGCTGCAACTGTGTCATGCTGTCATCTCAACATGGATCAGAATCTCAAAGGGTAGTTTCAAATCTCTTGTAGTCATGGAATCGATGCCATAAAGGACTAAGGCCATTCTGGGAGCAGTTTTGAGGTAACATGCAATATAGTATGGTAGTCATAGGTGTTTTTTTGGGGGCACTGAGCAGGATTTTCCAAAATTAACTATTTGTAGACCCCTACAAAACTAATATCTCTAAATCATCACGTATGACTCACCAGAAGTGTGAGGTGTTGTCTGTATCTACAGAGACCCTGCCATCTGCCTGTATGTCTTATTTTTCTTTCTACGGGTCGATACTGGGCGTCAGCCTTTGGGCAGTGGCTATGTAGCCCCAGCCAATAACACCGCACAGGATGTGAGGGCGGGACATAGCGCTGCACTGCAGGGTAGCGCTTATGGTGTCGTTGAGCCGGGAGGAGGGGCCAGCTTTGAATGTTGCGTTTATAAACTAAAACCAAAAAATTGTACTCTGTATAACTGAGTTTGCAAGGACTGACTGCAGTCGCTATACACGGAGATGATATGGTATGTTGCAGATTATCCACAATCACTGTTGCTAAACAAAGGAAGCCATATAGAAACAAATGTGTCTTCAATATTGTGGACTTGGCAGTGTTTAGTAAAGTGCACATGTAATTTAAATACTCATGCAATGTAGATACTAATCTGTTCCATTCAGGCTGTAAATATGTGCTCAAAGCTGGGATTGTCTTATTGGCCTGTTGCTGAATTTGGGCAAATCTGATTGGCCTAGCCATTAATATGGGTAATTGGGCATTTGTATGGGTCTGATTTGACTGGCATTTCACTTTTTACAGAATGCCGCGAGCTGCAATATTCCTCTGTCGATGGACTTGGAGGTGACATGGACCAAATATGGATCCCTGGTGAACCCCCAAGCCCAGATAGTGAGTGTGACAGAAGTGATCCAGACCAACACCAGCAGCCTGGTAATTCTCCTTTTCACTGTACAGAATAATGCACCAGTTCTATTTATTTTAACCCTTTGGTGTATAATATAAAAAAGGACTGCAGTATGTTGACATAGCTGGTAATTAAAAGCCATGGAGCTATAGAATGGTATCCTTCCACGTAGATGCCTTGAACTGAACTTGTGGTTTTTTTTTTTTTTTTTTTTTTTTTTTTTGTGCTGCACCGCACACGTAACTGAACATGTAACTGAATTTCTAGATTTCTGACCAAAGCCAATGTGTGTGCCCGCTGATGGTAGTTCTCCCCTCTCCCCTTTCCCCCCCTAATGTGCATCCAGGCCTCCCTCTCAGGCGGCAGCGACTTGCTCTTCATTTCCTCCTCTGTCACCTTCATCGACGTGTCAGCCGCCGCCCAGCCGGGCTTCAGAGCTCCGCCTACGATCGACGCCAAGCTACCCTACGACTTCTTCTTCCCATTCGTTTAATGCTGGGGGGGGGTTCAGGATAGGGGCTCTGGTACCCTCTGGGTCATAACAGAGGACGGTAGGAAGGGGTGTGACATCACTGCTTTGTGCTGAAACTCCGCCCTGCTGCTACGTCAAGGGAGCCACTTGGTGTGACTGGCCATTGTAAGTTAGGGAGGAGACCGCTGACCTGATCTCATCCAATCATGAATGGTTTCTCTGCACTCTGGCAGAGAAATTTTCTGATTTTTCAAAATCTCAAAACTGTTTGAAAACCACCTACTAACTACTGTATTCTCAAAATATTTGTTGGCAAAACCCTGAAAATGCATATATATCCAGGATATTTAAGAGAAAAATTTGCTTGATTTTTCATTCTAATCACAAGCACTCAACTTATGCACTGAATTTTGCAAATGACAAATAAGCTCTTTTGGACACAGTGATGGACTGTCTTTAGTGGCTCTGCTTCTGTCTGGGATTGGTTAAGCCTGACTTTCATCGCTCACGTAGATCCTAAATGCAGGAAATTCACTGTTCGTCACACCCACATGGACCAAAGTTGTGCATTCTTTTCAAGAGAGTTTGGATTTATGGATATTACCTCATAATGTACTGTTTTATGCCAAGAGGTATACATTTCTTTGCTTTAAACTGTTAATTTATTCACATTTCAGAGTGTAGCTATGGTGTTATGAAAAAGAATGTTTTGATACCACTTGAATAAAAGGAGTTTTAATTTTAAGAATGATCCCCGTTTTCATAGTCATTGAAAAACAGAGCAGGAAATTCATAGTTTGGCTCCTTATTCACTAAACACTTCCTTTATCTTGTTTTATTCTCAAATTCATGGCATAAAGGAGTTACAGTATGTACAAATCCCTTAAAAATAGGGCTGGGCAATATAGAAATATTATATCGATAGTGCAATATAATAGATACAGTCTGGGATTTTGGATATTGTAATATTGTGACATGGCAGAAGTGTGGTCTTTTCTGGTTTCAAAGGCAGCATTACAGTAAAGGGATGCAGTTTTCTGCACTTAGTGTTCTAACTGTTGTCTGCACCTGCTTGGCCATCATATCCACATTTACTACTGACTATCAAAAACATTGCATAGTGTGAATATTTTGTGAAAGCACCAATAATTAACCCTACAATATCACCTCAGTATCAGGGTATCCCATCAAAAAAATTATTTGATTTTGTCTATATCGCCCAGCCTTACTTCAAAATATAGAATAAAGGCACAGATGCCCCCATACAGATTTTCTGAAAGACAAACGAAATGCCTAAGTCACATTTTCTTACGTGAACTTCTAGCTGGATGTATGTGCAGCTACCAAACCTTGGTCATATTTGGCACTAAAGCTTGTCAGATACTGAATTGTATTTTAAAAGCCAGTAATCCTGTGGACGGCCAACACAATGTACTTTCGCTAGATGCTACGGGATGCTGCGATTTGTCCTACTCAACAAATGCAACCATCATTGTGCTTTATCCTCATGACCTTTCTGATGATCATGATATTGTCCACCTTTTCTTGAGTTGAGGCAGTTACAATAGCCGTTGACTCGAGCAGTCTGTAAATGGAAAAAGTAGCTTTAAAGATGTTGCTTTGGGATTCACTTAATTCTTCCCAATAAAATGAAGGGGAAAAAAAATCATCCTTTTTCCTCCCGAGGCTCAGAATTCAATGCCCTTCTGGCGTAGCAGTGCACACAGCCGGCTGTTTTCCTGTTCCTGTGAGAGCGAGAGGAAATTCAGGCTGAATTCCAGAAGTTTCTCAGAGCAGTAAAGCGAAATACAACTTGAGGGAAAAAAAAATGGCAAGCAGGCACTAAATTCAACGATTATTTCGGACCTTTAGGTTTTGTTCTGGAAAAAAAAAAAAAAAAAAAAAAAAACACAGGTGTCTGACATCACCTGCATGCGAGTTCCTTTGGAAATTATTGAAGCAATTGAATTGGTGAATTCAAAAAGGGCCCAACTCCATGTTGAAAATGCGTGGAGCTGGGTCTTCATTGAATTCACCGATTCAATTCAAAACTGACAGACACAGAGCAACAATTACAGGTCTAATTTTCAGCGAGAAATGATTGTTCAAGGGCTGGCGACACAGCCATAAGCAATATATTATGATTTTTTTTAAACTGTAGCACAGTATAATGCTGTATATTTTTCTCAGAATTTCAACAGAGCATGATTTATAAGGAATGCAGTATTCAAAAAGGAAGAGGCTGTTTCCCCAACCTTTGGGAGAATAGAGAGCGTGAGGACTGTTATTGCCCAACCGTTCATGATCCAGTGAAGATATCAAACTAATCCTTTAGTTAGCATCCACGGCTCTACAATTAACTATCACATAAACGACATCGTTTCACTACATTGTGAAAGTGCCACTTGGAATTCTGAAAGGTAGTAAAATTCTGCATCTTTTCAAAGCCCCACCATTTTCCCGCACTGTCACTCATCAGAGCAGGGAAAAATGGCGGAGTGCAGAAGTTTAGCCGGAAAAGGCAGGTCACAAAATATTGCACACATTCCATTGAGAGTGGTTGGGAAAATATGACAGACACTTATTGTTTACCTAACAGTTAAGGGAATAGCCTCCAATTCAAAAAACAGCTGGGGTGCTCCCAATCGGGTCGCATTGGGAAGGTGATCGATCAGCTTGACTGGACCCATCTCACAGTTGCCCGAGGGCCATTTTTCTGACCATAGCTTTTACTCTGAATCTCCAATGTAACCCCAAGAAACAGCATAGAAATTATAAAGATGTATTTTCCGCCCCAAAACCATGTAGTTTATCTCTACGGCACTATGATATTGGCTTGCCAGTGCTTTTGCTGACTGTCTATCTATGGTCAAGCAAATTTGAGGCAAACTTTAAAAATTTTGCAAATAAGGAAATGCAAATTAGGCACATTTCCATTAATTGGATTTGGAGCGAATAAACTAGGTTCCGCAAAGTGTAGTTTCATCAGGAGATGGTGGTACAAGCTACAGGTAGTGAGTCGGAAACAGCTGATCAGTCATGTGAGTTAAATGTTCACAATGTCAGAACTTACTCTGAAAATGACTTTCCCTCTCCCAGGTGGTGCCTTTACTCCAATTCAGTACAGGCAAGACTGCCGCGAGTAAGCATATAATTACCCCTCAGCCAACGAAAGTCGTGGAGGGGTATTGTCGTGGCAAGCGGCGTCCGTCTGTCTGTCCGTTAACTTCTCGTTTCCGGACGATAGCTGAAAAACGCCTTGGCCAAATGCTCTCATTTTCTGGTGGTATGTTGGGGGTGGTTAGAGGAAGCTCCCTATCGATTTCTGTCCCGCTGCGATAATCAATATGGCTGCCACGGCAGGGCAAGCTCAAGGCTGAGGGGTCCCGCTCGCGACAGCGCGCTATTTTTTTCTTAGCAATCTTGAGGAAATGTTTCGCAAATTAAGCCAATTCCATCAAACTTCACAATGTGCATGAAACATGCTGATAATCATATAGCTTGCATATCCTTAAGTGGAATGAGCTGACTTACCATCCTGGAGTTGAGCTGCTGTAGGTTGCTGACCTGTTGGGTGAGGTGATCGTTGGCCTCCTTCAGTTTCTGGACATTGTGATTAGCCTGGTTCTTCACCGAGACCAGAATGCCTGCAACCAGACACAAAACCATCCTGTGAGAAGAGTCCACCCGCTGATCCGGGGTCAGTGCATATGAGCAATCCATCTGTGGTGCATTATTAGGAATTATTAGGAAGCTGAACTCTTAATGTAAGCAGGAGAATACAGTGCTTGTTTTATAAGTCTTTTATTGAACGTCTTTTAACTTTCTCATTTATTTGTTGGTTTAATGGCATGTGTGTAAAGGACAAAAACTCTGAACAACATTGTGAGGGTGTGCTCCAAAATTATTGGGGTGCAGCTGGAGGACTTGCCCTACCTTTGGGACAAAAGGGTGGTCAAGAAAGCTAGGGTCATCATGGAGCAACATGACCACGTCCTAGCTGTGAACTTTCAGCTTATGCCTTCAGGAAGGCGTTTTAAAGCTCCACTTAGGAAAACAAATCATTATTCCAGATCTTTTATCCCCTCGGCCATTAGACTTTTAAATTTAGATCAGTCACTGTGGGAATGAACCCCCTTTTTTTTTTTTACTACAAGTATATTTTAACTGATACATTATGTCCATTTTCTTTATGTATGGGAGTTGTACTGGTGCATCCTTGGGAGACATAGAGAATACCTGCGTGTTATCTCTGACAGTGTTATTGAGTGTATTGTTGAGTGTTGTGTGTTGGCTGCTGCATGTGCACTGTGCGTTGCTGTCAAACTGAATTGCCTTCGGGATAAATAAAGATGTACTGAATTGAATTGAATTGAATTATGGGTGCGCTTCATTCAGGCTACGGACATTTCGAGTCCCTGGCCTGTCAAAAGACCGATCTACCGATATCTTCAGGACAAACCTTAAAGCCCTAAGCTGTGGTTGTTTGGATACTTTAAATGATAGCTTGAGCCTGTGTGCATCTATAAAAGGTGGAAAATCCTAATTCTGAATGTAAGATTCCAGCCCACTGTATTGTTTCAATCACCAGGATTGTTCCGCCTGTAAGCAGAACTAACGAGTGAGATCAGCTGTGGCCGAAGAGTAGGAAACGCACAGGAGGAGTTTAAGAACCTCTGCGATCTGTGTGCGTTTGCCAGCAAGGAGAAGTGTGTGTGTGGGGGTTTTAGGTTGGATGTGTGTGTGTGTGTGTGTAAAATTTAAGTGCCTGTACGTGTGTACCATGTTTACCTAACCTTGTGGGAACCAAATGTCCCCATAAGACATGAAATTCCAGATTTCTTTGTAGCTGTAGGGTCATTTTCAGGTCCCTACAAAAATTTTAATTTATTTTAGGGTTAGGGGTTAAGGTTAAGTTCAGGTAGGCACAGTTGAGGGTCAAGGTCAGGGATAGGGGTTTGGGAATGAATCGAAGTCGATAGAATGTCCCCACAAAAAATGAAAACAAAGGTGTGTGTGTGTGTGTAAGATTAAAGTGGCTGCCTGCCTGTGTGTGTGTGTATGTTCGTGCAAGATTAAAATGCCTGCATGTGTGTATGTAAGACTAAAGTACCTGCGTGTGTGTGTGTGTGTGTGTGTGTTTGTGTGTGTGTGTAAGACTAAAGTGCCTGTGTGTGCGCGTGTGTGTGCGCGTGAGTGTGTTTGTCAGATTTAAGTACCCTCATGTATGTGTAAGAGTACAGTTCCTGCATACTCACCGTTGATGATCCTGGCCACCCTCCAGAGCCTCAGCAGAATCAGGAGCCCCACCCCGTCGAAGGCGTCCTCGCTGGAGAGATACACGATGTCCAGCACGAAGGACACCACCACCACCACCGCATCAAACACCTCAAACTTGTGCTGGAAGAACTCCAGGCGGTACGCGTACAGTTTCCCCGCCAACTCCACCATGAAGAAAGTGAGGAGGGAGAGGCTCAGGTAATGAAACACCTGCAGGGGAGGAGTCATGGTGAGTACATGATCTTTCACCCTTGCTCATGCAAACGCCCCTCCGAGGGAAATCTTTTGATCGCGGCAGTGTGCTGCCATTTGAGACCTTTTAGCCTACTTCACACAGCTGGAAAGGTTCAATTTAAGTGACATTCACATTCAACCAGGCTAGCAGTAATCAAGCCAGGTGTATTCAGTCCAAATTAACCACATCAATGAAATTTGGTGAATTGGCTGATTGAGGGGGGCAATTACTTTTTCACACGGCGCAAGTTGGTGTCGGGTAACTTTTTCCTTCAAAAAGTGAAATAATCATTTAAAAACAGGATTATACGTCCACTCATATCACCTTTGCCTTATATTAAATTTATTTGAAATATCCAGACAATTATGTGTGACAAATATGTAAAAAATAGAAATTAGGAAGGAGATGAATACTTTTCATCCCTAAAAATAATTACATTATTAGGTGAGTAGTACACAGACTCCGTATTGACAAATCACTTTGGAAAGCCACCTTCGCCAGCTGTTTTTCATCTCACATGGGATTATAAAATACAATAGATTGTGCAGCAGGACTAAACAGCAGACAAGTCAAACTAAAAAGCCTGAGGGATTGTGATGTCTTTTCTTTGTTTTAAATGGAGTGATATGGAATAATAAAGAGTTTTTGACAGGTAATGCCTGTGATTTTCATTAACTTCACAGTTTACAAGTCTTTAAATGTTTGCAAGTAATAATGGGCGAATAAGCTCTGTGATTTCTGCATCTTAATAGATGTAATGAACTTGATCCTTGATCTTTGCTAAATTAATGTAACACAATGTAGCAGGAAGGTCTGAGTGTGCTGCAGGTCCTGTCCGGCCCACCTGAGGAGCGATTCTTCCTTTATCCGACTTGATGATTGACAGATCCATCAGCAGCTCGCACAGCACAAACACAGCGTCCAGGATCACCAGGGTTACCACGACGATCTGCCGAAACACAGCCCGCCATTTCCACCCAGGTCAGAGAACATTCCAGAAACAAGTAGGGAGTCTGACAATGTGAGAGATGGTCTTATCGCACCTGGAACTTCTCAGAGCTGAACAGTCTCCGCAGCGAGTCCCGGAAGGTTGTGGGTTCGAGGCCTTGGCCCTCTGTTTGGCCAGGCAATTCACACGCCTCCTGCAGTTCCTCATCCTGCCACTGGGTGATGCACTCATGATCGTCGCCCACTGCCGTGAAATGCCTCAGGTACCGGGACATGGCGGTTAACCTGGGGCCAGGGGGAAAGGAGGGTGTCTTCTGGGGTCAAGCTTGCCTCTAAAAAACCTGAAAAGGCGGTAAAATTGACCAGCGAAGCTCAAAACAGTGTGCATTGCACTTTCCTCCGTATATCTCTTCCTATCTGGCAGTGTTGGTGAAGGAAATAAGTGGTTGAGAGGAAGGTGCAATTTTTGGCTCCTCTTCCATTTCGTCCTTCTCTGTGCCAAAAGGCAAAGGTGTGTACTGCAGCCAAGCATTTTAGAGCACCTTTAGGATGAAGGGGAGGGGCAGATTCAAAGCATCAGTGTATGATCATCAACGTTTCAAGCAACAAAACGACGCCTTGCGATGAATAAGTGAGTCTGCTGTTGTCACAATGAATTGGCAGTAACACGCAGTGCACAGAGCCGACGCAATTACTTTGCTTCCTCCTTCACTGGAGTAGATTGCCGACCATAAATTGTGTAAGATATATGTTTGTTAATCCGCAAACCCATAAGATCGTTTTCACATGAAGTTTGAGGAAACTCAAACCATTTGACTCAATGATTTGAGAGCATCTTCACCTGATTAAATATTCATTGGCAGACAAACTGTCTTTAAAACGTACTTATCTTCTGTTTAAAAGACTTATTCCTTCCGAAGTCGTGACTTGGCTCAGGCGAAAAGCTCTCTTGAACGGCGGTCACGGATCATATAACGTAACCAACAAATTATGCGCCAGCATTGTTGAAGGCTTGCTAATTTACACTGAAAAGCCTAAAAAGTTGTCATTTATTCCGCAGATCATATAAATGCGCTAATTTGCACGATTCTCTAGAGAAATACAATGCAAGAAAGACTGGGTGGTCCCAACGAACTCCGCCGTCTTCAACGCGTGGATAAACTCGTGATTTCCTGCAAGTTAAAAAAAACACATGGATCCTCTGGAATTTTCAACAATTAAATGGGTTCATCCCGTGTTACTTCACTTTCTTAATCGGAAAGTTATCTTTTGCTGTAAAGAGGTAAAACGCGAAATAGTGTGTCATTGTAAGTTTTTAAATGTATTCCTCTCTGGAAGTACATGTAAAATTCAATTTAACCCTGCAGGGTTTGTCATCTTCATATTGCACATGAATTTCTGATGAGCTCCGAGGATACATTCAATTTACGGAGGAAATAATGTACACACTACCTGCAATTTCCGATGTTTATCTCTTCATGAAGATGTTGATAATCTTCTCCTCTTTCTGAGACTTTAGACTGAAACTCCGCCTCCGTCCTCAACTCGGCCCTAATCCCGAAGAAAAAAAGCAGGAAAGACCGCTTGCTTGTCTTCCGAAATCCGGTCAGGTTCCCTTAGCTTGGTCTGTCCGGTAGCCTCAATTCACTCGCTACAGCGGAACTCCAACGAGGCAAAGTAACTTACGCAGTTAGTTGCTCACGCGGATGATGCACTGGTGAGAATAGTCTAATGTATTCTGTAGGATGTTACACCCCTTCTAATGATACATTCCTTTATGTAAAGTTTTAAATTGCTGAATTCAGTGAAGTTTTCCAAACTTAATCGATCTGTTGTAGGCCTATTGTAAAAGTTTTGTATGATCATAACTTTTGTAAAAAATTCAGTGTCGGCCTACAAGCCCTTACGCGTTTTTATAGCTTTGCTCGTCAGTCCCGATGCTGACCCGTCTACGGAGAGGAGAAGAATGGCAATTTTATGTTTCGACGTTTAAAAGTGGGGAGAGTACACACAGATTTGTTTTAAAATATTTCAAACCACAAACCCATCGGAAACAGGCCCCCCCCTTCGTGCGCGGGCCCGCCTCCCAATTCTCACATGCAGAGCAACTTCTCAGTTGCTTGTTTCAGTGGAAAATGGCATAGCTGGCAGCAGAGCATCCCGAGATGCGAGAATTTACACTGCTGGAGACCTATAACCCTCCTCTTTCTAGATCTCTCACTCCCGATTTAAAAGACTGTCTTGATGTCAAACCCTTGACAAGCTACAATCATCTGAATCACGTATGTTCGAGCTGAGAGACGTCTAAAAGATGCTGGACAATGGCTCTTCAAGGGCAGGGTTCCCTACCGTTGTTAGACCAGTGGTTCCTAAACTCGGTCCTGGAGGCCCCTGTGTATGCCGGTTTTTGTTCCAACCTCAATTGCAATTAAATTATTTTAACAAGCTGTTAATTTTTAATGCAAGATTACTTAAAATCTTAATCGTATTAAATCTGAGATGGCATTGCCGTATATGTCCATGTCCAATTATATTTCAGTGGACATGTAGTGCTTATTGGGCAGCGGCTATATTGTAGTATTCTTTCATAAAAGAAGGCAAATAATCTCTGATGTATTGAGACTGATCTGAATCAATGGGCTACTAATTGGTGGAAGTCCATACACCTGGCCACCAATCATTGCGTATAAGTCAACCCCTTCGAGTTCCCATGTGTATTACCTTCCATAAACATCCATAAAATCCTTTAAAAAAATCTGTAAGATTTTTAAAAAGTATTTTTTATAGAACTTTTTTTATTAATGAAATTATGAATAGCATATGATAATTTCATTAAAAAAATTTCAAAGCTTATTAAAGTTTTCTATTCAACTATGTAAATAAGAAACCTTAACACCTCATCCAGGACAGTAAAAATTGCCACACTTGTGCCGATGTTACTAATGGGTATGTTAAGGATTCTCAGTTTTGTTCTACTCAGTGAAGAATCTTTACCAAGATTGGCAATCTCTTATCAATATTCTCATCATACCACTCGTCAATCACAAAGGAGAAGGGCGACGTCCAGTAATAGCCAATGCTGTGCAGCCTCAGGAACCAAGATCTCTTGATAATTTGTGTTGTGTTTGTCTGCCACTAATACTTTTGGCGATTGTGTAGGCCACACCTTGTCCCATAGTCATGATCCATGCAATTGTGATTCTTCTTGTAGCCGTTACCAGATTTATGAAAGTCAATGACCATCTTTTGAACTGACCGTTGTTTTGTTTTCTTCATGGCATTGGATTAATGTCTGGCAGAGGCTCCGAAAAGTGATCCAATATGGCCAACGACAAATTGTTGTGCTATGGAAACATGCATCTGGTTGTTCTTTGTTTACCAAACAAAGCTCTTTGCTAATTAAAAAAAAAAAAATCTGTATTACTATTAGTACATGTGTGTTACCTCATTTTTTACCCTAGTGAAACAGGAAGTGATGTAATGGCTCAATATAGTTCCTTAACACTTAGATCAAACTTAAATAGGTGGAATTTAATACCTTGTTTAATTTTGGTAGATGCGCTTTACAATAATTTTTAAGGGTGCCATTAATTGTGAAACCTTGATTGGAGGCAATTGATTTTTTATTAAATCACTAAATGATTTTGGCTGGTTTCATTGGAACATTAATATCATACAGTATTCCTCATATGTTGTTATTTAGAGTTTCTCTATAAATATATATTTCATAATTTTTTAGAGTATCATTTGTGCAATGCCAGTAATTTTGGAGCCCACTGTATGTCATGGCCATCTGAAAGATAATGAACAATTCAAGGACATAGTAAATGATCATGAGGCAAACCTGCATAGTATTGATGTTTAAGAAAGAAAAATAATTAATGCCAAGTAAGGAGTCCACAAAAAAGGGGAAGAAAATACATGACCAAAAAAAGAAAGACAATGGTATAAATAATCCAGGCCCAGGCACTCATGATGGTTTGAAAAAAAATTAAAAGACCTTTAATGTATAGGGCGAAAAGCACATTAAAAAGACACTAAGGCGTATCAGCTTGCGCCTTCTGCAGGGTGCGGTCCTGCATCATTTATTCCATTGTTTTTTTTTTTTGGTTGTAAGTTTCCCTCCCCTTTTCTGAAGTATTTCCCTCCATGAGCTCCGGTGGTTTGGGGGGCACCAGACGCACTCCTGCTGCTTCTTTTTCTTGCAAATAAGGTGCCCATTACCTCGCGGTTAATGTTACCTCTTTCTCTATGTGACTGTTTTTGCAAGAAGCAAAATATTAACTTGGGGATTATGTACATTCTTTGTGGTATTGCATTATTTTCTGGCATAATGTTGATCAATAAGTAATCATTCAAAAAATCAAAAGCAGATTCTCAAGAAAAATTAGCAGCTTGTTGTTTCAAACAAAGACCAGCACACAGAGTGGGCCCCCAGGACCGAGTTTAGGAACCTCATGTCTTGATAGGCTAAATTTGTTTGGACCGGTGCACCATTTTTATTGCATCCGCTGAGGAGGTAATGTTTTTGGTTCGTTTTGTTTGTTCTTTGCCAGAATTTTTCATTTTGACAAGCATATTAGTCATTTGGTAACTTGAGTTTGCTAGTTGCTTCTATCTGCTCAGTAGCTTTCAGTTCAATGCAAATAGTCACTAAACTTCACACACAAGTAGGCCCTGATCCAGAAAAGAAACTTTTTTTTTTTGCAAAAGGTTGTCAAAGTTCAACAAAGATACAGGCCATAGCTCAAAAATCACTTTTTGAATACAACTTACCTCAGAATGGTCTGACTGACTGGAACTAAACTCATTTGATTGTCCTTCATAGATCTCACGATGTGAAATCTGATATCAGAGGGGGTCACCCCCTTCCTAGCAATTGGGGGGTTAAGTCACAGGTGAAAGGTCAGGTGAAAAGGTCTAAATGTCCATAAAATAATCAACACTCATCAGATTGTCATGAAATTTCACCCATGATATTTTATTAGGGGTATCTTAATGTCCCCCTTATTGTCTGTGGTTGCAACAATTCAGTTTAGGAAATCATGAAACCAAACCTTAAACTGAAGCTGAGCTATATACCCCTGCAACTGCCCCCTCGGTTTGTCCTTATGTCATGAGGCAGCTCCTGTCAGAATATAAGGTAAATACAGCAAAACATTGGAATTGTTCTGGATTTTACTGCTGACCCCAGAACAAATCCTGGAGATTTTCCTCAGGCTTTAACTAAAGCTAAAGCTAATGACTCATAGGCCTATTACACGTATGAGTCTTTCCAAGGCCAAGACATCCAGTGAACATTTTTAATCTCTAATATCTTGAGGAACCTAAATGATGAACCTCACTGATAAATGCTTTTGTCAGTAAAGTGCTGGCCTTTGTTCTTTATTTCTTGCTGGGTAGCAGCTTAAAAACAATTTTCACAGTGACATCTATTTATATAGGCGAAAATAAACATATTAAAATAAGTCCACAGACTAAAACTGATCAATCGCAGTGGTCATAATTGTACATCGGAAAATCTGAATTTGACCAAAACATGAGACCGTTGTTGTAATCCTAAATTGTTTTAGTGCAGTTGGGCGGACAATTATAGTTCATCAGGGACGCATTTCTTTTTAATCGCATTTTCATTTTGTTTTGAACTGTTGAAGCACCATCGAAGTTGTTGAGCAGTTCTCGTGAAACGCTGCTGCCAGAAAGTGGGCTGGTCCGCCAGTAGAGGGCGCTCCTCTGAACCACTTTAATAACCCAGTGGTGCGTAGTTAACGGGGGACACTGCACCGGTGCTCCTTCGGATCAGAGACTCCCCCAGTTTATCCTGAAGACCCCCGCGTTTTCTTTCCAACCACATTTGTAACGAAAAACTTAAGATGTTAATATTTCTTGTCTATGCGTTTTTGATGTTTAAGGATACATATAAACCCTCTAAACGACATTATTCAAGAAATAGCGCTGAAACACACCAGAGTACTTTAAACTCCTAGATACATATCGTCGGCCTGCTGATAAAACCTCGTATCTTCAAAATGATAAACGTTACAGGAAAATAAAAAATATAAATATAATTTAAAAAATAAAATAAAAAATGTTTAATTTTGCATGCAAGAATAGTGGACATACGAGTTTTTGTTTCTTACCAATTTGGAGATACTAAGTTTTATCAGCAGGCCGACGATATTGTGATTATTGCAGTATAATGCTACCAATAAAAAAAAGGCAACATCAAAGACTGAGGTGAATTGACTCCTAATTCTGTATCTTAACACAACGCAGGTTTGCAATCATTTACTTCCCTTCATTTACCATCTTTGCCTCCTTTCATGAAAGCATGTTAGCAATACAGCCCAATACGAACTACAGTTGTGTCAAAATAGCATTACGGTAAAAATTGTGAAGTGAAAATATTTTTTAGTAGCCTTTAGTTCCCCCTTTCAAATGCAGTGAAAACATTACACATTCAATTCCAAATCAAACATTAACAAATTTGATCAAGTCCGTGTTATTCTTTTACAGGAAGCAAAGAAAAGGAATATTTACCTGTTCAAAAAAAAAAATTGCAGTGTTGACAATTTTCTCTTCAAACTCAGTCTAAAATTAATTTGAGATTTAACTTCACTTTGAATTACTGGACTAATATTTAGTTGCATAACCATTGTTTTTAATAACCGTTACGCACCTGTGTTGCATCGAGTCAACCAACTTCTGGCTCCTAGAACAGGTGTTTCAGCCCAGGATGAACTAACTGTATTCCACAGTTGCTGTGAATTTATGAGTTTTGCTTCAGAAAATGCATTTCTAATGTCACCTCACAAGTTTTTAAGGAGGTTGAGGTCAGGGATTGAGCTGGCTACTCCATAACCTCATTCATGTCTTTTCTGGAGCAGATGTTGCTCGCTTACTCGTGTTTGGGGTCATTGTCTGGTTGAAACACCCACTTCAGAGGCATTTCCTCTTCGGCATATGACAATATTTCCAATGAAGTTGGGACGTTGCGTAAAACGTGAATAAAAACAAAATACAATGATTTGCAAATCCTTTTCTACCTACAGTCAATTGAGTACACCACAAAGACAAGATATTTAATGTTCAAACTGATAAACATGATTGTTTTTTTTAGAAATATTCCCTCATTTTGAATTTGATGCCGGCTTCAGATGGAGTGTAAAACTGAAGTCTCGAGCCAGTCCTGCAGTAAGACGTCCCACACTCATCTTAAGAAACAAGAGCAAGGGTCCTGCAGCTCAGCAGAAAAGAAAGGGAAACATGGGCATCTTCAAGATCATGGTAGACCACTTCCAGATGAAAAGAAGACACCCTATCACATCAATTACAAATCCCGAGCCTTTTTAATCTGTAAACGCAGGATTAAGCTGGATCCATGCAATTAAACTAAATAAACTCATCAAAAATACAAAAATCTATTATTTTTTCCAAAACTACTGAGAACTATGGTAGACATTGTTCCACGAAAGCTCCATACCAAATTTGAAGAGAATTTAGCCAGTAGTTTCAAAGATTTAAGTTTTTAAATGGAAAAAAAGAAAAAAAAAAAAGTAAAAAATTCATTTAAAAAATGCTGAAATCAAAATTTTGAAAAACTGAACAATCTTGGTAGCCGTCCCAAAAAGCGCCATGCTAAATTTGATGTGAATCTGGCCGGTAGTTTCAGAGGAAGATTTTAAAGGTTTTCAGATGGAATAAATAAATTTTATAAAAATACAAAAACCAATTTTTTCAAAACGCAAACAATCTTGGTAGACACTGTCCCAAGGAAGGTGCGTATCAATTTTGAAGAGAATTTAGCGAGTACTTTCAGAGAAGATAAGTTTTCAGATAAAAAAAAACCATAAAAATTCATTAAAAAAAAATGCAAAAATCAAAATTTTGGAAAACTGGACAATCATGGTAGATACTGTCCCTACGAAGCTCGATTACAAATATGAAGTGAATCTGGCCAGTATTTTTGTAGATCAAGATGCTTCAATAGATTGCTAATGGACAGTGACAAGGCCGGGTCCTCCCAATAGTGCATGGCCAATCAGCCGCTGTGCTAAAAAAGGGTCATGTCGACCCTTTTTCATTTAGAAGAGATCAGAAGTTCCACCTGTGATTTGCCTATACAGTGAATACCCAAACTCCAATTTTCAATTAGGAATAAGAAGAGAGCTGGAGCCACTTTGCTGACCACCTGCCATCCATAATCTTTATTAAACAAGTATACAATTGCTTAAATGTGGAAAAAAATGTATTATTGCCCAGACCGAACAAAACTAACCATATATGTGTACATACACATACAGTTCAGTGATGTGTGATGGCAGTCAAATGAAACTTAAATTCAAATATTCAAGAGATAAGTTAAAAATGGTAAGAGTCCTGGAGTTAAGCTACATTATTTTAAGACATGCTCAAGTACACTTGCCCGGAAAAGAAAATGGGCCATGTGTTTAGGTTTCTCACGTTTAGATGCATGCAACACAAAGTCCTTGAGATGACCCTCTCCACATGCCAGCAATTAGATCCTGCAAAATTTTGCACATTAAAACTTATTTCCTAACCAAAGACATGAGGCAGAAAACTCCTATATTTAAAAATGTCTACTCAGAGAGGCTACATGATCCATCTCACTGATGAAGAGCGTTCGTCATTAACTTGTGTATTTTTCCTCCACGAAAGTTCCCATAGTTTAAGCATAGTCTTAAATTTTAACACCAATGACATTCTCTGAAAGTCCCTTTTAAAACCAAGCCACAAAAGTAAAAAGAAAAAACAAAAATGATCATGATGCAAGTGACAGCCAACATTACAAGAACAGCTTAGTTTAAATAGTACAGTACAGGAATTATTTAAAAAGAAGACAGCACTTGAGTGATACGGCTGCATTTGACAGGGAAACTCATCGGGGTAGTGTGGAATCAAACACTCACCCTCTTCTCTAAAAAAACAATTCATTCCCCTGAAAACTTCTTGCTTAAATCTCAAGAGTGGTAAGCTCTAATTTTTCTCACAGTGGTATTTTTTTTTTTTTTTTTTATGAATTTGTTTGGAAAAGTGTTTCCATAATTAGACGGGTGAGGGCAGAGTTAGCATGAGGGGGAAGGGAAGTGGGTGGAGCTAATATCCAGGTCAGTGTGGGGGTGTGGTTCCAGCCCTGAGCATCACCATGTGACTGCGTGTAAGCCCCGCCTCTCTCCCGGAGAGAGGGACTGAGCGCGCTCGGAAATGTGGCACAGACTAAAGCACAAAACCTTAATGTGTTTTTTTTTTTTACTTTTTTAATTTTTTTTTCTTAAAATTTATGATAACCTCCAAAATAAATCAGTTGCTCAGACCGAAATTAGAAAAGGAACTCGTTTGAAAACAAAACAAAAACAAAGTTTATGGGAGAAATGAGCTTTCGTGGCTGCTACAGAGGTGTGAAAATACTTAAGGGGGAAAACAAACTGAACTGAACATACAGATTTCCGGCTGTGACAAAACCAGTCCGCTAGCCTCTCAGTCCACCGGCAGAGTAGCAGTCACTGTAGCAGGAGCTCAACTCTGCCTGACGGTCAGTCACTTTTAGTCAGTCGGTCAGTCAGTCAGTCAGTCAGTCGGTCGGCAAGGTGGTCAATGGTGTATGTCTCAGTTGGCAAGGCGGTCAGTCAGTGTCCATTTCAGCATAACAGAGCAGGCTGCCCTCGAGTCACAGCAAAAAAAAAAAAAAAAAAAAAAAAAATTAAATTAAAAAAAAAATCACTATGTACACATAAAGAAGGCAGCCAACCCTCTGGAATTGGAGAGATGGATAAGAGCAGATGAATCCGAGCAGATAAAGAGATCATGGAGTACCAGTCCAGCGATATCCCCCCGCCCCCCCCCCCCCCCCCCCGCAGGCCTCATTTCTTGGCCTGCTTGGTCACCATGTTCCTCGGCGGTGTCACCGGCCGGCTGGAGTTCGGCTTCTTCTTCTCCGCTGGTTTCAGGATCTGCAGAGAGAGAAGGAACACGTGAGTGCCCGTATCTCACACGAGTCTGGGTTTTCACCCAAGGGGTTTTTTTGGGGGAATTTCAAATTTATGCAAAGGTGATTTTGAGTTATAAGAACCGAAACTCGAGAACGCTGAGATACAGTGAACATGTTTTAACACTTGGCTTGACAGAGGCTGCTGTATCAATAAATAATCAATACAAAGACATGACTGTGGATGCAGAGACAGCTTCTCTGAGTAAATTAAGCGCTGGGAAATGCAGTTCACTCCAAAAAGACCAAAACAGGGCAGCTGGCATTATAGTACATAATCTTGTGGTGTCCTTTCCATAATATTCACTGTCAATGGAAGCAAAAATTTGCCCATTTATTTTGCCAAATTTTTGGAGATGCACTTAACATTTCATTTGATATTGAAACATTTGGGCAGGTCACGTCTCTGTCCATTGGCACCATCATTCGACCAATCAAAGCCTCGATCGCAGAACATTCCAACCACTCCCTCAGCCCCCACCGCTCAATGACAGCTCCTCACGAGTCAAGGGCGGGGCTAGGGCAGGGGGAGTGGACTGTTGGTGGGCCTGTGGTGCTGTGATTGCCTGGGCTGTGAGGAGGGCGTGTCTCCCGTACCTGGAAGGAGCACATAAGTGTCTCGTCCACGCTCATCATGGCTCCTGCGTTGTCGAACTCCCCGCAGTAGTTGGGCGCGGAGAACAGGGTCACCAGCTGCCGCTTTGCGAAGAACTCGTAGCCATCCTCAACCACCTAAGCCGGCCGGAAGCGAAGGGTTTAATACGTGAATATTCATCGACTCCAGCCCCGCCCACACAACGCAAAACCCTTTGACTGCATCAAACTTCATTTAAAATTCTGTTCAAGAGACATACTCTATATCCCAGTGATAACAAACCTGTCCTGCAGATTTTTATTGCAACCTTACTTTGTCACACCTGACTTCACAAATTCTCAGCTGAATATGATCTCTATCTGTAGCGTGAGGTGTGCTTCGTAAGGGTTGGACTAAAAACCTACAGGACAGAGGATCTTGGGGATCTTGCTTTAACATTAACCCAATGCTGAGCAGAGTTTTTTCCAAGAAGCCTCTGCTCTCACCGATATTTACAACAAAATTCACAAACGTTTTGTTTCGTTCTCCTCAGATTTCTCAGGGAGCGTCTTTAAATTCTGCAACCTTCTGAAGAGCAGGCCTCAGAGACACACCCAGCTCTGGTAAACAGCTGAAGGGGCAAAGGCTCATAAACGATAGAGGAGGATCCCTGGCACTGCGCTGTTGTGGCAACAGTAGAGCAGGATTACATAACCCAGGATAAGTCCCAGTGCACATGGTCACAAGGTGTACTGCAGAGGAGGCATTTACAGTCTCTCCTATATCGCCTCATAATCTCACGTGTTCTGCCCTTCACTGAAGACTCCCATCTTTACCAGCACTTTCTAAAGGAGAATTTTAAGAGGTCTAGGCTCTTACTAGAGCTCCTGAACGTCTGGTGTGACTTTACAGTGTGGAGTAGTTTACAGGGATGCTGGGTCTCAACTTTCTTGCACCCCACCAACCCATAATGGAAAGAGACTGGGATTATTACAGTTGTAGTACAGTGATGCAATAATTTACTGCAGAAAATAAAAATGATAGTTTCAGACAAGGCAACAGTATAAAACAAGCATTGAGACCACAAGTATTATGCATACTATTGGCAGGCACATCAGGAGCTGTGGGATAAGGGGACCTTCATGACATTATCAACCTAGAGAGTGTTAGATGTAGGGGGAAGATGTGGTCTTTATTACAGCAGAAAATAGTTTGGAGAGGGGGTGGGGTAGGGAGGATTATCTATATGATTTCACAAAGGCGGATAACGTTCTTTTGTTGGGGGCAAATGCCCTTGTAACATCAAAAAACACAGAGAATGCTTTTTGTGCTTTTTGTAGGGGAACATGTAGTCTTCATGACATCACAAAGACAGAAAGTTTTTTGTTGGGGGAACATGTAGTATTTATGACATGACAAAGACAAAGAATGTTCTTTTGTTGGGGGAAATGCCCTTGTAACGTCAAAAAAGGCAGAGAACGTTTTTTGTTGGGGGAACCCGTAGTCTTTATGACATCATAAAGACAAAGAATGTTGTTCTGCAGAGGGGAGCATGTGGTCTGCATGACATCACAGAGGCAAAGAATTTTGGTTCCTTTCCAGGAAACATGGTCTTTATGACATCACAAAGGCAGTAAATGCACTGGCATTAGGGCGCTGACCTGATGGGCTCGGCAGATGAGGTCCAGGTCGTGCTTGTGCAGGAACTTGGCCACCACCTCCGCGCCGAACGTGAAGGAGACCCCGCGGTCGTTTTCGCCCCAGCCCAGCACATCCTTATCAGGGTCAGACCACAGCAGATCGCACAGCAGGCCCTGGTCTGGCACGTCTGTGGGCCGCATGATCCTCCGGATCTGTTCCATGGACTGCAGGTCAGGGGAGAGACCTGAACGGCATAAAAGACCCGGCCATGAGCTTCGGTAGTCAGGCTGCTGGGAGGTTACAGACCTAAGCAATACCAATGCAGCTGGTCCTTGGGTGGAGCAATAATTAAAAGAACTAAAGTTTCTGATGCAGCAATACACGGCGGTGAAAACTTATTTGCCACATTCCTAGTTTCCTCAACTTCCTCAAAGTTTTCTGACAAAGGGACCAAGTCTTTAACTACACTTTATAAACAAGTCTGAATTAAATTAAATTTATAAGTTACCAAACAAGCACGAGAAGAATTGGTTGTTCCACCTTTAGCATCAGTAATTGCTACCAAGTCTTTCCTAGAATTTGATATCAGTCTTATACATGGCTGCCAAGGACTTTCAGCGCATGCTCCTCAAATTAGACCAATGACCAGGATTTCATGCCCTGAGTGGCATACTTCAGACTAGTAAACACCCAGGAGGCTCGATGCTAACATGTTTTCCAGGAGCATGTGCGCTCAAACACTGAAAAAGTTACACGCACACAAATAACGTCAGGAGCACATAGAGCACCATGCCCCCAGGGGACACCAATTCAGAGGCACAATCAGAACATTTTGGGGCACAGCCAACATCAGATTTTCTGGACTTTAAAGCTAATGCTTAGCAATTCTTAAGTATGAATAGCACATCAAAGCAAAAAAAAAAAAAAAAAAAAGTGGCTGCCTGGTGTAACTTAGGAACACAAAGAAACTCCAGGTCATCCAAAACATGGCCATAAAAATGTGCTACAAAATACCAAAATACACAAGCAAGGAATACCTCCACTGACTCTCTGGCTCGACGAGGCTGCATGAACGAATGGTCACTTTGGGAAAAAAAATATCTTTACAGGGCTGAAACAAACCCATCACTCCAACCAATCATTGAAGAGGAAAGAATAAACCCTCCCAGATTTATCGGTCTGTTTTATTGAAATATTGACAGAGAAAGCCAACACAAATGCAACACATCTATTTTGCCATTTGAAGTTTCTTTTATTTATTTATTTATTATAAATATGGGGCAACTGCAAGGTTTTATTGTCACTGGATTTGTTTAATTGCTTTTTATTGTTGCGTTTTATTGTTTTTTATTGATATTCCGTAGCTTAAATGCCATTTTTAAAACTAGTCAAGCAGAGTTAAAGGAAAATAGAGGGGGAAAAGGGAGAAAAAATACATAAATAAAAAAATTCATAATTATTAAAAAAAATCATTAAAAAATGATATTCCAAACAAAAAAAGATGCTAAATTTTTTAAATCAGTTGGCATATAGAGTGAGCAGAAGCAGATTGAGATGGTGTCATGGTGATTGATTAACCCTTTATTCTCCTTTACTCTCACCAACCCCATGGAGCAGCCGGGACTGAAGAGGACGGCTGTCCTGAACGGTCCCTGAATTATGGACATTCAGGAGTGGCATACTACAACAGCCTGTATTCACCATATGCGCTTTCTATCTTACAGCCAAAGCTTTGTTGCTCTTTAGCTTCAAAAATGAGGAAATTCAGACTGACTTACTGTAAGTTTCCAAATATCTGTATTCATCTCAATCACTGAATTATAATACAATTTTGGTTTAAAAGTTCTCCAGGTTAATGAAGCTGCTGGGCTTTCCCCGAAAAAAAAAAAAAAAAAAAAAAAAAAAAAAGGACTCACATTTTTGACCAAGACCCAGTTTTGACTCATGAAAATTGTGGTACAGCCTGCAGAGGGATTGTTGTCTAGTCAAGTTGTATTTACTTCCATACACCTCATCTGTGCAAAAGCATGATAGATTTTTTGAGAAATACATCTTGTGAAATTTCCATATGGTCCCTTATGTCTTGAGGCATAAGAAACTGAGAATTCGCCCTTTTAACTTTGCACGAAACATACAAATTTTGTCACTGAGGTATTTATAAAAACCTGTTGCACCTGCATAAAGAATTTGCGATTTGTTTGAATTTTGAGGTTTTGTTCTGCCGGAATCAGAATGTCCCGATATAACATGAACTTCACCGCTCTGTGCTGAAGACACTAGTCTGGAACTTTCACTGTTCGTCTGTGGCTCTGTTAGCGACATCTTTTCTTTCTTTTCTTTTTTAAGAGATACGGACCCTCTTGGTCAATACTGTTCTGCTCTCCAGGAAGCAGAACTTTAAAAATATTTCATGTCACGCATCTGATATAGAATCGAGCAACAATGCAACCACTGTTGTGTCAGCCACACTTTAATGTGCAATCTCGGTCAAGTGACACAAAAAAAGTATTGTAACCAGCCAATCACGTGTCAAAATGAAAAGTTTCATCTCACTCATATCTTAAGCAAACAAGAGGAAGTTGGGTTTTTATTTTCACGGTATCAGTCACATGTTGTACTGCAATTTATGAGTTTTCACCTGTGTTAGAAGTTGCTGGCACCACATGTGACCATAATTTTATTTTTATAGGCGTGCTGTAATTTTTAATGGCATATGCGAGTGACATGCTCACACTGTAGAAACCTGGCACCCAAATCCCTCTCGAAGCAATAAACATATGGACATGCCTACTATACCAGGCTGAACTTCAACTCTACTCAACTCTGTGGTGGGAAGGGGACAAATCTGGTCTCTACTTAAACCCATATGAGGGACCCTAAACATGTAGCTACATGGAGTGTGCGCAGTCTATGCTATAACACCATCTCTGTTGAATTCATATATATCAACTAACACAGTTACCCTTGGGACAGGCCTGTGCAGATTACCTCATGAAGTCGTGACGCAACTTCCAGGAAGAGCGATTTAAAAACCAGACCAAATACCACAAAGAGCCTCTTTTGGGGCACAAAACAGGAAGTCGGCTGGTGCACTCAGGTGGTTTGCTTATGATTGCAACAACAGAAGCACAGAGCCCACACATCAACTTCCTCTTAAACATATGCAAGCCATCTGAGAAATTAATGAACCGCAAACTCCAACATTTTCGGACCTGAACTCATCTCATTTTAAAATGCCAGGCAGTATTTAGGGGCCAGAACATGGCAGGCAGCCCCAAAAATTCAGGAATGGCGAATAATGGTTAAAACCTTGTTTATCCTATATATTAATGAATTATTACACAACTGGGCTGGCATTTCATCACTAAAAATGACAAGTGAAAAGATGTGGCAAGCATGTTTTTGGTTTCCTCAGTGACAGAGAACCACATCACATGCTACAGTAAGTATTTACACAAAGGTCACCAGTTTTGAGACAGAACTGGGTCATTTCCAGAAATTAATCATTCGATTTAATTCATAATTAAACCCGGCTGAATGAATTGCCTCCACAGGACAGCAAAAAATCGCAAATCCCATTACAGCGAGAGGAGAAAGAGAAACAACTGAGTCACAGCTGAAAACTCACAAGCGCTGTTCCTGAGGTAACACAGGTCTGCAATGTGTTAACAGACACTGGAATCAAACTGGGCTGAGTTTAGAGAAAGCCCTAGCAGAGTCATGCTCACCTCCATGGCAGCAGAAGATCTTCTCATCCACAATAGCAGCGATGGGCAGGCAGTTAAAACAGTCAGTGAAGGTCTTCCACAGCTTGATGTTGTAGCGCCGCTTGCCTACAGAGAACAAAAAAATACAACTTTAACCCTTTCACTACCGCTTACTGGGAATAAGACAACCCTTGCTTACCGTAAATTTTCATGTTATCACAGCATGATATTGCATGTGGATTTTCACCCCCTTTTTCGAACTAAAAACGCCAGAAATGGACAATTTTATGTACAGAAAACATGTTCAAAATATATTTACCTTTCCATTGATACATATCTTTGCTTAGTTTTTCCAAAAGTAAAAACAGAAAATGAGGATAAAAACCGTATTTCGGTTTGTCAAGACAAGACGATTTCTACTCTATGGGATTTATGTACAAACGGAGATACACGCGCATTTCTGTACAAACGGAGATACACGCCCATTTGTGTACAAACACAGATACACGTGCTGCTGCACGCACTGCCTGCAATGGCGGTGAAGTCAGCGAGGGACTGTGCATAACCGGAGGATTGGGAACTACGGGAAGCCTGATGACATCACTGACGTGTTGTGCGATACCAGACTCGTCCAAAGGGATGTTTTGTTGTGGAGCTTTGACAGTTTTTGTGAGGGACTTTCACTGGGCGCAAAATAGCGACAATGGTAAGTGATGCGGGATCCGCGCTGTCGCGGAAATGCGACAATGGTAATGAAAGGGTTAAACATGCAGTCTGTTGATGGAGGCACACTCTGGCTGTGTGTATACAGTATATATATGACCTCTAACACTCCAGCCGTATAACCTGTTGATAGATGCACACTTGTGGTGTGTGTGTGTGTGTATATATAGTACATATGCACTCTTACACTCATCGTAGAAGCCGTATATCCTGTTGATAGATGCACACTTGTGGTGTGTGTGTATGCATAGCATATATGCACTCTTACACTCGTTGTAGAAGCTGTATATCATGTTGATAGACGCACACTCGAGGTGTGTGTGTGTACAGTATATATGCACTCTTACACTCATCGTAGAAGCCGTATATCCTGTTGATAGACGCACACTCGAGGTGTGTGTGTATGTTTGTGCAGTATATATGCACTCTTACACTCATCGTAGAAGCCGTATATCCTGTTGATAGATGCACACTCGTGGTTTCCCCTCAGGAGGAAGAAGTTCTCGGGGTACTTGATCTTGTAGGCCAGCAGTAGACAGATGGTCTCCAGACTCTGCTTGCCTCGATCCACATAGTCCCCCAGGAAGAGGTAGTTACTCTCCGGGGGGTACCCTCCGTACTCGAAGAGCCGCAGCAGGTCATAATACTGGCCGTGGATATCACCTGTAGGGGGCAGCGTTTGGGGATTATCACACCTGGGTGTGCCTCAATACACACCAACACGCACTCATAAACAAAAGCACAGGGAGTGGGCCAAGTATCAGAAACACCCCTGTAAAATGGCTATAATTTTATAAGTCTCTAACCACAGTCTACTCAGGTCATTAATATAAACTGGAATACCAATCAGCAGCACATATCTGCTTAAAAGAATTACAACCCCAATTCTGAAATAGTTGGGACAAAGTGTAAATTGTGAATAAAATCAAAACGCAATGATTTTCAGATCACAGCAGCCAGTATTTTTTATTCACAATAGAACAGAGATAACATAGCAAATGTTGAAACTGAGAAATTTTACAAATTTATCCACAAAATGAGCTCGTTGCAAATTTGATGGCTGCTACAGGTCTCAAAAAAGTTGGGACATGGGCCTGTTTACCATGCTTTAGCATCCCATCTTCTTTTTAACACAGAGTGGAGGCGTCTGGGCATTGAGGAGGCAAGTTTCTTGAGTTTAGCCATTGGAATTTGATCCCACTCGTTTAATGCAGGCTTCCAGCTGCTGGAGAGTTTTGGGTCTCCTTTGATGGACTTTTCGTTTAATTATGCGCCAAATGTTCTCAATTGGTGAAAGATCAGGACTGCAGGCAGGCCAGTTCAGCACATAGACTCTTCTACTACGAAGCCATGCTGTTGCAATAGCTGCAGTATGAGGTTTTGCATTGTCCTGCTGAAATACACAAGGGTTTCCCTGGAACAGATGTCTGGAGGGGAGCATATGTTGCTCTAAAACCTTTATATACCTTTCAGCATTAATGGTGCTTTTTAAAACATGCAAGTGTCTCACACCATATGCACTAATGCATCACCATACCATCAGAGATGCTGGCTTTTGAGCTGAATAACAGGAGGGGTGCTCTTTCTCCTCTTTAGCCCAGAGGACACGACGCCCATGATTTCCAACAACAATGTCAAATTTGTACTCGTCTGACCACAGGACACTTTACTACAGTCCATTTTAAATGAGCCTTGGCCCACAGAACACGGCGGCGCTTCTGGATCATGCTCAGCAATGGCTTCCTTTTTGCATGATAGAGTTTTAGGTGGCATCTGTGGATGGCATGGCAGATTGTGTTTACAGACAGTGGTTTCTTGAAGTATTCCTGGGCCCATTTAGTAATGTCAAGGACAGAATCATGCCGCTGAGTGATGCAGTGGCGTCTGAGGGCCCGAAGATCACGGGCATCCAGTAAAGGTCTTCGGCCTTGTCCCTTACGCACAGAGATTTTTCCAGTTTCTCTGAATCTTTTGATGTTATGCACCGTCGATGATGAGACCTTCAAAGCCTTTGCAATTTAGAGGAACATTGTTTTTAAAGTATTCCACAATTTTTTTACGCAAGCCTTCACAGGTTAGAGAGCCTCTGGCCATCTTTACTTCTGATAGACTCAGCCTCTCTAAGACATCCCTTTTATAGCCAATCATGTTACACACCTGATGCCAGTAAACTTAATTACTTGCTAAATGTTCTTTCAGCTGATTCTCTGAAATAGTAATTGCTTTTTCAGCCCTTTTTTGCCTGTGTCCCAACTTTTGTGAGACCTGTTGCAGCCAGAAAATTTGAAATAAGCTCATTTTGCAGATCAAAATGTAAAATGTCTCAGTTTCAACATTTGAAATGTTATGCATGTTCTATTCTAAATAATAAATTGGCTCAGGTGAACTGAAAGTCATTGCATTTTGATTTTATTCACAATTTGCACTTCGTCCCAACTATTTCGGAATGGGGGTTGTCTAACCAGCCACACTTTGCATGGCGTACAGACAAAGATGAGGAAACTAAAAGGGGAAACCAGCTGGTGCCCAAATTGCAGGTGTTTCCCTCACACAAATGGTGAAATGATAATACAGAAAGGGGAACTGTGTCAAAATGTGCCCAACAACAAGGAACTGCAACAGCAAAATTAATAAAATAAAATTAATAAAACTGGGGTCGCAATTCAATGTTCTCCAACACTTGGGTAGGACAGTTGCTAATAACCACAGAAGTACAGCCATGATACTGCACAACCTGAGCTTCACAAAACTGGCATTTATTTCACAGTTCTGATATGGACACCCACTTGTCAAACATCTTATTCCAAATTCATGAGCATTAATATGGAGCTGGTCTCAGCTTTTGGGCTATACCAGCCTCTGCTCATCTGGGGAGGTTCATAAAGAACGGTTAGAACATTCCAGGGGAATCTTCTTCCATTTCAGCAGGAAACACACCAGTGAGGAAGAGCAGTGATACTGGGCGACCGGGCAGAGCGGGGAATTGGTTTTGAATGTGCTTGAGGTCTGGGCTCTGTGCAGTACAGTCAATATATGCATCAGTCACGACAAACCACTTATGGACCTTGCGCTGCGAGAGGACGCGTTTTTCATGCTTTTCCCAACTGCTGGAAGCACAGAGTCACCAGGTTCGCCAGTGAATACTACATGGAGATTTCCCTTCAGTGGAAACAAGAAGCTCACATACTTTCATCAGGGGTCCTGAACCTTGTCCCAAGTCCTTTCCCAGGTTATTTTCCTTACAGCAGTGATAATTTACACATTCAGTCAGACAGTCATTTATAATTAAAGTAATGGAATTAACGTCATCATTTCCAGCAGTCTCAATCACTTCATTACATAACAAAGCATTTTTCAAGCAAACTCAAGGATTCCCAGCTCCCACAGGAGCCCTGAGTTACTCATGTATGCGGAGCGTCCACATACAGTACAGGGCTGAAGGTACCTGAGCACAACTGAGTTTGCCCGAGCACAGACCCCAGCGGGACCCCACTGCTGCTCTGCTATGGAAATGGCCCAGTGTTTTAGGGATGTTACTCACCACAGATTTTGAGAGGTGCCTCCAGCTCCAACAGGATAGGCTGACTCAGGAAGATCTCCCGCGACTTCAGACAGAGACCGCGGATCTCATTCTCCTGCAACTGCACATTCTTACCCGGCTTGGAGCCCCTTACTGAGGGGGAGAGAGAGAGAGAGAGAGAGAGGGGGGGGGTGAGAGAGAGAGGGAGGGAGGGATGCGAGAGAGAGGGAGGGAGGGATGTGAGAGAGAGGGAGGGAGGGAGGGATGTGAGAGAGATGAAGGGAGGGAGAGGGGGATGTGAGACAGAGAGGGAGGGAGGGAGAGATGCGAGGGGGAGGGAGGGAAAGAGGGAGGGAGGGATGTGAGAGAGGGAGGGAGGGAGGAGGGAGAGATGCAAGAGAGGGAGGGAGGGAAAGAGGGAGGGATGGATGTGAGAGAGAGGGAGGAAGGAGAGAGAAGAGAGAAGCAGAGGGAGGGATAAGGTAGAGGGGGAAAGAGGGAGGGAGAAAGGAGTAAAGAGGAAGGCAGGGAGAGAGAGAGAGGGAGGGAGAGGGTGAGCATACCACAAGCACAACACCTCCCTTCAGCAAGCTGATGCCTCAGTTTGTCACTTCTTGACAGAGGCCAGGACAATCTGTGCTGTTTTCATTCATCATTCATGTCCCTTCGGCAGTAACCAGCCCTACGGCTGCAGCACTTAAGCTTGACTGATACCTGACTCAACCACTAGGGGGCACCACAGCACATGGTGAGTTGCCCTGCCTCTGCCCCTCGCCTGTGCCTACACCTCCGAGATTACGCAACTCTGGCGCATGTGACGCTTTGGAATGAACTCATTCATTCTTCCTGGTTCAGGGTTTCATTTACAACGTACAACCTTACAGAATTTTTTTATTTGTACTTT
This sequence comes from Gymnothorax javanicus, assembly GCA_029692085.1. Taxonomy (NCBI): domain Eukaryota; kingdom Metazoa; phylum Chordata; class Actinopteri; order Anguilliformes; family Muraenidae; genus Gymnothorax; species Gymnothorax javanicus. The sequence goes on along the minus strand of CM056194.1, from coordinate 118,354,347 downwards.
GAGCCACCCGTCGTTTCTTGAGAAAGCCACAACGATCAAAGCTTCAAGCAGAAACTCCTCTTGCGCTGATGAGCGTACGCACCCTGATAAGCCAGCCCCTGGCCAAAGTACAAACCCAACAATAACACACAACTCCCAGCTCAAACCACGAACCGCAACTGACTACTGAGGCAACAACTTCACCTCACACAGGGCAACAACTTCACCTCACACAGGGCAACAACTTCACCTCACACAGGGCAACAACTTCACCTCACACAGGGCAACAACTTCACCTCACACAGGGCAACAACTTCACCTCACACAGGGCAACAACTTCACCTCACACAGGGCAACAACTTCACCTCACACAGGGCAACGACTTCACCTCACACAGGGCAACAACTTCACCTCACACAGGGCAACGACTTCACCTCACACAGGGCAACGACCTCACCTCACACAGGGCAACGACCTCACCTCACACAGGGCAACGACCTCACCTCACACAGGGCAACAACCTCACCTCACACAGGGAGCTGCTCAGCTGCTGGGACACACACCTCACACACACACACACACACACACAGTGCTCAGCAGGAGCGTTTCTGAGAGCACACATCATGCTGCCCTCCCTCTTCAGCCGGGGGAAACTGTTCATGAGGCCTTTATAGTGATCGATAAGCACACTACCACATTCCTCTGCATATGTCAGGGTAAGGGTGTGAGCACACAAGCGCATGAATAAGAGTGTTTGAGTGTAAGCATGTTGAGAAAGTGTGTTTGAGCACAAGTGTTAGTTAAAGCACAGGCTCATTCAAATATCTTAGCTTTCACTTATGCTGTTCCTCCCACATAATTGCACCAAAAATCATACGGTCTCAGATTCCAATCCATTAAAATCAGACAGGAAGTGGGCATAAGACATCATCCCAGGGAGAGTTGAGCAAGAGCATCCTTTGCGGAGGTATTTTCTCAAAACGCGAGATGAATACACGATTGACCTGAGAAGACACCTCTCTTTCCTTGTCTGCCACACCTGTAACTGCCTGTACCTGACAAACCTTCAAAACGACTTTTCAAGGAGCAGACAGGGATGATCTGTTCCACAAATTGCCCAGTCTATTATGCCTGCCTTCACCCCCCTTTTAATACCTTTGTCTCGTCTCCCTGATGCGAGGCACCAAGAAGTAAAGGCTGTAAGAAAAGCGAAGACGGCTGTGAGAATTGAGCAACTGGACTGAGCCCAACATGAGCACATTAGAGAGCAGAGCGAGAGTGTTCGGGCGCGTGTGTGTGAGTAAGAGTGAGGTGTGTGTGTGGAGAGATGTGTAAGAGCATTACAGACGGGACAGCGATTGTGTCATCATGCCCCAGGCAGCGAGGGTGACTGGGAAAGCCTCGCCTCGGAAATCGTTTGCATTCCTCCTGAGTGAGACCGTACGGACATGACCCACAGGTTCGCGCAGATACAGCGACTGCTGTCGAACGCAGTTCCCAAAAACGCCGCCTTCGTTTCACCCCTAATCCCCCCAAACACAGAGCCAGACTGTCCCGAATGCCTCCCACATGAGAGACTGCATGTACAAGCGGAGTTATTGACAGGATAACAAGGTAGAAGTCAACGCAAAGTGCGATTCGACCCCCACAAACAACTGACCTCATGTGACCTTGACCTTTCCTCCACTCCATCAGTGGATATAGTGTGGAAAGGACATTTAAGACAGACACACGAACAGACAACTGGAAACCAGTATGCCTCCCACAGCTCAACAAGCAAGTCTGCAGACAAATTAGCCATCTCAAGAGCATTTTAAGACACTTCGTGAGACCTGCGACACCTCTCCATTTATCTACACTAGTTTGGGCTCCAGGGAGGATGGTTTGAGTAAGAATTCATGCTGTGGAAAACATTTTACTCCAAACAATGATGCGTTTTAGCCTCCATATCTTCATTCGCCATAGGCCACCTTTAACTACATTAGAAATCCAAACATCGTTCCATTTTTCAATGGCTCTTGGACACCATGTCTTTATACTGGTCCCACACTGGAGGATAAGCAGGCAGATTTTGGGTCCAATTTGCCCTTCTTGACGGGTGCGGGGGTGTCCCTGATTTGAGGCTGGTCTGAACAGATTATCTGCCTGAATGATCCAGGAGTGTGAGGGGTTTAAAGACAATTCTAACATTACCAACTGGATCAGAGTCTCCCCTAATTCACATTTTAAGCATCAAGCATCTTTGATACTTATAACTTGAAATCCTGTGGTGTCAAAGGAACAACGGTTGAGAGCAGAGGCCTGCAACAGCCAGTGAGCAAGAAACGTCACCAACCGGACGTTGCGTACTTGTGCAAGACACAAACATGGCTGCCAGCAGCAAATGTTAAGATTTCTGTACAAAAATCCGTGTGCGGCCCTGCGTCTCAATCGAAGGGTCTGGTGTGTTCCTGCGATTAAATTACAAAAGACCAGTTCAGTCGATCGTTATGTAGGCGGTCTCCCAAATTTACAAAATCCGTTAAGATTTGAAAGTCCACTACAGCGCAGCAGGCATGACTCAAATTAAAGAAGATCAGATTCTCCGGGAGAGGTCTGCTAAGTGATGTTTTTCCAAAAGACCACAACCTGTCAAAAGGTATTTTAATTCTCAGCAAACTCAGTCCACTCTACTGGGCATAACATTTTTTTTTTTTTTTTAAGATTACTTTTTTGGGAATTTTTCCTTTATTTGATAGTTCTGCAGTGTAGAGAGACAGGAAAGTTGGGGAGAAGAATGGGGGAAGACATGCAGCAAATGACCCGAGCCGGACTCGAACCCAGGTCACTGCGGGAAGGACACAGCCTCCATGGTACGCGCGCTTAGACCGATGAGCCACCGGGGCGCCCCAGCATAACATTTTTAGAACTTCATACATGTGTTTATTTTACTCATACATCCTTTGCTCATCTGTTGTCTTTCTGGAGAATGGGGGGGGGGGGTTAATTTTGTTTAAAAGAACAATCAAAGGAAAACAAGTGTAAAGCACCATGTCTGTTTTTTTCCACAGTGTAATTATGTCATTAAGTTTTATGCATCACGCGATCGACCTGCAGGCGCCTGGCAGTCTCTGTCCAATCCAGACCCAGCCAGAGCAGTGACCCTATGGGAGGATGGCAGCCAACACTTTGAGCCCCAGTCAGATGTTTACAGATCAGGAGCTCCCGTTTCCATGACGACAACACCCTCCCTCCCTGTCGCGCATCACAGACGCTCATGAATATGCTAATGCTGTAGCACAGGATCTATGCAGCGGCGCGAAAAATCCAACAGTGCCAAAACTACATACTTCAAAGTTCAGCTCAGATAAAGACTCAAGACACTGCGGTGTAGAAAACAGTCCTGAGTACGGACCGTACAAAGTCAAAAGTGTATGATAGAAAGGCTGTTGCCCTGTGCCACATACTATACCAGATTCAAAACAGTCAAGATGATCTGGTTTACCTTCACTCTCCAGATGGCCAATCAAGAAATTAGCACAGAGATAAAGGAGACAATGATATTAATTCCGACACACTTCTTCCGGAACATTTCTTAAATGCTTTAGAATAGATCCCTGCTGCTACCCAATTTTATGGCTAAATTTATCCACAGATTGGCTGCAAATCGCCAACTCCTGTTCTTCTGTAAAACGTTCAGGCTTCAGGAGATTCACCCGGGAAACAGAGGGAAAGTTCCAGAACCTTCGAGTGTCTAATCCCACTTGTAGCCAATGTTTGCCAAACACTTTACTGCAAGACTTAAACAAACCGGCCATAACTGTAAAAGGCCCATTCTATGACATGCTCACTCAAATTTGGGCTGTTTCACTATCAGGGTACCACATCTTATTTTACAGACACCCAAAATTAAAATCTGGCCATCATTTGTCAAGCGCATCCATGTTTTAGCAAATACATACAAGGATATAACTCCAGAATATTAGACTTCCACATTTTGTAGATTGAGTTAATGCACCACAGATGAGGAGTTACCTCAAGTGAACAACTTAATTTCTGGAGAGAACATTTGACGGCTGTAAACATTCACAAATGACTAACACAATATGCAAGCAATCAATAATGCACTGAGAGGCACTAAAACGCATACTAAAATACAGTGTTAGTGTTTTACAGTGGTGGTATATGCTTTCTTTTCTAGTAAGTTGCAAAACACGGTCTCGGGACACTGCTTTTAGTAGTGAGACTCACTGCAATCATTACAGTGGCAGTCAATTCAGCAGTTCTTATGCATTATCTGACATGGCAAAAGAAGTTGTTCTGAATGCGTTTCTGTGACGTCACAGATGACACACTTTGTCGGGGATGATAGTGACACATCTGGTTATTTTGTGTCATCCCCGCAGTATGGATACAGTCTTTTAATGGACATTAAAGGAGCTGTGCCACAATTAAAGGGCATGCTCAGAACTTTGAAAAGACGTTTGCAGCCGCTGGCTGCTAATGGGCATTTTCATGTCAAAATGACTGGGAGGTCTACCAAACTGGAAGCATGCAGCTTACGTGGTGAACGATTTAAAAGCTGCTACAAAATATGAAGTTAAAGTAGCTGACAAATGCAGATATCCGCAATAACCTTTCATTTCGCACACAAATTTTGCTAGCCAAGTAGCTAGCCACTTAACTCCCCTCATTCAGATAGCATCATCAGACAATTAGCCGAATTACTATGTAATGTTCCCTACAAGGCCACCGCAGCTAGGCCACGTGGCTAGCTATATAGATAACCACAACAACCTTCTATTTCATGTGCAGCATTGAAGCAAAGTTGGCTTTTTGAAAAAAAAAAAAAAAAAAAAAAAAAAAAAAATCAGACAACTAGCTGAATAGCCAGCTAATGGTAGCTACATAACCATCGTGGCTATGCTACGTTGCTAGCTACACCAATATCCACGAAAACCAATAAAACTTGAGTCAATAAAAAGTTAATTATTGACTTCGCCAGCTCCTTCATTAAAAATTTCATCACATCAAGCCAAATTGCTAGATAACATTAGCTATGTAGCTACCGTAGCTATACGGACACCCATGAAGAAGAAATATTCTTTCTCTACGGTGTTTATTAGAGGTTGAATCCTCAAATTTCCATATAATACTACTTAACATAGTAAGCATAATGCCTGAGTAACCAAAATATACAGATAATATGCAAAAACGAATCGCAGAATCGCTTTCTTGGGATGTAATTTCTGAGAATGGACAGTAACTGTGACACTAATGCTTCCAGAAACTTTTCTTTGAGACTGGCCATCACTCAACATTCAAAATATTTGATTCTTCCATGATTCATTTGTTGGTGGCATTTGAGATGGCAATGAAGTGACTTTCTTAATTTGTGTTTTTATTGGCCCTAACCTTGAACTTTTAATGTGCAAAACGATTTCACACAACATGTGATTCACAACCATGATCCAGGGTATTTAGATGCATTTGGGTTATCACAATGAGGTGTTAAACCCAGAGGGGATTCAATCCCAGACACCTGGCATTTTGAAATGCTTGCCATACCTGATGGTCATCATATCAATCAGCAAAAGGAAAAACTATCAGTTGTCAACTAAGACCATAAAAACCACTATCTGTTTTTAATGCCTCATGTTATATCGCGCAGGCTGTCCGCGACTAAAGCAAATCTCGGTCAGCCAAGTGTCAGCCATTTTTCCAATTGGTCAAAATTTTAAAACTCCGTTCTGAACCTGCTCTTCCTGCTGCCCCAGCAGATTCTGTCACTGCACTCGTGAAGTTGTTGCAAATTTGTAACTCCGTTACCAACCAGTTTTTTGCCATTTCCACTCAAAATAAATGAACAAAATTAGCTATTTTGTTGTTTGAAGTACTAGAGAAGACCTACACAAAGCCGTTTAAATTTTAACTCTCTTACTTCGTTTTGGAGCTATGACACAAAATACACCAATTTTGTGACTCGGTTACCGAGTGACCTGGCCCAAACATAAAAAAATCTTCATGAAAATTCTGCATTGAAATTATTAAAAAAAAATAATACTGAGGATTGAACAATGGCTGGGGGTTAAAACTATACATTTCTGGGATCAAACTCCTAGACCACAAGTATAATTCATCTGAGCATTACATTCTAAATTACCTACTCTCTAGGACCCAAATAAGACAGCTATATTGGTGGCTCCCCAAACGCCAAGATCCCTCAAAATGGCGCACTGTCAAATCATAATATAATCATATTCAACACAAATCAACTTTTTTTTAAATGTTTGATGCTTGATGTTTTTTTAATTGCATGTTTCCACAAAGTTCAATCTCTTTCATTGTTACAATAATTGAAGGTGAATACAACTAACCTGTGAAATGTTTATGTTGTTCAATTCTGTCCACCATGTTAATACTGCCAAACCCAATATTCTCATCACAAACATTGGCTAGTACAAAGGATGTATGTTAAATATCTCCATGCTTACTTACAAGGACCTACAATAGCCTCGAGATGGCAATTTCGATACGCAGATTCGAACTGTTTCGAACACGTTCGAAACTTCCGGGTTTGACACGGGTTTACGACTCTGCTTCAAAACTTTTGTCATGTGACTAGTGACGTTTTTCCTGCTCCGCCCCGGCAATGATCCATGTGTTTTGTTTCACTTCGAAACATTTTAATAGCTGCAGTAGAAGTTTTTGCCACTAGGCTGTGCACTACTGAAATAAATCTGGTTTCGAAACTATTCCGAACATTTTGAAACAGTGGTCATTTCGGAGGTTTCAAAACTGTTTCAAAGGTTCGAAATTGCCATCTCTACAATAGCTACAGATATGATTTTATTTAAATGAAATTGACTTATGCATTGCAGGATTTGCACACGGCCACACGCATAACAAAGGTGTCACACACGTGACACATGCAAATTGGGTCATAGTATGCAAATGTGCCAGGTATTTTTATTTAAGTTTTAATTAACGCAAACAGGAATAACTATCGCAAAAAGTGGATGAAGCCAAAGTGTTATAATCTTCGTTCAAATCACAGAACTTGGAATGTAAATTAAATGCAGCGATTGACCCATTTTCTGCGTCGCACACGTAACGCAGCCTCTTTCTGGTCCTGTACTTCCAACGTGTAAGGCAAATATCAAGTTGATGTACCACATTGATAGGAAAGCCCAGGTATCTTGTGGTTGTCCTATATTGATCCCCATCTGCAACCCAATTAAAGTATAGCACATTGAAAAATGTCAATACCTTCCAAATGTCACACACGTAATGCGAGAATCACCCTGCAACAATGAAGCATTCAAAGCCACTCACTGTACAAGTGTTCGTAGCTGAGCTACGACAATGGTGGAGCTGAGGAGGAACTGTCGGCCTCAGCAGAGCTAAACTAGGAGCTGACGGCGCTCCTGAAACCAGGGTCAGCCATGGAATTGCTTTTGCTCGCTAAGAATAGCAATCTAAAAATGAAAAAATGAAATAAATAGGGTTATAAACATTTTTTTTTTATTTCTACAGATATGCTCAGTTGAGAAGGAATTACTTTGATCAGATTAAGCAGGGGTTAATCCCCTGAGGTCAAGTGGGGTTGAGGGTTTTACGCAAGGCGCCACCCCTGCCCCCCCAATGACAACACCTGCACTGATCTGACTGTGACTACACTGTGAGATACAGCACCAACTTCCCAGGTCCAGTCAAACCATCCATATCACCACTACAGCACAGCTAAAAATCCTGCATATTGCGTTATTAAATCACATAAAACCCATGACCGCAGGAAAATTCAGTCCCAGAGCACCAGCCAGGCAAAATAGGTCTGCAGGAAACCTTAAGGATTATAGGGCAATTATGTAACCCTCCTGCCCAGATCAACACCATTACCACTGATAAGACAGCCCTCTGGTTCAGTGTTTGGAGGCCAAACAGACGCAGGACAGGAATAGCAAAATAACCGCTGAACCCGAACAGTTTCCGTCCACATCTACTGGTAGAGAGCAAAAATAGAAACACATCATGCGTTTGTGACAGCGAGGGCGTCGAGATTGTGTGGGAGAGCAGTGTAGCCAAAACAGTGGCGTAATCCACAGCAAACACAGGTCATGCACAGAGGCCCAAAATAGACCACCGTTATGACCGAGGCAGCTCCTCCATATCTACTGTTACAGATAACAGCTTCAATCACTAGTCAGAGGTTATTTGCCACAACTTCTCAGAAAAGTGCACTTTACATGGTAAAAATGCATCACATTTGCAAGACATGAGCGAAGCTAAAACCAGTATAAACCAGCATGATGCACTCCGGTCCACCGCCTGGGATTTGGCGTTCTGGGCTGGAAACTAAATGCGACGGAAGGACAGACAGTAGGATTTGCGGAGACATGAAAAGGCACATCTACACTATAAGATGCACTGATAGATTATATTTTGTGGAAAAATGTTCAACGCTTTCAAAGTTCTAGCCCAGGAAAAGAAGTGAGACAGACAGAGAGACAGATGTGGACAGACAACACTCAATCCTGTATCCCCCTTCCTCTTCATGGCATGGGATAGTAATGGTTCAATTTAGCTTACACACACACACACACACACACACACACAAACTAGCAGAATGCGCTTGGACAAATGAGGTCTGGAGAGACATTCCATGATTGGGATGAGGGTGGAGGTTTAGGGTGGTCAGCAGCGCAAGATGGGGCAGCCAGCTCGTGAGAAGAGGCTGCCAGGTCTGGCTGAAGTGTGTGCTGCGACCACCGTCTGAAGAAAGGAGAGGAATTAACGGCCTGGTACGGATGCGTTAATGACCACAGCTGGATTCGGGAAGCTACAGACAGCCGGTGCAAAGTGTCAAGAACTGGTTTACAGCCAGAGTGACTCCAGATGAAACCCAGGCAGGAAGCAGCTTTCAGGACGACCAGCAAGCGCCGGATAACACAACCCAGGACAATGTGCCAAAACAAAAATCCCGGAAGAACAGGCGTTGTGCGCCCACCCAACCCAAACAAATCACAGGTACAGAAGGAACGGAGACAGAAACATCCAGTAACTGAATTAATACAGGCCCCACACTTGTATTGCTCACACTGCAAAGAATGTGTCAAAAATTCAGTGTGTGGACACCATTTACGCTGAAATAATCCAGACAAGAATCACGTGAACTCGCACGCGAGTCGCTCTTTGAGTGAGGATGGGGTGGATCTGTTGTAAAGCACTGGGGTCTGCTCCAGTCCAAGTACGAGTACTCCCATATCCTGCATGAGGTCAGCCAGTATTGGATGAGGTCGACTGCCGCATATTATTAATCGAGCTCTCCATTTATAATAAAAGTCCTTCGAGTGTCGGAGAGTGACTCACCAAGCACTTTTAAACGTTAAATGATTGAAGTTTTGAAAACATTCACAGCCTTTAGACTAAACCTCATTTTTCTCAAGCGCATGCACCCCCAGACAAAAAAAGACATGTCACTGCCTTTAAGGCACCCGGTGGAGGACCTCAAATTAGCAAGGCGGCGCACCACTGGGGACCGTTCGGTCGGTACAGGGTGTGACTTCTTCTCCCGAGATCAGCGCCCGCATGCACCAAAATAAAAACAAGCAAACTTCAAACCTCTGCCCGCGGGTAGCGAACGCGCAGGATGTATCGGTAGCTTCTGCAAATACACGGTATATCAGGCCAACTTCAACTAAAACACACGACACAGTGAAGGATTCTTAAAGGATTCCCTGGAGAGGTTTTCATTGAGAGGATACTAAGGGCGGCCAATACGTTGATAAAGGACAGGAAACATTCTGACAATATGCAGTTACTTTTTAGTCCACGAGCTGAAGTGGTCCGGGATTAGAAGAAAGAAACCAAAGAGGCATTGAGAATATTTCCCTCCGATTAAAATGACTTTACTCCGTGAAACTGTGCACGTCAGCTGTCCGTGTGAAGATGGGCGTCAGTAGATGCCAGCTTGATGTCAGCACGTCCTAAAACCGCGAATTCCGCTATGATTCACCGGGAAAATTAGCCTTTGAGTCCACACACACACACACACACACACACACACACACACACACACACACACAGTCTTGCCAAGACAGCGAAGATTTTAACAAGCTCACGCCGCATGTTAATTTAAAGTCAGCAAGCGCAATGCACAGACCACTGGATAAGGCGAAAAACCAGGGCAACCCGAAAACGAAATGTAGGTCGCCATCCTCGCAGCGCAACCGCCTCACGATTGCTAATCCCCACGGCTGTTAGCTAGCTGCGGGTATGCAGCGGTCGCAATTTGACCATAGTCAAGAGTACATAGCTAATGAAGTTAACGCAATTGAACGCTGATCGCGATCTAAACATTAGTGGAGTGGAGCGAATAAAATTCAAACAATACAGTACCAACGTTTATCAACAATTTGCCTGCTAGCTAGCACGGTACCCAACAGTTCACCATTTCATCAACACTTTCGGGCGAGGAACTAACTTAGCCATTTAGCTAGCGACCAGCGAGCTACAAACCATCCCAAGGCTAGGTATCGGTACTCTGCTATAACCATTTCTAGGAGGGTGTGTTAGCGGTCAATTCAGACTGAAAATACACGAAATGAGCCATGTCACGGCAAACAGCGGGCTAACCGCCTAGCTAACGCTAGTGTGTTGGCTCAGCAGATCGCCAGCCAGTAACCGCAGAGAGCTCACAATGGAAACTGCCAGCATTACCGCTGACGCTACACTGCGGTCAAACCGCGGAGCGGCGCGCTTCCGTGTTCCTGAGCGCGGCCCAAAATACGGGCTGTAGACAAGATGGTAAGACACCAAGCTAGATACTTAAATACAGGTAACGTGGAGTTCAACACTGACCAACGTTAGCCACGTAACAACTTTGGCTAAATAGTCCAAAACTCGGCTAAACCTGTGTCAGTGGCAGAGCAAGCTGGCTAACATTCCGGGTTAGCTCAACTGGCGCTAGCTGCTTCCAACACACCGCCGCTGGTGAGCTAACGTTAGCTTAGCTGGCGCTAGCTGCTTTTTTCTAACACACCACTGCTGGCGAGCTAACGTTAGCTTAGCTGGCGAAGATAGCCGGCGAGTGATCCGATATTAGCCAACCAGCTCATGGTGACAAATCCACGTACTACCGTCGTCCTACTGAACGGGAATCATCGAAGTCACGAAAACGAGAGAATTAAACACCCAATTACCCGAAAACAATGGACGCCTGATGTTAAATCAGCACAGCATGGTTGTCATTAGCCAGGAAACGTCAAGCTGCTTTCACACCGGACGCGAAACGAATTTTTCGCACGACAGATTACATTCAAAGTCAATTTCGCGTCTTTGCATTGACTTTGAATGTAATCCGCCGTGCCAAACATTCGTTCCGCGTCCAGTGTGAAAGCGGCTTTAGGTGTTGATGCCGTTTCATTGCGCTACGAGCCGCTTACCTTCCAAAAGGCGCTGGATAATACTGTCTATGTTGAGCTTGTCTACATCGGCCATTGCTCGCTCGAAGGCGGTTATAAAACTATAAATATAACAAGCCGCGACACTACTAAAATTATAATTGTAATTAACTTCCCTGTGTCTGTTTCCTTACGTTTCTTCTCATATAAACCCCTTTAAAAAAACTAAGCGAGCACACACTGTCCACGCCTCAACTGGATCCAGTTCCGCCGCTTTCCACCCTTCCCCCGTTTAGCGATTAACCGGACTGCCTGGCCTGCGGAGTGATACGACAAGCCCAAAATAATGAGCAACGAATTCTATTGGATGCGATGCCGGTTCAGCACGGCACCATGTGTAGACATTCACAAAATAGTCCCATATCCGTCGTTCCCGTAATCTGTTTAGGATTTCATTTTAGAGCCAAAATAGAGCAAATAAATAACATTTTTAAATGAAAAATTACATATACGTCGAAAAATGCTATATAATCTAAAACCATACAATATCTAAGTACTTGCAGTGTTTGGTTACGACAAAACTTTTCATTTGTGTCAAGGTTGCCTGATTTTGTCCCACACATGCAGTACAATCAGTCATAAAATGAATTCGTAAGAAAATAGAAAACTCAACTGAAATTGTGTTTGATTGATTTTTTTGAGCAATGAATGAATCGAAAATGACTTCATGAATTATTATTCATTGTGTAATTGTATTTATGATAAGCTATGGTGATTCATTTTTCAGAAACACCGACATTTCAGACATCGCGATGCAACGGTCAGCGCTGGTACCGCACTGGTCCAAGAGGTGGGACTGGACTGCATCGGTGATGATGTCACCCATGACAATGAGAACACCAATAAGACTTGCCTTATAAGGCGCCCTTGGATGTTTCCTCGTGTTATTTACTAAAGACACTATGGATGCGATGCTTACATGCTGAAATTGCACGTGCCCAAACTTTTTATTTATGTATATGGGGAGCTGTATATGTTCCCAAAACCCGGTCTAGACATGCTTTGTCCTTGCAGCGTTCTTTCCGGACTGGAATTCTCCAGCGGCTGAGATCACAGATCCTGCGGGCATGAGGGAAACTGACAGTGCGTGTATTCAAGCGTTGCTGTTGCCACCACAACGCCCTTTGACCAGTGAATTTCTCATAGGCTCCCAATGTCACACACGGGAAATATGCTGTGGCTGCTTAATTTGGGAGTACTACTGCGCTCTCAAAACGATGGCCTTCACAATGGTTGAGTCTGCTATGGTTTTATGACAGTTGACCCTTGATCAATGTCAATCGCCAGTTTTTTTTTGTTGTTTTTTTTTTGCTGTGTTTTTGTGTCTCAGCGACAGGAGTGGCGTGAGGTATTATGTTTTCAGGTTGTCCATCCATACATCTGTTCGTCGGTCTGTCCCAATCTTTTGAACACAATATCTATGGTAAGCATGAAAGGAAAATCCTCATATTTGGCACAATTGTCCACTTGGACTCAGGGATGTGGTCAAAGGTCAACGTGACCTCACGACCGTCCCATTCTCGATCCCCATAAACTTATAATGGACAATTTTTTAAAAGTGCTCATACCAGGGTTGTGGCTGGGCCTATTTTATGGAGCGGTAGCCCTTCTAAATGGTTCTTTAGCCCCCCAGGGAATACAGATTTAAGACCAGCTCCCCCAGTGAAGTCTTAACCCTCCCCCATCCATTAATCTTTAGTGACATCTCTGGCTCATACTCACACTGTTAACAACTGAAAACACTACACTTGCTGTGCAGCTGAGCAGCTCACACGTAAGACTTTCCTAAAGGATAGATGTTGATGCCTCTGTCCCCCTCCACCATACAAATACGCAGATACATGGAGCATTCTTTTCCTTATTTCATCACTCCATCCCTCATATTACCCGAATCAACAATCTTTGATCCTTCATAACTTCTGAACCGTTTGTAATTGAGAATTGGGCATTAAGTTGTTGGACTCAGGCAATGACCACATGTTAACCCTGCCCCTTTCCTAACTGGTCGATATTTGATACTACGTAACTAGTGAACTGTTTGTCATATGCACTTGGGGACTGGGTTGTTGGATTCAGGAAAGCATCACTCGTTAATTGACAAAGCCCCACTCTGTTTCCTGATAGGTTGATATGTGATCCTTCATCACTATTAAACCATTTGTCAAAGAGTTGGAGGTCTGCGTTTTTAGATTTGGGAAAGGGTCACATTGTTAGAACCCTGCTGATTAATTGTTAAAGCCCTGCCTGGGCTTGGTTGTTAGACTTAGGCGGGGGTTATAAGTTAATTGTTGAAGCCTTGCTCCTTTTCCTGATCAGTTGATATTTGATTTTTCAACGCTATTGAAAAGTGTGTCATAGAGAGTTGCTGTTTGGTTGTTGGACTTAGTGGTCGCATTTTAATTACCAAAGCCCCACCCTCATTCATAACTATTGAGCCATTGGTCGTAGAGGGTTGGGGATTGGGTTATTGGACTCCAGAAATAATCAGATGTGAATTGACAATGGCCAGCCCCCATTCCTGATTGGCTGATATTTCATCCCTTATAACTTTTAAACTGTTGGTGATAGAAAGTTTGGGGTCAAATTTTGGACAAGGGAAGGGCCCACCCTTTCCTGATTTGCTCAGCATTTCTCCTTAGAAAATATTGATCACTGTATCTTAGAGAGTAGGGGGTTGGGTTGTTGGACTCAGGAAGGGGTCACGTTAATTGATGCAGCCCTGTCCCATTTGTTGATTGGCTTAGCTTTTACCCTTCATAACACTTGAATTGCTTGTTGTAGAGAGTTGGGGATTGTGGTTTTTGAAAATGTTTGCATCATTCTGCTGAATGCAGTTGGTTTTACTGAACCAATTTAAAGTTTGTTCACAAATTTTATATTTTATTTGAACCACTTAGATTGAGCTTCAAGTGATTGTCGTTGCACCACGTGATGAAGCTATCTATCAGACCTCTGTACACTTGTGAAATAATAGTCTCCAAATGAGGACAGTATGTTTCTCATGAAAACTAATCACTGGAATTATACGTTAAAACAGAGAACTTCCATTTTGCCAAAAAACTATGCATAATACTTTTTATTAAATTCCCTCAAAGTCTTGACAACATGTATTATATGAGTCTGGCCAGACATGAATGTAAACTGCACTGGTTGGTGGAGGTGTTCAAATGTGAGGCAGTAATTCTAATTGTTCATGTATGAAGACCCATCTGTTGTCTTGTGATCCCCGTGACAGTTGATGTAGACCTTAGAACTGACATTTTATTGCCCACATGAAAACAAAACAAACTTAATTCCATTATCAATTGACTATGTAGTGGCAAAGGCATCCTTTTTACAGTAGTGTACAGTGATGAAAATACACTTAACAAAATGAAGATAAATCAGAAACCAAGTACTATTCAAGTGTTTATTTCATATAATATTGGATCATATAGATCAGTGTTTCCTAAACCTCTCCTGGCGTACCCCTTGTCCTGCATGTTTTAGATCTCTCCCTGCTCCAGCACAGGTGATTCAAAGGATTCACTTATCAAGCAGCTTCCAGGGTTAATAATGATCAGATCATTTGAATCACCTGTGCTGGAGCAGGGAGAGCACGAAGGACAAGGGGTACGCCAGGAGAGGTTTGGGAAACACTGATGCAGATGAAAATAAGTAAACAGATAACAATATACAGTAAAAACAAAAGTAATAATGTGTATTTGAATCATATCTACAGTGCCTGACAAAAGTCTTGTCACTTATCCAAGTTGTAGGAACAACAAATAATAACCTGACTTGTAGTTGATCAATTGGAATCAAAAATGGCTTATACGAAAGGCAAAGCCCTCTAGATTATGCAAAATATACCAAAATAGAGTTTTGTGTCATTGATTGAGTTTTATAATTTAATTTGTACAGAAAGGTCAGATTTTTTGCTTGGACAAAAGTCTTGTCGCATTGAAAAAAAAAATGTGGAAATTATACATACACTTTATTTTGAATACACAAATATGCCACTATAATATCAGAACATAAAGCCATGGTGCCTTGCAAAAAAATTAATATTAATTATGACTCCCATGAGCTTGGAGGACTGCATCCATACATCTTGGCAATGACTGAGATAACTTGATGATGAAATCATCTGGAATGGCATAGAAAGCAGTCTTGCAGGACTCCCAGAGTTCATCAAGATTCTATGGTTTCATCTTCCAAGCCTCCTCCTTCATCTTACCCCTGAAATGCTCAATAATGTTCATGTCAGGTGACTGGGTTGGCCAATCCTGGAGTACCTTCACCTTCTTCGCTTTCAGGAACTGTGACATGGAGGCAGAAGAATGAGAAGGAGCAGCAGTATAAGTAGGGCAGCAAGAACTTCTTGATATTTCAGGCTGTTGATGTTGCCATCCACTCTGCAGATCTTTCTCACACCCCCATGCTGGATGTAACAACAAACCATGATTTTTCCTCCACCAAACATGATTGTTTTCTGGGAGAATCTTGGGTCCATGAGGGTTCCAACAGGTCTTTTACGGCGACTGGGATGCAGTTCAATGGATGATTCACCAGAAAAATAAACTTTCGGCCACTTTTCCAGTATCAATCCTTTCTGCGAGCTGTGGGCCTTGGCAAATGCAATGCAGGTTTTTTGTTTTCTGTTTAATGCAGACTTCTGTGTATTTATTTGGCTATGAAAACCACTTTGAGAGAGAATTGGACAAACTCTTCTTGTAGATACCGGGATTTTTGGTGACATTTCCTCATGTAGCTTCGCTGTAGTTGAAGAAGGGCTAGCCTTGTACAGTTGAAGCAACAAACGGTCCTTGCAAACAGTTGTCACGCCGGGGTCTGTCTGACCTGCGCTTGCCATGAACGTCACCAGTTTCTTCAAATCTTTTTCTCATCCCCTCCACTTGACATTTGGATACATTAAAGATGTCTGCCACCTCAGCAGCAGACTCAGTCTTCAGGCTCTTGATGATCAGCACTTTGGTCTGTGGTTGAATCTTTGGTATGTTGTCAGAGGTCTAGTCGCACCTCATATGAAAGTCTGGTGTGCTGGGGTTATTTCTATGCACATCTGGGAATGTGTTAATTACAGTATTTGTCATAGGTTAAACTCTAATCTGCGATTTGTTGCATCATCTGAAGAGACGACAAGACTTTTGTCTTAGCAAAAACAGATGTTATGGGCTTAGCCAAGCTGTGAACATCAGAACACTTTTTGACGGTTTTATTTTGCACCAAATTATTAATGTGAAAGCCCTTGACATTAAAATGGACCATTTATTGTGACAATTGATTGGTTAGAAATAAAGTTATATGCTATTTTTAGTTACTATGTCCTTATGCGACAAGTCTTTTGTCAGGCACTGTAGTGTGGCCACCCTTTGCTTTGATTACAGCATTTATTCTTTCAGGCATAGTGTTCACATTTTTTAATTTCCTCACTCGCTAAATAATTCCATATGGCTTGAAGTTCATTCCAAAGAGATTCTTTCAATGTTACAACAGATTTGTTTATGTTGGCATCAAGCAAATCTTAGATTTGCTTAATCGGATTAAGGTCTGGACTTTGAACAGGCCAAGCCATAGCTTTCATGTCACCAGATGTTTCTTTTCGACTGAGATAATTCTTGCACAACTTAGAAGTGTGTTTAGGGTCATTATTTTATTGAAATTAAACCCCCCGAACAATCAGTTTCTTTCCAGATGGCCATGCGTGCCTCACAAGGATGCCGCGATTCTTCTTTTGATCCATGACTCTGTAATTTTATGAGATCACTGATTCCTTTCAAGCAGACTGAACCCCAATCCATAATATTACCACCTCCATGTTTTACTGATGGGGCTGTGAAGTCATTTTTTAAACCTTCTCCAACTCTATGGTGCCCTTAAGTTCTACGTTTATAAGAGAAAATTTCACATTTTGATTCATCGGTTGAAATGAGTTGTTCCCAGTTTGCTGGTGTCCAATCTTTGAATTTTTTGGCAAACTCAAGTCTATTTTTGATGTTGCCAGCTCCAATCAGATGTTGCGGCCAATCAGATCATTTTCACACAAGCGTCTGAAAATAGTAGATCTCGATAATTCCATCTCTTCACTTCTGGTGCTATTAATATCATTACGGAGTTGTCCTGCTGTCATCCATCAATTTTTTTTTTTTTTTTCATGCACAGATAATGAACTTCAGAGGCACTGAACTTCCATTTTGCCCTTCTATTGCCACTAGTTTTAAGCTAACTGGTCTCTTTGAAACACTTGATGGTGTTTCTTACTGCACTATGGCAGCATTTAGTCTTCAGAAATTTTTCTGTGACCAACCAACATCATGTTAGGCCAGAATGCAGCTATGAATAATCTGAGAGAGCTCCTTCCATTGTACCATTGTGTTTAACACTGCGACACTGCTCAAAGTTCATGTCGCTTTATGGAATAACTGGCCATCAGAGGCAATTTTGCTGAATAATGTTCCTCAAACCATGTTTAAACAATTTCTTAGCATCAATAACCATGGAATGAGCCTTCAAACATGCATTCATGTTATTCGCCAAAAAATATTTGCAACACCTTTCAGTTACTGTGAAAAATTGATGTTTTCAGTGCTTTTGTTTATTACCCATATTTTTACCTCAATATACTTCTGGGAATTATTTTTTTTGTTCTCATTGCCTACAATAGTATTTTTCAATACCTTTTCACCAAAAAATTATACAGAAGTTATATATTAGGACCCCTTTTAGATGAAAGTAGTGGTGTACTGTATAATCATCACTGCACACTACTGTACGTACATAATTTAATTTGTTTATGAGAAGATATGCAGATGCTGTGATAGGATCTTTTTATTTTGAAAATGATCGGCAGTTGGCCGACTCAGCTCCTACTGAACAAAGTGCAACGACAATATAGATGGTTTTGTACATAACAGGTCGCGATATGGCTTCCAGTCAAAGTCCATCTGCCTGAAAGAATTTATCTGTTACATAAACTAATGACGTGTATGAGGTTGCAATTAAAACGTGTAGTGTCTCAGACTTTTCCTGGAATTTAAACACAACTTTTGCCGTGAAAACTCACCGGAAAAATATCCACTGAGCCAAAAAAGGCCTCTAGTTGTCATAAAAGTGCAATGTCTTGGTAGATTTATTTGCACAAGACCATCTTTTGTTTGACTTGTGCAGTCTGAGATAAAACAACAAAACCCATTCGGAAGCATTGATAAAAAAAAAGGTGCACTGATGACGCATAAAATTTTTATTTATTGATTTATTTGTGCAATACAACAATGACAAAAGTACAAGAACAGATAAAAACTGATTGTGCAGGTGAGATAAACCCTGTGATAGACTGACTTTTTCCAGTGAAAGGATGAATTTTTTTGATATCCCTCATTGTTAATTATTCATATCACTGTTTATAATAATTTATGAGTGCATCTGGAATACGGTATTTTGACTGAATGTGTGGGGAATGCGCTGACATCGGAGCTGCCTTAAAAAAAATGAGGAGCTGTTTATCCACTCAATATACTGCATGATGTAACATGATGTAATGCAATATAATTGTAACAAAGTCCCTTGTTACTCAGTGGGTTCTCTCAGCGATAATAAACGCTTGAAGAGCAATTGTCTCCATTTGGAGCTGAGCACTCCTTTGAGTAAACAGTTGTGACACATACAAGGTAAGACAACACACTCAGGCACTTCAGGGTTCATTCGCTTATCTTTCTGAGCTCGGGTTCAGGAACCTTCCAGACTTATAGGTGGTGTGTGACACACAAGCTCCAGCACACTACTGCAGATATAAAGGGGAGAGTAAATGCTCAACCCACTACACCTGTGACACTCACCTCTCCCGGACACTGCTCCCCAAGCCACTCTCCCTGTCTCTCCCACCTCCAGCTGAGCCTGGCCAAGCCCCACCCCCACATTAATGCCAATGTGAGCATTAGCATACCTACTGTGGTATGCATTCCACAAAGTTTCGGGTGGCATGATGGCACAGTGGGTAGCGCTATGGCCTCACTGCAAGAAAGTTGTTTTTTTTTAATTCCAGCCTGGAACATTTCTGTGGATTTTATGAGTTCTTGTGAGTTTCTTCTGGAGACTCAATTTATTTCCTACAGTGGAAAGACCTGGGCCGCATCCGAACAGTCAAAAAATTATGTCCAAACCACTAATTCCGAACCACTTTTCTTTCACCTTTATGGAAGATGTCACAAGGTAAAGGAAAGGTGGAAAAGAAACACAACCAGCTTAGAAACACAACCGGCTTAGAAACACAATCAGCTTAGAAACACAACCGGCTTAGAAACACAACCAGCTTAGAAACACCACCGGCTAAGAAACACAACTGACTTTGAAACACAACCTGCTTAGAAACACAACCGGCTCAGAAACACAACCAGCTTAGAAACACAACCGGCTCAGAAACACAACCAGCTTAGAAACACAACCGGCTTAGAAACACAACCAGCTTAGAAACACAACCAGCTTAGAAACACAACCGGCTTAGAAACACAACCAGCTTAGAAACACAACCAGATTAGAAACACAACTGGCTTAGAAACACAACTGACTTAGAAACACCACCGGCTTAGAAACACAACTGACTTAGAAACACAACCAGCTTAGAAACGCAACCTGCTTAGAAACACAACCAGCTTAGAAACACAACCTGCTTAGAAACACAAACACAACCTGCTCAGAAACACAACCGGCTTAGAAACACAACCAGCTCAGAAACACAACCACGCTGCAAAGAGAATCTGAACGCAGTTATACTAGGTAACGTGATCATGTATCCCCTGCCAGTCACATATGTTTCTTTTTGCGATTGGCCGGATGAATGGTCGTCGCTTTAAGTATTGCAGCTGCGCGGGATTGTGGGATCTCCTTTCTCTTTGAAAAAGGTTCTGTGTACCCTATGCTAAAGGAGTTAAATTAGGAAGCACTGAGACACCTTTCCTTAACATTTGAAGAATTCGAATCCACTTATCATGGCTGCCACATAATTATTTCCAGATCATGTTTAAAGAGTTAGGAACTTTCCTAGGCAAAAAAAGACTATTCGGACGCAGCCATAGATCCCAGGCTAACTGGGGACTCTAAATTGCCCATAGGTACGAGTGTGTGAGCAGATTATGTGTGATCCCTACATAGCCTTGATAAGACCACAAAGACCTTTTAAGAGTGTTGAAAGTGCCGTTAATCACAGTTAGTCTATTACAAAGTTAAAATGCATGGATCACCGGTTGCCTTGAGTCCATCAAACCACAGGGGTTCCCTTTAATAACTGAAGTCCAATAGAGAGACATACAAACTGAGAGAAAAGTCTGGACATTGGCGTCTATTTTCGGACAAATCACTGTGAGGGCAAAATGACTCACCTGCAAGGCCGCGGCCTCAGAAAGTGATGATAAAGGACAGTCACAGCTCAGTGAAAGGACATGTGCATCAGTTTGAACCTTTGAGAAACAAAGCTTTGCCTCAAATAACCTCGCCAATTCCCACAGCCAATGTGGGTATAAATAACACAGTCCCTCTCTGTCACTGCCCTGCTAATGACCATTAAGCCTGCTGAGACACCTATTGCTCATCAATCTCACTCAACCAGACACACACACACACACACACACACACACAAATACACAAACCACACGCGCGCGCGCGCACACACACACACTCAACCACACCCCCATACACACACACAAACACACACACATACATGCACACACAACCGCACACACACTACTACACACACACAAAATACACGCGCCAAGATGCGCACGCACACACACACACACACACACACACACACTCACATGCTCGACCAGACACGCTCACTCAGACACATAGTCGCACATACGCATACCCACGTATATGCAAACACACAGAGGTTCGCATGGAAGAACATAAATGCAGACACACAAACGCACTAAAACACACATAAACACAGTCAAATACATGCAGACGCATGCACAATATTAACCCTTTAAGGCCTAATGCAAAAATCCCAGCAGAGAATCATGCTGCCATGTTTACCATAGTAACCTGTATTTGGGCTGAAGCACAGTTTCTCAGGTTTCAGGAACAGTTGGAATTTTTTTGCTATTGCGCAAAACTTACAGTTATTACGGTACTTTCAAAATTCCGCGCATATCTGTGTCGGCAACGACACGTTCTTAAAATGCACACATGCTGTCCCGGTTTAAATGGGTTAACCATAAACTATTTCATTTATTCAATTATAATTTCTGCGGCAGGCAGTAAAGCTTAGCACAAATGTGTGGCATTACATGCTGTCTGTCCATTGGAAAAAGAAAATATGATTGTTATGATTGTAGAAAAGAGTTGTTCATATATTTTACCACCAGATGGAAGAACATATCCTATGTACCTGCTTGGACACAAACTGTATTCTCTACTACAAGGAAATACTGATAACTTGCCTCAAAAACTTCCTGAATGGATAATAAAGAGTAACAAATGATTGAATCTTCAGGCGCTGAGACTGTAAAATTGAGACATTTAGAAATAGTGGAAGTTCTGACCATAGACTTTTGCATATTTGAATGTGAGAATCCCTGGAATAGTGAGCCCATTCACCGAAAAAAGTTTGTATGAACTGGTGTTTGGCCTGATACCGAAATTTAAACTCTTGACATTTTTCTTTAAAGTGGCTTTTTTTTTTCTTTTAAGAAGTGCTTTTTTCCATTGAAGAGAAAAATATGTGATAGCTAAGGGTCACGTTTTGCAAGTGAAACTGATTTTTTTTTTTTTTTGGTATTATATATATATTTGCTGATGCATTTTGTTTCACAGGTGCTCCACCAGATTGGACTGAGAGATAATTTTCGATACTGAAATTTCATGCCCCTTCATCCCCCCGTTCCCTCATTCCCTGTCATCCTCATGCCCCTCTTCCCTTACCCCCAATTCCCACATCAGTTATTTCATTGATTCATTTTGTTTCTCAGATCTTCCAGAGAAGAGCATCTGATTAATGCCATTACTGAAATATCACATCCCTTCATACTCTCCCAGCCCTCATTTCCTCATCCCCTTATCCCCACAGGGATCATTTCACTGACGTTTTTGTTTTACAGGTGAGCTTGTTAGGTAACGATCTGGAACCAGACGCGAGAACCAGTAATGCAGTAAAAATGGGATTTTATTGGAAAGGGGGGTGAACCCCCGCAAAGCAGGAGGCAACGGTACAAAGTCCACAATCCAAAAGTCAAAATCCACAGGGCGTAATCCAGGTCGTAAGCAGGGCACCAATCACAAAAATCGTAGTCAGACAAAAGAGGTTTGATACACAGAGATAACAAGAATTCCAAAACAGAGCCAAAATCAAATAATCAGGGACAGTCCAGTCAGAAGAGATTCACGAGAGATTACAAGGCAAAAACAAGAGAAACGTTCTGACGGGGAACGGCTGTGAGAAGACTGTTTAAATACACAGAAGGGAAGTCACATGCTATGATTAGGAAAAGGTGAACTGGATAAAACTAATTACGTGGGAGCAAAACATGAGGGAGAACCTAATCACATAGAATTGGCAAAAGCCAAAACGCGGACAGGGAACACGAGACAGCTTATGACAAAACATACAGCTCCGGTTAGGGAGTTCTAACGTGCACAGATAATGAGAAGCAGGACAGAGTGGAGCAGGTGCGGAGGATCCGCTGAATAGCAGCAAAGACTAAGTGAAGGCAAGAGGCGGAGACTAGAACAGGGCGAGTGCTGAGAGCTTGTTAATCAATTAGTAAGTGCAGCTATACAATCCCTGGTGCTCGTTAGTAAGTTAGTATTATATACAATGTTAGTCTGGGTTAGCAACTTAACAAATCAACAAACTGTTAGTATTGGTTAGTAAGACAGAAAAGAGAGGCAAAGGAAGCAAACGAGATTGGAAGGAATGTTTGAAACCCAGAAACCATGAAATCACCTAAGCATGTGACACGCGGGACTGGGGAGAAGCTGTAACTTAACAAGAGACCAGACAGGGGAGACAAAGTGCAATGAAGGGCATGGCAAAACATGGACCAGACTATAACAGAAAAGTGGATAGGGAATGGCAAAAACGAAAACATGGCAAACTACAAAAACTAAACAGAACGTGGCAAAACCTAACAGACATGATCATAAACATAACAGGGAATGGGAGAATCATAATAAACATGGCAGAACAAGACAGACATGGCAGAATCATAATAGAGCTACAGTAAAGACTATCTGATAAATGCCATTACCGAAATGTCACATCCCCTTATCCTCTCCCACCTCTCACTCCCTCATCCCTTTATCCCAAGTATGACTCATTTGACTGAAGTTTTTGTTTTATAGATGATCTACAGTAAAGATCATCTGATAAATAGAGAATATCATATGGGCATTTTCATATCACACGCTGTATCAACCCGAGACCCTGGTGTGATATGAAAATGCGCATATGATGTTCTATTTATCAAATACTGATTTTGACCATAATTAATGATGCATTTTATCCAAAGCATTTATTTCAGGTTATTATTGTCATCATTACAGGCCAGTAGCGCTAGCATTTGCTTTTTGTCAGCAGTGTTTTCAAGTCAATGAAATGGCTAATTAACTAGCTAGCATGCTAACGCAATTTTCTCCATTAACATAATAAATTTGCATTTCTACGATAGCTTCCGCATGAAACTTTTTACTACAGCCCTTCGCATGAATATTGCTGCAGAACGTGGCATTACGCATGCTGTTTACAAATAATTCTGTATCAAGTTCCTTTTCTATAACATAGTCCAGTTCAGAAATTTCAGCCACTAAGGAATTCATGAGTCTCTCCGCCATGACAGCGTCTAATCAGCGTTGAAGCGATGCGTTGCCAACGACGCTCTTGACTGTTGCTATGGCAATGGTTGCTGCCACTGATATGGGATTTTGCCCGGCGGGCAGATATGGGTGATACAGGATTTTTACCTGGCGGGCTGATACAGCCTCGTGCCTCGTGCTCGTATCGCATGGGCAGATTCCCCGTATTTATGAGGAAGTACAACCCAATTTCGAAATAGTTGGGACAAAGTGTAAATTGTGAATAAAATCAAAATGCAATGACTTTCAGATCACATGAGCCAATATGTTATTTACAATAGAACATAGATAACATTTCAAATATTGAAATTGAGACATTTTACATTTTTATCCACAAAATGAGCTCATTTCAAATTTTCTGGCTGCAACAGGTCTCAAAAAAGTTGGGACACAGGCAAAAAAAGGGGCTGAAAAAGCATTTAATATATAAGAGAATCGCTGAAAAACATTTAGCAAGTAATTAAGTTAACTGGCATCAGGTGTGTAACGTGATTGGCTATAAAAGTGATGTCTTAGAGAGGCTGAGTCTCTCAGAAGTAAAGATGGCCAGAGGCTCTCCAACCTGTGAAGGCTTGTGTAAAAAAAATTGTGGAATACTTTAAAAACAATGTTCCTCAACATCAAATTGCAAAGGCTTTGAAGGTCTCATCATCGACAGTGCATTACATCATCAAAAGATTCAGAGAAACTGGAAAAATCTCTGTGCGTAAGGGACAAGGCCAAAGACCTTTACTGAATGCCTGTGAACTTTGGGCCCTCAGACGCCACAGCATCACTCACCGGCATGATTCTGCCATTGACATTACTAAATGAGCCCAGGAATACTTCAAGAAACCACTGTCTGTAAACACAGTCCGCCATGCCATCCACAGATGCCACCTAAAACTCTATCATGCAAAAAGGAAGCCATTGTTGAACATGATCCAGAAGCGCCGCCATGTTCTGTGGGCCAAGACTCATTTAAAATGGACGGTAGCAAAGTGGCAAAGTGTCCTGTGGTCAGACAAGTCCAAATTTGACACTCTTGTTGGAAATCATGAGCGTCGTGTCCTCTGGGCTAAAGAGGAGAAAAACCACCCCTCCTGTTATCAGCATTCAGTTCAAAAGCCAGCATCTCAGATGGTATGGGGATGCATTAGTGCATATGGTGTGGGACACTTGAATGTTTTAAAAAGCACCATTAATGCTGAAAGGTATATAAAGGTTTTAGAACAACATATGCTCCCCTCCAGATGACATCTATTCCAGGGAAGGCCTTGTGTATTTCAGCAGGACAATGCAAAACCACATACTGCAGCTATTACAACAGCATGGCTTCGTAGTAGATGAGTCCGTGTGCTGAACTGGCCTGCCTGCAGTCCTGATCTTTCACTGATTGAGAACATTTGGCGCATAATTAAAAGAAAAGTTCGTCAAAGGAGACCCAAAACTCTCCAGCAGCTGGAAGCCTGTATTAAACAAGAGTGGGATCAAATTCCAATGGCTAAACTCAAGAAAGTTGTCTCCTCAATGCCCAGACGCCTGCACTCTGTGTTAAAAAGAAGAGGGGATGCAACACCATGGTAAACAGGCCCCTGTCCCAACTTTTTTGAGACCTGTAGCAGGCATCAAATTTGAAAGGAGGAGACAGCACCTCGGCAAAGTATATTTCAGCGGAAATTAGAATACTTGAAGTGTCTAAAACGCATAGTTTTAGAAATTTTAATTTGGTAATGATCCTGTGCAATGCATTTTTAAACCAGCAAGTCTTCAAATTGGCTTCAATGCCAGGGGGCAGACATTTTTACTTGGAGAATCTTCTGATTTTTCATTTGAGCTTCGGAAACCTCACCTTTAAAAATGCTTAATCACCTTAACCTCCCGCAGTTTTCATCTCCCAATTAGCCACAGTTGCTTAGACTAATTGGTAAAAACCGACGACAGTCTAATTTACTTTTGATAGCATTGTTATGCATTGCACCAGAAAATTATGAGGCATCTTCTGCACATAAATGACGACGTAAAATATCAATATGCCTTCATAATTTCAGCGCTCGTTAAGTGGCACAGATTTGCGGAAATTAGTTTGCGTGGCTGCGGGAATCCGTTCTTTATTTTGAATGTTGTCACGACTAAAGGGCGCTGTAAGGTTGCACAGCTGTGTGACAATCCCAAGGACGGTGAAAATGAATGCTGCAAAGTCAGCGAAAGTTTTGGATTTACAATGCCATATCAATTATATAAATGTAGGTAATGGGAATTCACATTTCATTGCAATTTCTAATTATAGGTCATGTATTGGTCTTGGTCGCTCAGTCAATAAATTGTTTGATTGTTAATCAGGCCAACTTAATTAAAAACAGTTTGCGGGCAGCCAAGCCGTGAAGGGAGAGCTTACTGAAGGCCCTTTGAACTACTCTATGGCCCGGATGAAAGGAAAGAGAACAGCTGACGTCACCTACGCACAAGCACCGCGGCACAGGCGTTTCATTGGATAATGCGTTCGAAATGCACACTCGCCCACAATATAGGGCACGATATAGTGAATGTTCTATACTGAAAACAATATAGAGAGTGAGCGAGCGAGAGGACAAGTGTGTAATCCGAACGCAGCCTTAGATTCCCCCAGTAAAAATGTCTGCCCCCTGGTATTGATGCCGATTTGATGACTTTTCTGTTTAAAAATGCGTCGCACTGGATCATTACCAAATTAGAATTTTTAAAACTATGCGTTTTAGACACTTCAAGAATTCTACTTTCAGCTGAAATATGCTTTGCCAAGGTGCTGTCTCCTCCTTTAAATGAGCTCATTTTGTGGATAAAATTGTAAAATTTCTCAGTCTCAACATTTGCTATGTTATCTCTGTTCCATTGTGAATAAAATACTGGCGGGTGTGATTTGAAAGTCATTGCATTTTGATTTTATTCACAATTTACACTTTGTCCCAACTATTTCGGAATTGGGGTTATATATGATAAATGCCATTAATTAAATATCACATCCCCTTAACCTATCTCACCCTTCATTCCCTCGTCCCCTTATCCCCACATGGATTACTTTACTAAAGCCTTTGTTTTACAGGTGATCCATAGTAAAGACAATATGATAAATGCCAAGGATGAAACATCACTTCGCTATATCGGTTCATCTCTTCATCCTCTGCACTCTTGCCCCTTCCTGAATATATGAACTGTGTTTTGTTACACTTTGGGCCACGCGTGATCTGCTGGACTTGAGTGTCCGATGAGTGCCATTGATGTCATGTTTCCATCATTCCAAACCCAGGCATCCTACCTACTGCCAAAGCACTAAGAGTTGAGTTTCTCTCCCCATGGAAAAGAAATTGGGACGCACATCTGGGGACATCTCTCTGTCCAGGGACAAGCCATGGCGACATTGGGTTTTTGCATCATCTTCCCGGGCTCGCCTTGAGTTGCTTGACGTTTTTCGATCTGTCCTGACCCCTATGAGCCCAATCACATCATGGCCTGGTTGCACCCCAACATGGGATCCGTGCATAGTACCTGCTGACTGAACGAGCCCATTATACACAGCATGAATTATCTAGCACGTATCTAGTATGCAGTATAAGTAGACAAGTATGTGAGTTGAAACACAGCCATTGTTCTCACAGAGAATACTCTGCATCCAATTGTTCTTTTTTAAAATGACATAACTAAAGAACTTTCATAAATAATACCATCCATCCATCCATCCATCCATCCATCCATCCATCCATCCATCTTCTTCTGCTTATCCGGGGCCGGGTCGCGGGTGCAGCAGTCTAAGCAAGGATGCCCAGACTTCCCTCTCCCTGGACACTTCCTACAGTTCTTCCTGGGGTATCCCGAGGCATTCCCAGGCCAGCCAAGCGACATGGGCCCTCCAGCGTGTCCTGGGTCTTCCCCGGGGCCTCCTCCCGGTGGGGCATGCCCGGAACACCTTCCCAGGAAGGCGTCCAGGGGGCATCCTATATAGATGCCCGAGCCACCCCAGCTGGCTCCTCTCGACGTGGAGGAGCAGCGGCTCTACTCTGAGCTCCTTCCGGGTAACAGAGCTTCTCACCCTATCTCCAAGGGAGCGCCCCGCCACCCTGCGGAGGAAACCCATTTCAGCCGCTTGTATCCGAGATCTCGTTCTTTCGCTCATGACCCAAAGTTCCTGATCATAGGTGAGGGTAGGAACGTAGATTGACTGGTAAATTGAGAGCTTAAGCCTTCGGCTCAGCTCCTTCTTCACCACAACAGATCGGTACAATGACCGCATTACTGCTGCCACTGCACCAATCCGTCTGTCAATCTCACGCTCCATCCTTCCCTCACTTGTGAACAAGACCCCAAGATACTTAAACTCCTCCTCTTGAGGCAGGAGCTCTCCTCCAACCCGGAGGGGCTAGCCACCTTTTTTCGATCGAGAACCATGGCCTTGGACTTGGAGGTGCTGATTCTCATCCCAGCCGCCGACTTGGCTGCAAACCGCCCCAGTACATGCTGAAGGTCCTGGTTCGAAGGAGCCAACAGGACAACATCATCCGCATAAAGCAGAGATGAGATCCTCTGGTCCCCAAACCGGACTCCCTCTGGCCCCTGGCTGTGCCTAGAAATTCTGTCCATAAAAATAATGAACAGAACCGGTGACAAAGGGCAGCCCTGCCGGAGTCCAACATGCACCGGAAACAGGTCTGACTTACTGTCGACAATGCGAACCAAGCTCCTGCTCCAGTCATACAGAGACCGCACGGCACTTAGTAGAGGGCCCCGGACTCCATACTCCCAAAGCACCTCCCACAGAATGCCACGAGGGACACGGTCGAATGCCTTCTCCAAGTCCACAAAACACATGTGAACTGGTTGGGCAAACTCCCATGAACCCTCAAGCACCCAGCGGAGGATATGGAGCTGGTCCAGTGTTCCATGACCAGGACGAAAACTGCATTGTTCCTCCTGAATCCGAGGTTCGACTATCAGCCGAATTCTCCTCTCCAGCTCCCTGGAATAGACTTTACCTGGGAGGCTGAGGAGTGTGATCCCCCTATAGTTGGAGCACACCCTCCGGTCCCCCTTCTTAAATAGAGGGACCACCACCCCGGTGTGCCAGTCCAGAGGCACTGTCCCCGACTGCCACGCGATGTTGCAGAGGTGTGTCAACCAAGACAGCCCTACAACATCCAGAGACTTGAGGTACTCAGGGCGGATCTCATCCACCCCCGGTGCCTTGTCACCGAGGAGCTTCCGAACTACCTCAGTGACTTCAGCCCGAGTGATGGATGACCCAGCCTCTGCTTCCTCTATGGAAGGCGTATCAGTGGGATTCAGGAGATCCTCGAAGTATTCCTTCCACCGGCCGACAATATCACCCGTTGAAGTCAACAGCTCCCCACCTCCACTGTAAACAGTGTTGGCAGGGCACTGCTTTCCCTTTCTGAGGCGCCAGACGGTTTGCCAGAATCTCTTCGGGGCCGACCGATAATCCTTCTCCATGGCCTCCCGAACTTTTCCCATACCCAAGTTTTTGCTTCCGCCACCGCCGGGCTGCAGCACGCTTAGCCTGCGGTACCTGTCAGCTGCCTCAGGAGTCCCATGAGCTAACCAAGCTCGATAGGACTCCTTCTTCAGCTTGATGGCATCCCTTACTTCCGGTGTCCACCACCGGGTTCGGGAGTTGCCACCGCGACGGGCGCCGGAAACCTTACGGCCACATCAACAATGGAGGCGGAGAACATGGTCCATTCAGACTCAATGTCTCCAGCCTCCCTTGGGATCTGGTCAAAGCTCTCCCGGAGGTGAGAGTTGAAAACCCCTCAGACAGAGGGTTCCGCCAGACATTCCCAACAGACCCTCACAACACGTTTGGGCCTGCCAAGTCTGTCCAGCTTCCTCCTCCGCCGACAGATCCAACTCACCACCAGGTGGTGATCAGTGGACAGCTCAGCCCCTCTCTTCACCCGAGTGTCCAAGACATACGGCCAAAGGTCAGATGACACGACCACAAAGTCGATCATTGACCTCCTGCCTCAGACGTCCTCATGCCACGTGCACTGATGAACGCCCTTATGTTTGAACATGGTGTTTGTTATGGACAAACTGTGACTAGCACAGAAGTCCAATAACAGAACACCACTCGGGTTCAGATCGGGGAGGTCGTTCCTCCCAATCACACCCCTCCAGGTAACACTGTCGCTGCCCACGTGAGTGTTGAAGTCCCCCAGCAGAACGATGGAGCCCCCAGTCGGAGCACTTTCCAGTACCCCTCCCAGGGACTCCAAGAAGGCCGGGTACTCTGCACTGCCATTTGGCCCATAAGCCGAAACGACAGTGAGGCACCTGTCCCCGACCGAGGCGCAGGGCAGCGACCCTCTGCTCACCGGGAAAACTCCAACACATGGTGGCTAAGCTGGGGGGCTATAAGCAAACCCACACCTGCCCGTCGTCTCTCACCGCGGGCAACTCCAGAATAGACGAGAGTCCAGCCTCTCTCGAGGAGTTGGGTTCCAGAGCCCAGACTGTGCGTGGAGGTGAGCCCGACTATCTCTAGCCGGTACTGCTCGACCTCCCGCACAAGCTCAGGCTCCTTCCCCCCCAGTGAGGTGACATTCCATGTCCCGAGAACCAGATTCAGTGTCCAGGGATTGGGTCGTCGGGGCCCCCGCCCATGACTGCCACCCAAAACACAAGGCATCGGCCCCTTTTGAACCCTCCTGCGGGTGACGGGCCTACGGGAAGGCGGGCCCATGTTGCTCGTTCGGGCTGTGCCCGGCCAGGTCCTGTGGGAGGAGACCCGACCACCAGGCACTCGCCTGCCAGCCCCAACCCCAGGCCTGGTTCCAGGGTGGGGTCCCGGTGACGCCAATTTGGGCGACGTGAACGTCCTTGATATGCATTCATTCATTAGGGGGTGTGAAACCGCTCTTAGTCTGACCTGTCACCTAGGACCTGTTTGACCTGGGAGACCCTACCAGGGGCAATAAGCCCCAGACAACATAGCTCCTAGGATCATCCAGGTACTCAAACCCCTCCACCATGATAAGGTGGCGATTCAAGGAGGGGCATAAATAATGTAATTAATTAAATGCTTTATTAATGTCTATATAGTAAAGGATAGCACCTTGAGAAAAATAAGCAAAAGAAGTCAAATACGTGTGCACCTTCCTCTTATATTCACACCAGAGGCCTTACATAGGGTTGCAGTATTGGTATTGAAGTTGACCCGCCCTCTTTAGATGGATTGCTATTCTTTTTATCATGCCCACTTGCTGTTATCGCATAAAACGTGAATGCGGCCGCATTCAAACTGAACAACCATTATCAATGACGTACTGCAGGACAAACTGCAATAATTTTTGTGTGTATTGCATATCGTTAGCCTAATAGCATAGTTGCCTAAGCCATATTTGAACGTTTTCGGAAAACAAGAAAAAACACAATTTTTAGCAAGCACATTGGTATTTTTATTGATACTGCAACAGTAAGCCAAAAAATGACTTAAGCAATTATGCTATGAGGCTAACGATATGCCCCAAGTTTAAAAGTAAAACTGTTTTTGTTTTTGCAGTGCGCAGATATATTTGACAGGTTCCAAATGAATTAATTTGCCACCATTAATACTTTTGTCTGATTTCACTGCAGTGCATATTATGAGCTGCAGAGGTGTGAGCTTCTGCAACTTAAATAGGCTACTTGGGTTCGCTAAGCTCATTTACACAAAACATTTCAGTCCTCAATGAATATAATTTGGCACCTCCGGTGCGAAACCAATTTTTTTCTCGTTTATGCTCTCACAAAATCAGTGAGGAGTGAATAACTGGCTGCTATGAAACTCAACATGGATGCATTTTCAGACTCCTTCATATCATGCATGAGCAGCATGAGGTCCGTAAGTATTTGGACAGTGACACAATATTTTGCTTTTTGATGCCGTACTCCTGAACATGGGATATAAACACAATGAATATGGGGTTGAAATAGAGATTTCCAAGTTGACTTCAGTATTTACAGTGGGTGCCAAAAATATCAGGCAAAAAAAAAAAACACCCATGAAGAGCAACCATAAGAACCAATGAATCCCATGAAATACCATAACAGAACCTCAAACTTACTCAACAGTAAGCAACAGTAAGCAATAGGCATTGTGGATTGAATACTTCCTTTGGAACTGAACTTTATATTTGTCAGAAATTTGTTGATCCCAAATGGTGTTATTAAGACTTATATATTCCTGAATGGCATAAAGAGGAGTATATTTACTCGAAGTTTGGTGAATGTACTTAACATGTTAGTTAAAAGCCATTGTGGCGCCACCTATATTTGTAGAACTCAGTGTAAGTCAGAAATGGGTTAATCCCCAAATGCGGCACTTGAGACTTACATATTCTTAAATGCGATAATGAGGAGTATTTTTACTGTAAGTTTGGTCAATTTACTCAACATGTTGGATAAACCGTATTTGGGCACCCCCTATCTGTCAGTCAGAAACGGCTTAGTCCCAAAGTATGCCGCTTAAAACCAAAAGATATTGGAATGTACATGTGAATAGAAGAATTAGCCTTTGGTTTTGTCGATGTACTCGAGATGTTGGATGAAATCCATTTTTCAGGGGTTTCGGGTGGCGCCCCCTGGTAGTGACCCCAAATACTGCACGTAAGACCAGCCAATTTTGAACCCCTCTCAATGTGCCTACTCAATAATGGTATCAAACCTTTCGAACTCGGAAGGTGCATTAAATCTTTGCTAGCTCCTGGACTATAAGATCATCACTCACTGTTTTTGTGTCAAGGAGATGTGTGACAAGCCACTGCTGACTGAGAAAAGCATCAAGGACAGAACTGAGTTTTTGATGGAGAATGGATGCAGAGTGGTTGAGCAGAGTTATGTGTAATGTGGAGTTATACTTGTTTGAGTTGTAGTGTAGCATGATGCTCCAGAGAAGTTTCTGTGAAGATGTTGCGTGAAATGTAATAGTGCATCTCACCTGCTGCTTGAGCATTTTGCTGAAAGGCTCGCTTTCCACAGTTGAGCAGTTGTTTTCAAAGCAGGAATGATTAGAAATTATTATTATTTTTTTCAAAACAATCCTTTTGCCCACAATGCAAAAACCACAGAGAAGAAGCTTGAGACCAGTATAACAGCATATACGTTTAGACCTGTACCTACACTTTGGTTCAATTTAAACCCTATGGAGAATATTTGGTCTCATATGAAATATGAATTAACCAGGAAATGTTATTTGAACCACTTTGAAGCCCGTCAAAATGAAGTGGAACAATACTGACTCATTTTCCAGTAAAAAGCCGTTGCTGATTTACCAGGAAAACTTAAATAAGGCTGTGGGAAAAGATATCCCATACTGATTTATTTTATCACATTTATTTTTTGATGATTTCCAGACTATTCATTCGTTGTTAAAAGAATTCAAAACTATTTTTCTTGCCATTTTTGGCTTGGCCCATTTTTTTAATGCCCCTGTGTATTTCGCCACAATTATGACACTGTTCCCTTAGTCAGCTTAAATATTTTTGTCATTTTTGTGACTAACAATGATTTGAGCACCGACTACGGTGCCCCTCTGAAAGTCAGTTATTGACCCCCTCCTGTTTTAGATATTTACTTGGCAAAGTGCTGCTATTTTAGGCAGACAGATGTTGCTCATTAGCCCTCAGTTAATAAGAATGACCTGAGCAAGGCGTCTGCAATTATGGCTATGAGCTTTCAAAGTTTAAACCATTCCAATATTGTGCCCACTCCCTTACATGTACATTGTCTCAACTATACAGGCACTGCAACCCTTTTATACAGTATCACTGACAAAATTTTACTGAATGCACTGAGCTTTGTGAATCAAATATATTTTGTGTGTGCATTGTGGCAATTGCTGGTGAGGAAAGTGCTGACATAAGCAGAATAAATAAAGCTGAGCACCTCATCCGACAACACGTGCTTTATTGAACTTGGTATAACATACAAGGTCAACTGTATTCCTCCTCAATCTTGAGGGAAGCCTAATTTAATATTGTTAGGTGACCAACAGTACTCAGGGAGTCTTAAGGGTGTGGCCTTGCCAATCAGCGATCACTGGGTCATGTTTGGGGGTGGGGTTATGGTTTTCTGTCATCCTAGGATGCACATACAGTATGATCACATCCAATCAAGAACTACCATGACTTCTGGGTCCAATCAGATCCTCGGCTGCACTGGACATGGTTCACACTCTAGGACTAGTCCCTGAGAGCAGTGACATGCAAGACATTTAGTCCAGGGAAATATATCACTCTTCAGTTTTTAACACGTTGACTGCCGACTACGAGATAACTCGTAATGGCGGGTTCGGGCCAGCGCTAGACTTGAAAATTCGGGGGAAATTATCCATCCCTTTATTGACTACAATTAGTCCTGGCTAATTCTTGATGGTTTTCCTTTATAAACACGTTTTCCAATTCAAGAATAATCAAGTGGCAATTGAAGACACGGCTTCTCTCCCCCGTGCGATCTAACAGCAAATAATGGGCTACATTCAGTAGAGAAAATAATTAAATTATAATTAGGTCTATGCACAGGCACTCAGCAACGTTATTTTTTTTTTTTTTTCCAGCGAGAGCGGCATTTCAGAACTCATTTGCGAATGAAGGTAATTTCGGCAAGTACCTACACCTGTTTTTGCAGCACGGTCACGCAACTTGCTGTAAAAAATAGACAGCTGTCAGACTGGAAAATGTAAACGGAGGAAACCACGTACTTGTCACCAGAATTGCCATTACGAGTTATCTCGTAGTCGGCAGTCAACGTGTTAAAGATCTTAATGTAATAAGATACATAAGTGGACATAATAGAGCACATGGAAAAATAAGCAACTAATAACAACCAGAGCTCCTGAAATCTGGCACTCGAATCCAAAGCCCAGGTTTTCTCTCATTACAGGCGATTAACTGAACAGTTACTTCCACTGATTGGCCAGACTGTCATCACACCTTACTCCGAGGTAAAGGAAAGGTGGAAAATCAGTATTTCTCGGCCCTTGGGGACCATGATTTGGGGAGCCCTGACATCCCAAGCAGCTAATGCTCTCACAATGTTGCTAAAACGTTTGGTTAATATTATAACATTGCTACTACACGGCAGCAAAATTGTGAAAATGTTTTTATTCTGAGTGAAATAGGAAGCTGGTCTCACATAGGACCTTCTTATTTTCAGGTGGGTAGGATTAAATAAAAGGGGCGGGGCATTGGGAAATGGGCGGGTCCGTAAACAGAACAGCTCTCAGTTGCTCTTACTCCTCGTCCTGGTTCTCGCCGTGTGTGATGATGTACACCAGGTTTTTGTAGTCCAGGTTTCCTGTCACATCTGGAGGGAAGGCAGTGAACATCTGCTCCATCTAAACAGACAACAGGAGAGTCTGAAAAGACAACACTTCATGCAGATACACTAAAATCTTTTTAAGAACGTAGCTACTAAATAGTTGATCTGGCCATATCTATTGTTCAATGCAATTTCTCTGATGGGTCTGTTAACATTTTTCACTTGTTTCAGTGACAGTTCTTTGAACTTCTTAGTTAGCATCAACAGATTCTGAATTGAAAAAGCCACACTTGAAAACAACTCTTCATCTTTTTCTTACTTGTAAATAAAATACTGAGGGAATCACACATACACACACCTGGCCAAGGATCAGCTGAGCAGCCAATTGCCAACCACTCATAATGTATGCAAAAGGGGTGGGGGGAGGGTTTAGAGTGCTGTTATTTCAACACCATTCATTGAATTCAGATATGATAATGCTCAAATTATCATTTCTTCTATCATAATCATTTCTGGTTCAATATGTTGTGATAGACAGCTAAAATAATAACATAGTCAAAGTCCAAATACGCTGGAACTTGACTGTACGCAACACATAATGTCATACAGAGATTCAATATGCAACACATCAAACTGACACATAAGATACAACTTTGTACAACACACAGGTAATGTCGAAGAACACAAGTGTGTAAGTGTGTGTGTGCGCTGGGTCGTACCCACCTCTTTGGCTGAGAACCTCTCTGCCTGTGTGGTCATCAATTCTGTCACACTATAGAGAAAGAGGAGCTGAGTGAATATGTGTTTCACAGTATTTGGGAGTCTAAAAGAGTGTGTTTATTCAGATAATCAGTTTATTCATCGATTCAGTCCAAGTCTATGAATGCATAGTCTTTGAGAGTGAGTGTTCCACCATGTACAGGGTCCTGTAGAGTGTCTGTGTTTCATGATGTGCTGGAGTCTCTGAGCTAGAGGTTCACAGATGACTGGAGGCTCAGTGATGACTCATTTAGACATGATTAGAGGTCCAGTTATGACTCATTCACACATGATTAAAGGTTCAGTGATGACTCGTGTTCATACATGATTGGAGTCTCAGTGATGACTCGTGAGCACACATACAGTAAATGGAGGCTCAATGTTGACTCCTGTTCAGACACGATTGGAGGTTCAGTGATGACTCATGTTCACACATGATTAGAGGTTCAGTAATGACTCATTCACACGATTGGAGTCTCAGTGATGACTCATGAGGACACATGATTGGAGTCTCAGTGATGACTCGTGCTCACACATGATTGGAGTCTCAGTGATGACTCGTGCTCACACATGATTGGAGTCTCAGTGATGACTCGTGCTCACACATGATTGGAGTCTCAGAGATGACTTGTGCTCACACATGATTGGAGTCTCAGTGATGACACATGAGGACACATAACTGGAGATTCAGCAATGACTCATGTTCACACAAAACTCACTAGTCCTTCTTCAGGATGCCTTTGCCTTCAGGGTCAAACACTTTAAAGGCGTTCAGTATGGTCTCCTCAGGATCAGCACCTACAAGAGCAGTTCAACACAAACTTTGCTGAACTAACAAACATGTAATCCCTTATATCATCCACCTATCCATCCATCCATTATCAACACATACCTCAGATAACTAACAAACATGTAATCCCTCATATCATCTACCTGTCCATCCATCCATTATCTACACTTACTTCAGATAACAAATAAACTTATTATCCCTTACATCACCCATCTACCTATCCATCCACGATTTGCAATAAGTTCACATAAGCAGCAAACATGTAATCCTTCATATCATCCATCTCTCCATCCATCTATTATCTACACTTACTTCACTTCATGAGCAAACATGTACTCCTCCCATCCATCCATCCATTCATTCATTATCTTCTCCTCTTGTGCTGGCTAAGGTCACAGGAGGGTGATACTAGAGCCTATCCCAGCACTCAATGGGCGAGAGGTAGGAATACACGCTGGGCGAACCGACGTTCTGTGAATGTTTTCACAGGGACAGTGTTTTCTAACTAACTCCTTAGGGCACCCGCGCCATATCCAGGTCTTTGTTACCAGGGCTCTGAACTTTCACGCATTCGGCGTGAGATTTTGTGCTTCATTCACGTTCCCGTGCTGCAGTCAGCAATTATTCAATCAACGCAATGCGCGTGTTTCACGATGATTCAATTTGTTTAAATGAAATGAGACCATTTGAAACATTTTTATGCAATTTGATTGCTTCCAACCCCTGAGTGAAGAAAAGCGTGAGAAGTCCGAAATCATAATTGATTTCCATATTACTAGTGGCGAAATCCACCGTAACGCATGTGAAACTGATAAACTTCAATGCACAATTCTTCAGTTCCACCTGAGAATCTCTTACAAACGCGCTGATTGAATAATTTCTGACTACAGCACGGGAACGTGAATATGTCATTTAAACTCAAGCCGAATGCGTGAAAGTTGAGAGCCCGGGTTACACTCTAACTGAAGCTCACCTGATGTAACTAATCATGGCTGTAATTATTTGCATCAAGTTGTCCGTCCGGTGGAGACCAACAAACACCTCTATCTGGCTGTTGTGCCCTATGGAGAGAGTCAGGAAAGACTGCACTGGGACACCCAGGTCAGTCTGATAACTGTATGAGCTGTGGGAGGACACTGGAGTACCTGGAGCAAACCCACATGGACGCAAGGAGAACATGCAAACTCCACACTGAATGGCCCAGGCCAGATTTGAGCCCAGAACTCTTTGCTGTGAGGCAGCAGTACAACCCTCTGCGCCACAATGGCATCCCTATTATATTATCTTATATCATATTGTGACCTATGACATCTTATACCTCTCAGCTTCTCTCCGAACATGGTGAGAAACACAGTGAAGTTTATGGGTCCTGGTGCATCCTTCAGCATCTCATCAATCTCTTCCTGTTTCGCACTGCGACCTGAAGATCAACCAAACAGAGGGCTCAACAATAATCTCTGAGGATGATCCACCAATCAGAATTCACACATGCGGATTTCCGAGTGTGAGGCACCAATCATGATGTACACTCCGTCATTTCAGAGTTTAATCCACAAGTCCACAAATCGCACACAGAGTCATATCTTGAGAGGACCCTAGAGTCAAACTGAACGTGCAGTCACATCTGAAGAGAATGCACCAATCAGAATGCATGCACGGTCATATGTTAGGACCATCCACCAATCAAGAAGGGGACTTGGTCACCTGAATAGAAGAGCCCAATCAGAAAGCGTATTAATTTTACAGATAAATCAATGATCTGCCCACAATTGATGCACCATTTTATTTCAGTTCTTCATTTATAAAATGTCTGGCCAGCTTTTTGCTCTAATTGTAGACAACAGAGATGGCAACATAATATTCACCAATCCTGTTATCAGACTGTAATCATGTGAGACACTCTGTGTTATTTCTCTGCTCACTGCAAACCATCCTCATATTATTACTGGAGCCAGCTATTTTATAAAGACATCCATACACACCCAGGGCAGCGAAGGTTTCCCTCAAGTCGTTCTTATCGATAAATCCATCTCTGTTCTGGTCCATGATTGAGAAAGCCTAGCCACAGGAATGGAGAGAGATGATGAGCAATATATACAGGAATATACTATCTATTATCTATACTAAATCTATTCTTCTATTCTATTATACAATTAGTTTTTTCTTGTAAGATATTCTTGAGGGGTCAATGATTGTGATAAATAACTATTTAAAGATACAAATATTAGTTTTCCTTTTATCATTTTCTTTGAATTCAAGATTAGATATTTCTTAAAATTTTTAATAATAAATTTGAAAGATAAAGAATGACCACACCTTTTCGTAGGATTTTTAGTGGATATCCACCAGGGGTGCCAATATTAATGGAGGACACGTGTTTGTTGGAATTTCAGCCTGTTTTTATACTGTGACATTGTGTAAGGTGTAATGTGCTGTGCTTTATATATGTGATATCACAGCACAGAGGGAGAGAGAAGGAGAGAATAAGGGAGAGATAGAGGCTGGGAGACAGTGGGAGGAAGAGAGTATTTTTAGATGAGCAATAAATAAAGAGAATCTTATAGACAGTGTATCTTTAACTTAGCAACTAAGCCTTTTTTCAACCATGTAATGACTGCCTTTAATCCGTTTTCAACAGACACTGGTTATATTCCCCACCAAAATAGCAAGAACTGTGTCAGTGCCCACAAACAAGAGGAATATGCATGCGTCATTACAGTGAGGAAAGAAAAAAAAGAACAATTTTGGCTAAAACCAGCATTAACAAGTCAAGCTGGTTGACGCAGTGTTTTGGACACTTTAAGCTGGTCTACCAGCTGGCTAGTCTGTATAGTTATCTCCACCAAATTGCTTTACCAACTAAACTAGCTCAACCAGCTTTGACCTCTGATACACCAGCCAGGGCCAGATAGAGGAGTCCAAAATACAGCTTGGGCTGTCGTAAACCAGCTCGAGACCCCAGCTGTTTGCAGCTGGAGTTTTCTGCAGGGATAGGGGAGAGGGAGCATTTTTAGACAGATTTGGAGCGAGACAGAGGGAAAGATTCTCACTTCTTTAAACTCCTCGATCTGGGCTGGCTCGAAGAGGGAGAAAACGTTGGAGTTGGCTCCCTCTGCCTTCTTCTTTGTGGGCTTCTTAGGAGCCTGTTGGCGGGGGGGTTCAGTCATCTCGTCGTTACAACATAATGACCCATTCCCCAACCTTCATCAGACCCTTTCATTTTTCTGTCCATGCAAGAGAAATAAATCCCTTGTGCAGAGGGATATAGCACAGTAGTTGGAAGCTTTCTTAATGGCAGTTCATCACATAAGTAACATTTCATGAGGCATACTTTGTCTATCACTATATGAAATTCACCTCTCTGACTAACACCAGCAGTGTGGGCAGCACTCTCAGAAACGATGGCAGCACAAACTCCGTTGTGTGTCTGAAGAAAACTCTTACCGAGTTCACAGGTTATTTATTGGGCAAAATGGTTGAATCTGGGAGCTTTCACGCTTTATACGAAAGATGAAGAGTTCCATAAAGAACTAAAGTAGGGTTCCTCTCAGGAGATCTGTTTTTCTGAGCTTATACGGGGGGTAAATCAGACACTGACTGACAGACTGTGTTCGGCTCAGCCCCCGCAGTTCGGGCGAACCAGTCTTGACTCTGAGGTACAGCCGGCAATTCTGACCCAGCTGAGAAAATAAAATAATTCTGTAAGCATCGCTTTACACCAACAGACTCCCATTTCTTCTGTGCTCAGAGTGCAGCAGCACAGCAAGCTGTATTTCTGTTTGGCTGGCTGACCTCAGTTATAATGAGGCCGCTGTACATGTAACGCCCTGCCAAACTGGCAATGCCAGCCTGCGAGCACTTTCAAGTCACATTCAAGTCGAGACGCCCTCATTTTACACCCCATTTCAAAATCATATTTGTGGTGACATGTCTTTACAGTGGCCTTGTTGATGTTTCAGTTAATCCCAGGACATGCCTGCGATTCTAAATAAATATAATGAAGAACTGTGAGCGATCCAAACAGGAAATGTGTGACGATATACTGCTGACCCACACTTACAAGTGCATTTGGCTCGCGTAAAGCAGCAAAATGATGAAAATGTGCCCATCTGATTTTGGCTGCCAGAACACAGCCGTAACTCAAACTTGATGAGACCATGTCTCGCGAGTACATTTGGCCTCAAATAAAACGCCAAGATGAAGCTTAACCTCTAAACTGTCACCTGCATTTTCTCACATTTGGCCCAGGTTGGTATACCACATTTCAAATGCTCACTGCTCCCACATACAATGGTTCTATTACACAAAATACTGCGTGTCTGTTGTTGCAGTTATGAGTATTTACATAAAATGTACGGCTTAATCTTCAATTTTGGGACAAACAACGTGAATATCTTGATTGCACAGGTTCTTAGCTTTCGAACAAGACCAAATGGAACGGATAATAAATGGTTTGACAGTCACAACACAACTTTGATGATCAGGACTGACAAGTTTCATTGCGCTCAAGTATGTGGTGTCTATGTTGAGAAATTGATTTATTGCATTTATTATGACTGACATATGGCAAAAAGGTGGGTAGAAATGAAATCCTGAGTGTCTAAGCTTTCAAATGGTATATCGTTTGCCTGGATTGGTTGAGGATTTAAGTCATAGTTTACAAATGAAGGATTCAAAATTTGTTTGAAAATTCCATAGGGCCTTAATTAGAGCCCAGTGACAGTTGTTAAATGAAGCTAATCACTTTTAGCCCACTTCTCGCCCATTGCCCAAATCATTGGCCATATCTGGCTTCTTTACCAACCAGGATAGGTTCTCAGAATCTTGTACAGCGTTCAATACAGATTTTTATTTTCAGATGACTCTGTGGCCAGAATTTTACTGTTAAAAAGCTCTTTTGTCACAGTAGTTGTGTTTCAGTGAGATTTTTCAGCTGAATTATTTACCTGCACACAGGAAATTAAACAAAGGGAAGGATAGCATAAAACTGTTCAGACCTCAGATTACAAGCAAATCAAAGACAGTGAATGCAGAGTGATCTGATAAATTTACATTCCTGACACGCACTGCTTCAAACGGGCTTCTCTCAATCACCACGCAGATAACCTGACATCATTTTTGCATCACTGTGACAGAGTGTTATATTTCCAGACATTTCACATGACTCACTTTAGACCCAGAACAGTCTCCTGTGAACCTCTTATCGTTATTATTGTAAGAAAAAGCAGTTATAAGCAAGTGCATGTGGACAGTATGTTCTTAAAAAAAAAAATGACCTGCTTGTTTCTGCTGTCCTCCCTC
Source organism: Gymnothorax javanicus (assembly GCA_029692085.1). Taxonomy (NCBI): domain Eukaryota; kingdom Metazoa; phylum Chordata; class Actinopteri; order Anguilliformes; family Muraenidae; genus Gymnothorax; species Gymnothorax javanicus. The sequence continues at coordinate 118,311,960 of CM056194.1, read as the reverse complement.
CATTTTGAAATTCATACTTAAATCTGAGAAAATTCATTTCTTCTCACTGCACATTTATAAATTTGCATCATCACAAGGTGCTGAATTGAGCTGCTAATGTTTTTCTACGATATTGAGTAAAATCACAGGAACTGAGAACTCATAAAATATTCTGTCCTTTTGAATACTGATTCTGTTTGCCTGTGCTTACAATTCATAACTGAAACACCGACAAAATGAGCTCCCCACTGAAACACAAGCTCAGCTCTCTACTAAAACACACGTCGCTCTCGAAAGGAACAAGCATATAGCTCTATACTGAAACAAAAGGGACGCTCTCTTCTGAGATACAATTACCACTCTGCTGAAAACATCATAGCTCTCTACTAAAAAACCAGGCACAGCTCTCCACTGATACACAAGGATAGCTTTCTACTGAAACACAAGCAAATCTCACCACTGAAAGCAAACATAGCTTTCTATGGAAACAAGCACAGCCCCGTACTAAATTACAAGCACAGCTCACCAGTGAAACATAAGCACCGCTCTCAATGGAAAAATACAGCTCTCTATTGCAACAGAAACACAGCTCTCTACTGAAACACAAGCACAACTCTGGACTGTAACACCTGAACAGGTTTGTACTGAAACAAAAGCACAGTTTTCCTGAAACAAACACAACTTTCAACTGAAACAACTTACCTCTCTAATGAAACAAATGCACAGTTGTCAACTGAAACACAAGCACTGCTTTCCACAAAAACACACACTCGACTGAAACACAAGCACCAAGCTACGGAATCACATATGACTCTGTACTTAAACAGATAACAGCTCTCTACAGAGACACTGACACATTTTTCTCAGAAACACAGCTCTTGACTAAAACACGAGCACAACTCACTACTGACCCACACACAGCTCTTAAATGAAACACAAACAGCTCTGTACTGTAACATACACACAGCTCTCAACTAAAACACACAGGAAGCTCTCCAGTGAAATATTAACACAATTCTCAACTGAAACACAAGCACAGCCCTTTTGGAACATACACACAACTATCTACTGAAACACAGTTACTTCCTAGAACACAAACACCGCTCTCCACTGAAACACCGGCACAATTGTCAATGGAACCACAAGTAGCTTACATCTCTCAACTGAAACCCACATGGCTTTCTAAACTCTCAAATGAAACACAGAGCTCTCTACTGAAATGCTAGCACAGCTGTCAACTGAAACACACACCATGCTCTTTTGAAACACAAGCATAGTCCTGTGCTGAAAAACTAAAACTCCTCTCTAATGAAACATACGGCTCTCCACTGAAACATGCACACAGCTCTCTGATAAAATGCATACAAAGCTCTCTATTGCTCGTCTCTGAGTGCACTGCTCACCTCTAACTCAGCACCTCCTCTTAAACCCAACGTCTCTGTTTCCACTCATCTAATGCAGCTCATTTCAGCATCTCAAAAGCCACCATTTCTGTTTTGTTTTGTTGTCCATTCCAAACTGATAACCTTCTCTCCACATTGAAAAGCAGGGTTCACAGACAAGCATTAATGGAGAGATATGAACAGTAACACACCCAAGAGGAGAGATACCCCCGCAGTTCACAGCCTCTCTCACTCTTCAGCTTGTTTCCACCCAAAAAAACTTCCCCGTCCCCCTCTTTTCCACAACTGTAGCTTTATCACAAAAGTTAACATGGCGCCCCACACCCCCACATCACTGAGGCCTCCCTACTCACCATGTCCACAGCAGTAGGTGTGTGAACCCCAATCTAATAACCTCGAGACACTATAAGGACTGGGACTGTGGGGAGCGACAGCATCAGGGTGTCCTTATGTATATCCACTCACACAGTCACCAGGTGATATAAATAAACCATGCCTTCTTTAGGAAGTAACAGGTAACAAACCACTCCCCTCCCAATAATCCAGTGCTTCCGGGTTCATTGTCAGTAGACTGTAAGGAGTAACAGTCGTATGGTATGACTGCAGCAGTCACTGAAGGATTTCGGAACATCACTCAATCCTTCATTCCTTTACTTCCCCCGAGACGAGTGAAGATGCTGAGACTGTTGACGTGGCTTGGAAGTAATTGCTCACCATCATTCTAACTTTTTCACCAGAAAATGAGTTATTTGAATGGGACCCACAGCAGGACCTGTTATTCGTGGGTTTTTACCTGAAACAGGAGGCTGGTGCAGTCAGACAGCTCACCAGACATAGGTACAGTATATACCAGCATTAGTAGTGGCTGGAGTTAATTTTGTGGTTTGAAGCCCAGTTGTAATTGCATGATGATGATGATGATGATGATGAATATGAGACAAGTAATGACGATTATTATTAGTATTATTATTATCTATTTTTTGACTTATTTTTATTTATTTTTTAAATCTATTTACATTCTGACCTTTCAACGCAATCAGTGTTGTTACAGAATAGATAAAAGTGGGACACAGCTGGTCAGTTCTGGTCTCATAGGGCCGCAGTGCTTGTGTGTCGACTGATCCCTGAGTTCTTTTGAAATAGACACTGTTAGTTACTAATGTCTGAGCTCAGTATCCCCAATGGACGGACAGCAAGTCAACAAAAAGCTGTGCCTAGCATTTTCCCAAAAGGAATTTAGCACCTCCAGCTCCCTTGTGGGGACCAGTTATACTCTCATTCCAATTAGCAGGAAAGTTGCACTCCAGAGATTATCGGGGTGCCTCGTCCCGGGGGGGGTTCCAGCCCTGCTGAAGCTGCATTTCTCTGGGTAAGGAAGACGGGGTCCCTCCCTGGGACGAGTGGAGCTGGAGCTCTCATTAGAGGCGTGGGAGCCCCAGGGAGCCCCTGGACTTCAGCCAAAATCAGGGCCTGGGTCCCTCTGGAGAAAAACAACTTACATTTGTACATTAATCATCTTTGGAAACACAAACGCATAAATGCAGTTTAACCTGCTTTGCGGTGTTCCACAACATTGAAAAGAAGTGTAAAGATGTATCTAATTTTTTGCAGCCAGTCTCTGAGTGCGCATTTACAGAGTACCTGTTCAGAGGAGAACAATTAAGGACACTTCAAGGTGTGAAGCACAAATACACGATCACAGTGTACTGAACGGAGCAAACATTGTAAAACTGATGCAATCAAGTAACAATCACCTCAGTAAGTTGAAAGGAACATCGATCTGGAACTGACCCGGAATACATACATGAAAAATCATTACCAAAAAACTGGCTCTTCAAAGGGTAAATTTATTTCAATAATAATGTTCTGTCCATAAACTCAAAGATGGATGACCTAGAACAATGTGTGAAATTTAAATAAAAACAGCAAGCAGTGATCTTCAAATCCCTTATAACCACTATTCCATCGAAAAGGTACAGTGTATAGATTAAAAAAAAGTTATGTATTTACTAATCATCTATAATGTTTTTTGGAAATGATTTTGAAATGTGATGTCAGCATCATGTGCCAATAAAGTTGGGACAGGTGCATGTTCACTATTAGGTAACACCTCTCCTTTTAATAAGACTCAGAACTTGTTTTGGTCTGGAGTACACTTATTCCTGGAGTTTTGAATGCAGAATTAGATTCTATTCTTGCGACCGTGAATATGTGCGCAGTGTGCCTTACAGTCACCCTGCTGAAAAAGTGTGACTCTGGAGAGCAGCATATGTTGCTTCACATATGTGAGTACCCTTCTGTGTCATTTGTGCCTGCGCAGATGTGCAAGTTTCCCATGCTGAGAGCAGAAAAGCAGCCCCAGACCATATCAGATGCTGGGTTTTGAACATGTTGCTGATATCAGCCAAGTTTTTCGCTTCCTTAGCCTCGAGAACACAACGTCCATTAGTTCCAAAACACAATCTGAAAGATGGACTTGTCAGACCTCAGCACTCCTGTCCACCTTTTATCAATCCATTTCAGATGAGTTCAAGCCCAGGGAAGTCAGAGGCGTTTCTGGATGGCGTAGATGTGTGGGTTCTCCTTTGAATAGTAGAGTGTTCATTTGCATTTGATGATGCCATGATGAGCTGAGTTCCTTGACACAGGTCTTCTGGTGTATTTATGGGCCGAAGAGCTTATAATGATTACAGAGACATGCTGGTTCTCCATGCAGAGCTGTCTAAGGGCTAAAGGTCTCACTCATCCGACACTGGCATTTAGCCTCGTGTTTTATGCAGAAACTGCCCTAGCTTCTTCAAATCATGTAAATATTTTCACCGTATTATGGTCTCTCGATGGTGAAATCCCCAAATTTTGTGCAATCGCACGTTGGGAAATGTAGTTCATAAACTGTTTGACTGATTGTTCAAAGAGTTTTCAGCAAAGCAACCTTGAACCATCTTGCTGGGGAACAACCACGCCTTTTTATGACTGCTCATTTTACACCCAATCAGAATTAAATCACTAAGTACCAATTCATTCGTTTCCCTGTGGAATGTTCCACAGAGGGGCGGAGCTGAGGCAGACATGCACGGGAGTGTCTGAGAATGAGGGCGTGTCTCGAGTTGTCTGCCTTAACTTGCGCTGCAAGGTGCAGCCTATTTTGTATGACGATCAGACACAATTTAGTTCGGCAAAAATACTGGAGCAAATACTTAACAAAAATGCTTCACGCAGCACTGTTCATGCAATAATATTGCACGACTGCTTTCCTGTTTTAATTTTGTGACATCAGGGCCTCAGAGGCGTGCTCTTGACATTGACTGCAGCTGTCATACAAAGCTCCATGTTTCGTTTGAGAATACCCATGGCGCATGTATGGACTCACACATACATGTGCTGTAGCTCCATCGTCCTCTGAGTCAGAGACATCAACCGCAGCTGTTCCTGTGAGACAGGGAGCAAGACCAGTTATCCACACTGGGGCAGAAAAAATACACACACGCTTACACAGCACACACAAACACACGCATACACACGCAGAAACACACACACACACACACACACACACACACACACACACACACACCTCTGTACTTCTATACTTGTGAGGACATTACATTGACTTCCATTCATTCTTTGTGTTTCTATAGCCTTTCCTTAATCTTAACAAAGAGCAATGTATGCCTAACTCAAACCCTAACCTTAACCTTAACCTATTCCTAATTCTAACCTCACCGATTACCTTCACTAATAAATCACAATTTGCCTTTTGAAGTTGTGAGGACAGGCAAAAATGTCTCCAATTCCCAATAATGTCCCCACTCTGTAGGAAAAAACTTTTTTTATCCTCACTGTGTAACAAGTACAAGAACATACACTCATATACACACACACACACACACACACACACACACGCACGCAAGTACACTTCCAGAAATACATACACACACAGAAGCGCACAGATTAGCACATGAACTTTACAGTAGGTATGGGGAAGATGCTTTTGCCAAAGTAGTGGCTAATGAATGCTAGTTCCTTGAATATTTTTCCATAAAGTGCCCCTAAAACCTCAAGATTGATAAATATTAATAGTCAACTGAATTATTTCCCCAAAAATGTGGCTTTAAGACGAAACTAAATACTTAGGAGAAAACAGAAGACCTGCTTATGAATGTACTGTGCTATTAAATGAAGAGATAATTTCCCCAGTATGCCAACAGGAATTTCCAGGAAGCTTTCTTTCCACAAGATGGCACTCAAAACCCAATCATTGCTTTGGCTCAGAGATGGCTTTGCCGGCAGTTGAAATAGAACATTTTATCAAATGAAATTGACCAGAAGCTATATGTCATTAGACATGAGTATGCTGTTCAAAAATTGTGTTTTGGGAAAAAATGCAATTGTCTTTTAACCATGAGTGCCTTCATTTTTTTTTTTTTGATATGAGGGCACACCTAAACATACAGTACTTCGCAGCAGTGATGCCTGCTCAGGTGAAATTAGAGGAGACACAAAAATTCCTTTTAATTAATGAGTGGTCTTGAGCAATTATCGATCCTTTGCCTTGATTATCCAGTTTTCCAAAGATCAGAATAACCTAACAGCAGTCAAACACAAAGTGTCCTTTTTAGTTTAATGCTGCGGCAATTACATACAAAATTATATTCAGAATTACAGTGTGTCTTACTGACTTCACAAAAAACTCGAACCTGCGCTTCATGATTGTTTAAATTGCATCAAAGATTAGCATGAAATACTCAGATCCCCCACCAAGGTTGTAGCAGTCCGGCCTGGAAACAAAACACAACTGAGTCCCGGATGAACTGGCAGGAGGGTGGGTATAAGTATGAAAAGGCACATCTACACCATAAGATGCATCAGGCTGCGTGGAAAAACGCTGGCCTGGAAAAGAGACGAGACAGAAGTACAGAAGGATGAACGGATGGACATGCGGACGGACAACACTGATTCCTATATACCTCGTCTACTTCATGGCAGGGGATAAAAATGAAAATTTGCAAGTTGCAACAAGTATCGACAATTGGCAACGTTGATTGAAATGCAAATTTGTGTCAAAATTATGCATCTTATATCACATCTTACCTTCACAAGTAGTACTGGCCACACTTGATAGCGTTGAGTGCTTTTGGAGTTCATGAGATGTTAATTTAAATAAATGATTGAAAACCCAAGACCAATCATTAGTTTAAAATGATGTTCTGCGTCTCCTCTATTTTTAGCTCACCAGCCGCCGCTGGTTATTTATGTGCCACCATATTCTCCATTTCTCTACTCCAATGAGATTCTGCAGGCTGATACTGAAAGATATATGACTGCAATCCCCTGAGAGCAGCCACTTCTACAAACACGCAGGAAACAAGTGGTGATGCACAGCAGCTGCTGGAACACACCAGAGGCTGGCCTGTCATGCCAGGGCCAGGAAGAGCCCTACCTGTGATGTCACTGAGGCCATGTGACCAGCAGGAAAACCAAGATGTCCTCCAGTTTAGGCCTACTTTTTCTTCATGATAAATGCTGATAGCTTATTTAATTTTTTTTCCTTTATTTGCGCTGTTTGTTGAACACTTTAAAAATTCAGTTGAGTTTGTTTTGCTGAAAAGTATGCTTTATTTGATTAAAACAATATCCTTCCACGTATTTTATATACTTAGCTCCATTAAAAATGCACAGGTGAGGTATGTACTGTATTTGCGGCAAATTGAAGAATCGATTGATTTTTATTGCTTTTCCAGTGAGGCACAAATGGAAATAAAGAAAATGGTGTGGTATTGTAATCCTGACGCGCACCACGTGCACGCGCCAGGCACTTAAGTAATAACAAACATTGAGCTGTTTGTGATGTGTACAGTGACACTTGACTTGTTCTTTTTGGTGTGGTCAATAGCCTACATAAAGCCAACAAAAAAAAACTAAAAATGCTACTGCATCAAGAAAATGCAACAGCTTGTGACACAGGAGAGAGGAAAAGAGCCTTTGGCATGTTACGGGCAAATCTCAGCCGCCGAGAGGTGGTGCGTCATTTGCACTTTCACCGTTCAACAATCAGTCAGCTGTCTATCCGAGAATGGAACACAGGCACTGTCACTGACCGACCCGCTTAGGGAATCTGTCACGTACGGGCTGTAACCAGACGATGGCGGCTCAAGAGCGCCACATCTGGTTACAGCCTGTCATCGTGTTTAAGGTCTGAACAACAACAAAACTGATCATGAGATGAGGGGTCGAGGCGATTGAGGGCGCAGCGCAAAATCGTTTGACGCTGTCTATCACGAGCAACACATGCGTGAACACGGGCCCTACGGAAAACCCAGTTTTTGCCCATTTACGCATGGCTGCCCTTACCATGGTCAGTCAGCGACAGTCCCTGTTTTCCATTCTCAGACTGAAACAGGGAAATAAAGTGCCAAAAAATGACACAGAGGCAGGTGCCCACAGTCAGAAGTGAAGAGTTCCTACTCCTGTTGATGGGCAAAAAATGGGTTTTTTGTAGGGGCCGTGTGTACGCATGTTTTGCTCACGTAGACGGCGTCAAACGGCACTTGCGCTCACCCTCAATCATCTCGGACCCCTAATCTCATGATCAGTTTTGGTTGCTGTCCGGAATCTGTCACGTACAGGCTGTAACCAGATGTGGCGCTCTTGAGCTGCCATCGTCACTCATGGCTGCCCTAAGCGGGGTCGGTCAGTGACAGTGCCTGTTTTCCATTCTCGGATAGACAGCCGACTAATTGTTGAACGGTAACAGTGCAAATGACGCACCACCTCTCGGCAACTGAGACCTGCCCGTAACATGCCGAAGGGTCTTTTTCTCTCTCCTGTGTCACAAGCTGTTCCATTTCCTTGATGCAGTAGCATTTTTTGTTTTTTTTTGGTTGGCTTTATGTAGGCTATTGACCACACCAAAAAGAACAAGTCAAGTGTCACTGTACACATCACAAACAGCTCAATGTTTGTTATTACTTAAGTGCTTGGCGCGTGCACGTGGTGCACGTCAGCATTACAATACCACGCGCTTTTCTTTATTTCCTCTCGTGCCTCACCGGAAGAGCAATAAAAATCAATCGATTCTTCAATTTGCCGAAAATACAGTACATACCTCACCCGTGCGTTTTTAATGGAGCTAAGGACATTAAGGTATAACACACATACCTAGGGCCACTTTATGCTATTTATCATTGAGAATGCAAAAGGCCCATTGATAAGATTACATAACAAGAGTCTTCTCTGGTCATCATTAAATTTTCAATGGAGCACATCGGCGTTTCAGGAAATGTGTGTGAGCGATTGAGAGTAGTAAAATTTATCTCAGTCAGAAAAAAAACATATTTGTGCATACATTTGCACATCTTGCAGTGCGGAAAGTCTCAAACGTCCACAGATAAATACAAGAATGAGGAGATGTGTGAATGCAAATTGAGTGTGTCGTTGTCAGAGGAAAATGTGTACATTTGCAAATCCTTTTCACAAGATTGAAGTGTCAAGAAAATAAAATGTATCATTATGAGAGATTTGAATGCACAGGCAAAGACATATTTATGTCCCTACTACATTTATGTCAACCAGTTATTTCTTTGGGAGATGCACACAAAACCCTGTTTGAATGGGTAGTGTTGTAGTGAGTTTGAATAGGTTGTGTTATGGTGAGTTTAAACGGGTTGTGTTATGGCTATTTTAAACAGGGTGTGTTATGGCAGTTTGAACTGGTTATGTCAGTTTGAAAGGGTTGTGTTATGGTTAGTTTAAACAGGTTGTGTTATGGTCAGTTTAAACAGGCTTGTTATGTCAGTATGAACAGGTTGTGTTGTGGTCAGTTTGAACAGGTTTCCCTGTTGGCTGGGGTATTTGCTGAGCACCAATCATTAGCCACGTTATTGGTCCTGCATGATCTTCAAGGTTTTATATGCGCAAAAGGTCTTCATAGATTTTGTCCCCAGTCTCTTCTCCTGCCTTCTCCACTTTGACTAAATAAGGGCCTCAGTCCACAGGAAGTGTTTGCTGCGCTGGAAGTGAATATTTTCTATACAAATTCTTTGAAGTTTAGTGTTGACGGTGCTCAGCGTCCTCGATGCAAAAACGCCCCGAACTTTTGGTTTTCTAAAGGTAACCTAATGTTAAACTGAGACTTAACATTCGCAACGATGGATTGCGGAAGTGCCAGGAAGACAGCTCTTGTAACTTAGCAACAATAAGCGCTGGAGATGAGCGCTCTGAAAATGAGGTTATGAGCGCTCCCAGCTCAAAAGAACGCTGCCCATGGACACAGGCCCGAATGAAAACGACGGTAATAGCGGGAGATATCTGGAAGTGAGGAAGGTAAGGGACAGACAACAGTGAACATGCTGCATTTGAATAATAATCAAAAGCAACCATCTGACCTTTGTTTGATTGGCTGCACAATGGTTAACTGTAGTCAACAAAAATAAAGGGAATTTATCTGCCTCAGTGTTCATGCCACAATTATTAAAAATTCAAGCTTGGAGAAGGAGATCTAAAGATTTGAGTGTGACCTTAACCTGAACTATAAAAGGAGAAGGAAAACTTTTTTAGTCAGGGAACCTCAGAGGCTCTGTTCTGGCGCATTCTTCCCCTGCCGCATGAATAAATAATGCACTGGCCTTTGATGTGCCAATCGAAATCCAGCCTGGATCATTATTTTTCCTCAACAGAGTATATTTTCAGGGAAGGCTCAGTTCGTATTAATTTATTTCGAGTTCCCTTTTTTTCCAGCTTTTCTGAGTATTTTAACCTTTCTCCTAACCTGGATTACAGAAATCAGCATTGTACCTTTCTTAATTCTATGCATGCAAGCATGTCTGCCAGTAGAACTAGTTCCATTGCATTTATTGATGTGGCTGCTGGCAAAAGCAGCAGGATGAATGCAAAGTTCTACAGGGCTGTATTACCTGCTCATATTCAGCTAAATGCTTCAAGATTCATTCCATGGCGCTTCACAGTGCAGACTGACACTGACTCAAGGCACACTGCAAATCTGCACAACAATTTTTTAAGGTAAGAAGAAGAATGTTCTATAATGGCCACGTCAGTTTACCTGTAATGAATCTAAAGGATCTTGCTTTTCGCCTGCTGAAGGCCAAATGCCTCAAGTACAAGCAGGAACAGAAGACAGCTGCAGTGAAGGCTTAGCAGAGCATCTCCAGGGAAGATCCCCCAACATCTGGTGATGTCTATGGGTTCCATACTTTGCATAGTCATTGGCTACCAAGTATTAAAAATGAAAATTAAATTTATGATTGTTAGCTTGTCCAAATACTTTTGAGCCTTTAAAACTGGGGGAACTATGCAGAAAAATGGTTGTAATTCCTACACTGCACATAAAATATTTTTGAAAAAACCCTGAAATTAAACGTGAAAGTCTACCCTTCAAGGACATCTTGATTGACTCATTTCAGATCCATTGTGGAGGTTTACAGAGTCAAATAAGGAGAATTGTATCACTGTAACTGCTTTGGGGCCTGACAATACACTTGAATACACTGTCTACTGAATTGGTTTCAGAACTTTACCGAAAGTCTAAAATGACAAGGTAGTTTACGCTCGAAAAATGATTAAACAGCGACACCATTCATGCTTAAATTGATATCAAATATGGCAAAAATGTTAACCCTTAGAGCACTGAAATAATTAAAAAAAAAATATAAATGTAATTATCTTGTGCTGTTGAAAACCTATCAAGTGGCCACATGATAGGTTTTCAAAAAGCTTTGATTTTGACATCTTACATCATTGAGCAACAATAGCCGCATTTAGCGCTCTAAGAGTTAAGTTTCAGTGTCAGTGCAATCTGATCAGGGTTTGGAAGCTGAACACAGCAACATTTTTCATTGAGTTGCATGTTTTCAGGGACTTTCCGGTTTTTATGCAGCCTTGTTTAGGAGAAGTGCTTTAGAATCCCACCTTTACAGACCATGGTCTGTATAAAAAGATGGATGAAGCAACCGTGACGTCACCCATTGGTTTCAGCATACCATTTAGGAAGCCTCGATTTTGTCAATTTGAACAGTGCCATTTTGCATTTTGAAACCAGATGTGGTTCCTATTGGACGAGAGCGTGAATTGAAAATCCAGGGAGGAGCGAGGGGTGGATCTACTGGTGGATCTGACCGTATCGGACGAGGACCAGAGGTTAGCCACGCCCCTAAAGCATATCTGGCTTTTTCCTTTATTCTAGTCTATTTGGCACCATAATTTAATAGGCTGCAGAAGGTTGTAAAGTCAGCTCAGAAGATAATTGGCTGCCCTCTCCCCTCCCTAAGTGACATTTACAACACACGGTGCCTGAACAGGGTGAGAACTATATTTATGGACACCACACACCCCAATCATCAACTGTTCAACCTCCTGCCCTCGGGGAGGCGATACAGATGCATCAAATCAAGGACAAGTCGACTCAAAAACAGTTTCCTCCCCAAAGCCATAACCCTGTTAAACATGAACATGCACTAACTATTTATCATATATTATTTATTACGAATTATTTCTATTTTATTCAACTGTGCAATTTTTTTTTTGTGTGTGAATGGACTGAATGTGGTGTTTTTGGTTTTTTAATGTGTTTTATGTGCACTTTAAGGCATTGCCTCGAATCTCATTGTACAATTGTATAATGACAATAAATTTGATTCTGATTCTGATTCTGAATTTACAAAAATGAACATCATGATATATCGAAGGAGACTTGAAACTAGCAATAGATACCATAAAACGATGTGAAAAATTATTATTAAAATAATAAATCAGGTGGGAAAGTAGGGTAATTTTCTCATAGACTTCTATAGCATTGAACTTCTTTCTGCAACCACCGACGTCGCCATCTTCTGGCCATTAAATTGAATGCTATTTTAAGAGATTTCTGCATTGGCCTCACTTTTCAGACCCGGGTGCTGCGTCCATGTTTTTATACAGTCTATCGTACGGACCCCAGCAGCGCACTCATTTTTTATCCCCTGCCGGGCGACAGCCCAAAAGGGGGATTTTATCGTGGCGCAATCCGTCTGTCCGTATCAGAAGGTACTTGGCTGGTGAAATCAACTCCTCCTACAGTTTTCATAGGACATCCCTGAAACTTAGCACATATGCTCCAGATAGACTGATGATGCGCATATCGCAGTCGCAGCTCTGGCGGGTTGTGTTGTGCTCTCAGAGCACTCTTGTTTACACAATGCCAGTTTGGACTTATGTTTTTTTTTCAGGTCAGGAGTCTAAAAAAATCAACATAATGTGACCCAACGTCAGACCATTCGCAAAAAAAGGGCCCAGACATTGTGTACATGAGAGTAGCTTTGTCCTTTTTAATGCAATCTCAACATTTAGAAAAAAATCTGGAAAAACTACAGTATACAGCAGTTGGCAAGACATCACCATGTGTTCTCTTAGTTTTATATATAAAGCAGAGATTACAGCAAAGATAGGGCAAAATAAATGTTAAATGCTGTGAAATACTGAGACCCCTTTGGAGGGATTTCTCTGATGAAAGATAAACATTTTAAAAGTGAGGTGGCTTATGCATCAACTGGGACATCAGGCAGTGAAGCTTTAATGGAACAATTTTCTGTGTCGTAACTTAAATGCAAAACTGATACAAAAGATCAGGGGCCTCATTTACAGTTCTACCTGCTTTAAGTTCTTCCACGCACATATTTGACAGTTAATTCTTTTAACGATTAAATTCATGTTGATGCGACTTAAAAATTTAAAAGTAGGCTTGGCTTAAACATGTACTCGCAGTCCCGGCCATTTGTATACACTGCCCCTTCTGGCTAGTCAGTGATACTGCAGGTATCGATAACATTTTAACCTTGTTCTAACGACTGTAGTCATTGCTTGCTGAAATGAAAACTGCAAAACAATATACAGGAGAAAGATGATGAAAGTGAGCCAAAAATGGAAGGAATTTCCAGGACAGAGCGACAAAGCTCATTCAAAAGTTGCAAAATATCACGTCACTGATTTTTCGGAAAACATACGAGTATGAATCTCTATTCACACGCATGTACAAACATTACACAGATCGTTAATATAGCTAAATAGGTTTGATTGCGGCTGAAGTTCAGCGTGAAATCTCAGTAGATTCTGTAAATGAGGTCCAAGAGACTATATATATAAAGCAATGCTGGTCTTTTAGCTTATAGTAGATGTGTATTACATGCAAGATAGAGGGTGATCTTTAATCAGTACCAGTGCTCACAGGCTTAGTGAATGCAGGTTTTGGCCTGCAATCAGTTCTGCATTGTAGCTCACAATAGGTTAGATACGTATATCGGAACACTGATCCTAGATCAGCACAGCTGCTTGAATGTGTTGTGAATAAGGACCCATGTGATGCAAAGAAGAGGATGACAGTTATGCAAAATCAAGTAGGGCCAGGGTGCTGGAGAGCTGTACAGTTTGTACTAAAGCGGCAGGAACACAGCAAGCTAGGGGGCGCTGTTGTCTGTCCGGCTGCAGTTTTTTTTTTTTTTTTCAAACAATACTGGTGTTATACCTTTATTCTTCAAAATAAAACCTCTCTTTAAAAGAAACTATTATATAGTATAATATTACTGTATATAACATAGAAGCTTGTAGCAAAACTTGGTTTAATTCACAGGAAAGCGGCGGAAACGCAGCACGTGTTCGTTAGCAACTGACCATGTCAACACCCAGCCCCAGTGAAATTAAACACATTGTACCATGATGCAGCAGAACAGCTGAACTCAGTGATGTCACAGAGGGTAGAATTACAGCATTCCGTCAGGTGGTTGGGCACGGGGTTCTCAATGGAACAACATTCAGGCCACACGTTAGAAACACTTATTTCATAAAAATAGACACGGCTGTAATCCAGCCTCATACTCCATTTAATCTCTACAAAACCCAGAGTTGAGCTATTTACACAGGCGATCAGTGGAGGTGACACTGTGTGGGTTTGGCTGAAAACTCCGGTCCCGGTGAAGCCCTGTGAGATTATGAGGATCAGGGATTAGGAGAGGATGAAACTTCACTCGGTGGCCATTTTGACTGGTAGATGGGTAATGGTACGTTGTAATGGGTAGAACCCACCTGTTGTCACCAGAACAGCCCGATATATTCATGGCATGGATTTAACAAGGTTCTGAAAAACATTACAAGGAGAATTTGGCCAATGCTGACCTGACTAATTGACACAGTTCCAGTAGATGTTTTATCCATACATTCATGCTGTCAATTTCACCTTCCTCCACCAGTGTTGGATTGATATCTGGGGACTGTACAGGTGTGAGCAACTGGCATGTTAATGGGTCCAGCTTGTGACAAAGTGTGCTTTGTGAAATGGCCCACAGTCCTGATGGAGACATCAAATTTATGTTAGGTCAACTGCGGCCATAAAGGACTGCCCGTGGTCAACAACATCACATCAGTATGCCGTGACAATAAAATGATACTCACTTGAAATTAAGGGGCCAAAAATGTGCTAACTAAACAGTCCCCCGTTCCATTACCTCACCATTACGAGCCTAAACGGCTGACACAAGGAGGGACGGACCCATGGATTCTTGCATGGTAGACCCTACTCTGAATCCTTATCCCATGCCATCTGAACCTCAACTCATTGAGACTATTAAGACCAGGTGTCCAGCTCAGGTGACTGGCTCCCAGCATAGCCTTGCACTCTAGTTTTCAGCTGATGGGGAGAACAAAGCGTCCTGACTAGTCTTCTGTCAGTGGAACCCTATTTGATATTTGCCTTCAAACCACAACGCCTGCCTTATTAAAAACAACAAATTGGTTGCATTTCTCAGATATAAGGGGTTGGCCCTTTCATGGATATGTTCGTCAGGAATGTACATTTTACAGTCGGCTTATGTGAATCATCCAAATGACACTATAGGTGCTCAAACACAAAGCAGCTTCAAGAGTGTAAGTTGGGTGTGTGTGTGTATGTGTGTGTGTGGTTGTGTGTGAGAATAGCAATAACACACCAGAAGTCATGTTTGTAACAATGGCCGTAGCCAGCCAATAGGAGGTGGGTTCCCTCCGATGACATCACCATGTTCCAATAGAATCCTGAAGGGCTGCAGACTAAGGGGAGGAGTCAGATGGTCACATGATCCTCGCTTTAGGAGCCTACATGGAAGTGTGCACTCATAGTCATCCACCAATCACAGCGAAGAATAACGCCAGTCCCCAGCAGAGCAGCAGCAATAAAAATAATGATTCAATCTCATACAAGATCATTTCGCCTGGCGATTGGAAGTGCTTTAGTTTGGTTGGGAGAATACAGTCGCTTGTGCAGCCACAACTGCATGACATGCGATAGCAAATGCACATCAGTATGCTCTGCCGAAAGCAGAGAGCTGGGGATTACTAACCCTTAGAGCGCTGAATACATTTTCAAGGAATTAAAAATGTAATTATCCTGAGCTGTTGAAAACCTATCATGTGGCAACTTGTTTAAAAGAGCTCCTCTGCGGGAGCTCTTTTAAACAAGTTGCCACATGATAGGTTTTCAACAGCATCTGGTTTTGATATCTTACACCATTTGGCAACTACAGTTGCCTATGGCGCTCAAAGGGTTAAGCCAATTCAATTTGAGAATGACTGGCAAAAAGAGAAGATTGGAATTTGCACATAACAGTGCAAAGACCCCTTTTGCCATGAGGCCTCAAACGAGCACCGTGAGTCGGGACATTAGCATAATATCATTCGCACAACAACACCTCCACCAGCCCAGTATCCCTATCGCACTCCCGGGAAAATTCTTCTGACCTGGCTCAATGAGAAGACAGTTCCCCAATTGCCATCAGCATCAAAGTCCTAGCCTTAACACTGACCTGAACACTAGTCAAGCCCTGCTCTGCATCATTCAACCAGCTGGTGCAAATTCCGCTGCGATAAAGCTATTGGTTGAGTGCGGCTCCCAGTTTGGTCTACTCAGACAGACACTGCTGTGGGCGACAGCAAATCTAGTGCACGTATCGCACTCTTTTTCAGGCATTTCTGCAGGGCTCCTAAAATGAGGCCCCACATGGTAATCTGACCTCTGACCTCCGACCCTCCCCACTCCACGAGCAACCCTTGCAAGACCACAGGAGTGAAGTTCTGTCAGACTAGGGGGCGGGACCGGAGGTATGGATCGCTCCACTGATTGGATGAGGTTATGGACTTTGTCACAGTCAGACAGACGATTGATCCCACACCTACCGGGAGGGAGGGAGAGAATGAGAGAGACAGAGAGAGAGAGAGCGAGAGAGAGAGAGAGAGAGAGAGAGAGAGAGAGAGAGAGAGAAGCGAGAAGAAGCACTAGGTTACAAAAAGGACATTAGCAAATTCACTTGGCAGCATGAAGCATTTCTGCAGCCCCATGATAACAAATTGCTCTGACAGAATTAGTATTCCCCGGGCCTGAGAGGTGCCACAAGCCTTTCTGAATGGGAGGCGATGTGAAAGAAACTTCTTCCATAAATCAATATTCCTTCAGCAAATTTGTAGGGAAAAGATACAAGTCATAACTGGCTCAATCTTTACAGAGTCCACTGTAATGAAGTGAAAACACTCGGAAATTATTTCAAGACATGATAATCAGCTTATGCATACTGCCCTACAATGGAAGACTGCAGTGTCTGTGTGTGCCAACCTATTGCAGATACTGCAGTCATCCATTGTAGGGCAGTATGCATAAGCTGATTATCATGTCTTGAAATAATTTCCGAGTGTTTTCACCTCATTTTGCATCCCATGTTCCAAATTTATTCAGTGAAAGTGCGACTGTGATGCCACCAACAAATTCCTCCAGAATATAGCAGTGTGGCTATAACAATAGGATATCTACTAATAATCTAAAACCTGTATAAATGCAGTCCCTAAATCATCCTCCCACCTTGTTGACGGGCGTGAGGGGCGTGCGGACAGAGCCCGTGTGGAGGCGGGGCCTGTCCTCGAACATCCTCCCGGGTGAGCGGTCCCTTCGCCCCTCCATGGCGCGGCCGGGGGACTTGTCGTGTTCGAGAGGGCGAGCGGGCGACTTCTCGCGGTCCAGAGGCCGTGCGGGGGACTTGTCTCGGCGGAACTCGGTGCGCCCCTCGCGGTAGCGGTGCGGGGTGCTGGGGTCTCGGTGCAGGCCGCCATCTTGCGAGCCGGGACTGGAGGCAAGACGCTTGGAGATGTGCTCAGTGTAGCTGGGCGGGCCCCGCTTTGTGGGGCTACTATGGAAACCAGCACAATGGGCGGGGACAGGGGCGGAGATTCCAGTTTTAATAAACCCTTCCAAAGTTTAACGGAAGCTGCAGCAGCTACGCTATAGTTAAACTGCAGCTAGATGAGCTATGCTGCAGTTTATTTGCAGATGCAGCAGAGATACCAACGTTTACCTTCAGCAACAGTGGTTATACTTTGTTTTAATTACAGCTAGAACATACTGCAGTTTAACTGCAGCTATAACCGCTACACTGTAGTTTAACTGCAGCCACAGCAGAGACACTGTAGCAAACAAGCAGTAACAGCAGCTCTATTGTAGTCAAACTGCAGCTACAGCAGCTACATGATATTTTAACAGCAGCTACACTGGCAACACTGTAGTTTAACAGTTCGGCCATAGTTTAGCATTAAGCACTGAAGCTCTACTGTAGTTTTACTGCAGCTTCAACAGCAGTGCTGCATTTTAACTGCAGCCCCAGAAGTGATATTGTAGTTTAACTGCAGTGACAGTAATTGAACCTCACTTTCACTACAGCTACAGCACATGAATTGGAGATTACTAGCAGCAACTGTAACGACACTATAGTTCAATGACAGATACAGCGACTGCACTAGTTTCACAGCAGCTACGGTGGTTATACATCAATAAAACTGCGGCAGCAGTGGCTCTACTGTAGTTTACTAGGAACAATAGCAAGTAACCTGTAGTTTAACAGCAGCAACAATGCTTTTACTTTAGTCTAATTGCAGCTACAGCAGCATTACTTTAGTTTAATAGCAGCTATAGCAGGAACATGTAGTTCATCAGCAGCTTGAAGTTATACTGTAGTTTACATGCAGCTACAGTAGTTGAACTTTAGTTTAGCTGCAGCTGCAGTAGCCATGCTGTAGCTTCCCTGCTGCACCGGCAGCTGCACAGCAGTTCAGTGACAGCTACAGCCGCTATACCCCCGATTAATGGCAGCTACAGCCGCTATACTCCCGATTAATGGCAGCTACAGCCGCTATACTCCAGATTAATGGCAGCTACAGCCACTATACTCCAGATTAATGGCAGCTACAGCTGCTATACTCTAGACTAATGATAGCTACAGCCGCTATACTCCAGTTTAATGGCAGATACAGCCGCTATACTCCAGATTAATGGCAGTTACAGCCGCTATACTCCAGGTAATAGCAGATGCAGCCGCTATACTTCAGATCAATGGCAGTTACAGCCGCTATACTCCAGATTAATGGCAGCTACAGCCGCTATAGTTCAGGTAATAGCAGATGCAGCCGCTATACTTCAGATCAATGGCAGTTACAGCCGCTATACTCCAGATTAATGGCAGCAACAGCCGCTATAGTTCAGGTAATGGCAGATACAGCCACTCTACTCCAGATTAATGGCTGCCAAAGAGGTTATACTTTAACTGCAGCTGCTATATTGTAGTTTAACTGCAGATCAAACTTTCTCTTTAGATCAATCTCAGGCAGAGCCACTTGCCTCCTCATGAACAGTGACAGAGGATAATAGAGACGTAATGATCAAAAGAACAATCATAAATGCAGCGAGTCTGCTCTTTTCACACTGATATTACTGACATTGTTGTATTCCTTGAGGTACAATAGACCGGCTCCTGCACATAAATGTCATTGTATCTTCACATTCATTCATTTATGCCACTGAAAAAAAACATTATTTTTAGATAACAGCCTTCCAGCATGGATGGTTCTGAAGGTATCACAACAGTGCACGATACACTTTATGACAGTTGGTTGGGCACAGTCCAAGCTCAGACAGGTGACCTGACATGGATGTACTGTGAAAGCAACACAATGAATAGCTCAATTTAATACATTGTAATTATTGCATTCCAGCTCTGAGCATATTTTGCATCATTTCCTCTGTAATGCATCCATCAATAGCTGTGTCCTTCGGTGATGTAAGTGTTCAGTGCTAACACTGGGTTCACATTAAGGTGAGTACTCACTTTAACAGCACGGGGCGCCACTGAGATTGTAAAATTAACAACCATTTGCTGGAGAGAAGTACAAGAGCGGGATAAATTAAGAAAACTTCATTTATTTCATACCAAACAGACTCAACACAAGCCCAATAAAACACCACCACTCTGCACATGCCCTCTCTCCCCACGCACTTCAGCAGGGCCGATGGCAAATGAAAAAAGTGTTCCTCTTCCTGAAATGAACAAACACACTATTAAACCGCCAGGATCTCTACAGCACGTAAAACTCTTCAGACGCGGTGCTCGTACTGATACAGCACTCCTCCTGTGATCACACCCATCGCTCGTGCCAACACATGCGCTCCAGTACGTCACACCCTGAGTGTAACACCCATTTGCTCAGTGTAACACCCCAGATTCAGTGCGTAACGCCCTGCATGCAACACCTATCGCACCGTGCCGTGCGATAGGTGTTGCATGCAGGGCGTTTTTGTGTGTAATGCTGTTCAGAGCTGCGAGCAAAGCTGAAGCACAATGGCCCGGAGAGCCTGCTGTGGTTTTTTAATGTTATTTTTAGCTGAGACGTCAGGCCATATAAGGTACAGCCAACAGACCTTGTTCACGCAAGTGCTGCCAACACGTAATTTCATAAACAGAAGTGCACTCAGACTTCCAGATGCTAGCCTTATTTATAAGTTAGCATTTTGTCAGTCCATGTGCAGTCTATGGGACTTTCATAGTCACAATTTTGAGGTCCCATTTAAATTTAATAAAGCATGAATGCGTTAAGGTACCAAAGACAGCATGTCTCCAAGTGACAGCCAGAACGAGGGAAGAGAGCTGACAGTATGATGTAACCTAGCCATACCAAAATCAGTGTTTTGTGGGTTAGTCGCGCTTGTAGTGCACCTACAAAATCAAACCGCAAATGTCCAGGTTCAAAAATAACTTTTTACATGGAAAAAAACTGACCAAAGCCAAAACAAAAGCTGAGCTCTGTGATGTCACCTCTCACATAAAGAACAATGCATTGTATAAAAAGCGAAAGCTGAAATGCAACTACCTCACTTGATTAGTAGACCAAGTAGAGTCTTCAAAAAAAAACAGTACGTTTTGTTGACCATAGCTGGAAGTTTCTAGTGTTGCGAAGACTTTTTCAATCCACAATCAGGCTCTTTTTGGTTTGGCCATAAAATTTGGCAAAAGCGTGTCGTGCTGGTTCCTCACGGAGAGTATGACAGGCTCATGTCCTCATTCAGAGCCCCAGACTGATCTGTGCACCGCAGTGACATGAGCCCATAAAAAGAGAGGAATGGAAGAGAAGAGGAATGAAAGGGTACAGAGGAAGGGAGAGAGAAAGGGATTCTATGCTCACATTTTTTTGAACATTCAAAGAGCACATATGCTCATACATTGAGAAATATGTGGCCACACTAATGCATCCATATTAAAAAATTCTACACACCCAAATATGTCCAGTTAGCCACACCTATTTTCAAAATCAATTACTTGAAAAATGGGAGCAGCGCAGAGCCCTGGGGAAGAGGATACAGAGGGGAGAGGAGGTGACAGGAGAAGGTGGACTTGTTTCGGATGAATCGCGGAAATTTAAATTCTAGTGCTGGAGAGCTGGTCCACGAGCAGGTCTTTGTTACAACCAGTTACCTGAATTGTAGTGTTCATAAAGCTTTATAAAACTACACTGGTTGACTCCTGCGCTTGAGGACAGCAAAGTTTTAATGAAAACTTATAGTGTAAAGATCTAAGAAAATAAAAGGTCAAGTAATGATGAAGCTGAAAAAATTTCAGAGAGGAAGTTGAAACCAAATCCTGGCGCAGCTCAGCCACTACTGTTTGCCTGTGATACAGTAACAGTGAGTGTCCAGCAGAGGGCGCTCTCTCTCACCTCCTCCCGGAGGAGGTCCTGTGCAGCTCGGACTCCCGCACCAGGTTGCCCTTGCAGCAGATGACGCGCAGCTTGTTCTGGTAGGAGGAGGCCAGATACACCGCCCCTGATGAGATGGCCGGCCCCAGGTAACGCGGATTCGGGACGTCCAAGTGGATATGGGCCGGGGGGCTAGAGGACCACACAGGAGATGGGAGAGGACTAGAGGGTTAGCTTAACACACAACTATTTGCTAGAACACTTGCAATTTGCAACAGGGTAGGTCTGCAAATCAAGTCTGGGAGCTGATGGTTTTACACTGACCCCTTACCTTGAATCACTTCTGAAGATCGTCACACAAATCAGTTACATAATTTGTGAACTGGTTCATGACATGGGAATTAGAAAACCAGGGCAGGATTTGGATTAGAGGGTTAGATTTGATGATCCCTGTTCTACAGTGATCACATGCATATAATCGAACATAGGATCTGCACCATTGTACACAACAGTAAGTATCTTTCAAAACCCCTCCACTCAAGGTACGAAGTACAGGTGCTGCAGGCCCATTGTTAGCTAGTGCTAGTGTAAATACTGCTGGTTTATCTTCATTGATGCATAGTTAGCCTGGGTTAGTAGAAGTGCTGCAGACTCAGTGGTGTACTGCGGGATATATGCAGGTATATGGAGTTTATCCGCCTCTATTTCTGTCAATTTATCATATAATCTCCTATCAGTTAAAAAGCCACTGAAATACCTGTAAGTGTATACCCACTTCTCCACAGACCACCACCCCATTATCCAGACTCTTTCTTAGCCTGTGCTAGTGTAGGTACTGCAGGCCTGTGCTGGTGTAGGTAGTGCAGTCTCATTCTTAGCCTGTACTAATGTAGGTACTGCAGGGTAATCCTTAGCCTACGCTAGTGTAGGTACTGCAGGGTAATCCTTAGCCTACGCTAGTGTAGGTACTAGTGGGTACGCTAGTGCAGCGCAGGAGAACTCTTAGCCTGCGCCAGTGTAGGTACTGCAGTCTTATTTTTAGCCTGTGCTAGTATAAGTATTGCAGTCTCGCTTCTTAGTCTGCGCTAATGTAGGTGCTATAGGATAATTCTTAGCCTGCGCTAGTGTAGGTACTGCAGTCTCATTTTTAGCCTGCGCTAGTGTAGGTACTGCAGTCTCATTCTCAGCCTGTGCTAATGTAGGCACTGCAGGGTAATCTTTGGACTACACTAGTGTAGGTACTAGTAGGTACGCTAGTGTAGCGCAGTAGAATTCTTAGCCTGCGCTAGCGTAGGTACTGCAGTCTCATTTTTAGCCTGTGCTAGTGTAGGTATTGCAGTCTCACTCTTAGCCTGTGCTAATGTAGGTTCTGTAGGATAATTCTTAGCCTGTGCTAGTGTAGGTACTGCAGTCTTACTCTTAGCCTCCGCTAGTGTAGGCACTGCAGTCTCATTCTTAGCCTGTGCTAGTGTAGGCACTGCAGTCTCATTCTTAGCCTGTGCTAGTGTAGGTACTTCAGTCTCATTCTTAGCCTGTGCTAGTGTAGGTACTGCAGTCTCATTCTTAGCCTGCGCTAGTGCAGGTACTGCTGTCTCATTCTTTGTGAAGGCGTACAGGGTTGGCAGTGATGGCAAACACTCTTCAGAATTTCAATTCTGCAGCTTTGGAACCGCAACCATATTTTTTCCACTCCCATGTCACCATGGCAACCCGAGTTGTCAGCAAGGCAGAACTCTAATGTGGATCTCACAGTGTGTTTTCAGAGGGACCAGAAAACGGTGACAAGATCAAGGGTCTTTCTACAGCAGGTCAGTCAGGGCAAGGGCGTGATCTAAAGGGGGACGGAGGGGATGTGTCCCCTCCCTAATAATGTGCTGTGATAAATGTAAAGTCAATAAAATAAATAAAACTTACTCTCACAGACATTAATGTTTCAGTTTTTCTGTGCCCCCAAATCATAAACTAATTGTAATTCCCTTAAGTCAGTATGGCCCTTTCCTCTGTCAAGCACAATGCCCAACTGAATGCAAGGAAAATGGATCCCCTTCTGATGTATTTTGTATTTTGAGTGGTAACATAAATAAAGGCGTATACTTCACTTGCAATCACAGCAGAGCATACCACGACTGGAGACTGACAAATTAAACAACTGGTCAAAATATTTTGCAAGGACGACGAACGTAAGAGTCAAAATCCTTTCTCCACTAGTATAGCTAATATGACAAATTCTTATTGTTGCGAAGTTTTCTATCAGTATTGTCTGTATTCAGGTATGACCCACTAGTACCAGCCGGGTCCCTCGTCTGGTCTTACCCCAATGCACCATGCGGCTGGATCTCGATGATGTCCAGAGAGTTGAAGTAAGTCACAAACAGGTAGGGCTCTCTGTAAGCTGCAGGGGAGAGGAGAGAATGACGAAACCCTCACACCTTTACCGCAGAGTGCTTCAACACTACAGGTACAACTAAACCACTGTTCCCAAAAAACCACTGACCTACTGAATTATGAGAAATGCAGGAGAGGAACAACGGAGAAAAAAGGGGGGCAGGGGGAGTGTTTTTGGATTTTTTCCCAGAGTTTCCTTGTATGGAAAACAAACAAATTAGCAAAATATCCACTCACACTTCCCCGGAGAATGGAAAATAAGGTCAAATAAAGCGAAGTATAAAATAAGATTGCGAGTGAGAGATTATCAGAGAGAGAGAGAGAGAGAGAGAGATTCAGAGTTACTCACCGAATGACAGAGGAAGGCGACTCCATTTGATGTCCTCACTGCGGCTCCGGCGTCCGTACGCGTCCACAAACACACCGAACTCTGAGCCCAGGGACACACAACACACCTCTCATCGGCTATACTACATGCCTCACATTTCAGTTACACTGCTGACATTATAGTTCAGTTACACAGCACACCTTACAGACCAGTAACACAGCACACCCTACAGACCAGTAACACAGCACACCCTACAGACCAGTAACACAGCACACCTTACTGACCAGTAACACAGCACACCTTACAGATCAGTAACACAGCACACCTTACAGATCAGTAACACAGCACACCTTACAGATCAGTAATACAGCACACTTTACAGACCAGTAACACAGCACACCTTATAGACCAGTAACACAGCACACCTTATAGAACAGTAACACAGCACACCCTACACACCAGCAATACAGCACACCTTGAAGACCAGTAACACAGCACACCTTACAGATCAGTAACGCAGCACTCCTTACAGATCAGTAACACAGCACACCTTACAGACCAGTAACACAGCACACCTTACAGACAAGTAATACAGCACACCTTACAGACCAGTAACACAGCACACCTTATACACCAGTAACACAGCACACCTTATAGACCAGTAACACAGCACACCCTACAGACCAGTAACACAGCACACCCTACAGACCAGCAACACAGCACACCTTACAGACCGGTAACACCGCACCTTACAGACCAGTAACACAGCACACCTTACAGACCAGTAACACAGCACACCTTATAGACCAGTAAGACAGCACACCTTATAGACCAGTAACACAGCACACCTTATAGACCAGTAACACAGCACACCTTATAGACCAGTAACACAGCACACCCTACAGACCAGCAACACAGCACACCTTGAAGACCAGTAACACAGCTGTAGAATCTGGAAATATAAGTGACAAATGGCTGATAAGCTCGGTCCAGAGCCATGCCAGATAGCAATAAAGCTTTTGTGGACTTCCTCCCCAAAATGCTTGCTAAGGTGTTAACGGTCTTACTGTTCCTCTGTATGGGAGGGTTGTTAGAGGGCTCTGGCTGACACAATGCCCCTGTGCGAGTCATATTACTGGCCTAATTCTTGAGTTAAAGTCCAGTTATATTAATCTGTTTAAAATGATCTAAACCCCTGAGAACTGCATAATATGCTTATATGTTCAATATTTTGCAAAGAAATCCCTTCTGGACGTATAACCCAATTTACCTATATATTAATTCATCTTAAGACTTTTTCATGACAACTGCATCATATTGGTACATATTCATATCATGTTTGGTCTTGTTATTCTCGGGGGAATCTAAGGAGTTGAATGGAGTATGTTTCATTCCCATTGGAATTGTGGTTCATTCCCTTTTGGAAACTCCTGAGAATTTGGCCAGAATCCTCTCTGGTAATCACCCTATTCTCCTCTCTCTGCTGAAGTGTTTTATTACATCCTCCCAATGGTGGAAACCCAAAAACCGGATTCGACCCCCCTTCCAGGTGTTTATGGCCATGCCGCCTGGATCAAAGGCGTGATTTGGCTTAAAGCAAAGGGAAACAATCCATTCTGGGAAGATCGTATCCGATCTGTCCCCGCGTACGTAAGTGCGTGAGTAGCCATTCCCGATGCCGTACGTAGCCAATCTATATAGTCAGGGAAGATCGTATCCGATCTGTCCCCGCGCACGTAAGTGCGTGAGTAGTCCTTTTCAATTATGTAATATCGTAATTCGAACTTCCCGCGCACATTAGTGCGTGTATCCTTTTCCTCCAGGTATGACTTTATTCTCCTTTTCTAAATTGTGTGTAACTTGTAATTGGCTTAGTGTTGATTTGTTTGATTTAAGCTTTTGCCTACCTGGTGAATAAATCATTGTTATTCCTTTAAGCTTGCGTGGTCTCCGTGACTCCTAATCCTTTTATCCTTTCTAGCCAGGTTACGACCGGTACTTAGGGGGTAAGTCCTTATCATTCCAGACTAGCTAGCTGATGTTTTAAAGGATGTGATGGGCTTTAAGTTGGATTGCAAGTTACGGTCTACTCATATAAAGGGTTTATGTAGTATCGGTCCTGGGATTTTGACCTTAAGGGCTTTCTTGGCTTATAAGCCGGTGCCTGGCCGATCCCCTTAAGGGGCCCTGTGGTGCGCATTATGTAGCATCGGTCCTGGGGATTGACCTTAAGGGTTTTCTTGAGTTTATAAGCCAGTGCCTGGCCGATCCCCTTAAGGGGCCCTGTGGTGTGCATAAATCTGGGTTCATGATATGTTTATGCCAAAGTTGCTACTATCATGGTAATTTCTTCCATCCTCTAGAGCTCTCACCGAACTAAGATCCGCAACTGCGCTTATTACCCGGGGCGTCGGTTGAGTAACTGGTTTTCACGGATGAGTCTGGCGATGTAGCTGCCCCGAGATTCACGCATGTGTCCCTAAACTATAAGTTCTAATTCTAATTTGGAGTCAGAAATTTAACGAGGGTATAACTAAATTTGGTATTCTAAATTTATTATGGAGTCAGATTAATTGTCACCGTTGTGCTTTTGTGCCCCGTTGTTCGAACGGAGAAAATATATCCATTTTATTGTGATTCGCACCAGCCAGGACGTCACGCGTGCTAATACTAGGAATCCACACGCATAAACCTTCAACCCGGGCTCTTCCTTCCTTGGTCGAGCTGCGTGGGTCTTACACAGCACACCTTACAGATCAGTAACACAGCACACCTTACAGATCAGTAACACAGCACACCTTACAGATCAGTAACACAGCACACCTTACAGATCAGTAACACAGCACACCTTACAGATCAGTAACACAGCACACCTTACAGATCAGTAACACAGCACTCCTTACAGATCAGTAACACAGCACACCTTACAGATCAGTAACACAGCACACCTTACAGACCAGTAACACAGCACACCTTATAGACCAGTAACACAGCACACCTTATAGACCAGTAACACAGCACACCTCATAGACCAGTAACACAGCACACCTTATAGACCAGTAACACAGCACACCTCATAGACCAGTAACACAGCACACCCTACAGACCAGTAACACAGCACAACTTACAGACCAGTAACACAGCACACCTTACAGACCAGTAACACAGCACACCTTACAGACCAGTAACACAGCACAACTTACAGACCAGTAATACAGCACACCCTACAGACCAGTAACACAGCACACCTCATAGACCAGTAACACAGCACTCCTTACAGATCAGTAACACAGCACTCCTTACAGACCAGTAACACAGCACACCTTACAGACCAGTAACACAGCACACCTTATAGACCAGTAACACAGCACTCCTTACAGATCAGTAACACAGCACACCTTACAGACCAGTAACACAGCACACCTTATAGACCAGTAACACAGCACACCTCATAGACCAGTAACACAGCACACCCTACAGACCAGTAACACAGCACAACTTACAGACTAGGGATTAATATTTTTCCCGAAAATGAGACATTTTCTATCCCGGGAAAAGAAGCACATTTTCCCGGGAATCCCGGGAAATTAAGTTGTTTTTAAAGGTAGCCTATAATTTTGGCTACCGTTATATAACACTGGTCATAGTTCAGGAAACACTTAACAAAGAGACATGTGGGTCCCAAACATGACTGATTTAATGTATTATCAGGTGGTATATATAATTATTGAGGCACAAAAACGTAATTTCAAAATTAATCAATATTATAACAATGTAAACTGCGCAAGCCGCATGCAGCTTGACGTTCGCTCCAGATGAGAGGGAGAAAACGCCTGTGATCTGTCGCTGTCTGACTGAACAGCCTCATGGAAATTATATGTTACAATTCTTCATATTATAAACTAACGAAATTCGTTAAGGCAAGTAGTTTGGTGCTTTCATAGTCATGGTTTTGAGCTCAGATAGATTCCATAATCTGCTCGCATTCAGACGCTGCGGGTGGCCGGCACGGTGTGTGCTGCAGTGTCAGACTGTCGGCTAAATAAAGTCAGCGATCACTCAAAGTTAAAAGGCAAAGTTATAAAACGCATCCACTCACTGGGTGGGAGGTTTCAGATGAATTCAGGAGATTTTTCTTTATTCAATGAGAGCCCCATTTCACTAAAGCCCGCTGCATCTCTGTCTGAAGTGTTTTGCATCAAGTATGAATCCAGTGTTCTTGTAGTTTTGAGCTTTCACCTGGAGTTTTGTCTGAGATTTTAAATGTTGCAGTGAGCCGACTGTTGAGCCTCAGTCTTGCGCATTTGATCCCTCCCTCAGACAGAGCAGCGCGTCCTCATTATTAAATATTTTGAAGTAGGCTATTATGAAGTATTTCCACTCAGAGCTGATGTCAAAAATCGTGTTGTGTTAGTCTAATTCAGATTGTAGACCCACAAGTTACTTAACTAACTGCGTTAACGGTCAGAAGTGTTTGAATTCAGGGCGTTTCGCGATTGTTAATCAATTAAGGCCGATGTTAATCGCACTTATACGTGTGGCCAATGCTGAATTTTTTTCTTGGCCACACTAACTCGCTGCGCCAGTTGATGACCATTCCAGTTTTTAGAAAGTACCGCTTAAAATAGCCTACGTTTGGCCAAGAAAATTTTTTTTCCTTTGCACACACTTATTTTAAGTGTGGGCATTGGAGCAATGTGCATCTTGGCCACACTTATAAGTGCGTCTAACGTGAATTTCGATCAATTTTTGTGCTTGGACGCATTTAAATAAGTGTGAATAGTCAGTTCGATTAAGTTAAGTATTCTCTTCTCCTGCACACATACACACACAGCTGTTCCGCCTGCGCACACACACAGCTGTTGAATATGTTTTAAGAAAGTAAAATAGGCCTACATTTTTTCTAAATATATTCCATTATCTTATGAATATTTTTTAATTTTTTTTTTTTTTTTTCCCCGGTTTCTCGTTTTTCTATTTCCCGGGAAACGGGAAATGGTTTGGAGGTCAAATCCCGGGAATCCCGTTTCCCGGGATTAAACCCTATTACAGACCAGTAACACAGCACACCTCATAGACCAGTAACACTGCACACCTTACAGACCAGTAACACAGCACACCCTACAGACCAGTAACACAGCACACCTTATAGACCAGTAACACAGCACACCCTACAGACCAGTAACACAGCACAACTTACAGACCAGTAACACAGCACACCTTACAGACCAGTAACACAGCACACCTCACAGACCAGTAACACAGCACACCCTACAGACCAGTAACACAGCACACCTTACAGACCAGTAACACAGCACTCCTTACAGACCAGTAACACAGCACACCTCATAGACCAGTAACACTGCACACCTTACAGACCAGTAACACAGCACACCCTACAGACCAGTAACAGCACACCTTACAGACCGGTAACACCGCACCTTACAGACCAGTAACACAGCACAACTTACAGATCAGTAACACAGCACACCTTACAGACCAGTAACACAGCACACCTTACAGACCAGTAACACAGCACACCTTACAGACCAGTAACACTGCACACCTTATAGACCAGTAACACTGCACACCTTACAGACCAGTAACACAGCACACCCTACAGACCAGTAACAGCACACCTTACAGACCAGTAACACAGCACACCTTACAGACCAGTAACACAGCACACCCTACAGACCAGTAACAGCACACCTTACAGACCAGTAACACAGCACACCTTACAGACCAGTAACACAGCACACCTTACAGACCAGTAACACAGCACTCCTTACAGATCAGTTGCACAGCACACCTCATAGACCAGTAACACAGCACACCCTACAGACCAGTAACACAGCACAACTTACAGACCAGTAACACAGCACACCTCATAGACCAGTAACACAGCACACCTTACAGACCAGTAACACAGCACACCTTACAGACCAGTAACACAGCACACCTCATAGACCAGTAACACAGCACACCTTACAGACCAGTAACACAGCACACCTTACAGACCAGTAACACAGCACTCCTTACAGATCAGTTGCACAGCAAAAATTTTAATTCAGTCATACAGCCCACCCAACTGTTCAGTTCAGCTGTACTGCCCACCTTACAATTCAGTTTCACTGCATACTTTACAGTTCAGCTCAGTTACTCTGCACAACTTACGGTTTCGTAACACAGCACATCTTACTCTTCAGTAACTGCTCACAACAATTCTGTTTCACATCACACATTATAGTTCAGCTATATTGCCGACCAAACAATTCAGTCACACTGCACACCTCACAGTCTAGTGTTTTACATATGTCTGGAATCAACTGCATCCCTTTCAAATCATTACTGACAGTAGTTCCAGACAGTAATTCTCCAACTGTTACTACAGAAATTAGAGATGGCGTTCAGACCTGGGCGTTGATTCAGAAGGGGGGAAGGGGGGTTCGCTCACCGTGGAAGCAGAGCATGTACTCGTCCTTCTGGGGGGCGCTGTTCACCTGCATGATGGAGATGGGGAAACTGTGCGTGGCCGCAGCAAAAACAGCCGAGGCCAGGGTCACATCACCCTTATCCAGGAACTCTGTGCGTGTGTGTGATAGAGAGAGAGAGAGAGAGAGAGAGAGAGAGAAATGAATAGTGGTCAGAACACAATTTACTGACGTCACAAAAAATCTTTTCATAACATGTTCACTGTGCTGTGGACTTCAAAAATTGTGAGAATAAATTTAACTTATTATTAAAGTGAAACAAGGGTAAGAAAACTGATTTTAGGCGTGAAAATTTGTATGCTTTATCTCCCAGTGATCTGAGTGTTTGATTTGACTGAAATTTTCACAGCACCAGTTTTACACAGGAGTAATTAAACTGATTACGCCACCTGCAGGAAGCTTCCAGCCAACAGAGAGCAGCCGGCTATCAGTGATTGGCTGAATTTTGCCATCATATCATTGGCTGGTGGCTGACAGCCAGGAGTAACTCCAAAGCTGAGATTCAGAGGATCTCACCCCTCAGGCAGATTTCAGTTTGCTCATGTATCGCACTTCATGTCGATGCTGAACTCCATCACCACCAACCAGCCACTGATGAGAATCCAAATCGAACATGACAAATGCAACAGTTCTACAGGGAGAAATACTCTCAACTCAGAAACACAGCTCCGCATTTTTCACCAAGCCTTGTGAAAAACTGTCAAAAACATTGCGTCAGTCTTCATCCTGAGACAGGCAAGCATTTGTGTTGGTCCCGTATGAACAGAAAGAGTGATGTGCCAATGTGCCAGCCTTCTATCGTATTATTGTACTCGGTCTGCATGGTAAAAATACCCCAGGACCCCACACTGTCACTCACAGCCTCACCTTCCAGCATGTACTGCTTCATCTCGATCTGGTAGAACTTGTTGGTGCCGATGATGATGCTGTATCCTGTGAAGTGTATGCAGCTGCAGGGCTCCGACGTTTCTATCTCCTAAGAGGGGCGGAGTCACAGGAGCAGTGAGGGAGGGGCGGAGTCACAGGATCAATAAGGGAGGGGTGGAGTCACAGGAGCAGTAAGGGAAGGGTGTGGTTAGTAAGGGAGGAGTGGGGCTAGTAAAGTCAGGGCTGAGTCACAGGGTTAGTAAGGTCAGGGCGGAGTCACAAAATCAGTAAGGGAGGGGCGGAGTGACAGAATCAGTAAGGGAGGGGTGTGGTTAGTAAGGGAGGGGCGGAGTCACAGGGTCAGTCAGGGAGGGGTGTGGTTAGTAAGGGAGGGGCAGAGTCACAAAATCAGTAAGGGAGGGGCGGAGTGACAGAATCAGTAAGGGAGGGGTGAGGTTAGTAAGGGAGGGGTGGAGTCACAGGGTCAGTAAGGGAGGGGAGGAGCAGTGGCTGACCTTCCTGATACAGAACTTGTTGAGGGTGTCATTGTAGCGCAGGATAATGACTTTATTGTGCAGGGCTGCACAAATACAGGCTCCGCCTTCAATCTGCACAGAGACCAGGAGAGAGGGACAATTTATGAGCACCTCCTTCATCGGAATTCTTACAAATCCCCACAGGACCAGAGCAATTAAGGTACAAGAGGCGCTGTAGCCTGGGGAGTTAGTTTGTTCCCGAGACAAATTGTGATTTTCCAGCGGCACATGAAAAGCCGAAGCCGGCCCACCTTGCCCGCGGTGAAGAGGTGACAGCCCTTGACGGTTTCGAAGATGAAGGGACAGAGCTCAGACTGCGCTGGGAGGTGAGACTGGGCCAGGCACTGCTTCACTTTCTTAATCTCTATCATGCACAGCGCCCTCTCTCCCCCTGGAGGACTCAATTCAGACATATGATTAGTCAAGCACAAAGGTGCAAACATGTATATTTCTTCCACTCGCAAAGTTACCCCTTTCATTTCAATAATAATCAGTTACACAGCGTCCTCTCTCCCCCTGGAGGACTCAATGCAGGCACATGATTAGTCGAGCACTAAGGCACACACGTATATTTCTGCCACTTGCAGAGTTACCCCTTTATTTTAATAATAATTAGTTTTGCCACCGGGTGGAAATGAACTGTATAATTCACGTGTTTGGATCAAAATATTGGGGAGGGAATTTACATTTCGTCAAAAGCAGGATCTTTACCATGTCTGCATGTCCACATACCCAGACACAGTTAAAAGGGCTTTATATGAAAACTGGAGGACTGCAGTACACTACAGTAAGCCAGTACGCCTTGTGGAGTGTGGAGAATGGAGTGGGACCAGAAAAATGGGACTGACCGGTTATCATGAGCAGGCAGCCGTGGTCCTTCAGAATTTGAATCTGGAACACGGAGCCCAACCCAGGCAAGTGCAGCAGCGAGTTCTTTATCACATTCA
Organism: Gymnothorax javanicus; assembly: GCA_029692085.1. Taxonomy (NCBI): domain Eukaryota; kingdom Metazoa; phylum Chordata; class Actinopteri; order Anguilliformes; family Muraenidae; genus Gymnothorax; species Gymnothorax javanicus. The sequence goes on along the minus strand of CM056194.1, from coordinate 118,279,005 downwards.
GAGCATAGAGACCCTCTTCAGCACCAACCAGGACTATCTGAGAGGGAGAGAGAGAGGAGACTGTGAGGTGCATGCTTAACCTGTTCTGTAAGCAGTAAAGGGTGAGGTTTACTTGGTCTGTAAGAGGTACATTGTGTGCTTCACTGCTGTGTTGACAGGAAGGTGTACAGTTTATCTGGTCTGCTAGTGGTGGTGAATTTGGTTATCCTGGGCTGTGTCTGAATAGTCTTTTTTGCCTGGGAAAGTTCTTAACTCCTAAAAAATGATCTGGAAATAATTACGTGGCAGCCATGATAAGTGCATTCAAATTATTTAAATGTTAAGGAAAGGTGTCTCAGTGCTTCCTAATTTACCTCCTTTAGCATAGGGTGCACAGAACCATCCTTTTCGAAAAGAAAGGAGGTAACGCTATCCCACAATTCTGCGCGGTCGCAATATTTAAAGCGACCATTCATCCAGCCAATCGCAAAAAGAAATGTATACGATAGGCAGGGGACATTTGATTACGTTGCCTAGTGTAAGTGGATTCAGATTCTCTTTGCAGCGCGGTTGTCTTCCTAAGCCGTTAGGAATTCCCTTAAACACCTTTCCTTTACCCTAGGATGTTTTCTACAAAGTTGGAAGAAAAGTGGTTAGGAATTAGTGGATAGGCCATAATTTTTTGACTATTTGGACACAGCCCTGGTCAGCTGCTCAGGCAAGAGCTTTACTGGTGTGTTAGTGGGAAGGTGTGTGTTTTACCTGGTTTATAAGTGGTCATAAATACAGTGTTCCTAGTCATTTAGCAGTAAGGTGTGTCGTTAACAAGTCTGGTGTGTTTACAATTGAATGATTTACCTGGTCTGTTAGTGGTTTTAGCTGATCTCTTGGCAGTAAGGTGTGTGGTTTACCAAATCTGAAAGTGGTAAGCAGTATGCTTCGTCTGGTTTGTTGGCGATATAGTTGGTGCGTTAGTGGTTTATCTGATTTGTTTGGGGTTTAATCAGTCTGTTAATGGTTTACCTGGTCTGTTAACAGTAAAGTGCGGGGTTCACATGGCTTGTTTGCAGTTTACCTGGTTATTAGTGGTGCATCTGGTCTGTTAATGCTTTACCTGGTCTATCAGCAGTAAGGTGAGGGGTTTACATAGCTTGTTTGCAGTTTAAATGGTCTGTTAGCAGTTTACCTGGTTTATTAGCGGTAAAGCACGGGGTTTAGATGGCTTGTTTGCTGTTTAACTGGTCTGTTAGCGGTAAAGGGCAGGGTTTCAATGGCTTGTTTGCAATATAACTGGTTTATTAGTGGTTTATCTGGTCTGTTAGTGCTCTACCTGGTCTGTTAGCGGTAAGGTGCAGTTGATGTCCAGCCGGTCCTCTCCCTCGAGTTTCAGCAGCGAATTGCCAAGAAGCTTCTGGAAGGAGAGAGGAGGGATGAGTCAGGTTTGGCCTCAAACAGACAGGCAATTCATTTCTAAACCCAGTCCACTAAACAGGGCAGGGAAATGCGAAGCATTCTGGGAACGGTCCGTGAAGTGTATATTATTAATGGGGCTCCTGATTAGTTGGAAGGTCCTAGGTTTCAGTCCCTTGTTCAACACAGCTGAAGCGGCAGGTTTAGACACACACACACACACACACACACACACAGGTTCCTTCAGAATAACAGACTGAATTAACATCTAGATCCAGGAAACAAGCGAAGTATACTCTCCTCAGTGCTGCAAAATATGCATTAGTAACACACAGAAAAACCTTTCTACAGACAGAGTAACTTCCGGAAACAGTGATCTGGTACAATGTGAACGAAATGAAACTCTGTAGGGTCTGAGTTCTGACAGCTTTGTGACATCATCCCAAACAACCACGAATTAAAGCAATGGCTGAGTGACCACTTTGACCCGGAGAGTCTGACAAGCCGGAAGAAGAGTTAAAACGGCTCGCTTAATCTTTGTCTCCATGGAGACACCACATCTCCATCGCTTAGCTGGACAATGATGATAACAACATCGATATTAACATCAATCACCAAAGGACCACAAACGATTAAACCCACACGAGCAGGGACAGGGCAAGCGGGGGGAAAGTTTGGGGGGGGGTGGGCAGAGCAGGTTGGCTGAAGGAGGCTCGGTCGTGCAACTGTAGAGAGAGGCGTGGCATGGTCAGGGCAGGGCACAGCACGGATGAATGATGCTCAAGGGCACATGCTTGTGATGTGACAGGGATGAAAATCAATTGAAGTACATCCTGTATGTGCATGAGCATATACCTGTCTGTAAATAGGTGTGTCTGTTTGTATGAATTAGTATATGCCCGCATGCATGCTCTCACATTTGTGTGCATACTGATTTGTTTACATGCAAGTTTGCGAGCGCACACTCCTCAATTGAGTGCATGCATTTTTTTTGGTTGTGGGCATGTACGCATTTGTATGTGCGTATGTGCATGTAAACATCTGTATGAGTGTATGGATGTATGCGCTAATGTGTGTGTGTGTGTGTGCACACGCATGTATGTTTGAATATGCACGGAAGCATGCATTTTCTCTGGGCATGCAGCAACCCTGCTGTTGCTATGGCAATGGGGGATGTGGGCAGAGGAAGAGGTAATGGGCCAATCAGCAGACAGCACAGAGCCTCGTTACCTGAACCAGGGGGGACAGAGTCTTCTGCCGTTTGGGGACAGCGGCCTACAGTAAGAGCACATCACACCCAACACGGGACAGCCGAGGGGCCACAGCACCCACCCCGAAAACACAGAGGCCCAGACGCGCACACACACACACACACACACACACACACACACACACAGAGTGAGAGAGCATGGGAAAGCACAGGGAGAAGGAGAGAGAGAGAGATATACACCATTAACAACAGAACCACACACACACGCACACATACAGAACTACACACACGCGCGCACACACACACACACACACACAACACATTCAAACCACACATACAGACACACACTTGCACACATACAGAACCACACACACACACACACACACACACACAACACATACAGAACCACACACACACACACACACACACACACACACACACACACAACACATACAGAACCACACACACACACACACACACACACACATACAGAACCACACACACACACACACACACACACACACACACACACACACACACACACAGAACCACACACACACACACACACAACACATACAGAACCGTGCACACACACACACACACACACACACACACACACACACAGCCAATTACCAGGACAGACTCCTCTCTCTCTCTCTCCATGATACAACAGGTTACAAACCAAGACTGTGTGGAAGACTGTCATAGCATTTATTTAATTAAACCCTCTGAAGTGTATGGCTTTTGTTCAATCCAGTTTTTTTTCACAATTCTAAGTCAGTGTCCTAGAACACAATTGCTTTAAATTACCCATATTTATAGTTACACTGACATCAAAATGCTCAATTAAGAACATTCTAATAACATATCTGTTATCGTACACCTTAAAGGGTTAAAAAGAAACCTTGTGACATGAAACTCAAAGCATAACAATGAATAATGGAGCAGCGGTTGTGACATTACAGAAATTATGTCAGATGACGGCATTAAACGTAACATGGAAAACAGGTCGAAGGATAAACGAAGCGAACACATTTTTCAAGCTATCACTTTCGCTGCATTGAAGCGGCTGTATAGGTATAGACGTCTATTTTTAAAACCAATCAATTGCCCCTGCCAGGCAGTGATCCAGGGGTTCAATATGGTAGAGAATCGCTTGGCAAGCATTTTGCAGTGCAGCACCGTAAAGCTACAGCGCTTATACAGCAGGCTCCAGAATTACATGCACCCCTGACCGACAATGCGTCAGAAATACTCAAAAATTAATATCAACATTAGTGAGATAAACCTGTGAAAAACTGCGCTTTGTAACTTTTTCAATGGAACCAACCAAAATGATCTATTATTCTATTTTTAACATTTCCCAAATTCAAACCAACAATGAAATTCAACTTATTGACATTCATCTACATTTTATGGACCTGTACTGGGTCAGAACTGGCAGTCGAAAGGAGACAGTCCCTCATTAATACGGTAATAGCAACAAGAAGATCCACAAAAGATAAAATATTCCACTGAGCACTGTCTGGGCAATTATTCAACCTTTTAAAAAGTTTAAAACAGAACTGCAGGCATTTTGCCAGAGGTCGTTTCAATTATAAATGAACAAAAGCAATGTGCACACATGAGACCACCGAACGTTTTGGTCAGATACAGCATTGGCATTTTTGGCGTCAAAATGAAGACATATACAAGGTTAGGCACCTCATGCCCATAGTGAAATGGGTAACACTTTACAATAAAGGTACATCAGTTAATGCAGTAATAAGCATTGACTACCAATTAATTAACAGTTAACTAACGCATCAGACAGCTAAATAAGCGTTAAGTAAACTTAACTTACCATTTATTGATGCTCTTTGACATCCTTATTATGAAGTCCAAGACATCCCTTAGTATCCCTTAAGTAACACTTCAAACTATTCAATAATGATTAAATTAATACCTGAGTAAACATGAACACCATTACTAAATGATAAGTAGACCCATTAGTTTACTGTTAATTAACTGATAGTAGATGCTTCGTTCTGCATTAGCTAATGCCGTTTCAATTCCAGAGGTCAAGGGGCAATGGCTGAATGGATTCCTCCAAATATCAGGCAACTTTGGCAGATAATCTGGTTGCCTCCGCCGGAAGATTGAGACTTGGTCTTTTGTGGAATTTCCAGCAAGACGATGACCCAAGGTGCATCTCAAAGTCCATACAGAAATTACTCTCGGACAACAAAATCAGTGTCTATAATGGCCATCTCAGTCAGCAATACTGAATTTGACCAAAAACCTGTGGCCTGAACTGAAGAGGGCAGCTCAAAAACACAAATCCAGGAACGTGACTCATCCTGAAAGGATCTGCAGAGGAATGGTCCAACATCCCTCCAAATGTGTGTCTTCTTTACTTTGTCTGGAAGAGTACTGGAAGAGACTCCAAGCAGTTATCCTTACCAGAGGTAGTCCCACAAAGTACCCAACCAAGGGTGCTCAAAACCTTAGTTTTGATGGATTTCTTTATTAAATACAGGTTTGATTTTGGTTGGTCCCATTGGAACATTAATGACCAACAATATTTCTTGCATCTTGCAATTCTGAGTTAATCTTGATAATCCCCCCCAAGTATTTTTAGTGCATTTCTAATCATGGGTGCCAATAATTCTGGAGCCCATTGCATACAGTGAGCACCATAATCTATTGGACAGTACCATTTTTTATTTTGGCCCCATAACCTAGGATGGACTTTGATAGGATACACTGACTGTGAGGCTGAAGGGCAAACTGTCAGCTTTATTGTGAGGGCGTTTTCATCCATATTATTGATAAACCGTGCAGAAATTATAGCACCTTTTGTTCAAAGTCCCCCCCATTTTCAGGTGCATAAAAAACTATTGGACAATTTAAGGTTAAGTAGGATAAAATTAGGTCATTTTAGACATTCGTTTGCATATCCTTTGCATGGAACGACTGCTCGAAGTGTGATACAGGCACATCTCAGAATGCTGGGAATCTTCTCTGGTGATGCTCCGCCAGGCCTGTACTGCAGCCATCTTCACTTCCTGCTGATTTCAGGGACTTTTTGTCGTCTCTCCTCTTAAGCATGTAAAATGCACGTTCAGTTGGACTCAGTCCGGGGGATTGACCAACAGAACCAAAATAACAAAAAAAAAAAGAAAAATGAAACTGTCCAATGAATTATGGTGCTCACAGTAGGTCATGTGAAACAGCGTATACTACATTTTAGCTTTACTCAAAATGATCTTTGTTCCTGTGCATGGTGTAAGCCTTTGAGGAGCCATTTTGTTTTTAGGTAAATTCAGTGTTCCTGTCATTACCATTAGAGATTACTAAATCATTGGAATGCACAAGAATGTCCATTAAAATAACATTATAATGACAAATGTGTGATTCCGTACCTTCAAAGGTTAAGGATTATTGGATTCAGAAAATAAGAGTCAAACGTGTCACTCAGTATTCTCAAACAATGGGGAAAGCAATTGGGTGTCAAAATAATAATTCAAAAAATTAAATTAAAAAAAAAGTGTGTTATCATACTCCTCCAGAGCACCCCCACTCGGACCCCCCCCACCATCACTAAGAGACCACTCACCGCATCAGACTCCGCCTTCTCTCGTGTGCCCCGCCCCCCGGCAACCACCGACTCCAGCACGGCAACCCAGCGCTGCTTGTCTGGGAAGCTGGGAGCCATGAAGTACAGTGACTGTCCCGGCCAGTAGGAGCCGAGAGAGCGCGTTTCCAGCTTCAGCACGTAAGGGATATCTGCGACAAACACCACAGAGTAAGAGGCTTGACATCGCAAGCGTGCACACACACAAAGGGTGTTTATCAAAGCGTAGGCTACATTCTTCGAAGGCTACATTTTCAGGCCGCAACGTCATTATACGCCGTTCCATTGTGAAGGCGCTTTCGAACACATCCAAGAAATGCAGCCTTCAACTCGCCTGATATCAGATGGCATTGTCATCGTAAAAATGGAGTGTAAGCGAGCTGACAATTCTGTCTGATATTGGGCGAGATGAAGGCTGGATTTCTCAGCTGTTTGTGAAAGCGCCTTCACAATTGAACAGCCTGCGATGACATAGCAGCCTTCGAATGATGGAGCCTACTCTTCGAGAAACGGCCAAACACTCCTCTCCTCGCTCTTAGCTCCACCCACTGGGCAAGCAAAGGAAACAATGCAGGACTAGGATGTGGAGATGAGAGAATCAAAATAATCTGAAATGGTCAAACATTAACATCTCTCCTCCTTAAAACATCAAGTTGAAGTCACATTGGCCACAGATGTTGCAGATGGAGAGAGGTGGGTCCGTAGGTCGATCATTTTATTTTATAATTCATTTATTTTCAAAAATACTTCCGCAAATGATACGCTTTGGTTTCCTACCTAAAATTTTGTCGGTGAAACTCCTTGCCCATGCTAAATAAATTAATCTCAAAAATAAAATGTAAGAAGTCTGCACACTTCAAACTATTCTTTATTCACCACAGGGAGAAAACAGGCAAAGTTTCGGAGGACCTCTTACTGTTTATTTTTGAGAAATATTTTCACAACTGGTTGTCTAAGGAGAGCGTGGCGTTTTGTACTTTTAAAATAAATTGAACAGATTGGCATGTCTTTTAAGATGATGGACGTTACTCGATTTACGGGTACAGCGAGGGGCAAAGGAGAAAAGGAGGAGTAAAAGGAGCGACAGGAAGGAGCCCAGTGACGGCAGGAAAGAGGGGAAAGAGCCCACCAGACTTGGCGGTGTTGATGAGCTCGGATGCCCCGACGGCGCCGTGCACAGTGAGGTCCCCATCGCTCGGACACAGCTCAATCTCCTCCTGCGGCCTGGTCGAGTCTGAAACGCAGAGCTGCCATTTCAGTGCGGCAGTACACTGGCCCAGACCCAAAACCCAAAACACTGACTACAAACAACACTGAAGCATGGGGGATATCCGTCATAATGATTTTCAAAAGCAAATAACGAGTGAACGAGCGCTTGAACCTTCTCTGGGCTCCGTCTCGTAGATGGACACCTTGGTCCCGTCCAGGACCACGTACTTGCTCTCCCATCCCTGCTGGCCTCGTTTCCCGTGCCTATGAGAAAGAATTAAGACACACAGAGTCCATTAGGGCTGGATAATTTTAATTACATGAGGATAATTGGTAAAATTTCCCAGTGCAATAATGCTCAGTGGCCACATGTGGAGCATAACCTGTACTCTAATTTTTTAATTACACCATGAATGATTTTATAAGCAAAGAAAAAAAAAACCATTTGTTGGCAAAATGACCAATCAGCAGTAAGTCCTGTCAGCTACCCAATGATTAACAATCGCAAAACACCGCCTGACAATACAACGTCATACACAACATCCCCGACCGCATCGCTAGATACACCTGCACCTCTCTTCCAAACAGCAAATAGTGTAACAGCAACTCAATCTGTAAAACAAGGAAACATGGCAAATCAATTTCTTGCCCAAAAAAAACAATAGAACAATTGACAAGATGCAGCACCTAAGGGACTTTGCCCGCAGTATGATTGTTGATGGCAGACTTGGTGTTTCCTGCATCTGAGCAACAGCTGCCCTCCTGGGATTTTCACACTAGTTTCCCAGAGGTTTCAGAGAATGGTGCACAGAACAAACATCCAGTTGGCGGCAGTTCATCAGTCTGAAAACAGTTTTTACACTAGAGTGGTCAAAGGTCAATCAGCAAGCATCTTCATGCAACAGAAAGGCCGCTAAAGCTAAAATTACAGGTGATGACAACAAAGGTGCTCACGACAACATCACTGAATGAGTAGAATGTCAAACCTTAAAGTGGCAACAGTGAGGCTACAGTGGGCACATCAAAACTGGTCGATTTTGTGAAAGTGTTGCCAGGTCTGATAGATCTCGACTTTTGCTACGATCTCTGGATGGTAGGGTCAAAATTTAGTGTAAAAGGCATAAATTCATGAATTCACTCAGCCTTGTGTCAACCATAGACTGAATAAAAAGATGGACGCAGCACCCTGGTCTGAAAAATGAAGCCCATGCGGAAGTACCGTAAAATGGCATTCTATTTAATGGCCAGCAGATGGCGACGTCGGTGGTTGCAGAAAGAAGTTCAATGCTATAGAAGTCTATGAGAAAATGACCCTACTTTCCCACCTGATTTTTCATTTAAATAATGATTTTTCACATTATTTTATGGTAGCTATAGCAAGTTTCAAGTCTCCACCGATATATCATGATGTTCATTTTTGTAAATTATGGTCCCATATAGACTAGAATAAAGGACAAAGCCAGCATATGCTTTAGGGGCGTGGCTATCCTCTGGTCCTTGTCCGATACGTTCAGATCTAGAGCCACGGTCCTCCCCGGATCTTCAATACACGCTCTCGTCCAATAGAAATCACATCCGATTTCAAAATGACAACATGGCGCAATTCAAATTGCCAAAATCGAGGCTTCCTTTGTGGTATGCTGAAACCAATGGGTGACGTCACGGTAGCTTCGTCCATCTTTTTATACAGTCTATGGTGTCAACAGTGCTGTCGGTTTTGCTGACATAACAGCTTGGAAATGTCTTTTTGGTGCGTACCAGGTCCCTTAATGACGACACAAGATGTGACACCGTATCTGAGTGTCGTTGTCGTCCATTTGCCTCTCATTATGATGACAGTCTAACGTGTCTTATGGATACTCGCAGCAGGGTAATGCATCACGTCATAGAGCACACATCATCTCAAACTGGCTTCAGGAAAATGATGGTGACTTAAGTTCAATGACCTCCATAGACTCAGATCTCGATCCAAGAGAGCATCTTTGGGATGAGACTGCACAGGAGGTCTGCAGCATGAAGGTGTGAGTGTTAACGTACAGAAACTGGGCAAAGCAATGGAAACAGCAGGGGCAAAATCCCCCGAGGAACATGTCCATCACCCCATCGACTCAAACCAATTTGGAGGCAAAGGGAGATCCTGTTCAGTATTAGGCAAGTCAATAAGCAGGGCCCTCTCCCCTTGTCCGACTCCTCAGCTTTAACAATGTTTTACAGAAGGGAGTGTCGAATCTGGCCCTTAAAGCCAAATCTGGCCCCGGTTTCCTGCCCCCTCAGGAAATCAACTGAGCAGTTTGGACTACTGATTAGCCAGACTGTTTTTACACCTGACTCCCAGAAGTTCATACTCCTGAGGACAGAGATGTGAGAGACAGGGCTCTAATACAACTCCCTTCCTGGCCCAACTGTTTCGGCCACTAATAAAATTTCGACCCGGAGTACATCAACCTGGGATAACACTGGCCAGTAACCCACAAGCACGACCACCGAAAGCTAAGATGATACAGCTAGATAATTCTACAGAGGAAAAAAAATACACCATTTATGACGCTCACATGTCAGGGAAAGGACTGATGTTGCCAAAAGTGATCGAGGCAGCAGAAAGGATCAATCCTAACCCAAGCCCAACTCTTATAAAGAACTCTACTACTCCCGACTACTCTGTAAAAGAAATCGTGTTCTACAGGCGTTCTGTCCTGTTCTAATCGAGTCCTCACAAACCTTGGTTGCTTCATCCAGCCCTCAAGGCGCACGTGCCCAGTGGCCTCTTTAGGTTGCTGGGTGGGGGAGGTGGGCCGGTCCCGGGATAGCCCCTCTCCGAGTAGGTACTCCCCGGGCAGGCCGCAGGTGGAGGGCAGACAGGGGGAGCACTTCGGGTGGCACAGAGCGTGGCATTCTAGTGCAGAACATTAGAGAAAGAGAGGAGAATGTCTGACACCTCAAGTGTGAAACATTTATCTGGAATAATGACCACTCCTGTTTGTATTTTCAGTATGAAATGCAGAAAGTTGCATTATTTTTGGACTTGAATGCAACGTGTCTATGTTGTCTGTCGTGCAACTGAAGAACAATTAAATTTACAAATAATAGATAAAAAAAAGGGATCGGACAAGGAGGAGAGATTACGGTTGAATGATATTTCTTATAAATATTCTTAGAAAATGAGCTAATTCTGACAGACGCATGTGCCAGAGCCAATACTACAGATGCAAAAAATACCCAGAATTCCACAGCCAAACTAGACAGTCGGTCGCCCGCTGGGTCAACGTGCATTTCCAGACCCCTTCAAGCAATTACTCCCAAAATCGATAGGCTTTGTGACCTTACCATTTTGCAAGGCCCACACCAAATATGAAATTAATCTTTTGAAATTTGTGGTCTGATAAGCGCTCGCAAGAAAATCTCTATGGATGCTGCGGACACGGAGTGACGATTGCTAATCCATAGTATCCGCGACTCGTCGTCCAGGGATACAAATATTTGTGGGTGGGAGGAAGAGCACGCTAGAGATGGGGGGGGGCATTGGGGTTATCTTGCACTCCTGCACTCCCTGCACTGGCTGCCAGTTGCGGCCAGAGGTTGATTCAAAGTCCTAACTCTGGCCTATGCTGCAGCAAACAAGACAGCCCCTTCCTATCTGAAAGAGATGATCATCCCATACACACCTGCCCGGCCACTTCGTTCTGCAGCAGCAGGACGACTTCGCCCCCCCACCCTGGGTCGGAAAGCTGGTCGTTCTACCAGATCACTCAGCTTCTCCCATCTTGCTCCCTAGTGGTGGAATGACCTTCCCACCTCCCTACGAACTGCTCCATCCCTGCTGCTCTTCTGCCGTAACCTTAAGACTCACTTGTTTGGACAGTTTCTGACCTGATCGCCCCCCTCCCCTGCTTTCATTTACTTAAAAAAAAAACCCTTTACTGTTTGTCTCCATTTGCTTTGTTTCTTTTTCCTGTGTGCTACTGCCTTCTGTATAGTCTTTGCAGTACAGCTAGTATCTCACTGCAAATGCTTACGAGTGTAGCAATTTTTGAGTTTAAATCCAGAGTTAAGTAAAAGGGCAGTTTGCTAAAAAGTTTTTAGGATGCAAACAGTTTTTTTTGTCGCAAAAGAAATTTTGAGCATGTTCAAAATTTCTTTTGCAAATTTATTTTCTGAAACAGTTGCAGACGTTTGTAAAAGAGTTATAGCGTTTGCAAACGTTTGTAACACGTGTCGATAAAGTTCTTTTTGGTTCGCGTAGTAGTGACCACTATACAACAGAGTTACGAATGCTGACGAATGTAGACGAATATTGGGTTTCATGGGGATACCATCAAGGTTTCGTCAAGATCGCAAAAGAGTTTGCAAACGGTTTTTAGGGTCGCAAAGAGTTCATTTTCATATTCTAGAGAGCCATTTCCTATTCTTTCGCAAACAGTTACGCGAATGTTGCTAACTGACGCTAAACGTTGCTAAATGTCACTAATGACACGTAGGTCAATCCTGATTTTCGCCAACTTTCGTCAGAAAAGTTGGCGAACCCAAAATTCGCTACATTCGTAAGCATTCACCGCTCTGTGAGACATTAACTTACATGTTCATGACTTCAGGTGACTAATGCTTGATGTGAATTATAACTCGTCCAGTCTGTCGGGCAACAGTGTCAGTGACCTTACTGTATGCACTTAAGTCGCTTTGGATAAAAGCGTCCGCTAAATAAATGTAATGTGATGTAATGTAATCTTCCCAAACAGAGGGCAGCATTGGCATTGCCTACTCAGACGGGGGGCAGCATTGCTTTTATTTCCAGGTAGGGGGCGGTACTGGAGTCACCTCCCTGACAGCCAGGGGGCAGAATTAGAATTACTAAAGCTGACAGGGGACGGCATTGGAGTTACCAAGTGATCCAGATGGCAGTATCGATTTGACCTCCCCGTGCAGGAGGAGGCATTGGGGTTACCTACCCACACAGCTGGCAACATTGGCATTACCTACCCAGACAAGTGGCAGCCTGCCGGCCGAAGTGCACAGTATCCAGGCACACAGCACACTTAGCTGCTCTCATGTTTAGGCCCACGGTGAAACGGTGTGGAGCACTGTGATGACTCCTCTCTTTCCCTCGCCAGCTAAACTCTGTACAGAGAGAGCGAGAGAGAGAGAGAGAGAGAGAGAGAGAGAGAGAGAGAGCAGTATAACTCTCAGCAACGCCCGCAAGCACAGAGTTCATCTCCGTGGGCGAGCCAATATCAAGACACTGAGAGATGCAGTAAGGCAGAGGAATAGCACAGGCTGAGTCCCATCGCAAACATGGCGGCAAACAGGAGAAGCGTCCCACACGTATCAGGGACGATTCAGAACCAGGAGGAGTAATGCATGTCATGCAGAAACATCAGGCAGCACTGTGTCCCCGCCGTCTCTTTAACCCCCCCAACAGTACAAACACACTGCTGCGGCGCGACGCCAATCAAATTCGCTGTCGCTCATCACACGCAGCTGCCTGTGGGCGTTTTCAATATAAAATGTCTGGCAGGTCTGCCAAAGTGGTAGCATGCAGCTTACATGGTGATTTGGTAGCTGCTACCAAATATTAAGTAAAAGTAGCAAATAAATACAGATATCCAAGACAACCTTTTATTTCATATACAAATTTTGGTAGCTAAGTATTTACTTACTTACTTCATTTAAACATCATCAGACAATCAGCCAAGAAGCAAGAGAGTTAGCTATGTAGTTGTTATAGCTATGCCATGTAACATTTGGTAGCTATGCAGATATCCCCAATAGTTCAGCATTTTGCATGCAAATTTTGTTAGCAAAGTACATCATTTAAACAACATAAGACAACCAGCCAAATAGCTAGCTAGCTTTGAAGATATACGCAGATGTCTTCGATAATGTTTTATTTTACATGGAAATTTTGTTAGTGAATTATTTTATTTAGACCACATAAGACAACTAGCCAAATAGCTAGCTAGCTACATAGCCATCATATTGGATAACCTGATACCTATGGCAATGATTAGCCTCTCCTGTCTCCTCCATTTTGAAATGTGAAATTCCTGCCTCCTTTTGTGATGGTGATTGGCCAGCAGCTGCAATCGCCACTCCCCTCATTTGAATTAATCTTTTGGCCACCTTGCTTCGCCTACTTTGCGCCACCTCACTCTGCTACCAGTCCAATAGTGCACTGCACAGGGACTCAATAGAAAGTGAATGGGAATGCGACTCCACCCTCTGAAATTTCATATCGCGCCGCTGCAGTCTCTTCGTACCGTAAGGGACACACTCCACCAGAGATTCCTCTGACTCCACGTCATGCAGCCACACAGAGGTGATTTGAATGGTGGTTAATGGTGGGACACATAGGTTTGGCAAACCTCCACAAGTCAAAACTTTCTTTCAAGATCTATCATCAGTTGATTTTTTTTTTCAACGATCTGCTCATTTGGGCAGTATTTCATAAGCTAACACGGAACAGGTATAGCATTCTCCAGTAAGATTGCCCAGGGTAGCAAGGAAACGGTTGGGGATGGCATCACATGCAGGGGATAGCGAGATGGGAAGGCAGGCCAGACAGAGTGGGGCAGATAGGGAAGGCAGGGGTGTGTTTAGGTGTGTGAACTTACTTTCAAAAGTGACCCTCCTCTTCTCTGCAGGGAGTAAAAGAAAGAGAGAAAGAAAGAGATACAGTTCTAAGAGGAGGAGAAAGCGCACAGGATGAAGGGGGTTTAGAGGACTTGGACTTCTGAGTGGCTGTTGCTGGGAAAGGACAGCAGCAGACAGTGGGACCAGACCAACCAACAAGGAGAATATGAAGACACAGACGAACAGAAGGACAGAACGACTGACTTACAGAGGCAAAAACTCTGTTCTTCGAACGGGCGGGTACAAATTCATAGATCTTTAAGTTTTTGGAGGGATTCCACATCATCTGTTACAGGAACATGATGGACAATAGGGGCAGAAGGAAGGGGGTCCAAATAGGCAGGAGAGAGTACTGTTGAGCTGTCCTAAATAGGCAGGAGTCCACCTTTCCTGAGATAGGCAGGAGAGTACTGTTGAAGCCTTTCCTCAACCCCTCCTGAAATAGGCAGGAGAGTACTACTGCGGCCTTTCTCAACCCCTCCAAAAATAGGCAGGAGAGTACTATTGAGGTCTTTCCTTAACCCCTCCTGAAATCAGGCAGGAGGTCTTTCCCTGAACCCCTACTAAATTGAGAGTCTTTCCTTAACCCCTCCTGAAATAGGCAGGAGAGTACTATTGAGGTCTTTCCTTAACCCCTCCTGAAATAGGCAGGAGAGTACTATTGAGGACTTTCCTTAACCCCTCCTGAAATAGGCAGGAGAGTACTATTGAGGTCTTTCCTTAACCCCTCCTGAAATAGGCAGGGGAGACTAGAGTGAAATAGGCAGGAGAGTACCATTAAATAGGACTTTCCTTAACCCCTCCTGAAATAGGCAGGAGAGTACTATTGAGGTCTTTCCTTAACCCCTCCTGAAATAGGCAGGAGAGTACTATTGAGGTCTTTCCTTAACCCCTCCTGAAATAGGCAGGGGAGTACTATTGAGGTCTTTCCTTAACCCCTCCTGAAATAGGCAGGAGGTCTTTCCTGCTCCTTAGGCAGGGGAGTCTTTCCTTTCCTGAACCCCTCCTGAAATAGGCAGGGGAGAGTACTATTGAGGAAATAGGCAGGAGAGTACTATTGAGGTCTTTTCCTGAACCCCTCCTGAAATAGGCAGGAGAGTACTAAGGACTTTCCTTAACCCCTCCTGAAATTTACCTTAGGACCCCCCCTCCTGAAATAGGCAGGAGAGTACTATTGAGGACTTTCATAACCCTTTCCTCCTGAAATAGGCAGGAGAGTACTATTGAGGTCTTTCCTTAACCCCTCCTGAAATAGGCAGGAGAGTACTATTGAGGTCTTTCCTTAACCCCTCCTGAAATAGGCAGGGGAGTACTATTGAGGTCTTTCCTGAACCCCTCCTGAAATAGGCAGGAGAGTACTATTAAGGACTTTCCTTAACCCCTCCTGAAATAGGCAGGAGAGTACTATTGAGGACTTTCCTTAACCCCTCCTGAAATAGGCAGGAGAGTACTATTGAGGTCTTTCCTTAACCCCTCCTGAAATAGGCAGGAGAGTACTATTGAGGTCTTTCCTTAACCCCTCCTGAAATAGGCAGGGGAGTACTATTGAGGTCTTTCCTTAACCCCTCCTGAAATAGGCAGGAGAGTACTATTGAGGCCTTGCCTCAACCCCTCCTGAAATTGACAGGCGAGTACTAATGAGGCCTTCACTCAATCCCACCAGAGTTAGGCAGGAGAGCAAGTCTTTCAAGTCTCCTGAAATGGCAGGGAGTCCTATTGAGGTCTTTCCTTAACCCCTCCTGAAATAGGCAGGAGAGTGCCTTGGTCCTGAAATTGACAGGCGAGTACCCCTTCATGATCCACCAGAGTTAGGCAGGAGAGCAAGTCTACAAGTCTACAGCTGTTCAGTCCGGGGAGCTATCGGTGCGGTCAGGTAACCCATGATCCACGCTGACTCACCCTCTGGCGTGGCGACCTCCTTACGGCGGGCGGAGCTGGAGGGGCCCATGAGGGCCGCGGGGCTGGCCTGTCTCTCAGGGGAGCGGATGGAGGACATGAGGGCCTGAGATCGGGCCAGGGCGGGGGTCGAGGGGCCACTGTGCTCCGGGGCCTTGAAATGCACCACTGTGGAGGAACGGAGGGGGTGGGGATCAGCACCCAGAAATTGAGCAGGATACAGTAATCTCCCACAAGTCACAGCAAAAAGGACCTTTGTGGGCAGGTCAGGCTTCATATATCTCTCATTTACTGCTCTGCATGATTGTGTGTGTGTGCCTGACATGCTCTTCCCGTTTTGAGTTTGTGGGAGAGACTGAGGAGCTGAATGGAGTTCAGAGGAAGATTTGCATTGGTTTTTAAGGGCTTTGCAAATATTAACTAAGTGTTTTAAAGCTTGTAATATAAGAAAGGTAAGACTATTTGCTCCCCAGGTGATACTTTTGTTACCATACTGGACCGAAAGAGAATTCTCCCACCATTTTTCTTTCCCTGTGTTAGCAATCAGCTCGCAAATATCAGGCTAAGTAGCAAATTTGGTCACGTTTTGAAGATTTTCCCCTTTTCGGGGCAAATGGATGGTTAGTAAACTGTAATACATAAATAATACATATAAACAAATGCATTATCAAGGGCTTTTATTTTCTTCTTGTCATTGCAATTCAACTTTATGGATCTGATTACTCCCTGGGTTGATTTTGTACTTGTGCAGGGTTTTCAGGGTATTTAAACTAAAGAGAATGTTAGCTAGTCTGGTAAATGCGGCTTTTACCGTTTTTCCTTTCACATTTCCTGATGGTAACATTAGCTGTTTGTAGCTATCTACTGTGAGAGTTTTGAAGTTGAGAGCTCACACTTATCTTGACCCTTTTTCATTAGCTTAGAATAGTGTGCAATAATTGGATTTCAGACGAATTTTGGTTGTGTTGTATGTAGAGACTCGTCCATATCTAGCATAGGGCTTCAGATGAAATTTAAGTCAACTATTTTCTACGGCAGATTGAATCTGCACCTTGTTGATCATTCATTGTTATAAGCAAGGGTTAACTAGCTACGCCCCTATTAAAAAATAATTTTTCAATGATTTCTGCTGCTACTGGTGCTCAAAGCTACCTCAGGTATTTCAAGGTGTTGGTCTTCATGCCTCTGTCTCGGTAGTAGTAATTTTTATTGCGATTTAGATTGAAAAAGGGCGATACGGGTTCAAATACGGGTTCAAACGGAGTGATGGTTGCAGGATCTTCTGGAAATTTCTGAAAAGCAATTTCCATGGTGAGTTAATCTGCCATCGGCAGCAGCTCATAGACCACCTGGAGAGCATGATTCTTAGTTTTGAGGGCCAATTAGCAGCACATCATTGTTCGAAATTGCTAGAGTTCCATGAACAAGGAGGAATGATGGGTAATGAGCTGGTACCCACGCTACATCCAAGAAGCGGGAAACCCCTGAGACAGTAGAGAGGCAGTACGGTTCAATGACAGAAAGAGGGCCTGTATGCTGTAAAGAAGCAGCATCTCCAGAGGTTAAGGTGTCCAATCCATTCCAGCCCAAGCAAGAACTGGACTTGGGTCCTGATCTTGTGAGCAGGGGGGGACTGATGAGCCTCAGGACACACTGATGGCCTCTTCCCCCTAGAAGAGGGAGTCAGTAATAGTGGGGGACTCAATTACTGGAGGGGTAGACTCCTAGCCAGAGTGGGGAGTGATCCAGAGGTCGTCATCCATGTAGAGGCCAATGGCATATGTAGAGTAAGGGTAGGTTTGGAGTTCTATAAGACAACTTTGCTGAATTTGCAAAAAACTAGGGGCAGAACCTCCACAGTACTGCTCTTTGGAATTCTATCTGCATAACATGCAAGCAGAGGGAAGCAGACTTTTATCTTGAGGTTTAACACGTGACTACGACCCTGGTGTAGGACACAGGAGTACAGGACTATGGAACTGTTATTGGGACAGGGGTGACCTGTATGAACCTAAGGAGGTACACCTGAACCAGAAGAGCACATTTGCATTCGGTCAGCGTATGCTTAGGGTAGGACAGACTCATTTAAACTTGACCCCGACAGAACATAGAGAACATGGAGCCACTACGGACAGTCGGATCACTCCACAGGTAGTTTTGATACACCTTCACAAATGAAAAGGGTCTTCACAGACAAAAATTTTCCATTTTCAACAAGCAAACTTCAACAGGATGCACACAAATGCAAGTACAAAACACTGGGTGAAACCACTCGACTGTGAATGAAATGTAAGCTGATTCAAGCAGGCTATACTTCAAGGGCAGTGTAAACTCATTCCAAAGATGTGAAAAGTAAGCTGATGAAGCAGATTTTGCCGTGGATGACTACAACTATTTGGATGAGTTTTAGAGAAAAGACTACACTTTAGAACATAAAATCACAGCAATGAGAGAAACAATTTTAAAAAACATTGTTAATATTGAAAAATTTAAGCTAAGGTTAAAAAAAAAGAGCAAAGTGTTGCCAAAATACTCATTGAAAGGCAAATTGCCAAACATGTTAAAACTAATCTTACGCATTTTTTTTTCAATACGGTAGTAGAGAAAAGAAAGAGGGTTAAGGAAGAGGCTAAGTGAATTCAGAATACAGATAAATCCTTGCTGTATGAGGATAAGGATATTGCTGATTCTTCAAATAGTTACTTTGAGAGTTTTACCAAAGTGAAGATTTGTAATACAGTAGGTCAGAGGGTATTTCCAGTGCGAGGAATGTGTTAGCTGATGTTGAGATTGAGATGATGAAGTACTGGAGAAATTACTTAAAAATAAGGCGATGGGCCTTGATGGCATATACACAACATTATGTATGGAAGCAGTTGATTTTATTTTTTTATTTTCACCACTGACAGCTATTTGTAGGCAGGAGGAATACCAGATGATTGGAAGCAGGGCAATGCAATAGCAATATATCAAAAAAAGGGAAAGTACTGAGCCAGGAAACTACAAAACAGTCAGTTTAACTTGCATTGCATGTAAAATACTGGAATCTATCCTTAAAGACAAGTTAGAATTATTTATGGAAAATAACACCCTGAGAGATGGGCAACAGGGTTCTTGAAAGGGAAAGTCTTGCCTGATGAACCTCTTGGAATTCCTTGGAGATGCCATCAAGACTTATGACCAGAGCAGAGCTTATGATATCACATACAGTCGTGTCCACCAATGTGGGCATTGACATTATTGTTATTTCAGCGGTCTTCCTCAACATATCAGTGAGGCACCAAAATAACTGGAGATGTGCCTGCTTCGCAGTTCTACAACCAAGTATGTCTTACTCCCACATTATTGAATTTACAAGTAAGCAGATAAAATGTATCAAGCGGATTTAAATTTTGGCAAATGCATTTGGAATCTGTCGCTGGCAATTGCAAATGAAGTCCACAGAGCTGCCATTGTCAGTGAAGCAAGTCATTAATGGGTAAAAAAAATTACTAAATAACAAAAGCTTCAGAGAACTATCAAAAAATCTGATGTTGCCAAATCCATCATTAGTTTAATTCTTAAAGATAAACCTGAAGAAAGCTCCACTGAGCTCAGGAACATCAAAAGTTCCAGAGAACCATCAATAACGACAGTGGAAGATAACAGAAGAATTCTTTCCCTGTTGAAGAAAAACCATTCATAACAGATGGCCAGATCATGAACACTCTCTAGGAGGTAGGCGTACCTGTGTCTATGTCTACAATCAAGAGAAGACTTCACCAGAGTGAATACAGAGGGTTTACCAACCGTGTAGCCCCATCCCCTCTCACCTCCCCAGTAGCCCCACCCACTCACCTTCCCCCCTCAGAGCACGCAGCTCCATGCGCAGCTTTTGCAGCGCCTCCTCCAGTTCGGTGGACCTCGCGCGCTCCTTGTCTAGGGCAGCCATCATGTCGTTGTACTGCAGCGGCATCGGGGTGGGGGTGCTCACCGGACTCCCCATTCCGCCCCCTGAGCCTGCAGACCCACCCGAGGCCACAGCCCCACCCACACCCACCAGGTCCTCCCGGCGACGCCCAAAAATACCCTGTGCCAAAGAAAAAGAAATCAACCAAGGGAAAGGCTCTCTGACTTGCATGTGTATTAGAGTTTTTCCATATTTGCAAGTGTAGGCATTTTTTTTTTTGAGTGAGCATGCCCTTAAAGGCCTCGTCACCAAGTGCACAACTAATTAGCCATTACAAACTAATCCAATATATATCCCTTGTAACAACACAATAGGGAGGGAACACCCAGAATGATGAAGGACCTCATTAACTGGTTGGCTGAAGTTGATCAAACCTTCCTGCTTCTCGGTGGTCAACTCTCCATGTGATGTCACAAAAGAACAAATTTTGCAATAGGTTATAATGGCCAATTGGCTGTGCACTTGTTTGACATAATAGGGGACCTTCAACTAACAGCAAAGCTGCCCAACCCTGTCCTGCTAGACCTAGCACCATGCAGGCTTTTACTCCAATCCAGACAAAGCCCACCCCACTCAACAGCTAGAGAATAGAGATCCCACTGAGCTACCACTTAAGATAAGACATACTTTAGTGAACCCCGTGGGCTAACTTTTCCTCTACATTTTACCCATCCTACAGCTAGGAGCAGTGGGCAGCCACAGATCAGCGCCCGGGGACCAACTCCAGTTCTAAAGCCAGTTCCTTGGTCAGGGGTATTGGTGGGAGTGTTCCTATAATGCACCTTTTTCTGTTAGTAGCATAACATATGCAAATTTGTGGTTGTAATGATAACTAACAGCATGGGCAGTCTTCAAAAACAGGGTTGGGCAACCCTTCTAAAAAAAAAAAAAAAAAATGAGAAACACGGAGAGAAGCATGATGGAAAATATTGTTCCACAGTCTTCACCTTCTTCTTCTTGCTGGGCTGGTCAGCTTTGGCCTGCAGGAAGTCAATGAGCTTGGTCTGCTGGGAGATGGTGCCCTCCATCTTCACCTTCTCATGAGAATACACTGCCTGTAGATGGCACCAGAGAGCACGTCTCAACCATGATATCCTCTACACTCGGACTATCCCGCCTTTTCTGAAGAGGGCTGATCTGGGTACACTTTATCATTTCAGCCCAGGACTTAGACACACAATTATATGCATTACAGGCTAGATTGATGACGATTCTCGGTTTGTTGAGTCAGGTGGCAATTCACAGCACTGCAGCATTGATGCAGCAAATTCATGAGCCACAGCTAAAAGCGACCACATAACAAAACTAAAATCTAAAAAAAAAATTCACCCTAAAATGACAATGGGGATGAGAAGCAGTTCCAAGAGCAAATTGCATCATTAGGTGTTCATCGAAAAGCATCTTCTGAAACTCATAAAGAATTCCAACATTTCATTGTAGTAGAGGGGAACATGAGGAGGTTCATTTCCAGCTCAAACCCCTCGCTGAGTCATAACTGTAACCGTGCCGTGAAATATCCCCCTGTATTTCATGAACAACGGCTGAATACTTGGGCACTAGACAACCACGAGAGCGCAGCTGGCTGAATCCAGATATTAGCGTTCAAGAACACAAAAACTCATGTGTACACACACACACACACACAAATGCACACACTCATACACACTTAAAGCATACCACTGGGCTCTAACAGCTAGTTTCAGATGTCATTATGTACTCAATTATCCAAGCAATTTGACTCACAGCCCAGATCTAATTCAGACCTTCAGTCGAGTGATGATGCCGAAAAGCATTCCAGCAGGGGAAAAAACAATTCCTTATTTATTAGTTCAGTATTCATTACAGCAATAAAATACATAAAGTTGAGTTGCTGTTTCGCACACGCAGGCCTTCACACTGTTATGCATTTTTCTAAGTGTGAGTGCCAGTGTGTGAGGGTATGTGTGCGCATGTGTATGTGTGTGCAATGCAAACTTGCATATTCTCCAGCCACTACTCAAGGTTTTTGCTCTTGGTCTGTGCATGTGTGTGTGTGTGTGTGTGTGCATGTATGTGTGAACATGTGAATGTCCCTACCACTAGTCGTCACCTCATAGCGATAGAAAGTCTTGGTTTTGATGCTGTCTGGAGTATAATAGCCCCTGGAAGGGTCAACTATGGTGGTTAGGTCAAAAGGGAGACCTCTCACGAAGAACAACCCAAACTTGTATTAAAGGCATACGGTAAGCATCCTCCGGTCAAGGATAAGGCTGGGAGTCTCGAGTCCGACCCCCACATGGAGGTGACATAGGTTTGATGACTGGTGGAAGATGAGAAAGGATAACAGCATCTTTCTCCAGAGCTTTAAGTGCCCCAGTGATGAAGTAATGCTCTTATGGGTCAAGACTGCTTACATCCAGATGCAAGAGGGCTCTACAAAACGAGACTTCTGAATTTTTGGTTCCAAGCCACTCTAAGTTGGTGACCACCTCAGTCACCAGGGCATCATTGCCTGAGGTACCTACAGAAAGCCACCCAGAATCTGGTCACCTAGAACGTCCAAGCAACCTACTGGATGCCCAGGATAGGCACACAAGACCTGATAGATGGACAGCACTTGTTGCTCACCAACCGAGGAGGTAGGCCATTGACATTGCGACTGTAAATGAGAGGAGATTCTACTTTGAATAATCCCACACTGAGGTTGGAGAAGGTTGTACATTACTTCCAGAAGGGTGTTCAAGAAGATTGTGCCTCTGGAAGCGCAGAGTTGGCTTTGTGGTCTAGAATAAACATTCTCCGTAGCTCCAGGGATAAAGGAGAGGCCAATGATCTGGCATATTACTTGTACATTTTGAAAGGCCACTATACCACTCTCTTGGGTGCAAATGCCCCAATTCTGGAGACAGATAAGGGAAGAAATGACCCTCTCTAAGGACGCCATTGATCTATCCAGACTCCCTTAAATGACAGACATCAAATGTTATGTGGGCCTATGACGCAAGTGCAACCAGTTATGTCACAGTGCAACTTCATGTTGACAAGCAGAATATACCAACTGTCCGTCTGTGTTGGTTACCTAGTGAAACCGATGGAGCTAAACTTCGGGAAAAAACAGATAGTTTGAGCAATCACTGTTTCACACAAAAGTCAAAATTTACTGTTCAGATGCTTCAAAGAGCTGCAAGACTCAGAGAATGTCATTCACAGCTTCTGAGTAATCCATACTGCATTACAAAGATTTTAATTAGCTTTATAATCTAAAGGAATATCTGCAATCATATGCATAGCAATATAAATTGGTCCACTAATCATAACACTATTGACAAGCAAGCCATGAAGTCCGCCTTTATTAACAGTCACAATAACCATTAATCTTTCAAAAGAAAAACAGCCGGTATTTTGTCATCATTTTAAAAAGTTATCAAAGAGGACAGTATGATTCCAGGCACAAATAAATCTCCAAGCAAGATAAACTGCAAATGGTGGCTTCAGCGACTGGAGGGGGCAAACTGACGGCACTGGGACTTCGGGCATAAAAATCAAGGAAGTTAAGACCAACAGATTTTTACAAGCTGTGACAACGGTTTAATTTCCTGAAGCTGGTTCTATCTCATCCAATTCAAATGCAGTTCCCAGCTCAAGGCTGTACAACGACCATAAGATGTCCCCTTCCAAACTCTTCAGCTGGTGTCAAATTTTGCCAACGGCACAGTCCTACTGCCAAACTTCCTCACGCGCCACTTTTTACCCCCGCAGGAACTCTTATTACTTTTCTTTTATCCTCCCAGCCCCCTCAAGCCACACAGGTCTAGACTCACTTCTAGACCAAACACACTATCTGTATGACAGGCCGCTCCTCTCAGAAATTCTCTCAGGTGTCTCAAGCCAGACAAAAAACAAAAGCTTTGGCCCTTATCATATCCCCACTGCGCCGATCAAGAGAGATGGATATCCCCTTCAGAGGAGTAACTGCCATTTCAACTCACAGTCTCAGAAATTTACAACAATCCCCTAAGAATGGAAGAGCAGCAAAATCTATAAAAGAATGGAAACACTGTGTGCTGCAGCAGTCCTGATATTTTCTTGCTGTCAGTCACCACCAAGGTGTTAGCACGTGTGCTGTTACCCCGGCCTCATTACACGCATCACAGAGGGCATTGTTCCGGAAACAATGTGGCTTCAGAAATTGTAATATATATACAATACAGTATACTCTTTTAACTCTGGCATCTCCCAATTTAAAAAAAAACCATTACCACCAATGCCAAGACTTACACATTCGCTTCTGACATCCAGCCAAAGTTTTCCATATGAAGACCACAATGGAAAAATGATCAGTCACATTTGCACGTTGTGTAGAAATGATAAATTAAAAATTCAAAACGATCTTAGAAACAAAGCACTGAAAAAATATGCAAAAAATATAAAATATCTAAAATATTATAATAATATATATAATATTATTATATATTATTAGAAAGATTATAATTTTATACAAAATATAAAATATACAAAAATGCTAAATTTGGACTCTGATCGTTCTTCCTTTGTGGTCTTGATATGGTAGACCGCATAAACCTGTGGTCACTGCTTGACACATTTTGGGCTTCCTCCTGAATTTCTGAACATCCTGAAACAGGAGGGAAGTGCAGTCATGCGTGGGGCGCTGTCTCCATCCATCCCGATGGAAGTGTGGGTGAAACAGGGAAGTGTATTGGCACCAGTAATATTCAACCTGTTTCTGGCTTCAGTTGCACTCCTTGCTCAAAAAATATGGCAATGGTATCTGGCGAGAGTTCCGTTTTAATGGTACCCTTTTGAATTTACATAATTACAAGCAAGTGCACAATTTCAAGCACATAAAAATACTGCCTCTGCACCATCCATGTGCTGTAGTATGCAGTATGTAGAATGTAGCATGTAGTATGCAGATGGCTCTGCTATCCTTGTCTGCAGTATACTAATCCTTGAGTCTTCATCTGCAAATAAGACAGATTATTGTCCAGCAGGCATCTCTGTGCACAGATCCTCTGCAGGTCTTCATACAGTCACGCCGAAAATTATTCATACCCCTACCAATTTTTGTTTTTTTTCGAGATATTTTTTGACAACTCAAATTTATTCTTGCGCAAATGACACAGTAAGTTGACATAGTGCTGTAAGAAGTACAGTAAACAATTTTTCAAAAAATACAATACTTTTTGGCATTTTATTTGACAGATTTACAAAAAATGCCATGTCCAGAATTATGCATACGCTTTTCTCAGTAATTGATGGCAAAGCCTTTGTTCACAATTACAGCCTCCAAACGCTTCCTGAAGTTGATCACAAGGTTTCTACACGTTTCCACAGGGATTTTGGCCCACTCCTCTTTGGCAAACTTCTCCAGGTCCTTAAGGTTTGAGGGTTTCCTTGCCATGACCTTGGTCTTCAGTTCCCTCCACAGATTCTCGATAGGATTGAGGTTGGAGCTCTGGCTTGGCCACTCCAAAACGTTCACTTTGTTGTCCACTAACCATTTCTTGACGGATTTGGCCGTTTGTTTAGGATCATGATCCTGTTGGAAGATCCATTCCTGCCCAAGACCAAGTTTTTTGGCAGATTGCTTAATATTTTCACTGAGGATCTAGATATACTGGTCCTGTTTCATGATGCCATTAACTTTAACAAGGTTTCCGGGCCCATTAGCTGAAAAGCAACCCCAGAGCATGATACTCCTGCTACCGTGTTTGACCTTTAGGACAGTTTTTCTCCGGATGAACACTTCACCTTTTAACGACAAGCTCGTCACCTTTTTCACCTGATGAAGATACAAGCTTCTGGCTGTAAATGTTATGGACTTGGAGCTGTTTAGGCACAGAGATGTGGCTTTTGTTTGGCCCCAACCTGAAAAACACGGTCCCAACGGTCAAACAAGGTGGCGGGAGTATCATGCTCTGGGGTTGCTTTTTCAGCTCGGGCCCAGACACCTTGTTAAAGTTAATGGCATCATGAAACAGGACCATTATATCCAGATCCTCAGTGAAAATATTAAGATGGTCTTGGGCAGGAATGGATCTTCCAACAGGATCATGATCCTAAATACACAGCCAAATCTGTCAAGAAATGGTTAGTGGACAAATAAAGTGAACGCTTTGAGTGGCCAAGCCAGAGCTCCGTTTAGTGCTATCCGAATCTGTGGAGGGAACTGAAGACCAAGGTCATGGCAAGGAAACCCTCAAACCTTAAGGACCTGGAGAAGTTTGCCAAAGAGAGAGGGGCCAAAATCCCTGTGGAAACGTGTAGTAACCTTGTGATCAACATCAGGACGCGTTTGGAGGCTGCAATCGTGAATAAAGGCTTTGCCATCAATTACTGAGAAAAGGGTATGAATAATTCTGGACATGGCATTTTTTGTAAATCTGTCAAATAAAATACCAAAAAGTATTGTATTTCTTGAAAAATTGTTTACTGTACTTCTTACAGCCTTATGTCAACTTATTGTGTCATTTGTGCAAGAATAATTTTGATTTGTCAAAAAATATCTCCAAAAAAAAAAAAAAAAAAAAAAAAAAAAAAATTGGTAGGGGTATGAATAATTTTGGGCGTGACTGTAAATGTCAAACCCCTGCCATAGATGTGTCATCGCAATGTTGACAATATTCAGGCTTGTATGACAAAACTTCAGCTGCCTTTGGTCATTTCGATGGCCTCATGCAAGAAGGGTGAAAGTGACACTTCCGTCAAAAATGACTTTTTTTGTTGTTTTTGAATAACTGAGACAAGCTTATCTCCTAACCAAGTCTGGAGTCTCAATTCCTATCCTAAAGGGGTTAAAATGCTTCTTTAACATTGGTGCAGCTGTAATCGAAATGGTCATCTTCGCCCATGCTAAATGGGCTTAAGTGCGTTTTGCTAATTATCTCCCAAATTAAGAAGAATTATGAAAATATCTAGTAGGCATCCCAATAGGCTACCAAGTACTGCATTTCTATCATGAATAGTTCAGTATATAGCTAACAGGTGGCGCTGTGGCAGTTTTTTGGCTCTCCTGTAAAATTTGTAAAATGTCACTTACGCCCTTCTTGCGTGAGGCCATCGATTTGTGCTCAATGCTTTTCGTGAATGACAACCTCCTGACCTTCACATAGCAGGCAGAGTTACTCATCACACTCACACAGTTCAGAGACTTGGACCTTCAACAGATCACATGACCAAGGCGAAGAGGCCTTCCACTTTTTTTTTGGCTTCAGTCAATCTCACAAGTCAGCAGGAGAGACCACAGCCTCAAGCAAACTAACACCTCAAGCGCAGAAGCTGCCTTGGTTAAGCAAGGCTGCACAAGACGTGACTTTAAAGCAAGATGAATGCTTCCGGAAAAGTGTCACATAGGGGTAACTGTCTAGCGATTAGATCTGAAAATGTTCACCAACCCAACCGAGCTTATTAACCTTAGTGTGCACCTGTGGAGTTGCCTTCCTTGATCATCTTCAGACCAACCACCAGAGACCCCAGAAACAGCGAAGATGCAACCTGAACACCCTAGCTTCATTTGTTGTACACATGCATGCACACGCACACACACACACAAACACACACAATACCCTTGACAACACTTGTACCATCTGCAGCAGGATCTGTGGCTTCAAGATGGGTCTCGATGGTCTTGTACAGTGGAATTGCCACAAATAGACAAAAACCACAAACCAGCCAGAGCTAAATCACAAACATAAAACTGGAGGAAAATTCATCTTCCTTATGATTAACTGCTATTAGCAGGTAGTGTTTGAGTGTGTGTTTGTTAGCATGAAAAACACCTCCATATTTTTCAGCTGGTAGCCCACATTCAGTCTTTAGGTGAGTGTAAGTGCGTGTTTATGTGAAAGTGTGTGCACGTGAGTGTGTATTAGTGTGCGACACACACCTGCATGTTCTCCAGCTGGTACTCCAGGTCTGTGCGCTCAGTTTTCAGCTGGTCAGTCTGGTCCAGCGCGTCCTGGAGGCCCTGGGTCAAGCGGAAGATGTGCGTCTTCTGAGCGTCCATCTGCTGCTGCAACTTCGCCTGCTGTAAGAGCCAAGGACAGGTCAACAATGTGTGTGTGTGTGTTTGTGTATATAGACATGTGTCTGTGTGTGTGTGTGAGGATACACGTGTCCTGTGTGTGTACCTCCTCCAGCAGTCTCTGCTTCAGCTCCCTCTCCGTCTCCAGTTTGTGCTGCAGGCTGCGGGCGTTCATCTCCAGCATGGCGTGTCTCTTCTCCAGGTCATTCAGCTGGGGAGAGAACGGGGTTAGTGCGGGGTCAGCCTGGGGCAGCCATCAGGCCAACATCAGCACCCCTCAGACAAGAGAGAATGAAACTGACAGGCACCGTACGACATCGACTCCAGCCGTCAGACACACCAAAGCAGATAGACAGACCATTACCAGTCGGTGAGAAAACCACTCACAGTTAAACACCGGACTATCGAGCGGGCGGACAGAGTACTGGACAGACTGACGGACAGATGGACATATATATCTGACAAACAGACCGAGAATATTAACCCTTAGAGCGCTAAATACACATAGTGTTGCTCAATGATGTGAGATATCAAATTCAAAGCTGTTGAAAACCTGTCATGTTGTGACTTGTTGAAAAGAGCTCCTGCAGGAGAGCTCTTTTATACAAGTCACCGCATGATAGGTTTTCAAAAGCACAAGATAATTTAATTTCAGTGCTCTAAGGGTTAATCGGGCACACTGGAACAGACAGACTAAATCAGACAGCAAGACAGACAGAAAGACTGACAGTCCCAGATGGACTGACCGATGGACAGACAGGCAGAAAGACAGACAGACTCACTGTATCAGACAGACTCTCGGCCTTCAGTTTCTGGTCCTTGAGGGCCTGCTGCAGTGCCATGATCTCAGCCTTATGCTCCCTCACTGCTAGCTCCACCGCCTGGCGAGACTCGGAATTGCGCTGGTCTGCGCGTAGCCTGTATAAACACATACGTGCGCTGGGCAGTTTTCCTTACAAACACTATTCGGTTATTTCACAGATCCTTCCACCCAAAGTGATTAACAAAAGTCCATTTCACATGCTAAGGAAAGACAATAACGGGCAGACAGACTCCTGATTTGATCAAGTAAGCGGGCGGGCCTATAGCTTAGCTGAAAAGGTCTCACCAGGAACCAGATGATTCATAGTTCAGACCTCAGTGTAGCAAAAATAAGATCACTATAATATCTGGGCTCAAAAGAAGGGCCCTTAAGCCCACACCGCTCAAGAGCAAACTAACCCCTGCTCAGTCAGATCAACTGCACATCTCTTTGGGTGAAAGTGTCAGTTAACTAACTGTAACGTAATAACCGCCAACATTAGTAGCATCAAGATCGACAGGAATGAAAAGAGTAGATTTTTGTTTGAGGATTGGAATTAATTGAGGACCGCTATTCTGTCGCTGAAGTTCAGATGGACAGGGCAGTAAGCTAGTGGGAGGATACTGAATGGACCGGTCTGGTTCAAATGTATGCAGTGATAAAGCACAAAAATCTCTGTGTTTGTGTTTATGTGTCCATTGCATATCTCGAGAGCCGTTCATCCAATCGACTTCAGACTTTGAGGTTGCATCGCTGAGGACCCAAGGAAGTGCACTGTTGAGTTTGAGCTTATTTGGCAGAATGGTTCTCAGAAAATTGAGAAAACTGCAAGCTGCAATACCACTCAAGCAGCTATTAAGTGGGCACTGCACTATACTGCACGAGCAGCAATTAAACAGGCATTGTGGTACTCTTAGTATAAAAATAGGAAGGAGTAGTACCACTTGTAGCAAGCAATGCAAATAACCTCAGCCAATAGGAAGCCTTCACACAGTGAACCAGAAAAAAAACAAAGCCATACAGTCAACTACAAAACTCACTTTTCTATTCCTCAAAAAATCATTGAGGTTTGAACCAAAATATGGCACAGAACTCAAAGTTTCGACCGAATTTTGGAGCAAAGGCAGTGACACTTTTACATGTTACAAGACAACCATGATGCTGCCGCTTTCATTCAAAAGCACTTATAGGTGACTGGGGGGGTCAATATCTAACCATTGTGGGGTTTAGGGCCTTGCCAAACAGCTCTATATCTGCACTGATCTTACTGTGGCTACAAAAGGGCATGAGCCATTATCCTTCTGAGTGCCTGTAGAATGTCTTGCGCAAATGTACTACCTGTTCTGTTTCTCCGTGTCCAGCAGTCGCTGTGTATCTCGCGCTCTCCTCTCTGCATCATTCTTGTCCTCCTCTAACGCTCCTCTCCAGCTCTCCCAGTGTCGTTCCTTCTCCAGAAGCTCCTCGTTCAAGGTCTCTAACTCCAGTACCTGCTCCTCCAGCATGGAGCACGTGGTCTTCAGCGTCTCAATGTTCTGCAAGAAGACCAGGGTCAAGCGGCAAGGCCAAGGCCTGAGAGGGTCTGGATGTGAAACCCTCTTGATATACCAACCCTCCAGACTAACTTTTGGACCTAGGAGCGCATGCGCTCCCAACCTGAAAAAGTTGGGCGCGCAGGCCAAAACTGTGGTCACGCAAAGTACCATGATACTTTTCTGAATATTTACAAGCCCAAATAAAGATACCTGAACAGACTATCAGTTGTTGCCGCATTTATTTAAGAAACATTATGAGAAAGCACTTTGTAAACTGAAAAGTAGATATTGATGTTCACAAGAATGTTTGAAAAATGTATAAATGCAGTTATCATTTTGGAGAGTTATCATACAAGTCTAAATGTACGTACAAGTCTCCATTTCTCCAAGGGACAACTTTTCATCAAACCCTCCCCAGTACATAAACTGAATCATTCATAGAAAAATTATGGCCAAATTTAGATGAGCACCCCCCTAAAACCAACATATGGGGATAAATCAATGAATAACTCCCAATTATCACAGTGCTAGTTCTAAAATTTATAACTGTTATTGTTGCTGCCATCCCAAGGAACAATTTGACACCAAATATGGCTTAATTGCTTTGAAAATATGAGACCCAGGAGGAATTGAAGCCGTAAAAAGCATAATTTGGCTACATTTTTTCATCACAAATTAAAAGTTTAACATTAAAATTAATATAGTTCCCAAAGTGATCCACCTTAAATATTTGGTAAAAAAAAAGTAGGTGCAGTATGCCAAGTTCGTTAGCACAAAGTTTCAAGAAATTCTTTCACCGGTAACAATGTAGTAGGACGGCTTATTATAATAATAATTATTATTATTCACCAGTTTTGTTTTTTTTTTTAATTTCGCTATGTAGATTTTGCACATTTCGAAGGGCAATGGAAACGCACACAGAGAGTGAGGACGATGTCCGACGTTATTAGCCCCAAAAAACAGTCTGCTTCGTGACCGTACACTGTTCGTGACACACAGACTCATATTTGAGGCATTGCGCTGATAAGCCTGTGGTCGTCGCTGGAGTACATTGGACAGGCGTAACCAGTTAGTTTTTGAATCAGTTTTGAACAGTTGTTGCAATCGACAAAATACTATTCCTCTGACAGCCGGTCAATTATCGGAACCCCAAAGAAAACGGACTATAAATCTATAAGAACCGCAGGTTTTCTCATCTTTATCGTACTCTAATGAAAAATAATCTTGCTCACGGACCAACCAGTCACCGATTTCATACATACTGCATGAATAATTATGTACATGCGGAACTTCAGATCAGAGTGGAAGTGGGCATCCAACCTAATCCATCAGGATAGAAGGTTAGCGATTGATATTGAAACGCTAAATAAAACCATTCGCCACTGGACGCAAGCACCCATAGCTGGTATCAACAAGACTGAAAACTGTGTCACGAACAGTCTACAGTCACGAAGCAGACTGTGTTTTCGGGCTAATAACGTCGGACATCGTTATCACTCTCCAGGTGCGTTTCCATTACCCTTAGAAATGCGCAAAAAATAAATAGCGAAATAAAAAACCGGTAATGAAAACACTTTCTGAGATCATGAAATTTGCTCTCCGATCTGCAGTATTAGTCACCGAAGCCAAGGCCTACTACGTAGACTATTGGACTTCTACAGCAGACCAGCTAGTGTACTTGTAATTTCGCGTATTGTGGAGCACTTACATCGTTATTGTCAGACGAGGTTTTTCAATTTTGCCGCGCGCACAACTCAGCTGACAGTGACAAGGTCGAATGCTTTGCCATTCCCATCGATGCATGAGTACAGCCGAGCTGTGATTGGCTGATGGCACCAGCCGATCTGTGATGGCTGATGTACGTTATGGTACCAAACGACCTGCAGAAAAAAATTCGCGGCCGGCGGCTGATAATTAGGCCCGGGCCACACTGCCTGCAGTTGCGATGCGGAGCACTGCAACCGCATACCGCTTGCAGCTCGGTCACACTGCCTGCGTATCTGCAGCGGCAGGTCTGCCGCGGGCTCCTCCTTCCAACTCTGTCTCTGCACGACTTTGCCCAAGGAATCGCTATAAAATAATATATTATTTCGTCTCGCGTCGTTATAGCCTACACATGATTTATATTTTGTATTGACAGTAGGGGAAGTATGCTTGAGCGTATCATACAAACAATCTAATTACACGATCATATTACAATACACAGCAAACCCTTCTGAATTGGTCTTGCTCTTTCTGAAGGTAATTTCGGGGTAGGGGGAGGGTGTCGGGATGTGGAATGTGCTTTCAAAAGCTATTTAATTTACATTTAGTCGAGGCTGAAACCATTCGTATAGGCTAGGCGCCGAACGACCGTAAAAGGAATAGTTCAGACAATTCAGAAACTGGCTGATGTGCTGTACGTTAGTCTGGCCATTATATCCCAAGGACGTTTTATAGGTCCATGCTAGGCTATATCCAGTTTAGTTTTTTTTTTTTTTTTACAAGTGGAAACAGTCACCTGAACTTGCTGATACAAGTGGGGGGTCGTATGTATGTTCACCAATCGCGTGGGTGTATGGCCAGAGTGAGAGATACGGAAAAGTACTGTTCTGATACTCTTTAATCATCAACATAATAAGCTATGTTCATTGGCTTGGCTCCGCAATTAATGGCATATTCCCGCAAAATCTAGACATGTAAATCCAAAATAAAACGAGCAACATCGTATTAAAGCTTTCAAAAATAAGTTAAGAATGACTAAATACTTCTCCATATATCCCCTTTAATGACAGCAGCCTACGATGAAAGTCGCGAATTTCCCAATACATGTTTCAATATTTCACGAAGCATTGCTGAATTGACCGAAGGGATTATGTCCTACAAACGGGCTTTTAATATGACAAACATGCCGGAAGTGTGGTTACATTTTTTGTTTGTCAGCTTCATTCTTGTAACAGACGCATCCTCGGCAATATAGCGAAATGCATGTATTTATGGCGATATGACTGCTTCCTGACAGTCATTTTCAGCTCTGCTTTGCCTTTTTCCGCATGCGTAGCGCGGAAAAATTCGGCAAGAGTCCTAATCTATATTTTCCGCAAGGCAGCAGTACGGATTTTGCATGCGTGAGTCGCGCAGCTTCGGCATGCAGTGTGGCCGCTCTCATTGAATAACATGGGAACCGAAACGAAAATACGCATGCGGTATGCGGAATATGCATCGCAACTGCAGGCAGTGTGGCCCGGGCCTTAGGGAGTGAATCGCTGCCCAGAATAGGCGGACAGTGCATGAAGTGTTGGTCGCGCAGTGCGCGACCGATGTGAGAATGTAAGTCGCAAAACGTAAATCTTGGTCGCAGTCTGGAGCGCTGTATACCAAGAGTGCTGACTTAGCTCATTTCATTCATTTATTATATCCATCCTTGTTTCTATGGTTCAGGCGTCACTCGGAAATAGCTCAAAGTATGCCATCTTCAAGAACATTTGAACAAGGTAAATTATCCTTTAAGGTACAAGTAGTAAGGCAGGTCCCAAATGATTCTTGAGCAAGAAAACCTGAGCGCGTGCTTTGTCAAAGAATTTTTTCAAAAACCAAGACATGCAACTGAATGACTTATGGATCTACCTAATACCATCAGCCACATATGCAGGTGGCTTGGCTTCAAACTGAAGCTTGACAGGAGCAAGGATTCCATTTGCCCAGGGGTTCAGATCCAGAATAGGCTGGTGTGGGTACAGGCTTTGACTCAAACTACGCAGTTACATGCCAAATCATTAAAAGGAAGGGCTGTAGCAAAGACTCTACATGTTGATTAGTAGGATCAAGTTTGTAACTATACAGCTGGAATGAAAGCCTGCACAGACATCAGCGCTTTTGGAAAAGGTTGAGAACCCCTGCATTTGCCGAATGCGAGTTTCTTTAATTACTCATTCCATCCCTTCCTGCTTCCATCAGTGGGAGGAGTATGAAAAGGACATGAGAAAAGGAAGCAAAATGGTAAAAATAAGTGTTTGGAGAGAGCGCCTCCTCCGCGGGTTTGAGCTCAGGAGCTGAAGCGGAGCAGTGGCCATGTAACACTAACCCTCCTCCTCAAGATCCACCATCCTCCTCTTCATTCCACCCCGAATTTGGACACCTAATACCAATTAGCAACTCAACAAGATCTTCAGGTGCTGAATGAGATGTGATTTGATGGGAATGCAGTGAAAATCCTCTTGAACCCTGGTCCTCACATCAGGGTCCTCAAGGTCCGAGGACTGCTGGTTTTCCACCCTCCCTTTACTTGGGAGTCAGGTGTAAAGACAGTCTGGCCAATCAGGGGCGCCAAATGTTCAGTTAATCACCCGGGATAGAAGAAAACCTGGACTGAATTTGGATTCGAGGTCCGGATTTGAGGATCCCTGCTCTGGGGCAATAGCTCTTACTGAGGTAGAGCTTGACAAGCATGGTCATTTCACACAGTTACGACTGAGGTTAGCGCACCAGCGTCCAACCAGTTTTGGACTCTTGAGGTGCATCTCACCGTCGGGGTTTGTTTGTTTCTTTATTGTATAACCACACTTTCCGCAATTTTTCAGCTATCTCATGTCACCTGCCTTACTCTTCTAAACATGCAGAAAATCAAAGCACGTATCATTCATTCATTCATACCAATGCGTAATATAGAATGACCAGTTATCCTAGCACGTACCTCTTTGGACTGCAGGAGGATACTGGAATACCTGGAGTAAGTCCACGTGAACACAAGGAGAACATACAAACTCCATACAGCCCCAGGTCTGGAAATGAACCCACAACCTTTCCAGAGTCAGGGTGGAGTCTCAACCGGTTCTAGTTTTTGAGGCGCATCTTGTGTTTCGGATGCAGTTGTCTCACCTGTTTCTGGTGTTTGAGGTGGACCTTGTCTCACCTGTTTCTGGTGTTAGAGGTGGACCTTGTCTCACCTGTTTCTGGTGTTTGAGGTGGACCTTGTCTCACCTGTTTCTGGTGTTTGAGGTGGACCTTGTCTCACCTGTTTCTGGTGTTAGAGGTGGCCCTTGTCTCACCTGTTTCTGGTGGTTGAGGTGGACCTTGTCTCACCTGTTTCTGGTGTTTGAGGTGGACCTTGTCTCACCTGTTTCTGGTGTTTGAGGTGGACCTTGTCTCACCTGTTTCTGGTGGTTGAGGTGGACCTTGTCTCACCTGTTTCTGGTGTTAGAGGTGGACCTTGTCTCATCTGTTTCTGGTGGTTGAGGTGCATCATGTGTTCAGGATGCAGTTGCCTCACCTGTTTCTGGTTGTTGAGGTGCATCTCGCGGTCGGCCACCTCCCGGCGCAGGCGGTCCACCTCTTGGCTGAGCTGAAGGCGGTCCTCCCGCTCGTCCGACAGCTCGTCCAGCTGCTTGGACAGGTAGAAGTTCTGCTGGTTCAGCTCAGCATTCTCCTCGTTCAGCTGTGTTAGCTGCTCCTCCAAATCTGTGATCACCTGAGGGGGCAGGGGAGTCCAATCAGTGGCAATATGGGTAGAGGGGACCATATCTGTATCGAGTTTTTTGCCAACTCCTGGTCTTGATGGCTTGATTTGCCTCATTATTTCTACTGTGAACCTTAGAGATTATCTTGCCCATAGTACAACAGCACCTGGAGGAATGGTGAGAGTTCAGGAGTCAGATGGCAACACTTACAGAGCAACTGTCCCTGAGTGCATCAAACTTCCTCTGGATCTCATCTCTGTGTGCCTGGGAGACAGATAAAGATAACACAGTCATTAAATACATTTACATACGCCACCACATTGAAGCAGAGTAGATCATATCAGGGTGATATGTGTATAGAGCAGAGATTTAAGTATTTGTGCAGGAGTACAGACTCCCAGATTTGGGGGTACAGGGGTACAGTCTCCCAGGTCTGAGGGTAGAGGGGTACAATCTCCCAGGTTTGGGGGTACAGGGGTACAGTCTCCCAGGTTTGGAGGTACAGGGGTACAGTCTCCCAGGTTTGGGGGTGCAGGGGTACAGTCTCCCAGGTTTGAGAGTGCAGGGGTATAGTCTCATAGGTTTGGGGGTACAGGGGTACAGTCCCCCGGATTTGGGGGTACAGGGGTACAGTCTCCCGGGTTTGGGGGTACAAGAGAACAGTCTCTGAGGTTTGGGGATACAGGGGTACCTCCTCTCTGGTTTGGGGGTAGAAGGTACCGTCCCCCAGGTTTTGGGGTACAGGGGTGCAGCCTCCTGGGTTTGGGGGTACAGAGGTGTAGTCTCCCAGGTTTGGGGGTGCAGGGGTCCAGTCTCCTGGGTTTGGGGGTACAGGGGTGCAGTCTTCTGGGTTTGGGGGGTACAGAGGTGCAGTCTCCTGGGTTTCAGGATACAGGGGTAGGTCTCCTGGGTTTGGGGTTACAGAGATGCAGTCTCCTGGGTTTGGGGGTACAGGGGTGCAGTCTCCTGGGTTTGGGGGTACAGGGGTAGGTCTCCCGGGTTTGAGGGTACAGAGGTGCAGTCTCCCAGGTTTGGGGGTACAGGGGTGCAGTCTCCTGGGTTTGGGGGTACAGGGGTGCAGTCTCCTGGGTTTGGGGGTACAGAGGTGCAGTCTCCTCGGTTTGAGGATACAGGGGGAGGTCTCCTGGGTTTGGGGGTACAGGGGTAGGTCTCCTGGGTTTGAGGGTACAGAGGTGCAGTCTCCCGGGTTTGGGGGTACTGGGGTGCAGTCTCCCAGCTTTGGGGGTACAGGGGTGCAGTCTCCTGGGTTTGGGGGTACAGGGGTGCAGTCTCCTGGGTTTGGGGGTACAGGGATGCAGTCTCCTGGGTTTGGGGGTACAGAGGTGCAGCCTCCTGGGTTTGGGGGTACAGGGGTGCAGTCTCCTGGGTTTGGGGGTACAGAGGTGCAGCCTCCTGGGTTTGGGGGTACAGGGGTGCAGTCTCCTGGGTTTGGGGGAACAGGGGTAGGTCTCCTGGGTTTGAGGGTACAGAGGTGCAGTCTCCTGGGTTTGGGGGTACAGGGGTGCAGTCTCCCAGGTTAGGGGGTACAGGGGTGCAGTCTCCTGGGTTTGGGGGTACAGAGGTGCAGTCTCCTGGGTTTGAGGGTACAGAGGTGCAGTCTCCTGGGTTTGAGGGTACAGAGGTGCAGTCTCCCGGGTTTGAGGGTACAGAGGTGCAGTCTCCCGGGTTTGAGGGTACAGGGGTGCAGTCTCCTGGGTTTGGGGGTACAGGGGTGCAGTCTCCTGGGTTTGGGGGTGTAGGGGTGTAGTCTCACCCGCAGCGCAGTGATCTCCTCCTCAGCCTCCGTGGTCGTCTCCTCCAGCTCAGTTTTTGCCTGCTGTAGCTGTGCCTCCAGTGCGGTTCTGGCCGCCTGCAGGCCACTGATCTGCGCCTCGCGCTCCTGCAGCGACAGTGTCAGCTCCGTCACCTGCCGCTTGATCTCCAGCTTCTGCTCCTCATGCTCCAGACCCATCTGAGAAGACAAGAGCCATCAACTGACCCGGTGAGGCAGAAAGAAGAAGAGTCACTTGACTGGGTGAGAAAGAGGGGAAAGGAGTCATATGACCAGGTGAGGGCAGAGTGGAGAGAGTCACATGACTGGGTGAGGAAGAGGGGAGAGGAGTCATATGACCAGGTGAGGGCAGAGTGGAGAGAGTCACATGAATGGGTGAGGAAGAGGGGAGGGGAGTCATATGACCAGGTGAGGGCAGAGTGGAGAGTAACATGGTTGTGTGAGGAAGACGGGAGAGGAATCACATGACCAGGTGAGAGCATGGGGGAAAGGAGTAGTATGACCAGGGGCATGTTCAAGATCGCAGGGTCCAGGGAAATCACGCGAGTTCTTGCCTCTTGAACGATCAAACTATATTTGATGTACGAAGATGCGAGAACATCTGCAAACCGACTCGCCTTGCTATTCAAGATAACATCCAGTATTGTCCACATCAGTATCCACACTTTCGCACAGCTTGCTCAGTCACACTTTAGATTAAGTGTTGCTCATAAAGGTTTTATACAGCATGTGTAATGCCTTCATAAATGAGACATAATGTCTTCATAAATCATACAGAAGCAAATGTCATGCTTTGTAAGGGGTGAAATAACACATCCTAATTCAGCATGAGATGCCAGATGTGACAATGACAATGTCACTTAGCTGACAGTAGGTACGTTTCCATTACCCTTAGAAATGCGCAAAATCTAAATAGCAAAAAAAAAAAAATTGGTAATGGAAACGTGAATTTCGAATAAACTCAAATATTGCTAAAAAGTTTTTGTGCTCTCATGAGGTGGTTTTTCAGCCGTGTCGAAAGAGCAACATTTCGAAAAAGTTGAATGGAAAGTTTTTGCGCATTTACAAGCAGCAGGACGTGACGTAACACGCAACAGGTTCTGATCTACAGCATACATTTTGACTCGAAAAGAGTATCGCGAGACGAGAATTTACGAGAATAACAAAGTTTATTCGCAAAAGCATCTCCAATGGCAACACTCGCAGTTCGCAGTTGTGCTTTGCCAAATCATTCAAAATATCACTTTTAATTTGCGCAAAACTGCAATGGAAACACACCTAATATCACCCTTTACAGCATTTAGCCACTAGCTAAGTGACATTGTCAGTTAAATCACAACTGGCATCACATGCTGTTATTTCACCCTTAACAAAGCATGATATTTGCTTATGTATGATTTATGAAGACATTATGTCTCATTTATGAGGCATTATACATGCTGTATAAAGCCTTTATGAGCAACACTTCATCTTAAGTGTGACCGCTTGCTCTGTACATCATGAGGCAAACCCTAGTAGGCAGTCATGTAAAATGTGCAAGAACTCGTAAGTCGTTAAAAACTCTGGAGACTTTCCCTCGCGAGATGTAGCCTAAGACGCTTTGGTCTTCAACATGCCCCTGGTGAGGGCAGAGGGGAAAGGAGTCACATGACCAGGTGAGGGCAGAGAAGAGAGGAGTCACATGACCAGGTGAGGGCAGAGGGGAGAGGAGTCACATGACCAGGTGAGGGCAGAGAAGACAGGAGTCACATGACCAGGCAAGGGCAGAGGGGAGAGGAGTCACATGACCAGGTGAGGGCAGAGGGGAGAGGTGTCACATGACCAGGTGAGGGCTGAGGGGAGAGGAGTCACATGACCAGGTGAGGGCAGAGGGGAGAGGGGGTCTAGTGGACAAAAATACTTTGTTCTCCCTTCAACTCAATGGAAACTTCAGCCTCAAAATTAAAACCACAAACCACAAGGTAGGCTAAATAATTTTTTCTATGAGTGTCTTTACGCTCACTTTTTATTTGTCAAACTGTCTGCCAATGTGCCGATTTGTTAAGCTACTGTGCCTTTTGGATGACAGAGAAGTGTTTTGTGGACAAATCAGGAGTAAATCCCTACATCAAACAGGCTTAGTAAACGAATTGGAGGCTGTACTGCACAGACTATGGCTCCAAATTCAGCAAAATGGAGGTGCCCACAAACATCTATGGTCTGAAATACTGTACATCTCTCCAGGACCCAGGAAAGTTAATGGGTGACATCACAGGAAACTACTTTACAGTTTGTATAGGGTCTGCAGTTTGGAGGTTAGTTTCTGTCACCTGCATCAGCACTCAGTAAGAGGCAGTGTTTTTGTATGGTTTGAGCTTTGATTTTATCAGCCTCATAGATCATCATCAGTAGTCCTGGAATAGCTTGTGTTTCAGCAGAGACAGTATGTTTGTTTTAGCACCGAGGTATTCAAGTAGCAGTGACTGTTCGCATCAGCCGCGACAGTGCGTTCGTACATCACCTGGGACTGTACATTAGCTGCGTCTGTATCACCAGTGCTTGTGTGGCATTGCATAAGCGATCCTCTATTTGTATTAACAGAGTGTGACTCCCTTAATAATGTGTTTATTTGAGCAGTGCTTATGCGCGCTAACTATAGTGTCGCGTTTCTATTAGCAGTGCTTGCGTACATGCTAGCTGTACCAGTGCTCGTGTGTGAAGCTCAGGGTGATACATTTTTCCTCATTACCAGACTGTGGGGGGTGAGCTCAAAGGATTTCCTCGTTCAGTCTAAGTGGCCTAAAATATAGCGTATCGTGGGAATTTGATTATAGACCCATTCAGAGTACAACCAAGCATCTTTTTCTGGGTAAGTATTCATTACAGCAGCCAGTCGCTCTTCCCACATAATTCTGTGAGCCGCATTACTGCTGAATTTTGCATAAAATATAGCGATGCTGGATGAATGGTCTGACGTTTCAGTTCCGACTGGCATAGCGCAACAGCAGCTAGGAGTTACGATTCAGAGCATCCGCTATTGCCATTCCGCAAACATCCAACCTAAGCTAGTGGAGCTCTTTGTCAGCCAGTTCCTTTGAAGTGTTCACTACCATGTAATGGGTCCCGGGTGTATTGATTTCCAGACCAATTTAAGGGTGACTGAAGGATGCACAAGAACAGGCTGAGAAACATCGTTAATGGAAGGCCCCAGCGCCTGCCGGGCTTCGGTGTGTTTCCAAACGAGAGATTCGTTTAAATCTGTGATAAGCTCAGAGGTTTTGTTTTCCACATCTGTTTTTTAGGTATTATTTGCCTGTGGACTGAAGTGAGACAGCAAAGGCCTGTAGGCACTGCGGCCCTCCAAGACAACCCAGAGGGAAACAGTGTTTTGTCTACCGACTTTTGGCCTCCCTAGCACAAAATTATTACTCGATGCCAGGTGTCACATTGTATTGTAAACTCAATCTCACAGTCAATAGTGTGAAATTTATGCAGACACATTATACACAAAACTGATAAATATAACTTGTGACAACAGTCTAGGGTGCTATAACGAAATGTTATGGAAGGAACAATGTGAAAATAAATGGCATCTGTCATAGTTCGAAGCACATTGCCATATGGTTTAGCACGCAAACATACACAGGCGAACATGAATACAACAGTATGCATTTGAAAACACAAACGCAATCAAGCCTAATAATTACTTGCACGAATATTCAACGGCAGCTCCGCTGTGTATTTGTGAGGCTGGCAGCCTCATTAATCGCCTCCCACAATGTCCTCTGGATGTCCCTAATGTTATGGCACAGGGCCACGTCGCGGCTCGACCGCTCTGCTTTCAGGGTGATTATAGAGCCCGTTAGGCAAGGCTAGCCAGTTTCCCCAGCGTCGGCCATTTTAAACGACCAGGCGGTGAGCACTGAGGTGCTGTCTATCCAGGATTCGCCTCTCCGACTTTCCATTTAATAATGACATGCGAAGGTTTTCTGCCAATCTTCTGTTTACGGCGGACAGCCCTGCTGTTTATGGTTTACGTGATTCATTCCTGTGGTCTAGATAAGAGTTGTTGCCACTGACAGTAAGAGGTCATACCGCAGTACTGCCCTGACTTTACTGCTTCTGTACTCTGTGACCTCCTCCGCTGAGGGGCTGGGGGTTCGGCTGTTTTCTCACAGATATAGGTAGAGCCAAACCGCAGCCTTGAGCTCAGGATGTTAGAATCATAGAATTAAAAACAGTGGTGCAGACGATTTCATTGGGTCCTTGTGATCTGGATTGTGCCAATAATGAGCACCATCTTGAATAAGACTGAATCGTTACTGTGAACGGCAGTGATATCTGAAGGATCATAGAGTCCTACACAGGCAGGCCAATAGTAGCAGGCAGCAGATGTCTTGGGCAGTGTTCAGAATATAAAGTCATTACTATCCACAAGTTTCACCAGAAACCCATGGACGCTGCCATCACAGAATGCCTACTTCCGCTGTTCGGTTTTGTTTTTCCGGTAGCCTTGATGCCAATGACAGCAACAAACAGAGCCAGCTAGCCCAAACAACAAAAACATCAGAAATAATGGCACTGACATAACTAAGTTAACGTTACTTAGCTAGGCAGCGTGCACGCAATACTTTTTCAAAACCATTGTGTAACATTAGTTTGGTACCCAGCAAGCTAATATTAGCTAGCTACTCAGTTGACTGAATTTACAAAGCGTTGCTCGTTCAGCCACGAATGTCTGTGACTCAGAAACTGAGTTAGCAGAGCGATGTAGTTTGTGCAGTGCTAACACACATTGGGCGCTAAGGGAAATTAAAGTTGCCTTTCATGAAATTATGCAGT
The DNA here is from genome assembly GCA_029692085.1 of Gymnothorax javanicus. Taxonomy (NCBI): domain Eukaryota; kingdom Metazoa; phylum Chordata; class Actinopteri; order Anguilliformes; family Muraenidae; genus Gymnothorax; species Gymnothorax javanicus. The sequence continues at coordinate 118,236,707 of CM056194.1, read as the reverse complement.
TCAGTCATGTGATAAACAGAATGAGAAAGTTACGAAAGTCGTTGAGTAAATTTTAGGTTTGTTGCTCATTGAACTCGTTTCACAACTTTCACATGACACGCCCACTCTTGTAAGATCTGCATATCTGCAACATAGGATTCTACGATGGTTGCTGTGGTGGGCATATTGTTTGACCGATCGTCGTCAAAATCCATCCTTGATGTAATAGCGACCCACCCACAAAATTTCAGAGATCCGTTCATTACTTTTTGAGTTGCCGTGTTCTCTAACAGACAGACAAACGGCACCGATCACATATACCTCCTGCCAACTTAGTTTGGCGGAGGTTAATAATTAACTAGATGCAGCAAACATCGGGCCATTGTTTTATGTCATCTACCCCCTCCATGAGAAGTGACGGTGAGGCACTGTAGCGGAATTGTCCTCGTGGCTTTTTAAAACATCCGTACTGTGTATCCACCTCCGTTTTGTTTCCATTTGTATTAGCTAAAAGCTAGCTTTTACAGCTATGCAACCGTAAACAAACACATCAACCGGAAGAGAAGAACCGAGAGCCGCAATGATTTATGGGTAACGTCACAAAGTTATGAAAAAGGTGGATATGAAGCACCATATAAAGCATATATATATAAATATATATATACACACAGTGCCTGACAAAAGTCTTGTCGCATAAGGACATAGTAACTAAAAATAGCATATAACTTTATTTCTAACCAATCAATTGTTACAATAAATGGTCCATTTTAATGTCAAGGGCTTTCACATTAATAATTTGGTGCAAAATGAAACCGTCAAAAAGTGTTCTGATGTTCACAGCTTGGCTAAGCCCATAACATCTGTTTTTGCTAGGACAAAAGTCTTTTCGTCTCTTCAGATGATGCAACAAATCGCAGATTAGAGTTTAACCTATGACAAATACTGTAATTAACACATTCCCAGATGTGTATAGAAATAACCCCAGCACACCAGACTTTCATATGAGGTGCGACTAGACCTCTGACAACATACCAAAGATTCAACCACAGACCAAAGTGCTGATCATCAAGAGCCTGAAGACTGAGTCTGCTGCTGAGGTGGCAGACATCTTTAATTTATCCAAATGTCAAGTGGAGGGGATGAGAAAAAGATTTGAAGAAACTGGTGACGTTCATGGCAAGCGCAGGTCAGACAGACCCCGGTATGACAACTGTTTGAAAGGACCGTTTGTTGCTTCAACTGTACAAGGCTAGCCCTTCTTCAACTACAGCAAAGCTACATGAGGAAATGTCACCAAAAATCCCGGTATCTACATGAAGAGTTTGTCAAATTCTCTCTCAAAGTGGTTTTCATAGCCAAATTAGTACACAGAAGTCTGCATTAAACAGAAAACAAAAAACCTGCATTGCATTTGCCAAGGCCTACAGCTCGCAGAAAGGATTGATACTGGAAAAGTGGCTGAAAGTTTATTTTTCTGGTGAATCATCCATTGAACTGCATGCCAGTCGCCGTACACCTGTTGGAACCCTCATGGACCCAAGATTCTCCCAGAAAACAATCATGTTCGGTGGAGGAAAAATCATGGTTTGTTGTTACATCCAGCATGGGGGTGTGAGAAAGATCTGCAGAGTGAATGGCAACATCAACAGCCTGAAATATCAAGAAGTTCTTGCTGCCCTACTTATACTGCTGCTCCTTCTCATTCTTCTGCCTCCATGTCACAGTTCCTGAAAACGAAGAAGGTGAAGGTACTCCAGGATTGGCCAACCCAGTCACCGGACATGAACATTATTGGGTAAGATGAAGGAGGAGGCTTGGAAGATGAAACCATAGAATCTTGATGAACTCTGGGAGACCTGCAAGACTGCTTTCTATGCCATTCCAGATGATTTCATCATCAAATTATCTCAGTCATTGCCAAGACGTATGGATGCAGTCCTCCAAGCTCACGGGAGTCATACGCAATATTAATTCTTTTTTCCAAGGCACCATGGCTTTATGTTCTGATATTATAGTGGCATATTTGTGTATTCAAAATAAAGTGTATGTATAATTTCCGCATTTTTTTTTCATGCGACAAGACTTTTGTCCAAGCAAAATCTGACCTTTCTGTACAAATTAAATTATAAAACTCAATCAATGACACAAAACTCTATTTTGGTATATTTCGCATAATCTAGAGGGCTTTGCCTTTCATATAAGCCATTTTTGATTCCAATTGATTAACTACAAGTCAGGTTATTATTTGTTGTTCCTACAACTTGGATAAGTGACAAGACTTTTGTCAAGCACTGTGTGTATATATATATATATATATATATATATACACACATATATACACATACACAACCCCCATTCCGAAATAGCTGGGACAAAGTGTAAATTGTGAATAAAATCAAAATGCAATGACTTTCAGATCACGTGAGCCAACATGTTATTTGCAATGGAACATAGATAACATTTCAAATGTTGAAACTGAGACATTTTACATTTTTTATCCACAAAATGAGCTTATTTCAAATTTTCTACCTGCAACAGGTCCCAAAAAAGTTGGGACAAAGGCATAAAAAGAGCTGAAAAAGCAATTAATAAATAAGAGAATCAGCTGAAAGAACATTTAGCAAGTAATTAAGTTAACTGGCATCAGGTGTGTAACATGATTGGCTATAAAATTGATGTCTTAGAGAGGCTGAGTCTCTCAGAAGTAAAGATGGCCAGAGGCTCCTCAACCCGTGAAGGCTTGCGTAAAAAAATTGTGGAATACTTTAAAAACAATGTTCCTCAACGTCAAATTGCAAAGGCTTTGAAGGTCTCATCATCGTCAGTGCATAACATCATCAAAAGATTCAGAGAAACTGGAAAAAAATCTGTGCGTAAGGGACAAGGCCGAAGACCTTTACTGGATGCCCGTGATCCTCGGGCCCTCAGACGCAACTGCATCACTCACCGGCATGATTTAGTCATTGACATTACTAAATGGGCCCAGGAATACTTCAAGAAACCACTGTCTGTAAACACAGTCCACCGTGCCATCCACAGATGCCACCTAAAACTCTATCATGCAAAAAGGAAGCCATTGTTGAGCATGATCCAGAAGCGCCGCCGTGTTCTGTGGGCCAAGGCTCATTTAAAATGGACTGTAGCAAAGTGGCAAAGTGTCCTGTGGTCAGACGAGTCCAAACTTGTTGGAAATCATGGGCGTCGTCTCCTCCGGGCTAAAGAGGAGACAGACCACCCCTCTTGTAATCAGCTTTCAGTTCAAAAGCCAGCATCTCTGATGGTATGGGGATGCATTAGTGCATATGGTGTGGGACACTTGCATGTTTTAAAAAGCACCATGAATGCTGAAAGGTATATAAAGGTTTTAGAGCAACATATGCTCACCTCCAGACGACATCTATTCCAGGGAAGGCCTTGTGTATTTCAGCAGGACAATGCAAAACCACATACTGCAGCTATTACAACAGCATGGCTTCGTAGTAGAAGAGTCCGTGAGCAGAACCGGCCTGCCTACAGTCCTGATCTTTCACCGATTGAGAATATTTGGTGCATAATTAAACGAAAAGTCTGTCAAAGGAGACCCAAAACTCTCCAGCAGCTGGAAGCCTGTATTGAACAAGAGTGGGATCAAATTCCAATGGTTAAACTCAAGAAACTTGTCTCATGAATGCCCAGACGCCTCCACTCTGTGTTAAAAAGAAGAGGGGTTGCTACACCATGGTGTACAGGCCCCTGTCCCAACTTTTTTGAGACCTGTAGCAGCCATCAAATTTGAAATGATCTCATTTTGTGGGTAAAATTGTAAAATTTCTTAGTTTCAACATTTGCTATGTTATCTCTGTTCTATTGTGAAGAAAATACTGGCTGGTGTGATTTGAAAGTCATTGCGTTTTGATTTTATTCACAATTTACACTTTGTCCCAACCATTTCAGAATTGGGGTTATAAAAAACATTATGAATTGGGTGAATGAGAGGACAAGAGACAATTCCGAACACCGCATTACTCAATATGGCCGACAGTTTGGCACATTCACAGACTAGTCATGTTCGTTCAGCTGTTTCAGAATTCTGCAGTAAACTTTCACTTCTACATCCAGAGCTGAAAGAGCAGTTCCTTTCTGCACAGGTTTGGTTGAGTCTCCTGCTGTCCCTCTCACTGTTCTTCCCTCTCCCTCCATCTCTCTCCTCTCTCCCCTCCTCTCTCCCTCCCTCACCTCTCTCAGCCTCGTCTCCAGCTCCAGCAGCCTGCTCTTCTTGCCCTGCTCCTGCTGGCTCATCTTCTCCAGATGTTCCTCCAGCTTGGCATTCTGGGCCTCCAGCTTCCCTGCCTGAGACTCCAGGTAAAACTTCTGCTGCCGCAGCTCTGAGATCATCTCCTCCTGGGCTTTCCTACAGGAGAGGGGGGGTCCAGTGTCAAGCCAGGCACGAGGGTGGGTGCATCGTGTGCGCTTGTATGGGTGAACCGTGCATGCAGCCCTTAGATGCGTAGCTGTGCAGTTCTGTCTCGTGAGCAGTTTCAAAGCAGTGAAGTTATGCAGTCATATAGTCATGCAGTGGTAAATTATTGCAGTTGTGCAGCACATGGTTATTCGGTGCATAGTTGAGCAGTTTGTGTGTATGTGTGTAAAACATGGTTTCCTGGTGTAAAGCTCTGCAGTTGAGCCATAGTGCAACAAACAGAAATAACACAGCAAGTCCTTTAATAAGCTTGGTAAGGATTTGGACAGTGCTACAGCAGTCTTTTTAATGCAACTTTCTTTATAGTGACCACTGATGTTTTTTCATTTTCACCATTTACACTGTGGCATAATTTTCCTAACAAAAAGTGCAAGTTACACTCATTTTCCTCAGAGTGTAATCTTTAAAGGGGACCCATTGTGCTACATTTCCAAATTTATATTTTGATCTTGGACTCCCCTAGAGTACTCCTGATCGTTCAAAGTCCAAGAAAGGGTCCTTATTTAGCTCATACTGCCATCCTCAAAAAACCCCATTTGTAGTCCATTGTAGTCTCTGCCTGAAACGCCTCGTTTGGGTGGCTCTTCCGCTATGGCCCCCCCTCCCCCTGTGCCCACTTTCTTCTGATTGGCCAGCTCTGTGGAGGGCGGAGCTGGGCGGGACTCGGCAGAACGCAGTTTTCCGGGTCCACCTCCCCAGCGTGAAACGTGAGACGCGTCTGCCATCTGAGCTAAGCAATCAGCGGGGAAATTCCGCAATAAAACACAGTACATGTGTATAGATCTAATGAAATGAAGTTGTTCTAATAAACGCAGCGGCGAAAGTGGAGGATGCAGTGTGAAAGTCTGGCAGCTCAAGCTCTAATTTGCTATCTACCTACGGCTACTATGGTGAGCACACCGGTGTTTCTACTTTATAGCTAGGATTGAGGGAAAGCTAGAATCCACCCCATACAGACACATTTGTAGAACGGGTCGACATACCCAAGTGTAGACCGGAGACCGTAGAAATCCGGTGGGTCTGAGTTTAGAGGGAAACATGGACAGTGAGGAGCAGCAAAAAGTGGACCAACAACTTATGGACTGCTTAGGTGTGTATTATAAGGACCAGCTGGTTCGTGTGCATAGCTGTGGTGTGTTGTTAGCGTGGAGTAACGTACAGCTTCTGCGCTGGTATATGACGGAGGGGCGAAAGCTCCAGGCTAAACGGCCTTTTCGGAAATTGCCCGTGGTAATGGTTTACTTATTTCGTCGGAATGACCAGCATTTGCTAGCAGAAAATGGGCGCGATAAGCCGCTTTCACACCGGACGCGAAACAAATTTTTCACGCGACAGATTACATTCAAAGTCAATGCATTGTCTTTGCATTGACTTTGAATGTAATCTGTCGCGAAAATTTGTTTCAAGGTCCGTGTGAAAGCGCTTAACGCACTCCATAACGCGTATTCACGCGTCTTTGCATTGACTTTGAATGTAATCTGTCGCAAAAAAATTTGTTTTGCATCCGATGTGAAAGCAGGTTTATGGATAGTGCGACAGCTAGAGAGAGCTCTGGTTATGTTATGAACATAATACAGGTTTTATAGACCGTAAGTTCCGTTAGCATGGACGGTTGCTTATGTAGAGCTAGCGAATCGATCACTTCTACAGGAAAGAATTTCCTATTCAATCTCCGCTTTTTTCGGCTTTTTATTAGCCATAAAATTTCTAAAGGGGGATGAAATTACGCCAGAGAAATCATTTGTTATACCAGACACGTTAGAGCTTGTGCGTTTCGCATTGCCTTCACGGTAGCATCAGAGAGCTAGCCCAGATATTGGTGAAGTATCCGACTGATCCCGATCATGGATAAGTGAAGCGATCACAAGCAGCTGTAAACAAACCCAAAGACGTATCCCAAGCTCTGCATAACCTAGGTCTGGTCTAACTGCAGCCTTTTCAGCCCAACTTTGCAGACACATATAGCACCTGTCCGGTTAGCTTCAACTGTAGTGGCTACAATCGGGCAACGTTATGATGAAACTGCCACATTGATGTTTACCGAAGTAACACAAGCATACCGATCAGAATTACTGCATATACGTTAAATAGGAGCATTTTTAATTAGCACGGCACGCAAACTAACATGCAGTAGCTGGTAACCGAGCGGTCATTACCACAGAGACAAACCCTTGCAATACAGGTTTTACAGACAGCAAGTTCCGTAACCGTGGACAGTACCAAGCATCCAAATTACAAACAAGTATAAAAAGTTAGCTTCAAATGAGGTTTATGTTCACACACCTTCTGTTGAATTTCCCGATATTACTCTTGCATATTTAGGATACAAACATTAGCGACAGTAACTTGGCTACGTTAGCCGCTGTGCTACAGCCACAATCAACAGGCCATCACGTTAGGTAAGCTTATGCCGTAAAAGAAACTTACAGCTTCTGTGTCGGTGAGTCACGGACAGTCGCGACCAATACAGGCTTTATCTTCAGGTATTTTACAAAGCCTGCGTTTGAGGCCAGTTGTTAGTGCTAACTATTGTTAGCGTTCCTGCTAGCCACCCGTAACACGTTAGCTTCACTTTCATTATTTGCTGTTATATCGTTACTTACAGCTTGTGGCTCCGAGCGCTTGATCGATGCAACTGCTCCAGGTTTGAGAAGCAGCTGAAAGGCTTATCCTGTGTGGAATTATCCTTTATTGACAAAGCTGTCTTTGGTGAAATGCTGAGCACAAACAGCTAACGTTCCCTTTGGCCATGGCTGTTTGCTGCCAGCAAACAAAAAAGCTACCCACTGATTTCTGGAGGCATTGTCTTTTGGAAGAGAAACAGGTGTTTTTCTTTGCGTCCAAAAGTAAACGGACAATCAGCTTTGGGGGAGATACTGACAAAACTGCACCTCAAATGATCTGCAGTTCTTCTTTTGTATTTCCAAAAGTGTAGACGCTACTAAGGCATAGTATGATCTGCGGTTGTTTGTGCCTGCTAGAATAGTTTCCGGTGTGGGCAGGTCCAGCGCCATGATTGGCTCTGGCTAGGTCTGTATTAATTCGACGGCACAACCTGACGTCAGGTTTTGCCCAGATCTCGTGAAGATCTCGGGACAAGCTGTTCAGAGAGGAAATCACGTTCACAAAATCACGTTCTTGGATTACGGCAAAACCCCTGTATCTTATGTTTAGAAACTTCTCAGAGGTTGAGTATGGACATCCACCATTATAACATTACTTATATGTATTAAAAGAAGGATCAGCATAATAGGTCCCCTTTAGTATAATCTCCCCGCGCTGGTCCGGGATCAGCGGTACACTCTTAGTATCATCTCCCAGCACTGGTCCGGGATCAGCAGTAGACTCGCATGTTTCCCTTAGAGTAATCTCTCAGCACTGGTCCGGGATCAGCGGTACACTCACATGTTTCCCTTAGCATAATCTCTCAGCGCTGGTCCGGGATCAGCGGCACACTCTCAGTGTAATCTCCCAACACTGGTCCGGGATCAGCGGTACACTCTTAGTATAATCTCCCAGCACTGGTCTGGGATCAGCAGTACGCTCGCATGTTTCCCTCAGAATAATCTCCCAGAACTAGTCCAGGATCAGCGGTACACTCGCATGTTTCCCTTAGTATAATCTCCGAGCACTGGTCCGGGATCAGCGGTACACTCGCATGTCTCCTTTAGTATAATCTCCGAGCACTGGTCTGGGATCAGTGGTACACTGCATGTTTCTCCTAGTATAATCTCCCAGCACTGGTCCGGGATCAGCGGTACACTCGCATGTTTCCCTTAGTGTAATCTCTCAGCACTGGTCCGGGATCAGTGGTACACTCGCATGTTTCCCTCAGTATAATCTCCCAGCACTGGTCCAGGATCAGCGGTACACTCGCATGTTTTCCTTAGTATAATCTCCGAGCACTGGTCCGGGATCAGCGGTACACTCGCATGTTTTCCTTAGTACAATCTCCGAGCACTGGTCCGGGATCAGTGGTACACTTGCATGTTTCTCTTAGTATAATCTCCCAGCACTGGTCCGGGATCAGCGGTACACTTGCATGCTTCCCATATTATAATCTCTCAGCACTGGTCCGGGATCAGTGGCACACTTGCATGTTTCCCTTAGTGTAATCTCTCAGCACTGGTCCGGGATCAGCAGTACACTCGCATGTTTCCCTTAGCATAATCTCCGAGCACTGGTCCGGGATCAGCGGTACACTTGCGTGTTTCTCTTAGTATAATCTCCCAGCGCTGGTCTGGGATCAGCGGTACACTCGCATGTTTCCCTTAGTATAATCTCCGAGCACTGGTCCGGGATCAGCGGTACACTTGCATGTTTCTCTTAGTATAATCTCCCAGCACTGGTCCGGGATCAGTCGTACACTTGCATGTTTCTCTTAGTATAATCTCCCAGCACTGGTCCAGGATCAGTGGTACACTCGCATGTTTCCCTTAGTATAATCTCTCAGCACTGGTCCGGGATCAGTGGTATACTAGCATGTTTCCCTTAGTATATTCTCTCAGCAGTGGTCCGGGATCAGTGGTACACTCACATGTTTCCCTTAGTATAATCTCCCAGCGCTGGTCCGGGATCAGTTATACACTCGCATGTTTCTCTTAGTACAATCTCTCAGCATTGGTCCGGGATCAGTGGTTTACTTGCATGTTTCCCTTAGTATAATCTCCCAGCGCTGGTCCGGGATCAGCGGTACACTTGCATGTTTCTCTTAGTGTCATCTCTCAGCACTGGTCTGGGATCAGTGGTACACTCGCATATTTCCCTTAGTGTAATCTCTCAGCACTGGTCCGGGATCAGCGGTACACTCGCATGTTTCTCTCAGTGTAATCTCTCAGCACTGGTCCAGGATCAGTAGTACACTCGCATGTTTCTCTCAGTGTAATCCCCCAGCACTGGTCCGGGATCAGTGGTACACTCATGTTTCCCTTAGTGTAATCTCTCGGGGCTGGTCCGGGATCAGTGGTACACTCATGTTTCCCTTAGTGTAATCTCTCAGCTCTGGTCTGGGATCAGTGGTACACTCACATGTTCCGCTGAGTGTAGATGCTACTGTTGGCAGCCAGCTTGTTAGCCTCGGAGAGCTCGGCGATGCGCTGCTCCATGCTTTTCATCTTAGAGTCCATGGCATTAATGGTCTGGAAGAGATTCAAAGGGAAAGGGTCTCAGGACACACATACAACCCAAACTCCAAAAACATGGGGACATTATGGAAATTGCTAATAAAATCAAAATGTCGTGTTTGAGAAGTCCATTCACCCTCTACTATATAAAAAGCAATACAAAGACACATGATTTGTTTTTGCCTGAGCGCAAATAAGAGCCCGTATCCATTACCAAGATGGCCGCCAAGTGGGCCGACAAGGTAATAATGACTTCAACCACTTGCACAGCTCTCTACCCTGGAAACCAGACCAGTCTCACAGGATAAGCAGCCAGATCACCCCCTTCCAATTAAAATTGATTGGAATAAAAGAATGAGAATCCTTACTCATAAGGAGGCCCAAAGGTGTTGATAAGCTTGGGAACTGACAGTTCAATGAGACAGTGCAAAGCTGTCCCTCAGAAGCACAGAACCATGCCACTTACCTGCAGGCTGTATTTGCCATTTGAAGGCCTGTCTCATAAACCACAGAAAACAAGAGTGCAGCTGAATTTATTACCCCCACACCAACAATGCACTTCAACTTGCTGTTTTAAAGTGCATGAAGTGTGATAACCCCCTTCACTGCGCTCGGGAACAAGCAGCATTTTTTCCAAGCGCAGGAATCTTTGGCCTACCTTGTCCTACTGCTAGCACAGATTTATAGACATATAGACAATCGCTATATACTATCCCATTGAAAAAGGCTACCGCAGGTAAATTGTGCAACAGAATTTGTCACAGAATTTCGCAAACCATCGTACCTTGCTGATAACAAGTTGTTTAATATCATTTGGATTTTCAGACTTTCCAAATGTATTCATTTTGTTTTACTGAAAATGTATCACATGGAAAAGACACAACAGCAGGTCTACCTGTGACTAAATCTTCCATGACAAAACTATATTCGCAAAATTGCCAAACCAAAGTTAAGTCTTCTTAGTCAGTACTAAGACTACAGAAAATCTTTAGGTGGAACTACTAATAATGTTTCAAAGCAAATAGCCAAAGATTAGGCCTAATATTGACAATTCCATAATTGGAGATGAGCATAAGATTATTAAACCAGGCTTTACTTTAGACTGAGACAACACTTCAGCGCTATGCACAATTACACTCCGGTTATTTTGCTTTCTGGTTTAGAACATGGCCACCAGGCCGCTGGCATAGGCTTGCCTTCTGTACGCACTAACAAGGGTAGCATGAATATCCGAGCGAGCCATAGAGCATAAGTACACAAGCATGAAATACTCAGGTCCCCCGGGACAGGATGGCCGATATCTGACCTGGAAACAAAACACAGTGGAGGGACGGACAGATGGACAGGAGGACAGGCGGAAGTATGAATAGGCACATCTACACAATAAGATGTAACCTTGCATAAATTTTTGTTGAGAAATGATGAGCGGTTTAGGAGTTCTGGTCCGGGAAAGAAGCATGACAGACAGACACAGACACGTAGAAGGACAACAATCATTTGTATATACCCATCCATTGCATGGCGCGGAACAAAGTCAAACGAAAAGCACTTGTCTTCACATCAATTGGCAAGATGAAATAATAGAACACCTGTTATATGCTTTTTTGTATTGTAGCTATTTTCTACTTTCTAATGCTTATATAGCCAAGTGCTTTTCTGGTTTTGAGAGAGGGGCTTTAAGAGCCAAGTGAGCACATTTCAGATGCGAGGTCCATTTCAAATGAAAAAGGTTGAAGTACTGCAAAGGCTGCCATGGCATACAGCCAAAATTCACACACATTAGCCAGAGTTTCTAATGCCTTTCTAATATATTTCATCGAACTGAAATCCTTATTATCATCTCAGCCCTTTGAAAAACCTCTCCAGGAACCTATTCTCTCAAACTCAAAGTCTCACGAGCACTAAGAGCATTAAAGCGACGCCCTGAAAACAACACGTTTTTACAGGGGCCTCCATCTCAGACAAATGGACTGAACTCTGCACCCCGCTGTGAGCGAGAGTAATCAGTTTTCCCTGGTATGAGGGAACAAATCTGCTGCATTTAGGGGACAGAGAGTAATGGCAGTATAAAGGTCTCCGTATCTCAGAAAAATGTAAAATAATGCTTCCCTGAAACCGTCATGCTGCTTTAACCTTTGTTCTCCTACTGGGGAGAAGAGTGCGTCTCCACAGCTTCCATGAGGAAGCCTGGACAACTATCTTATAACCACGAACAAACTAAATTGAGACGAACTGGGCTGAACTGGGCCAAACTGAGTCCCAAATCTAAGATGAACAGACCCTACTAGGGTGAACAGAGCCAAACTTGATCAAAAGAAAGTACTAAACACAGACCAACTGGGCTTAAACAAGTCCAGAGAAGAATACCTAGGAAATGGACCTTCTGATCTCAACAGGAAATTAGACTGGACCAAGCGCTGGTCCAGACCGGCCTAGGCCTTTACCGCTTTGTGCTCGCCCAGGAGCTTGGTTTTCTCCCGTGCTTCCTCTTCCTGTTCGGCCCGTTTGGACTCCAGTATCTCCTTATCAGCCATGTCTGCTTTCATCTGGGCCTCCAGAACCTGAGGAGAACCCAAACCAGAGGACACGGCATCGGGCAAACCATCTCACCCACACCCACCCACACAAACACCCTCCAACACTCAATACCGTCTGCTGATCTGTGTCTGTGTGCATGATGCAGCATTCCAACACCTTTTCCAAATTCAAACTCAAGCGCTTTTCAAGGTGCAATTTCAAGCTTTTCCCGCTCCCCACAGCTGCGGCAGATTAATACTCATCGAACTACTCAGTTGAAAAGTGATTTAATATGAAAGTAAAGCAATTAAAGTTACAGTTTCGAGCACTTAATTAAATCGAAGAACCATTCAAACCTTGAAAGCACCACATTAAAACTGAAGCGTTTTCAAATATTTCCAGCACCTGTAGGAACCCTGCTGATATCTGAGTACAGTGGGCAGTTGAAGAGTGTGTAGTGTTTCTGTTTCAGTGCGTGGTCTGCGTTTGTGCGCCTGAGTGTGTGTGTGCGTGTGTGTGTGTGTGTGTGTGGCGTGTGTGTGTGCAGCTGACAGTGCGCGAGTGTGTGAACGAAAGGGCTAGTTTACCTTGATTTTATCCTCATACATCCTCTCCTTCTGCTGCAAGTGAGCCTCCATCCTCTGCGCTGTGGCCTGAGTCTCACGCAAGTTCTCCTCTAACTCCTGCACACACACACACACACACACACACACACACACACACACACACACACACACACACACACACACACACAACACACACACACACACACACACAAACACAGCCTCTGAGGAGTAAGCATGACCAGGAGCGCATCTGAAAAGTCTATTAGATTAAAGTGAGTAGGAGTAAAGTCAAGTAGCCCGTGTCAGATATATCAAGTAAGATGATATTCCCTTAATACGGTTTCTGAGTCACACATAAAAGGTTACGCATCATCCTTCCCAGTTCAGCCGCATCGATCTGTTAGAGAAGTCCCCTATCATTACCCTTTCACACCTGGCTGCTGTGTTTGTTTGAGTGTGTGGCTCATGCTGGGGCGAGGGGGTGCAGCTGTCCGGTGCCCCATGTGAGTAGCCCTTAGCCCTGCCCCCTCCCCCCATTGCGAGCACCACCAGCCTGAGGGTGCAGGGGGAGGAGCTAAAAGGGGCTGGGTGGAGCAAGGGTGGGGAGGGGTGTGGCCTTAGCCTTGCGGCAAATCGTCGCTTTGTGTGAGCAGATTACACCGCACTGCTCTCACCTCCCACAATGGGTAACAAATTACACAAAAATTCCAAGCCAGAGCTTTGATCTGGTTGGTTAATGTGCTCATTTTCCCGCCGTTCCTGAGACTTAGCCAGTAAGCTTTGTGTCACAAACCATTCTATTATGGCCTGCAGAAGCAAGTAATTGGCTCTCAGTGAAAATGAATGGAGGTGATGTAATTGTGTGACAAATTAGATTCTCATTGGAAAATGTGTGGCCTCACCCCTCTCCATTTCTGTTTTCCTTTATTTAAATCTGAAGCCCCTGCTGAGGGCAAGGGCCCTCTTTTACATGTCTGCTGAATGTATACAAAAAAATACAATAGCCATTAAAAAGTTAATTGAGTAGTATAAAGGAGCATAAATACATAATATTGAAAACAAAATGAAAAATCTAAAACACTGCTCAAATTGCCTGACAACCAAATTATTCATTTTCAGTTCAAATATATTTAGAGACACAAGCATATAAATAAGAAATTATGTCAAAATTACTTCAAACTTTTCCAAAATCAACCACATTTTCAGATAACCAAATTATTCACTTTCACTTTGAACACATTTATATAGACAATAGTATTTTGTTTCAGGGGAGTGTTTTGGCGACCAGAAGCTGAAACGTTTGTGCTTTGGTTATTGGTTGAGCGTTTCGGCGACTTCAGTTCTGCCTGAATGACATCATTGTTTCCAGCCAAACAAGAACCAAAGGTTGAGGTTGAACACCAATTCAAGAATGTGGACAGGAAATGCGCCCATATTTTGATGCTTAGTATCACTCTGCACCATGTTGGTTGGCATTTGATGACATAGGGTGAAGTACACAGCTACGGACAACGGTCTGGCATTTTTGTGTGCATGTGTAAACATGTTTCAGGTCATCCATTTAACCCTCCTATTTTGTTCAAATGAATAAACCCTTTTTGGTTTGAGGTCAGTTTGATCCCCACCATGTACGTAAAACTGCATAAGATGTTTGTTACTGAAAGTGTTACCCATTCACCTTTCAGCTCATTTATGCCTTTCTACTGATCATTTTAATAGCCAAGTAAATAAAACAACGCTCCCCCATCCTCCCATAATACATCAAGCCTTGATTTTACATGATTATAGCGCAATGAATGAGACCTAATGTGAAATTAATGAGAAAGTAATTTGAACATGCCCCCCAGTCTTAGGCAACACGACAAAAACCAAGATCAAAATGATGGTGTTATGTATTAATAGATCCTGGGGTCAAAATGACCCAAACAACACTGATGCTCACAATATGTGTATGGAACATAAAATAAATTTTTTTTTAATTAATGTTTTACCCATAAAGTTAGGGAAAATATCTAGCTGAAAAAAGTATGTTAACCATATTTTTAGAGACATTCAACATTTAGTCGGGTCAAATTGACCCGGAACATAATAGGAGGGTTAATGTCAAAAACACAGAGATATAAGAAAACTAGAGTGGACGACGTGTGGGCTGGACCAAAGCGGAAATGGCAGAATAGCTTCGCCATCTTGTGTATGTATAAATGTCCAATGAGGCACATGTAAACAGTAGGCTAAACATGGGTGTCGACAAACTAGAGACTTGTTTTCCGTGTTCTTTTTATCCTTTCATACTTAAAATGGACACGAATAAAGAATTGTAATCAAACTACAATATTTATTTAAAAAAAATTTTTTTAAAATCTGGTATATTCGATGTTTATTTAATCGGAAGACATTACAGAGAAATCGGAACATCAGCTGTTGTCCCGCATGAGCAAGTTTTCGTTTTATACGAGCACGGTTTAGGCCAGTTATACTACATTTTCCATTGAACGTCTGCCCCGATATACGCACACAAGATGGCGGTGGCGTGCTGCCACGGAAACGACGGGATTGTCCACTCTAGTTTTCTTATATCTCTGTGGTCAAAAACATGTTTCTGGTTCTGGTCAGGAAGAGAAGCCCTAGGACTTGCAGTAAGCCGTTCCGGGTCAAAGGTCGTAAGGTCGTATCTCTTACCATGATCTTCTCAGCCATCTGCTGAATCTGCTGGGATTTGGTCTGGATGTCATCCTTCAGCTTGTTCTCGCGTCGTTCCACCATCTCCAGCCGTTTCACCTGGTTCTCCAGGGACTTGCGGCCCTCCTGCACACGCGTGCACGTGCACGCGCACATGTACACGCACAGCCGCACAGGGGAGTGTCCGCACAGCACACACAGAAAAGCACAACATAAACGCGAAACTGAATTGATTTTGGTCACCGGCGAAGCGAAGCATGTGGATTCACCAGAGCAGCAGGGCAGTGACATCAACAGGAAGTGCTCTGTTAACCCTTTCACATCCAGCTTTAACAAGACCAAACATGACTGCTCAGCCCAAGGTAACTGAGAGCACTCATATCCAATTCAGATATGCTCCAAGTTTCTATTTAATTCTGAGATAACCTTAGAGACTTCGTGGTATGAAATGGTACAATTAAATGTTGCTTATACATTTCAGTGCAAGATGGATGCATTTATTGACAGCAAAATGTGGCAGATTTTACATATTGAGAGCAAATATTCAAAGATACACAACCAGTTTGAATTTGAATATTTGCTGAGGAACTTGATTAATAGAATTCAATGTGTAAGTGCTTGGTTGAAATGAAAGCCTGCACCCACACCGGCCCTTTCTTAATAAGTTTGAGGACCCCAAGGCAATCGAAAAACACAGAAAAATCTGTGTTCGGGCAGGAGTCCATTAGCATAATAAGGAGATTTCTGTAAGCGGGTGTGAAAGGGTTAATGAGCGGCAGAAGCGACTGCGTGGTATGAGGCCTCCTTTGTAAAATTACGACCCACAATCTACAATGAATGGAACGTTTACAAATGGCTGCTACCATTCATTTCTATGAGCATGACAGCCAATGCAAGTGCTTAATATGCCTCGTACGCCATCTCTGGTACAGCGTGTCGCTCTAATCCACAGTGTGTGGGTAGTGTGCATCTCAATTGTGGAGCAAGCAGCTTGACAGTACAGCTTGGGGCTGTATGGAAGAGAATTAACCTCTATTATAAACCGCATTAATTGCTCTATGGTAGAATGCAGAGCCGTGTAATAGTGTATAGTCCTGTGGTGCAGCGTGTTGCTCCATGGTCAAGAGTGTATCTATAACACAGCATTAAGCTCTGCGGCAGAGGATGCATCTCTATAGCGCTTAGCTTAGCTCTGTGTCAGAATGCATGATGCCGCAGAATCATAGTGTGTGCAGCTCTATATTACAGCGTGAAGTTCTAGGTTGGAGTGTTTTGAAAGAGCACGTAGCTCTATGGTACAATGTGTAGCTGTATGGTCCTGTGTTGTGCTCTATGGTACAGTACATAGCTCTGGGGTACAGCCTACATCTCTATGGTACAGGGTGGACCTCGACTGTCTATAGTGTCTACGGTCATGGCAGAATAAGAAGTACAAAAGAGTAAAGTGTATTTCTGATGCAAAAAGTGATGGTAGAATATGTAGCTCTGTGGTGCAGTGCATAGCTCAGTTGTACAGTGCGTAGTTCTGTGGTAGAGCCTGCATCTCTATGGTACAGAGTGTAGCTCAGTGGTACAGCCTGCATTTCTATGGTAGAGAGTGTAGGTCTGTGGCTGAGCCTGCGTACCTCGGGTGCAGAGTGTAGGTCCGTGGTAGAGCCTGCATCTCTATGGTACAGAGTTTAGGTCCGTGGTAGAGCCTGTATTTCTATGGTACAGAGTGTACCTCAATGGTAGAGCCTGCATCTCTATGGTACAGCATCTAGGTCTGTGGTAGAGCCTGTATTTCTATGGTAGAGGGTGTAGATCTGAGGTAGAGCCTGCATCTCTATGGTAAAGAGTCTAGTTCTGTGGTAGAGCCTGTATTTCTATAGCACAGAGTCTAGGTCTGTGGTAGACCCTGCATTTCTATGGTACAGACTGTAGGTCTGTGGTAGAGCCTGCATCTCTATGGTACAGAGTGTAGGTCCGTGGCAGAGCCTGCATTTCTATGGTACAGAGTCTAGGTCTGTGGTAGAGCCTGGATTTCAATGGTACAGAGTGTAGGTCAGTGATAGAGCCTGCATCTCTATGGTACAGAGTCTAGCTCTGTGGTAGAGCCTGTATTTCAATTGTAGATAGTGTAGGTCTGTGGTAGAGCCTGCATCTCTATGGTAAAGAGTCTAGTTCTGTGGTAGAGCCTGCATTTCTATGGTACAGAGTGTAGATCTGTGGTAGAGCCTGTATTTCTATTATACAGAGTCTATGTCTGTGGTAGAGCCTGTATTTCTATTGTAGATAGTGTAGGTCTGTGGTAGAGCCTGCATCTCTATGGTACAGAGTCTAGCTCTGTGGTAGAGCCTGTATTTCTATTGTAGATAGTGTAGGTCTGTGGTAGAGCCTGCATCTCTATGGTAAAGAGTCTAGTTCTGTGGTAGAGCCTGCATTTCTATAGTACAGAGTCTAGGTCTGTGGTAGAGCCTGTATTTCTATGGTACAGAGTCTAGGTCTGTGGTAGAGCCTGTATTTCTATGGTACAGAGTCTAGGTCTGTGGTAGAGCCTGTATCTCTATGGTACAGAGTCTAGGTCTGTGGTAGAGCCTGGATTTCAATGGTACAGAGTGTAGGTCAGTGGTAGAGCCTGCATCTCTGTGGTAAAGAGTGTAGGTCCGTGGTAGAGCCTGCATCTCTATGGTTCAGAGTCTAGATCTGTGGTAGAGCCTGCATCTCTATGGTAAAGAGTCTAGGTCTGTGGTAGAGCCTGTATTTCTATGGTACAGAGTGTAGGTCTGTGGTAGAGCCTGCATCTCTATGGTACAGAGTCTAGTTCTGTGGTAGAGCCTGCATCTCTATTGTAAAGAGTCTAGGTCTGTGGTAGAGCCTGTATTTCTATGGTACAGAGTGTAGGTCTGTGGTAGAGCCTGCATCTCTATGGTAAAGAGTGTAGGTCTGTGGTAGAGCCTGCATCTCTCTATGGTAAAGAGTGTAGGTCTGTGGTAGAGCCTGCATCTCTATGGTACAGAGTCTAGGTCTGTGGTAGAGCCTGCATATTTCTATGGTACAGAGTCTAGGTCTGTGGTAGAGCCTGTATTTCTATGGTACAGAGTGTAGGTCTGTGGCAGAGCCTGCATCTCTATGGTAAAGAGTGTAGGTCTGTGGTAGAGCCTGCATCTCTCTATGGTAAAGAGTGTAGGTCTGTGGTAGAGCCTGCATCTCTATGATACAGAGTCTAGATCTGTGGTAGAGCCTGTATTTCTACGGTACAGAGTGTAGGTCTGTGGTAGAGCCTGCATCTCTATGGTAAAGAGTGTAGGTCTGTGGTAGAGCCTGCATCTCTATGGTAAAGAGTGTAGGTCCATGGTAGAGCCTGCATCTCTATGATACAGAGTGGAGGTCTATGGTAGAGCCTGCATCTCTATGGTACAGTGTGTAGCTCTGTGGTAGAGCCTGCATCTCTATGGTACAGTGTGTAGCTCTGTGTTAGAGCCTGCATCTCTATGGTGCAGCGTGTAGAATGCAGAGCTTTATGAGGGCCATGATGCAGTGTTCTGCTCTATGCCAGAGTTTAGCTCTATGGTAGAGAGATGAGCTCTATGGTAGGGAGTACGTGTCAATGGTAACGTGTGCTCGGGAGCACAGACGGCGGCCTGGCGCACCTCGGTCTCTCTCAGGCGACGGCGCAGGGTGTCGCTGGGGTCGGATTTGTTCCTCAGCCTCTCCAGCTCACGCTCCAGACGCTCCTTGGACTGGCGGATGTTCTGCAGCAGTTCCGTCGCGTCCGTGCTCGCCTTCACCGCCTAGCCGCCGCCAGAAGCACGAACGAGCCAAAAAAAAGGAGCAGCTGCGTCTCAGACACACGCGCCGAAGCTGACGTGTCCAGGCCCAACGCACCCATCCAGAGTGCACTCTCTTTCGCTCGTCTCCACAGGAAAACCCACTCAGTTCTCCATGGAACCTCTTTATCATAGGTGTAAAACCTGCTAAAGCTCTCCAAGTTGAATCATTGTTCCATGTACACAACCTATGTCTCTTGCCCGGGCACTTCAAAAACTAGACAGTCCAATCAGCCGCGACCACATGGGTAAAGCCCCCGAAAGCCCACTTCTTCCCTTTTTTGCGCATTATTTGGCCAATACTGTTGCCATGGCAACCAAAATCGATAGGTGTCATAAGTGAAGTGTAACACATGTCCATACCAAATATGAAAGTAATCGGTCAAAAATGACAGCCTGTAGAGTGTCCACAAGGAAGTGTCTACTAACACGGCAGCGGAGACGACACACGTGAATCCATGGTAGCCGCCCGACTTCGTCCATGGGCTGCAATCATGGAATGAATTTTCTCTCAGTGTTTTCATTTTTTTTCCACCATAAATCTTTGGACAGTGACTCAGTTTTAATTTTGATTCTGTACACTCGTTCTTTTGGTTTGAAATTATACACTGACCATGTGGTTACTGTGCAGACTGTCAGCTTTTTTCGTGCTTTAATTGGAGGGAGTTCTCATCCATATAGGATGAACCGTTTAGAAATGACAGCACCTTTGTACATTGTCGCCCATTTCCGAGAGAGTCAAAAATACTGGGCAGTTTAACATAATGTAGAATAAGGTTTCATTCTGAATATTTGGTCGCATATCCTTTGCATACTATGACTGCCTGACATATGTGACATATAGACATCACCAGACACGGGGTATCTTCCCAGATGATGCTCTGCCAGGCCTGTGCTGCTGTCATCTTCAGTTCCTGCTTGTTTTAGGGACTCTTTGCCCCAGCCTCCTCTTCAGTAAAATGCATGTTCAATCGGATTCACAGCTAGCAAGCAGCCCGGCCAGCAGGACAAAAATAACAAACAAGAGTCATCAGAAGATGACATGTCCACAGTCCCCCGCAGTCTAATCTCAGAAATCCTTAAATATCAAAAGGCACCAGGGTAGGACCTGATTATTATGCACAGCAAATTTTGTTAAAAAATAAAGAACGTTATTCGATCTGCTCCGGGAACTAAATGTCCACGGACGGACAGACGGACGAACAGATGACCACACTGACAACTATATCCCCCCACATTATATGATAAAAATGCATCACTGTCCAATGAATTTTGGTGCTCACAGTATATCGATTGTACAGCTTTTAAAAATGTATTTGTAAAAATTTCTTCTAAAAAAAACTGCATAACTGTAGTGGTCTTTGATGAGCAAATACACAGATTTTAAGGTTTAAGGTTTTTAAGGTTGCAGACTACAAACCTACAAACCTCGGTAAGGTTAAGAGACAGTAGTTTGTTTCATACATCTGACTAAACCTTTTCAAACAATGGTCACTGCCAAACATCCCGACTGCAGTTGAGCAGTGAGAAGTACAAGTGCAGGGTACAGATTATTCGGTGGAAAGAAATGTGGATGACATTGGAGCTAAACCACGCTCCCAACCTCCATTGTCCAATGGCTAAACACAGGAATTACAGTATGTGCACACGAAGCTGTGCATTTACAGTCTCAAAATGCTGCTGTGTTAACGAGAGGCTAACAAGCTACTAACGAGCCACTGGAGGAGGGCACATTTGGCCCAGCACCTGCAAGGGGTAACTTCCCCACATACATCTGCACTTGATGACATCACAGAGGAAGGAACCAATGAGGAGCAAAAGGAGGTAGCTCCATTCACATCAGGTAAAAAAAAAAAAAAAAAAAAAAAAATTTTGCTGAATTTCTCAGTGATGTCATGCAGTCCAGTTAAGAGTATGAGGTCTGTAATTAAAATGTATATATAAATAATTGGATGAAAAAAAACATTATATGAGCTCTTACCTTGGCCAGTTTGTCCTGCAGTTCCTGTATCTTTGCTTGCTGTTCTGCATTAGTCTGAAACACAATAAGGGTTAGATTAGTACACGCACACATGCATACACAACACAAACACACACACACATGCACTCACTATCTCACACACACACACACACACACACACACACACACACACACACACACACACACGACACACACTCATGTTTCATGGGGACATCTCATTGACTTACATTTATTTCCTGATCTTTATCATAAACACTACACGCGTAATCCAAATGTTTACCCCGACTCTAGAATAGCTCAGTTACATTGTGGGGACCGAAAAATGTCTGGTTAACAATAAACAAATTGTACTCCACCACTTATGAGGACATTTGATCCCCACATGGGAATAAACACACTCACACGTAGACACGTGCAGGTGCATATACACACACACGCCACACACACAGGAACATGTAACGCGTACAGGTGCATGCATGCACACACACACACACACACACACACACACACACATGTAGATGCGTGCAGGTGCATACACACACACGCACACACACACACACGTAGATGTGTACAGGTGCATACACACACACGCACACGTAGATGCGTACAGGTGCATACACACTCACAGGCACATGTAGACACATACAGGTGCATACACACACACACACACGTATACATAGATGCGTGCAGGTGCATACACACACACACACATGCACACACACACACAGGCACATGTACACGTGTACAGGTGCACACACACACACACACACACACACACACACACACACACAGTAATTTAGCACACTCACCTTCTCCAGCTTACAGAGAAGCTCCTCCACCTCGGCCTTGCCCTGTTCCTTAGCCTGTCAGAGCAACAGCAACATTAAATATCCCAAATCAAGAGGGGGAATCTGGTGTCTGGTCACTACATTTCTGGTGTAATGAAAATGCACACAGAGGGGTCCCCCACAACAAAGTTTGAGAACCACTGACTTGTATGCAACTCTGTGGTAAAGTGTATATGTAGTCGTATAGCGTATATATAGTGACATGGCGTACATGTAGTGGTATAGCATATGTATAGTGGTATAGCCTATATGTAGTGGTTATAGCATATTTACCTTTTGTATGCGATGCTGGTACTCAACCGCTTTTCTCTTTAGCTCCTCGCTCGTCTGGCGGGAATCGCGTAGCTCCACCTCATACAGGTCGCTACGGCGACGAGCAGCAGACAAGTCCTCCTCCAGTTGTCTGATGACCACCTGCATCTCCTCCAACTGGGCATGGTACTCCTGTGGGTGGGGTTTAGGGGGGCAGGGTTAATCTAAATATGGGCATTGTGCTCCTGTGGGTGGGGTTACTCTACAACAGGATGTGGTACTCCTGAGGGTGGGGTTTAGAGGGGGCGGGGTTACTTGTGACGGGCGTAATACTTCTGTTGGTGGGGTTAAGAGATGTTGTGGTTCCACTCAATGTGGGGGTGGTACTCCTGTGGGCAGGGTTTATGAGGGTGGAGTTTCACAATATGAGAGGGTACACCCATGGATGGGGTTATGGGGGTGGGGTTACGAGGGAGATGGATGGTACTCCTGTGGGTGAGGTTCAGATGGACCGGGGCTACATGTGATAGGCGTGGAACTCCTGTGGCTGAGGTTTAGAGGGGGTGGGGTTGCTCATGATGGGCGTGGCACTCCTGTGGCTGAGGTTTAGAGGGGGTGGAGTTACTCATGATGGGCGTGGCACTCCTGTGGCTGAGGTTTAGAGGGGGTGGAGTTACTCATGATGGGCATGGCTGAGGTTTAGCTGGGGTTGCCTGTGGCTGAGGTTTAGAGGGGGTGGGGTTGCTCATGATGGGCGTGGCACTCCTGTGGCTGAGGTTTAGAGGGGGTGGGGTTGCTCATGATGGGCGTGGCACTCCTGTGGCTGAGGTTTAGAGGGGGTGGGGTTACTCATGATGGGCGTGGCACTCCTGTGGCTGAGGTTTAGAGGGGGTGGAGTTACTCATGATGGGCGTGGCACTCCTGTGGCTGAGGTTTAGAGGGGGTGGGGTTACTCATGATGGGCGTGGCACTCCTGTGGCTGAGGTTTAGAGGGTAGGAGCTGGGTAAAGCAGCCTTTCAAACTGATGTGGCTTTTTCCACACTAAAATGCACTGTTATGTAGTTGAAGTAAACAGGCATGAATTTGCGAGCTGATATTCCTCTGTAGAGGATGTAGATCGGCTAAATCGATAGTGAGGCCTTTTGGTGGGTTACCATGACAACACTTTCTAGTGATGCAACCCTTAAGTTAAAAATAATGGTGTAGCCCTCAGCTAAGGGGCGAATTTCCCATTAGCTCGCCGGTGAGACATCTTCCTTTAAAGACTTGCTGTGAGGCCCAGGTTCTAATATATACTCGATCGAGCACTTCTCACTCGTTATATCTGAAAAGGACTAGAAATGCTGAGCAAAGAGCCCAGTGTGTGCTGGATGTGGTTGTCTACATGTCATAAAACAGGAGTATGTGATTCCCTGAGCTACATGCCAAGGCTAGTCTGACCAACACAAAAAAGTTAGCAAACATAACACTATTTATAGACAAGAGGAGAAAGCAAAAAGAGATGGGAGGAAGAAAAGACCAGATTCAGGACAGATAAAGAGATGGAGAGAGGGACTGCCACTGAAGACCATTAAAGAATCAGAGGAGTGAGTGATTGAGAGAGAGGAACACATGAAGAGAGAAGAGAAAGAGATCTGTCCATTTAGCAGTTTCTGCACCTCTCTCTTCTCTAATATCAGCTCAGCAACATCAGTCTATCCGCTCATTTAAAACTAATTAACACTCTCTCTCATTAATATCCCACCTCTTAGCAAGGACACGTCATTTAAGCTGTCAATCCACAACTGGAGAGGGAGAGCCAACTTCGATACAGCAATTCGTCACGCCCTGCTTAGGAATGAAACACTTTCATATGAATGCAGGTGAAGAAAACATGTTTTTTTTAAATAGTACGTGAGGTGTGGGAATTTTACTGCAGTCTGAAAAAAGGAATGCCAAAACACAGCTCTCAAATCTAAATCCACTCCGCGTTTTCTTTCCCTCCGGTGAAGTGACCCAACAACTGCATCTGTGCATTGGACAAACTGCCCTTTTATCTGACTACCGGCTAAGGGGAAGATTGAAAACCAGTACTTATCGGCCGTCACAGACTGTACTACTGTATTAACAGGACTAAAGGTTCAAAGCAGTTCATCTACACTGGACGTCTTGATTTGCTGAGATTGGTTCTGCAAAAACTGACTGACAGCACCCGATAGGTCCACCCTTTATGAGAATTCCTATTGTTCAAATTCCTCAGTACTCAACGTCTGATATTAGCCTAGCTTAGCCCATCCATGGTGGTCAAAAACCGGGGATACTGGTCGCCATGGTGAGGGTTTGTAATTAATCCAGTTAATCTCTCCCAATTAAGCTTGGATTAGTCCCCGATGAGACAAACCGTGTCCCTCAGGGCGACACGGCCATTTTCAGTCTTAGACAGGCTGTCTATTCCAGGATGGATGAGTCTCATGTACTCCGGCGAGTCACAGATGACAGCAGCATTGATTAAAGTCAAATGCTTAGGCAACAGAGATGCTGTTTAAGAAAGCTACTGCTTTTACAGCAAAGCTAAAGCTCGTCACAAAGGTTACATCAGCCTTTAAATGAGTCACAAAGAATAAGGGAGCATATTTAATTCCTTTCATTAATTACCCGTCAAACCAATGTGCTTTTTCAGTTGCCACATACATACAGTAATCATACGTATACACCACAATTATTTCTGATGCATTTTCTCATGGAATATCGGTGTGCAGCAAAGTTTGTAGCGATCTAATATAGACTTTGTGGATCAGTAGGGGTGTAAAAAGGTCTTAGAGAAGATGGTAGGGGTGTAATTAAGGACTGAGGCACAATGGTAAGGAAGGATTGGGGTGAAATCATAAATTATGGGACGGAGTGTAATACAGGCTTAGGGTGATGGTGGGAGAGCAAGAGTTTGTGGGTGATGGTGGGGGGAAAATAACAACTTCCCTTGAGGGTGGGGGTGCAGTAAGACTATATGGGTGATGAAGGGGATGTAATAAGGACTTGCGAGCAATGGAGGGAGTGTCATAAGGGCTTATGAGCGATAACAGACTGCAATAATGGCTTATTGGTGATATGGAGGTGTAATAAGATTTAGGGAGTGTGATGGAGGTGTAATAAGGGTTTACAAAGCGTGGTAAGGGTATAATAAGGGCTTATGCATGATTGTGAGGCATAATAAGCGTTTAGGGAACATGGGCAAGGTGTAATAAATGACTGTGGGTGATGCTGAGGGTGTAATAAAGGCTTAAGGGTGAAGGTGAGGTGTAATAATGGTAAAGGGGGCATACTGAGGGTCTAATAAGGGCTTACAGGTGGTGATGGGGGTAAAACAAAGGTTTAGGGAGTGTGGTGGGGGTGCAGTAAGGGTTTAGGAAATGAAAAGTGGATGTAATAAGGGCTTATGGGAAATAGTGAGGTGTGATAATGGTTTAGGGAGCATGTAATAAGCGACCACAAAAGAGGTGAAATAAGCCTTTAGGGAGCATGACAGGGGAGTAATAAGGGCCTCACCTGCTCCTTGATCTCCTGCAGTTTGCTGCTCTGCTCTCTGATGTCATGAAGCAGCTGTAAAGCCTTATCATCCTCCTCAGATACCTCCACCCGGGCCTGTTCCAGACTGCGCTTCAGACTCTACAGAGAGATACAACACACACACCTGCTCCAGACTGTGCTTCAGACTCTACAGAGAGATACAACATACACACCTGTTCCAGACTGCGCTTCAGACTCTACAGAGAGATACAACATACACACACACCTGCTTCAGACTGCGCTTCAGACTCTACAGAGATACAACACACACACCTGCTCCAGACTGCGCTTCAGACTCTACAGAGAGATACAACATACACACACACCTGCTCCAGACTGCGCTTCAGACTCTACAGAGAGATACAACATACACACACACCTGCTCCAGACTGCGCTTCAGACTCTACAGAGAGATAAAACATACACACACACACACACACACACACACACACCTGCTTTAGACTGCGCTTCAGACTCTGCAGAGAGATACAACACACACACACCTGCTCCAGACTGCGCTTCAGACTCTACAGAGAGATACAACACACACACCTGCTCCATACTGCGCTTCAGACTCTACAGAGAGATACAACACACACACACACACACCTGCTCCAGACTGCGCTTCAAACACACACACACCTGCTCCAGACAGCGCTTCAGACTCTACAGAGATACAACACACACACACACCTGCTCAAGACTGCACTTAAGACTCTACAGAGAGATACAACACACACACACACCTGCTCCAGACTGCGCTTCAGACTCTACAGAGATACAACACACACACACCTGCTCAAGACTGCACTTAAGACTCTACAGAGAGATACAACACACACACACACCTACTCCAGACTACGCTTTAAAATCTACAGAGATACAACACACACTCCTGCTCCAGACTGCGCTTGAGACTCTACAGAGACACACACACACACACAAACACACACACACCTGCTCCAGACTGCGCTTCAAACTCTACAGAGACACAATACACACACCTGCTCCAGATGGCGCTTCAGACTCTATTCAGGGATACAACACACACACACGCACACTCACCTGCTCCAGACTTCGCTTCAGACTCTATACAGGGATACAACACACAGACACACACACACACACACACGCTCCAAACTGTGCATCAGACCCTAATGAGAGATATAACACACATACACACACATACACACACACACTCACGCTGCACTCGGTGATGTAGGTTGCCAGGTCCTGCTCCAGGATGCTCCTCTGTGTCTCTGACGCCTTCAGCTCTACGTCCTTCTGCTGCAGCACTGTCTCCAGGTCAGACATCTTACGCTGGAATCTGGAGATCTCCTGCTCCATCTGCTGGCACAAACTGACCTCAGAACAGCCTGAGCAGCCACCAAACATGGGCTCACCAGGATTTGATTCACAAAGTGGCCAGGCAGGGTCACTATTAACCAATGGTAATTTGCCATGTTTAGTTTAAACATGGGGGTGGGCCATGTCCCACGGGAAGACCAATAAAATTCCAGGACAGTCAAAGTACACAACCGCACCCATTCTATTGGATAAATCCCTATATGGGGGATGGATAACGCCCACCCTCTGACCAGTAATAACCTCATTAGTCAGCAGTGCCCCTTAACTCATGCACAGCCCTAAGCTCTTTGAAGAGCGAGGGTGAATCCGAATTCTCTACGGAGCAAGGAATCTTTCTTAAAAATGAGCATGATCTGGAAACAGTTTGGTTGGCAGCCATGACAAGATGCGTCCAAATTCTCCATTTCGTGAAGGAAAGGAGGGACTTGGCTACTTAGTTCCCTCCATCTGGCAAGAAAACACAGGCCCAACTTCAAAGGAAAGGAAAGAGTAATTATAAACCACAATCCTTTGCACCTGTAGCGACTGGAACGTAAAATTGTTATGGCAAACTTTGCCATCGAGTTCATGAAGGAAAGGACATCTGATTTTTCTAAATCGCAAGGCACCTAACAAATCTGCCTGCAGCTTTGCCTTGATCCATGTAACATTTCCTAGCGAGGTAAAGGAAACATGGAAAGGAAAGGGGAAAAGGTCGCCTGTTTAAGAAAATTTGGAAGCAGCTAAAGTTTCACTGGAATGCTCACAAGGTAGTGTGTTAGAGGCCCACCATCAGAATGTTCCATTATAGACATCATGTCACATTATTTATCTCAAACCTTCAGACCAGGGCTATTCAACATTATCCAGAAATGGCCGGTGTGGGTGCAGGCTTTCATTCTAACAAAACATTTACGCTCCTGACACCACTAATCAACCCCAAGAGTCTTTGCTAAAGAGCTTGATTAGTAGTATCAGGTGTGCAAGTGCTTGGTTGGAATGAAAGCCTGCACCCACACCGGCCCTTTCAGGATAATGTTGAACAGCCCTGCTTTAGTCAAATTGTCATTGTAAGATTCTCCGGACTTCCTTGATGATTCAACAATGTGCTGTCACAATACAGAGAAAAACAAGGGGCCCTGATTCTCACGATTGCCATTTGCAGCAACAATAGTAATAATACAATGAATTGAAAGGTATACCGAGTAGGTTTTATCTGTTGCGGTTTGTAAATACAACATTCAAAGCTGGCCCCTCCCCTCCCTGCCTCAATCACACCAGAGGCACAACACTGCAGAGCAGCGCTATGTCCCGCCCTCACACCCAGCAATCTGTTATTGGCTGGGGCTACATAACCACTGCCCAGAAGCTGACGCCCAGTAACGTCCCACATACAGCAAAGACATCTAAAAAAATACAGGCAGAATGCAGGTTCTCTGTCGATATAAGCACCACCACACACTTCAAATTCATGTCATGGCTGAGTGGGATTATTTTTGTATGACTCCATATTTTGCTACTTTTTTTTTTTTTTTTTTTTTTTGGAAAATGCTACTCCGAACACCTTTAAGCTGTGCCTTCTATGGTTCTCAGCATGGGTTTGCAGTCAGATCCACAATCTGCATAATATACCGCAACCATTATGTGTCAGGATGTGCAGCACTTGCATAATGTATGAAAGCCATTTTCAGTCAGGGTGTTAATCACGCGATTAGATGACGGATCGCTGATTTGGTCAGGACGCCGTAATCTCTCTGATTACATCCCCACAGGATCTTTGCAGGGAGGGAGGGAAGTGTACTTAACATCTACTCTGATGAACCACACCTTGGTGGAGCCATATATCTTGTTTTGAATATTGTTTACCTTATTATTATTTTTCTCTATAAGTAATCATGTTCGTGATATATATGTTTGTTAGCTGATAATTTTGTTGACGGCACGCAGTCCCTATCCCACTCCAGCATACAGAAATAAAACTCCTCCCACCTTATGACATTTATCTTCCGTTTCTTGTAGTTCTTTGCTGCTGATGTGAAGCTGTTTTTCCATGGAGTTGGTCTCAGCTGCGTAGTCGAGGCCCGAGGCCCCTGATCTAAGATCAGAGAAAGAGACACATTTCATTACAATCACTCGACAGACACCCATTTCCAGACTAGAGCCCAAGAAGAATTGATCATGGTGATATTAACGGAGCAAACAACACTGTCTGGGCTGAAATCCATGACTAATTGGGCAGTGACAAGTTTTGCTTTTAGTTTCTGCACACCACCACATTGGATTTGAAAACAAGGAAACGAGGTACAATTAGAGATGGAAAATATAAACGCTAATTTGCAGGCGTTCAGGCAGACTTGCTGTGTGAATCGTGTAGCCTTCAGAGCACACTGTATGTGTTGTCACTGCCCAATTATAAACTGACGGCACTGTAAACATACATTATTCAAGAGGAATTCAGAATGTCTCCCAGGTGTTAGGGGAGCCATTCAATGATCGTAAGGGCATCTGCAGTTGTGTTTGCAGTAAAGTACCACTGGGGGGCGTATGGTCAGAACACACACCTGGATGTGGACCTGGGGCACCCAAGAGGCAGCAGAACAGAGAGATTTGCCCTGTAACACAGCTGCTCATTGGATGACACAACCGGCCTGTCCCTTTCATACAGCTCAACAGGCTTTTTGTGAGGTTTTGACACAGTCGGAGACGAGACGAATCTTAACACAACTGACAAACCCATGCTAATCCTTAGTTTCAAATACAAAGAGCAGACTACATTTCCCATCACCACCATTATCTCAGAGGCTAATTCAGATGTCACCATATTGAGGATGATATCACATCACACGCAGGCGCACATACCCTTTGCCACAAATCAGACAGCCTTTAATTCTCATTCCCATTTCCCCAGGAGCTACCAATTTGCTACCAGCAGCTCTGAAATTTGTGTTTTTCTCAGTAACTCACACCCTGCAGGGGACAGAAACTGTTAAGCAGCAATGAAACCACCCATAATCGCTTCGCAAATATGCTGGTTTCTTCCTGAACATTTGAGGTCCTCCGTCGATGCAGATAGCAGGTCACCGACAGTTAACCCTCTCAGAAACTAAAAACAACCCTCCATCACTCTATCTCCCTGATCATCCCTCTCTCTCGTGTTCCCTTCCCTCCCCTGACCATCTCGTTTTCCCGCTTAGTTCAGCTGCATGCAGCCAGTTAGCATTTAAGACGCCGCGCAGGACCTACGCAGCAAACAAGCCCGGCACAGGCAAGCGCTATGACAGGAGACATTCCAATAACTGTGTGATTAAATGGAGGAGCCACAGAGGCCATTTTCTGTCGCATAAGCGGCCTCCAGCGAGCACCTCCAGCTGTGAGGCGCAGCTACAGATCGAGCCTGTAATGATCTGTGGGCTTCTCCCCCCAGCCCAGCTCATATCGTCTCATTATCCGCTATATTTTTCGTAAATTGGGTAGGAGAGCTTCAGCAATGCCAAAGAAAATTCCTATTACCTGGGAGTGCGTCTAATTTATGAAACAGGAAGCGAACG
This sequence comes from Gymnothorax javanicus, assembly GCA_029692085.1. NCBI lineage: Eukaryota > Metazoa > Chordata > Actinopteri > Anguilliformes > Muraenidae > Gymnothorax > Gymnothorax javanicus. The sequence goes on along the minus strand of CM056194.1, from coordinate 118,206,055 downwards.
TCTCACTGCTGCCTCTTCTTTAAGGTGATCACACACACACACACTTTTCTCAAGGTCAGTTCTGCGGCTGCTAGGGGTGCAAACGAGTACTCGAATGAACGAGTACTTGTCAAGAAAATCATAGCCGGTTACAAAAAAAAAGAAAAGGTAATAAATAATCGTTATATAGTCTTGTATTTTTTCTTCATTTTTTCCCAACAAGTTCCTTTGTTATGTGGGCCTATATGTATCATTTAAAAAGCTGTCATGTTTGTTGCTTTATTTGTTTCAACTTCTTCAACCCCAACTCCTGGTAATGCTGGCGTTGCGGGATTTTCAGTTGAGTGCCGTCAGATAGAAGCCTCTCTCCTTTCACGCATGATGGATCTCAACCGGTTACCGTTTGAGATTAACATTTAACATTAACAAGCAAACAATTTATTTTCTAAATTACCAAGCCCAATACATAAGCAAATAATGATTAAAAAATTATGAATAAGAATATGACCAAGAGGCCACCAACAGGCCACAGTGAAAACATACATATAATACACGCAATATTATAAGGATGACAATGTATGCAATTAATTAATCCATAACTTTGTCTGAGTTCCATGTCCCATTTCAGTATTTTTTACATTAAAAAAACACCGCGTCAAACCTTATGAAACAGTGACGCAGAACGGCGTCACTTATGAGTCTTGCTATTATGAGCCATTATGAGCTACACAGGATGACATCACCCCAAAAAAATTGGAAAAAAAATATACCCTTGGACAAAATCCTCAGTTTGAATGAAGTGATTCATCACAGTTAGTGAGTTATTTTTTTTAATTAAATAAACTTTCTTTAACGAATGTAGGTCGACCGTTTTGTAAACAGAAATACATGCAGGCAGCAGGCTGATCCAATTCTGCGCCAACTATTGCGCCCTTGGGGTGCATCATCAAAATTCTTAAAATGCTTTCAAACCAGTGGATTTCTTTGAGGATATGACAGTGATGTTGTGATGGAGCACTGTGCACCAAGCGAATACAGATACATCATATGATCTTAAATGTAAGGACTTGAGTAATTTATTATAATAGTGCTACAGCCGAAATGGTAAAATAGCTAAAGTCTTTGTTACAGTGGTCATATAAATGAAATTTATGGTGCAGTTAGATTGCGGCAAGACCACCCCATTAATGCATCTGCACGCGTAAGGCAGACGGGAGAGCGGTTTTTGACCGCAGCATGAGTCGGCTTTGAAATGCAATCGCCATTAAATACTGATTGAGGCAGAATATTTTGTTAGAAAAAAATGTTGTTGACTTTGTAAATGATTACATCTATCTTTTTCAATAAATTTTTACTTTTGGACTATGGACTTTAGGCAACACTCTCTAATAGGAAATGTTTGGATCTCAAGAGCCAGAATCAATCCAATCAATCAAGCCACCACTGGAATCTCACCCTACAGAAGTATGACTATTAATATTAGTATCAGAGTTGTAGTCGAGTCCGAGTCCAAGTCCCTTACACTTTCTGATGTCCAAGTCAGAGTCCTCAATTTCCAAGTCCGAGTCTTCATGTAACAAATTCAAGCTCCAGGGTGTTCTGCTATTTTCGTAAAAATTCCAAAATGCTATTCCCACCTGGTGATATGTTTGTCTTTTAGGTTGCTTATCTTAGAATCAGAGCACATGTATGACACAGTTAATAAGCTTACGTTTTGAAGCAGCAAAAGATGCAATATGACAATCACAATATGAGGTCCGTCATATCATTACCAAACTTCAGGTGATGAGTTTTGTATCCTAGTTTTTGTTCTGGCTGTATGCAATATAATAAATCTATAATGCAATTACATGTATGTAATTAATTATGCATAAACTGTGTCAGACCAATCAATTTCAAATCTCTGAAGTACAAGGATCAAGGCAGGGATCAAAGGAATATTGCCTAATATTGAAATATAAGACGCCACTTGTCAAAATGAAGTCAAGCCATCATATATGCAGAAACCTACATATGACTTGTAACTGACAAGAAACTGAAAATGATTCACAGAACTGCAGTGGTGACAATTGGCATCTTATGATCTTCATATTCTATTTCTTTTCTCATCTGCGCCATCTTAGGTTCTCACAAAAATGTGAACTGTAAAAAATGTAAACAGATAATCCTCTGAAACTATAGTTTATTTGTCCTGTTACTGCTGATCCAGTCTATTTTTATGGTTTCAACTAGAGATGAATTTTACATGAGACTGGTGTTAATACGTGAAATTTACGAAAGAAAGCCTAGCTTGGGTTCACAAGATCACAAAACAATGCCTTGAACTATCTAAGGTGAAACAAATACTGTATAACAGCGTACAATCTTCCAGGTTACTATTATTTGCTAAATTACATGAGTCATCAATAATACAATATTAAAGAGAAAAGTATAGTGCAGAGTTGAACAGCAAAACGGATAAATTTGAGGGGAAAAAAACATTCAATTGAAAACCTGTACGCATGACAGTTAATAAACATATTTACCTGAATGTACAGTATAATATTACCAGCTAGCAATGTATAATTCTAAAATAGTTTCTCTGCGCAAAAAAAAAAAAAAATCTATTTCAGAAACGCAGATCTGAGCAAACTTTTAATTTAAATTCTCCCGTCCAAATTTGCTTGGTATACCCCCATACTAATTACCGATGGTTATCTAGATCTTTTCAGGCTAACTAAGTTCAAAAACGTAATTTGAATCTTTTTTTTTTTTTAAATCATGACACTCAAAAACAAAACTAACAGCAAAAAATCCTGAGTTCCATCAGGAAATCACAAGCCATGCAGGTTTTCATACGAGGGTTGACTGCTGAAGTCAGACACCCAGTGCAAAGATTTCAGATAAATGAACAAAATTAAGCACATAAAAAGACCCTGGACTCAATAATGATGAGGCCTTTTAACCCCTCTCAGAGGAGAGAGAGGCCCTCGAGGCTGGGGAAAGCCGGGCCATTAATAAGTTAAAAAAATGAAAAGAATTGTGAACAACAAATTGTGAAAGTTATTTGAGCCAGCGACAAGTGGAGCTAAACTAAGATTGAACTGGGAGAATGTGTTGAAAATCTGAAAAAAATGAAGAGTTTCATCACAAAATGCATTATATCCATTTGAAGCATTTTTAGAAAAAAGCAAAATTGTGTCATGGGAAACGTAAGCACAAAAGAGCTTTCTTATTTGTCAATATGTCTTGCTTAACAAGTTAAACACTATACCATGATACAATTAAATGTAAGAATAATGAATTTTGTGAAAAAGTGAACTTTGTGGTCACTATTTGGCAAAACAGATGATATCCACAGCCGTGCGATTTGAAGTCAATTGCCTGCCAGTCAATCTCATACATGTAAAGATTTCTATGTTTCTATAATGATTTGTAATAATCCTCCACATGTTGTACACTGTCCTTTTTGTGAATCTGCTGCTTGCTGTGGTCAAAAGCTGGGTCAGCTGGGATAAAACCATGTCCACTGATGGGAAATTCATTTTTGTCACAAATTAGGGAATATTTTTTTCTGCAGAGCTTGCAGCATAGAAATGACTCTCATATTTGATTGTTTTTGTAACCAGTTCACTCGCTAATTGTTCCTGAAATCCATCAAACCTGGATTTTTACCGTCTTGCGTCCAAGGAGTATATACGCAGCTGCCGTGGTAAAGAAAGTGAAACCCTCGTTGGGCCACTAGACGTCCTTCCAACCTTTCTGTTTTTAATCATTTTTAACATCATTGGCCCCTGCATAGTCAATATTATAAACTAGTCCCTTTTATCACCATGTGTCCCCAATCATTTTAAACAGGCTATTGTTCATCCACTGTTAAAGAAACCAAGTAGTACTTGTACTTTACTTAGTAAACCAAGCCTGGTCCCCTCACTGCCACTACAGACTACATTTCTAACTACAAACTACAGACCTATTTCTAAACTGCTTTTCTTTTCCAAAATCTTAAAAAATACTGGAAGTGCACTGAGTGTTTCACAAATTCCAATCAGGTTGTCGCAAACTGTATTCCACTAAAACAGCTCTTCTTAAGGTCTCAAATTATATTTTAATGGCTGCAGATGCTGGATATTGTTCATCTTTGATTTTATTCCACCTTAGTGCAGCATGTGACACTGTTGACCACCACATTCTAATTCAGAGGCTAAATCACCCAGCGGGCATTTCTGGGACTGCATTGCAGTGGTTCCCCTGTTATCTCACAGATAGGATCATGTCAATCTCCATTGGTGAATTTGAGTCGGACAGTGCTGCTTTGCCTTGGGGTGTCTCTCAGGGATCAGTCTTGGGACCCATTTTATTATCTATATACATGCTGCCATTAGGACAGATTATCAGTAGTTTTAGTAACATCTATCATGTGTACGCTGACACCATCCAGCTGCATTTTTTATTTAAACCCAATAAGCTTTATAAACTTACTGTTCTGGACAACTGTTTAAATGCAAATAAGAACTGGATGGCAAATAATTTTCTCCAGTTAAATGCAAACAAAACTGAAGTCTTGATTACTTCCCCAGATGAACTTCAGTCAGGGATCAGACCGACCCTTGGTCCCTTATTCTCATCTTGTCAGTCTGGTCTGTGTAATCTTGGTGTGATTTTTTGACCAGTCCATGAGTTTTGACACTCACATCAGGACACTGATTCGCTCTTGTTACTTTCACGAAACGTAGCCAAACTCAGGTCTGTTGTGTCACACAATGAATTGGAGATGCTAATACGTGTTTTTATTTCATCATGTTTGCACCACTGTAATTCTCTTTTTACCAGCCTCAGTAAATTGTCTTTATATTGTTTACAAACTGTCCAAAATGCTGCTGCTAGGCTCCTAACATAATCCAATTGATGGTCACATATTACGCCCAATTTAACCTCTTTGCACTGACTTCCTGTCCATTTTGGGATCCGTTTTAAAATTTTGGTGCTTACCTATAGAGCCCTACACGGCCAGGCTTCACAATATAATGAACCTTGTGCAGCCCCCACTGTGAGGCTAGTGCTTAGGTCCTCTACTCAGGACCTAAGCATTCCTGAGCATTCCTCAAACATTTTTTAAGACTTGGAGGGATGGTGCTTTTCAGTAGGCAGATCCTAAGCTGAGGAATAGTCTCCCAGTAAGTTTGAGGTCTTTGGACTTTGTGGACACCTTTAAAAAGCAGGTAAAAACCCATCTGTTCAGACTGACATTTAGGTAACACGGTAGTTTCTGTTTTCAACTCGTTGTAACTTGTATTTTATGCCAGTTTTCCTTGTGCAGCTTTATTTGGTGTTTTACCCTTGTTTAATTTATTTGATTGCATTTGATTTTATGTCTTTGCCTGGGAAGTACTTAGTGACTGGTGTCTGTGAAAGGCGCTAAATAAATAAACTTTGCTTACTTGATTGCTTCTGCCCAAAACAAGAGCTGCTAAACAATCGGAACCCCTTGGCAGTGCGGGAATCTCCATCACTGACTGGCTGCTTGGATATATTGCATTTAGTGAAAAAACTGGCTTGGTGCTGATTATGTTTTGGAATGGAAGCTGATGTTCAACCATGCTAAACATTTGGATATATGGCGTATTGCTGAGGGCTGAACTTAGCATTACAACAGCTCGCCAATGATGATCTTCCTGCAGTGGTGGTTCAAAAATTTCGAAAATGGCGTTTATTGCGTTTTGAGATTAAACTCTTCAAATTGTAATCACCGGATGAACCTAGAAGGGAAAAAATAGATAATAAATCAATCTACGGGAGGAAATACACAAACGTAGAGAAGACAAAGCTAACCTAGCCTAGCAATGGGAATGACAAGTCAAATGTATACACTGACAAGAAGGAAGAGCCTGCAAAAACCAATGCAAAAATTAAGATAGAACTGGGTAAAATTCCCTGAGAACCTCACTGAAACTGGGTTAAAAGAGCAAATATGTAGGTAAGAAAAATGGATAATAGCTATATTGGTCTGCAGGAGGGGCTGCAACAGGTAAGGGCTGCGCAGTAGCAGGCAAGTGCATGTAGATTCGCATGTAGGCGTCACAACTGCTAAGGAAATATGCACAAACCTGAAAGACAAGTGAACGAAACTAGAGTCAGACCAGGAAGGAAAGAGATATAATACATTCAACGGTAGAGTGACTTAGGTGTGGTAGAAAGATGTGGCGAAGGCCAGCAAATCGTTTGTGAAAAAAAGTAATCGATCAATGTTGGCTCTGAAAATTCAGTGTCATCACTGTCATGTTTATTTTTCCGAAGGTCCACTTTGAATCACTGATTCAGGGCAGGATCCGTGGGGGAGGGGGAGCCCAGCGGGTCATGCCCGCCCCCAAGGTGGGAAATAATGACTGATTTTTAGGTTCCTCAATGCCAACTGTTTAAATAAATGGATGCTTAAGTCCCTATATATAGTTATGTATTCTTTTTTTTTAGATTAAACTGTCAACAGTCAAATTTAAAGTTTAAATTCAAGACCCTTGGGATTGTTCTCTCTTGTCCCTCCCCCCCAACAAAATTCTAGACCCAAACCTGCTGATTTTACGATATATAAGGTATCCAGATACGCAAGACGTCAACTGCACAACCTCTAGGATTTGATAATTATGATGCCAACTTCTTTCTTTCAATGACAAGCCAAGATCTTAAAAAATATAATATGCCGTGTACGTTATCAAGCTTCACTGTCCTTCCGGCAAGACCCTGGACTCCAGGAGGTCCTCGAGTCCCAACTGTCCGAGTCCAAAACAGAGTCTGTCCGAGTCCTTAGTTTCTAAGTCCGAGTTCTGAGACAGAGTCCTCCAACTCTCATTATTAAAGCCTAATCTTTGTCCGCAACTGTGGAGAAATACCGGATTAAACATAAATACCAGGTTTAAATAGAACGAATACATGCAAAAACAGCAGCAGCATTTTATCATCAACGTGAATGAAGCTTTTGAAGTATTCCATACAGCCCTCATTTCAGAATGGCCTTACAAATGACATGGCAAACAACAGCCTAATGCCGCCTGCGTTGATTCCAATGCGCAATTTTTTTTAGACTGGATAGAAAAAAACTACAAAACGAGTACTCGAGGACTCTTTCATGTAGCGGGACGAGTATTCAGCTAGAAAAATGTTGAATTTCTGCACCCCTAGCAGCAGGCAACATCACCATCTCCTCATCTCGTTTTTCAAGTATGAAACAGACCGCCCTGATCACGTGTGCACAAACCCAGATGTACACATACAGTATCTCACAAAAGTGAGTACACTCCTCACACTTCGACAATTAATTTATTTATTATATCTTTTCAAGGGACAACGTTACAGAAATGAAACCTGAATATATTCTAGAGTTGTTATTGTACAATATGTGTAGCAGTGTAGATTTACTGCACTGTCCAAATAACTGAACAAACTGTCAATATTTCCAAAATGGGAGGCAACAAAAGTGAGTACACCTCACTGTCAACATTGTGTCCATAGTGTCAATATTTAGTGTGACCACCATTGTTGTCCAGCAAAGCCTTGATTCTCCTAGGCATGGAATTCACCAGAGCTGCACAGGTTGCTGCTGGGATCCTCCTCCACTCCTCCATGACAACATCACAGAGCTGGTGGATGTTGGACACCTGCTGCTCCTCCACCTTCCTCTTGAGGATGCCCCACAAGTGCTCAATGGGATTTAGGTCTGGAGACATACTTGGCCACGCCATCACCTTCACCTTCAGCTTTTTCAGGAAGGCAGTTGTCATCTTGGAGGTCATCATCATGTTGGAAAACTGCCTTGCGGCCCAGTTTCTGAAGGGAGGGCATCATGCTCTGCTTCAGAATGTCACAGTACATGTTGGAATCTATTATTCCATTAATGAAGCACAGCTCCCGAGGACCAGAAGCACTCATGCAGCCCCAGACCATGAAGCTGTCACCACCATGTTTGACTGTAGGCAGTGCGCACTTGTCTTGGTACTCCTTACCAGGGCGCCGCCACATATGCTGGGCACCATCTGAGCCAAACAAGTTTATCTTTGTTAGAAATCAGTAATTTGTATGTTTGTTTTTAGCTTGTTTTTAGTTTCTGGTTTTAGTTTCTAGTTTTTAGTATATTTCTTGTTTGTTTTTAGTATCGCTATTATTTATATATTTATTATATTTATTCGTTAGAGCGTGTGTTTCTGGATGATTGCTCTGTCTCTGGTCTTCAGTGTTTTCCTCCCGTTTCTGTCTCGTGGCATCTTGTCTTTTTCATCACACTCTCTTCCCTGTAATTTCGGTTGGGTGTTTCCACTTCCTTCTCGCTGTTCTCATTGACTATCCGCACCTGAGAGTAGTTTAGCGAGGCACGGGTGTTTAGTTAGATTAGAGTTAGAACTCCACCCGTTTTCCCTCTCTCTCCTATCGCCATCCTTGCTTTTCTAGTTCCACCTCTCTCTACAGCTGTCCTGTGTTTAGCTGGGATTCCACTTAATTAGTTTGTGTTTAAAAGACCCACTTTCCCGTAGTTTCTTGTCGACTCGTTTCTACCACAGCTCGTCTTGGTCAGTCTCGTTTCTCGCGCTTTTTTTTCCTCGTTGCGATTGTTGAAAGCTTCGTTTCTCGTGATTCTCCGTAAGTCTTGTATTTGATTGTTTGTATTATGTTGTGAGATTGCGATTTGATTGATTAGTACTTCGTTCTCCCTAATTCCCATTTTGTAACCATCTGTTTAGTTTCTCCTGTGTTCTCCTTACCCCATCCAACTCCTTTTTCCTTCCCCTTCCATTCCCTTAGTTTCAACCCTCTTTGTTACTGTCTTTGTGCGGATTGATTATTCTGGTTACTGGATCTTTTTGCTTGTCCCCTGACTTCGATTCTGCCCATCCTGCATATCTCTGTTTGCCTGGCTATTGATCTATTTCTGTCTTGACCATGAGCTCTGTAAATCCTAATAAATGCCCTGCCAATGCTGAACTGCATTTGGAGTCAATGCCCGTTCCTTTCAATCTTGGTCTCATCAGACCACAGAACATGGTTCCAGTAGTTCATGTTCTTGCACGGTTGTCTTCAGCAAACTGTTTTCGGACTTTCTTTTGGGCTAACTTCAGAAGAGGCTTTCGTCTTGGCCGACGGCCACGCAGACCGACTTGGTGCAGTGCACGGCGTATGGTCTGAGCACTGACAGGCTGTTCTCCCCCTGCTGCAACCTCGTTAGCAATGCTGCCAGCACTCCTGCGTCTGTTTTCTGAAGCCAACTAGTGCACCTGACACAGAGCACGAGGACTCAATCTCTTTGGTCGACCCTGACAAAGCCTGTTCCGAGCAGAACCTGTCTTGGAAAACCGCTGGATAACCTTGGCCACTGTGCTGTAGCTCAGTTTCATGGTTTCACAGATCGTCTTGTAGCTTAGACCATCTTTGTGGAGAGCAACAATTCTCTTTTTCAGATCCTCAGAGAGTTCTTTCCCATGAGGTGTCATGTTGACCATCCAGTGACCAGAATGAGAGCATTGCACCCAAAGCACCAAAATTTAAACCTTCAACACGTTACACAATCTCATATGGCCCAGTTGAACAGATAAAAGCATGAACATAATGAATAAGACCCATTTCATTGCTTGGTTGACCATTACCAATTGGGGTGTGTACTCACTTTGGTTGCCACCCATTTTGGAAATAGTGACTGTTTATTCAGTTATTTGGACAGTGCAGTAAATCTACACTGCTACACATATTGTGCAATGACTACTCTAGAATATATTCAAGTTTGATTTCTGTAATATTGTCCCTTGGAAAGATATAATAAATTAATTTTTGAAATGCGAGGGGTGTACTCACTTTTGTGAGATACTGTATCATTCAGTGAAAAGAACAAAAATTCATGAGAATGAGCAGGTATTCTCTACCAAAGCCTTCAAGCTAAGCCCCAATAGCATCCCAGGTATTTTCACATTTTCTGCTGAAAAGAACAAAAGGGTTTGAAACAAGAACTTTCGGACAAAGAAAGGCCACTGAAGACGGAGAGACTGATACTGACGTAGCTAACTATGTATAAATAGATAGAGGGAAAGGAGGAGGGGGGAAAGGTATGAGACTTCATTGAGCTCGTCCAGTGCAGACGCACACACTGAGAAACTAACTGAACGCCAGCCAGCCACAAACACACCCCTCAGTGTGGTTTTTTTTTTTTACCCCAAGAGGCTTTAAGGAGTCAGGGTTTAATGAGGAAAACAAAGACCTCGCCAAAACCGGCTCGTCACTCCAGAGCAGGACCTCCATTTTCTCCAAAGTCAGAGAAGTGCAGCTCAAAAAAAAAAAAAAAAAAAAAAAAAAGCCTGTTTTCAGAGTTTCAGCATTCCTCCATGCCTGAAAATCTCGCGCAGAAAAAGTATGATCATTTTTCAAAGCCATTTTATCTTGCTTAATAAGGGAAATTGTCTCACCCCTTTGGCAAATACCAAGATGAGTCAAACAGTTTCACCTCATTGGCATTTTTTTGTCTTATTAAGCAAAAAAGTGATAAGGAAGACGCTTGCCCACGACTGCAGGAGTAAACCCGTAAGACTGGAACTTTATTTCACATTTTTTTCAGCAAAAAATAATCATGATAATAACCGAGCCATTAGCTTCCAAAACATTGACTGTACAACTTCAGTACTTTAATTTTCAACAATGACCTTCTCTTGCACTCACACACAGTGGCCATGTCATGCTACAGCACTATGGGCCCCAGACCCAGAAAGTCTGCTTGGCCCAAAATTGTTTCTGCCGAGGAAAGCATAGACAGGTAATTAATTACACATAAAGACGGCTTAATGTTGAAAACTCAGACAGTCCTATAAAAAGGCTCTACTAATCTCATTCATAAATTTCAGAAAAAAAAATCACCAGGTATTGACCTCTCATTGTAAGCAAGGTCCACACCAAATTTGAAACTGACGGGAAACCAATTGCTGGCTTTCGAGCAATTACTAAGAAATCTCATACTTCTGCAGTGGAGATACAATACAATAGTGTGACTGAATATAAAACTTAACTGATTTGGGTTTTTTGCCGAGGGGCATGAGCCTTGTTCTGGAAACTCAAAGTGATAGGGGTTTAAAGGGCTGGTTATCTGTCCTCCGCATCCCCCCCCCATCCACACACACACACACTCACACACACACACACACACACACACACACACACACACGCACACACACACACACACACACACACAGCTGTAAGATAAGCGTGTGAAAGCGCTGACACTAAGACAGTTATAGGAGCCGTTCAACAGACCCCGGCACTGAGGCTGATTTCAAAGGCGCTTGATTCCAGATGGCAGTGGTCGTGTGCACACACTGCGGCATCATCTCTGAACAGTCACTTCGCAGCTCCACATGCAGTAACGGGAAAGCAATATTTTGCCTAACTGGCTGTCTCTGTGAATAACCTTTATTTCAAGATGCGTCACTGAGGCAAAAATGAGGATAAATTAGCATATCATCTGTCATATCATGTATTGTCCTCCCTTTGCCCTTTTAAAGGTGAACAAACACAAATATGTGTTTATAATGTTCTTCAGTGCACATTCTAATACTGATGTAACAGCAACCACTGCTAAATGATTGGAGTGTTTAAGAAAGACAATTTAAAATTCACAAAAATAATCAACAAGGGTTAATGTGATCCAATGACAGCAGAGCCTTAACCATTGTGAAATCACTCTAGCATCTAGCATTGTGATATCAGTGTAGCTTCTACCACTGTGACATCAATATATCCTTTACCACTGTGACATCAGTGTAGCCTTTGCCATTGTGACATCAGTGTAGCGTCTAACATTGTGATATCAGTGTAGCCTTTACTATTGTGACATCAGTGTGGCCTCTACCATTGTGACATCAGTGTAGCCTCTACCATTGTGACATCAGTGTAGTCTCTACCATTGTGACATCAGTGTAGCCACTAACATTGCGACATTAGTGTATCGTCTAACATTGTGACGTCAGTGTAGCGTCTAACATTGTGATATCAGTGTAGCGTCTAACATTGTGACATCAGTGTAGCATCTAACATTGTGACATCAGTGTAGCGTCTAACATTGTGACATCAGTGTAGCGTCTAACATTGTGACATCAGTGTAGCGTCTAACATTGTGACATCAGTGTAGCCTCTACCATTATAACATCAGTGTAGTCTCTACCATTGTGACATCAGTGTAGCCACTAACATTGCGACATTAGTGTATCGTCTAACATTGTGACATCAGTGTAGCCTCTAACATTGTGACATCAGTGTAGCGTCTAACATTGTGACATTAGTGTATCATCTAACATTGTGACATCAGTGTAGCGTCTAACATTGTGATATCAGTGTAGCCTTTACTATTGTGACATCAATGTGGCCTCTACCATTGTGACATCAGTGTAGCCTCTACCATTATGACATCAGTGTAGTCTCTACCATTGTGACATCAGTGTAGCCACTAACATTGCGACATTAGTGTATCCTCTAACATTGTGACATCAGTGTAGCCTCTACCATTGTGACATCAGTGTAGCCTCTACCATTGTGACATCAGTGTAGCCTCTACCATTGTGACATCAGTGTAGCCACTAACATTGCGACATTAGTGTATCGTCTAACATTGTGACATCAGTGTAGCCTCTAACATTGTGACATCAGTGTAGCGTCTAACATTGTGACATCAGTGTAGCCTCTAACATTGTGACATCAGTGTAGCGTCTAACATTGTGACATCACCATCTATAGCACTGATTCCAAACCCTCAGCCACCCACCAAGCAACAGGAAAAACACATCAGGGAGACGTTGAATCTCCTCTCTTCCTGTTCCTCGCCCTCTCACGCACCCTGACTCTCTCAATCACGCTCTCTGACTCATTCCAACATTGCCATTCACCTCACAGTCCCTTCATTGCTCTGCAGTGTGCAAGCTGCTGTTCGAATCTATAGTCTGCTAATGCACAGACAGCATACAGCAATAGCCTTTCAAACAAATGAATCACTCCCGGTCCCTAAATAAAGCTTACTCACACAGGCAGCCAGCAGGCCGCTACTCGTCAATCAGCTCTCAGCTTTGCATCGCCGTCGCTGACAGCCACTTGGCAATCATGATTTAAGGTTTACATTGTGAATGCAAAAATATCTGACAATATCCAGACAGTTCATTCACAAGAAAGTCCATGTTCCAATCTCCCAGGCTCAGCAATTTATATCTAATTGATTCCTCACAACAGGAGAGAAAAACACTTCAGAAAAACCACACAACAAATGTTAAAGCTAAATTCTGCATTAGGATCTGTATCACCCCAACATGAGCCTCTATACTTCTGTAAATCTGGGTAAATATATATATATATGAGCAGTGCTTTTCCAAGGCTGCGCTTGTTATCGGTGATTCAGTTTCCTGCGTAACGGCGTGTAGTTTGTTCAGGGTTTAGATCTGGCATAAACCAACCACTAATCAGGAGTGTTTCTGGAAAAAGTCTAAGCTAAGTTTTTTTTAAAAAAAAAACAACAAAACCAATGGCAAAATTGCCTGAAATGGATAATAAAGTTCTCTATTCTAATCTGTTGCGTTTCCATTCCATATATTCAGTGAGCACCTAAACCAGATGGCAAAGGCCTAAGTACAAAGTTAGTAAGAATCAGAGAGTGAGTGAGGCAATATTTGAGTGAGTAAGTGAATGACAGACTGGATAGTGTGTAGGTGAGGGGGTGAGTATCTGAGAGAGTGAGGAGGCGGGACTTCCCAGTTTCCATGGCTGCGCCGTCCTGGTCAGCAATGGAGGGCTCATAGCCAAAGCTTTCAGTGGGAGAGACTAGCAAACTGAAAGAGCCTTGATATTATACCACCATTAAGATCAACAGCTCACACATCTGCCAGCTCGCGGCCAATCACAGACCATTAACCCACTGCCACCAACAAGGTCAGAGCCAATCACAGATCATCAACCCACTGCCAATCCACAAATCACAAGCCAGCCAGGTCAGAGCCACTCAACCAGTAACAAGTTGGCCAGGTCACAACCAATAACAGACCATCAACCCACTGGTTATCAGACAATCACACATCATCCAGCTCAAAGCAGTGTAGCCAATCACAAACCAGCCAGCGCATAGCAAACATCAGTTAATCAGGGGTGGGTCTGTTGACGACCAATTGCAGATCATCTACCTCGCAGCCAGTCAGCAGATAACAAACCAGCTAACAGCCAATCAGCGAGCCATAGACTCAACCACTTCATCCCTCCCAAAAAAAAAAAAATTGTCACCTTGTAGACTCTCAGTAACACCATCTTTCACGCAGCTGCGGATCTGTGCAGCGATAAGAGTCAGGCGAGGCGTGAATGAGATACTAACGACGAACAGGAATAGCAGCGGAACAGAATCTTTACACATTTGCTTTCAGGGCTGCGCGCTCATGAATATTCATGGCAGAAAAAAAATGACTCCTGATAGCAGTCTCAGGGCTGATTAGGGGCAGGGTGTTGGCCACAGGTGACAAATCAATCACAGCTGGCTTCCGTGGCAATCCAGGTAGGAAAGCCAAGCCGATAGGTGAGGACCGACTCACCTCCAAAGCTGCATAAACAAGGTAGTGTCAGGGTCGCATCTGCAGCACCAAGTGGAGGTTAGAAATGCAGTGCTGTGAAAAAGTATTTGCCTCCTTCCTCATTTCTCCTATTTTTCTGTAGTCATCACAATTAAATGGTTCAGCTCATCAACCTGGTTTTTATCTTACACAAAAAAACCAGAGTAAACACAAATTGCATTTTTTTAAATGATGACTTTATTCAATGAAGGAAAAAACTATCCAACCCTAGCCCACTGGAGAAAGTAATTGCCCCCTCAGTTTCCAAATCACACAAATCAACAAAATTAACTGATAGTTAGGTTCACTTTCACTAAACATACTGAGGCATAATTACTGGCAGCCCCGTTGAATCCAAACATCACTTAAGTAGAACCTATTGGGCAATCTGAAGTATGCAAAAGCAGCACTTGATGCTGTGATCTAAAGAAATCCAAGAGCAGATGAGAAACATAGTTGTTGACATTTATCAGTGTGGAAAGGGATACAAAGCCATTTCTAAGGTTCTGGGACTTCAGCGCACCATGGTGAGATCCGTTATCTACAAATTGACAAAAACTGAAACAGTGGTGAACCTTCGCAGGAGTGGTTGGCCCGCATAAATTCCTCCAAAAGCGCATTGACGACTCATCCTGGAGCTCACAAAAGAACCCAGACTAAGCCTCACTCGCCTAAGTTAAGGCCAGTGTTCAAGATTACTCAATAAGAAAGAGACTGGGGAAAATTGTGTTTTTGGGAGAGCTGCAAGCCAAAAATAACAACTGACCAAAAAGAACATAAAAGGTTGTCTTACATTTGCAAAAAAAATATATATATATATATCGCGATGACCCCCATGACATTTAAGTATAATATGCTGTGGACTGATGAGTCAAAAGTAAAACTTTTTGGAAGACATGGGTCATGTTATACAGTATCTGTTGTGAGGCTAAATCAACATTCCACAATAAAACATCACACCAACAGTCAAACAAGGTGGCTGTATTCTGATGGTCTGGGGCTGCTTTGCTGCTTCAGAAGCTGGGTGACTTGCCATAATTGATAGAACCACGAATTCTGCTCTCTAGCAGAAAAGCCTGAAGGAGAATGCCTAGCCATTAGTTTGAGACCTAAAGCTCAAGCACAGTTGGGTTACGCAGCAGGACAAAGATTCAAAGCACACAAGAAAGTCTACCTCACTGGCTCGCTAGAAATAAATTTAAAGTGTTTTGGAATGGCCTAGTCAAAGTCCTGACTTGAATCCGATTGAGATGCTGGGAAATGATGTTAATAAGGCAGTGCATGTTCTAAAACCCTCTAATGTGGCTGAATTAAAACAATTCTGCAAAGAACAGAGGGCCAAAATTTATCCACAGTAATGTAAAAGACTCTAATGTAGTCAATGTTTGGGTATTATTGAACACTACTCATTCTCATTGAATTCACAGTGGAAGGCTTACAAATGATCTTATTAAAAGCCCACCATATTGATCAGCTGACTGGATACCTATTCTACCTCACCATCTATGAAAATGTGAAATTAACTTCTTTGCAAAAATTATTAATTATTTGTACAACCCCAATTCCGAAATAGTTGGGACGAAGTGTAATTGTGAATAAAATCAAAATGCAATGACTTTCAGATCACATGAGCCAATGTGTTATTTACAATAGAACATAGATAACATTTCAAATGTTGAAACTGAGACATTTTACATTTTTATCCACAAAATGAGCTTATTTCAAATTTTCTAGCTGTAACAGGTCTCAAAAAAGTTGGGACACAGACAAAAAAGGGCTGAAAAGCAATTCATATATAAGAGAATCAGCTTAAAGAACATTAAGCAAGTAATTAAGTTAACTGGCATCAGGTGTGTAACATGATTGGCTATAAAAGGGATGTCTTAGAGAGGCTGAGTCTCTCAGAAGTAAAGATGGCCAGAGGATCTCCAACCAGTGAAGGCTTCCGTAAAAAAAATTGTGGAATACTTTAAAAACAATGTTCCTCAACATCAAATTGCAAAGGCTTTGAAGGTCTCATCATCGACAGTGCATAACATCACCAAAAGATTCAGAGAAACTGGAAAAATCTCTGTGCATAAGGGACAAGGCCGAAGACCTTTACTGGATGCCCGTGATCTTCAGGCCCTCAGACGCCACTGCATCACTCACCGGTAAGATTCTGTCATTGACATTACTAAATGGGCCCAGGAATACTTCAAGAAACCACTGTCTGTAAACACAGTCCGCCCTGCCATCCACAGATGCCACCTAAAACTATCATGCAAAAAGGAAGCCATTGTTGAGCATGATCCAGAAGCGCCTCCGTGTTCTGTGGGCCAAGGCTCATTTAAAATGGACTGTAGCAAAGTGGCAAAGTGTCCTGTGGTCAGACGAGTCCAAATTTGACATTCTTGTTGGAAATCATGGGCGTCATGTCCTCTGGGCTAAAGAGGAGAAAGACCACCCCTCCTGTTATCAGCGTTCAGTTCAAAAGCCAGCATCTCTGATGGTATGGGGATGCATTAGTGCATCCGGTGTGGGACACTTGCATGTTTTAAAAAGCACTATGAATGCTGAAAGTTACATAAAGGTTTTAGAGCAACATATGCTCCCCTCCAGACAGCCTCTATTCCAGGGAAGGCCTTGTGTATTTCAGCAGGACAATGAAAAACCACATACTGAGGCTATTACAACAGCATGGCTTTTGTAGTGGAAGAGTCCGTGTGCTGAACTGGCCTGCCTGCAGTCCTGATCTTTCACCGATTGAGAATATTTGTCACATATTTAAACGAAAAGTCCATCAAAGGAGACCCAAAACTCTCCAGCAGCTGGAAGCCTGTATTAAACAAGAGCGGGATCAAAATCCAATGGCTAAACTCAAGAAACTGGTCTCCTCAATGCCCAGATGCCTCCACTCTGTGTTAAAAAGAAGAGGGGATGCTACACCATGGAAAACAGGCCCCTGTCCCAACTTTTTTGAGACCTGTAGCAGCCATCAAATTTGAAATGAGCTCATTTTGTGGATAAAATTGTTAAGTTTCTCAGTTTCAACATTTGCTATGTTATTTCTGTTCTATTGTGAATAAAATACTCGCTGGTGTGATTTGAAAGTCAATGCGTTTTGATTTTATTCACAATTTACACTTTGTCCCAACTATTTCAGGATTGGGGTTGTAATATAGGTAACTAACAGTTTAGCTATCATTTTAAATAGCTGGTAAGTTAACAAAACAGCTAGCCAACAACAAGTGTCACTTACACTCCTTGCAAGCTGATCAAATGCATGGAAATTGTAGGATTTATCAACATAGCCACAGCAATGAGCAAGAAAATAGAGACTGTAAACTGTTGCAGCAAGGTATCTGCAGCACCACTGAGAACGCCAGGGGGGCACAATTTAGCATAAATCCATACATAAATTACAATCAGCCATTACAGTTAAAATTTTTGCTCTTCCTTTGCCCTTAACCCCTTTAGGCAAAAGCCAAATCAAGCCAATCCTTGCCAATTGTGGATGACCCCTGTTTAAGGCCGTATAACTCCAGATTTGAGCGTCACAGAGACTGGAAAAATGATTTCAATGAAGCTGGACACTTTTTTCGTTTGGATATAAAATTTATGTCCATGTGTTTTTTAGTTTTGGGACAAAAAAGTGCCCAAACACGAGGAAACTTCATGAAAATTCAACGCTGAAGTCGTTTTGCACTGACCAACTGAAAAACAAAGAAGAGCTTGGAGGTAAAACAATACATTTCCTGGATCATAAACCCATTGACCAGAAGTCAGCTAAATCTGACGGTATTACAGTCACTGTCTTTTATGGTGCACTTTCACGTGCGTTTACCATAGTGTGCCTAAAGAAATTCAAGTGAGCAAAAAAGCGCGCATCTCAAAAAAACAAAGCTAGGAAAAAAAGCGCACCTCGTGGAAACTAGACTGGTTTCGTCTCCTTTGCTACACTCCGCTGATAGACACTACATTTCATGCAGAACGGTAGAGCCAGCAGTGTTCTGTAGCAGCAAAGATGGGAACAAGTCTATATGGAGACTGGGAAACCAAATACGAGAGACACCCACTGTGTGACTGGGCAACCCCGTACCACGTGATCCTTTTTGAACCAATCGCCTGAGGTGTTTCATTTCCGCCTTCGGATTGGCTGTACATGGCGAACATGGCCGCAGAACATGCCATTAGGGAAGAAACCTTCACAAAATGAGAAATTGCAAAAGGGATTTTTGTCCCTTGAGTGAAGAATGTAAATGGCAAGTCCATGGTGACAGAGGTAAGTGAACGTTTGATGTCAGGTTAAGAGACTTCAGCTACAAAATGCGAGGTGAATCACGGATTTTGACAATGCTTGTCTGCTGCAGATATGTGCATAATTCTCATCCCAGAAATTCATTTGCTGTGGACACGCGTTGTGTTACTTGGCTGAAGCGTCAGTGGGTACTATGGACGAGGTTTAGACAGTGACATTTGTTTTGGTTTCCAAATTTGGTCAGGTTATGCTGCGGAGTCCACGTGCATGGTTTGTGAATGTAGCCAACCGGCAACTGCCATTTCTGATAGTGATTCATTGATTCTTTTAAACCATGTTAGGTTAAGCAGCTATTGAGCTAAGCCCCTATAATGCAACTGACAATTTCATAATGCTGACGATTTCATTTTCATTTTATTTCTTTTTTAATTTTGAATGAATGAAACAGGCTTTTTTGATTTTTGGCTATTATAATACTCTGTAAGTGTAAAACTGCTGATGATGTGCAATTATAAGTTGTTTATTTTCAGATTTAAAGTCAAGATGACTTGAAATTGAATGTTTTTTTTTACTTTTGTTTTACATTAGTGTGTACTCTTTCTGAAAATTCTTTGTTCATTCCAGTTCAATGTCATTTCAATGCAATGATGTCACTTAATTTGCTCAAGTCTTGCAACAGCAACTTTCTCAAACACAACAATGATCATATAGTATAACACTCACAGACTGTGACAGGCTTACAGTGACAGTTGGGAGTGTCTCCTAACATGCATAAAGTGAGGTTAGGGTGTGGTGTGCAATTGAATGGGCAACAGCCTGGTGTCCTGATTGAGTCCTCTTGTACTGTACTGTACTTGTATCTGTACTGCAGTTTTTTTTTTTCCATTAAGAATGCTACTCATAGTCCTGGACCATCTCACCAGCTCCTTGCATACCATGACTATGTGTTCTACTCTTCCAGATACAAACTTCTTCAAACATTCTCAAAATTGTTAATGTTTTGAACAAAACAAGTCATACTAGCTAAAAGGAAAATGTTTTTAAAATCTTTTCAATTTTTTGGTAAATTTGCACTTTGGTTCTTTATTCTCAGGATAGACTTCTATCTGACCCATGCAACTGCATTAAGAGGTTTAGGTTTATAATGGAGAATGAGGTTGGTTTCAGGATGCTACTCAATATCTCAGCATGTTTAGTGTAAGAGGTAAACTAAGTTTAAACTTGTTATGCATCAGCATGCGCCCTCAGAGTGAATCTATCTTGGACTAACATGCCCATCACAGCAAAGATGGCATTCTATCACTTCATTCTTCCAGTTGCCCCAGCCCAGGAATGAGCCCGAGGGCCGCAAAAAAGCTCGCCTTGAATTTCTAGGTGAGCTTTTAGCCACTCGCCTTGAAATTTTATAAGACAGTGACTGGTGTTACTCAGTGCAAATGATAATCTGTGAAGCAAAATACAAGCTGCCCACTCCTTCTCCAAACAGCTAAAAAATGAACAGATTTTTGCTTTGGTGTGAATTATAAATAATGCAATCTAATACTCCCAACCAACTGTCCTCACACATGGTACAAACTTTTGCATCAAATTCAAGTGAATATTATCATTTTAAAATGTTTTTGACCATCAAAATGAGGGTGCCTCATAATACCTATCCATTTGCTCTCCAAACTAAACAGAAAACAAACTGAAAGTTATACAGCTATAAAAACATGATAGAATCCTCCATTGTGATGTAATCTAGTTCCCAGAAATAAATATACTGCAATCTTATACTTACAGTCTCCGCGTTACCAATACATACCGACAACATCTTTCTCTGCTGTGCATTATGCAATACTCCGAAGTATATCATCATTATTCCACTGTAGTGGCATGAAATTTTACAAGTGGCGCTATTTCCAATCATTCCACAAGCAAATTAACGCTAATTTCGGGCATACAGTAACTCATATTCGCGCCATATCTCTGGGAATATTGCATTACATTACATTATTGTCATTTGGCAGACGGTCTTATCCAGAGCAACATACAACAAAGTGCTGCGACCGGACAAAGAGTGTTGAGAATCCAACAGAGAAGTACAATTGAAACAACAGAAGTGACAATACATAGAAAGGACATAGCTCAGTGAAATACCTGCGGAGGAAAATAAATCAGTAAACAATTAATTTAGTCAAACACCATACTGACAATGACTAAGTCTCGTACCAAATGCAGCATTTAGTTGACGGGGAGAGGTAGAGTCTGAACAGATGAGTCTTTAAACTACACTTGAAGGCGGTAAATGTCTCTGCTGTTCTGACCTCTGTGGGAAGCTCACTGCACCACCTGGGGGCCAGAACAGACCAGAGACCTGACCGGGCAGCACCAGAACGGAGTGAGGGAACCGCCAGCCGACCATCAGTAGCTGAATGATAATATCTAGCGGGTGTATAAGGTCTGATGATCCCCTGAAGACAGACTAAGGCAGTCCCTTTAGTCGCCTGGAACACTAGCATCAATGTTTCAACCTTGATGTGAGCCATGACAGGCAACCAGTGGAGGGCAGTGAGAAGCATAGTGATGTGGGAGTGTTTGGGGAAGTTGTAGGTCAGACGAGCTGCAGCATTCTGGATCAACTGCAGGGGTCTGATAGCGGAAGCTGGCAGGCCTGCTAAAAGCAAGTTGCAGTAGTCCAGGTGGGACAAGATCAATGCCTGAACCAGAGGCTGGGTTGAGTAGGTGGTGAAAGGGATGGATTTTCCTGATGTTATCCAGTGAGTACCTACATGCCTAGCTCACTGCTGAGATGTTCTCAGAGAGTGCCAGCATATGATCCATCACTACTCTGAGGTTCCTCGCAGAAGGAGAGGAGGACACCATAGTGCCCCCCAGAGTAATGTTGAACTCTTGGACTGGAGAGGATGCAGTTAGGATGAAGATACCTCTGTTTTACCTGGGTTGAGCTTAAGATGGTGGTTATCCATCCAGCTCTAGATGTTCATTAGGCAAGCAGAGACCCAGGCAGAAATTTGGGTGTAGATGAAGAGAAGTAAAGGAGAAGTTGGGTATCATCGACATTACAGTGATAGAACAACCCATGAGCAGAGATCACAGGACCAAGAGAATGGGTATAGAGGGGAAAAAAGAAGCGGACCCAGTACTGAACCCTGGGGGACTCCTGTAAAAAGGGAACGAGGTGCTGACACTGTCCCATCCCAGGCAACCCTGAAGGAGTGACTCAAGGGATAGGACTGTGTCAAGGGTTGTGCGGCAAATGCCTACTGCTGCAAAGGACAACAGGAGGATGGGTTGGTTAACAGTATCAAAGGCAGCAGATAGGTTAAGGAGGATCAAGACAGAGGAAAGAGAGGCTGCTTTTGCAGCATGAAGTGACTCATTAACAGAGAGAAGTGCAGTTTCTGTTGAGTGGCCAGGTCTGAAGGCGGACTGATGAGGATCTAGCAAGTTATTCTGGGATAGGAAAGATGACAATTGGTTAGAAGCCGCTCTTTCGAGCTTTCTGGCTTGAAAAGGAGGGAGGGAGGGAGGTGGAATGGTAGCTCTGTAAAAGGAAGGGATCGAGAGTGGGCTTCTTAAAGGAGTAGAGTGACATGGGCACACTTGAAAGAAGAGGGAAATATCCAGGTAATAAAGAAGAGTTGCCAAGGGAGGTGAAAAGAGGAAGGATATCAGGTGCAATGGCTCGAAGGAGAGATGAAAGGATGGGGTCAAGGGCACAGGTGGTAGGACGGTGGGAGAGGAGAAGTTAGGAGATGTCCGAGTCAGTCAGGGGATAGAAACTGGAATAACAAGGGGAGGGAGCAGAAGGAGGAGAGGCGGGGAGAGAGGAGATAGATGTAAAGGAACTGGTAAACTCTGTTACTTTAGCATCAAAGAGGTCTGCAAAGTCCTCAGCAATGAAAGGTGACTGAGGTGGGGGAGCAAAGTAGAGAAGAGAACAGGGAGAAAAGTTGATGAGGGTTAGTGGCAGAGCTCTCAATGCTAGAATGAAAATAGCTGATACAAGTGCATCTGGTGGTCATATTAAACACCAAGGGAAATAGACTATTTAGGCAAAAGCCATGAGTTGGGTGGCTAACTCACAATTATGAAAAATTATTATTTAATAGAAATTATTTAAATCTAGCAAGCAGAACAACTTACCATTTCCCTCAGTGGTTGGCATCTTATCCAGGCTATAAGATTGCTCGTGATGTGTTAATACTCAATGACAGTGGGAAATTTAACTTACAACTCGTTTGGCAAGTGGGGAATGAATGATGAGTTAATATTACTTTGCCTCAACTATGTCTTTTGAAAACTATTACCCTGCGCGCACTAATGAGTTGAAATAAAACGCAAAAAGTAAGGCCTCTTTACTCAGTAGTTTATGACAAGATTATAATTACAGCGATACTCCTTTTAAAAAAATGCATTAAAAAATGCAACGTTGTCTTCGATCAGATTAAACAGCTACAGCTCGTAGCAGAGCCGTCATTAAGATTTTACTGAACAAAATGTGCAAAGAGACACAATTTTCTGTCATGGCTCTTTTTTTCTTTTTCATAATTTTTTTTTCCCCCGGGGGTTCAAGAACGAGAGAGAAAAAAAAAATCCTGAATTTTTAAGGGGACCTCTCAACGTGTTAGCATCTGTAACATTTTGTCTTTATATTAATATTAACTCTCAAAATTTCCCATTTAACTGACAACTCTGGAATTAATTGTGCTTTTTTAATTCCCTATGCAGCATTTCACTGCTGAATTCACATTCATTTGAGTAGATATGGCTTTTATGTTGTTGCTGGGAGGTTAGACGAGTTTTTCATAATCACTGTATGTAATGAAATAATACCTGGTAGCTTCTGTAGCCATATATGCCAGGCTGGTAGCAGATCAGCCTTTATGGGGAGATGTGGTTAATGTAACATTTGTTTGACCATTTTAGACATAAGAACTCCCATCTTTTGAATAGTTCTAGGGCACCGCCTCCTCATGAATATTTAATCTACAGTTACATGCTCCACATAAGCAGTTACGTGCTTACAATGACATCATTGAGTCGCCAGCGTCTACGATTCAGCGCAAATGGGTTCAAAGCCATTTCCCGTTGCTCCACCAACAGGCGGTATCAATCAGGAATTTCAGAGCAACCTAATTTTTTGTCACCATCTTAAGCTTTGAAATCCATGCCCTGTCAAACATCATTTTGTCCAAAAAACTGCATTGGAAAAGACTCGTAATTCTGACAAGACTGACACAAAATGGTTTCAAGTGCACTCACATTAACCAAACATTTACTATTACATTTTTAGTCCAACTAATAGAAGTATGTGGAGAAAAACAATGGAAACTGAATCAAGATTCGTGTTTATGGACTGCATGGTGTTTCTGCATCATCGGAAGACAACAAGAGAAACTGTTTGTGCCCATGACTGCTACCTCCCACACTGGCTATTTCAGGCAATGCAATACACACACATGTACGCTCAAAAACACACACATACACACACACACTCACACGCATGCACGCAGGCACACACGCACACACCCTCCAAAAAACACACTTGCATGTAGACATGCATATTCACTTACTCGAGTCGCTCACGGCTTCTGTGCAACCATGGGCCTGAAAACTAGCGACAGATGCTATAAAGGTGCACGGTCCAAGGCATCAATAAATCAATGAGTAATCTGGATCTAATATAGCACTCAAACAAATGACAGGGAGCGCAGTCTCATTTCAAGTTCAACATCTGCATCATTGATGAGCACAGCGCCATGCTACAGAACTGACAGAAAATGTATACTAAAATCAACAGCAAAAAATGCTAAAAGTGACAGTATTTCCATTCAGCCCTAACAAGGTGACTGCAGAAGTCCACACTGTCTATTATGAACAGTAAGAACACAAGGATTCGGACGGGAAACAAGCGTCATTCAATGTGATATGACCAGAGCTCGTCAGGTCCGGGTCACAGAATTGTGTTAGATTTTAGAATTATTATTTCTTATTTATAAGCTAAATCAGTATTTCAGCTCAATATTTCAATCCATAGAGATGTTATCGGGCTGCGAAAAGGGGAAACTCCACAGAAATTAAAATTTTGCTTTTTTCTATGACGCTGTAAAGTGGAAACCAATTGTGCCATCATGCTAATTTTTTCAGGACTTGTTCGGTACCCGGGAAAATTTCAGAAAGCATCTTCAAACTGGGTTTGAACCTTTCAGAGCCCAGGCTATGGAAGGGCAAATTTTGTGAAAGTCCTCTGCTGTTATTCTTGCCTGAGGCGGTTACACCAAGTACTAACCAACAAAGCGATATCAGCTCGCGCTCAAAACTGCCTGGATTTGCTTCCTCCTAACCCATATGGGAGAGTTCTTAGAAGATTTTTATATGGTCTACCAATTAATTGGAAGTAGAATATATGGCAAGTAATCCACCTACATGATTTTTATGAGGAATTTAGATAATCTGCTATATACGACCAGACAAGTATTAATCTAACATATGATGGCGTTAAAATATGGTTGAAATATGAGTAGATCAATGACCAAGTGTCAAAAATGCATTGCAGCAACCCCCACTCGACTTTGTTTGTTTTACTGCGAACAGAAAACAAAGACATTTCGGCCAGAGCCATCCACAGAGAATGAACATTTCTCGATCTTTTCAGCTGTTACAAAGACCCAAGTGATGTCATTATTATTTGACAGGGTTTCGAGTGCTCTAGATCATCACAAGTTTCTATAATTTTACATCATCAGTCGACAAAGTCTCTATGTAGCCAACAGATTTATAGGAGGATATGAATTATTATTACAACTCTATAAAAAAGACCAATCACTCCAAAGGACACCTTTTTCACAAGCCAACTAAAACAACAACAGTTCACAATTCAACATCAATTGATCTCCTCGCGTTCCTAAGAAATCAGACAAAACAGAACAGATCAGACAAGATTCTCCGTAGTGTACCATGTCCTTGCATCTAGAATTACACATTAGGCAACAAAATCAGTTCCTATACTCAAAGCAATACTCTGTTGGTTCCATCAAGAATTTTTATCGTCTAATTGCTGTAGCAAAAATACATTTACATACTTGGTACACTAGCTAATTTACCAAGAGCATGAGAATGAAAAATTTGTTTCTATCCCAGTATATCTTGTCCAAAGTAAATTGCCAATGAATTTCTTTTGAAGATTAGTTTCAATGCATCACCCCCTCCGCTGTTAGTCATTACTTTCTCAATGCAAGCGCATAATGAAGGTTCAAGGGTATGTCTGTGTTCAGTTAAGTGTCTTGCGACCAATGAATTAGCATCACGACTTGGCATTTTGAATTTCTCTCCATTATGTTCTTGTTATTTTTTTTTTATATAGTATTTTTGGTGCGTCGCTAGTCAGGGATGCCAAAATTTCTGGAGTCCACTGTAAGCACGATTTCTCATTTTCTTTGAAACATTTATCATCACTAATGAATATTGAATATAAATTTATTACGGAACCACTGCTTTGAAAATGAGCACTTGTAGTTGCCGAGCCAAATATATTTTTGTATTTTGAATTCGAAAGAGACTATAAGATATAATGGGAGATGTGAGCGAGATGGAGAGTCAGAGAAATGAAGGAAAAGAGAGAGAGAGAGAGAGACAGACAGACAGACAGACAGATGGAGGGGTGTGTTTATTTAAGTCGCTCCTCCAAGGAGAAACCAGCGCTGAACTGCAGCCCACAATAACGGCACACATCGCGCAGAACGCTTCAAAACGTTTAAAATATTCAAAACGTAGGTGTTTACATGCGGGACAAGAAAAACACAAGGCCAAACACCACAGTAATATAAGAGCAAACGTTGGATTACAGCTTCAGTGGTCTCTCAGGAGCGCGCTCAGATCCGAACCATAGACTTCGCAGCGCAGGAGAGCATTTACCCCCACCATCCCCCACTATATCACTCTCAGCTGGATTTAAGATCATTTCTCAAGGCATTTGAGTTCTCCCATTTTGTTTATCCCTTTATTTCTTCTGCCTAGAAGTAATATTACACAGACCTGCTAACTGGTTTTGGACACCTTTATTATCTCTGGTGTACACCAGCTTGTGTAACAAGACTGATTAATAAAATAAATGCTTGTTTTACACTTTTTTTTTTGTTTACATTTATTTAACTGGAAGGGTCACTGATGAACCAAATCTTATTTTAAGAGACAGCCTGAGAAGAGGCAAACCTATCGAGTGGGTGATGGAGAGTAATAAACGCTGGAAAAATGATATATAACAGCAATAAAACAATGAGCAGGAGCTAGCAACATAAACAACACAACAGAAAAAGAACACTACAGGATGGAGGAAAAAAAAACAAGCCAGGTAATGCCTGGTTTAGTCCAAGCCCAGTGGGTCATCCAAATCTCGTTAACAATAAGAAATATGTTGCCCATAGGCAAATTTGTCTGCCTTCATCCGGACAAAGGCGTTATAACAGACGGCTGAGTTCACTAGTCTCAGTCTATGACTGCAGACTGACAGTGTCCATATTAAAGGCCAGCATAGAACAGCCCATGACCCAGTGTTCATAAGCGATTATCTGGTTGTCTAGATAACCTGAAATAGATCCGGACAACCTAAACTACCAACGAGGTAGTCCGAACGTTGGACAACCAAAAATCCCGGAAATTTTGTTTAATTTTGCCAAAAGTTAATTTACTTCCTGCTGCTATGGACGCGACCATTTTGGTCCTGCGCATAACTTTCACGCATCTTGTATGGGCAAGAACCTGAGTCTTTTCTTATAAAGTACCACGGCAAACAACAACCAAGAGATAGACCACGGTGCCCAATTCAATTCAGGCCCGAGCGATCTAGTCAGTGAAAACTCGTGGTACAAACAAGCCAGATGTCACCATAAACAACCTAAGGAAATGCAGATTTGAAAATGTGGCAATAAGCATCTTCCTTTGTGAATTTTATGTGCTCATATTATAAATGTTAACATATTATATGCATATTCAGAGTCCAATCAAAATTACTGCGGTCCGAGTGTGGCAGTTTGCTCTCTTCTAGCATGAAACTTCACTGCTCTTTGACACTGAGAGGTAAGTAATCTGAAAGTATACAGCCTTATATCAAATTTCATAAGTAATCAGTTATAATTGATAATCTAACCCCAATAGGAAGCGAAGCGGGACTCTTTAGATTGTGTTTTGGCTACGTTGTTTTCAAGTACATGCAGCCTGTATATCTCTCACTCGTCCCAAGCCATGTCAAATAGGTCCACTCTATTCTTGCTAGCCATATAGCAAGCTAATGCCGAATCCGATAAGAAAGGAAAATGCAGTGTCATGAAGACTAGTCTTTGCCTGAGATTGTGAAGGAAGACGGGGCTCAGAAATATTAAACAAACGGTGCGCAAATGAACTGAGCTAATGAGTACCGAGTTGCTGTGATTTTGGTTAACAGTTGTCCAGCTTGGCAGGAGAATTTATCGTTTTATATTTCATTGCGTTGTTGTAATATCACCTGCACGTCAAATTGAAGCATTATTTAGCGTTATTCAACTTCATTTTTCCTCTCGCATTGCTTGTTGTAGTCCCATAGGTCAGTGTGTTTTTAAGATTTTTTT
This sequence comes from Gymnothorax javanicus, assembly GCA_029692085.1. Classification (NCBI taxonomy): domain Eukaryota; kingdom Metazoa; phylum Chordata; class Actinopteri; order Anguilliformes; family Muraenidae; genus Gymnothorax; species Gymnothorax javanicus. Next base: position 118,177,652 of record CM056194.1, on the reverse strand, counting down.
TTAGGCTCAGTGATGGTTAAATAAATTGTAAAGGTTAGTTTTCCAATTATTTTGATTATATAGCTATTCCCCCTGGATGGGATGCTATTCCATCGCTGGTTACTCACCCCCTCTTAGACAAGTTTCCCCAACCATTGGCTGGTGCCCAGCTGTACCCCTGCATGGAGAGGGGCACTGTGGGAGTGAAGTATTCTTGCCCAAGAATACACTATAAGAGCTGTGGCAAGGACTCGAACTCAGGACCTTTCAATCCCAAATCGGCAGCACCCCACCCCCCTATATGTGTGTGTGTGTGTGTGTGTGTGTGTGTGTGTGTGTGTGTATGCGTGTGTGCGTACTATTTTTTAAATGCTACTGACAGTAGACAAGACAACTAAAAATTCTTGTGGACAACCTGATTTGTTTCCTTGATTGTCTGCAGAACAACCAATTTTTTTCCTTATTGCTTACAGTGCCATAACCCATATTAATGCACGCCATATAGATGCTGAATATGTTGCACTAAGTGATCAACTTGGACAAAGTAGGCCAAGTATAGAGTTAGCTTGAGACTGGCTTTACAGGTACCCTATCATGCCACCAGAAGCACTGCCAATCAGCTACAACAGAGCCATAGCAAAATTCTGTACTTTGTGACATCACAAGGGGGAGGAACCAGCCAGAATAATGAAGGAACTGACTGACTGGTTGATTCACTGATTGACTGAAGTCAACCAGTCTCCAACCAAGCGACGCAGCACAGTAGGAATTCCACAGACAAGTATAAAACAAAAATGCTACAGGGGATCACTTTAATGAGTCACTTAACGAAGACGAGTAAGAAAGCAGCATATATGGTACTACGGAATTATTTCATAAGAGCACATGCAGTCAAAACATTTTCTTTTACTGCAGAGGACAAATATTATGCCAACCTGATTCTCTGCACGCACTTTATTCCTGCACACTACAGAGTACCTAAATCACTAAGGCCATTATAAAATTCAAACCACAGGGAAGATGTCAGTACAGATTTTATTACGATAGAATCTTGCAGTGAGATGTTTTACATATTCCTCAGTCACTGATGAGTAAAATTTCCTTCTATTAAGGCGTCCTACAGCTGCCAGCGTGATGATGGACATATTATAGTCATTTCTGAATGCAAATGACGCAAAAAAAAAAAAAAAAAAAAAAAATGGTGCCTATAACCTTGTAAAAAATTCTAAACGCTCTATAAGTGGAATGGAGTGCTATTCAAATTGTAGCCAACCGCTGTCTTTAACTGCATCCCGTCTTTTCAAAGCTACATCAACAAAAAGGCCCTCTAAAATGTAGGGATGCGCCGATCCGATATTCAGTATCGGTGAGATTGACTGATTACGATATCGATGATATTCGTTTGCCATGTGCATTATCTTCAAGGCATTCAGAGTCCTTTTGCATGTTGAACATAATTCACATGGCAAACGAATATCATCGATATCGTAATCAGTCAAAATGTGTTCATGAATTTTATCAAGCAAATTTTCGGTGATCTTGAAATTTCCTTTTCGGAAACAAACTAGGCAAACTTTCTCTCGGCATTCAACGTGCAACATCTTTCAAGTAACTGGGCACTTGAAGTGGTTGACACCAAATTTTGTACACCTTTATTATGTAACATCATTTCATCCTGGTGCAATCTATTGATTCCATATCCTTACCATTACCTAATGCTTATTATGCAATTCAAAATAGGCCTTTTCAGATGAAATAAGTGTGGGCGGAATTTGCGGAATGCAGTTAGAATTTTCCTTGAAACCATTTATCCCAAACAGGTCACTGTCCTGCAATGAACTCCTATAGGTGTCAACTATTGGGTTCTTACATAACTTTTTGATCATACAAACAAAATGGAGGGGGGTTTTGAATTGATAAATGGGCAATGCTTGGGGAAAATTGTTAGTTACATTCCAAAAATAAAAGAAATATATCTCAGAATTCATGATTTTCTAAAAAAGCAGATTTCTCAAAAATTTGCTTTGGAAATTTTAAACGGTTTTCATGGTTGATACTAGTGGGCCATATAGAACAACTTCCAAGCATTAGTTTCTCTGGGCAATTTTCTCAACTTTCCTCAAGTTAAAACCTGGTGTGAGCGTTTGTTTTCCCCAAAAAAGGGGCGCGGCCTTTGCGCTGAGCTCTTGATGACGTTGAACCGGTCGTCTCTATATCAACCCTGGCTGTACCGAGAGTGAGAGGCGATATTTCATTGGAAGGCGGGTCAGTCATTATTCAATCATGCGTATTTTAGAGATTCTCACGCGGAATTGATATCTCCATGCATGGAAGTTCTTCAGTTTTTAAAGAAAGAATTTAAACTATCGTGAAGCGTAAGTTAAATCGCCTTTTGTGCGGAGAAGGTAGCGCGGAAGTTGCAGAGCAGTTCGTCTTTAGTAAAGCATAGGCCTATTACTATAGCCTAAGTAAATTATGTTTCTGTACTGAATTCAGACCACTATTTCATCGCTGTTAGATCGCAAATGGAGTGAAGCCGTGTCTTCAATTGTCAATGAATCGTTACGATAATTTGAAAACGCGTCAATAAAGGAAAATGATTGAGAACTTGACAGGACGCGGCCGGGATGCCAGGGCGTGGGTCCAAAACGAAAGTTCGCTATTCTGACAATAATAGAGGGGGGGAGCATATTTAGGGTCATTTATGTATCGTTACTTGTGGTTTTATTGGACGCTGGATGCGCTCATTTTAACTGATCTTTGAAAAAATAATGCCGTCGGGAAAAGCTGAGCGGTGGTCGGTGCATTCCGAGTGCTGCTCGGGGCCGACTGCATTGCAACTTTTTTCTATGTCATTGACATATAGGCTACATTGAGTGTTGTTATATCCAGTATTTTACAGTGGAATTATAATTCCTTTATTCTAAATATTAAGATTCAAACACTTTAAAATTAATTTTGAATGTTTTAATTCCCTTTGAACGTTTGAATGGTACTGACCAAAAAAATGCTGCTAAAAGTTATGTTTGGATAAATAAATAAATAAAAAGAAGCAGCCGTATTTTGCATACATGATTCATGTTTTGGGCTGTATTTCTTCCTTTAGAGAAGCATAATATTTGTTGCACAGTTTGAGCATGGTTTTATGGCGAGGTTAAGCAAAGTGCAACCATACAGTTGTATTATTTATAACTCTAATAGCACCGGATTGATATCGGTATCGGCAGATACCCAATGTTGCAGTATCGCCATCGGTATCGGCCATGAAAAAGTGGTATAGTAACATCCCTACTAAAATGTTACCTGGCATAGCTAGACCAATTAGCCAGCTTCAACTCGATCATCTGCAAAACTTTCTGAATACTGTAGTATTAACAGTTTGGTTGCAGAACGGCCATTTTTTTAAATAATAATCTGAAACAGGAGACATGTAAAGAGCTGCTGCTTCACAGACTGCCCTGCATAGCCTACCAGTCAATTGTTGCGGACAGTCAAAGAACTAGATGTTTTTTGAAGGGTAAATTATCAACAGAATTTACAGAGCAACTACATTTTTACTTGTAGATCTGGCAAAAGATGGTATGTGTTAAGTACTGCTAATTAATTTGGTTTATTATTAATTATTATAAACTATAGATATTCTTAGGAATCAGTATTTTTTCATTCTGCTGAAAAACGAGACAAGCACCCCTTCGAATCCGTTGCAATTTTTAAGCTGTGTCCGTAAGGTTTGAAATGGAAGCATATGGTAAGCATGGGCATTTAAGAGAACATAAAATAAAATTAAATGTTACATCTCTGAACTGAGTCAGCATGACCCAAAATGCACAAACATTATGAAATAAACTTCAAAAAGTGTAGTCAACTGCATCTGCTACCGATATATGCTGTTGAGGCTCACTACATTAAAGGAATACCAGTTAAAAACTATTAATGAAATAATAAAACAGTCTTGTAATACACAGCACCATATGTGCACATATGCATTTCATTATCAATGGTTTCATTTGGCACAGCTTTGACATTATTCATTTGAACTTGTTGAACCTAGCCTGAGAGGCCTGCTTGTACACTGTACTGAACTACAGACATAAGTCAACACTTGAAGTCAGGCACCGACTGTCTGGGGCTAGGCCTCATACTTGGCAAACGTTAAATAAGCCAGTCTGATGCAAACTCTAACTAGAAAGTCCGGTCACCCGCAGCTGCATGGGTGTAGCCCCCGAAAGCCGGCTTCTCCCCTTTTTTGTGCCTTATTCAGCTATTACTGTCGCAATGGCAACCAAGATCGAAAAGTGTCACAACTGAAGTATAACACATTTCCATACCAAATATGAAAGTAAATGGTCAAAAATTACAGCCTGTACAGCATCCACAAGGAAGTGTCTACGGATGCAGACGCGGTGACGGAGACGACAAGCATGAATCTATAGTAGCCGCCTGACTTCGTCCGGGGGCTATACAATTATGAAGCCATTGTTCACTTGTACATTCAAGCATGTATCTATGCACATGCCAAGGTTCCACAGAAATTAAACCAAAGTTAGACTATATAAAAAATTAGGAGGTCAGTATTCCTGCCCATCCCAGAAAAACCCTCCTGCCTCCGATATTTTTCATTCTTTATTTTGAAAAAATCTGTTAAAATCGTGCCAAAAAGAAAGAGAGAAAAATGCTCAGAATCCCTGTCCATGCAGCAGATGATCCGTTTGGCTTCCAATCACTGCGTCACCAATGGGTGAGGCAGATTTGATTCTCTATGTTAATACATGTACTTGTGATTTGGATTTGTCATGCTATGCAAATCTCAAACTCTTATTAAAATAAAACAAAAATAACAAAATACCTCCCACCAGCCCCTGAAAATTGAAATGTGAAAGATGTTAACTCCCTAATTTATTTAATATGGACATACCTCTGACACAAAACTTTTTCTTCACTTTTATGATACCGCACCACTCTTCAAGCTAAGACAGCACAGCAGTGCACAGTCAGGGCACTGCCCAGCCCCCGAGAAGGGATAACACCACGCACACTCTTTTTAACAAGATATACCAGTCAATCACTCCGTCTGGCCATCAGTCAGAAAGAAACATTGCCTAGTATAACCCGGTACCTCCGGGCTTGGAAAAAAAAGTCTTTGGCAAAAGGATGATGAGCGGAAAACAACTATGATAGCTAGAGGGCACCCGGCAGAGCGCATACCTCTGCCACACTATTAATCTGTTCTTTTGGTCACAGAATATGTTCTGGATCACTTAAAAAATTAAGTCAACTCTTCCTTGTACTACAACCTATCATCCGGTCAAATTTCGTGCCAAACCATTCATAACATTTTGAGTTATCCTGTCGAAAATATCACACAAACCCGCATTGGATATATTTTGATTCCTCCGCATCCAGTATCCAGAAAATGCTCCAGATCACTTCCAAAATTCAATCAACTCATCCTATGACTACCACCGATCATCATACCAAATTTTGTGCCAAATCGTTCATAACTTTTTGAGGTATCCTGTTAACAGACAGACAGACAGACAAACAGACGAGAAAGGTAATTATGAGTAGCAGTTAGATTGCCAATGGCATAATTCTTTAAGTTAGATAAGGAGATGAACAGTTCCTCTTTAGTTTAAAATTTTGTTTTCAGTGCATTGCAGTCACGGTGAGCAGAGAAGTGAATTGAGGACGGTCCAATGACGCCTTTTGATCAGGGAATGATTACGAATATTTTCGGGGGTTCAGCACTGTAGGTGGAGAAGAATGCATGTAAGAACTGTGGCAAATGAAGAGCCCAGCCAAGGATAGTTTCGTAAGTAAAAGCAAAGCAATGAAGTGCACATCTGGTGTGCAGAGAGGGCCAGTTGAACAGGAGTACATTTTGCAGTGGCGGGCTCTAAAGAGTGAATGAGAGCCAGACTGTATGATGATGTGATACAGGGCATAAGATCACCTCAGGGCACCTAATGAGGCAGATTTGTGTGAGCACGGATCCTTAAATCTGGACCTCATATCCAAATCCAGCCCAGATTTCTTCTATCCCGGGCAAGCAAGTGAACATTTGGTGCCTCCGATTGGCCAGACTGTCTTCAAAGCTGACTCCAGTTCGCAACATCAGCAGTAATCAGACCTCGAGGACCAGGATTTGAGAACCAGGGATACACATCATATCATTCAATTTTTTTTTTTTTAAAGTATCAATGATACAATAATCTATTGTTTTCAATGATCAGTAGTCACCATAAAATCAGCATTAGACTATTCAGCACAGTACACTGAAATTACATATTGTGACCTCACATTTTAAATTTTCATTGCCCATTGAAATATTCAAGCAACACTCTTACATGAAAGCACTACTCTTCAATGGCGGATTCTCACCCACAATCCCAACCTCCGTCAATCACAAACACAGTCAATCAATAAAGAAGCTCAATCGCATCTCTAGGGTAACTTGCATGAACATGACAACACACACCAGTATTACTTACATGCAATATCCAGCTATAATCAAAGCCTTCCTCAAATATAACATAAAATCTCATCCCCTAACCTTGAGGTATTCCCACAAGTTCAGCAGGCAAGGCCACCACCCCCCAAAACACACACACACACACACACACACACAGAGGGAAATCTCCCCCCCCCCCCCAAAGCCCTACAGTGCTCAGAAATCATATGGGGTCCAGTGCAGCACATTAGCCCGTTATGTGTGGAAAGAGAATAGGGGGAGGAGGAATGAAGAGGATGAAAGATAGAAAAGAAAGAGTCCAGACGGATAGAGAGATAAAAGGTGCATCGCTATTATTACAGGCAGTGCTTGATGCCTTCCTCAACTCACATGCGGAGAAGGATGCGGAATGAGCCAATCAGAGAAAGCCATTACTTAATCACCCCGACTGAATATGGATCTGACTGCGATAAAAAGACCAATGTGTGGAGGAGCATGAGAGAAAACCTTCTGCATAAATACAACGGAGAGGGAGAGAAAAGGAACGGAGAGAAGGGAAGAGAGAAGGGGGGGAGGGAGAGAGAGAGAGAGAGGAGGGGGGAGAGAGAGAGAGAGAGATGCGGAATTCTGGTTTCCATAGAAATAGATTCTTTCCCAGGATCCTGGATGATCCTGTTTAATCTTTTAACAGTTTCCTCTCATCTCAGCACTGATCTGTGTGACACCTGAACAGCAGATCACAGCACATCTGCCTGTGACACCACAGAACAAGCAACACACACACACACACACACACACACACATATATACACACAACCACAAACACGCACATTTAACACAACCACGCATAAATACATACACAAACACACATAGACAAACACACACACACACACGCACTTGGACAGAAAACATGCACCCACACAACCAAGACACAAACACACACACAGATGCACAGAAACTCGACACAGGAAAAACACACACACACACATACACAACACACACATAAGCACAGAGACACATTTAAAACACATATGCATACACACATATAAACACACACAGACAAACATGCACACATGAACGAACACACACACACACACACACAATCAAGACACAAACAGACATGCAAGCACAGACAAACACAAGCTCAACACAGCACACACACACACACACACACCATGAGAAGAGACCCACATGAAACGCACGCACGTTAATCACACAGACACAAATCACACACAGATGCACACACAAAATACACACAGGCATAAACCACACACACAAAAACATAAAGACTCACGTGGACTCCTTCCACAGGCAAACTCTACACAACACACACACATGCACACGCAACACATGCACACGAACACACACACGCACACACATGCAACACATGCACATGAAGGCAGAGACACATGCACACGAACACACACACATACGCACACACAAACACACAGGGCTGCAGCGTAGGGACACACAAACACACACACACACACACACACACACACACACACACACACACACATATTAGAGGATACCCAATGGCAGTAGCCTGCTCTCTGTCCCATTCACTAGTAACGGCAACATTTATGTGAATAAGAGCAACAGCGATGACATCATCACAACATCCAGCGGAAAACCCAAACCTGCCGTAGATTAACGGGGGAAAACGCGAGGAGAGAGAGGGAGAGGGAGAGAGAGAGAGAGAGAGATGGACGGACAGAGTGACTCTCACGGCAAACCGAGTGATACGAGCAGACAACCTGCCTGATTCAGCGGTGTGTTCTAAGACACTGGACTGGGGAACACCCCCAATCACACACACACACACACACTCACACAGGCTTGCACACGCAAACACACACAGGCACGCATACACACACTCACACAGGCTCGCACACACAGACACACATACACAGGGATGCACACACGCACATACACAGGCTTGCACGCACAGAAACACACACACACACACACAGGTACGCATGCACGCGCTCACACAGGCTCGCGCGCACACACACACACACACACACACACACACACACACACACACACACACACACACAGGGACGCATGCACAAACACACACACGCACATACTCACACAGACCTTCTCACAAAAACACACATAGGAACAGGCTGTACTCCAGGTCTTGTGTCTGATACTCACTCAGACGTGTTGAGAGCCCGGGGGTAAAGCCACCCTACACTGGGCAGGTGGTTACCGTGGGAACCCAGCGATGGGGGGCGGTCTGGCGACGCGGGCGCCGGCTGGTTCGGGGGTTCCTCGCGGTCCCCCAAATTAGCGCTGTCATCTTGACCGTAGCGCGCGCAAACAAATTCAGGAAGCACTGACAGAGGAGAGAGAGAGAGTGGGAGATCGAGTGAGAACAGAGAGAGGGAGAGAGAGGGGGAGGAGAGATAGAGCGAGTGAGAGGAGAGAGAGAGAAGTGGTGAATGAAGATGGTGAGATTAAGCAAGGAGAGAGAAGGCGCAATGAGATTTTAGCGCAGCAGAACCTGTTTCCCTTTCACTGATGCTCACCCCGCCGCTGAGTCTCTCTCTCATTCTTCCTCTCTCCCTCCCTCTCCTGCTCTCTCTCTCATTCTCTCCCTCTCTCGCTCTCTGCTGCAGCAGATTCACCCAATCACTGAGTCAGTGCCTTTTCTGCACATTGCACCCAACAACCTCTCATACATGGCACCTGAAGACCATCTCATACACAGTATCCCAAACACTACACCTAACACCTTCTCATACACTGCACCTGAACACCATCTCATACACTGTATCCCAAACACTGCACCCAACACCTCTCATACACTGCACCTGACCACCATCTAATACACTGTATACCAAACACTGTACCCAACACCCTCAGAAATTGCACCTGAACACCATCACATACACTGTATCCCAAACACTGCACCCAACACCCTCTCATAAACTGCACCTGAACACCATCTCATACACTGTATCCCAAACACTGTACCCAACACCTCTCATAAACTGCACCTGAACACCATCTCATACACTGTATCCCAAACGCTGCACCTAACACCCTCTCATACACTGCAACTGAGCACCATCTCATACATTGTATCCCAAACACTGCACCCAACACCTCTCATACACTGCAAACTGAACACCATCTCATACACTGTATCCCAAACACTGCACCTAACACTCTCTCATACACTGCACCTGAACATCATCTCATACACTGTATCCCAAACACTGCACCCAACACCCTCTCATAAACTGCTCTTAAACGCAATCTCATACACTGTATCCCAAACACTGCACTCAACACATCTCATACACTGTATCCCAAACACCGCACCCAACACCTTCTCATACACTGCACCTGAAAACAATCTCATACACAGTATCCCAAATACCGCACCAAACACCCTCTCATACACTGCACTTGAATGCAATCTCATACACTGTATCCCAAACACTGCACCCAACACCTTCTCATACACTGCACCTGAACACAATCTCATACACTGTATCCCAAACACTGCAGCCAACACCTTCTCATACACTGCACCTGAACATCATCTCATACACTGTATCCCAAACACTGCACCCAACACCTCTCATACACTGTACCTGAACGCAATCTCATACACTGTATCCCAAACACTGCACTCAACACATCTCATACACTGTATCCCAAACACTGCACCCAACACCCTCTCATACACTGTACCTGAACGCAATCTCATACACTGTATCCCAAACACTGCACTCAACACATCTCATACACTGTATCCCAAACACTGCACCCAACACCTCTCATACACTGCACCTGAACACCATCTCATACACTGTAACCCAAATACCGCACCCAACACCCTCATACACTGCAACTGAACACCATCTAATACACTGTATCTTATGCACTGCACCTGAACACCATCTCATACACTGTATCCCAAACACTGCACTCAACACATCTCATACACTGTATCCCAAACACTGCACCCAACACCATCTCATACACTGCATCTGCACACCATATCATACGCAGTATCCCAAACACTGCACCTGAACACCATCTCATACACTGTATCCCAAACACTGCACTCAATGCCCTCTCATACTCTGCACCTGAACACAATCGAATACACTGTATCCCAAACACCGCACCCAACACCCTCTCATAAACAGCACCTGAAAACCATCTCATACACTGTATCCCAAACACTGCACCCAACACCTCTCATACACTGCACCTGAACACCATCTAATACACTGTATCTCATGCACTGCACCTGAACACCATCTCATACACTGTATCCCAAACACTGCACTCAACACATCTCATACACTGTATCCCAAACACTGCACCCAACACCATCTCATACACTGTACCTGAAAATCATCTCATACACTGTATCTCAAAAACTGTATCGCAAACACTGCACCAAACACCCTCTCATACAATGCACCTGAACACAATCTCATGTACTGTATTCCAAACACTGCACCCAACACCTCTCATAAACTGCACCTGAAAACCATCTCATACACTGTATCCCAAACACCGCACCCCAAACCCTCTTATAAACTGCTCTTGAACGCAATCTCATACACTGTATCCCAAACACCGCACCCAACACCTTCTCATACACTGCACCTGAAAACAATCTCATACACAGTATCCCAAATACCGCACCAAACACCCTCTTATACACTGCACTTGAACGCAATCTCATACACTGTATCCCAAACACTGCACCCAACACCTTCTCATACACTGTATCCCAAACACTGCACCCAACACCTCTCATACACTGTACCTGAACATGATCTCATACACTGTATCCCAAACATCGCACCCGACACCCTCTCATACACTGCTCTTGAACGCAATCTCATACACTGTATCCCAAACACTGCACCCAACACCTCTCATACACTGCACCTGAACACCATCTCATTCACTGCAACCCAAATACCGCACCCAACACCCTCATACACTGCAACTGAACACCATCTAATACACTGTATCTCATACACTGCACCTGAACACCATCTCATACACTGTTTCCCAAACACTGCACCCAACACCTCTCATACACTGCACACCATCTAATACACTATATCTCAAACACGGCACCCAACACCATATCATACACAGTATCCCAAACACTGCACCCAACACCTTCTCATACACTGCACCTGAACACAATCTCATACACTGTAACCCAAATACCGCACCCAACACCCTCATACACTGCAACTGAACACCATCTAATACACTGTATCTCATACACTGCACCTGAACACCATCTCATACACTGTATCCCAAACACTGCACCCAACATCTCTCATACACTGCACACCATCTAATACACTATATCTCAAACACGGCACCCAAAACCATATCATACACAGTATCCCAAACACTGCACCCAACACCCTCATACACTGCAACTGAACACCATCTAATACACTGTATCTCATACACTGCACCTGAACACCATCTCATACACAGTATCCCAAACACTGCACCCAACACCTTCTCATACACTGCACCTGAACACAATCTCATACACAGTATCCCAAATACCACACCAAACACCTTCTCATGCACTGCACCTGAACACAATCTCATACACAGTATCCCAAATACCACACCAAACACCTTCTCATACACTGCACCTGAACACAATCTCATACACTGTATCCCAAACACTGCACCCAACACATGTCGTACACTGTATCCCAAACACTGCACTCAACACCTCTTATACACTGCACCTGAAAACCATCTCATAGACTGTATCCCAAACACTGCACCCAACACCTCTCATACACTGCACCTGAATATAATCTCATACACTGTATCTCAAACACTGCACCCAACACCCTCTCATACACTGCACCTGAACATCATCTCATACACTGTATCCCAAACACTGCATCCAACACCCTCTCATAAACTGCACCTGAAAACCATCTCATACACTGTATCCCAAACACCGCACCCAACACCCTCTCATACACTGCTCTTGAACGCAATCTCATACACTGTATCCCAAACACTGCACCCAACACCTTCTCATACACTGCACCTGAACACAAGATACACAGTATCCCAAATACCGCACAAAACACCCTCTCATACACTGCACTTGAACACAATCTCATACACTGTATCCCAAACACTGCACCCAACACCTTCTCATACACTGCACCTGAACACAAGATACACAGTATCCCAAATACCGCACCAAACACCCTCTCATACACTGCACTTGAACACAATCTCATACACTGTATCCCAAACACTGCAGCCAGCACCCTCTCATACACTGTACCTGAACATAATCTCATACACTGTATCCCAAACACTGCACCCAACACCCTCTCATACACTGTACCTGAACATAATCTCATACACTGCATCCCAAACACTGCACCCAACACATCTCATACACTGTATCCCAAACACTGCACCCAACACCCCCTCATACACTGCACCTGAACATCATCTCATACACTATATCCCAAACACTGCACTCAACACCCTCTCATACACTGCACCTGAACATCATCTCATACACTGTATCCCAAACACTGCACCCAACACCTCTCATACACTGCACCTGAACATAATCTCATACACTGTATCCCAAACACTGCACCCAATACCCTCTCATACACTGCACCTGAACACAATCTCATACACAGTATCCCAAATACCGCACCCAACACCCTCTCATACACTGCTCTTGAACACAATCTCATACACTGTATCCCAAACACTGTACCCAACACCTTCTCATCCACTGCACCTGAACACAAGATACACAGTATCCCAAATACCGCACCAAACACCCTCTCATACACTGCACTTGAACACAATCTCATACACTGAATCCCAAACACTGCAGCCAGCACCCTCTCATACACTGTACCTGAACATAATCTCATACACTGTATCCCAAACACTGCACCCAACACCCTCTCATACACTGTACCTGAACATAATCTCATACACTGCATCCCAAACACTGCACCCAACACATCTCATACACTGTATCCCAAACACTGCACCCAACACCCTCTCATACACTGCACCTGAACACCATCTCATACACTGTATCCCAAACACCGCACCCAACACCTTCTCATACACTGCACCTGAACACAATCTCATACACAGTATCCCAAATACCGCACCAAACACCCTCTCATACACTGCACTTGAACACAATCTCATACACTGTATCCAAAACACTGCACCCAACACCTTCTCATACACTGCACCTGAACACAATCTCATACACTGTATCCCAAACACTGCACCCAACACCTCTCATGTACTGCACCTGAACACAATCTCATACACTGTATCCCAAACACCGCACCTAACACCCTCTCATACACTGCACCTGAACACCATCTCACACACTGTAACCAAAACACTGCACCCAACCCCCTCTCATAAACTGCACCCAACACCCTCTCATAAACTGCACCTGAACACCATCTCATACTCTGTATCCCAAACACTGCACCCAACACCCTCTCATACACTGCACACTAACACCATCTAAAACACTGTTTCCCAAACAATGCACCCAACACCACATCCAACAACCGCAAATAAACTACAGCCCAACACTGCACTCAACACCATCTAATACACTGTATCCAAGACCATCTATTACACTGCACCCAACATTCTCTAATACACCGTACCCCAACACTACACCTATCGCTTTAATACATTGTACCCCAACACTGCACCCAACACCCACAAATACATTGTACCCCAACACTGCACCCTAACACACTCTAATGCACTCCACCCTAATACTGTACCAAACAACATCTAATATGTTGTACATTTCACCCCAACACTGCACCCAATGCCATCTGATACACTGCAGCTCAACACTGCAGCCCATACCACCTAACACACTCTACCAAAATACTGCACCCAACACTATCTAATACATTGTTGGGTGCATTGTTGGGATACACAATCTAATACACTGCAACTAACTCCATCAAATTCATTGTACCCCAACACTGAATAAAACACCATCTAAAACACTGTACCCAGACACTGGAACCCAATACTGTACCCAACACCATCTATTTCACTGCACAACACTGCACCCAACACCATCTAATTCAATGCACCCTGACACTGCATCCCAACAACATCTATTACACTTTACTCCAATGCTGCACCCAACACCATCAAATACAATGGACCTAGACACTGCACCCAACATCATCTAATATACAGTACTGCACCCAGCACCATCTATTACATTGCACCAACACCCTCTAATAGACCATATGCCAAATTAAAAACATTTTATTTCAGCTCAACTTCTGTTCACATTTCGGAGAGGTTTTAATAAAGGGGCATGTCCACACAAATTGCTTCACCTTTCGCTTCCTTGCATTATAAAGATGCTGTTTAATTAAAAGCAATCATTAGGCCATAAGGATTTGATCAATACATGGGATACTTTCTGATACCCATGTAACTCGTGGTATACATTAAATACAAAGCATTACAAGAGTGATTATTGCAGCTGGGGCATTTTAGTATGCAGAGTATGTTGTAACACAGCAATACAGCAATTGTGCCAATTTTAAATAACCATATAAAAATGCCTTGAAGGATTTTCTCCATAAAGACAATAGAACTACGCAACTCCTGCCTTTTCACACCTAAGTTTCATTCCATTTCCTAGCAATCAATTTAACTTTTAGTATGATGCCAGAGTACCAGGGGGCGTGCTCTTGATAAAATACAGTAGTTAATTATCAGGTCCCAGCCAATAAAGGTGATTTCATGCATCTAAGTAACCCAAGGCAGCTTAAAATGCACATCTTCATCTGAGGTCAAGAACACAGAATCCCTCTCCATGCCCCCCTTTGAAAACCACCACCGAAAGTTTGGTTTTTCTCAATACACCTCACATAACGGGAATTTTTTCTGCCCAAACTTTCATTTCACAGTCTTCAGTGTGCATCCCGGTCTCCACTACGCCACAAAAGCTCTAAAGGAAAAGCGCAGAACTGCACAAGCTGTGGCAGCCGCCCACGCTCTGTGTCTCCACCCACTCAGTGCGGGGGAGGCGTGACCGGGACAGACGCTGCGGAGCTGTTGGGCATGGGTTTGAATCCTAAATAAGGGTACTGCAGCTGTTCGCTAGAGCAGAAAATCTCAGCTCTGCACAAACTTTCCCACATGCGGATATTCATGCAGATTCAGTAATCCGGAGAGATTTATATGAAGGCGCAACAGACACATCACTTCAGGAGTCTCTGAGAATTCCCTTCCTGCTCCCTGTAACCTGTGAGTGGAACAAAATCTGCTGCAAATCAGCAGTCAGCACTGCAGGTAGAAGAAAAGTTCATCAATTCGCACTATCCAAGCCTGAACTGATGAACGGTCAGAGAGTACGAACTGAGGGTCCACAAAATTCATGGTAATGACAATCAGCACCAAATGTGAGAAAATCACATGGCCTGAACAAAAATGCAGATAAATCATGCAGCCGGCACAAAAGTGCAAGGAAATCACACAGCCGGCACAAAATGCTGGGAAATTACGTAGCCGGAACAAAAACGCAGGGAAATCCCAAATCCAGCACAAAAGTGCGAGGAAATCACACAGCCAACACAAAATGCTGGGAAATCACACAGCCGGCGGAAAAAGCAGGGAAATCACACAGCCGGCAGAAAAAGCAGGGAAATCAAGCAGCCGGCACAAAATAAAGCGAAATCACGCAGCTGGTAAAGAAGGAAGGAAAAATCACACAGTTGGCAAAAAATCCAGAAAAATAACATAACTGGCGCATAATCCAGGGAAATCACACAGCCAGCATGAAAAAGTCTGTGACAATGTAACTAGGTAAAACATTACTAATACAGACAAACAGACAGACAGATGTGCATAGAGGAATAAATACATTTGTATTTCTAATGAAAAAATTCCAAGAAATCCAACAAAAGTGCGGATGCACTTCAGCAAATGGAAAAAAAAAGATCATTCCTTTGTAAAGTCCTGAGGCAACAACGCAAAAGTCATGGGTAGGTTGGCCAAGTTAGCTACCAAACAAGGCCTTTGTGATCGACTTGCACATCTCAACATCAACCTTGTGGAGAGGTCAATATGAATCTAAGCCCCGTTCCTTGTTGAAGCAATTATACAAAAAAATTTCCTGACATTAGCTGCCGGAGCTCAACCGCTGTCTCAGAATACAGCAAAGAGCACAAGCGTATGCGTTCACAGATCAAGAATGCAAGAGAGGACATTTATTGAGGAGTTTTCTGTAAAAAGCCAAAACAACGTATCTGAAGCATGCTAGAGGTAGAAAAGCCTATGGCTAAAGAACAAATCTTGAATAAATGAGCCTGATGCAACTCTTTGTTTTGATTAAATTTAAGCCATTCTTGCAAACAGTAGCCATAACACAGATGAAAATACTGAGCTGAAATAAACTTTTGGCATTTAAAAAAATTTTCTTCCAAAGGCATATAGGACTAAAAAAAAAAAAAAAAAAAAAAAAATAATACAATTCTGTGTCCCATAGAGTGAATTCTGGAGATCTGGTGATGTAATGACTCCATTTGCAATTTCCAATTCATCCCAACTATTTTTGGAAACTAGGTATAATTATTCAGGAAAAAAAAAAATTATGTGATGTTTCATGAGTATTCATCAACACTCAGGATGGGCTTATTTCCAGATTAATTCCCCTTATTTTTTTTAAAAAGAACTGTCAAAACGTACCTCCGTATAATTATGGTATGATAATTATGACAGATCAAACTGGCGCATATAAAACCTCAATTAAGGTGTCATGAAGAGCTCTTCTCCGAGCAATTTACGCAAATTCAAGCCCAAAGAGCAGCTTCCTGTTTGCGGTAAACAAAATCATACCTCCTTACTCATCCTATCTAATTAGCGATGAAATTTCACCCTCTGAGGTAAAATGTCAGCGACAGTCGGACACCAGTTCTCCTCAGAGCAGTGTACCTGGCGTGCAGGAATACAAGCATTAAGCAGCCAATCAGTCCTCACAGAAGCATGTACAACAAGCAGACATCTTCCTGAAGTGATATTATTTCACTGAAGCTGGTTAACCATATCCATGCTGGGTTGCCATGGCGACTGTTATATTGGGGATTCAGGCACGCTTGTGCGCGTGCGTGAGTATGTGTGGTTGTACGCGCGCGCGCGTGTGTGTGTGTGTGTGTGTGTGTGTGTGTGTGTGTGTGCGTGCGTGCGTGCGTGTGCGTATGACTGTAGACCAACCCATGTTTTTTCAGACTTCACGGGTAACTTAGCAGCATTTCCACATGAAAAAATGTGTGACTCACAGCAAATATTAGCTAAAATAGGCATGAAAAAATAACGTGGTTGCAGTTTATCCTCCCAAACTTTTTTTTTCAAAATATGAATAAAACTTCTCACCTTGAATTTAAAGAAGCCGATTAAAAGAATTCTTATCCATCCATCCATTCTCCATACCCATATCCTCACTAGGCAGCACCATGGTGCAGTGGTTAGCATTGCCATCCCACAGCAAGAAGGTTGTGTGTTTGAATCCAGCCTGGGGCCTTTCTGTGTGGAGTTTGCATGTTCACCCCGTGTTCGCGTGGGTTTCCTCCAGGTACTTCAGTTTCCTCCCACAGTCCAAAGACCTGCACATCAGGCTGATTGGAGACACTAACTTGCCCATAGGTATGAGTGTGAGCGTAAATGGTGTGTGCACCCTGCGATGGATTGGCGAGCTGTCCAGGGTGGGAATTCTTGTCTTAAATTTTTTTTTAATAAAACATATATTTAACTATATAGACTTTAGATATTTTTTAAATCTAATATGTACATTCTGACTCATATTTTACTTTTCTACTTCACCATCATAATTAGAAACTCTTCAAAGGTCATTCATGTCTTCCTATTTCCTCTGGGTATAAATATGAGGAGACACACAGGCCTGTTTCCCTGAGTCATACATCACCAATATTAAGCCAACTGAATACAGCACGTGTACCCAACAGAGCATTGCAGAGCTCAAAAAAAAAAAAAAAAGTTCAAATGGCTGTGAGAAAGTTAAATTACCAATTTTGTTAATCAGCGCAATAAATAAGACGTTTAAGGTTTATGGCAATATTAAGAGTGCCTTGAAGAGTATGTGTCCTTATTTAGAATGCAGGCTGTAAAGATGGTTCAAGTGGTAAAGGAAACTCAGTGATGAAAAAATTAAAGACATTAATCAAGTTTTGGGGTCAGCAATTCTCTAAAACTACGATCAGAGCCCTCTACACAACTACACAATACCTGGTATTGTCAAGCCTATGCTGTCATCAGAAAAACAAACTCAGTTTGTCAAATGGTGCTGAACTTCTAATGGGACTGAGTTCTAAGGTCAGATGAGACCGAAATAGAGCTCTTTGGGAGTAAACACCAGAGGTGGGTGAGGTGACCCAAAGCAGGCCTCGAAATAGCAAAAACAGTTCACTGACCACAGAATCAAGGTTTAGCCATGGCCATCCCAGTCCACTAACCTAAATCTAATAGAAAACCCAGGTGACGAGCTGTAGAGAAGAGTTTTTAATGTAGACGTTAAAATGTGAAGGATCCGGAGAGATTTTGCATCGAGAAATGGCCTCAGATTCCTCATAATGTGTTCCCCAACCTCAATGCAATCTATAGAAGACTCAGTGCCGTTCCCTCAGAAAAGGAAGGTTGTTTAAAATATAATGGAGGGGATCCAATAATCCCATCATACATTTTGAGAATAATTATTTTTCTTTCAATCATTGCATTTCAGTTAAAGTTATGTCTTCCTTAATATTTTTGAATTAAATATCATGAGATTAAAGACTAAAAGCAATAATTCATTACCACTTTTGTTAATATATACCAAGGGTGCCAATATTAGTGGAGGGCACTGTACATAGAACACAGGAAACACTTCACTTCTTCAGTCCCTCCCTTAAAAACACCATTATATCAATGAATTCACCCGCCCCCTACTCGTGTATAAATGACAGACTCTGACTCAGTCTTACAGGAGCAAGAATCAACAAAGAGGAGAGACAATACCGAGATGCACCTGTTTCAGTTGAGATCTGCTTCAGGGGGGAGTGGGATGCCCACACACAGAGTCTCAGATAATGACAATGACAGACAACCCTAAAGACTCAATGCAGAGCTCCTCACAAGAACTGACATCATACAGCCCAAAAATGCTTTTGCATGATTGGTCGGGCTGCAGGAGGGCATGACCTACCTGATCTTGGTTCGGCCAATGCTGCTCTGAAGACAAGTTGGCAGCACAGGCCCTCAGACCTGAGTCTGGCCCAGGGGCTGCACAGGGGGCCCCAATCCTGGTCTGAGAAATGCCAGCTCTCCCACGGCTCCTTCGGAAACTTCCAGAAACTCTGACGATCAAAGCGATGCAACACATTCATCTTCCCAGGCACTGCAGCCTGCTCTGCCTAACCCAGCCAATCACCAGTGCCACTCCAAAGACCTGATGCCAATTATAGCCAATCAGTGACCCCGAGCAAAACATAACTGCAAGAACTGACCATCCCCCTCGCCCCCACAATCAGACTTGTGACAAATTCCTTTTCGTCAATTCCAAGGAATTGGAAAAGGATAGGGGAATTGGAATTGGATATTTAAAAATATTTAAAAAAGACATGCCCAGGTCCTTTTACCTCGAAAAGTTCGATTCCAATTCCAATTCCCCAATTCCTTTTCCAATTCCTTGGAATTGACGAAAAGGAATTTGTCACAAGTCTGCCCACAATCTATCCTCAAATGACAAAGGAGACATTTGAACTGTGTTGGCTGAATGCAAGCATTCTACACAATCAAGGGGAACAGCTGTTCACAAACATAACTTGAGATTCTTGACTACAGATCCCACAATTCTCAGCCCACTCACCTGACAGCTGGGAGTAAGGTGAGCAGGCTCAGGAAACTGCAACTTCCGGTAAAGCATTTGATTGGCCAGGAACCCAAGGGGAGCCCAATCACACACTGGGCTGCTATAGAGACCAGGAGGTCCTGTGTTCAGACCGGCAACTTCTATATAACTGGAAAAAGAGGGTAACTTTCATAATCATCTCTAAAATCAATGATTTTATCAAAAAAAAAAACCAGCTGGGACAGGGGCAACAAAAGACTGAGAAAGTTGAGGAATGCTCAAAAAACAACTGTTTGGACCATTCCACAGGTGAACAGGTTCATTGGAAATAGGTGAGTGTCATGATTAGGTATAAAAGGAGCATCCCCGAAAGTCTCAGTCGTTCACAAGCAAGGATGGGGCGAGGTTCACCATTTTGTGAACAACAACATGAGAAAATAGTCCAACAGTTTCAGAACAATGTTTCTCAATGTGAAATTGCAAGGAATTTAGGATTTCCATCATCTACAGTGTATGATATCATCAACAGATTCAGAGAATCTGGAGAAATCTCTGCACATAAGCGGCAAGGCTGAAAACCAACACTGAATGCCCGTGACCATCGGTTCCTCAGGCGGCACTGCATTAAAAACAGACATTATTCTGTAAAGGATATTACCATGTGGGCTCAGGAACACTGCGGAAAACCACTGTCAGTTAACACAGTTCGTCACTACATCTACAAGTGCAAGTTAAAACTCTACCATGGAAACCGAAAGCTATATATCAACACCACCCAGAAATGCCACCAGCTTCTCTGGGCCCGAGCTCATCTGAGATGGACTCACGCAAAGTGGAAAAGTGTGCTGTGGTCTGATGAGTCCACATTTCAAATTGTTTTTGGAAATCATGGACGTCGTATCCTCCGGGGTAAAGAGGAAAAGGACCATCCAGTTTGTTATTAGCGCAAAGTTCAAAGTCAGCATCTGTGATGGTATGGGGATGTATCAGTGCCCATGGCATGGGTAACTTGCACATCTGTGAAGGCACCATTAATGCTGAAAGGTTTTAGAGCAACATATTCTACCATTCAAGCGGTGTCTTTTTCAGGGACGTCCCTGCTTATTTCAGCAAGACAATGCCAAGCCACATTCTGCACGTGTTACAACAGCGTGTCTTCGTAGTAAAAGACTGCGGGTAATAGACTGGTCTGCCTGCAGTCCAGACCTGTCTCCCATTGATAATGTGTGGTGCATTATGAAGGGCAAAATACAACAATGGAGACCCCAGACTGTTGAGCAACTAAAGTGGTATATCAAGCAAGAATGGGAAAGAATTCCACCTACAAAGCCTCTACAAATAATGTCCTCAGTTCCCAAACACTTATTGAGTGTTGTTAAAAGGAAAGGTGATGTAACACAGTGGTGAACATGCCCCTGTCCAAGATTTTTTGGAACCTGTTGCAGGGATCAAATTTGAAATAAGCAAATATTTCCAAAAAAAAATTTAAGTTTATCAGTGTGAGCATTAAATATCTTGTCTTTGTAGTGTGCTCAATTGAAAATAGGTTGAAAAGGATTTGCAAATCACTGTATTCTGTTTTTATTCACGTTTTACACAAAGTCCCAACTTCATTGTAATTGGGGTTTGTAATAAAACATGCAAAACTCTAGCAAACACAAATACATGCATACTATTAAAGTGGAATTAAAACCCAACACTATTTACAATACAGAAAAACCATTTGCAACATATAGCACATGAAACATGAGCAAAAGCTCATCAATTTTTGGAAATATAAATAGGGCCACCAAGCTGTTTTGCAAAATCTGACATCCACGGAAGAGACATTTGCGGCAAGTTGAGGACCGTAAAGCTGGCTAACAAGCTGCGGGCCGTGGTAAATACGAGTACTTTGCAATACTCAGTGCTCAAGTTGAACCCTTTTACACCAAGCTTATCCAAAACCAAACATGACTGCTCTGCCCAAGTTGATAGAGACCACTCATATCCAATTCAGATAGAATTTAATAAAAACTCTGAGCCTGAGTTAACCATAGCATTTCATGGTATGAAATAGGAAAATTAAATGTCGCCAATACATTTGAGCACAAGTTGGATGCATTTATATGTAGCAAATGAGGCAGATTTTACATAGAGCAAATATTTAGAGCCACATAATCAGTTTCAATTTCTCGCCACCTAAAGGAGCTGTGTCACGACATCTGCGCATGCTCAGAATTTACAACCCAAGAAAGTGAATCTGCTTGACTGCAAGTCATAAACTGATTCCATCCTTGCCAGTCCGTCTTCCTTTTGCATTGTATTTATATATTTTAGTTACTTCGGCATAATGTTTTTTTATATTAAGGAGCTTTCTACACAAATTCAAGGATTCAAATTGCTATTTTAAGCTTTAGCCTTGGGATAAATACAGTCGGCAACAAAGGGAATGCCCACAAAAGTAGAGCCGAGGGGGAAAAAAACCGGTCTCTGCCATTAGCCATAATGCCGAAGAGTTGCTGTGTGCCCTATTGCACCGCAAATAAACAAAAAAATCACCAATTAAAGTTTTACATTTTATCAAACAATAAAATGGAACCACAAAGGAGGACAAAATGGCTTCAAGCTATCAGAAGAGAGGACGAGTTTGGGAGATTATGGCGGGATCCCACAACAGAACGTGTATGTCTGCCGACCACTGAGTCAGATCATTCGCCCAGTCTTTTAAAACGTATGGGCAACAATCCAACCCCAGTATATTTAATTTTTTAATGTATCGATCCTTGTCAGCAGGCAATAGCGACTCAAAGCACGTCATGACAACTTCTTAGCGTTAGCAAGACAAGTTTAAATTCCGCGTTTTTACAGTATAGCGGACGGGGGGGAAGGATTGTTTTCCCCCTCGGCTCTAACCAGATGTGACGTTTGTGGGCGTTCCCGTTGTTGCCGACTGTATCTATACAAAGAATGTAAGCTGGATGCCATTGCCAATAATCATAGAAGAAAAATACCCCCAAGATTTTGACCTGCAGTTGAGCTGATTTACTTCATTCAAAATTCAAAATTGTGAACATGCGCAGTAATCGTGACACAGCTCCTTTAAGTGCACCTACAGTTGTCTTTGAAACCTTAAAAGAAATGGCCCCACATTGAGGCAATCACAGTACAGCTGGATATTTAATGTGCATTTATTATCTACCATTATTGGAATAGCAGTGTTCGAGAGTCTTGGCTAAAGACCTCGATCAGTAGAATCAAATATGTAACTGCTCAGTTGGAATAAAAGCCTGCACCCACACCGGCCCTTTGTGGATAAGACCGAGGACCCCTGCACCAAGCCAATGAGAAAAAAAAAAAAAAAAAAAAAAGTGGCTATTCGCCCTGCAGCGGGGTGAATTGGGAGAAAGAGATCGGCTATCTGCCCCGCAACGGGGCCGACAAGAGAAGCAGTTCTGCTATTCGCACCGCGGTGGGACGGATAACAGAAGCACTTCTGCTATTTGCCCCGCAGTTGGGCCAATAGGAGATTTCATTTTATAATCCGCCCCACTCTCTGATCTTTCGCGCCAAACCTCCGCGGGGCGAACAGCCTCTTCCAAAAAGGAAATCCTTATTTGGGCAGAGGAGTCAATTAGCATTGAACGGAAATTTCTGTATGCAGGCGCAAAAGAGTTTAAACTAATCACGTCAAAACAAGTTAGGATGCTGCATTGTCACTCCTGGGTCTGAGTGGATTTATAGCGCAGCTAAGAAATTGAACTTCCTTAAAACATCCATTTGAACAGATTCTATAAAGTCATTCAGAGCCAACGTCTCTGGGAAACCCATCAATCTATTTCTGAAAAGCACAAGAGGTGAACGCCTGCCACGCGCGCCTGCAATGCAAAATACGGCGTGAGTGGATTAATCCCCCGCACACACGGCCGTGCTACAAAATCACAATCACAGATCCACACTTTCTCGTCTTCCCCAGTAGCAGGCAGGTTAACTTCACCCGAGGGCTCAGTATCAAATGGGCCTTCTACTTATTTAATATTTACAGAGGCCTCTGCGGTTAAGACATTGTGAACAACCGCATTGGGAAGCATGTTGTCGCCTTCGAACAGCAAATGGCTGTGTCCGCTTCGATCCTCACTGGAGGGCCGGTGAATCGTTAAATAGGCTATATATGGAATATCGCTCTATGCAATTAACAAATGTTTTATAAAATGTGGAGAAGCTAAGCAACTCAGTTTGTTTGGAAACTTTTCTAAGTGTCATTTCGAGTTCACAGTGTAAATCCTTTACTCTTTGGTGAGTTTTTTTTCTCCACCCTGAAACTACCTTCGTGGTTGATTGCTTGATATACGGGACACAAGATCGAAAGCTGAGCGAATGGAAAACAGTGACTGAAACTTCTGACAACAAACATGGGCTAACAAATAACGTCGAACGAACCAGCTGACAGTCAGGACACCTGTGAACTCACCACCTCAAATAGTACACACATGCAGCAACTTGGCGAGGCGAAACCTCTCAAATGTGAGCAGTTAGGTTAAGGGGTCCTTTTCAACGTCGTTGCCGCAGTTTATCTACTTCGTAATAGGGATAGATATTTAATGTGAAATGAAGGCAAAGAGTAAGGAGCAACAGACAGTGGGTCGCTTTCTAGGCGACGGGTAACAAGAGCCGCGTACCCTCAAAAATTTTACGTCAGAAGCTCGCGCAGATATTGTTTGTCACGTGCTTAATTTATGCCCGATTTGCGAGGCAGGACGAACGTTTCTGATCACTTCGCGCTGCGCTCGTGCGCCTTGCTCATCCTATTGCTGCAAGCTCGCGTAAATGGTCGCTGCAGTTTAAGCAAGTTGCTCTTCACTGATGTGAGGAGGCCTTTCATCTTACATACATACAGCCACATTATGGAGATGTTACCTAGCAACAAGGTAGGCCTATTGTCAGACGTCCAGTCTTAAACTCTAAGAGCAATTTTGTGGTTTTTCGCAACCGAGCGCCTCTCCCTAGGACAACAACGGGAAGTGCAATTAAGACGGGAGTGAATCATACAAATCTGCATGCTACAATTTTGTCATTTCTTGCAGTGCGAGACAAGCCTATTATGAGATTAGTCAACGTATTGAGAGACAAAATGACGAAAGCACTCCATTCTCAAGAAAAACGAGAGATTGTTGGGCATGTGGGGGTGGTAGGAGACTGTTAAGGAACTGGTTGCTATGTTGGCTTGTGGTAATCACGTCTCCTAAAAGTACAGATGATTGATTAAACTCACGGTAATCAGAGCACTTGTGATAATCAATTTGTCATAAGTCGCATGTAAGAACCTTGCTGCACAGAATCGGGGACGCATGTTGTTGCAAAAAAAAAAGCCAGCCGCGAGATTTCTTTTCCGGACCCTAGTTCGCCACTGTTAATTATGTGTGCTGATCAAAAATATCTTAAGCCCCGTTCCCACCTTCACGATTTCTACGCCGATTCATGCCGATGTACTGTGGAATAATACAAAACATCTTTTGTATTCTTATCATCTTATTATCATCTGTATTATTATCAAAACATCTTTTGTATTATTATTATCTTTTACTGCTTAAAACATCTTTTATGTCAATACCTCAAAGCTTATAAACCTATTTACCCAGAATGTGTGTCTGTGTGTGAGAGGAACTGTACAGAGGACCAAGGTCAAGAGTGGCACAGGAATGCACAGTTTCTGCCAAGAAAGAAAACGCCCTAAGCGCAGTCCAAAGTGGCATCAGGTATCCCGTAACCGCCTTTCTGTGACCTGTCCAAAGTAGACTGGACAATACCATGAAGTAAGGCGGGAGCTGATTAGACTACGGTTATAGACAGATCTGCAGCCAATTGATGTACAGCTAAAGGACTGTGGATTATAAGAACTGATGCCCGGGCAGAGCGCTCTCCAAACTGTGGCCAAGAACATCCCTCTGTTACAGTTTGTAATTTTTACTCTTTGTCTATTATAAATTTACTATATTTCAATCACAATCTGGTCAAGTATTTATTTCAATTGTCTTCCACCCTTAACGAACACCACCGGGTAACAAGAGGTAATTTTCCCCACAGTACCAAGACCTATTATCGCAGTGAGTCGTGATCCGTCCACCTGAAAGAGCACAAAATTCTGTCACGGCCACGATGTTGACTTCATGGTACATTCGTGATAGAGTCGTGGTGGCGTCGTGTCTATTCGCATCCACGCCGTTTGACATCACATTATTTTTGTTCATCGTGGGTCTGTCTCATTCCGTTCGTGTTCACAATTCACATCGTGTTATGTCCTGGGCATTCGTAGCATATCGTGACTACATCTTCCACAATCGTGGCCATTTTCCTCAAGACGATTGCATAGGAATATTCACGAACCATCACAACACTAACATGACCTGTCAGGACACCATTATGACACCACTACGACATTGCTAAGGCATATGACGATCCGTGACGAGCTCGCGAACCACCACGATTTTTTTGAACATTGTGAAACTTGCGCCACGACGAAAACGAGACGACGACTTCATTGCGAACTTTTGCGACTGTTCAGGACTCCCCCTGTTACAACTACGACACCCCCATGACTTGCCACGATCTGACATCGGCGTAAAAAATCGTGCAGGTGGGAACGGGGCTGTACAAAGGGAGGCACACATGAGCTTTGTACCCCTGGCTAGAGGTGCAACTTAGAACTCCGTCCATATTTTGACACAATAGTATGCAATACGGCTTCCCTCAAGACATCTTGTCATCTCATTCTGTGCTGCATTATTGTTCGTCAGATCTCTGAATGCAAAATGAATGAGTCAGTACTCTGCTTTTGCAGTTTTAATCGAGCAGTGATTCCTCTGGCGAAACATGGAGTAAAATGAAACATTTTTGAGAGAAAGATGCGCTCCACTCCTCGCTTTCTGAAGGTCTGTTTCGGCACCTGCTTCAAGGCTGCATATTTCACACACCAGCTCACTGCTCTGTTGGATCATCACAGAAAGAATTAAATAAAAACATCAAAGGGGCCGGTACAGTGTTTTGCTGTGGGTCAAAATCTTCTTCTTCTTTGAAGAGTCAGGTCACGTAAATTATTATTTGAGCTGAGAGTGGAGCCGGGCACAAGACCCGGGAACAGATGGGGCCTCAGTGTGCTCCTGCTGCAAAACATGGCTTCCATATGTTAACAAGCCCTAGGGTCAGGGGTCAGACAGAGAACGACTTACCTGGGTTCACTGCGGTCACTCACACAGGTGCTGGAGGGAGAGGTGGGGATTGTAATTTGGATGTATCTCAGTACTCAAAAAGCACTGAAAGAAAGTGGTCCGTTCCTCCCATGCACTTCTGAAAAGGAGATGAGGTTGTAATTTTGAGTATTGCGGTGCACCCTTGGTCTGTTGCCACCCCTGAAATTTTGCCCCTACCTGGTGAGATGACATCAGGACGGCTGCTAGGGGCAAACCTCCAAGGTAGTTATGTTTTCACCTCTGTTTATTTGTCTGTCTGTCTGGTAACAGGATCACTCAAAAAGTTACGAACAGTTTGGCACAAAATTTGGTAGGATGATAGGTGGTAGTCCAATTTTGGAAGTGATCCGGAACATATTCTGGATTCTGGATCTGGAAGAATTACAATATATCTGTCTAACATGGGTCTGAGTGATATTCCTGACCAGATAATCAAAATATTATGAACGGTTTGGCACGAAATTTGGCAGGATGATAGGTCGTACTCCAAAGAAGAGTTTATATACTATTCAAAAAAAGTAGGGGATATTTTATTTTGAGATCAAAATTTTCACATATACAAAGGGATACGAAACCATGTTGTATAGTTCCTTACTGAGGAAGCATTTCCAAAGAAATTCATCACCCAAACACATCAATGACACTCTCACGATCTGCACGGGATGCTATTGATGATCAAGGGGGTTGTGCCACAAATTTGCGTGACTCTGAATTGGAAGGTTAGAGCCACTGTAAAGGAAGATTTTGAAGAGAAAGCATCAGATTATCAGTGGTTGAAGTCGTTAATTAAACAGAGACCATCGCCGTCTAACACAGGAGGAGAGGTTACGTGCCCTTGGCATGCTACAGGTTGGCACAAGACAGGTCGTTGTGGCAAGGGCAATGAATGTTTCCCAGTCTGTCATCAGCAGATTATGGTCCAGACATCGTGCTACAGGGTCTGTTCAGGATAGACCACGATCCGGTCGACCAAGGGCAACAACTCAGGCTCAGGACAGATTCATCCGCACTATTGTCTTGAGAAATCGTATGGTAACAGCAAATCAGATAAGGTCTCAACTTCAAAGGGATACTGGCTTGGTAGTGAGTGGCCAGACCATCAGGAATCGTCTGCACAGATTTCACTTACACGCCCGGCGTCCTCATGTCATTCCCTGTTTGAGGATCGTCACATTAGGGCCAGACTCCAATGGTGTCGTCATCATCAACGCTGGGATAATCGCCCGATGGAACAACGTAATGTTCTCAGATGAGTCGAGGTTCACTGTGGACTTCCTTGACAGACGCAGGAGGGTTTGGCGCCGACGTAACGAACGTTTCCATGACGTTAATGTCATTAGACATGATCCCTATGGGGGTGGATCTGTAATGGTGTGGGGAGGCATCACTGCTGCCGGCAGAACAGACTTGCATGTTGTTGCTGGGCGTGTCACAGGGCAGTACTACCGGGACAACATCTTGGCACCCCATGTTGTGCCGTTTGCCGCGTCGTTATGGCCGCCGTTTCATTTTCCAAGATGACAATGCCAGATGTCATAGGGCCAGGATCGTTACAGATTACCTCCAGCAGCAGAATATCACCACATTACCATGGCCAGCACTCAGTCCGGACCTTTCCCCCATCGAGCATGTCTGGGACATGCTTGGACAGCGGCTACGCCAACGTCAACAACCTCCTGCCAATGTCCAAGAACTTGCTGCAGCATTGCAACAGGAATGGAATAACGTTCCCCAAAATGACCTGGGGCGTCTCGTTAGGAGTATGCCACGCCGAATTCGAGCTTGTCTAGCCAACCGAGGGGGTTTTTACCGCTACTGACTCTGTTTCACAATGGTGGTAAATTTGCTGTGTGACCCTGTGTTTGTGTCGACCCTTATTCTGGAGAATCTGTCCTTTACTGACTGTACACAGGGTTTCGAATAAATTGACAAATGTTTCCTTAATGTTTTTATGTCATTTGTTTCCTTCCTGACCTCATGATCTGCATTTCATGGTACTTGTAAATCCAATATCCCCTACTTTTTTTGAATAGTATATAATTTTTGAAGTGATACGGAACATATTCTGTAGCCAAAAGAACAGATATATGGAGGTATGCGCACTACGAAGTGCCCTCTAATGCCACCCTGACACTTGCACGATTTCTGTCCCCGCAATGTGTCGTGGCAAGGCATGCCATTTCGGTGGTATGCAGCGGAGCCTTGTTTGTGCCCTGTTTGCGCACTGTACACGCGTAAGTTACGCACTGTCTACGCCAGGGGTCACCAACCCTGTTCCTCGAGAGCTACCATCCTGTAGGTTTCTGCTCTACCTCCTATTCAGTACACCTGATTCAACTAATTAGCTACTTAATTGCCCAGTTCGTGATCTTGTTAAGTGGCTAATTAGTTGAATCAGGTGTACTGCTCTCCAAGAACAGGGTTGGTGACCCCTGGTCGACACAATGCGTGGCCAAAAATTTGAACTATGCGCGAACAATGCGTGAACACTTCGTGAGAAGTTCCTGCCATGCGCGAATGGTTCGTGATGTGCGCCAACTATGCGTGAGCTGGGCGTGCTGTGATCACGTGAACAACTCCTGACAACACCCTAACACGGCACACATTGACAGGCACTATCGGCAGTGTTCGCGCCGAGTTCGCGTAGTGTTCACGCATGGTTCACGCATGTGGCACGCACATGGCACAAACATTGCATGCTGAATGCGTGCCGAATTTTTGAACATTTCAAAATTCTCTCTACGACATGGCACGCACACCCGCACACTTCACACATTCCTCACGCTCGTTCCAGAAGACTTTAATCATTGCCACGCCATCATTGTCATTGCATTTTGATTTTATTCACAATTTGCACTTTGTCCCAACTTTTTCGGAATTGGGGTTGCATAAGAGAATCAGCTGAAAGAACATTTAGCAAGTAATTAAGTTAACTGACATCAGGTGTGTAACATGATTGGCAATAAAAGGGATGTCTTAGAGAGGCTGAGTCTCTCAGAAGTAAAGATGGCCAGAGGCTCTCCAACCTGCGAAGGCTTGCATAAAAAAAATTGTGGAATACTTTAAAAACAATGTTCCTCAACATCAAATTGCAAAGTCTTTGAAGGTCTTATCATCGACAGTGCATAACATCATCAAAAGATTCAGAGAAAATGGAAAAATCTCCATGCATAAGGGAAAAGGCCGAAGACCTTTACTGGATGCCCGTGATCTTCGGGCCCTCAGACGCCACTGCGTCACTCACCGGCATGATTCTGTCATTGACATTACTAAATGAGCCCAGGAATACTTCAAGAAACCACTGCCAGTAAACATAGTCCGTCGTGCCATCCACAGATGCCACCTAAAACTCTATCATGCAAAAAGGAAGCCATTGTTGAACATGATTCAGAAGCACCGCCGTGTTCTGTGGGCCAAGGCTCATTTAAAATGGACTGTAGCAAAGTGGTAAAGTGTCCTGTGGTCAGACGAGTCCAAATTTGACATTCTTGTTGGAAATCACGGGCATCGTGTCCTCCGGGCTAAAGAGGAGAAAGACCACTCCTCCTGTTATCAGCGTTCATTTCTAAAGCCAGCATCTCTGATGGTATGGGGATGCATTAGTGCATATGGTGTGGGACACTTGCATGTTTTAAAAAGCACCATGAATGCTGAAAAGTATATAAAGGTTTTAGAGCAACATATGCTCCCCTTCAGACGACATCTATTCCAAGGAAGGCCTTGTGTCTTTCAGCAGGACAATGCAAAACCACATACTGCAGCTATTACAACAGCATGGCTTCGTAGTAGAAGAGTCCGTGTGCTGAACTGGCCTGCCAGCAGTCTTGATCTTTCACCGATTGAGAACATTTGGTGCATAATTAAAAGTCCGTCAAAGGAGACTCAAAACTCTCCAGCAGCTGGAATCCTGTATTAAACAAGAGTAGGATCAACTTCCAATGGCTAAACTCAAGAAACTTGTCCCCTCAATGCCCAGACGCCTCCACTCTGTGTTAAAAAGAAGAGGGGATGCTACACCATGGTAAACAGGCCCCTGTCCCAACTTTTTTGAGACCTGTAGCAGCCATCAAATTTGAAATGAGCTCATTTTATAGATAAAATTGTTAAATTTCTCAGTTTCAACATTTGCTATGTTATCCCTGTTCTATTGTGAATAAAATACTGGCTGGTGTGATTTGAAAGTCATTGCGTTTTGATTTTATTCACAATTTACACTTTGTCCCAACTATTTCGGAATTGGGGTTGCATATTAATTGCTTTTTCAGCCCTTTTTTTGCCTGTGTCCCAACTTTTTTGAGACTTATTGCAGCCAGAAAATTTGAAATAAGATCATTTTGAGAATAAAAATGTAAAATGTCTCAGTTTCAGCATTTGAAATATTATCTATGGTCTATTTTAAATAACATATTGGCTCATGTGATCTGAAAGTAATTGCATTTTGATTTTATTCACAATTTACACTTTGTCCCAACTATTTTGGAATTGGGGTTGTATTTACTCTTGCTATTAATCTGCAGTTCTGTCCAGATATTATTGCTTTTGGTCCAGTCTGGTCTTGCTTTTCTTACCTGATTTATATTGGCATAATTCTTCTAATTTGGTCAGTATAGTGTAATGCAGCATTATTATACGGTATTAAATATATCTAATTGACTGAAGTAAAATAACTCTTCAGTGCTGGTCCGTTAGTCAGTATAAGGCCGGAGGATATGTCGCAATTCGTCATTAAAATGTTATTTATCACACATCTAGGCCAATAAAGAATAACACTTGAAGAAGCCTGACTGAGACTGCAACCAAAAAATTAGGCATAAATTACATTTGCCCTGAAACCTTGAGCAACGGAAAGTGAAATTAGGCCACAGCGCCCTCTGTTGGAAAGAGAGGAGAGGTACTGCAGAGAAGACCATGGTTATGGATGAGCTAAGGTACTAAGTGACCAGAGCTGCATCTGTGTTTGAGAGGAGAGGCCCAGGACAGGGTTTACTGGCTGGTCCAGAAAGAGTAGGTGTGGATGGAGGGTTTCATTCCAACCATACAGTTACACATTTTAATCTCATAGTCTATCTTGAGAATCTTCGGTAAAGACCTCGATTAGTATCATCAGGTGTGTAACTGCTCGGCTGGAATGAAAGCCTGCACTCACATCGGCCCTATCCAGAACCTGGAGCCCGAAAAATCAAAAATTATACAACCACTTCAGACTTCCCCCAGGAACGAAATTCCTTGAAGGGCAAGAAGTTGGCGGCACCGTGACGCAGTGGTTAGCACTGCCGCCTCACAGCAAGGAGGTTGTGGGTTCAAATCCAGCCTGGGGCCTCTCTGTGTGGAGTTTGCATGTACTCCCTGTGTTTGCCTCAGGATACTCTGGTTTCCCCCACCCAGAAAAACATGCATCATGGGAACACTCCTACCAGTACCCCTGACCAAGCTTAAGAACTGGAGTTGGGCCCTGGGCGCTGCTCTGTTGCTGCCCACTGCTCCTAACTATGGGAGGGATTAAATGCAGAGGACAAATCACCCCACGGGGTTCAAGAAAATATATCTATAAAGAAAGTTTCCTTGCAAATGGACATGAACTGGTTGGTAACCATGACAAGGCACGGCGATTTGTCAATTTCATGAAGGAAGGCAATTAGTTCTTAGTTGCTACCTTCCAGTAAAATACAGGACCCAACTTTAAAAGAAAGGTAAGATTGAATATGGATCACAATTCCTCTGCAGCTGTGGTGATTGAAAACGCCATTCGGTTCTGAAGTTTTTTGATAAATTGAAGAGGCTATCTTTTTTATTGAAGGAAAGGACATTTGATTTTTCTCAAACATGCCCAGGGTACCTTTAAAATCTCCCCGCAACTTTCCTTTCATCTTTGTGACATTGTCTAGCGAGTTGAGGGAAAAGCACAGAGAAAAGAAAAATGGTCGCCTGTTTAAGAAAATTCGGATGCTGCCTCTGGTAAGCCACCTTTAGACTTTGCCCTTTGTAAAAAGCACTGAACAAAATTTTTATTAAGTTAACTAATATAGGGAACAGAGCGTGTTCAGATAAGAGGCGGTGTCTGGCAAAATTAATTAACCTGCATAATAAAAATGATAATATCTGCCATTTTTTTTTCAAACGAAGTATGCATCCTTCCGTTATCTGTACCGCTTCTTTGTCATCAGGGTCATGAGAGGGCTGGAGCCTGTCCCTGCTGACTGTGGGCAAAAGGCAAGGACACATCTTATACAGTTCGCTGATCCATTGCTGGGCGCTCACACCATTCACCTTACCATTTACTTACATACTCATATTTGTGGGAAAATGAATGTCTCCAATTTACCTGACATGCGTATCTTTGGACCGTGGGGAGAAATCAGAGTTCTGGAAACAAACCCACGCGAACATGGGGAGAACATGCAAAATCCACACAGAAAGACCCCAGACACAAAACAGGACATTCATATTGATATTAGATCACCAATAATAAGAATTTGGTAAATGTGACATGCAGTTAATTGACTTTTCTCTGACCAGTTCTGTTCACCTTGCTCTGAATGTAATGGTGAGGTGCAATATTTTTCAGCTTCTAACACTTTTCTTTGGAGCAGCGTTTCAGTCTTGTTGACGATCAAGTGGGGTTGGGCTACCCAACCCTGTTCCCAAATCTGGAACATGGGCTGAAGTATAAAGCTGTTCTGAGTTTTACACTGAGCAGTTATCTGGCTCACACTGTAATCCTGCTTTGTGGAACGGGGCCCAAGGCTGCTGCCACTATTCCTGGAGATCTATCATCCTGTTGGTCTGTGGTTTTCAACCATGTACCTGCAAATCTACCATCATGTAGGTGTTCACTCCGACCCTAAGAAAGCACGCCTCATTGTACAACTAGAGCAGGGCTGCCCAACCCTGGTCCTGGAGATCTACTATCCAATAGATTTTCACTCCAACTCTAGCAATGCATACCTCATTCTACAAATAGAGCTGGGTTGCGCAACCCTGTTCCTGGAGATATACTCTCCTGTAGGTTTTCACTCCCACATTAACAATGTACGCTTTGTTCTACAAATATAGCAGGGCTACTCAACCCTGTTCCTGAAGATCTACTATCCTGTTGATTTTCACTCCAACAAACCACACCTCAGTCAACTGCCAGAAGCCTGTTCTACAAAACAAATTCAACACACCCCAGATATCTTTTCGATTTTTGGCTTCACTTAACCTAATAATGGCGTCAAGCTAAGTGGTCCCATGAAGGTGGTTATCAACTCAGTAAGTCAAGCCTGGTTTTCCCAATCTAAACATGAGCATGTTCACATATAAGGGGTGGTGTTGGCAGCATATGACTGATCACCAACACAGATAAGACAACTAACAGCAGAGCGGCGTGTTTCACGCAGGAGGGGCAAACCATAATAGCAGAAAAATATGAGGAACACAAACGCATCATACAAGCTAAAAGCAACACTGTTGCAGCTGCAAAATGCAGGAAGGACAGCTGGCAAAAAATGGCCGACTGTGAATACCTAATTTAATGGGTTTATAACACTGCCCCATCATTAAGACAGGAGTGAATCTCACTATAGTACTTTGTGCATGTCATTAAACTACTTATATGCACATAAATGGTGTGTATGACAACTGAAATCTAATTATTTCAACTGCAAGCCAGACAGGGGGAGAACCCTATGAAAGGAGCTGTATTTAATACACAACAGTAGATGTAATAGGATCTATATTACTAATAGATAAAATAGTTACATGGGTTAATGTTTTCGGGCTATGTTATAAAAGCCCGCTTTTATGGACTATGTTGGTCACATAGACTGTATGGGAACACTAAAAAAGGCATTTTACATCTTTGATAGATCATGTAACACCTTATTTTGCCATACAGATTGTATTCTTACTCAAGGTCTCTGAATTAGCCACAGTGTACAGACAACTTTCCCCTTCA
The DNA here is from genome assembly GCA_029692085.1 of Gymnothorax javanicus. Lineage (NCBI taxonomy): Eukaryota > Metazoa > Chordata > Actinopteri > Anguilliformes > Muraenidae > Gymnothorax > Gymnothorax javanicus. Next base: position 118,142,130 of record CM056194.1, on the reverse strand, counting down.
TTTTAGAAGGAAGCTCCATTGTATTTTATTTATTTATAATGCATTACTTGGCAAACTTCCTTCGTATCTTACTAGGCTTTTGTCCATCAAAATCAGAAGCCAGCATGTCAGATTGCAAGGGTGGATTTTGTTGGAGGCACCCAGGACTAAAACAAATTTCGGCTGTTCTGCTTTTAGCTCATATGCACCCTGTGTCTGGAATAGATGCCAAGACTCTCTGAAGCTTGATTGTCTCATTCCATATGAATCCTTCAAGAATCGACTGTGGGAGATGTTACTTGAGGAGGCCACAGATGTCCCTGCCTTTAGTTTTAACTGTGGACTTGTTCTCTGTCCTTTGTATTTGTATGTTCTACTTATTTTATTATTCTCTTTTTTATTTCTAATTGTATTTTAAAGTTTGTTTTCCTTTACTCTGCAATTGTTGTTTGTAACTGTGTGAATTTTATTGAGCTCTGTGTTAACCGACTTTGTAATTGTTTGATTGTATTCAGGGCTTTCCTGAAAAAGAGACCTCGGTCTCAGTGGGACTTCCCTGTAATAAAGGAAAATAAACTACCTGAGGAAAAAATAAAAAACATAGTTTGTGGGACTGTAAGAGCAGTGCTCCAACGTGTTACACTGGCAACATACGGCTCAAGAAGCCAGCAACGAATTATTCCCTCAGACGAGAGTCGGTGTCTCCTAACAGATAATCATCATGAAAAGTTACGAAGATTATACTTTATTCATCATATTCGTCAGTAATTCAATGACCATAATTAGTAATCATAACCAAAAGACCATAATCAGTAACCATATTTCGTTAGCAGCAATTAAACACACACACACACACACACACACACAGTAGTTCACACACATATAAGCAGTTGATTTCAGTTGATTTAAACTATGTTAGTTTATTCTAGTTGATTTGATAGGATTAGTGGTCAAAAATAACCCTTGGTTTACAGAATCTCTACTTTTATTAGACAAAGAAATGCCGCCTGGGCAAAAGCAAAGATGACTAATAATCCCTCTGATTGGACTATATACAGAACGCTAAGAAATAAATGCACAAAATTAATCAAAAGTTCTAAATGTGATTACTATCTTTCAATGATTAATGGAAATCTGAATAACCCTGCCAAATTCTGGAAGTTAGTTAAAAACTCCTCAGGTTTTATTGCACAAACCAGCTTCCCTAATGTTTTGAAAGTCAAGCAAAGTTTAATCCAGGGTATAGCCAATATTATAGATTCTTTCAACAGTCATTTTATCTCGGTTCATCCTTTGACCCCAGTAATACGGAGGTTCCTAATGCTCAAGAAAACTTTGAGCCTGCCCCTTGTCGCTCTGCTCGCCAGTTCACTTTTTCTCCTATCTCGGTCTCACAAGTTCATAAAGCTCTAATGAGTCTAGATTGTAAGAAATTCTCTGGCCCTGATAAGATAGAGCCTTATTTTCTTAAAATCGCTGCAGATGTCATTGCAGAGCCAATTGCTTCTGTTTTTAATTTAAGCTTATCCTCCAATATCATACATAGTACCTGGAAGTCAGCTATGGTTTTCCCTTTATGAAAGGGTGGAGACCCCTCTGATTTGAATATTTACCGACCCATTTCCAGGCTGTCTGTTATAGCCAAGGTCTTTGAATCTTTTGTGAATGACTAATTGAAACAATTTTTATCTGATAATAATATTCTCAGTGAATGTCAGTCAGGTTTTAGATCAGGCCATAGTACTATAACAGCAACCATGCTAGTCACTAACGATATTATCAAAGCCTTGGACAATAAACAGCACTGTGTAGCCCTATTTGTTGATTTGTCTAAAGCGTTTGATTCTGTAGATCACCAACTGCTATTACAGAGACTTGCCTGTATAGGTCTCAGTTCTTGAACCAATTCAAAGCCATGTCACTATCTAACTGGAAGAACGCCGTGCGTCTCAATCGAAAACTATTCTTCATCCTCGCTTGTAGTAAACAAAGGAGTACCTCAGGGATCTATTTTAGCCCCTATTTTATTTTTGATTTTTATAAATGATTTAGGTCATGGAATAAATCCTGCTAAATTACACTTGTATGCTGATGACACAATTGTTTACAGGGTTGCACCTTCTCTGAATCAAGCCATAGAGCCCTTGCAGGATGCTTTTCGATGTCTGCAGCATTCATTGTTTAAATTGAAGTTGGTCCCCAATCCAAAAAGGACCAAATACATGACCTTCTCTTGTTCTCGCTCTATGAGTATTGATTCTACATTATCAACATTGGAAGGTACATGTATAGAAAGAGTAACTTCTTATAAATATTTAGGCATATGGCTTGATGATAAGATAACATTTAATATGCACATTAGCAATCTACTGAAAAAAATTTGGCCAAAACTAGGATTTCTTTTCCGCCTTAAAAAATGCTTCTCATTTGAGGCCAGAAAGAAAATTGTGCAAAGCTCATTTTTATTGGTATTAGACTATGGTGAACTGATTTATATGCATTCAGCTTCATCTCTTCTGACAAAACTGGATTCTGCATATCATGCTGCTTTACGCTTTGTTACAAATTCAGATTCTTGCACTCACCATTGCATTTTATATGAATCGCTTGGTTGGTCCTCTCTAAACCATAGGAGAAAAACACACATGTTGCTATTTATCATAAAAACATTGTTAAGTAAATTGCCAACTCCAGCCTTTTATCCTACCATACTGGCAACTATTGTACTAGATCAACTAATTGGATCCTTTTAAATGTCCCTCTGGTGCACTCAGAGCTTGGTAAAACTGCTTTTGCCTTTTATGCACCCTGGGCATGGAATGAGTTGCAAAATATTATAACCTTAGGAGCACTCCCCTCTTTAAATTCTTTTAAAAGACTTTTACAAACTGCCCTGAAGGAAACATGTTGCTGTTTTACATAATATGTGATATTGAGATGGAATGTGTTACGGATATCTTGATTATGGCCTGTATGTTTCTCCTTTAATTATTACCTCTGTGCTGCTTTTATGCATTGTATATACTGAAATGTGATTTTTTTCCCCCATTCTTTTTTATGTTTATATATTTACAACTATTTATGCTGTTGACCAGGACTCCCTGGAAGAAGAGATCTTGTATCTCAATGGGACCTTCCTGGCTAAATAAAGGATAAATAAATAAAAATTTGATTAGTATCTGTTCTGTTCAGTTGATTTAATCAATGTTTGTTCAGTAAAATCATGAGTTATTATTGGAAACATAATCAGTTGAGTCATTTACATATCCATGTGTATCCTATTCCTTTAAATGTATTTTTCTCTATTTTTTTCATGTTTTTTTTTTCTTTTTTATATGGACAATACCTCTGTGTGCCACCAATATTTTCCAGAAAATCTCCTAAAGAGCATGCCAACCAATAGGGGAAAGAAAAGGGATGAGAGATAACCAATGTAATGTGATTGAAAGAAAGTTTTTTCATAAATATGGCCATCTGGGATCACAAGAGTAGTACTTCTTGTGCAAGGACTACTCTCCGGGTTTGGATTATTGTACAATTCAAGGCTGGAATAAAGTTTGATCATTTCTGAGGATTTTGTCCCTCTCCAATTATTTGAGACAAGGGGACCTCGAAAATATGAAAATGTCTGATTGGGAAGACCCAACAAAAGCTGCAGGGTTTTGCCGATCTTTGAATATTCTTTCCTTCCACAGAGACCCTCATGATCTGTGCATCGCACCCCATGGGATCTGCTTCTGATGATGATGCCATGTTCTGAGAGAACTGATTGGTCAGTAGGTGTTGCTTTTATACCTGCTGATTTCTTATCTCCAACTGAATCTGCTCTAGACAGGTTAGGGGTTCACTGTAAGTTAACATGGCGATTTACTCCAGTAAAGCAGCAGTCCCACCGTGCCAGATAGCGTTAACGGATGTCCGACGGATGGAAACTTTGCAAAAGAAAATTATCCGGTGGTGAAAGTCGTCTCTGTTGCTGCTTGAGGCTCAATATGCAGAAAACTTTCTGCAAAATTGAACGGAACTCGTCTGACAAGAAGGCATTCACCAAACGAGAAACTGACAAGAAATGCATTCGCCAAAACGAGAAACTGACAAGAAAAGCATGTGAACGGAGACGAATGGATAGAAAATTTTGCTCCTCATCAAATGTCCGTCAACACTATCCGGCAAGGTGTGACTGCTGCTTAAGAAGTGAACCACAGTTGTAGTCCTGAAAACCCAGGGTTAAACTTGAAGTGACCTCGAGAACCCCAAATCTTGGATTCATAATACAGGCCCCAGAGCAGGGCTGCCCGACCCTGTTCCTGGAGACCTATCTCCCAATAAGTCTTCAACCCAACGATAACAAAACACACCTCATTCATCAGCTGGAGCAGGGCTGCCTGGTCCTGTTCCGGGGTACTGTCTGTCCAATAGATTTTCTATCCAACCCAAACAAACCACACCCCATAAAGCAGAAATCTTGTGCTGCTACTTAGTAGAATCAGGAGTGCTTTATTAAGGTTGGAGCAGAATAATGCTGGGTGACAGATCTCCAGGAGAAGGGCTGGGGAGTTCCAAAAAGGGGGTGTTCTGGGATCTCCATCATTTTAGCATGGCATCCTGTCGCACCTCCTCTGTGGCCAGAGCAGTCTTACATGATCCGCATTTCTCTTTACCTCTCGCATGTTCCTCAGTCACCTCGATTTATACCAAATAAATACCATTGCCACTTGAATCCAAAAGTGCACATTCCTCTGCTCTTGTTCCCTTGTGAAATGTGGGTGAGCTGGGTGCGCGGCATTGATTAATAATTGCCGGATCTTTGTGGCTTTTCCACCTGTTGTAAAAATGGCCCTTGAGAGGGAAATGACATTTAAATCGTCATTATTGAGTAATTCAAGCGGTAAGTCATAGTGCAGGCCTTCATTTCAATCGCAATTCTATTTCTTCCAGTCGTTGGCAATTAATTCTGATGCATCAGCCTACGACCTTGGTCGCACGCATCAGCCAATTAATCTGATGATGCGGCCGATTTTAAGCAAAGGAGAAAAATGCATAACTTAGGCCCTGTTCCCTTCCCCTGTTGCCGATTGGAATCTGCGGGCATTCATACGTGGAAACACTGCCTGAATGCAGAAAACAGAAACTGATGGTTTTACTTTCATTTAATGGGCTACTTAGAGGCCCTTAATCTGTCTGTAAACCGAGCTGCCTACTTATGCAAATCTGCTGCGGGCCGCTAGTTGCCACTGCAGCGGTGCAGGAGTTGCGGAGCAACAAATACAAGATGGCGCTGTCAAAGAGGAAAATCTGGCAGGAACACAGACAGTTTCAAGAGAAATGGACGGTGGATTATTTTTTTGTTGAGGACGACGGCAGTGCAATTTGCCTGATCTGCAAGGAGAAAGTTGCCGTCCTGAAAAAATACAACCTGGAGCGGCATTATGCGACCAAACACGCCGAGAATTATTCCAAATATCAGGGGGATGAAAGGGAAAGGACAGCTTCCCAGCTTAGAGAGTTGCTTGCGTTGCAGCAGAATATCTCTCTCAAACGGAAAAAAGAGTCAGAGGCAGCAGTTATAGCAAGTTACGCGGTGAGTGAGATGATAGCCAAAGCTGGCAAGCCGTACAAAGAGGGCGAATTTATAAAAGCTTGCATGCTGAAGGTTTCAGAAATTGTGTGTCCGGAACAGACGAACATATTCAGCAACATCAGTCTATCCGCGAACACCGTCGCGGAGCGCATAGCAGAGCTTGCTGACGATATCGACCAGCAGCTCGGCGAAAAAGGCAAGACATTCAGCGCTTTCTCCTTGGCACTCGCTTTAAGCGTTGATCCGGGCGAGAGTGCGCCGCTACCAATTTTTGTAAGGGGCGTTAACGACAGTTTTGAGATCACTGAAGAGTTGCTTTGCTCGAGTGCAATGCGTGGCCCACCAACGCCAGACGGCATCTTTTGTCACCTGACTGATGTAATTGAACGCGCTGATCTACCGTGGCACGCATTAGCAGGTATAACTACTGACGGCTCCACAACGATGATGGAGGAACATAATGGGCTGGTAGCTCTGGTACATCGGAAGGTCTGTGAGGAGAAAGGAGAGCGACCAGTTGCATTGCATGCGTTCATGAGTCCGCAGCAGATGCTAAGCAGCAAATACATCAAGTTCGAAAACGTGATGTCAGTCGTTGTGAAATGTGTCAATTATATTCGGTCCAGGGGTTCACAGCAACATCAGTTCCGCCCATTTTTGGACGAAATCGAGTCTCACTACGGGGATCTGCAGCACTTAAACGAGGTGCGCTGGCTAAGCCGAGGCACAATTTTAAACAGATTTCTTGAGTTAAGAACAGCGATTCAGACGTTCATGAGAGAGATAAATATGCCAGTGATTGAATTTGAAGACGATAAATGGTTGATGGACCTTTCTTTCCTGGTTGACATAATTCATGAGCTGAATATATTGAATATGAAGTTGCAGGCACCCTGTCAGACCGTTACAACGATGTTTGACTGCGTGAGGGCATTTACTACGAAGTTGAAACTCTGGGAAAGTCAGCTTTTTCGGAACAATTTTGCGCATTTCCCAGCGTGTAGATCCCTGCTGGCGGAGCCGTGCTCCGACATAAAGTTGTATGGCACAGAATATGCCAAAGTCCTAAAGGAACTCCTCGACGACGTTGAGATGCGTTTTTCCGACTTCACGAAGCATAGAGACTCTTTGCAGATGTTTGCAGATCCATTCTCTGTCGACGTGGAGACGGCCCCAGAGCGCATGCAGATGGAACTCATTGATTTGCAGTGCAACACAACACTAAAGAATGCATTCAAGGAAGCGCAGGGAGACATAGCGCCCTTCCTCCGACAGATAAAACCGTCCTTTCCAGAGCTTTGCAAAAGCTTCCAGAGAACCTTGTCTCTGTTCGGTAGTACTTACTTGCACGAGAAACTATTTTCCACCCTGAATTTAAATAAATCTAAGCAGCGGACACGACTAACCGATTCTCACCTGTCTGCAATTCTCAAGGTGTCAACTGCAGAATCCTTGAAGCCGAACATCAACAGACTGTCAGAGCTGAAACGTTGCCAATTTTCTGGAAAACGAGAAAAAATGTGAATAACTCTTGTTAAACTTTTCAGTTGCCAAAATATTCAATTCTCCTTTGATGCCCTTAATTTCATATCTTGTGTCGTGTATACCCCAGAGTTTTCGATGGATTATATCTGCAAATAGTTGCCAGTCCTCCTTATATTCATAGTTTTCAAATTCAATGTTCACAATAAATAATCAAAAAGTAAAAATTGTTTCACTGCAAACTCACCGAAACTGTGCTGTAAAAAACTGTGGCCCATTGAGTGATTTGTCAAATTTCTGGCCTGTAGCATGATTAACCTTCTCATTTCAAGAGTTTTTGACTTGAAATGGGTAGTATAGTTCTCCATCTTGGTACTGAAGGGGCATGTTGATTATGTTAAAAAAATACCCTTTTTATACCAGCTTTGTTATATAGTGCAAAGTACATTCTGGGAGAGATCATTCACTGACTCTGATTCGCTGGTGCCAACGCTTTCTAAACCTCTGCATACATCAAAACAGTTCAGCCTTCTCATCAGTCCATTCACATTTTCTCCAAGTACACTCATAAAGTCTTCAGCTGCAGCTCCATCTCATCAGCCATGAAATTTGGCCAATTAATCCAGAGCTGCAGTTAGCATGGAGGCCTTCATAGTTCACTCATGTTTGAGGCACAACGCACCTAAACTAGAATAGACCACCCCTTCCTCACCTGTACAGCTGTTCGGCCCCTTAAGGCGTGAGGTCACAAATATGTGATTATAACACACGGACTACTGATAATATCCACAAGGAATGCTGAACACTGAGACACAGTCACAAGAACACCAGCACTCTCACGCTCAACTTTCCAAAGCCCCAGTGCAACTGCTGCATTACCAATTTAGTATGCATTCGGTGTATCAAAAAATTTAAGATCACTTATAATTTGAGGAATAATGCACAAATATCAGAATTATGAGCTATTTTCACAGTTACCAAGTGCAGATCATACATGCTTGTTGCAAAGCTCCTGCCAATTCCAGAGGCATTTACGGGAAGCCCTCAACTCAAAGGGCCATGCAATGCAAACTCTGCTTTTACATTACGTGATGTTGAAAGCCCATCAAATCCTTTTCAACTTAACTTCGATCATAAAAAACATGAGATTGAGAGAAAACGTCAGATGTGGTATCAAATGAAAGGTTTTTGCTCATCCAGAAATTCTAAGATGCCTCAGTGTGCAAACGTGCCTCACCATGAGGACTCAGGAAACTCTCCCAGTTTCCTGCAGGTTCTTCTTACTTCCTGGATGATAGTTTGATGCAAACGCCACAGATGTGCCATTAGAGTCGAGTCAGCTGGGCAGAATCCCTGCGTTCTAACACATGACCTCTCTCACCCAGTTCCTGTTTACTTGATTAGCAAATTTAAAAAAATATGGCCGACTTGCATTTAGACATTATCGTTCATGCATTACAAAGTTGTAAATAATTATCCCATCCACATTAACAATGTTAGTGTTTGTTTTGGCTCAATTGAAACCAAGCTCTTCCTTAAAATACATTCAGCATAATTTTGAAATTAATCTTCAATCTCTGCATTAAGTAAATTCAGAGAAAATTCTGATTGCTTTTACAATTAAGAGCCATTCCATGAGAAATGGCACTTTTTGAAGAAGTTGACGAGTTGACCCCCCTGGAATTCAATGAAACTTGACACATAGGTAGATATGGTAGTCTCACAGAAAAAGCCAAATTTTTAGGTCCATATCTCACTTAGTCTGCCTGTGGCACCACCTGGAAGCCACTAAAGTGGCTTAGTTTTGCTTTTGACACCACATTTTACATCTATTATTATGACTTAAGGGTACACAGTACCAGATGTGTAAGTGAAATGATGTCAATACAGCATGTGACTAGCTCTCTCTGTCAGTCTGTTTTTGGAATTCAATTGTGGGTTGGCGGCACCTGGTGGTGCGCACCAGAGGTGCTCCTTGGCCTTGGCCCTAAGCAGCCAACCATGGTCTTCTTTGTTCGATCCAGGTCGATGTTACCAGCGGAGCCAGTCGAGCCCGAGGCAAGCCCTACTACACTGCATCCTGGGTCTCTACAGGGCTGCTTACAGGCCGTTAATAGTGAGCTTGTCTGTGTCTGAATTAAATAGCGGGCTGCAGCCTGTTTGGCGCAATAGTTGCGCCAACACCCATGGCTTGGAACGCACGGAAATGGGATATCTGTAAAAGAAACCCCGCCCTCCCAACCAGCGGGTATCCCATAGGCTAGACATCATGGGCAGGTGTTGGGAATGAAGGCATGCAAGTTACCACTACAAATGAACTGCCCTTTTCTTGGCAGGGTGCTGCTTGCTTGCTAGGACCTCTGTGCCCTTTATCAGGACAACCACTCGCTAGACGCGACTGCTGTGCCCCTTTTCATACCCAAGCACCATACCCCAGGGAAATCCTAGAATTAACGCTGAAGCCTGCTCTCCAGTTCTAACAGTGAAGTGAAAATGCGGAGAATGTTATTTTCTGAAAACGCACCAACACCACAAAACTGTACACTGTACTGACTACTGGTAAATGTCTTGCATGTTGACACAAGGCTAAAATCACCACCAACATTCTTTTCCAATTTACAACTAACCCAGCTTTATAGCAGAGGTTACAAAATTTATGTATAACTGTGCATGTACTTTATACAACTATATGTCAAAATATGTCAAAAACTTTGGTATATGTCTGGGAATATGGAATGGTTGGTGGAACATTAGCTCTCAAGAGCACCACCTTTGGTGAGATAGCTGTCCATCCAGAATAGTACCAAGCTAAACTCTTCATTTTCAGAGAAAAGTAGATGTGTGCATCACAATTCAAAAACAATTTATTTGGTACATTGCTGGGGATGGCCAGTATTTGCATCCAGCCTACAGCGCCCCTGGGGGCAAAATTTTCCGATGTTTGATGATGAGTATCGTCTACATTGAAAATGCTACCATTGAGATTTTAGTAATGTTGCAATATACCCCAAAGGGACTATGTATCCAGAGAATTTCAGATCTCTACGTTACTGGGAAAAACAAAATAATGCCACCTAAACAAAGGCACAATCTGCTATGAAATGGTCAATTTCGAATTTTCCTCCAACTTTGGCTCCATCTAGCTTCAAAGTGCAGATACTACCAAAAAAAAATGCTTGGTATTCCCCAAAATGAAGCTCCAAATGCACAACATACAGCATTTACCCTCACAGTATATATCTGGGTTACAGAGAAAATATACCGCAAACATGCACCAAAAATGAATTTCGACCATCTTTCTGGTCATCCAATGCACAAACACAGCAAGATACCAAGGTACTTTTCACTGAAAATGATAGTCATGTTGTGAGTAAACACATAATAAAGCATTCTAGTTTGGTCTGTCTGGGATATTATTTTATTCCCATTCCCATTTTCAATTTTTATTGTTATTTCTCAAATAATTCTGGCTCAATAACAGTTAACCAGCTTAGCGCTGATGTGGTGCTGAAGTCTAACTGGACTTGAAGTCATGATAAACACAGGTCATGATAGAAGTATAACATATTTGGTACTGTGTACCCTTAAGTCATGATAGTTGATGTAAAATGTGGTGTCAACAGCAAAACTGAGCCACTTAAGTGGCTTCCAGGTGGCGCTATTGGCAGGCAAAGTGAGATATGGACTTAAAAATTCAGCTTTTTTCTGAGACACCCATATCTACCTATGTGCCAAGTTTCACTCAATTCCAGAGGGGTCAACTGCGCACCGAGTGTCAATTTCTCATGGAATGGCTCTTAATCATATTATTACTGGTCTTGCAATCTCAGACTGTAGCCTAATTTTCTCTTCGCGAGTATCATTTCTAAGTCATTATTGACCAATATTGGTATTGATTATTTAGACAACAGACTAATTTCAGAACAAAGTACACAGGGCGTGGGCTGAGATTTATCCAGCATTTAAAGTTGAAGTTCTGCCTCCACTCATGACAAGCCTGCGACACATACCCTGCTCTTACTTTTCATCAATTTAAATTGTGTCAAGGGCCAAAAATGTGACCGTCTTCGAGCAAATTTTCCACAAAATTGGTATACAGTCAACAGAAATGGCTTGTCAGTGGAGTAGAACACCAGTAGCAATCTGTACACAGTCAAGAGCAGCTTCCTGTCTCCAAACAGACATCTGTAATTGATACAGACAGAACATTTTTCACGCGTCACTGAGCATATATCCGCTGTTCGAGAAATAATAAAATAGTGGTCCTCGAAGGCAGAGAACTGCTGGTTTTCCGCCCTCCCTTTACATGATGGGAGACAGGTGAAAATACGGTCTGTCCAATCAGAAGCACTAGTTGTTCAGTTAATAACTTGGGAGAAAGGAAAACCAGGACTGGATTTGGATTAGAGGTCCAGATTTGAGGATCCCTGCTATATAACACAGGGATTCTAAATCATATTCAGAAAGAGCCAGTGTGGGTGCAGGCTCTTATTTCAACCGATCACTTACACCCCTAATACTACCAATCAAGCTCTTTAGCAAAGACTCTACGGGTGGATCACAAGAATCAGGTGTGTAACTTGCATAGTTGGAATGAAAGCCTGCACCCACATCAGCTAATTGTGGGTAACAGTGAGAAGCCCCAAAAGAATTTACAGTAAGCCTTCACTTGTCCTGTAAACCCAAAAAAGTTGCGTGGCTGACCGAGGCTGCCCACTAATATTGTTTTCCTGCACTCATCTCCTCCTCCATAAGTATGGACAGGGCAGGAGGATTCACTTGAGTACCAGGTCTGCGTTCGAATGGTCTTTTGTGCTTAGGAAAGTTCTTATCTCCTACAAAATGACCCAGAATTATTTACGTGGCAGCCATGATAAGTGTGTTTGAATTCTCTAAATGTAAAGGAAAGGTACTTCAATGCCTCCCAACTCGTCACCTTTAGCATAGGGTACACTGAACCATTCTTTACAAAAAGACAGGAGATGATGCTGCCCCAAAATACTGTCCAGCAGCAACTTTTAGAGCAACCATCCATTTGGCCATTCATGAAAACAAACATGGGGGGCAAGAGACGCATGATCGCCTTGCATAGAGTAAGTGCATTTGGATTTGCTCATTAAGGGACTTTCACGTCGTGTAATTTTTTATGCTGCACGATTTTAGCGGGTCTGCGAAAGAAGGGACTGTTGTGTTTGGGAGAGGAGGATTTGAAGGTTGCGTAGTAGTGGTCACATATGTGTAGTACTTCAGTCGTAGGAAAATGTGTCATAAATTTCAAGACAGCTGTGCGATTGACAGGATAGAATTGTAACCGTTCCTTTAACTCATGACAGTCGCAGAAAAGACTTACCATGGTGGAACATTTGTAGGACTGTCGCAGGTTTAATGTACGATGACCATAGGTCTATCGAAGGAAATTCCAGAGATAATGAGGACCTCAGATGACCCCAAAAATCAAACGAAATTCGTAGGTCTAGCATAACACAGCCGAACAACCTCGTAGGGCACCGCATGAGACACATACGAAATGGGCCGGAGAGAGTCGCCTACGATGCCGAAAAACTTTTGAACATGTTCAAAATTCTATGAGGGTCTACCACAGCCTTTTCCGTCACGGAATACGTGAATTTAGTAGGACAGTCACGAGCGTCTCATGAATTACCCCACATTTGTCGTAGACATGTTGTATACCTGTTGTACATCATATGTGAAAGCCCCTTTAGCGCAGTTGCCTTCAAAAGCCCTTATGAATTCCTGTCTACACCATTCCTTTACAATCAAGGTCAAAACAGTTAGGAATCAGATGATGGGACATAATTTTCAAACTATTCGAACACAGCCCACATCCTCAGACCAATAGAAGAAAGTAAATTCTCTGTGATGTCACAAGGCCATTACCATCCCAGAGTGCAGAGGGGGTGGGGTCTATGAGAGGAAGACCGGTTCACATCACACGGCCCGGGGCATCCCATCATATTTTGGGTAGAAGAGGCCTAGCGAGCATGACCACAGAACTTCAAAATGAACCACAGCGAAAGCAGACAACACTTTGCATCGTAAACAACCCAGATCAGGACACACAAGAGAAGGGGGAGGGGTAGAAGACAAGACAAGGCAAGACAAGCATAGAGAATTCCACATATTCTTTGTTCAGTTATTTAACCACCATTACATCACCGTACAGTGTTAGTACAAAAATAATGCTAGCTCTTTTTTTATTTTTTTTTTAAAAACATCTTCCACATTCCCCTCCAAACATAACCAGGAGAGCACCGTTTCCATGCCGATGGGAGGAGTGACGCTCCCCCGCTTCTCCGTCTGGCCAATGGGAGTGATCGACCGCTGATGAAGGCATACAGACAATGAAAAGAGTGGCAAATTTTACCTGCTGTAGTCAGGACCTGTTTTGGGATTAACAGACGTGAAGTGGCCACATGGCCGCTCCAAGAGATTCATTGGCTAAAACTCGATCTCATCTATAATCAACAGTGGCTCTTAGGGAATAAATCAGTTCAGGAAGTGACGGGTCAGACTTGTTGGAAAGGGCAGAGGGCAGGTCCATCTCCTCACAAAAAAAGAGATGAAAGGGGTGTCCGTGTTCTCCCCATTTTAGAAAGTAGTATGGAATGAGATGGGAGGAGCCGGTGTCGTTTCCAAGAATGAAAATATATATATATATTTCTATACATAAATCTGAGATTTTCGCTGGCAGTCAGGGTTCCACTACCTTCCCATAATGGAGAAGGACATTTAAAACTCCTCCCGTATCCGATAAAACCTGTAAATAGTCGAAACAGACCTTATTGCATCATTTCTCTATCGAGTCTTTAGAAGTTTAGCCATGTTAGCTGGAGTCCCCGTCTCCTGGCTGTAAGGTCGTTTTCCTCGGGCGGGTGCCGCCCCCCCCTCCCCGGTCCGTGCCATGCTCGTCCGCCGCTCTATAGCACATTAGCAGCACTTCTTCTTTCGCTTGCTGGTCTTGTTCAGTTTCACCACGTCAATCTGCTGCTGCTGCTGCTGTTTGGCCACCGCTTCTTTCCGAGCCTTCAGGACCAGCTCTGTGATGCAGTTAAACATCTACGGGATACACACAAGCACAGTTACACATCTACAGGACACACACACACACACATGCATGCACTTTTAAACATCTATAGGACTTGCACACACTCGAATACAGACACTGTTTAACATCCATGGGATATGCAAACCAATAGCCACTTCGAAAATAGGGATCCATGTTAGAAATATTATCATACCAAGATCCAAATTTGACATTTGGTACCTTTCAGGGTCTCGGCAGATACACATACTTGTGCAAGTTAGAGATCCTCAGTGAACCACTTCGCACTGGTCTCGAATCAGTTTAAGAAACGCTGATTTACAGGATAGTCTCACATGGACACAGATGACGGGCTTTAATAAAGATATTTTCTCATTTTGCTGATGAGAATCGTAGAGCTGGTAAAACATCATAAAAGTACCCTAAAATGGGGTACTGTACACAAATGTGTGCATTTCTTCATGGTTAAACCCTTTCGTCTGATCAAATAAATGTAATTATGGAGTACAGAGCCAAATCACTGTTTGGCCTTTGACCAAAACATTCAATAAAATCAGCAGAGCACCTCTAATATTAAAAACTTTGAACTGCTTCAAGACAACCTGGCAAAGTGCTAGTAAAATTATAAAAATTAAGATGGTTATAAAATTATGAAGTGTGATTAGCAAAGACTGCAAACGTTCTAGAAAATACATTTCGTCAGCTGGCCCACTTTAAAGGTCTGTCACTCCCCCCAGCCCAAAACCCCTCCCCTCTATCCTCCTGTCAGGCCCTCCCACCAGAGGCTCCTCCCCTGAGACCCGCCCCCTCCCCCAGGCTCAACCCACATCTTCCACGTTGATGTTCTCCTTGGCGCTAGTCTCGAACAGGTTGATGCCCATCTGCTCGGCAAACTTCTGGGCATCGTTGGTCTCCACAACTTTCGAAGCCGGGTCGTCGTTCTTGTTCCCCACTAAAAGAGAAAGTGAGATAACGGTTCCATTTTCACATTCCCCACACACTGCATAGTCAACACACTGCACTAGGCCAGTACAAAATGCAGGCTTCCAGAAGCTTCTCCAAAGCCAAATTTAAGCACTTTTCAAGCATTTTCAAGGTGCATTTCTCAGCTTTTCCAATGCCTTACAGCTGCGGTGAAGTAAACATTTATCGATCTACTCAATCAGACAGCAGTTTCTTATACAAGTAATGTGACAAGTTTCAAGCACTTTACTCAAAATGGAAGCACTTTTCAAACCTTGAAACATCACATCAAAATTAAAGCCTTTTCCAGGATTTCCATAACCTGTAAGAACCTGAAAATGAAAACAGAATGGCGTACATCTCCCAGCTAATCCTCAGCCAGTGGCTCAATATTCCGAGCCAAAGGAGACAGCTGAGTTCATTAAGTAAATGGAGGTCGGCAGAGATGCAATAAATCATGTTCGTCTGCTGAATGAACACCACTAAATATAGGACTCAACCAGGCATCATGATCAAAAAAGTCACATGACCCACCTAATATCCGACACACGTCATCACAGTTCTGGTTGATCTCGTGTAGCCAGCGTTTAACGTTGACAAAGGACTCTGCACTGGTGACATCGTACACCACGATCACACCGTGAGTGCCTCTGTAATACCTGCAAAAGGAAGCACAAACCAACCAATCACCATCAACCTCCATTCGTTAAGTCAACCTACCCAACCAACCACCATCAATCAGCATTTAGTAAGCCAAACCCTCCCAACCACTCATAAACCAATCCTCATAACCAATCACAACCAACAGGAGTTCGATAAATAAACCCCTGTAACAATCTCAAATCAGCATACACGTCAAACCTTAGAACCACTCACCATTAACCGGCATTCAGCAAGACAAACCTCCCAACTAACTATACTCAACCAGCCTTAAGATAAGTGAGTGAGCGAGCGAGTGGCCAGGAGAGAGTGCGAGCGGCTGAGTGAGTAAGTGAGTGAGTGAGTGAGAGAGAGGGAGAGGGGGGGGGGTGTGAGTGAGAGTGAGAGAGAGAGAGAAAGAGAGAGAGAGTGAGAGTGTGTGTGAGTGGCTGAGTGAGGGAGAGTGCAAGCGAGCGGGTGGCTGAGTGAGTGAGCGAGTGAGTGAGCGGCTGAGCGAGAAAGAGGCTGAGTGAGTGATTAAGAGAGCGAGTAAGTGACTGAGGGAGTGACTGAGTGGCTGAGTGACTGGCTGAGAGAGTGAGCGAGTGAGTCGGGGAGTGGCTGAGTGAGTGTACTGTGCCACTGCATGTAACTCACGTTGAGGTGATGGTGCGGAATCTCTCCTGCCCTGCTGTATCCCAAATCTGCAGTTTCACCTTCTCCCCATTCATCTCAACAGTCCGAATCTTAAAGTCCACCCCGATTGTGGTGATGTAGCTACCTGAAGACAGAAAGGTATGCACACACGCATGTAAAGAGAAGCACATGTGTGCACAGACAAATGGACAAGACAGACAGCGGGACAGTGAGGTGTACAGGTAAAGAGAGAAAGGCAGACAGAATGGCAACACTAACAATTCCCTCTAAAAGCACCATGTGTTCCATTGGTCTGCTGAAATGTGCATAAATCATGCTAACGTATTGATTCACAAACACCAAAATCTGTGCAACAGGTGAGCAAGTCCATTGTACCCAGCCAGGCAATCTGCTCTAAGGGAAGATAATATATTTGGATTTCTGCATACCCATCCGAAATAAGAGCTCATACCTGAAAATGTGTTGTCTGCAAAGCGCAGGAGCAAACTACTTTTTCCCACACCTGAAACAGAAGGGCAGAATGAGAGAGGAGAGAGCCATTAAATAACTGAAAATAATGCAAAATAATTACTGAACAATTTCCATTAGCAGCCATCGAGGACTAGCAGTTAAAGAAGCTGTGTCATCGTTACTGCGCACGCTTAGAAGTTACATCCCAAGAAAGCAATTCTGCTCGTCTGCAAATCATAATCTAATTCCATCCTTGCCAATAAGTAATCGTTTTTGCAATGTATCTATATATTTTTAGTCACTTAGGCATTATACTTTCTATATTAAGGGGTATTCTATGGAAATTTGAGGATTAGAAATGGCAATTTAGCCATTTATCCAGAGGCTATAAGGAATGTAAGCTTGTTTTCAAACCTCCAGTAAACATTGAAGAAAAGATCTCTTTTTCATGGATATCTGCATAGCTAGCTCCATAGCATAACTATGATAGCTACGTAGCTAACATTATGTAGCCATATGGCTAGCAGTCTCATGAAGTTTTACATGAATTACCAAGCCAAGTAAATTCTTAACTTTTTATTTCACTTGCAAATTTTGTTGGTTATCCTGGATATCGGTGTAGCTAGCACTGTAGCTTAACCACAATAGCTAAGTAGCCAACATTAGCAAGGCATTCAGTTTGTGGTCTAATGATTTTCCTTAAATGAATAAAGAAAACACTTAGCTAGCTGGCTAGCTAACTTTGCTAACAATGCTGCAGTGAAATTAAAGGTTTTTGTGGATATATGGATTCTTCATTTTCAATCACACGGTTAAAATCGGCGAAGTCACTTATCGCTGCCATGTTGGTTGATATACAAAGCATTTAACTCATAGCAACAGTCTACCCAGACAGCACAGCTACGTGGCACCAATGTAGGCACGACGTCACGTGGAGATAGTTTGGCCATTGGTAAGTTGTTGCAAAGACATTGCTTCTGTCTGACCTATATTTTCCGCTGTATGTTGATCAGCGACCTCCCAATGTTTATCCTGACACATCACAACGCATCAACAGAGGCATATTCTGTACCTTTTGCCAACGTTTTTTTTTTTTCAGAGCATAAACAAGCATTTTCTTTTAATCAGCACACCACTCAATAAGTGATCTGTTGAACAAATAAGGCGAAGGGAACCAATAAACAAGCACAGGGTCATTCTTCTAATTTAGAGATTTAACATTTATCTGCCAGTCTCCACCCTAAATTCCTCCTAGTTTTGAAAATGAAACATGATTAAAAGCCGATCTTCCTCCCTAACACAGACGTTGCTACGAGGTGGGGTGTTTTGCTTCTTGTAGCATTATGACCAGCTATAAACGTCGCATAACACAGGCATTATTTCGGCACAATAGCATAAGTCATGTAGCGTGACTTGGGGGTCAAGAGCGTTTGTATATCAACCAACATGGCGTAATGTTAATTTAGCGGAGCAGATAACACAATCATGCATTTCATGATAAAAGCATGAAACTTCGAGGAAATGTTCATTTTACATTATATTTTGAGAAAAATGTGCTAGCCACTTGAAATTCCAACATGGCAGCATTTTCAAAGATGGCCGCCAGATGACTCCCTACTCTGAAACCTTTGCCAAAAGTCTGCGATATTTTGTCCAAATACCCTAATATCGTTACTGATGCGTCAGTATGTAGTGTTTTTGGCATAGGAATGCTTGATAGGAACCCCCTACCCCCGTAGCATTCAGTGTTCATCTCCATCTGTTGTCTCAGTAGAACTCGGACAGGGACAACTGCAGAGTGCAGTACAGGCCAGTCTGTTCTTTAAACACTTGCACCTTCCACCACAGTCCATCTTGCATCCACACTTTGTCAAGTTTGTCAACTCCCGGCAGCTCTTAGAGATGGGCTCAAGAGTAGTCCAAACAACCTTCCAATTACCACCTTCTTTCCACCATACAGTTGGATGGACACTGCTGTTCTGGCTGGCGGATGATGCACTGTACCCAAATATGTCCAGCTTGATATGCAGCTTGTTTTGCATGTTCCTTCAGCGCACTTTGAGATGGTGGGATTAAGTCATATGGCCTCTGCCTCCGTGCAAAGAGACCAAGTCTTGCCTCATCTACAGAAGAAGTTGCACTGGACCGGTATTACTCTGTATAAGGTTTATTTTCAGAGTTTTTGCTTCTCCTATAGGCCAAGAACCTGCCTTCCGCACCATATTCCACTTTGCAAAATGCTTTATTACTGCAAGAAATCAGTCTGGGCATAAAAAATGAGGTCAAAGAAGACAAATATGTAAACAATTTTACAAAGAAATTCAAAAGAGCAAACACTTTCTCAGTGTTGCCAACTCCTCAGTAAGGAAAGTAGATATTGGCCGTCCTAAAAGTTGCTAAACTCCCTGACCCGGGGGGGGTGGGGAACGGCGTGTATTTTGTTGAGCGGAGGGAGAGACGTGGTTCATTTCATTCATATTGCGCACTCAATCGCGCATCTTCCAGTACTCTTTAAATTCAATAATTTAAAGAGTGAGTGCTTTGGGACGGGAGAGGGGCTGATGGCAGCACCCCCTGCTCGTTGAGGACAGTAACTGCAGAACGAAACGTGCTTTCACGTTAGTCTCCTAAACACCAGAAAAGTCTCCAATAACACCAGAAAAAATAGCTAGATTTGTCGCTAGTCGCTTTTGACAAAAAAAAAAAAAAAAAAAGTTGCCAAGATGATTTGGAAAGTCGCTAGATTTAGCGAGAAAGTCGCCAAGTTGGCAACACTGCACTTTCTATGCTTTATAGCAGTTTTTCCAGACACCAGTGGCCATCTTGAAAAAATGGCAACCATATTAGAATTTTTGATGGCTCACACTTTTTTCTCA
The DNA here is from genome assembly GCA_029692085.1 of Gymnothorax javanicus. Taxonomy (NCBI): domain Eukaryota; kingdom Metazoa; phylum Chordata; class Actinopteri; order Anguilliformes; family Muraenidae; genus Gymnothorax; species Gymnothorax javanicus. The sequence goes on along the minus strand of CM056194.1, from coordinate 118,122,440 downwards.
AAAAGTGACATATATAGAACATTCATGCCAAATTTCATGCTTGTATCATCAAATGCATGATTCTGGCCCAAAATCACCATTAGCTGCTCCACTAATTTGCATAATGTTGCCACGTAGATTGAAAACGAAGAACAGCTAGCTGCATGGCGTAGCTGCGATAGGCAAATAGGGAACGATAGCTGTTAATTTGGCTAATTGTCTGATGATGCTATCTAAATGAAGCGAGCTACATGGCTAGCTACTTGGCTGACAAAATTTGTGCGTGAAATGGAAGGTTATTGTGGAGATCTGCGTTTGTCCGCTATGTGAACTTAATATTTGGTAGCAGCTTCCAAATCATTCACCAAATGAGCTGCAAGCTTCCGGTTCGGCAGGCCTGCCAGTCCTTTTTAACATGAAAACGCCCATAAGCGGCCGGTGGCTAAGAGCGTCAAGTTTTCAAAGTTTTGAGCATGCGCAGTTATCGTGACACAGCTCCTTTTCATCCCAATTTAGTGAGTAATAGAACGAGAACCCCCCCACCATCACAACGCGGTCTCTCGAAGCCACGCTCCTTTAAGGATTGACAGAGAGAATGGCAGATGTGGATACGCATGACACATTAAGGGGGGAAAGGAAAGAGCGCCATTCATTTTTAAAAAATAATAATATATAATTCAATCACTGCGTCCCTGCACAGCCAAAATGACAAACTGGTAATACTTTACAATAAGGGTACATTAATTAACATTAGGCAATGTAGTAAGAAGCATTAACTATGAGTTAATCAACAGTAAACTAATGGGTCTACTATCATTTAGTAGTGGTGTTCATGTTAACTAAGCTATTAATTTAAACATTACTGAATAGTTTGACAGTTTGAGGTGTTACTTAAGGGATACTTCAGGGATGTTTTCAACTTCATAATAAGGGTGTCAAAGAGCATTAATAAATGGTAACTTCAGGTTACCGAATTTAGCTCTCTGATGCATTAGTTAACTTAATTGGTAGTTAATGCTCGTTACTGCATTAACTAATGTACCCTTATCGGAAAGTGTTACTGACAAACTAAAGTGAAGTGACTTCAGACAGAGAACATTTTCCCCAGCGGGGAAAAATAACGTGTCACTGCAGATGACATTCCGTGCCATCTCTGTTCGGTTTCTGTACAGCGACTGTCCTCGATAAAGCCTTTGTGCTGCTGGTCTCCTGGCAGACTCAGCATGGCGAATCTATCGGATCTATTCACAGCGGCTGGCCTCTAAAGGCTGCCCACAAAACAAACTAGTGTCCGCACCCTCCATTGAAGAGAAACTATAATCTATTCAACTAGTCAACAGTATATTGAGCGGCTCGTAAGTCAACGATAGACCGTGCAAGTTAATCTAGAATGTGCAATTTCGCTTTTCTCAAGCCTCAAACAAGTTGCCGTCAAGAGCAGAGTAGCCACCGAGAGTAGGAACACTTCACCCCAAAGGTATCAGGTGATGCAGAAACGCGGTAAGACTCGACGAGGCGAAATTGCCCATTGAGCCTTATGGATTTTAAAGACGGAGTAAAGTTAGTTAGTTAAATATACAGGGGAAAACATGCACAAACCACCATCCACAAACTGCTGAACTTTGGGAAAAACGGTGTGCGGCGCTCTGACTGGTTAGTCCCCAATTACAATAAAACCCCAAAGATTAAAACAGGGCAACTGCGTTTTCAAGACTCCGTATTTCAGATGTCGCCTGACGTTAGCTAGCCGGCTAGCAAACTGCCATCATACTGAGGAACACGGATGCCGTTCTCCTCGCCGAGTGCGCAAGCTTCGTCTATGTAAAGCCGCTTTCACACCGGACGCGAAACGAATTTTTCGCACGGAAGTCAACGCAAAGACGCGAATGCACGCGAAACAGCTTAAGACAGCAAAATACTCCGACCGTCTCTATTTAAGCATATTCAGCGGAGCGCTCCAGCTCATATCAAAATTATTCAGGTCGGGAGGTCATTTAAGTTAGCTAGCTAAAACAAAAACCCCCAGTGTGTTGCTTCAGCGGTTGCAAACAAGTGCGTTTATAGGATGGCTAGTAAGCTGTGGTGGCTAAAGCCAATAGCAGTGTTAGCCATTCAAGTACCATAAGCTTATTTGATATCTTCCACTTAATGGCTGGACGACTACGTTTAAGATAGTCATTTCAGCTAACGTTAGCAACTCATTGAGTCAGTCTACAATTTTTACCTGCTCCAACCAGCTAGCTAGGTATCCAGGTTATACTAAAAGAGCATTTTAGGCGTGTAAGAACTGAGCGTCACGCAGCTACGAAGCTAGTACACTCATTTTGGGAATGTTGTAACTTTCTGTACTAGACCAGAATCAGCTAGCTGCCGTAAATGGTTACGCCGTTCGTGATGTGCCAGGATCCTAGGCAAACGTTCATGCGAACCCCATACCTGCCTGGACTCGTCGTTTATCACCTTTTTCTTAATCGATTGTAGGCTCTCCTACTAGCTAGCTTGTGTACTAAATTAATTTGAACGACAAATCACCCAGTGCAGCGCGCCAACCACCCCTTCCATTCAGCGAAGAGGGAGCGAGGCCCGTTTCCGTCATACACCCTCGGCCTTTCCTTACCACTGTCGCCGATGATTAGAAGCTTAAAGAGATAATCGTAGTCCCTAGCCATGCCGGCGGCAGCTGGTGGGTGCTCCCCGCCGTTTCCGTGTGTTGCTCTCCCCTCCTGTGATCACAATCCCAAAAATTAGCCCAGACTGCGCCAATCTCCTTCCGGAAGAGAAAGACCTGTTATTCCGGGAGCCGAATTCCTTTCCTCGTACCGAAAAGCTTTTTCATGGGGGTAGTAGTCACAGCCTAACATACCAACGGCACTACGCCGATCACTAGCCCGACTTTAGCCACTCAACGCCCAACTACGTATCAACCATAGACTGAATAGTAACTCATAGCGCGCAGTCGCGACGAAATGTTCATTTCAATGAAACTTCTATAAGAAGAACGACAGGTGGCGATACAGTTACGTAAGACATACATGCCAACTCTACCGATTTTGCGGAGTTTTTTTTTTTTTCCCCAGGGTGAAACGCCCCGAAAGCGGTAGTCTACCGCCAAAATCGGTAGAGTTGGCATGTATGCGTAAGATATAGCCACAGCTTTCATGTCGGAGGTGATGTTCTCATCAAGTTTCTCCGACAGACTTTTGAAAAGCTACTTGCTTAAAAAGAGGTTGTAAGTCATGAACCCAGCCATATCGCAACAAGATGAATCACAACATTATTGGAAAGGGAAACTGTAAGACTGCGATGATGATGGTTTTAAGAGATACTGAACCATACTCATCCCAGATATGATTGCAAATTTTTCATCAAATTATTTTGCATTAACTTATAGGCTACTGGTGAGCTGCAATATAACAGTTGCACCATTTTTAGGTTAATTACATTTCCCCTGGGCAGGGATCACCAAATCTGGACTTCAAGTCTAAATTCAGCTGTGGTTTCCTCTCTCCCAGGTTTATTAACTGATTAATCTGAGCTTCTAATTGGCCAGACTGTCTTCACACTTTACAGTCGTATATTTCAGAGGACAACCGTGAACTATCTGCGCTCACCTGAGCAGACAGCTTGGCCCGTATTCCGAAGTCAGGTCTAAAAGTGGTTTAACTTAGACGGTCCAAGCATGGTTTAAGCGATGTTTATCGATTCTGTCTATATTTAAACCTGGGTTTTAAGATTCACTTTCTGATGTGTGGTATAACTGACCTCAATCTAAATGTGGTCTAACTTTCCACACGTTTTCAAACTAGGTGTAGGGATGGTTTAAGTTTGGTGTAACTCTCTTACGTGATTGACAGGACTCATCTTTTGGATGTTCTAAGGCAGTTGGCAGCTCTTGTGCCACACGCAGAAATCGTAACAGAAATTTGGTTGCACTCTGCTGCACATGTGCAATAGAGGCAGACTTCATCTTCAGGGCAATTAGACTCCGGTTTAAATTTAGACACCAGGTTTGAAATAAAACACACTAACATTACACTTAGACCAAGGATGAACTAAACTTCACCTTCAGTGACTAAATTCAAAATGAGCTAATATTTTTCATGAAATGGTAAAATGTCTCACTTTCAACATCTGATGTGTTGTCTATGTTCTACTGTGAATAAAATGTGGGTTTATGAGATTCGCAAATCATTGCATTCTGTTTTTATTCACGTTTTGCACAACGTCCCAACTTTATTGGAATTGGGGTTTGTAAAAGACAACAAACAAAGCATAATTCACACATTAACACAGCATTTTTAACAACGTCAATGATATGATCAAAATAATTGCTTAAGATCTATTAAACATCAGGTGGCAACCATCATACACATAGACCTTTCTGACGAGGTATTCATAAAAATGGTCTCAAATTAAATTCAAAATTTTAAACCATGAGGAATCAGAACATTAAGAAAATAAATCCAGTAAGCCTCCCTTCTTGGTAACAAATGTTCTATTTCTTTCCCTCTCCTAGGGACTTCTACCCTCTCAATTCCTATGTATCTTAATGACGATGTAGGCCTGCACAAAATGGGTAACAACAGGATAAGTTAAATAATTGCACTGAATAATGCTACTTTCGACTTTTTTTTGTTCTGACAAAGAAATTAAATGCTTGCACGAAATTTGGGCAGACAGAAACATACAATCACAACTGGATACTACACACAAAAATTCGGAGATTGATGACATAATTTGTGACTATTTACATTTGCGTGGTTGGTTATCGCAGAACAATAGAACAGTGCTGTGACAAACTAAAGAAATTGTGGCAGCAGAATCTGAAAGTGCGGGACGCGATGCGAAAGTCTGGCAGCTCAAGTGATGAAAAAGATAAATTTCCGTGGTATGAGGCAGTGGACGGCATAATCGGCCAAAAATCAACAAGTGAGCCAAACATTATTGAATAACAACCCACCACACCACCTAACAGCACCATCAAGCGTTTGCTTCTTCTTCTTTGTGTATATTTCCCTATTTAAAACCACCATCAAAGTGCATACTGCCACCTACTATATCGGACTTTTGACATATGCAAGTGTACTTGGGTACAGAACGACAATATTAGTGAGAAAGCTGACCAGCGGGAAGAGAGGGGAGGTGGGGCAATTGTACTGTGGCAAGATACGGAACAATCGTACGTAGCATGAAAGCACCCAAAAGCTTTGTCAACAACCAAAGCCGGCCTGCCCAGGGAAGCCACTCGTACAAGCGCACACAGCTGCACGGTGGTCCACAACTTAAATTCAGACATGTAAAACTGGAACGTGGAAAGTGTGAATCTTGAGTGGGAAGTGTGAAGGCCCCTGCGGCCGGGGTCCAGGGCCTGCTTAAGGGCTCTGGGGTTTTAGATGCTCTCTGGTGCAATATGAGCCTTATTTTGGAGCATTTTTAAACAAATTGAATGACCAATAATTCAGAAATAATTTATACTTATATTTATACTTTGAAAATTGTTTCATACCAGTGACAGTGACCTCTAAAGTTCAAGTTATCGGTAGTTTGTGAATAAAAAAAACTATACCAATTTTACAAAGCACGAAATAAAAAATAAAACTGTATATAGATAGTTTTTTTTTCTTTCAACAAATAAAGATTTAGCGCAACTCTAAAAGTGAATTTCAAACTGTGTTCTGAAGAAAAGAAGTTGGTAAATAATGAGGCAGGAAAGGTTGATAGGTTTTTACAGATAATAGTTGTCCCATACGACAGATATTTTGTCCCGTACAACAGATACAGAATTATCACAGGACCAGAGCTAACTGAGGGGACATGCATTGTTACAAAGTAATCATTTATTATTTATTTAGCTTTAGCTGTTCAAGTTTCAAGTGCAATAACAGGTGGGGGCAGTGCTTCAATAAAAACCTGAGCTCAATTCAGGGCGTCCTGTACGACAGATTTTTTCTGTCCTGTACGATAGGTACCCCCTAAAATTTTTACACCCAGTTGAATTCATGTCATTTTGATTTTTTTTATTTAAATAAAACTGCTTTAAGACAATACAGCAGACTCTCTCCAATATTTCTTGACTACTTTTCAAAAGTTTTCAATAGCCAATTCACGGAGTTCTTGAAAAGAATTTGTTGGAAAAAAATTAGTAATTTCTCTGCGTCCCCTACGACAGATCACATTTCTGCTCATTTCACCCCCCAAAAATGGAAATGAATCAGTTTGATCATTGAATAATGTTGAAGTGTCGTAACACAATTTAAAGGTCACAGCCTACTTTAAAGCCAGTCATCCTTTTGTTTTCTGGATGTAAAATACTGTCTGAATGTCCCGTACGACAGGTATGGAATCACCCTGAAGTAAAAGGAGAGAAGATATGCCCTCGTGGCCGCAGTCAGAAGAGGTTGACCAGTCACAAGTAATAACACACCTAAACCAACACCACATCTTGCGAGAGTTTGAGAAAGCTCAAATACAATGAATTGTTCAGGTGCAAAATCATCACCAAACTCATTTTATTTAAACCACAGCAAAAAACTGCAGTTTCACCCGTTTCAAACAGTTGATTCATGCAATACTGACTCACAGTATTGCCACAGGTGTCCTCAAAACCAACACAGACCAGATTTCAAACCATTTAGCCACATGGTGGTGCTATAGCAAGCAAGACTTTGAGCATAGAAAATCCTGCTCCATTGGAATTGGGAAATGAAACTACCATCAGTCAATTACCCTCACACGCAAAAAATTTAAGTTGAGGATCCACTGGCCAGCTATTCAGCAAAGGATCTTTCATAAAAGCAAAAAAATGTCATTCACCTTCCGGTGAACACTGCTGAAGATTCAATTATTTCATCCTTCCTTTGTACACGGTGCAGAAAAATAAAGCCACAAGTATTTCAATGAATATCTTTATTTGACATTTGTTCCCATATTAACAACAATACATCTGCATTACATTCATGGTACAGCTCAAATTCAAGAGACAGCGTTTGCTTTAATGGTCATTTTATTGGTTGTATTTCTATTTTCTGCACCGATTTTGGCGCCAAGACTCGCAGCATTCTCATAAAAAAAAAAAAAAAGGCTGTAGCCTTTCCTCTTCAATACCGATATGCATTTCCTGAATAACTGAATGCAACGCATTAGCATAAGTGTACTATGGTGATTTGAGACAAAAGTTTGGTCTTCCATTTCCACTAAAGTGGAATATAATTGAATCAGCTCAAATCAGGCAGCTGTGCCGAACAGCATTTCAGTGGTAGGGCAAGACCTATTTTCAGCCAGTCGTGAAATGTGGTATTGCAAGCAATATTTTCATGACTTTGAATATAGGGTTTACTATACAGTTAACGATGTGTATTACACATTTTGCAATTGACTCGCCAAGATTCCATGCCACCTTGACAAAGAAGTGGCATTAAAATTTTAGTTCCCCATTTGCTTGCATCGCATCTGCAAATATCGCAGAATATACCATTTACACACATCGAATAACCTATCCAGTATTAGGTGTTTATTACATGATTTCTTTCCCAAAATGGTCAGCTAAATTTCTGCAAAAAGTGTTTTGTTAGTTTGGTCTCTTTTTATTTTGCTGTGCTGCTCAAAGTTGTGCTTACAAACTGCAGCTACATTATCTCACCCTGGACCTGTTGAGTTTGTTCACTCAGGAAAACACTCGCCCCCTCTAGGACTGACCAATGGGACAATGTCTAGTGGCGCAGTGAGGTCATGATTGAGGTCAAAGGGCTTCCTGTTCAAAAGACCAGATCTACTTGTGTTTTTAACAATTTAACAATGATAATGTCAGAAAAACCAAGCCCAGAAATGACTAACAAAAACAGACCCTTCCATTATTTGGAGTATAAAAATTGTGAAATGTTGGAAACATCTTTAATTTGAAACGCGTTGTTTATACTAACGCGAGTCTGTTACTGTGTCCGATTAGACAACCCGAGTATACTCCCGCTTTTTCCAGGAGTAGAAGGGTTCCAAGATGGCGGCGACTGGACAGGAACGGTGAGGTTGCACATCAGTGACACCGCAACGGAGGTCGCCTTCCTTAAACAATGGCAGCTACTGAGCCTGTGCAGCATTTGCGCTCGTGTTGTCAGGGGTCTTCTAATCCAACGCAGCCTGTAGTTTCATCAGTGCATGTGATTGGAGAGGTAAATTTCAAACACCTCCTCTTCGTCACTAAGACGTGGAACCTTGGCGAGTTAACTGCAAAATGTACCGTACGCATTGGTAACTGCATATTAAGCCCTATATTCAAATTTGTGAAGATATCGTTGAGAATGTGGCACCACTGATGTAAGTATACTTGTCACACGCAGCCAGTTCAAGATTTAAATAACAAATAGATTACCATATCATGCTTTATTCGGCCCAAAAATGGAACACATCCAAATATTTGCAGTCACTCATAGCAAAGCATATGATTGCATACATCTGTAATGAATACTTCAAATATTAGCATAAAAAAATAAAGTAGTATTAAGCTGTTGCGAAGCAGGAAAAAAACCAGCAGAACCTGAGCACTGGGTAAGTCTAATAAAGCGATGATGCCATCCTGCAAAGACATGGAGAGAACGAGGGCAAGATTTATAATAATCCTCAGAGTGCAAAACAGGTGCATTCTCTTTTCTGGGCTCAAAATTCCTCCTGGGAAAGAAACGCCAAAGAGAAACATTCGAATGAACCTGGAAAATCCAGCGGTTTGAAGTCCGGTCACTTTCATCCTTGAACTCTGACAGCCGATTTCACTGATTAGTTGCACTTCCTGGCTGAAGACCAGTGCTGATTTAGGACATCCAAGCAATTAGAACTGAATGGCAGGGTACACTTTTACGGTCACAGCCTGAATTTTAAACCTCTGCCTCGAAATGATACACACCCCCCTTCCCTCCATCTCTCAACAGTCAAACACGTAAAGCAGCTCAACAATTCACATGAATTAAGGCAACAGCTGCTCTGCTTTTCAGCCTCAAGATTCTGTAGTCAGCGCTCCGCAGTAAAGAAATATATAGTCTAGGATCTACAGAATCTGTGCTTCAAGTCAATGGCTCCAGGTCAACCTGGCTGAACTCTTGGTTTTAAGAATCCCAGAACTGAACGGCCAGTGACCAGGGACACGTGGACAAGGATAGGCTGTTTCAACTGACCAGACTAGATGCAGGAAATAAAGATAAAATAACAGATCAATGCAGAGAAATTATTACCTAATCATCACTATCAAAAAATGATAGCTGGAAATAATACGTGTAGTAAAAGTAAAATTTATGGGTAAAAATTGCTCCTTAAAAAATAAAATAAAAAAAAACTTTGAATTATTTCACAATTTATTAAAAAATGAATTCAAGTGTTGTTAAAGGTGATGAATTTTAAAGTGCTTCAACGTTAGCCATCTTGAAATGTACACTTGGAAGTGACAAAAGGGTGTGCAATTCCTATGGTTCCCAAACCTGGTCCTGGGACCCACTGTATTTGTTGGTTTTTGTTCCCTCTGCAATTACAATCCCAGAATTAACAAGCTGTTAATTTGTAATTATTTCCTTTTCAGTATAGAGAGATGTTTCTTCCTCTTAAACCACTGACAGAAATATTTATGCAGCCCATGAAGTTTGAGAGAACAACATTCATATTGAGTTCATTTCGCCATATTCCAAGAAAGCAAGCCAAGTCAAGGTGGTAATGTTTGACCTAATCAAATTCAGTTCATTCCAAGAGTTTATAAAACCAAACTCAACAATGCCACCAAACAGGCTTGACTCATAATTTGTTTTGTCTCCAATTTCTTAACTACTAAATAAATGGCTTGTTTCAGTCGCGGCAGGTTGAGAATTGCAACAATTAGAAACCAACTGATTCCGCAATTTCAAGAGAGACAATTTCCCCTCTTTTTATTCAGTAAAAAATCAGTAATAGGCCTATACAGTAGATTAATTTCAAGATGGAGCTCGTTGGGGCATATACGGCTATTTCTGACATAATGTCGCTTAAAACTGCTCCAAGTGATTTTTTTTCTTTTTAAAAAAGTGTTAAATAGCTCCTTATTCCGACAGAGATCATTTATTTAGAGTATCTGGTCCATAACACAGGTCTCTCAGTCACTGTCTTCTGCAATAAAGCAGCATATAAATTCTGGAGTCGCCGATTGCTTCTATCCAATCAGGTGAGAGAACGCCATAAAGACGCGTTTCTCTATGCTTGTGAACGCGCAGGGCTGAATCTGCGTTGTTAGTGCGCCATCTGTCGGAAAAATTATTAGAAGAAAAATCTATGTTGTTGGCAACAGCAGAACAAATGAAGCTTCCGATCCCAGTGCTACGGGAGACGGCGTACACAATTAAACTGCCAAAGCGCCAAAGAACGGTAGAGGAACAAATAGAACTAAAGCTGGATTTATTGTTCTGCGTCGACTCCACGCAAAGGGCACGCCGTCGCGGACCTTTCGAAGTTCTGCGTTGAGGTCGTTTGCTTCGTGCTGTGCCGCGAAGCAATTCACCGACAAACCGCTAGGTGGCGTCAGGTTTCCAAAGGACCTGTCGTGAAATCACGTGGGACTCGAGCAGCGTGGACCAATCAGTGCCCTTGCGGTCTGCGTCGCTTTGACGCGCAGTTAGAAAATTCTCGAGCTGCACGCAGGTGACGCAGAGGCCCTACGGTGGGGGTTCACGTCGCCGCAGAGGCTCTGCGTAGCCACGGCGTCGGTTCGACGCAGAACCATAAATCCAGCTAAACGCGAGATGGCCAAGAGCTGTATTTATATCAGTGCCACTTTCAATGGGGAAAACTGAAGGAATCAAAGGGTTTAAAAAGCGATGCACAGCTAGTCTTGCTGCTACTGGACAGGTAAGCTTTGTTTTACTTTGTAGTAGTTTTGCTGTTTTATCAGTCTCGGATAGTCCTGTTGGTGGTTTTTAATCCTGCTAATGTCAGTTTATGGACGAACCGTCATGGTTTGTGGCCGACAACAGCTTGCTTAGCTGTGTCATGATAGCATGTGTGGCTATAGCAGTGGTTCTCAACGTCAGTCCTGGGGACCCCATGTGTGTGCTGGCTTTTGTTCCAACCACAGTTGCAATCGTAGGATTTTAACAAGCTGCTAATTTGTCTTAATTATGTGCATTTAATGTTTAGAGCAGTTATTTGCCCTCTTAACCCACAACTTAACAGAAACATCTATTTGCCATCAAGAATTTCAAAAATAGCATTCGCACATTGCAGTATATCGGAAATAACAGCATAAAAGGAGAGAAAACAATGTAACCAATCAAATTAATGATGTAGATGGCTCCTAATTAGTGAAAACTACTTGGCTCATCATGACAAATGTAGTCCACAAACAAACCAGTTTTGTGTTATGTTGATCTGATGTTCACCTGAAGCTTTTTGAAAGAACTTGAAACAGTTGTGTCCAGCAGCCTAATCTGGGGTTTATTGATTTCCTCAGTGTATAATTTGATCTGTTTGACATGTTATGTTACTTGACATTACTTGCAGTATTGCAATAAACACACTATCTTCAAGGGTGTTTTATTCTTCATTGCATGTATGGATGTTCCTATGTATCATTTGACTAAAGAGATATATAAACAACTCTGAACATGAAAAGCACCTAATTAAGACAGTCACAGCTTGTTAAAGTTCTACAATTGCAATTGTGGTAGGAACAAAAGCCAGCACACACATGGGGTCCCCAGGACCGACGTTGAGAACCACTGGGCTATAGGACACTAGATAGTTTTAGCTAATACCTTCAAAAAGCCATTAATACCGCAGTTTCTGCATGAATGTAATGTGTCATCGGTCCATGTTTTCAGTGTGGCTTTCACACGACAATCACTGAGAGTGTCTGTTTATATTGTACTCAGTGGCGTAGCCAGAGGGTGGGCCAAGACACGTCACTTTATGACAATAATTAGTCCTGGCTAGTTCTCAATCATTTTCCTTTATTGACGCGTTTTCCAATTATCGTAATTTGCAACTGAAGACACGGTTTCTCTCCATATGCGATCTAACAGCGACTAAATCATGGGCAAAATTCAGTTGGGTTGCACAAAACATCCGTTTAAAACAATTAATAGTCCTGACCTGTTCTCAGTCATTTTCATAACAGATGGTTCACTCCGAGAGCACTCCGCTCTTAACAGGTGCTGCTTGTTCTCCCCGATTAGGTAAGACGACAATCATTCATCTGGACACGTATTTGAATTTAAATCAACGTTATTCAAAATTGCATATCTGTCGACTCTCACGCAAATAGCTGGAGCCGCACGCTTTTTATAGCCAATTGAACTGCCGAGTGCCACTTTTTTTAAATCAACCCACACAATACCGAGAGTGAAAGTCCGCGTTTCATTGAATGCCGACCAGTTTAATCAATACGAAGCATTGGCCTATTAATAAGTACGTTATTTTGCTGTACTGAATTTAGCCCATGATTTCATCGTTATTAGATCGCATATGGAGAGAAACCGTGTCTTCAGTTGCCAATTATGATAACTGGAAAACGTGTCAATAAAGGAAAATGATTGAGAACTAGCCAGGACTCATTGCTGTCATAAAGGAACATGTCTTTGCCCACCCTCTGGCTACGCCACTGATTGTACTTATATTGTAATTGAGATGCTACTCTCTTCTGGCTCTGTCGGAAACCGATGCGCGTTCCCGTGAGTGGCTTGGGGATGGGGGGCGGGGACTGCTTACATAGGCTTCGGACAAGAAGCTACGGAAACGACCAAATCAGTTACAGCAGCTTGAAATGAGTAAATAATCCCAATAATCATGAGCAGTGCAATTAAGAAAAATTAGCAACTCATTAAATTTCTGGGATTGCAAATGTGGTTGGAGCAAAAAAAAAAAAAAAAAAAAAAAAAACATAAAAAGCACTCACAGTGGGTCCCCAGGACCAAGTTTGGGAACCACTGGGCTATTCCAATGTAGTGCTTTATTCACATACTGTATGTGTCTCACAAGCAACTCATTAACATCATGAAGAACAAAGCCATGAAAATACAGTAACTTGAGCTACACTCAGTCCGGAAGGGACCAGCTGTATGACGCAGCAGTTTTCAGCAAAGGGTTGGTGCCCAAAATGGTGACCGCAGGTAGCTGCTGGGGAAGCTTTCATGATTGCAAACAACCTCAATCATGACAAAACCAAGACACATGAAATTATTTAGTTAAATAAATAACATAAGAGCAAACAATTAATTGTACACAACATATAATAGGCTCTTACGTTCTGCAGATGTCACAGTCAACAGGGAAAACATGGAAGGAAGGAAATTAAGGATTTTTGATTTGTGAATATTTTGATCAAGACAATAGCCAATTTCAATATCTCAAAAATCACATTTAGAAGAAATCGCAAATGTTGTCATTTTATGGGGGTCAATGCGATAAGCTAGGCTAACTGCATCGGAATGTGCAGAGATGGAACAGAAATAAAGATGGTCACGATATTGAGGGAGGGGGATATGTTAGCAAATATATTATTCAAGTAGACCATCTCCAAGCCAAGCCACGATAAAATAAATATCTGGTCAGCATACAAAAATAAAACGAGAAAAGCTCTTAACATTTGTTTGATAGGACAGTTTACGCAAGTAAGGCTTTCGTTTTTCTTCAGTTTTAAATTAAATCACATATGAAGAAAATTATCAGAGCTGGAAGAGTCATCCAAACCACTATGAACAAAATGGCTAACTCTTTCAACTTCCACTTTGGAGAGTAGATTCCAATGATAACCAAATAAAACATTCCCTCTGAAAAAAAAAAAAAATTTTAAAAATACTAAGAGTATCATCCATGCTGTTGAATAAAAATAAAATATTTGTCTAGGAAGAATCTGTTGTCAATAAAACTAACATATGAAACCCAAAGGTGCATTCAAGTCACTTATTTTCACATCTGCTCTGGCACCTGACCCTGTGAAAACATTGAGGTCAGCCATTAAGGAAGACCCTTATCCGTTAAATAACCTAAATATGAATTCAGAGTTTCCTAAAGTTATCTTGCGTAAGAAAGAATAAGACCATCCCTAGAGGTACCATTTTTTTTGGAATGTATGATGTATGAACTCAAATGATTGACCTGTGGTTCCAGATTGCCATATTTGCAACAACTGTAATAAAGTGCTGAGGTGACTACGTCATGCTGGTGTCAGAAGCATAAGTTTCTATTAAGTTCACCCATTGATTTTTTAAAATATCCACTTTTGAAGTACTTCCCGTTGTTTTTAATCCTCCATCAATTTCGAGATTTTGCAGTATATTTTTAAGTAACTACAACTGCTGTTTTTCTAGACAGTAGTCAACTACAATTTAAATCATTTTAATTTTTCGCCAACATTCTAATCCTCTTTATAGTCTAAGAAACTACACGTCCCATGATCCCTCTGATTTCCGAACAGGACGAGTTCATAGCATGTTACAAATTATCCACCTTACCATATTTGAAAGCTTAGCCAGGTGAGAATGTGCTAATTAGTTAGCAACTCTAAGGGTCTACTTACTTTTGCTTACCTAGCTAGATATCAAGTTTTGCAACTAGTGCCAATTCACATTCACAACCAACCATCTTTGGCCGACATTTGTTCAAGTAAAAATGCGGTAGCATGCGAACAAACTAATCAGCTTTGTCAAAATAACAAACCTAGCTACGTAGTTAATTAATGACAACTTGCTCATCTAACACTAGTTAAGTTGCAAAATAATAGCTATTTATTGTTTTTATTAATTTATATGCACCAAATATAGGCAAATGAGATATCAAAGTAGCTTAGCCAGCGAGCTAGTTTGCTGGATTCGGTAGTTAGCTAATATTATTTTTGGTGCATATACATGCCAGCTAGTTCAATGCTTGCGGTTCAACGCCGGTTAAGTAGTGAAATAATGGCTAGTGACTTATATAATACATATATTATATATAATATACATAATGGCTATTAATTTATGTGCTCCACAGCAAGCTAGCTAGCTAGCTATTATGCTAGCTTAGCTAGTTATATTTGGTGCAGGTAAATGCTAGCTAACTAGCTACACAGCAGTAAGTTACAATAAACTATCAGAAAACTATTTTCTGTTTTCTATTGATTTATGTGCACCAGGTGTAACTAGCTGGCAAGCTAAGTAGTTTGCTGGCTTAGCTAGTTATATTTGGTGCGTATAAATGTTAGCTAGCTGGCTAAATGGCAAAATAATAGCCATTCACTGTAATCCATTGATTTCTAGACATTACGTATAGCGAGCCAATAGTAGCCCACTGTGTTCTGGGTTTATCGGTTTCCCAGAGATGGCCAATGGCAATTTACTTCACTGTTCAGCTTCTGTCAGCTTATGTTGAAAATGTTTGCTGAAACTGAGGTACCTCATTAGCCAGGAACAAAATTCGAGCTGCTCACGCATTTGTGTAATGGATATGTAGTTGGCAAAAAGGAATATAAACTGGACTACAAATGCAAAAACATAACATTTTTGACAATAGACAACAAATTTGACGTGATTATTCGCATCTGTATACTCAGTTGGCAAATTTTGGAGCAAGCTCAATAAAATAAATAAAATAATCCGAGTTTGAGTAATGCTGGAAAGTTTCCACACCCAATTATAAATTTCCATAGGGATTTTACTTCCGACACTTAACTTCCGAAGTAGCTGTGACGCAGTGACCTCAGTACTCTATTGACTTGATGTTTGAAAGTTCAAGAACAATTCTTTTCATCAATGTGTTTTTTTTTTTTCTCCACCTACTTTTTTCACTTTTTTCCCTGCCTCCCCAGTGGGCGGAAAGAAGCATAATAAAAGAAAAGAAAGCTATAAAAAATAAATAACTGACAAGAGAACCATGTCACATAAGTTGATTTGGTTATACATCGCTGGTTTCTTTGTAAAAACCAGCCACAGCTAGACGAACACTGCCCCTGTTAACACCAGATCACAGCAGCGTAATAAGCATGTGAACGCAAGCTCCCCCTACTGGTGATATAACAAACCATCACTCTGCAGCCACAAGCGTATTGTGCAGCTGCTCACCACATGCCCAAAGTCTCGTAATGCAGCGCGATACTTTCCCCAAAGACCGTCATCACGGCAGCTGCTTGATAAAGCCAGTACCAGCCAAGAGGATAGCAGCTTTTGCAAGTGTTGAGGTTTGAATTAACGGTAACAGTTTACAACAAGGGGAGATTAATTAACATTAGCGAATGCAGTAAGAAGCATTAACTAGTTAACAGTAAACTAATGGGTTTACTAATCATTTACTAATGGTCTTCATGTTAACTAAGGTATTAATTTATACATCATTGAATAGTTTGATAGTTTGTGGTGTTACTGAAGAGATACTTTTGGGATGTTTTCAACCTCATGATACAGATGTCAAAGAACATTAATAAATGGTAATTTAAGGTTACCTAATGCTTATTTAGCTCTCTGATGCATTAGTTAACTGTTCATTAATTGGTAATTAATGTCTATTACTGCATTAACTAATGTACCCTCATTGTGAAGTGTTACCGAATTAACAAAAATCCTACAAAGGAGCTACTTCCAAGAGCCTCTCAGTCATTAAACAGTAAACAACTAATGGCAATGAAATCAAATAAAAATGATTGAGTTAACCAAAATGGTGGCGAGAGTGCTTGTAACCCCTGCCTGGTCACAGTCAGAGACCAGTGCTAGTGTTCGTCCAGCTCTTGAGCATTAACACACTCCTGCTGTCCCACACTCTCCCTCTGTTCTTCAAGTATTCACAGAATGAGACGATTGTGCAAAAATCCACAGGCGTCTTAGCTGCACGCTCCCCGCCCCGCCAAGCGACGCTCTTCTGTCCTCCTTCGGTGCGGTTTTTTGTGGCCTCTGAAGAAGCCAGCCCTCCCCCATCACCGAGACTGCACGCCCAGCCTGGACTTCAGGTGCTCGTACACCACGTAGCTGATGCTGACGGCAGGGATGACCTTCATGAAGTTGGGGGTCAGGCCCCTGTACAGTCCCATGGGCCCTTCGGTGCGTACAATGTGTCTGAAGATCCCAGACATGGACATCTGGGGGCCCCCCTCCTGTGTGGCTGCAGGGGTGAGGGGTTCAAACAGCACAGGCCAGAGTCAGCATGGGGGCAGGGTTTGACTGAATATGCTGTAGAGGTCAGGGTGGATAGTTAATTTGAAGGTGGACTTACGGGTGCCATCAAGGTGTGGTAATTATTCCAACAGCAGAGTTTGCTTACAGTTTTCTGACTAAAACAGCAGAGTACTGACAGACTGCTAAAGTACAGAGGGTCATTTTGACTGCTAGCATTGAAACAGCACGTGTAAACACACTTCAGCACAGAAATTGAAGGGGGAATGGTGATTATATAACAGAATGCGTGTCTTAAGGCTGTTTTATACTTGCAAGACGTGTCTGTCGACAGTGCCGGACATCCAAAATGATGGCAGACAAACAGAGAAAAGGGCCTTCTGACCATGTCTCCCACCTGTCGAATATTTGTAACCTTGCAGACAGCCATTGGTTGTTTTACAATTTCACTGACTGCATGGACTGAGAATTTGGCAGTTGTCAAGGAGACCGTACATTGATACAGTGGCATTTGCAAAAAAATTTGTTGTTCATGGTTATAAAAAAATAACTTTAATTACCATGGAGACGACACTTTGCGCTGCAGACGTTGTCCAACACTTTGTTTGAGCATTACAGAATCGATATCCTCCAAAAATTTTCCTAAGATGCCGGTTGAAACGTCTTACAAGTACGAAACGGTCTTTACGCCAGCAAGCTTCACCTGCAAACGAGTGCCTGGCATGTTCCATGTGCGGGCCGTCTCCCCGTGTATATGCATGTGTGTGTGTGTAGCATGTCTCATCATGTGTATACATGCGTGTGTGTGTCGAGCCTCACCACGTGCATGCATCCATGTGTGTGACGGTATATACGCATGTGTGCCTGTGTGAGTATGTGTGTGTGTGTGTGTGAGTGTGTGCAGTGCATCTCACCTTGCGCCTGCATGCGCGTGCGCACCAGGGCAAGCGGATAGGAGGCCAGCTGTCCGCAGGTGCTGGACATGGTGCCACAGGCCAGTAGCACAAACACTCCAGGGTCTGCACTGTCTATGGCATAGTGCTGCAGCCAGGCATTCTTCAGCGTCTGAGAGAGAGAGCAAGAGAGAGGGGGGGGGGAGGGGGAGAGAGCGAGATAGGGAGGGAGGGAGGGGGGAGGGGAGGGGGTAGGGAGAGGAAGGGAGAGAAAGAGAGGGGGAAAGAATGAGAGCGATTGAGTGAGAGAGGGGAAGAGGGGGAGAGAGAGAGGGAAAGAGAGGGAGAGAAAAAGAGATGGGATTACAGCACCATCCTTTAAGTTTAAAAATGTGTGCTCACGTACATCTGTGACATCTACATGCCCTTACACAGGGGAATTGGCACACTCAATCTCAGTAATCTTTAATGTAGAAAAATAAAGTACACCATTTTGTGAGCTACAGGAATTCAGAAGCGTTAAAAGGCATTGAAGCTTTATGTTACAATTAATGTGGACAGGAAAATGCTTAATAACTATTGCAATGAACAATAATGCAAGCTAAGGGTAAATAGACAGTAATTCTGCTGATTGTTCCTCGCAACTGAAAGAATTAACACAGTGGCTAATTAGGAAACGTAAATCAAACGCATTTGGAGAAGTAATGCGCTTTAAGTTGAGTTGAGAGCCGAGCTATAATCCCTCCAATGGCAAGTCCTGGGTGGAAGAGGTTTAAAATTTGCTGATCAAAGTGTCCAGTAATTACAATCGCTCAAATTAGGTTGAGGCCTAAACAGTTTTCAAAAAGGAATGCACAATTGTGACAATTGCAAGCTGTGAGCAAGGTTTAATTTGCGGAAATTAATTGGGCAAGATCTTTTTCCATTTGCTGATTGATAAACTGACTTGTTTCTGGGGCTTTGCCAACTCAAATATTCCTTCAATTAGTACTTCAGGACTATATCAAATTCCGACTTTGGCTAAAATGACCAAGTGAGTAGTCACCGCTAGCGTCAGCCCCCATTGTTGCAAATGGCGCATAGCGGATGCAATGACGATGGTGCTGGCCTTCTGCGGCAATGCGGAAATCATACTTTTGCGACAGCAAAGACCTTATTCCAATCTGGACTTCAGCGAGTAGAACTCTATGCAGTCTATAATGGTACCAAGAGTGGGTCAAACTTCCAGGAATTGCCTGAGTTCTCCCAGTCTTGAATTTGCCAGCAGGGAGGGGCTTCTGTCTGTAGTATCATAGACAGCACTGCAAAGTCATTGGCTATTCAGGAGGAGAATATCACAGGGATAATGGGTATTGCACGTTGCTGGAAAACTTTAAATAAATTTGATATTATGTCGGCTGAAGAGCGCAGTTGTTGCCATGAAAAAAAGGGATAAATAAAAATGCTTCCGTGTTATCTGAGCATCCTATTTTATTACTTCACCAAGAGAGTTTAAAATTCTTAAGATATTAGTGCAGGGCTTTCAAAAGTAGCCGGTGACTGGCAATTATTGCCGTCTACTCGGGACATGACGACCGCCTACTTGATAACTCTGATTCTCCATATTATGAAATTCTTTTGCCTACCTTCCTTGTTTTTTAACCAGGGGTAAAGCCAGACCGCAAGGAAAATAAGTTTTAACGCACCAACTTTTTTCTCAATAAATATATTTCTAATGGAGCTATTACCATGAAATTTTCACCAGATGTCGGTGACAACCCAAGTAATCCAAACATACAAAGAAATCAAAACAAAGTATTTTCAAAAAGAGAAGGAGCTTTTGCATCATTTCCTTGCTTTAGTAAGCCATTGTGCTTACCTTCATCGCGCATGAACGAGCCTGGCGCAGCCTCCATATGCTGCGTTCGTATTAAAATTTCTCCTAAGTAAACGATTTTGATAAAGACTTGAGGTGCTTGCATGAGCAGCCAGCCACTACATCGCCCGCGTTTAAAAATTTGCTTTGCCGCTTGACCGAGGATACGAGATGGCAGAACCCCTAAGTAAGAAACTATAAACCATATCAATCGTGTCCTTTAACAAGACACGTAAAGACATCTCTCGCAAACATATATAAAAAGAACCATCATTTTATATTGAACGTTTTCATTACCAACAATAAACGGAACCGTTTCCTGAGTGAGACACTTTTTTGCAGATATTCAAATTGAAATTTCCCTTAAACTACAAATATAAATTGATGGCGTAATGTATTCAGTCAATGTATGGTGCTCACGTAAAGTCTAATATCTTACCTTTATTACCAGGTATGGTTTTAATCATTTACTGGAGCTTTGTCTTTACGTGAGTTGGAAAAAGGATGCTAACGCCGGTGATTTAGCTGTGTGCTACCTGTTCCCTGAGTGAGACACCCAGAACATTAACTGTAGACTGAGTGCTACTCGTTTTGCAGAATATTGGCAAAGGTTGATCCTGAGTTGGCAAAATCAACGTCAATATTGGATTTAGCTTAGTGTATAAACTGCACTAAAATACTTGAATAGCTTATATGTAGATGGATTGGTGTTACATCTTTATGTGTGCGGTCATGTTTCTGGGATCAGAAAAAACTGCTGCATTTTCTCCCCACGGCGGTAACTTTGTTCCCCCCAGACACCCATTTCTGCTTCCCTAGTCCACTGACTACAGATTATGTCACACAAGATTGTATGTTTTCTGTGGCTTGACCAAGCAGAATAAAAACAGAGTAAAACTAGCGACAAAGCAGTACAGTAAGTGAAAATACTCACTCTTTAAGTGTTAAAGAGCCTCTTGCGGCTTTGTTTCGTCAAAGTCACTTTCGTATTTATTCATTTGAAATTTGACAAATAGACTCTTAAGCCTGTTTAAATTACTCCCACTTGCGCTTTGTTCTGATCTTCAATTACAAAGGCCTGTAAAAAGGCTGGAAAGTGGGTCAGGCTGAAAGGGTCTCACTCAGGGAATGGTTATCGAAAGGTGTCCCACTCAGGACACAGTTACGTTAACATGTGAATACAAGTTACTTCGAAAAGGGGCATTTAGTTATGCTATTATATGCAAACGTGATGTGTATATATTTCAATGCTGCAATTTGCTTAGTTTTTTTCAAATGTTTGTGGCCCTATTCTGTACTAAAATTATGAAAATAAACTGAATTACAATGGTATTCTAAATGCTCCATGTGTCCTATTTCATTTAAAAAATTTTCCTCCTCTCTGTGAAGCTCAAATCTCGAATTATAAAGCATTAAACTGGGGAACACATACATTTCCAGATTTGGCTCCTATACAAAGGGGCCATGCATCTAATTCTAATAACTGATAATCAGAAGTGACAATACATACATACAGGAAGTCAACATGAGCAAATTATGACATATCCATAAAAATATATGTGAGTTAAAACAAAAAAAAATTTAACTCAAATCACCACCTGACAAGGAGATTAGACGCTAGAAGCCGTCAGAATACATTAGAGCGCTTCAAATTTTCAAAATTCTCCTAGGGGTATGCCCCCTGGAGTGCTTTGCGCCCTCAATGCTCAGATTCTTGGAACCTTCACTACCAGCCATAGCCGCCTACTGTATTCTGCCAGCCGCCTACCCTAAAAACTTTTGAAAGCCCTGTAAGTGCAAGAGCCTAAAGGCTAATAAACATTTCAACTTGTCAGCTGAACATTTTTTGCATGGTTGTATTTGAAGTAACATCATAGTTCCTGTACACAAAAACACATTCAATAAACATTTAAACTGATTTTACTGAAGTTACCATTCTAGAATCAACTTGAAGCGTTAAACAGTTTTTTTTTCCCACAACATAAATACGAACCCTATTCTACGTGTGATGGAAATTTTTTTAGATTTGACCAGCAAAATGAATACCTTCCAACTAAATTGACCA
Organism: Gymnothorax javanicus; assembly: GCA_029692085.1. NCBI lineage: Eukaryota > Metazoa > Chordata > Actinopteri > Anguilliformes > Muraenidae > Gymnothorax > Gymnothorax javanicus. Next base: position 118,100,570 of record CM056194.1, on the reverse strand, counting down.
GAAAGAAAGAATCCCAGCGGAACCTCTGGCGAGCGTGTGTGTGTGTGTGTGTGTGTGTGTGTGTGTGTCTATGTGTGCGTGCATGTGTGGGCATACATGTGTGTGCGTGTTTGCGCTTGTGACCACATAGCACATACCTCATACACAGCCAGGTCGATGCCCGCGTACGGTATGATGCCCAGCATGTTGGGTACGTAACCCTTATAAAACGCTGCCACCCCCTCCTTCCTGAGGATGCGCTTAGCGCAGTCCATGATGCCCCCATACTGTCCAGTCCTCCGCAGCGCCATCCGCGTCTTCAGCACCTGGGTAACGACAGGGTGCAACTTTAGGTGTGTCTACTTTAAAACGGGCCACGGCGTATTTGTCCAAATTACATTAACATTAAACTGCACCAATTATGCTTTTTCTTTTTTTAATGTCCTCCTGTGTTTCACAGTTTTATGATTAGTTAGTTCTAGTTTTTTTGTGCATGTATAAGGTTGCATATGAAAATAACCCAAAGTCAAGGGGTGGGGTTCGGGGAAGGAGCTAAAACAGTGTGTTTCAGACAGAGGTGCCGCAGAAATGGCCAGAATGAGAAAAAGAATTGTTTCTTCAACATTGAAGCATGAAAACCTATTCTTGTAGACCCCAAGAATACAAAATTGATCATGACAGGGAACACAATAGGTGCACTTTAATGTGGCACAATGGAGGCCACATTAATCATTAAATTTCATCTGTACTCCCTAAACAGGGTGACGGAGAATATACACGTGTGTTTAACAACAAATCACTATGATATTGCATAGACGCAGCAATGAAATATGAGGACTATGTTGGCCCCAACACCAAGCCCCACGTGAGATCCCACAACTGGTATCATATCGGATCATGACCACACACACACCACAGTAGAGAGTGATTTATATTTTTAGGTTGTGTTGTGAAATAATTTATCTGGGGTCTTCTGTCAATCCCGGATAGCAGGGAGTAGGATTGGGTGGGGTAATAAGGGGTAACAGAATCTCACTCACCTCCATGGGGTAAATGCTGCTCTGGGCGATGGCTCCAGCCAGGGACCCGGAGATGAAGCGCTCCAGAATTCCCAGAGACTCCTGCTGACTGCCGATCAGCCACTTAATCTGAGAGAGGAAGAATTCTATAAGAACTTGGACTGAGATGCACCCTAGTTTCATCTCTGAGGTCCAGTGATTTATACAATAGACTTTGAACAGGACCTAATCTACAGACTGCCTACCCTCACCTGAGGGCATTCACATACATATTTAACGATGAGCTGAAAAGTTAAGGACATTGCTGCCTTTGAAATGCCTCACAATAAAAGTTCATATTTCGACAATGAAGAAAAATAACATCAGTCTTTTAATAATCAATTTTGCAAGATGCAGCACAGCGGAAACAAGTCGCCTTTTCGCACCATTAAAGGGCCTCATTTTGAATCAGACTTTTTCCCTTTTAAAAAGGCTTCTATATACTAAGCCCAATTACAAATGCACACGAGAGGTATGTATTGTTATTTGTTGCAAATTGAAGAATCAAATCGGTTTTTTATGGTTTTGACAGTGAGATGTGAGTGAAATAAAGAAAAGCACATGATATTGTTATCTCGACACGCCGAGCACTTCTGTAATAACAAACATTTGAGTTGTTTGTGATGCGTACAGTGATGCTTGACTTGTTCTTGGGTGTGGTCAATAGCCTATTGGAAGCCAACAAAAAGAAACGAAAAATGTTTCAAGAAAATGGCTTCAAGAAAATGGAACGGCTAATGACACAGGAGGAAGAGCTATTGGCATGTTACGGGCAGGTCTCAGCCGCCGAGAGGTGGTGCGTCATCTGCACTGTCACTGGTCAACAATCTGTCGGCTGTGTGTCCGAGAACAGGAAACTGACACTGTTGCTGACCGACCCCACTTTGGGCAGCCACGAGTAAGCTACCGCATGCATACGTTTTTAATGCGCCAAGATGCCTCATGCGTTTTTAACGGTGCGAAGTGTACTTCTTTTTCAAAGTTTCCAATGAGCAGAGTGTGTCTCAAAGCAGCTCTGGGTTTACACGGAACAGGAAGTGTTAGCAACGGCTTCCTGCCAGTGGTCATGTGACTGAAGGCAGCTACGAGGTCATCAGTGTACAAAAAAGCTCTAGGCACCCTTAATTTAGATTTCAGCGAGGAACACAGTAATACCAACTGTATTACAACAGAGCCCAAATCACCACTGACCATCCACCTGCCGGGTACAGGGAGACTGAAACTGTGCTTCCCTAAATAACCTTGTTTTTTATATTTTTATGACATATTTATTATAGGACAGCTTTGAGGAGAGGAAGGAGAGAGAGAGAGAGAGAGAGACACACACACACACACGACACAGGTCAGGGGCCTGGATTTGAACTACAGGCATTGCAGTTTATAGCGAGTGTGTGGATAGTGTTCTTCGCCCATTACACCACTTAAAGAAAAAAAAAAATGGGACCAATGGCCCTGTAGCTCATCGACCGGTCAGCATTGAAAACCAGTCTGGACAAAACCCTCGTTTCGTGAATCTTACTATGTCACAGCGTGTCACAGCGTACTGAGTAACCACTAGAGGGCAAAGTTGCATCACTTATCGCTAAAATTTAACTAGGCATATTTTAGAAATTGGAAAATATTCATTATTAAAAAAAAATTAAAAATCCAATAATGAAATTTTTTTAAAAACTGTGAACAAACTTTTAGAGACATGGTCACAAGGAAGCTTCATGCAAAATATGAAGCCGATCTGGCCGATGGTTTCAGAGGAGAATTGTGATAGACTTTGCTACTGGAACCACAATCACCGACACGACACCTAGTGCCGCCTCATCCCGATAGCTTTGCCAGCCTATCCACCAGTGAGCTGAAAAGGAAGTCACTGCTCCTTGCCTGCTCGTAGGCCATGAACTTCATGGCCGACTCGGGTGCGATTTTGATGACGTTCATTCCATTCCCTCGCCATAGCGACCGCATTCCGCCCTCCTTGATCATGTTGGCAAAGCCGGTCATGATGCTCATGCTGTTTCGACGCGATGCGTGGACCTACCAGAGAGAGAGAGGGGCGGGATTAATCCTAATTTACTCCATGACGGAGCTACAATAGTCTGTCTATCATCGAAATGAACCAATGAGAATGAGACTATTAACACCGATCCTCCCATCTTCCTTGTCTCCCTTTTACTGATTTTTTTCGAAAATGTGCCCCATAAAACAGTTCAGTTACAGAAAGAGATCAGAGGCAGAGGTTTATTGTGGGACACCATGTTGTGCTTTTGCTTCCCCTGAATGCTGAACAAGAGAGTCTTTGGTTATAATCTGACTCCCAAAAGACTGTCTGTGTCTGACCCACTCAGAGGTGTACTACAGGTTCTACTCTCACTCAAATGAGAACCTTGAATTCTAACCCCACCCACAGGAAATACTCAAGTTCCAACCCCACCCACAGGAAGTCCTCAGGTTCTAACCCCACCCACAGGAAATCCTCGTGTTCTAACCTCAGCCGAAGAACCTCATGTGGATTATTCTGAACCAAGTCACCAAGAGCCTCCCAGTTGACGTCATGGATTTCGCTTGAAGTTTGCACAGAGTGGAAAGTTGCAATGGGCCTAGGCTAATAAAATTTACTGTATGAGCAGGCACCAATACTCTGTTTATGAAACATTTGTCATTTTGAAGTTGCTTGAAATAATTTTTGTTCACTGGGGCCCAAAATTTAGCAAAATCACGCATGTCGCAATTTTTTTTTTGATAATTTCTAAATGAAGAGCGAGAGAAGCCTTAGCAATTTGCTGCACAACATTTTAATTCACACACCAAACATCATACCTCTAAATGCATAAATGTTGACTTTCTGGCTGATCAAAGCTAGATCCAGAATATCTCATTTTCGATCCAAATATGGAAAGTCTTATCTGACAAGGCACTCCATGTATCATAATGAAACTTGGCATGCTTATAGAGTGAGTGCTGGGAGTGAACATATAAAAAAAATGAGCATGTTATCTTGCTTTTTGATTTACATTCTGTCAATCATGCCTCCTAATTTTCTTATTTCAAGGGTGCTGTCAGGTCTTCCCAGCTCATAGTGTGTTGCAGGAATTTTTATGGAAAATATGTTTGAGGAACGCTTTCATTGAGAATGAATGTATGAATGTACAGGGTACCATCGCAAATGAGACTGAGGTCTCAATGGGTTCCCCTGTATAAATAAAGGTTAAATAAAATAAAAAAAATTTTCATAGGGTCTTGAATTAATCCCGCTTTTCCAACCTTGCTGCATCACACATCACTGTGTTACTCTGGGGATAGAAGAATGTTCAACTGCATGAAGTTAGAGGACAGGCCTGGGTCTGCCCGTTTCCCATGTTAGGATGCTGATCTCAGCATACTAACTTTGCCAACACACATGTATTCCATGTATATATCTACAGTACACTGCTCGGCCAAAAAACAAACAAAAAAAAAAAATTCACACTAATATTTTCTAAGAACGCCTTCAGCTTTGTTTACGGCACACGTTCGCCGTGGCACTGTTTCGATAATCTTCTGCAATGTCACAACATATTTCTGTCCAGAGTTACATTAATTTTGTGCCAAGATCTTGTATTGATGATGGAAGAGTCAGGCCGCTGCGGGAAGTCTTCTCCAGCACATCCTAAAGATTCAAAATAGGGTTAAGGTCCGGGCTTGTGGTGGTCAATCCATGAGTGAAAATTATGTCTCATGCTCCCTGAACCACTCTTACTACAATTTGAGCCCAATGAATCCTGGCATTGTCATCTTGGAAGATGCCCGTGCCAATAGGGAAGAAAAAAATCCATTGATTGAAAAACCTGGTCATGAAGTATATTCAGGTAGTCAGCTGACCTAATTTTTTGAGCACATATCGTTGCTGAGCCTAGACCTGACCAACTGAAGTAACCCCACTTCATTACACTGCCCCCACGGGCCTGTACAGTTGGCATCAAGCATGATGGGTGCATCACTTCATCCGCCTCTATTCTTACCCTGATGCGCCCAACAGGCCATATTCTGACCCCTGCTCATCTCTATGATTGGTCAGCACACCAAGGCGCGCAATAAGCTGAACATGAACTATCTTTGCTATTCCAGGGAGCATTAACTGTTTCTGGCACTCAAAGTCATCATTGTTTTGTACCTCCACCAGACAAGAGACTTAAGGTTATGAGAATATCTGGTGAGGATTCATGTCCCCCAACAAGGTCAACAAAATCAATTACTAGTCAATATGCACCATCTCTTCATGAATGTCAGCTGTGAAATACATTTCTTGCAAGTATGATGGCAAATGGTGGGTGAGAAATATCCAGAACATCTGTGAAGAAGAAAATGACATTCAGTTATGTTCAAGCATCCTCACAGGCCAGCAAAATCATTAAAGTGGCCCTTCAAGCGAGATGTGTGTTTGGTCCCTTAGGAGAGAATAATGTGCATTTTGACACCACCAGTAACCACCAATGGCTGCCAGTGCCACCTTCACAGCAGAGATGGCGAGTCTTTAGCTCAAATATGAGCCTGTTGTGTGACTGCACGAATTTGCCGAGAAAATAATTTTTTCAGTGTGTCACAAATGCATTTGTTTCAACAAAATTACGCAAATGTGTTACAAATTTTTCTTTGGTTATTTAATTTAAATAGCTCCCACCCTAACTTTTGCATTCATTTAACAGTTTTTTAGCATTTGCATAGTATGTGCTCAAGCATATTTACCACAGTGCACCTTGGGCTGGTAAGACCGGAGAGCGCCCTCGAAACAAGAAAATCAGGAGACATCTTCAACAGAGTGTGTTTGTAAATCAAAAAGCAAGAAAAGAACATACTCATTTTTTGGGCTGGGCCGAGCAGCGGCCCGGCCCCTATAAATGCGAATGTCGCTGTCTGAGTTACTGCGTGAGTGACTGACTGACTGATTGACTGAGTGATCAAGTTCAACGATTGGCTGGCCAGCGGGGAAGAAGTTCAGCGATTGGTCGGCCGCCGGGGAAGAACTTCAACGATTGGTTGGCCGACGATTGGCTGGCTGGCTGGCTGGCTGGCTGGGCGTTGACGTCACTCGTATTTACTGGTCTGTGTATTTGCGTTACAAATACATGGGTCTCGGAATTTCGGCTTTCAGACATTGCAGCAGAAACTGAATACTTCGCTGTTGTTGGATCTTGGATTTGAAACAGAGTACTTTGCTGTTGGTGGATTTTGGATTTGTCTCTAGAAGGCAAGTGAAATTTTCACTTTTCTGACTTACGAATGAGTGCCTACGTGAAGTCAGACCATTCAAAATTCATGGCTTGAAAAAAGTTTGCTCCTTTAAAAACGGTGGCATTTCATGAGTTCAGTTACAGTGCGTGTTTGTTTATTTAGGGCTTTTGCGGGTCCGCGGTGTTGCTCAAAAATTAAGTGGCCCAGTTTTATTCTCTTGCATTTGGAGCGGCAGCAGCTTCGTAATTCGAGAGCGCAGATTTCCCCTCCTTACTTTTGTCTGAGGGCACTGAGCTCAGTGAGTTTCATTGCTAAATTAAAAAGTGGAATTGAACGCACATTTATGCGTGTGATTATCCCATCCTCTCTTGTTTTGTTCTTTCAGATCGGTTGGTAACGTTGATGTTAAACATCCCTCAGCCCAACATAGGAACTTACACGATATTAGGAAAAATTGATAAATACTGTTACTATGACTATAGCTGGACTATTTACATTCACGGTGGAAGTGGCGCCGGCACCATCATGTTTCAGTATTTTCATGAATACCGGTATGATGCCCTCACTGGTTTCCAAATTAACTTATTCCCTTGCGCGTTCATGAGTTGGTTCGCTTGAACGGAAGCAGTTGTGGTGGCCGCTTTGATCGAATCTATGAGAGCGACTTTAACCGACACCAATGAAAACAATAAATTTAAGAAAATATTAAGTTTAAAAGATCGCGCCAAGCTGGATTCGACACCCCGTGATTGAGGTAGCTACTTCTCCACTACGTTGTTGTACCCAAACTTGTTCTTTATTTCATGAACCATTAGTAATGATACATTGGAAATTATTTTTTCTTACATACTCTAACTGCTATCTACATCTGCTGCTGCTGTCTCTCTCAAATTGACATTCACAAAATCAATAACTGCTACCCTTACTCTAGCTCTTTGTCTATTCAATGTATAACTTGCTTTTGTTATGTTTTCCTTACTCAAGACCCCACCTCCCACTCCCCCTACCTCACACACTCTCACTCAATCCCACTCCCTCACTCACACACACACTCTTTCACACTCTCCCACTCCCACACTCTCACTCTCCCACTCTCCCCACCCACTTTGTAAATAATTTATCAGCTCCTGCTCATTACTAAACTTGCACTTCATATAATTGCATGAGCTTTGCCTACCCTTGTCTTGAGCCCGCATTCTCATACAGCACTTGGCGGCCCAGCCAGGACTCGAAATAGCGGGTGCATAGGTGCACGTATGCACCCGGTTTTCGGCAGGTGCACCCAAAATTTGAAGTCGGATGCATCGCGTGCACCTAGTAAAAATCTGCCCCCAAATAAATCCTCTTTCTACAAATGCGCTCATCCTTACCTGAAATTATAAATTTTATCAGTAAGGGACGAGAATTAATGACAAAATCGATGGGACTACAAGACTGGAACACGCTTGGTCTGAGGCCGCGTATGTGTTATCATTGGCTGATCGCTTAATGTACATTTCTCATCAGAGACTTTCCCTAATGCAGGATCAGGGAGTTTGTGGGACATTTGCAACTGCGGCACCAGGGGGCGCCACAAGCACAGACCACGACCTGCACCAATTGGACTGCGGCTTAACGGGAGAAATAAATGACGTTTTACACTGATTGGGTGGACACTTGAATTTATGCACGCGCATGGTCGGGTGGACACTTGGGAAATTGTAATTGAGATTCATGCTTGAAGATCCATTCATGTTGGTTGATGATTGCACAATGTATATGCACTTACTCGTTGGATGTAATTTAAGTGGCTGCTGGGTGATTAATAAAATCTTACAAAAAAATTTCTTCTAGACTAGTAGCATGCAGAGCATGTTTGGGGCGAGCGAATTTCGAGCGGTCGGTTGATAACAGACATACATACATACATACAAACATACGAACAGGAGGCGCATTGAGCTGACAAATAAGAGGGACTCGCAAGCTGCACGCGCTCGCCTCAATTAAATAAAATCTAGGAGGAGAGGGTCTTAATTATGGAGCTATGAAGAATGTAAAAATATAAAAACAGCAAAAGCAGCTCTGTTGCTGCTATTGAGGCCAGAGAGGTCCTATGATGGAGTTGTGGAAAATTACTTTAGTTTCTCGGCCAAGTCAAACAAAGTGAAATTACATTATAGATTGAATATTATCTGACTGTGACAAATAACAATAGTACACTCAGTTTTACAGATTTCTTTGGGTTTTTTTTTTTAAGTATTTTTTTCCATTATTTTTCTTACACACAGCATGATTTTAATAAAATCTTATCCCACCAATAACCCTAACCAGTTGCACCACTGCAAATTTACAGTAGCCCTATGGCATATCAAAGAATATGAGTTTAAGAATATTTGTTTATTCATTTTGTAATGCCGCAAAGCGGCTTTTTTTTTTTTGAATTAAGCAAGTTTTAGACTGTGCACCTAAACACGCACGAGTGCACCCATTTTCAAAATCTGGGTGCACCATGTGCACCCAGTCAAAAAATCCTAATTTGAGCCCTGCTAGCCAAATACTAGGTTGCACCTATCTTGTTTCATATGTTCACCAATGCTCACTCTCTAAGCATGCCAAGTTTCATTATGATGCATGGAGTGCCTTGTAAGATATGACCCCCCCACATTTGGGTCAAAGATCAAAAATGACATTTTCTTCTCTCAATCCAACTTTGATCTAGAAAGTCAACATTTATGCACTCAGAGGCATGATATTTGGTGTATGAATACAAAGGTTTACTGGCCATTAGCAAATTGCTGAGATCCATCTCTCTTAATCAGAAATTACCAGCCATTAAAAAAAAATCTCAACTTGCTTAATTTTGCTAACTTTTGAGCCGCAGAGCGCAAAAATTAATACAGACAACTTCAAAATGACAAATGTTTCAGAATCAGAATATTAGTGCCTGTTTTATTAGTCCAGGCCCATTGGAACTTTGCCATCTGTAGCTTCAAAAATGCAAAATCCATGATGTCAACTGGGAAAGTTTTTGAAATTTGGGTTCTCACTCATGAAATGACCCTAAACTCTCCCACAGGAAATCCTCAGGTCCTGCCCTCACCCAAAGTAGAACCTCGAGTTCGAACCAACCCTAAGGAGAAAATCAGGTTCTTACCCGTGTACGGGAATTATTCAGGTTCTAACCTCACCCATAAGAGAACCTGAGGTTTTAAAATCACCCACAGCAGATCCTCAGGTTCTAACCCACGTACCTGCATGAGGACTTTGAGCCGGTCCAGTGGGGCTGTGCAGGTTCGAGATGCCGCCCCCGCTACACCTCCAGCCACCAGATGGCGCCACCACACCCCCGTCTTTCTCTCTTCTGCCGTGAACTCGTCCGGCACCATCATGCTCTCCCCCACGTCCAATATCTGAGGGATAACCAAACAGCTGAAGATCTGGACTGAGCAACATGAGGGTCACAAAGAACTACTTAAGGCCTGGGCCCGTATTCACAAAGCATCTTAGCACTGAAAGTAGGTCTTAACTGCCGGATTTAGGAGAAACTCCTTTAAAAAATGGGCGTGTCAGTCGTAAATTTAGGACTCCTAATTATTTTTACTAAGTGTTATTCACAAAGCATTTTAGACCTAAAAGTAGCTCCTAAGTCTGGGAGAGCTTAGAAGTAGTCAAGAGGACTCCTGACTCGCTAAAACCTATTCATAAAGAATCGGAAAATGGCTGCTGCTGTTGAAAGACTGAATGACTCGGAAATTCTGAATGATGCGCAGTACTTGAAAAGATATCGGATCGACCGCGAAGGGATTTTATTTGTTGTTGACTTGGTGAGGGAGAGAATTAGCCTACGTCTCCAACCATGAGAAACAACCCAATAAGCCCCGAAATAAAATGTTTGACAACACTTCGTTACTTGGCCGTTGGAAAAATGCAACTTTGCAACGCGGACAATTTAGGGATTTCACAATCATCTGTCAGTCGCTCAATTAAACAAACAATCAATGCGCTCTGTGAACCCAATATCATCCGACAGTTTATCCGGTTTCCAATGGACATTCGCCAACAACACAGAATTTAACTTGCATTCATGCACATCTCAGGTATGCCCGGTATCATCGGTGCTATTGACGAGACCCATATTCAAATTATTTCTCCGACCCAAGATGAAGAGGTATTTGTAAACAGAAAAAAAGTTAATTCCATCAACACCCACATAGTATTTGATGCCAAATACAATATTTTGGACATTGTTGCGAAATGGCCAGGATCCACGCACGACTCGCATTTTAATGGAAAGCAGCTTATGCCAATTATTTGACAGGCATTATGTGCCTGCGGGATGCCACTTGCTCGGGGACAGTGGCTTTGGTGCTGTACCTCCTGCTATGCATGAATTATTTTATTAGGCTATTGAGCGAGGGTTACATTTAATAGATCATTGTAATAATAACAGCCTATGTCATATTTTGTATACATATTTAAATTGTAGGCTATAAATTACAAACCAAGCTTAGTATGCTTTCCTGTTTAAACGATAGCCCGTTTATACGCTGCAATCTCGGACCTCCCCTGCGATTGCAGCCCATACCACCGCTTCTCGCAGTCGTCCGTCCGAGACACCGGGGAATGCAGCATTGATCTGTAGGCTGATATTATCCCACGCATCCTGCTTGGATTTGCCTTTCACCCCAGAGCCAAATTTCCTTTTGATTAGGCTACATCAGGGGTTCCCAAACTCGGTCCTGGGGCCTCCCTGTGTATGCTGGTTTTTGCTCCACCCTGGTTTGCAATCATAGGATTTTAGCAAGCTGTTAATTTGTCTTAATTAGGTGCATTTTTGTTCAGAGCAGCAATTTATCCTCTCTTGACAAACAGTATTTTGACAGATATGCATACAGTGAGGAATAAATTCTGCATCCACATTGCAATATATGAGTAACAACTGCATAAAAAGAGGGAAAAAATGTACCCAATCAAAGGAAAAAAATCAATGGGTTCCTAATTGGCGAAACTGTAGACACATGGTTGCAAAAACTAACAATTTACTAGAAAAGCAAATGACAGAGTCAAACCTGTTTTTTGTTATGTTTTTATGATTGAGTGCAAGCAAATTATTTTGAAAGAATTCTTATCACCTGTCTTCAGCAACCTAATTTGGAGGTTACTGATTTTCTCAGTACCTGATTTGATCTGTTTAAAAATGTTATTACCACAAATTGCTTGCCACACAGAAAAAAGAAAAACTTTATATGCAAGGGTCTTTTATTCGGTCTTTTATTCTTCATGGTACAAATGGATATTTCTATTAAAATTTGGCTTAAAACAGCAAATAACATATTTAAAACACAAAATGCACCCAATTTGGACAAATTAACAGCTTATTAAAGTCCTATGATGGCAATTATGGTTGGGACAAAAACCAGCACACACAGGGAGGCCCCAGGACCGAGTTTGGGAACCCCTGGGCTACATGCTTTCGCTCCAGCACCAACTGGGCCAGCAGCAGTAACTGGTCGTAGCTCCAGTTGGGCTTTCGCGTCCTTTTTGAACTTTCATCCATGACAGTTTAGGGCAAACAAACTTGAACAGCCCGACATTTAAATGATCGCACCATATTCTAATTGGGTAATAATTTGCTAATTATTGGAGCAAATGACGCGTTTTATTATTGACTCGTTTTATGCTATTGGCGTTTTTACAACTATCTCTTTCCTATGTATGTTTATTTGCCAAGACCGTGATATGTGGGGACTGCGCATAGTGCATTTTCAGGAGTGCTCAACATGTTATTATTTTATGGGACAAACCAGCCGCTCTGACTATTTCCTCATTTTTTTCCTCCATCGGTTGTATGTGGGATATTTTTTTCAATGGGCCGCCCTGTCACCAAACAACCAATCACCGTGCTCATTGTCCCAAGACTCGTGCATGAGAATTGACGTCATGCATAGCAACGGAGATTTACTCCCACCTATCTCAGAGCTACTCCTATTCTAGCAGTTACCAATTTTCTTAACTAAAAGTTGCTCTCAGTGGCTTGGTGAATAACTTTCAAGATTTTACTCCTACATAAAATGTTTTAGCGCGACTTAAGAGTACTCCTAGCGGTAAGATAAGATGCTTTGTGAAAACGGGCCCTGATTTATTCAGAGCAAAGCCTAAGTTAGTGGTCTGATGACTCAGCATATTAGGTCCCAGCTGCTGTGGTAATGATTTTTCAGTATTTATTCCACCAGTATAAATGAGTGTCTTAATATGAATTTGGTTGTATCATCCATGTCGATTTTGGTTCAAGCCAGTTTGTTGATTTTTTCACATGCGCTACTGCGCTGGTATCCCAAATCCAATCACAGTCCCGTGTTACTTTTAAAACACGCTCTGCTCAAAGTAGGACCGTAAAATATAAACCTTGATATACATTACTACCCACTGAGATGTAAAATATATTGTGACATGAATTTTAGGTGGCATCACACAGTTCTACCCCAGCATGACTCATCAGGCACGAGAGCAAGTTGCATATGGGGCCCCTTAAGTATATCAATTGTACTTCCTGTTTACCACCCAAGGGTTAAATGTTTTAGGACGGGCACCCTAAGTAAAGGCCAGGAGGGTTCTGTTACAGGTAATACAAGAGGCAGCGAGGGAAAAGGATACCATACCACAAACAGTGTACAAAACACGTATAGAGGGCTCGCATCTGGCCGACACACTCACACGCACGACAGAAGGGTCATTGTAGTATGTATGTATGTATGTGTGCGTAAGCACGGTGTTAAGGGACATCGCAGAGGACTTGGGGTGGATAACAATTTTACGTTTGTGAAAGAGACTATCGGAGCGGAGATCTGACATCTTGACAGCCCGAGTTACACTGGTACCAGCCTCGAACTGCACAAGCAGGAGGAAGGTTAGGTTAGACACCTCTATAGAGTTATGGGAAAACTGCTCCCTGACATTCAAAGGGTTAGGGGGTCATTCCATCTCAACTGGACCAGTGGTCTGAACTTGACACCCTCAAAAAAATCTGGCAAAAATATATGTTGCAGTACATGACATAAAATTCATGCATGCCAAAATTTAGACCTCTAGGTCAATTAACCCCAGAGATACGGCCCTCGCAGTGTGCAGCAACCTTACAAGTTACCGCATTCATTGAATTTTCAACGGTTTTCAGTGGTCGATTTTGAATCTTTCCTAAAAAGGTAATAGTGATTCTAGCAGAACTTTTTACATAGATTTCCAATCTGGCATCATTTTTGGGCTAGAGGTCACCTGTAATTTACTAGAGCCATCCCAAATCCAGAAAAAATTCATGATGCTGAAATTTTTCAGGATTTTGGACAGCCCTAGGACTACACCTAATGACTGTAGAATATTGTACTTTGGCGTATTTAACCACAAAATGTGCAACTCTAACCCCAAACATTAAAAACGACTATTACATGTACTGTGGTGGTTTCAAAGGGGTCTCAAATCCATTCCGCGGTATTATTTTACCAAATGGCAACCCTGGTTTCTTACCCGAGCAGTGCAGCAAAAATTCTGAAACCATTACAATATTTGGACTGACTACTTAAACATTTCCTAGTATGATTGTGTGGACTTCATTCTAAGTATTTTAAATTCACTGCTGAATATGGTGTGTTTTGGGGGTTCGTAGGCAGGATATTTGATGAATCAGTACTGCACTGATATTTCACCACTTATTTCCCTTTTAGCGAGATGTAGATGATTTCCCTGAAGAAGCTGTCAGAGCTGGTCAAAAGCTTTCATTTTCGGTCAATTTTGGCCTCCAATAATATTCGTTAGGCGACTCTTATCCCAAATCTGATGGGAAATTTGCAATCTACGCAAAAAGTTCTTCTGGGATCACCATTTATGACCCCCTTGCGGTCTTGAAAAATATTAGAAATAAGCAAAGAAATTATTGCCAGGTTTTTTTGAGAGGGTCAGCTTCAGATCATCTGGAAATTTGGTCCACTTGATATGGAATGACCCTAGGTGTCTAATGTCCAACCTCACATTCCTCTCTGACACTGTTTGACGTAAGAGGGAGAAGAGCAGTTGAACCATGTCCTTGTCCACGTAAATACATGGTCACTCTGACCCATGCATACAGGGTATCTTGGAGAAAGCTGATATGAATGACACTTAAGGCGAAGTATGGAAATGCAACCTAAAAGCCTAAAAAACCATCTCCAGTTCATATTTTAATATTGCCTCAGGCTCACCAGTCAATATCAAATTTGTCTGAGCAATTAGGAAGCAATAAAGTCTTAAGAAATACATTAAGGGCCAGTTTCACAGACATTGATTAAGCCTAATCCTTGACGAAATTCAATTTTGAACAGAGATTCTCAATACAAAAACTGAGTTTAGTCCAAGACTGCACCTTATCCATGTCTAGGAAACTGGCCCTAAGAGTTTTATAGGCTCGCAATTTATTACAATGGGGTTTATGCCACTAATGTACTTACATAGCCAGTGTACAGTCATCATTACAAGGTGCCGTGTCAGATCCTGATGTTGGCGACAATCATGCCTTCTCTATTCTTGCAACGCCTGAGCAATTCATGTGGAGCAATACCAGTTGCTCTCTGCAGCCAACCTAAATACGTCAGGTGCTGCCGTCCACGTGACTGCTTCCCTTGAAATCTCCCTGTTACGGCTAAATCTTCAAGTTGAATGAATAAGTATGAATAAGTAATGAAAAAATATTGAATGAATAAATTAAGGAATATACTGACCCTGCCTTTTATTAAACTCCATCAGTGATTGGCTAGTGAAGAATGAGTGTAATTTACAGACAACACAATCCAGATGGAAATCAATGGTACCTTTACACAAACTTACCGTATATGCAGGCCGGAGACAACAATGGGCTCTACCACAAAATGGCTTCTTTAGCAGTAACAGAGGATTATGCTGCCAGGTGACTTAGAGGGGAGCAATGTTTCAGGGGTCATGCAGATTTCCTGGCCCAGGATGACGACTGGCTAATGGCTGGTACAGATTACCAGCAGCCATTACCTTGTTATTACGAGCTGAACTGGGCCGAGAGTTAGAAACCAACACCAAGAATGCAGGCCATGAAGATTAATTCACAGTGCTGTGTGACTCCAAGGGTTTTAGGCACTGGCAGTTTTTATCTCGAGCTGTTATACACGACAGGGACAATCCAGCCATCCTTGAGCGCACTCATGCTAGCCTTGTTAGGTGGCTAAATCAGGCAGACAAGTGGGTTCGGTAGGTTTCCTTACGCTGAGGGTAAAATTCTATGAGCGGCTACGTCTGGCTTACTTGACATGATTTGGGAAATTGATAGCACTCGTCTTGCAACAAAGCCACCATGTGTGAACAATGCTGCTTTTGTCAATTTAAAACAATACAAACCATCTGTAATGCCAACACGAGGCACATGTAGCCCATCTCAACCCACGATTCCTTCATTCTCAGACAGCAGCTCCGTTGCCGAGTCCTACCTTGGAGACCCACAGCGACAGCAGGTTTCTGGAGCGTTCCCATGAAGGGTTTAGCCAGGCACCAGTCTAGCCATCTTTCAGGGGGGCATTTTCAAATTCAGGCAGGTTTACACTATTGGTTAAAAGTTGTAGGACACCCCAATTTTTCCAGTTTTTTTATTAAAAATTATGCAGTTCCAGCCCAATGAATAGCTTGAAATGGTACAAAGGTAAGTGGTGAACTGTCAGAAGTTTGAAATAAAAGGTAAGGTTACCCAGGTTTTTTGTACGCCGTCGAGTAGGTGAAAGGATGGTTCCTCAGTGTGTGACATCAACTGTCAAACATGGAGGAGGAAGCGTGATGGTCTGGGGGTGTTTTGCTGTATCCAGGGCCAGTGACTTATAGAGTGAAAGGCACCCTGAACCAAAACGGCTACCACAGCATTCTGCAGTGCCATGCAGTACCCTCTGGTATGCGCCTAGTTGGTCAGGGGTTCATCCTACAGCAAGATAATGACCCAAAACATAAGTCCAAGCTCTGCCAGAACTACCTTAGGAAAAAAGTACAAGATGGTAAGCTTGAAAACATGGAGTAGCCAGCACAGTCTCCAGACTTAAACCCCATCGAGATAGTTTGGGATGAGGTGGACAGAAGAGTGAAAGCAAAGCAACCTACAAGTGCCACACATTTATGGGAACTTCTGCAACAGAGTTAGGAGGATTTTTCTGAAAAATATAGAAAGAATGCCACGAGTGTGTTCAGCTGTTATATCTGCCAAAGGTGGGTACTTTGAGTCAAAAGTTTAAAATACAATTTGGTTCATAAATTGATTCCATGATTTCTTTTTTGACTTCGATTGTTAATTCGTTCTATCATGTCTATGCTTTCATTCCAGAGTACGATGAAACATTAAACTGCATAATTTTCGATTAAAAACTGGAAAAATTGGGGTGTCCTAAAACCTTTGACCGGTAGTGTAGGTGGGTTTTAGTTTTTAGTTGCAAGTCTAATTTGATTTTATCCCGTCTTAAACCCATCAAGTTTAAAATGCTTCTGTAAAAGACGGGTACACGGGTGCCTGGCTAAACCCTCAGTTCCCGCCAAAGCGATTAATCTGAGTTAACCAACTGGCTGATTAAAATCACACACCTTGTTTTCCTGGCTTTAAGTGCCCAAGCATTGAAAGACCGAAAAAACCAGCAGATATTGTGGCCCTCCACGACCAGAGTTGTAATCCCCGCCAAACAGTATTTTGAATACAAGGTAACCACACTGAATGGTACAGGATGGATTCGGGAATAGCTTTACCGTGGAGTGCTTCCAGTACAGGATAATCTCGGGAATATTGTCGGCCGGGTGCAGAAGATGGTAGTCTCTCCACTCCGTCCAGTCGATGGTCATCGTCCCGTTCTTATCCATGCTGCTCGATAACAACACAAACGCCAAATGAGTTCATTAGCACGGTGTTCCTGCATGTAGCTTCCAGCTTGCTTTCATCATTTCAAATGTATGTGTGTATGTGAGATTATGGGGCGTGTGTGTACATGAGAGTGTGCAAATGTAGTGTGCATATCGTAAGGTGAGTGAGAATTTGAACACAAACACTCAAAATGGGCTGAAATTTCTACATATTTAATCGAATTTGGATATTAAAACACTCAGCATAGACTGAGTTTCTGTAGAGGGAATTTCCATCTATATATGGGGAAATCCATGCAGGAATTACAGCAATTTAAATAAGCATCACTGCCCTAATGCTTATGGAACTTGCAGTATTTGTACCCATGAGCCTCTGGGAAAGGTATTGGTCTCATGCTCCAATAACAGCCAGGAATGGGGGAAGTCTTTTCCAATTCAACATGATAATTCTGTGCCTTTACTAAACAGATCTCAGATCAGCTGCCCACTGTAGCACAGCCAGTATCAGACTGTGTGGTTTACGAGCGGATGGGAGACGTCACACAGACGGGGGGTGGGGCAGGGGGTGAAACGAGAAGACGGGGACAGTAAGGAGGTAAAAAAAAAATCTGTGTTTAACTGGAGCAGGCAGGACAGGAGAGGAGAGGAGAGGGTTACTTACTACGCAATAGGGGCCCAAATATGCCCCTTCCTTATTCTGACACCCACAGGAGAACATGAGAGGGAGAGAGGAAGGAGAGAAAGGGTGAAAGAGAGGAAGAGAGGGAGGGAGAAGTTGAGGGGAAGACAGAGGGGAGAGAGGTGTACAGATGGACAGACACCATTAAACACACCAAGTAGAAACCAAGGACTAACATACACACACAGACAGAGACAAACTGCTAGAAACAGAAAAGTGCTGGAAACTAAAGACTAAACAGAGTCAGATAATGCAGTGGGCTTTAAAGCCAGGTCTTCATTTCCAGCCAGTGAAGAAGTGGCAATACAGTACAGGCTGACACATCAACCTGATGTCAAATCTGGCAGAGTGACTAAGCGCAGTGAGAAGATCACAATGAATTGATTACAATAACCATAAAATTTAATTCGCTTCCCTCAGAAACAAGCATTGCTACAATACATGTCCCCCTCACACACACAAACACCCACATGCATATTGAATTAAAGATTTTATTTCTTGAAAAATATCTGCAAGTGAACATGAACTGTAAATTAGTAAATCATATAACAAACATTCTGCAGAGTGAAGAACTTGACAGCCAATGATAAGATAATTACAAGACCCAAACTGGATACGCCCTCTCATGTACCCACAGTTGTGCTCAAAAATTTGCGTGCCCTAGCTGAATTTGTGAAATGTTGCCATTTATTTGAAAATATGACTCATTGTGCGAAAAACCTGTATTTAATTTAAGGATAGTGATCATGTGAAGTCATTTATCATCACATACGTGTTTGGCTCCTTTTCAAATCATAATGATAAATGAAATCACCCGAACGGCCCTGATCACAAGTTCACATACCCTTGAATGTTTGACCTTGTTATATAGACACAAAGTGACACACTCAGGTTCAAATGGCGAATTGGTTCATTTTCCAGACCTTTTTAAAAATTGTAATTAGTGTCTGTGTATAGTCATTGAGTTTGTTAGCTCCCGACTGGATGCACTGATCTGGCCAGACACTGATCCATGGGGAGCAGAAAAGAACTGTCTAATGACCTTCGTAACAAGGTAGTTCAACTTTTTAAAGATGGGAAAGGATATAAAACGATATCTAAAGACTTGAAAAAGCCAGTCAGTACCATTCAGTCTGTAACTAAGAGGTGGAAAATTAGGGGATATGTTGATTTCAAGCCAAAGTCAGGGAGGCCAAGAAGGATTTCAGCCCAACTGCCAGGAGAATTGTTTGGGACACAAAGAAAAATCCACAAGCTGCCTCAAGAGAAATACAGGATGCTCTGGAAAAAGATGGTGCGGTAATTTCAAGGATCGTAATAAGGAGGTACTTATCAACAATGGTCGAGTTGCTAGAAGGAAGCCATTATTGCACCAATCCCACAAAAAAGCCTGCCTAATATATTCAAGACAACACCTCGACACACCTTACAACTTCTGGAATACTGTCATTTAGAGTGACGAGACCAAAACAGAACTTTATGGTCACAACCATAAGGGCTATGTTAGGAGAGGCCCATGGTGAAAAATAATCCATTCCCATTGTAGAGCATGGTGGTGGCTCTGATGTTTTGGGGGTGTGTGAGCTCTAAAGGCACAGGGAATCCTGTGAAAACTGATGGCAAGATGAATGCAGCATGCTGTCAGATAATACTGGCAGACAATTTGCATTATTCAGCGCGAAAGCCGTGCATGGGACACACTTGGACTTTCCAACATGACAGTGATCCAAAGCACAAGGCCAAGTTGTCCCTCCAGTGGTTACAGAAGAGAAAGGTGAAGGTTCTGGAGAGGCCATCACAGTCTCCTGACCTCAGTATCATCGAGCTGCTTTGGGGAGATCTCAAGCGTGCAGCTCATGCAAGATGACCAAAGAATTTGCAGGAGCTGGAGACATTTTGCGAGGAAGAATGGGCAGTTATACCACCTGAGAGAATTAGGGGCCTCATTGACAACTATCATAAAAGACTGCACGCTGTTATTGATGCTTAAGGGAGCAATACACAGTATTAAGAACTAAGGGTATGCACACTTTTGAACAGGGTTAATTTATTTTTTTCCCCTTATTGCCATGTTTTATTTGATGATTGTGCCATTCTACATGACCTACAGTTGGATATGAATCCAATAAGAAATAAAAGAAATGTGTTTTGCCTGGCCATTCATGTTTTCTTTAAAAAATGTTATCCATTTTACAAATTCAGCCAGGGTATGCAAACTTTTGAGCACAACTGTATATCCCCACAGTCTATTTTCAATAGCCAAGTCAACCTGGGGTGAACATGGCAGAATAGAGCCAGTAACTGACGATAGGGCCACAGCCTGTTCAGAGGCTGAGGAGGGGATTAGGTAACCGTGCCAACCAAGGCCACCCAGGTAGGGAAAGAGTTTAAAATGCTTTCCCGCTAAAGCAAGGAACCCAGCCTGGTCTGGACCCCTGCCGCGGGCCCCCAGACAGATGGTGGCGGGGTGTTAGAGAAGGCCGATATTGGGGGGAGGGGACACTCGTGAATCACACTCCAGGAAGTGCACAGTAGACAGCCCCACCCCAGTATTCTTACCTTTTCAGGATTTTTTGCGCCTGCTGTTCAGAGATGCTGACGCCCAGGTCCCTCAGGGACTGCATGATCTCCTGAGAGTCGATACAACCTGTGTGTGTGGGGGGGCCGTCAACAGACCTTCCAGTCCAACATTAAAACCTACTCTGCCTGTTTCATGAAGCAGGATTACAGAATTAGCTGGATAACTGCACCGAGTGGACCCTGGAACCCTCATGAAGCTGGGGCATCAACTGAAGTAACGGAAAAAGCTTTCCTGGGTTTTAAACACAGATGTCCAGCCAACTCCTGCTTCCTGATGCGAGCCCCAGAGCTCGCTGGGTCAAATCCCACACCGCCCTCCTCAAGAATAACATGCTCAACCAGAGTAACATCGGTAACATGCAGCTGTACACATGGGCAGAACATAAACTGTATAATCATGGTTTTGATTAGCGACCCTGCTCAGGGCACCAGTGAATCACACTAGGGTGCAGTACAGCAATGACCTCATTGCAGGTTACTATGGCAACGGTCTCTGGCAGACATTACAGACAACAATCGATTTAAAAAAGTAACATTCTTCCCTTAGTCGTTCCTCTATGGCAATTTTGGCATCTTTGGGTAAGAAAGAGGCTGAGGCTCAAATCGCACCTCGGCTCAGGCAAATCTATTATTCTCCTCACGAATAATGGACCATGGTTTGTGCAGGTCAGAGATTTTAGGGTCCCTTCTAGGCCCGTGAACTAGAGCTGGAGATAAAACTACAGCAATATACAACTCTGATAGAATTCTTCATCAAAATATGAAAAGGAGAAATCTTTAATAGCATGACCGCTGATTACTGCTAGGATGGACAAACATGATGGCGGATGGCACCTGTTCAGTCTCAAGCGAGAATCAGACAAGTAATTCAATTAATTTACTGAGCAAATAGGCTAACAATTAGCTGCCTTGCCAATAATGATTACAACATTTATCCTTGTGTTAAGAAGGGTGCAATATGAGATTGCATAGATGGTAATTAACTGAAATTTACTGAAATTCCATCTTTAAGTAGAAATGCTGCTGAAGATGGTATTTAGATAAGGTTTATAAATTGTTTCTAATGAACTAATTAGATAATTCCCGTCCATGCAATTTCAAATTGTAGCTTTCCTACAACTTTCCCTGAAACTGGACTTTAATGACCACATCAATGATAGTGCTACCATGCAGGTTTGAAAGCAAGGCATGCATTTAGAGTTCACACCTAAACATGTAAACATCAGCAAAAGCAAAAGACAGTGGAACTATCGGGACATGGTTCTGATGGCCTTCTTGTAACACCAAAATTTCATGAATGTTATGACATGTTATGCTGGGCTACATTTGTTAATCATGCCAATATGCTCAGTACTATTGTAAGTATAAATCTCTGCGCTTAGCATATATAAAACCAGTATCTGTTTCACATATTTACATTTGAAAGATTGGCTGAAAAAACAAATATGGTTCACTAACAGTAATCGATATAATGTAAGAGAGTGTCTCTTGTGTCTTTATCTCGGGAATAGGGTGCGTGTGTAAGTTGGGGCGGGGCGAGGCGTCGCAAAGGGGGACTCTCTACGGGTCACCTTGGCCCGGGCCCGGGCAAACCTGTCAGCTGCCCTGAACATACCGTCCTAAGTTCTGATGTAAGGTTGCACATTTTATTGTCTGTCTATCAATGGCACATTTTGTTTTGTGCTCAAAATTTCTGAGTTTATTAAAACCGGCAGCTTTCCTTTCATAGTCCTAGATTCTAGAGCAAGATTCTAAAATTTGACTAATTTTGAAGCTAATGGGATGTGAAGCAAATGTTTAAAAGCCCTTATACCAAAACAAAGTTGGGGCATTTCAAAAAAGTGTGTGGTGACGCTAATGTGGGCATATACTGACGTTCGCTTTACATAATACAGCAATGCCAGCTGCTATGAACAAAATGTAAGTTATTGCGATAAAATCTTTTGTCATATTTTCCTTCCCTACTATGAACCCCATAACTCCTCCCCCCCTTATCATAGGGGGTGTGACCCCAAAACTCCTCCTCCATTAGCACAGGGGGGTGTGAACTTTGTAGCCCCTCCCCCAGTAACATAGGGGGGCGTGAACCCTGTAACCCCACCCCCATCAACAAAGGAGGGCATGGCCCCCATAACTCCTCCCCCATTAGCACAGGGGGTGTGAACTTCATAACTCCTCCCTCATTAGTACGGGGGGCATGAACCCTGTAACTCCTCCCCCATTAGCACTGCAGGGCAGGTCGTACCGTCGTTCTTTCTGTCGAGACTCTTAAACACCAGTCGCAGCTTCTTCTCGTGATCTCGCAGGTAGTGAACAAACTCCTCGAAGTCCAGCTGCCCGTCCAGGTCTTTGTCTCCCGCTTTCACAATTTTCTACAATGAAACACAAATTCAAGTCCACAACAACAAACAAACATGACCTGCAGTGCAGTCGGTAAGCAGGGGAGCAGTCACTGTGGATAAAAATGACTTAGGTTGGCAAAAAAAATGTTCCAAATGTTCCATGTGCTCGACCTCAATTTAAAGCTGACAGTTCGCAGTTTAGCCTCATTTATTGTTCAATCACAATCCACAGGTGAACCATACCACAACAAAAATGTTGCTCAGTTCACATGCTAATAAACACTCAGAACTTCACGGCAGATTCCGCTACTCTTCATCAAGCCTCGGATTTGAGACAGAAAGTTGATATGCTGCTCCGCCTGACATTTTCTAAGCCGGAAGACCGATTAGCGCAGTTGTCTAAATCCGCGCACTACATCGCCACCTAAAAATAGAGGCAAAACTGACCTTCGCAAAATCTATGTGTGGTAACGCTTCTTCGTGTCTTGACACAAGAGGCAACAAGTGGTGCCAGGCACAACAAACCCCGCCCCTCACACATACTTTCACCTACTTGTACGACATTCAATAGCTATCTATTCTGGGTCAGTGGCAATCCCTATACCGAATTTGGGGTGAATCTGGCCATTTGTTAACACTCTAGGCTAAAACTAACAAACAAACACAGAAACACTCAAACACACAAACACAGAAACAAACCGAACCAAAAACAATACCCCTTGCCCTCACCCTTCGCGTGGGGTGGGGTAACAATTTGTTTTCACCAATTTGACATCGAACCCAGCGCTGCTGCCACTGGACGCCGCCATGAGGAATGAATCAGCCGAGGTTTGCCGAGTGGCCAATAAACTGAACAGTAGAATGGGATGCTGGTTACCTCAATCAAAAGTGAGTCGCAAGAAACAGTACTCAAATAAGCCAGATAATAGAGTAAGGAACCACACTAAATCCATTCAAAGTTGCAATAGCAGGACAAATAAATTAAACAGTGACTCATTGCAGTCTTTTGTCAAAGGCCAGTCTTCCCTTATTCTCTACCAAAGGAAAGCTATACATTACTAGCCCTTCTCAGGAACTTTTCTCCAAATTGTGTCAAACGAACCCATGAAGACTAGGAAAAAGAACTGTGGAACAAGGCACAAAAGCGAAGATCACTACGCACAACAATCGAGAAACGGCATGTCCAAGCATAAGGACCCAAGCGAGTCTTAACAATGCTAAGGACAAAAAAAAAAAAAAAAAAAAAAAAATGGTATTTACACACACAAATTTACATCTTCATACAATTATTACAAATGAGCTTTATTTATGACTGACTATCTTTACCCCCTACTCAGCATTTCCACACTGGCACACCTGATTCTACTAATTAGGACCTAAGCACTTTTGCGGGAGGTGCGCTTTGTCAGTGTTGGAGTTATAACCCACTAGAAGCAAGACGGTAGATCTTCAAGGACAGAGAGGGTGACTGAGCTGCAGTAGCCCAGTTGCCCTGTGAAAGGCTAAAAAGCTCGATAGACAACCTGTAGTCTGGATGCGCGGTGTGGATGTAGAAGACACCATGTTCCACACTCAGCAAAGTAATTATACAAGAGAATTTCATGAAATGCTGTATTCCCAGGTATAGCGGACACGGTTTACTCATGAATATTCAGTCAATATAACAATAATGAAGATCTCTCCAAGTTATGACCGAGCTGAGAAAATTGTGAATGCCGTAGCTTTGAATCCTCCTTTCAAACGAAATAACAGTTCCACTGAATACATGAAAGCTGCATGGTTTATCTTCTTATTTTTTTTTTTACACCAGCTCATAAATCATATATATACAATTCTCTTCCTCGTAAATGTAAAAATTAATATTTTTAATATTAACTTTTTTTTTGACGCTGGCATGCTCGTGAAACATGAGTAGGCGACGATGGCGGAACCAGGCAGCGCAGTTCTAACGGCCATTGAATTGATGAAAACTTGGCCATCCAATAGTCTAGTAGGAAGGAGGGGTCCCAATGTCCCCGAGACAAACATTTTTGAAACATGGTTTTTTTAGGACCCTTAAGGTGTCTACTTAAGATTTTTGCTTGTTGCCCGAGTCAACTAATGTCCCATGGGGGTTTTTTGGTGGCCATTTTGAATTTATGTCCGCACGAATGGCAAAAACACCAATAAAACATCAATTTTCATAACTCCTAAACCAGACATCATACAAAGACAAATGAACACACTTTTTCTGATAATTTTGACACCAGGAATCAAATGGAAAGGTCACTGAGATGGTAGAACCACTCTTTATCAGAGAAAAATGAACTCTGAGTAGTATTTTAGCATAAATTACTCAAAAAAAGTTTGGAAATGTTTTTTCAGTCCATAATTTCTTGCTTTTAATAATTCCCGGTTGGTGCTGTCTTGTAGACCGATGGAAAGCCTGATTAGTCACCTTTCCAACGAGGTACAACTTGTAAGGATTGTGCATTCATGGAATGAGCGACAAAGCTAAATGTGTGGGAGTCACCAATTTAGAATTCTTAGAATTTCAAAGACCAATAAAATGCCAGTTTTCATAGCTCCTAAACCAGACATGATACAAAGACAAATGAACACACTTTTTCTGATGATTTTGACACCAGCAGTCAAATGGAAAGGTCACTGAGATGGTAGAACCACTCTTTATTAGAGAAAAATTAACTCTGAGTAGTATTATAGCAAATAATTCTACCTAATTGACAGCCAAAGCAGGTCATTATCTTTGTCCATCTCATCATCAATCTGTCCAAATTCCCCCCCCCTTCCCCACCACGCACACACACACACACACACACACACACACACTTAGCTTCTTCCCTCCCTCCCCAACCCCCCCCCCCCACCCACACTCACATCCACTCATCATTGTCCATCTCTATCTCCATCTCCTCCACCTCCCAATCATCTATAGCACTGAGACCACTCGCCAACAGGCCGATCAATGACGGAGGCAAAACTGGTCCAAAACACCAGACAGGCTCTAAAATCCCTTTTTCATTCTCCCATCCCTGATCATCATCATAGGGATTCAAGGCCTCCAGGAGATTGGCTCAGCGGCCCGCTTATAGCATGCTAGAACCCCAAATTCCAAAGGGCCTTCAGGTTGGTGGATTATTATTTTATATTTTTGAACTCGGTATGTTAGGTATTAAATACAAAACAACACTTAAAAAGAGCAAACCTAGCAATTATCCCAACAATCTGTTTACAGTCAGCTGGGCGATGAGTGGAAGGTCAAACCAGAGGTGCAGGAGCAGCTGGAGGGCTTCACATGTCTGATGTATGGCCGGTCACGTCTAACATCTGTGAACCCGGCCAGGACCAAGATCCTAAAGAAGATGGTGGGAGAGGATGAGACCCTCAGCTGCAAGTCAAGAGTGGACTTTGCTCGCCTGCCTCCCTGCCAAAATGCACTCATCCCACTTATCCAGCAAATTAACTACAGGGTAGCATGATACAAGTGGGCTGCTGAGCCAATCTCCTGGAGGCCTTGAATCCCTATGATGATGATCAGGGATGGGAGAATGAAAAAGGGATTTTAGAGCCTGTCTGGTGTTGTGGACCAGCTTTGCCTCCGTCACTGATCGGCCTGTTGACGAGTGGTCTCAGTGCTATAGATGATGGGGAAGTGGAGGAGATGGAGATAGAGATGGACAATGATGAGTGGGTGTGAGTGTGGGTGGGGTGGGGGGGTTGGGGAGGGGAGAAGGGGAGGGAGGAAGCCAAGTGTGTGTGTGTGTGTGTGTGTGTGTGTGTGTGTGTGTGCGCGCGCGTGGTGGGGGGGGGGGCAATTTGGACAGATTGATGATGAGATAGACAAAGATAATGACCCGTTTTGGCTGTCAATTAGGTAGTATTATTTGCTATAATACTACTCAGAGTTCATTTTTCTCTAATGAAGAGTGGTTCTACCATCTCAGTGACCTTTCCATTTGACTGCTGGTGTCAAAATCATCAGAAAAAGTGTGTTCATTTGTCTTTGTATCATGTCTGGTTTAGGAGCTATGAAAATTGGCGTTTTATTGGTCTTTGAAATTGTAAGAATTCTAAATTGGTCGCTCCCACACGTTTAGCTTTGTCGCTCATTCCATGAATGCACAATCCTTACAAGTTGTACCTCGTTGGAAAAGTGACTAATCAGGCTTTCCATCGGTCTACAAGACAGCACCAACCGGAATTATTAAAAGCAAGAAATAATAGACTGAAAAAACATTTCCAAACTTTTTTTGAGTAATTTATACTAAAATACTACTCAGAGTTCATTTTTCTCTGATAAAGAGTGGTTCTACCATCTCAGTGACCTTTCCATTTGATTCCTGGTGTCAAAATTATCAGAGAAAGTGTGTTCATTTGTCATTGTATGATGTCTGGTTTAGGAGTTATGAAAATTGGCATTTTATTGGTGTTTTTGCCATTCGTGCGGACATAAATTCAAAATGGCCACCAAAAAACCCCCATGGGATATTAGTTGACTCGGGCAACAAGCAAAAATCTTAAGTAGACACCTTAAGGGCCCTAAAAAAACATGTTTCAAAAATGTCTGTCACGGGGACATTGGGAACCCTCCTTCCTACTGGACTACAAGTGCTTTAAAATATGTGCCCATCTAGTTTTGTTTTCCCAGTGCAACCAGGAAAAAGTTCAATTAGTTCGCAATGCTACACAAGAGACTATAGCAGGGCTGCTCAACATTATCCAGAAAGGGCCGGTGTGGGTGCAGGCTTTCAATCGAACCAAGCTGTTACACACCTGATTCGACTAATCAACCTCAAGAGTCTGCTTGATTAGTAGTATCAGGTGTGTAACTGCTGGGTTGGAATGAAAGCCTGCACCCACACCGGCCCTAACAGGATACTGTTGAATAGCCCTGGACTAATAGGCTGGCTAACATTGCAGAACTACCAAGCAACTGCAATTTCGCCCAGCAGCTAATAAAGCTGATGCTTGCCAGTTGTGCACTTTTAATCAGATGCACTCTACTACGAGTATCACGTCAGACTCATAAGGAAAGTCGGTCTTAATAGCAGTGCATGATAAATATCACGCACTTTTCTAAGCAACATAAATGCACACATTTCGAACGCTCAAAAACCGGCTGCGCCACGCCTGTAGCCCCTCCGACCAGCGATGGGCACTTTAATCGGGATCCTAAGGACGCTACAAATGCTCGGTCTAGATTTAACGTTAAGTGGGACTAAAAAAAAAAAAAACCCAGTTCAAGTTTTTGGTTATGCACCCAAGATAGAAAAACCGTAAACACGTAAAGCAAACATGCAATCCTTATGTATTCACAGACCAATTACTGACCAGCTTCCTAGCCAATATCTTCCACTTTCTTTCAGCCCAGCGAGAACATTTGAGATGTAAATGCACCGTGAATGAGTGCCTTATTCATACCTGCCGCCACTTTTTATACGTCGACAATTCTTGTGAAGGCAAGAAGAGACGGAGTTTGAACATAGAATTCCGCTCAGATGGTAGACTATTAGATTCAAAATATTCGCATTCCGCCGGGTCGACTCCGGAAACGGGCACGGAAAAGCACAAACACAACATTTATTTCTAAATACCGTTTTGAACAGCAAAAGTATATAAATAATGTGCAAATGCATTGATGCACTCCGAGGGGCAGCAGAACATAGGAATACCGATGAATGGAAATGCCGGTTAGTCAGCGGTACATGCATTTTAGGCATACCTCAGGCGACATGATCTTATTGGTCTGATAAGTGCGCGCCTTGCACCGTTCTGCAAATCATTGGGTAGACACATTTTGATAAAACAAATCAATGTCGCTTTAATTTTATAAGCCACACCTCTGTACCTAGAGTAAAACAGATTCAATTGTGAATTAAATTCATATCGATCTTCAAAATGTTGTATTTTATTTATTCAAATATTTATAGTATTGACAAGAAAGTATTTTCCTTCTTACAAGATTCTGAAAGTGTAATGCATACAAGGGAGTAGGTAAGCATTTCCGTGGAAATTCCTGTTGAAAAGAAAACAGGCTGCCGCTTGACTATATAAGAATAATAATAATAATGGTTTAAAAAATAAGTACCAAATAGTTTAAAATGCAAATACTGAATTTACATTGTTACATGCGGTTTATGTCATTATAGTTTTGGAACCCCCCGCCCCCCCACCCTTGCCAGCAGCCTTGCTACAGACACAGCATGCAAACACACTAACCCTTCACAGTCCAAAACATACAACCTGACCACCACGAGTGCCGATTGCAATCAGGTCGAGGCTAACTTGAATAATTACAAGCTGGAACTGAGATTTAAACTGGGTCAGCACAGAGAAAGGACCTCCATTACGTGGAGAGGGTGTACAACAAAAGTATTTATAGAATAAGGGTGTGACATTACAATTAAATGTCTAACAGTCTTGGGCTCAAGGGTGTGCTGTGGACTGTGGAACAGAGATTCTCACAGGGGACCTCAAGATTATTCGTACTTTCTACCCACAAAATATCGCCTGCTAATTCACAGTTCAGGTCACTCTCAGTATAACAGCTTTCTTACACTACAGAGCAATCTATTAATCAAAGTCAATCTGTGGTTATATTTCTGAGCACAATTTTTTAAAAAGGAAAAAAATAAGAATTCATTACGTAAACCCTTTAAGACCGAAATATCACGTACAAATCCTGATAAAACCAGGTTAACCAGAAAATTCCGGTCCTGTGATGGGCTGTTTTACATGCCATTTACTGGGATGACGCACACTGAAAAGTTAGAATGCTTATCAGCGTGACACTGCCACTGCAATACAGCCCCACCCCAATTGCACAGGGTGTCCAAACTGGACCAATAAAACCTGCTGTTTCAGGGAGACTGACAGAGTCTGAAGGATGGCCCAACACTGATCCCTCCATGATTAGAGTTCACGGAGCCACGACATTTATTTTTATTATTGTCCTGGTTAAACCTTCCTGCGTGTGATCTCGTCATTCTTTGTGACTCAGTTTTCATAAAGTGAAAAAATACAGCCTAATTTGCCAAAGATCGAAATTGGCTGCTGACTGACATAATTAAACCTGCAAATGCTGCAGACCTGAGGCACGGGGCTGGCCCAGCCCTTAAAGGGGCCCTGGGAAAACTTAGATTTGGAGCATGCTGCTCTCCTTAATGTCATAGATTGGGTGATTGCTGTGACTGGTGATTGCTTAGTTGGAATGAAAACTAGCACCAACACCAGCCCTTTCTGGATAAAGCTGAATACCACTGTCCAAGACCATAGATTATGGCAATATTGAAATGGATAGAGTGACAATTCTGGCTCTCTTTTACATGATATTGTGCACATTTCCACTAAAATCAGCAAGGGATATTTGGCATTCTAAAACTTGTTATATTTGCCAATTGCCATTCAAAGTGTAGTGATAGTTGTTAAAATTGTTACTGATCCCAGATGAGGATTGAAACTCAAAAATGAATATTTGGGCTACCGGGTTAGGTCACTCGGTTAAGGCACCGCACCGCGGAGCAGTAGTGACCACCGTGACCCAGGTTTGAACTAGCTGGCAGTGGTCGGTAGCCTTTTTAGAGCAGCACACAACTGGCTTTGCGCTACAGGGAAATAAATTGGGAGGGACCGTCGGTTTGGGATTATTGAATTACAGCATTGTTTGTTGCTCATGCGCCTCCTGTTGGCCAGCCGGATGCTTGTTAGCAAAATTCCAAGCTTGTTCATGTTTGGGTATAGCCTGGTAAAACCAGACTCTGCTACTTTGCTTTGCTTCGTACACAGAGTCTGGACAGTCGTGATTGACAAGTGTTTACTTCCTGGTGGGTGGGCGCTTGTCAGAAGTTTAAAATCATTGGTGTACCCGTAAACTAGTCACTAACGTTTGGCAATGACGTATGTTATGCGCCGGCTCAGCCGCCTAGTACTTCCGCTGTGAACACAGTCCTTCATACAAGGAATGCAGCGAAAACAAACTGATCAGTACATTAAAGTTAATACTGTACTCGTACATATGCCCGTCTACCTCATTTTAGCCTTCACTCATTCGCTTAAAAGAAACAAAGGTGCTCTTTCTGTTCTCCTTACAAAAAACAAACTGTTGAGCTATCGTTTATCCTGCCGATACTGCTGCTATTAAAAAAACACAAGAGACCCGAAACCAACGGCAGAATCGGCGAGAATAACGCATTATTTACATCGGGACGAAATCTGCGTTGACATGAAAACTGAACCGTTAACCATACTTGCGTTAACATCATACCCAGCTCGCTATCTAACTTTATAGTGACATAGTTTGGCTCTAAGCGTTTGACTGTCTCAGACAGTCATTTCATTCATGGATAATGACAACATAACACTGAGACAGTGAATAGGTCTTGTGACACGAACAAAAACACGGCTTTTAAAAAGTTTGCTGCTAACTGAAATAGTGTGAAATTCGCAAGCAATGTAACACTAGAAGCTATAAGCTAGCTGAGGTGGTTCGGCTATCTCTCACAGAGATGAACTGGGTGCCTATTTCATATGTTTCGTGATGGATATTAAGTAGATATGACAACTTTTCTCGAAACCTGTAGGGAGTAGCTACAACATCATTTCCATTCAAAAAACTAACCAAACATTCCTTTGTTGTGGCTTTTAGTCGCTGATACCGGGGATTTTCTCCACGACAGAGCGAATCTATGTCCTCCCGTGTATCTATGTCCGAGGTTGATTTCGGAGACTACAATTTCAAACTCGGCGCAGCTGCTACATCATGGCTCTCGGCCTCGCCTTCTGTTCGTTGGTTGGTCTGGCGTATTTTCTGCCAAGGTAAACGAGGCAGAGCTCCGAGTGACCAGACTGAGTAATGAAGCGAAATGAAATTAAAGGTGACCTATTATGCTATTTTTCCAAGTTTATATTTTGGTCTTTGACTCCCCTAGAGTACTCCTGATCGCGCAAAGTAAAAAAAGGGTACTTATTTCGCTCATACTGCCATCCTCAAAAAACCCCATTTGTAGTCCATAGTAGTCTCTGCCTGAAACGCCTCATTGGGGTGGCTCTTCCGCTATGGCCCCCACTCCCCATATGCCCACTTTCTTCTGACTGGCCAGCTCTGTGGAGGGCAGATCTAGGCGGGACGAGGCAGCAGAACGCAGTTTTCCGGGTCCGGCTCCTGAAAGTGAAACTGGCGCGTCTCCCGAAGGAATCGACGGGCATATTCTGCAATCAAATACAGTACATGTGTATAGATCTACTGAAATTAACTTGTTCTAATAAACGCAACGGCGAAAGTGGAGGACGCGGTGCGAATGTCTGGCAGGTCAAGCTCGAATTTGCTGTCTACCTACGGCTACTAAGGTGAGTACACCGGTGTTTCTACTCTAGCTAGGATTGAGGGAAAGCTAGAATCCACCCCAAATAGACACATTTGTAGAACGGGTCGACAAACCCAAGTGTAGACCGGAGACCGTAGAAATCCAGTGGGTCTGAGTTTAGAGGGAAACACGGACAGTGAGGAGCAGCTAAAAGTGGACCAACAGCTTATGGACTGCTTCGGTGTGTATTAGGACCTGCTGGTTCGTGTGCATAGCTGTGGTGTGTTGTTAGCGTGGAGTAACGAACAGCTTCTGCGCTGGTGTATGACGAAGGGGCGAAAGCTCCAGGCTAAACGGCCTTTTCGGAAATTGCCCATGGTAATGGTTTACTCATTGCGTCGGAATGACCAGCTTTTCCTCACGGAAAATGGGCGAGTTATGGATATTGCGCGAGAGCTAGATAGAGCTCCGGTTATGTCACAAACATAATACAGGTTTTACAGACCGTAAATTCCGTTTGCATGAACTGTTGCTTATGTGGAGCTAGCAAATCGATCACTTTTACAGGAAAGAATTTACTATTCAATCGATGGCAATGCAGAGATATCGTTTGTTATACTGGACACGTTATAGCCTGTGCGCTTCCCTATTGCTTTCACCAGTAGAATCAGAGAGCTTACCAAGACATTGGAGATGTATCAGGCTGACCCAGGTCATGGATAAGTAAAGCGATCGTTTCACAAGCACCCAAACGCACCCTAAGCTTTGCAAAACCTACGTCTGGTCTAACTGCACCTCTCCGGTTAGCTTCAACCGTAGTGGCTACAATCAGGCAACGTTATGATGAAACGTCACATTGATGCTTACCGAAGTAACACAAGTATACCGATCATAATTGCTGCATACAAGTTAACCAGGAGCATTTTTAATCAGCAGAGCACGCGAACTAACATGCAGTAGCTGATAAGCGGTCATGACTTTGAATGTAATCTGTCGCGCAAAAAATTTGTCTCGCGTCTGGTGTGAAAGCTGTTTAACGCGCCCATAAAGCGTGTATTCGCGTCTTTGCATTGACTTTGAATGTAACCTGTCGCGCGAAAAATTTGTTTCGTGGCCGGTGTGAAAGCGGCTTGACGTGCCCATAACGCGTGTATTCGCATCTTTGCATTGACTTTGAATGTAATCAGTCGCGCAAAAAATTAGTTTCGCGTCCGGTGTGAAAGCTGATTAACGCGCCCATAACGCATGTATTCGCATCTTTGCATTGACTTTGAATGTAGGCTAAGCTGTCACACGAAAAATTTGTTTCATGTCCGATGTGAAAGCAGCTTTATGGATAGTACGCGACAGCTAGAGAGAGCTTGGTTATGTTATGAACATAATACAGATTTTGCAGACCGTAAGTTCTGTTAGCGCGGACAAGTTGCTTATGTGGAGCTAGCGAATCGATCACTTCTACAGGAAAGAATTTCCAAATTAATCTCCGCCTTTTTCGGCTTTTTATTAGCCACAACAATTTCTAAAGGGGGATGAAATTATGTCACGGAAGTGCAGAGGAATCATTTGTTATACCAGACACGGTACAGCTTCTGCGTTTCGCATTGCTTTCACGGTAGCACCAGAGAGCTTGCCCAGAC
Source organism: Gymnothorax javanicus (assembly GCA_029692085.1). Taxonomy (NCBI): domain Eukaryota; kingdom Metazoa; phylum Chordata; class Actinopteri; order Anguilliformes; family Muraenidae; genus Gymnothorax; species Gymnothorax javanicus. Next base: position 118,066,931 of record CM056194.1, on the reverse strand, counting down.
ATTTGTGAAGTATCCGGCTGATCCCGGTCATGGATAAGTGAAGCGATCACTAACTGTAGTGGCTACAATCGGGCAACGTTATGATGAAACTGCCACATTGATGCTTACCGAAGTAACACAAGCATACCGATCAGAATTACTGCATATAAGTTAACCAGGAGCATTTTTAATTAGCACGACACGCAAACTAACATGCAGTAGCTGGTAACAGAGCGGTCATAACCACAGAGACAAACCCTTGCAATACAGGTTTTACAGACAGCAAGTTCCGTTACCGTGGACAGTTGTACCAAACATCAAAATTACAAACAAGTATTAAAAGTTAGCTTCAAATGAGGTTTATGTCCACACACCTTCTGTAGAATTTCCCCTGATATTACTCTTGCATATTTAGGACACAAACATTAGCAAAAGTAACTTGGCTACGTTAGCCGCTGTGCTACAGCCACAATCAACTGGCTATCACGACAGGTTGGCTTATGCAGTAAAAGCAACTTACAGCTTCTGTGTCTGTGAGTCACGGACAGTCGAGACCAATACAGGCTTTATCTTCAGATATTTTACAAAGCCTGCGTTTGAGGCCAGTTGTTAGTGCTAACTATCGCTAGCGGTCCTGCTAGCCACCCGTAACACGTTAGCTGCACTTGCATTATTTGCTGTTATATCGTTACTTACAGCTTGTGGCTCCGAGCGTTTGATCGATGCAACTGCTTCAGGTTTGAGAAGCAGCTGAAAGGCTTATCCTGTGTCGAATTATCCTTTATTGATAAAGCTGTCTTTGGTGAAATGCTGAGCACAAACAGCTAACGTTCCCTTTGGCCGTGGCTGTTTGCTGCCAGCAAACAAAAAAAGCTACCCACTGATTTCTGGTGGCATCCTCTTTTGGAAGAGAAATTGGTGTTTTTCTTTGCGTCCAAAAGTAAACGGACAAGCAGCTTTGGGAGAGATACTGACAAAACTGCACCTCAAATGATCTGCGGTTCTTCTTTTGTATTTCCAAAAGTGTCGACGCTACTAAGGCATAGTATGATCTGCCGTTGTTAGTGCCTGCTAGAATAGTTTCCAGTGTGGGCAGGTCCAGCGCCGTGATTGGCTCTGGCTTGGTCTGTACTAATTGGACGGCACAACCTGACGTCAGGTTTTGCCCAGATCTCGCGAAGATCTTGGGAGGAGCTGTTCAGAGAGGAAATCACGTTCACGAAATCACGTTCTTGGATCACGGCAAAACCGCTGTATCTTATGTTTAGAAACTTTTCAGAGGTTGAGTGTGGACAACTAACATTATAACATTACTAATATGTACTGAAAGAAGGATCAGCATAATAGGTCCCCATTAAGCAGAAGTACGAAGGCTGGCAGAGTCAGGCTAGTTTGGGTATCTTCTGCACTCGTTCTGAACTTAGGAAGTTTCGAGCTATGAGTGTAAAAAGAAGCAGTGGCTGACAGGCACGTGCTTCGGAGGAGAGCCGAGAAATGTCTTCGCTCTCCCGATATGGCAACATGAGGTCGCATGCGAGCAAGCTTTTGTACATAGTTCGCTAACTGGGCATTCCAGATGCGAAATTTATCAAGCAAAAAAAAGAAAGAAAGAAAGAAAGTTTGCAATGGTTGTACAATCCCACTTATTCACCTTGTTTGTAGCAAGCGATGTCAGTTTTAGGAAATTATTTGGGCTAACAGCCATTTTTCTATTAGCAAAGTGAGACATCTGTTGGTGTCTGTGTTTCATAAGGCCACATGATTATGTAATGCTCATTTACTGAGATTTTGACCAAACATGTATTGACATGAATTAAGCAATTAATAGCACTGAAATTCACTTTAAAGTGACTAAAATTCCTGTTTATTTGTCAAGTGGTTATAAATGTCTGAGTCAAAATTTCAAAGATTTCAATGAAAATTGTTAAAGTTATTGCATTGAAACTGAGAAACTGCGGCGAAGGTCAGGGTGAATCCATAATATCCTGAAAATAATTTGGGGATATGATAATTGAAATCCTGTCTGCTTTTTTATTTTATGCCATTGTTTGCTTGAAAAGTTTAAAAAAAATTTCTCGACAGGCAAATCTTGAGATGACTCAAACGCATCTTACCTCATTGAAATCATTTTTTCTAATTGACTAAAAAAGTACGACAAAAGATTTTACATCTGTATATAAATGGAGAATACTTGTTGAGAGTGACTTAATTTTGGATTTTCTTGTGAGAAAGTAAACATTTGATGCGGAGGTGGTTAACATTCTAATCATAATTTCCTGACATTCGATAGATGACCGAGGCACGGCTCTGGATTTCTATTGGTGGAGGCCTCTGTTCATAAATGAAAGTGTAAATATAACAGAAATTCAGTTTTAAGCCCAAATATAGACTAAATTACACATCTGGAATTGGGCTGAAAGATATGGATAAAATCAAATATGACAGTATTTTTGACTGAATACCTCAATATCAATATTGTCGCAATATTGTCAGGATCACTACTGGTTCTTTCACAAAATACTTACAAAATGAGATTTTTGATAAACAGTCACTATTAATGTGGAGATGATGACCATGCAGGCAACAGCTAAAACAGTGTAATAAGTGCGAAAACAGTAGTAGAGCCTTTATAACCAGAAAAGATAGCACTTATTGTATCTCCCCAATGACGATAGTGGGGAGATACTATGGTTTAGTTCCGGGGCTGCCACCGCCCCGCCCGCAGAGATTTTCTGTTCCGGGCTCTGGAAGCGACAATTATTACAGGAATTTTTTTAATTTTGCACAGGCAAAGATATTTATTTGACAATGCTCAAGACCAATTTTCGGCAATTTTGGACGTCCAATATGGCTGCCGGCGGCCATTTTGTCCGAAATTTGGGGATCGGGGAGATACACGACTCTGTCCCTGTGGCGACCGAGTTATCTAGTTTCATATCAGTGTCATATCACAATTTCACAATATCCAAAATTCCAAACAAAATCTTCTATGACAGTATTAATATAATATCAATATATTGCTCAGCCGAAGTTCGGACAGACTTATTCCTTGGTTTTCGGCATGCACCAGCAAACTGAACATATGCTTGGGAGAAACTCAAATTCAGCTGTTAAAACTCATAAAGTGATGGTGTTCAGGTGGTGAAAAAGGGGGAGATGCATACAAGTCTTCAGCACAGAGAACTCAGTCGGGGTGATAGAGAGCTTTCACAAGATCTTTGTTAATGAGAGAGGAAGCAATTGAGCGTACTGTTACACACCTCCTCGATTTACACAGACACACACACACAAACACACTACAGAGCTCTTTGGTTTACAGAGTCAAAAAGGATACTCCTGTATCTATGTGTGTATTACACATTCCATTGATTTAAAGAAAATTCCTGTCCAAACCAACCAATAATGCCTTAGTATAATGGAAAATTTAGTCCATGAGAATTATTTAAATCTACATATGAATACGCTGTCACAGTTTGTGTATATCTGCGTTCATACGCATACACAGCACTTCATAAGTATTTGGACAGCGAAGCAGTTCTTTTTGTTTTGGCATTGTGCTTCAGCAAGCAATCACACAGCAAAAAGGAATCAGGTTAAAGCACCAAATATAAGCTTTGATTTGAGGGCATCATGCATTCTGGGAAATTTTTCATTTGTAGAAATTCAGTCTATAGAAACTACAGCCATTGTTATGAAAAAAACAACCATCCAAATACTTATGGACTTCATGCATGAGCACTCTATGTGAAGTCTGGTTGGGTGGAGGGTGCAGTACCTGCTGGAGGTCCTTAGGGGGCGCCACCATGATCAGCACAGTGGTTCTTTTGGCCTTCTCAGCACTCTGCTCTTCGCTGTCCCTAGATTCAGTCGAGTCCTCCACCTTCCCAGAATTCCTATAGTCTCCCTCAGCCTCCCCCGCATGCTGGTACCCAGCTGCCCTCCATCCCACTGTCCAACGGGACAACAACTCCCAGAAACCCTGCAGCATCCTTACCCACTATGCAATGCAGCTGTCAACTCCTGCCCACCTGACTGAGTCACACTGGCACACAAGCAGACGAGCGCACAGTTAGAATACGCACTCGTACGTGGAAACTTGCACTTATGCACTCACATGTGCATACTAGCACACAGTCCTTACACACACTCACACATGCAGAAATGCACACTTATACACACACACGCTCACACGGCAATACACATGCGAATGGTCATTGCACACGCCCACACGTTAAGCACAATTTTGCACATTCACGCCTGCAAGCAAGCACACCGTCATTGCGCATACGGACATATCAAGATATGAAGACTTACACACACACATTCACACACCTGCTCACAAGTCTACGGCCATTACACAATCTCTCCCAGACATCCATATGGTCTTACGTTCAAACTTACACAAACGCACACACTTAATTGCATATACAATCAAACACACACATGTAAACAAACGCGTAGGTTACGTGAGGACAGAATGCAAACGAGGACAGACCTGCAGCAGACTGGCTACGAGCCAGCTCTACTGAATCCGCCCCCTGGATTCACATTACCCATGGAAACCCTCTCTACCCGTCTCCCCTTCCCAACCAGCAACAACCCCTCCCTCAACTGTTCCAGTCCAGGCTCGCCGGTATCCTCACACACGTGTGTGTGTTCCTCTACTGAGGTGCGTCACGCGCAGTATGAGGGCAACACTGCTGTTGCCACAGTGAAAACAGTCATTCTTGCCAAAACTTCCACCGTTTTCCGTCAAGACCTCGGTCTTCAGTTTCACATGAAAGAGTGATTATGAGCAGAGAGAGAGAGAGAGAGGGAGGAGAGAAGGCTCCGGAAGAGGTCTGAGAGAGTAAGAGATGCGCTGAGGCTGTAGCGGGAGAATATTCCGGCTCCAGGCCGGCGCCCGGTGAGCTGAGGTGACTGGCGTTCGCGGTACAGCGAGAGATGCCGCGTCGCTGAGCGAGCCGCTGAGAGCACGGCTCCAGACTGATGCAATGAACACCAGCACTCCAAACCTGCAGCCTCACTGCAGCTGAGCCCCAGCCAATCACCAAGCCTCTTACTGGCACGCTGCAGCCCTCTCAGCCAATCAGGGCTAAGGAAAAAGGAACCCCATCAGCTGATTGAAAGCTTGCCAAATTAAACTGGGTGTGGGGGTGGGAAGAAGAGCGCTTTTGCAGACCATCCCATTATATCTCTCTCTCTCTCTCTCTCTCTCTCTCTCAGAAATTTGCTGATGCGGGGGCTTCCCTACCTCTCTATCATTCTGACTGCATTGCCATAGCAACCCCATTACCGTGGGTATATGTGTGTGCGCGTGTGTGTGCGCATGCTTGTATATCTGAGAGTTCATTAATCATCGTCACTTCTTGTTGCCCCCGAATGCAGACGTACTCAAACACACTTAGGTTGGGGCTATTACCTATGACTGCAGAGTAACGGTGTTTAAATGGCGCTGGGTTTGGGGAAGTGGGAGAGTTAAGTCAGGGTAGCTGCTGAATTTCTCTCTGGATAAACGGGACAGATTGCAGTAATGCATTTCAGATTCTGCTGAACCTTTGTGATTCTTTTAGGTGTCATTTCGGTTGTCCTGAATGAGGTCAGCTTTAGTGTGGTGAGTCATTTTACAGGCTGGTGCGTGTGTGTGTGTGTGTGTGTGTGTGTGTGTGTGTGTGTGTGTGTGCGCCTGTGTTTATCAGTAGGTGTTATGAGAAGTGTATTCTGCTTCTTCTTCATGCAAAGTGTGCTTCTTTTTTGGAATATTTCCCAACTAGAGCAGTTGCAGTGTTGATCAATTGATTTATTGAGAGAAACATTTCACATACCAGTCAAGAGAGAGCCTGATCAGTGATGCAGGTAAACTTCCAGAATTAATGCACGACTATTCGAGGTGTGGGGATGAGTGTTTTATAAAGGACAGAAGCATGATAGTGTGAGGGAGTATGTGACTGTGTGTGAGGGCCTGTATACGAGTGTGTGGGGGAGTGTGTGACTGAGTGTGAGGGCCTGTATGCGAGTGTGTGAGGCAGTGTGTGACTGAGTGTGAGGGCCTATATGCGAGTGTGTGGGGGAGTGTGTGACTGAGTGTGAGGGCCTGTATGCGAGTGTGTGAGGGAGTGTGTGACTGAGTGTGAGGGCCTGTATGCGAGTGTGTGAGGGAGTGTGACTGTGTGTGAGGGCCTGTATGCGAGTGTGTGAGGGAGTGTGTGACTGAGTGTGAGGGCCTGTATGGAGTGTGTGACTGAGTGTGAGGGCCTGTATGCGAGTGTGTGAGGGAGTGTGTGACTGAGTGTGAGGGCCTGTATGCGAGTGTGTGACTGTGTGTGAGGGCCTGTATGCGAGTGTGTGAGGCAGTGTGTGACTGAGTGTGAGGGCCTGTATGCAAGTGTGTGAGGCAGTGTGTGACTGAGTGTGAGGGCCTGTATGCAAGTGTGTGAGGGAGTGTGTGACTGAGTGTGAGGGCCTGTATGCAAGTGTGTGAGGGAGTGTGTGACTGAGTGTGAGGGCCTGTATGCAAGTGTGTGAGGGAGTGTGTGACTGAGTGTGGGCCTGGCCTGTGTGAGGGAGTGTGTGACTGAGTGTGAGGGCCTGTATGCGAGTGTGTGAGGAGTGTGTGACTGAGTGTGAGGGCCTGTATGCAAGTGTGTGAGGGAGTGTGTGACTGAGTGCGAGGGCCTGTATGCGAGTGTGTGAGGGAGTGTGTGACTGAGTGTGAGGGCCTGTATGCGAGTGTGTGAGGGTGTGTGACTGAGTGTGAGGGCCTGTATGCGAGTGTGTGAGGGAGTGTGTGACTGAGTGTGAGGGCCTGTATGCGAGTGTGTGAGGGAGTGTGTGACTGAGTGTGTGGGCCTGTATGCGAGTGTGTGAGGGAGTGTGTGACTGAGTGTGAGGGCCTGTATGCGAGTGTGTGGGGGAGTGTGTGACTGAGTGTGAGGGCCTGTATGCGAGTGTGTGAGGGGAGTGTGACTGAGTGTGTGGGCCTGTATGCGAGTGTGTGAGGGTGTGTGACTGAGTGTGAGGGCCTGTATGCGAGTGTGTGAGGGAGTGTGTGACTGAGTGTGAGGGCCTGTATGCGAGTGTGTGAGGGAGTGTGTGACTGAGTGTGAGGGCCTGTATGCAAGTGTGTGAGGGAGTGTGTGACTGAGTGTGAGGGCCTGTATGGGAGTGTGTGAGGGAGTGTGTGACTGAGTGTGTGGGCCTGTATGAGAGTGTGTGAGGGAGTGTGTGACTGAATGAGTAACATTGGGGGTATGTGAGTCAGAGGCAGGTCCTTGTACCATGGAAAATGAACGTGGTGAGAGAGAATGCTAAATCCTTAACTTCTTCACTACAAATAAAGTAATGGGAAACAGTTGGTATTAATTATTTCCAAAACAGCTTCCCATTGAAAAGCACTGGTTTGCTCTACCAAACGATTTAGCATGAAGTTAAAGGGTTAAAGATCTCTCTCTCTCTCTCTCTCTCTCTCTCTCTCTCTCTCCCTGTCTCTCTCACACACAAACACACTCACACCGACCCAAACTAACACTCAAACTCATACTCACATACACACACACACACAATGAGATAACATGTCAAGGCTGTGTAAGCCCACTGACACAGACAATACAGGAACTACAGCCATAGCGTGTATCAGGCATCTCAGGTCAGCACCCATTAGAGCGAATGTAATGACGATTAAATGGAGACGTCATCCTAACATAAACCCCTCGCGCGAGTATCTGAGCACTACCGCTCAGGTGCGGTCAATGGCAAAGGAAAGCCGTTAATAGGATTTCCCGCAGCTCCTCCATTTAAAGTACGCGAAAAAAAAGCAACACGGCAGGTTTAAAATTAGCTGAAACGCAAAACCTTTGGAATAACCCATTTTACATATTAGGTTCGGATCGCTTTTAAATGATAATTCCAATTAAAAAAATTGCGCGCAAAACTGAACAAACAGGTCGTGCAAATGCCCGTAAATTATTAAAAATCTCTTTTTCATTCTCCTCCCATTTCATCGTCCAGGCCAGACACACGTGAACCAATTGTCATGTTTCACAGTGTTTGGACAGAGAGGTAAAAACATTTTAACTTGCTAAGCAAGAATTTGTTTTTAAAATGAGAAACCAAATGTCTTTGTAAGTGGCACGATGGGAAAATTGGGATTGTTGCCTAGTTTTTGCTTGCAGGGTAGGCTACTGCTATGGTAATGGAGCCTGTGTCAGTAAAGATCTTTCTCAGATATACACTCGGCAAGGACACTCTAATACAGCCATCCACTCGGTCAATAAGTAATTACTGTCCGTTAGGAGTTTATGAATTCAAATAAATGAGGATGCAACTGCTTAAGTAGCCTGCACTCCTACCTAATGAACAGGAATCGGCCAGTTATGGTCTGTGTGTCACTGTCTGGCCATGAGAGTGTCCGAGCATGTGCGCGTGCATCAATGCGAGTGTGTCCGTATGTGGCCAAAGGGTTAAGCTAACCTTGTCCATAGTAGTATAATACCATTGGCTTAGCGGTGTTCAATCCACAACAGGATCATAAGTCAAACTGAATGGAAATGGCTCAGTGTGTGGTCAGTGCTAAAATCCCTCTGAGCGTGCCGGTGGTAATTCATTCACCAAGCTGAGGGAGGTTGCTCGCACACACACCACATGCGCACACACACAAACACATACACCACAGATCACGTGCACATGCACAAAAATACACACACACACACACACACACACACACACATACACACCACACGCACATACACATCAAACACACACCCCACACGTACACACACATACCACAAACATCACACACACACACACACACACACACACACACACACACACACAAAACACCACATGCGCGCACACAAACACACTCACACACAAAAATAGACAGAAATGTATACAATGAGTATAGTGGCAAGGGAAGGAACTTTGAGCAACAGTGAGGATTCAGAAGTCGAGATAGGATTATGGCGTAGAAGTATGGAGTAGGATTATGGAGGTGGAAAGTGGAGTAGGAGTATGGAGTGGGAGCAGTCTAAATTAGGAGTAAGGAGGTGTATGGAGTAAGAGTATGGAGCTGGAATATTGAGGAGTATGGAGTAGAAGTATGGAGGAGTATTGAGTAAAATATGGAGCTGGAATATAAAGGATATGGAGTAGGAGTATGGAGCTAAAATATTAAGGAGTATGGAGTAGGAATATGGATGAGTATTGAGTAGGATTATGGAGGAGTATGGAGTATGGAGCTGGAATATGGAGGATATGGAGCAGGAATATTGAGGAGTACCGAGTAGGAGTATGGAGGTGTAGGAAGCCGGAGTATGGAGTAGGAGTATGGAGCTGTAGTATGTAGCAGGAATATGGAGTAGAGTATGGAGCTGGAGTACGAAGGAGTATTGAGTTGGAGTTTGGAGCTGGAGTAAGGGTAGGGTTCTGGAGTAGGCAGTTGCATTCCACTTTAGTTTTTTTGCCAGGCAAGTTCTTTATTTTGCATTCATGACTGAGACTGACCAGTCTTGCCCTCTGTTGACTGACTGACAGTGTGTGGCCCTCCAGTTTGAGAATATACATCATAAAGACAGAGCCTCCCATATATCGCGCTCAGGGCAAGAACAATTGGCCCAAACAGTAAACATATCCTTTGCCGGGTCATGGACAGTAGTATTTAAATTTTATTTCTAAAACTGAATTTATTTTTGGGAATACTTCAAAAACCAAAAAAATATGCTGATCTCATCAAATATATTACTACTACATTTTGGCTTAAAAATACATAAAAACAAGTGGTTCATGGCACAACAAACCCCGCCCCTCGCATATACTTTCACCTACTTTTACGAAATTTAATAGGGATCTATTCTGGGTCAGTGGCAATCCCTATACCGAATTTGGGGTGAATCTGGCCATTAGTTTTGCCGCTAGAGTGTTAACAAACAAACAAACACACAAACACAGAAACAAACCGAACCAAAAACAATACCCCTTGCCCTCACCCTTCAGGTGGGATGGGGTAATAAACTTGCCAATGTCACCTGAAAGAAAGTAACATTTAATACTGAAGGGAAAAAATTGCCTGAACAGGTTTTTCATTCTTAAAATATGATTTTACATCTGATTTTCATTTCAAGAAGAAATCATTAGCTTATTTATACTTGTCAAATGAAATGCTCTTATCCAGTAAAATAAATTTATTTTCTCAGTCATAAAAGTAATAGAAATAGAAATACCATTTTAAGTTAAAATATAAGAATAAAATACTCACTAAGACTGGCTTTTGGTTTTTTTCAAGGTGATGTATTTTCAAGCTGAGATGAAAATGAAAAAAGATTACTGTTAAAAGTGTGAAAAACTCACAGACAGCTCTTTTCCCATTTCAGGAAATAATTTGATTGTGGCGCATCACATGCCAATGCCTTTGACGCAAATCCGCTGGCGATGCAAATGCACCTGGTCACATGGCAGGGCGCAGCCCCAGAGAGCATCAGGTTCATGGCTCGACCTTGTGGGGTTTCGGAAAGTCATTTATAAACCACCACTCACCTGCCCACCCAGGCTGTAGAATTTAAGAGAAAAATGGATACACTCTCTGGATTAATAAAGAAAAACTCAATATTTAAAAGAATTTCAGTTTTGTTTTTAGACTTAAATTTTTTCTATTGCTTTTCACTATCAAAGTATTGCCATGGAGAAGAGACATTTTGACTCATTTCAAGACTTGCCAGTGGGGTACGGGTAAAAAACTTTCACTTTTCAAATACACAAAAAGCTAATAAATACAAGATTATAGTTTTTCTATTTTAGAGCAAAAGTTTAATTTTTTTTGTCTTATTACAAAACTAAAACACATTGAACAGACATGTCATGTACAGAAACTGTTCCATTTTGTCAGAGGGATTTAAGAGTGAAATTGGGCAACAGTCCCAGTTGAAGAACAAAACATATCCTTGGTGTGCTTTTAGTAGGGTTGAGCTAATTCAGGGCTGGTATCTGATGGCCCGTCCGCATGGAGACCACACTGTCAAAAACAAGGGTCAGAGGTTATTGGGGTCACCAATAGCATTGTGTGTCATGAGAACGGCTCTCTCCGTGACCCCGCATGTCAAACACGCCAGTTTGTATTTGCGGAGGGGAGCACATCATCCATATCCACCAAAGGTATCCTCAAAAAGAACACGATTTCAAATACCTATACTGAATAACACAAAGATTTTCATGTGCTTCATTCAAGCATGCTAGCAAATGTACAACCTCAATTCTGAAATAGTTGGGACGAAGTGTAAATTGTGAATGAAATCAAAATGCAATGACTTTCAGATCACAGGAGCCAATATGTAATTTACAATAGAACATAGATAACAATTCAAAATTTGAAACTGAGACATTTTACATTTTTAGCCACAAAATGAGCTTATTTCAAATTTTCTGGCTGCAACAGGTCTCAAAAAAGTTGGGACACGGGCAAAAAAAGGGCTGAAAAAGCAATTAATATATAAGAGAATCAGCTGAAAGAACATTTAGCAAGTAATTAAGTTTACTGGCATCAGGTGTGTAACATGATTGGTTATAAAAGGGATGTCTTAGAGAGGCTGAGTCACTTAGAAGTAAAGATGGCCAGAGGCTCTCCAACCTGTGAAGGCTTGCGTAAAAAAATTGTGGAATACTTTAAAAACAGTGTTCCTCAACGTCAAATTGCAAAGGCTTTGAAGGTCTCATCATCGACAGTGCATAACATCATGAAAAGATTCAGAGAAACTGGAAAAATCTCTGTGCGTAAGGGGACAATGCCGAAGACCTTTACTGGATGCCCGTGATCTTCGGGCCCTCAAACGCCACTGCATCACTCATCGGTATGATTCTGTCATTGACATTACTAAATGGGCCCAGGAATACTTCAAGAAACCACTGTCTGTAAACACAGTCCGCCGTGCCATCCGCAGATGCCACCTAAAACTCTATCATGCAAAAAGGAAGCCATTGTTGAGCATGATCCAGAAGCGCCGCTGTTTTCTGTGGGCCAAGGCTGGTTTAAAATGGACTGTAGCAAAGTGGCAAAGTGTCCTGTGGTCAGACGAGTCCAAATTTCACATTTTTGTTGGAAATCATGGGCGTTGTGTCCTCCAGGCTAAAGAGGAGAAAGACCACCCCTCCTGTTATCAGCGTTCAGTTCAAAAGCCAGCATCTCTGATGGTATGGGGATGCATTAGTGCATATGGTGTGGGACACTTGCATGTTTTAAAAAGCACCATGAATGCTGAAAAGTATATAAAAGTTTTAGAGCAACATATGCTCCCCTCCAGACGACATCTGTTCCAGGAAAGGCCTTGTGTATTTCAGCAGGACAATGCATAACCACATTCTGCAGCTATTACAACAGCATGGCTTTGTAGTAGAAGAGTCCGTGTGCTGAACTGGCCTGCCTGCAGTCCTGATCTTTCACCGATTGAGAAAATTTGGCGCATGATTAAACGAAAAGTCCATCAAAGGCGACTCAAAACTCTCCAGCAGCTGGAAGCCTGTATTAAACAAGAGTGGGATCAAATTCCAATGACTAAACTCAAGAAACTTGTCTCCTCAATGCCCAGACACCTCCACTCTGTTAAAAAAAAAAGAGGGGATGCTACACCATGGTAAACAGGCCCCTGTCCCAACTTTTTTGAGACCTGTAGCAGCCATCAAATTTGAATTGAGCTCATTTTCTCAGTTTCAACATTTGTTGTGTTATCTCTGTTCTATTGTGAATAAAATACTGGCTGGTGTGATTTGAAAGTCATTGCGTTTTGATTTTATTCACAATTTACACTTTGTCCAAACTATTTCGGAATTGGGGTTGTAGAAAGAACAAACATACACTCACCGCATACATGCATGAAACACAGTCACTGTTACAGCTGCAACAATAACCGAAACATCGCAGCACCCTGGTGGAGTCATTATCCCACGGTTATAAGGCAAATACCCTAACAGTCACAGTTGCTGTGGTTTTGCCCATTTTTTAAATTGTTGCCTAATGAAAATAATGGCTTCAATTATTTCCTTCTCCAACATCTTATTGCCTTCTCCTAAGTCTATGAGTTGCTGAAAATGTTAACAGAAAATGTGATCGGTGCAAAAAACTTATGTTAGTTCCGTGTATATATACACGTGTATATATTATATATATATATATATATATATATATATACTCTGATATAGCCACATTTTTTGCTTAATGCCAAATAAAACCAAAGAGTCAGCTTATACCAAGTCTGTGTCTTTCACGCAGGAACATTTTGCCAAAGCACAGAGAAGCATTTAACCTGCAAACACATCCCATCAATGACCACTAACAATCTGAAAGCCACCATAGCTTCAGGGGCTGCACAAGCGAACAACATAATTTAGCCAAGCAGGACATGTTCCTGGCTCGGCATCCCATCATGACCAACCGATCAAAGCCCTCTGACATCATCAGTGCAAAGCTCCCTGTGCTTCTATGAAAATTCCTTTGTGCTTTTTCAGAGGCAAGCTAAGATTTCCAAGATAAGATTTTGTTTAATTGTACAAACTTTATGTAAAACTAAACAAAATCCTTTACTGCACATCTTTAACTCATTAGTATTTAAAATCTTTATAGTCAACAACCTGGGTAATTCAAATCACCTAGGCCTGACACCCACCATCTCAGATGTTGCTGAATTCTATTCAGTTGTGTCCAGTGATGAAAGTACTCTTTAATCATTTTTTGTAAATATGTACAGTACTGTGCAAAATTCTTAGGCACATTTAAAGCAATTCTTGAGGCAAATATGCTTGCAAAAACAAGAAAAAAGCGAGCAAAGCTCACGTACCCCCGCTCCCCATTTGTCGCTCAATGAATGTCAATAGCAAATAACGCTTCTATGGAAATGTAATATGCAGTCATATTCAAATCAAGTACCAAAAAGGTCCATTTAGTGTACAAACTTGTCTCCATTGATGCCTCCCTGTCGATTTTTTAGTACTAAGTTGAATTAAGATTCAAGGGCAATAACTCCGTAAAAAATACAGTTTCAGTAACTTCGGTTTGAAACTCGTTAAAATATCGTCAGGAGTACCCACAAGCAAAATGTCATTGATCTAGGTGTAGTAATTTCCGAGTAAACTTGCTCCCATTGACGCGTCCCAGCCAATTTTCGCACTAAGTCGAATCAAAGATTCAAGGGCAATAACTCCGTAAAAAATAAAGTTTCGGAACTGGGTTTCGAACTCGTTCAAGAGTATCGTCAGGAGTACCTACAAACAAAATTTAATTCATCTAGGTGTAATAGTTTCCGAGAAAATTTGTCCCCATTGATGCATCCCGGCGGATTTTTCCACTAAGTTGAATTAAGATTCAAGGGCAATAACTCCGTAAAAAATACAGTTTCGTAACTCCGGTTTGAAACTCGTTCGAGAGTATCGTCAGGAGTACCCACAAGCAAAATGTCATTGATCTAGGTGTAGTAATTTCCAAGTAAACTTGCTCCCATTGACGCGTCCCAGCCAATTTTCGCACTAAGTCGAATCAAAGATTCAAGGGCAATAACTCCGTAAAAAATAAAGTTTCGGAACTGGGTTTCGAACTCGTTCAAGAGTATCGTCAGGAGTACCTACAAACAAAATTTCATTCATCTAGGTGCAATAGTTTCCGAGAAAATTTGTCCCCATTGATGCATCCCGACGGATTTTTGCACTAAGTCGAATCAAAGATTCAAGGGCAATAACTCCGTAAAAAATAAAGTTTCGGAACTGGGTTTCGAACTCGTTCAAGAGTATCGTCAGGAGTACCTACAAACAAAATTTCATTCATCTAGGTGTAATAGTAACCGAGAAAATTTGTCCCCATTGATGCATCCCGGCGGATTTTTGCACTAAGTCGAATCAAAGATTCAAGGGCAATAACTCCGTAAAAATAAAGTTTCGAACTGGGTTTCGAACTCGTTCAAGAGTATCGTCAGGAGTACCTACAAACAAAATTTTATTCATCTAGGTGTAATAGTTTCCGAGAAAATTTGTCCCCATTGATGCATCCCGGCGGATTTTTGCACTAAGTCGAATCAAAGATTCAAGGGCAATAACTCCGTAAAAATAAAGTTTCGAACTGGGTTTCGAACTCGTTCAAGAGTATCGTCAGGAGTACCTACAAACAAAATTTCATTCATCTAGGTGTAGTAGTTTCCGAAAAAACTGTCCCCATTGTCCACTATAGAATAAAGTACAAAATGTGACGTTTCCATGGAAACGTCAGAAAATTGACATCCCAGAAAGCTGAAAATGACTGGATGCGTAGTTTGTGACATGGTTCACGATTGTACAAAGTTTGGTCGAAATATTTCCAACGGTTTTTGAGATATGACCCCGGACGGAAGGACGGACGGACGGACGGGCGGGCCGCTATATACCCCCGCTTACTTCGTAGCGGGGGTACAATTATGAAATTAAAAGTTTCTAATAACTGAGAGCTGTAGACTGTTGAAAACAAAATCAATCAATATTTGGTGTGACTACCCTTTGCCAAATAATTGGGACACTGTCCTGTGTGCTGTAGTTTTATAAGATGATTGGCTTTTTGCTTGTCCCAAACAGAGCCGAGAACTTGCCAACGTTCTTCTGCAGACTGACTCACTTGCGTCGATCCCTCCAAGAAATAACAAACAGCTATGATGATGTTGACATCAAGGCTCTGTCCAGACTAGAAGATCTGTATTGACTATTTTTAATGGAATAAAAACAGTTATTTTTGAAACTTTTTTTTAAATTAGCATTTGGAATTTCTAATTTACTTTTTACCTTCAGGAACTCTAATATGGATACAAAAAGTAAACATCTAATACAGATTCGAATTTTAAAAAGTGCAGGGTGCCTAAGACTTGCACAGTACTGTATATTGATTTCAATAATAATTTGTAATTTATTATTAATTTATATATTATTTAATATTTATAATTTATGCAGCAATTATCAGGGCATATTGCTTCTCTCCATTCCAGGGAAAGTGTTTGCTAGAGTTCTCCTTAACCGACTCGTCACCCTTGCCAAAGCAGTCCTACCTGAAGCTCAATGCGCATTCCGTCCTGGAAGGGGAACTGTTGATATGATTTTCTCATTGAAACAGATTCAAGAAAAGAGCATTGAACAGAAAAGACCCCTCAACATGGTGTTTGTAGACTTTACGAAGGCTTTCGACACGGTGCACAGAGAAACACTATGGAAGATACTGTGCAAAATTGGTTGTTCGGAATTATTCACCGATCTTATCCCCTCCCTGCACAAAGACATGAAGGCGTCAGTGAGCCTCAAAGGCAAACTCTCTCAACCCTTTGATGTATCAAATGGAGTGAAGCAAGGCTGTGTCTTAGCGCCAACACTATTTTCCCTCTTCCTATCCTCAGTCCTTAACAGTGCATTTGCTAATTGTGACAAAGGTGTGATGTTGCAAACAAGGCCGGGAGCAGATTTATTCAATATAAATCAGTTTAAATCATCAAGCAAGACTAAACCCCTTCTTTTCCGTGAACTCATGTTCGCTGATGACATCGCCTTTGTTGCTCACTCCCACCAAGATATCCAGGATATTGTCACTCGCTTTGCCATCACAGCAAAGGCCTACGGCCTGCAAATAAACATCAAGAAGACTGAAATGATGATCCAGCCATCCCCAGGCACCGTCGGCAACTGTCAAAACGTGCAAACAGATGACTTGAATCTAACCACAGTCAAATCATTCAAATACCTTGGATCCACTGTCGCCAACAACAATAAACTAGATGTTGAGCTACAGCTACGCAAATCAAAAGCCTCACAGTCTTTTGGTCGACTAAAGGAGAGGGTCTGGTTCGATAAGGATCTGACATTAAAGACTAAATGTGCCGTATATCGGGCAATTGTCCTCTCTGTACTTCTATATGGGACAGAGTCCTGGACAGTCAACATGAATCAAGCACACAACCTAAAAGCCTTTATGATGCGTCACTTAAGGCAGATTCTAGGCATCAAATGGTGGCACTTTATCTCCAACAGTACCATCCTAGAAGGCAAACATGCCCAGCATGTATGCAATGCTGACCCAACGCAACCTGCGATGGGCCGGCCACCTCAGCAGGCTCGACAACACCCGCCTACCTGAGCAGATTCTCTTTTCTCAGCTCAAGGAGGGGAAACGGGGTATTGGCAGACCAAAACTGCGTTTTAAAGACACAGTCAAAAGGAACCTGAAGAGCAAAGGTATTCCAATAGGAAGCTGGGATCGTCTTGCTCAGCATAGAACACTCTGGAGAGCTCAAATACAAAGGAAGTCATCATCGGACACGATGGACAGCCAGTAGTAGTAGTAGTAGTAATAATTTCTATGAGCCAAGTCAGTCATTTGGACATTTTTAATAAATTTTTAATAGCTCTCAATAAGTTTAGAACTATGACACAATGGCAGTATTACTGATTAAGTGAAAATGACACCAAAACAACAAATAAACACCCCTCATAAAGCCTCTGAACCCCACACACTTAATATTTAAGTGGACTTTATTCAATACAGTTGCACTAAATGGGACAAGACACATGAGGCTTAACTTCTCAAATGAATTTCTGTACACTCGATACATGGTTCTCAAAGAAAATTGCGATGGTTATTTTTGACTGTAAGGAGAATCAAAGCTTCAAATTTATCACATTATTATAACCATTATCATTGCAGCACCTGCACTGTAGGGACATCTAATGGACTTTGACGGTCTATATGACGCTATAAGAGAGGCGTTAAAAAGATGCAGCTCAACCGCAACAGCCGCACATTCACCTTGTTGATAACCATCACCACTGGTGTGACATCAAAATCCTTACCACCACAGCACGAGTCACAGTCACACAAACTATCAGATTCACCTTGCATGCACACGCCTGCAGACACACATGCACACAGCACCACCTCCAAGGCCTAAAATATTGCAATATGATATAGAGGACACACACCGAACAGCCTTATTTTTTACGCAGCCTGCTCCCTCCAGCTCCTTCCCCAGGGTCAGGCCATCGCTAGTCAGGCAGAGGGCTTCATTCCAGGGCCTTCCCTTCCTGCTCCGTCAGTCAAGCAGAACATTCCGGGCTGCAGGCATCAGCTGAATCTGGAGAGCAGGGGCCGGTGAGGACTGAAAGCGCACAGTCACCACTGTCCTCACACTATAACACACCTAACCCCTGGTTACGCTCATTTCTAAAGAGTATAGCCAGTCAAAGGCCTGCGCAGTTAATGCAGTGCAGGCCTTGTGTTTTTTGACAGTGACACAATTTTTGCTTTCCAACTCCAGCAAGTAGGATAACAACTCGGCTTTAGCTTGGAAGTGTTTACATCTGTACTGTGTGAACCATGTAGAAATTACAGCATCTTTCAGAGAAGGTCACCTCCAAAATAATTACAGGCTGTACTGTAAAAACATGCATATTCCCAACGGAGGGTACGATTTTAAACACAAAGCATAAAAACTTGGAAATAATACTCTATAATATGAATGTTATCTTGTGGAATCAAAGTCAAAGAAGAAAAGATGAGCTTTGAGATTATAATGTGTTAAAGGGGGATACAGGCATCATAGACAGAGGTCGTCTGTGCCACAGTATCAAGGAGGCCAGAACAAAAGCACTTTAACTTTAAACCAGGACTGAGGAACAAATACACAACACTTGGGTGGAGAACCTCTGTGACCTGGGCCCAGAATAGGGGTGAATAAGATCTGCAATATAGAGATGGACTAAACCGTAAACAGCTTTCTTGAACAAAAAGCAAAACATTAAAACTCATTTTAAAACTAACCAAGGGCGAGAACGGCGGAATAAGTAAAATGTGATCTCTTTTTTAATATCTTTAATTAGCCTGCACACCAGAGATGGCCGGCCTACATACAGGGAATTACCATCGTCATGACACGGTGAGATGAAGACGTGTAGAGGACTATTTTCAGTTTGACAGGAGGAGCTTAGCTTTGGCAATGGCACCAGGAAAATAAGAATCTTTTATCAAAATTTGATGGCTGTGCAATAAAATACCACCTTGGTTTTGGCAAGCTCTTCAACAAAACAGGTCACAGCCCAAGGTCATGACAAACTTGTGGTAACCTCTGACAAAGTAAGGTTGGTCAAATAAGACAAGCAATGCAATCAATCAGGTTCTTAAGCAAACAATTATTGTTTTCAGTGGGAGGTACAGCTGTGCATTTAAGCAGAAAGAAATACTGCATTTCTCAACTATCGAACGCAGGTGGAGCATGTAATTCAGGAAAATTACAGGCCCAAAAATTGACCACTGGAGGATCGCACAGGAAACTGGAGCAGAGAGGAACAAGAGGCGATTGATTCTGACAGGGAAACTACTGTTTTTAGGTCGTAGTTTTCCACTTAAAGCATGTGCCAATGCCATGCTTAATCCAGCAAATTAGGATATCATAGTCGCAACTACGACCTCAGTTCCGAAACAGCAGGCAAATACAAATAAAATCAATCATAAAGGACTGATTTGAACAGTGTAGTTACTCCAGTAAATAAACAGCACAACAACATATTATTTGATGTCCTAACGTGAATGTAAGTGCTCACTGAAAATATGCAATGTGATGACACAGTTGACTGTTTTCCTCTGTCTGACGTTGCCATGTCTTTTAATCACACTCACTAAATGTTTTGACACCAAATACACCAGTTGGTCAAGTCTAGCGAGCAGAATTTCCCCCATTCTTCCATCATACAGGTTATCAGCTGCACAATTGTATGGGACCTTCATTGCTGTATATTTTGCTTCATAATGTGCGATTCATTCTTAATCTGAGACATATCAAGACTGCAGGCAGGACAGCCTAGCACCTGTACTCTCTGCTTATGCAGCCATGCACTTGTGATCCCAGCAGAATGCAGTTTGGCGTTGTCTTGCTGGAGAATGCGGGGATGACCTGGGAAAAGATGACTTGATGGTAACACACGTTGTTCCAAAATTTTTGCATAATTTTTTGCATTCATTGTGCCCTTGCCAATGTGCACATCACCCATGCCATGTACACTGACACACCCCCAGTCCACGAAAAACGCTGGCTTTTGAGACGGACACCAAGTTGTCCTTGTCCTTGTCATCTTTGGTCCAGAGTATGCAGTGGCAGTTTTTTCCAAAAACCACTTGAAACATTGATTCACAAAATACACTTCCACTATGCCACAATCCATCTCAGATGATACTGAGCCTCGAGAAGTCGGCAGCACTTTGGGACATTGTTGATGTATGGCTTCTCCTTTGCATGGTACAGCTTTAACTTGCATCTGCTGATGCAGCGGCAAATGCTGTTTACCAAACGATGGTTTCCCAGAGTATTTCCGAGCCCAAGTTGTGATCGCATGAACTCAGAAGTGGTTTTTGCTCTTTATACACTAAGATTCAACCGAATTCCTCCCATCTCCAAATTATATTACATACTGTGAAGGGTGAAATGCCCAAAATCCTGTCGATTTGCTTTTTGGAAACATTGTTCAGATAGTGATGGATTATAAGCTTACACATCAGTTGGTGAATTGGAGAGTTTTGACCCATCTTTGATTTTGAGGGATGAGGCCTTTCTGTTGGCTCCTTTTATACCAAAACACAATTAACAAACCTGTTTAGTATCACTTCATTTCTGCAAATTGTTGCATCACTCTTAGTCCTAAATTGTCCCTGCACTGACTTTTTTGGAGTCTATTGAAGTCATCAGACTTTAACCCCTTAAATTTAAAGTAGGTTCAAATTCAGAAAAGGCCATTTTTCATTTTTTAGGGCAATGTACGTATTTTGCATCTGCTGGTTGCAGCGCTTCACTGAACTACATCATACATATATTGAGTGAACTATTCAAACCCAGGAAGCCATGTTTTCTTGGCTGCAGTATGACATCAGATAGAAAATATCTATTTTAGACACATTTTTAATACAATTTTAAGCATTTTCCTGCAATTTAGCAGGACACATTTGGGATCTTTGGAAACCTTGGGATCTCCATTAAAATTTAAAATTGGCCTGAAGTTCCACTGGATTAAACACAGCTGCTGCATTTCATGGGCCCATAAAAGGGTCCTTAGGTTTTATGGGGTTAAATATGGGCTTATTTTCAATAAGAAATGTAATTCATAAGTTAAAGCATGAAATAATGTGTTATAGTGTTTTCAGTCCAGTGCAGGGAGAATTGACTTCTAAAATTACTCCTTTTTTTATTATATCTGCACTTTATGTGGCAACCTTTTTAGAATTGAGCTTGTTTATACATTATCAATGTAGAAAAAAAATTATTAATGCATCAGTAACCTGAAGATTCAATACTGCCGAGAGGAGACCACAAAGATCCGAGACACAGGCTATACTTCCAGCATTTGGAGCATGAATCCAATTTCCTAGGCAGCTGATGCGTTTTCACCACATTACAACATCTGAGGAATGGTTGGGGTACAAACAGATTAATACGCAACAAGGGAGGTGCACGCTGAACACATAAATGAAACTCTTATTTCAAATATCACCCTCAGAAACTTGCACTTTCAATAACTGAGCGTAGAAATGATTTGTCCAACAACTGAACTGACCAATCGCCTAATCTATCCAATGATCCAAAGATTTTCCAATCAACTGACCATTACCTGTACCACAAACACAAACTAACCAAATCAGTGGCCAATCACCCAACCCACCCATTGACGACTCACTGCCAACTGCGCCACAAACTAACCAAATGAATTCCATTTGCCTTTTTTGTTTGCCTCTCTACCTCCATCTGTCTACCTCTACAATCTGTACAATCTGTACGCAACCTTATAATGCAGGATTGTATTCAAATATGACAACCAGTCCTATTTGCTCACTTCCCTCCAAGCAAATGCATACACGGATAAGCATGCAAATACCAGAGAGCGAGTCAATTCCATTCCCAACCAGCTGCAGTTGCTGTGCAATAATGAGTCCTGCAGTAACGCAGTGCCAACCTGGAGAGCCTGCAGTAAGCCTCCATCAAGAGATTCACATCAAAAGCAAGAATAAAGGTCAATACTGCCTGGGCAGCTGGGTTTTGATCAGTAGAACAAAAAAATAAATCTGAGTTCCTCTGACTCAGAATAAATCGATATTTTAAATTCTCCCACTCGTCAGATGCTGATGAAATCACCTAATGCTTCATTTAAATTAAAACATCCTTTAAATGAAAACTTGCGATCACAGGAGGGAATAGTACCTTGAAAATGCTTGAAAGAAAATTTATGTTTCTTCTAAAACAGTAACCTGCAAGATATTTGCAGGTACCTAAAGAGTTCAAGCATTTTGCGGATGATTTGTTCTACGCGTCAAGCAAATGCACGTATTGCCTCTCTGACTAAATTTTGGGACGGAAACTCCTTCCTGGGTACAGTTTCCATTTTTTTCGAGCAAAAGAATAAGCTCTTGTGGCACGATTTTGAAAAACCCATTGGATATAAAGGGTCAGAGATAAAAAGCAATTCACCGATGTTGGACAGAGGCTCGTTAAAGCGGCGATGCTCGTTTGCGATTCGAAGCACGGCCTTCCACAAAGGCAGCCGCCACGGGCCTGGAGAAGGGAAGAACACAGAAAAGCCAAATTTGAAAGAAAGGAAAGAGGGAGAGAAGGCTGGGTGGAAAGTTGTGCCAAACCGACAGACTCTTTCAGCACCACTGGCCTCTAGATGTAAAAGTTGGCAAAACGGCCATCGGTGCAGTGCTACTGCACACATGTAGTATGCATGTGTGCTTCTCACTTAACATACACGATGTAAACCACTGCCCATCATGTCAGAAATTTCATTTATCAACTTACAACTCAAGAAATTCATTGAAATTGGATTCATGAATGAGGATTTTCTCATTAGTTTTTTGAAAATAATTCATCTCCGGAACAGATTCGAAAGCATTTCCTGAATTGATTTAAATAGAGGTGGCACCTGACTGACACACACACACACAAAAACTTGTGAAATTAACCAGTCCTTAACACTTGATTGCAAAGGGGTCTACAAAGCAGGACCAAGCTTTTAAGTCCACTGCACAGTCACTGGTGACGGTGAAGTTCTGCCATATGCCATAAACAGTGGCCAGCATGTGCAATCTGTTCACTTCTGTAGTGAACTTCAGAGAAAATTTGTTTCCCCAGTAGCAACACCACCTGTATGAGAAGAATCATGGTTCCCACGGCGATGAGGAGACAGCACACATATTCAGAGAGCACCTGTTCAGTTAAACTATCCCCTCAAGGTGTGAGAACCCAATTAAGTGCCTCTACTGCCAGGCTTACACCAAACAACTTCTCAAGCGATTTCACTGTCGCAGACAAATATGTCCAATGTCAGAATAAACTCATGGGAGTTTTGCTTGAGTCAGGGCAAGCTCCCATCATCTTAATTGCTTGGTATAAGGTGATTATAAAACTCAGTCTGTCTTTCTCGTCTTTATGTTCCGATAAGATCAAAAATCGTTAATATAATCATAAGTCTTTAGTCTTGGCCCATGCAAACAGTGAAGTTCAATGAGGTGAACTCTGTCAACAAAACATTGGTATACTCAGCGAGATCCAAAGTCTATGCAAAACCTTAGAGTTTGTGAAAAAAGAAACTCCATGACTTATGACATCTTATCCTCAGATGAGAGAGCGTGTCAGACATTAGTCTTTTGAAAGTCTTTTCAAGCTCTTTTAATTCATTGTAGGGGGCTGGTGGTTGTAAGCAATGGTCCTAGGGACCCACAGTCTTTTGCAATCCCAGAGTTTTAACAAGCTGTTCATTTTTTAATTAGCAGTTGCTTGTCAGATACGAATTTTACCAAACCACATTATGTCAAGTCAAAAGCCCAACAAGAGCTCAAGTATGTTTTATGTTCAGAAACTTGTTTTCCCGATTTTTTAAATCAATAGTCTCACAAGCACAGCAGTCTGCAATTATCTGCAAAATATGCAAGCCAATGATGACCTGTTGACCTCGAGTTTCCATGGTGCCCCTCTCAGCTCCGTCAGCACAAACAGTAAGCCGCTCCATCGCGAGAATATTACAGACATATAATTGTCAAGTTTTAATAACACAGCAGACGTGCAGGCAGATGAAAACAAACCAGTATTTATAATGGTGCAATATGTTACGGTGTTGGAATCCACTCATGCCTTCTAAGCTATAATATTTTCACCAGGAGACGAGCAGGCATGACTCAATTTTAGAATGTAAAATGAGAGTTTCTGAGGTGAAATCCAATTAAGTGAAGACTATGTACAACACAGTTGATTTTACTTGCTACGCACACCTCAAAATTCAATAACAGCTTACATACGATAACTGATTCTCAGAGAATCTCAGCTTGATTTATCATTCAAACAAATACTGTCATTTCAGTGCGGTCTGCCGAGGGAATTGTTTGCACTTGTGGTCATCTCCGCTTGAAATTATCGTACCCATCTCGGCTTGGCAGCGTTCCCGTGATATTGGCCATTTTCGGTGAAAAAGGGAGGTCTGACGTCGTGCTTTGTCTCTTCTTCAAGTTTAACATTGGAGCCTGTGTAACCAGCAGTGGCCAGTCCCGATGAGGAAACACATAAAGCCTACAATCTAGTGCCGTCGCCGACATTAAAGACGTGCTCTTTAATTTAGGGGTTGTCGAGAGAAGTGACGTACGACTACGGCAGCTGCGAACAATGGCAGCATGGCCAGCTATGAAGTCAGAAAATCGCATCCTCACGCCGAGTAAGCCTTTCAATCGGGCTAAAGGCTTAGGCTTAACTGGTGAAAACAAAATCACCCAACTCGGGTCACTTAGTGTGACAGGCGATATACTGCTACAAGAGCATACCTGAACAGCTCATTGACAGCAGTAAGATCCTATCTACGATACCCTCCATCTCGGTCCACGGTACATATGTCCAGAACAAACCTCCTCCAACAACAACTACAACAAACACTAACTCACGCATCAGTCATAACAAAGGGCAGCACCATAAAAATGACAGGCTTCCAGGCAACAGCACAGAGCCTCACCAGTGCGAGCATGATCGTCATACTGCTGTAATATTCGATGCATTACGGAGACGCGTGGCAAATAAATGTATACATCAATTATAATCGCTGGTTTAAGAAACGGGAAA
The DNA here is from genome assembly GCA_029692085.1 of Gymnothorax javanicus. Lineage (NCBI taxonomy): Eukaryota > Metazoa > Chordata > Actinopteri > Anguilliformes > Muraenidae > Gymnothorax > Gymnothorax javanicus. The sequence continues at coordinate 118,041,837 of CM056194.1, read as the reverse complement.
CTCGAGGACAACGGCGATGGAAAAAAGTGTCTACATTTCATGGTTATGCCCGTCTCAGTTTTAAAATCATACTACGCGTGAATCCAAGACACGTTTCGAGCTCCGATCCAGCAGTTGTCTTAATAGCCAACTATTGTATTTCTGTTCATAAAGCATAATTTAGCACATTCATCCATTGTCAGACTTAACTTACCCCCAAATGTGACATTTCACCCCGCAAATACCCCAGGATGAAAGACCGGAGTAGAATTCCTCCAGGAATCACAATTCCATCATTCACACAGACAGATTACCCCACTCACCATGAGTTCATTCTCTGTGCGATGAACGCCAAGTTTTTTCAATCCGATGGTCAGATCGTTTACGCAAATACCACCGTCCTTGTTGACGTCCAAGACTTGGAAAAGTACTTTGAGTCTGTTTTCTTGATCCGCGTCGCTACAGAGACCTCCTGCGCAGGGACGGGACAACTCGCACGTTCTCTCCTCCGCCTGAGAACAGTCCCAAAATTTAGGGGGAATCTCAGAAGCGGTGCCAGCCCCTCCACCTGGGTCCGAACCAGAGGGCATGTCTTCTGGGCTGCACTGACAGAACACGCCGCTCAGCAGAGGCGAGACGAAAGATCGCTCCTGTTGCATGGTGCCAACGATGCATCAGATTTCAGACAAACGAATTCACTATAGCCACCTACCCGGCTCAGATGTAGCTCACCGCTCATTCAAAATGTATGTATCTACAATCGGCGAGCGATCGGGTCCTGCTTTTGTTTCACCCGAATTTCCCCCTTACAAAAGTCCGATCTCAATATTTCAGCTTTACAGCCTTATTTAGCATTTGTGCAGCAAGTCTATACCGTTTCTAAAGCCATAGACTTGTCTTCCAAATTCGAAGAACTGGCAATCGTCCTTGCCTAGTTCTCGACACTCGCTCCCAGCAGTCGGCTGATGACAGTCGCTATCCACGTATTAGGTCTGAGTCGAGCAGCTGAGAGGTTTCTAATTACATAGTTTTCCTCCTGAGAAGTTCAATATTTTCTCTTTCAAATATCCAGGGATTCACATTCAGTGATCTCCGGTTTGCCCGTCCGATTGCCAGATTAACGGTAGCGGGAAAATGCCGGTAAATTGAAGAGCGGCTCAGCAAGGAAGGAAATTAAGCCAAAAATGGGTGGAGAGACATCGGAAAGTAGATGATTGATAGGTCCAGTATCCAATCCAGATCAAAGATGCAAATTGCCTGAGCTCAGTGAGGATTATCATCCGAACACGTCATATATTGACGCTACCTGACCAAGCGTCGATATACGAGGCAAAAGGAAGCTTTTGGCGTCATTATTTGAGGGTTAGGGTTAAGGTTCGGTTTAAGGGTTAGGGGGTAGGGTTCGTTTTAAACTGGCGTCAATAAAGGACGCTAAAAGCGCCCTTTTGCCTCGTATATCGACGCTTGGTCTGGTAGCGTCAATAAATAACGCCTCAAGATGAGATTGGGCTCGACTCGGCGTTCCTATTAGTAAAGGCATGGTGTTTATCAGTGGCGGGCGGTGGACAGAGAACAAGGAGGGCGATAAACATGTCTTTAAACTGCTTATTAATCTTGATCTGTTTTCAGTCAATTTCCCTGGTAAAAGACACTTGAACTCTCCCCTCTCAGGTGTAGCTTCTTGTCTTCGTTAAGACGAGAAATCAAACGCACCAGTTGAACGCAAAAAAGAGCGCATTTCAATCTTTTTCAATTAAACAATCATTACGCACAGGTTTTACGACTTGCTTAGGATGTGACAAAATTTAACGCGGTAAATCCACAGTGGTTTTTTTTCGTGAGGAGTTGCCTATTAAGGCATGTGAATTAAACATTTTATAGAATTTATTATTCACTCGCCTAAACATTTCATTATAAGGGAAACTAACATGTTGACCAAGAACAATGATTGAAATCGGGTCACTAATCTCACCCGTTTCAAGGGATGTTTTCTGCCCCCTCAGTTTTCCGTCCACTGGTGTTTATGTGTCTTAAACATATATCTCTTCTGTAGGTAATTGACACATATAAAACCATACCATGGTTCATCTTAAATGGAACCGAAATCACTGATTTACTGACTCACCAACAGGGAAGCAGAAAAAAATGTAATTTTGAGCATTATTATTTTACAAAGACTATTGAATAGGAGAAACTGGGGTCCGATGAGCCATGGGGACTAATGAGCCATATCACTATTTTGCGATCAATCGATGCCAAAGGTGTTTAAAATAGGCAAAATAGTGATATGCCTCATTTATCCCCATGACTCATCAGAAAGTTATCTAACTCCAACTGCTCCTATTTGAAAAAAGTAATTGCCCCCCAAGTTACTCAATCAGCAAATTAACCAAATTTACCAAATGTTATTTACAATTGGGTCACATTTAATTAGCCCCTTAAGCCCTATGCCCCGGTACCGGGGACCGGTTGTTACGCATAATAAATACAGCATGTTTCCCAGTCGCAACATTGTCATGCGGCATATCCACATTTTGCGAAAAAACTAGGCAAAAAGCTCATGTAGACCACTTTTACCTCGACCGAACACAATTCAAGCACCAAGCAAGTAAATAAGCATGTAGCAAACAATAGGATAAAATCATATCAACACTGAATCGCTAGAATTTCTCCTGAATTTGAATTTCTTTCCCTCTCCCTCCCAACAGGCCATCATCACCCCTCTCCTGAAAAAACCCTCCCTTGACCCCTCAGTTATTCAAAACTTCCCCCCAGTCCCTCCTCCCCTTCCTTATCAAAAACTCTTGAACATGCTTTTGCTAACCAACTCTCCTCTTTTCTTGCAGATAGCAACCTCTTGGACCCTCACCAATCTGGCTTCAGAGCTGCCCACTCCACGGAGACTGCATTTATCTCCGTCAGCGAGGCGCTTCACTCTGCACGTGCCGCCTCCCTCTCATCCATCCTGATCCTCCTTGACCTCTCTGCCGCATTCAACACTGTTGACCACTCCATCCTCCTGTCTTCCCTGTCTACACTGGGGATCTGTGGTACAGCCCTCAACTGGTTGAAGCTGTACCTCTCCGGTCGCTCCTACCTGGTTGCCTGGGCTGGTGAAGTATCAACACCTCGGCCCCTTACCACAGGCGTCCCCCAAGTCTCAGTTCTTGGTCCACTCCTCTTCTCTCTTTATATCCAGTCTCTTGGTCCTGTCATTTCTGCTCATGGTTTTTCGTATCATTTTTATGCTGATGACACTCAACTTTTTCTCTCATTCCCCCCCTCTGATGTCCAGGTCTCCACCCGCATCTCCACCTGCCTGAGAGACATCCAGAGCTGGATGGACAACCATCATCTGAAGCTCAACCCAAGCAAGACAGAGATGATATGTGTCCCTGCTCCATCCTCCCCCCATCTGGACCCGACCATCACCCTGGGGGAAACCACCATCTCCCCCTCGCTGAGTGTGAAGAACCTTGGGGTCTTGTTCAACGACAGACTCTCCTCTGCTGCAAACATCGCAGCATTGACCCGGACCTGCAGGTTCTTCCTCTACAACATCCGTAGAATCCGGCTCTTCCTCACCAGCTACTCAACGCAGCTCCTGGTCCAAGCGCTGATCCTCTACCGCCTGGACTACTACAAATCCCTCCTCGCCGGCCTCCCAACATCTGCCATCAGACCCCTGCAGCTCATCCAGAACGCTGCAGCGCACCTGGTCCAGAACCTCCCGAGACACTCCCACGTCATCCCCCTGCTCACAAGGCTCCACAGGCTGTCTGTCGCAGCTCGCATCAAATTTAAGACATTGGTGCTAGCCCACCAGGAAGTCAACGGAACAGCTCCAGCATACATCCAGAGACTGTTCAGACCATACATGCCTGCCAGAGCACTCCACTCTGCCACTTCTGGTTGCCTGGCTCCACCCCCTTTCTGCTCTTGCCCTTCTCGCTCAAGACTGCTGTCTGTCCTGGTTCCTCGTTGGTGGAATGAGCTACCTATCGAGGTCCGAACATCAGTGTCCTTGAGCACCTTCAAGCGCAGCCTGAAAACCCACCTCTTCAGGCTCCACCTTTCCCCTACTCCACTGCCCTGAATTACTCTGACATTACATCCCTCATTGCTTCATTGCTTTTACTTGATTTTAGATGATTTTACTTGATTTTAGTTGATTTCACTTGATTTTGTTGATTTTACTTGATTTTGATGTCAGTATATTTGGTGTTGGTTTAGACTTGTAACAACCTGAATAATGTGTTCTCTGTCACTTTTACTGTTAGCAGTTGTACTTGTCTCCTAGGAGCTCTGCACTTTTCAACCGATCCTTTGCACTTTTTGTACATTGCTCTGGATAGGAGCATCTGCTAAGAACCTGTAATGTAATGTAATGCATAAATGACTGTGCATAAATGGAAAGGCACAGACATTTCCTCATGAAAACATCTAAAACTCCCTCAATTCACAACCAATTTTCATGAAATTAGGCTTGTAATGAACAAGAAAAATGTTACATAACATGCTCGAGTTCATATCGCGAATGCCACATTTTTGAATACCGGTTTTCTCAAAAAACTGCATTTGAAGCAAGGAGGAAATTAGCTGGTGCAAAAATGCCAAAAAGTTGTGCAGCATTTTGTTGTTCAAACACAGGGAATGAAAGACACAAGGCTCAGAGGATAACTTTCACAGGTAAGGCCATTTCACCATTTCACAGTAACTTAAAGCAGACATTTAATGACCCAGATATACATAGCTCTGATCTGTTGTGGTATGGACTCTGTAAGGCCTCTGACGGCACACTGTGGTATCTGGAACCAAGACGTGAGCAGCAGATCTTTTGAGTCCTGACAGTCGTGAGTTGGAGCCGCTGTGGGCTGGACTTGTTGTTCCAGCACGTATCATGTCCCTCGATTGGACTGAGATCAGGCAACACTGTGAACTCTTCCTCAAACCATTCCAGAATAATCTGTGCCGTGTGGCAGGGCGCATCATCCTGCTGAAAGAGGACATAGTGGAATACGATTGCCATGAATGGTGTTTAGCCTGGCCCACAACAATGTCTCTTTAAGTGGCGCATGTCAAATTGATATCCAAACCCTGGATTTCAAAGAAAAAAGGACCCAGACAAGGCAACCTTCTTCCATTCCAGCTGAGAGGTCCAGCTGAGTTTCAGGTTGACAGTGGTTGTCCATTATCGTCATGTTTCAATGGTTGACAGTGGTTACATCTCTTCCGCCTTAAAATTTCCAGAGATGGTCTAGCCCCTTCAACAACCATGGGATAGGTCATGCAGCCCTTAACGCAGCAGTCATTGGTTCGTGGTTTGTCCCTCCTCGGATCACTGTCGAGAGGCACCAACCACAGTTGATTGAGAGTACCCGGTCAGCCTTGCTTGCTTATTTCAGACATGCTCCAACCAAGTTGTCCGGCCAAAACAATTGTCAAAGTTGTTCAAGTCTTTATGCCGGTCCATTTGTTCAGCATTCAACATGCTTGACTACGAGAACTAATTGTCAGCTGACATATATTCAAAACCTTGACATGTAATGTTGTTTCAACAAAATAAACATTATTCGCTTCATGTGAGTGTGTTGATAATGTTTTGGCTCATCGAAGGGGGAAAAGGATGGCCTTTTTGGTCCAATAAATAAAGTGATCAATTAAAACTGTGTTTAGCGTTCCCTCATGTTCTCCGTGTCCTATAATTTGTTTGAAGTCCCAAAACCACTTAGCACAATAAATAAGGAGAAAATCTGGAGGCAAGAAAATACTTTGTCATGGCTTTGTAGTCGGAAATCTCTCATTGACTCAGCGATTTACAACAAAAAGTTACGAGTTTCCGTTGGTATAAAGAGATATTAATCTCCATATGAATGAAAACTATGGATATTTCTCGTCTAAAAATAAGAGGCATTTCATAAAAATGTTCTGCAACCCACAAATACTTTAATTTGTGCACGTAAATTATGTGCACCGATTTGGACAAATCCATTTATTCGCAAAGACAAGCAACCCATGCTCAAACTTAAAATTGGTTTGTGAATAGCTCACTCTGCATTTGTGGATCAGGGTCACGTCTGCATTCAATAAGGCGAGTATGTGATGGATTTTCCCAGTATCATTTTAACTCCTCTCATTCCGTGAAACTGCTCGTTTGGTATGGCAACCCTATCCGTGAGGGCGGAATGTAACGGCAATATGCCATACTCACCACTAGATGGCGATATTTTCGTAGATAATAGAATCATGGCCGTGGACTAAGGCCGGGAAGTGTTAGTGTACGAGAATGGATTTTGATGAAGGGGGAAAAGGGAAAAAGAAATCGAAAAAGAAGTAAAAGAAGAAATATTTGTTTATAGGAATGAAAGTTGTTGGAACCAGGCGAGAGGCAAATTACATGTCAGTGGGGCAGTAAGAATGGTGTGGGACAAGGGGACAGAGGGAATAATCGCTAAGAATTGGAAGTGGTTATTCGCCCCGCAGCGGGGTGAATTGGGGGAAGATTGATCGGCTGTCTGCCCCACAGCCGACAAGAGAAGCATTTCTGCTATTCGCACTGCGGCGGGGCGGATAAGAGAAGCACTTCTGCCATTAGCCCCACAGCTGGGCCAATAATAGATTTATAATCCGCCCCACTCTTTGAACTTTCGCGCCGAAGCGCTGCGGGGCGAATAGCCTCTTCCCCAAGAATTAAATAATTTGATCTCAGACGGGCAGGGTAACCTGCCTTCCAATGAGTAACCCAGCTACAGTCATCGGGGTAGCCTAATCAGGGGAGTTTGGGATTCTATGAAAACTGATTCATTTTTGAAGGAGGATCGAGTTTGTGGTGTCAGGCGTTTGAGAAGTCTACGGGATGGAAAAAGACAGCACTCTAGGTCGGTGTTGTAAGAACGTGAAAGAGAGCTGCCTCATTGGATGATTTTGGAATAGTTGAGAGGTATTGATTAATACTATTACTATCAAGATTACGGGCATGGGGTAGTAGTATGTGGGGGGAAAAAAACTATCGATGTGGAAGGTGTGGTAAAGAAGGGCGATGAGATGAGGACTGAGAACTGAATTATTTGATAGCAAATAAACTATGGAGCGCGCTGCCAAATCAAGGAAGAAACAATTCTTTGCACTCTATACGCCTAGCAATCGCACAGGTTTTTTTTTTCACAAAAATTTTACGTCAGCACGTGTGAGGAACTCAAAATCAGCACAGCAGCCCATCGGTGCATATTTTCACATTTTACATACACTAAGACAATATTCTAACTCCCTTTCCACAGCAAGTCCAAATTTTTTGTTTCGGCCAGCGCTTACGTTGAGCGGACGCAATAAGCATTGCACGAAGGCGGCGCTTGGCGCTTTTCGCAGCCAGTTAAGGAGGGCTTCAACTAGTTCATCATCAAGCACTGGAACACCGCGTCTGTAGTCAGCTGCTCGTGAATAATCTTCGTCGGCTTCTAGAGCTCCGTACCGGAGTCCTGGCCAACTAGGCCACCTGGCTATTACTTCTGCTTTGTCGCTTGATTAAGCTCCACTAAAGAAGTGGCTGCAACTTTCCGCGCTTTTTTCGTACGGACCTAAGTTGGGCGAACAAAGATTTTGTTTGTTCGTTATCTGCCTTTTTCTGCCGTGTATTCATTTTTACATAGTCCGCCCGAAGAGTGGTAGCGCCGTTCGCGAAAAGCTTCCGAGGAACACGCATTAACAGCACAACAAGTTCAATGATCAGTAAGCTGTGCGATAACTTGAAAATGTGAAGACCATGGTTGAATTTCGTGACTCGGTAAGAAGCATGACCATCTTCTTAGTTTTCTGTCTCGTGTCAGTGGTGATCCCATTTTGGTAAATCAGCCTATCCCCTAACTTACCAGTTTTCATTAAGAATATGAGCTCGCTGAGGTCCGCTGGTGTCAAAACTCGCCCAGTTTACATGATTACACACACTGTTCTCAAGCAGAAATATGTTTAATTTTAGAGTTTAATTCCTAGCGACAGGCTTAATGGCATCGACTGGCATTTAAATATTATCATTGATTTTCGTTTTGTTTAATCGACGTTTTCTGATCATCAGTTATAGTTAAATGAGCCTGTCTGGTCATATCTACATGTTAAGGAGCCCACTACTTCTTGTTTTGTTTGCAGGTCCAAGCAGATCAACGAGGCATTTCAGTGATGTTAAATCAGAACATCATCAAGAAAAATAAGTGTCAAGCCCCGGATTAAAATTTCAACTCTATCTTTTTAGTGCTTTTTCGATGATATTTTTTTCCTAATTGATTTTGTTTTATCTTGAAGGGTGTATTTTTTCATGAGCTTTTAGAAGGACAGTACTGTCCTGTTTACATTCTCAAAGCAACGTTGAGGACCCAAGAGCGGTCTTTTTTTTTCTTGCCATGGCACTTTTAATGAAAAAGAAAAGGTTTAAGTTTCAGACCACTTTTACGCTGGAGGAACTGACGGCTGTGCCGTTCGTAAATGGGGTCCTTTTCTGTAAAATCAGATTGTTGGACGGGGGAGATTTCAAGGCTTCATCTTCTAGGTAAGTATTTGCTGTCCTGCTGGGGCCAACAGTGTAATTCATGACCGTTTTACTTCTGTGTAGTGTGTAACTGCATGTTCTTTACTCTATCCATTGACTGGTGCGGCCATAGGGGGTAGTGGTTTTCGAGAATTCTCACGTGTGATTCTGTTTTGGTTTTGTATGTAGAAATGTAACCAGATTGGCCATTACCACTTTGGCACTATGGTATTGTTATTTTCAAGTTTGGGTGTACGCAGTGAGGAACACCATATATGTAGCTGCATGCCGTAATGGTGGGGTTCAAAGAAAATTTTGAATGGCAAAATGAGCATTTGGGTCATTCCATATAAAATCAACCAAATCTGAAAAAAATTCCCAGCTAACCTCCCTGGAATCAGCTGATTTTTCTAGTACATTAACTTCACTATATTTATTGAATGCCTGCTAAATTTTACTTTGATCTTATGGATATTTTTTGAGTTACAAGTCAAAAAGTGTGGGGTTTCAAAATTTTGCATCATTTTTTCTTGCATTTTTGAGCCCTCATAAATTCATGTGTATCAGAGATAGGTGAATGACATTTTCGGAGCTGAAAGACTTATTGGAGCATTGTTTAAAAGTGCAATTAAATCAATTGTATGCCCATTTTAGGTGTCACAATTTTAAAACAAATTCTGGATTTTCTTTGAGATTTGCTCTGAAACTTCAATATCATGGGAACTATGGAAGTTTCAATGGCAACACTGCTTCAGTTTAATAACTATATGCTAGGATAAAATACTGAAATCTGTTTTGGCTGTTGGGGGTTAGTGATATGATGGCTAGTGATATGGCTGAGCAATGGGATGCGCAAAATAGACTAGCAAATGTGATGGTGAATAGACCGGTGACTGTTAAAATATTCGGGCTTGTTCCCATAATGCGTTTAACACTTGGCCCATTTCGCGGGTTGTTTTTAATCCCAATTGCAGTTTTTAGCCATTTTGTCCACACTAGCAGAATATAAAAGGAAACTAGAGTTAATGCAGTGAGATATTGTGGGAGTCTTTGTCACTTGGACTTTGGAGGATTAAAAAATGTGAGCAATGCTTGATGCTCCATGTGTGTTTTGGCCTAGGAATTAGACATGCATTTGTTATATCCTGCCAATGGCTTGTTCTTGGTGAAGTTCCAGCGGACCTCTGTCATGTAGATCAGTGGTAACCTACTGTGTTCCTGGAATCCGCCGTCCTGTAGGTTTTTGCTCCAAACTCAACAAAGCACACATCATTCAACACTTTGTTGCTGAGCTGCTAAATGGCAGTGTCTGGTCTTCCAAATCAGGGTTGAGATGAAAACCTGCAGGAAGGTAGATCTCCAGGAACATGGTTTGTCTCCACTGCTGTAGATGAACAGTGAAGTTTGTGACTGTCCTCCTGTCTCATGTTGGTCTCCTTTGAAGAAGCCCAGTGGGTTGTGCATTCTACCCCTACTCTACTTTTGGCCTGTGCTCTGCTTTGAAGTGTTCTAATGCAAACAAGAAAATTGATTTCTAATTGCCTTTACTTTCTAGCCTTTCCATTAATTTTGAGTACATAATTATGTATTAAAATGTCCTCCTTTTTTTTCTGTTCATCTTTTCTTGGATGTGTCCTAGTCTGAGTGAATGGGGGATTCCCCTGCAAAGCGTATGGTATTGCATTGTAAAAAATGCTCCCCTTAGCCGGTTTAGTCCTCCTAACCGTTAATTGGAAATTAATGAATAATTAAACTACGTTGTAGGCTGGGAGTTAGTGACGACATTGCCGAGGGGTCATTTTATTGTAAGATCGACGTTGAACAATATAATTGGACGACACTGCTGATGCTTGTGGCAGAATGCTTTGGAAGTGAGGCTGTTGGCTTCTGGCGGGTGTGTACGTCTCCAATTGACGTGTCTGTTAATTCGCCGAAGATGGAACAGGTGTGGCTGCATTCCAGCGGGCCTGGGTGCGGCGGGCAGGGAGCCATGGGGATCGTATGACCGCGCGTACGAGCGGGGTTATTCTGCGTAACGGATTCTTGTGTTTAACGATGACTTGCATTCCCGGACTGTTGTTTGAGTTTGCATATCGCGTGCGTTTGCCTGATAATGTTGGCACGGGCGAAGCACAGGAAGATTGATCTGATTGACACTATTGGCCTGTATACTGCTTCTGTAAAGCAGTGAGAGTCAAACCCATAGTGCATGGTTTGTCACAGAGTTGGCGTTTTTGAAAAATAATGGCTCCGTTTGGATATCTGGGGTTTTGATGTCTGCTTTATTTTTACACCAGGTGTTCACCTCTGTATTCTCATGACCAGAGCTATGTTCAAAGCTTCAAAAGGTTTTCTATCCATTTGTTGCTCTGTCCTTGTATCTGGTTCCGTGTGGAAGTACATGTCATGCATGCCTCTAGGGGTGTGTATGTTGCAAGATTTGTTATTTATATATATATAATATATATTTTTTTTTTTTTCTTATATGTGTGTGTGTGTGTGTGTGTGTGAGAGAGAGAGAGAGAGAGAGAGAGCATTTGTTTGTTTTACAGGGTCTCTTATCTCTCCATGGGAACGGCGTGTGTGCACGCGCTCCGTGGGGACAGTGTTACATCACTGCTGTGTGCCAGGGAAGCTCTAGAGGAGAGTGCAGATCCCATCCCCCCCGAGCCCTGTCCTTGACCCCCTGGGGAGGCAGTTATGTCACTGACACCTCAAGGGAGCTGACACAAATGCAGTATATAGTACAGTGCTCTGAAACAGTATTAGCTCCACTCCTGATTTCCACATATTTGTTGCGCAAAGTGGTTTCTCACATTCATATGAATAGCAACACAAAAATAGTTTAAATGATAATTTCATTTATTGACAGAAAGGGCTATCCTGTACCCTTATCTCCCGAGTGAAAAAGTAATTGCCCCCATGAACTTACCTGGGGTGCATTTCCCAAAAGCATAGTTGCTAACTAAGTTTGCGACTTACATAGTTGGTCCAGTCACAGTCAGTGGTTTCAGCTACGTAAGTTAGCATCTGTGCTTTCAGGAAACGCACCCCTGGTTGTGTCCCCTTTAGCAGCAACGGCAGCAACCTAATGCTTCCAGTGACGAGGGATCATTCTTTCAAACTGGGGAAAAATTTCAACTCTCTCTGCTTTGCAGAATTGCTTTAGTTCAGCTACATTAGCAGGTTTCCAAGTAGGAGCTGCCAGTTAAACGTCCTGCCGCAGCCTGTAAATTGGTTCAAGGCAAGACATTGAATTTGTCACTCAAATCTTAGTTTTGTTTCTTTTGAGCAGTTCAGAGGTGGATTTACTTTTGTGCTTTGGATTGTTGTTTTGCTACACAAACTAATTTGACATGAGATCCAGGTGATGGTCCAGTGACTGGACATTCTTCCTCACCATTTTCTGGTCGAGAATGGAATTCTCAGTCCCATCAATAATGGCAAGTTGCCCAGGCCCTGAAACAGCAAAGCATTTCCATTCCATCACATAACCCACCACGTTTAAGTGTTAGTATTATGTTCTTATTGGGTCATTCCATATCAAGTGGACCAAATTTCCAGATGGTCTGAACCTGACCCACTCAAAAAAATCTGGCAAAAATATATGTTATAGTACATGACTTAAAATTCATGCATGCCAAAATCTAGACCTCTAGGTCAATTAACCCCAGAGGTACGGCCCTCGCAGTGTTCAGCAACCTTACAAGTTCCCCCATTCATTGAATTTTCAACGGTTTTCAGTGGTCGATTTTGAATCTTTCCTAAAAAGGTAATACTCTCCTGAATGATGATTCTAGCAGAACTTTTTACGTAGATATCAAATCTGGCATCAGTTTTGGGCTAGGGGTTACCTGTAATTTACTAGAGCCATCCCAAATCCGGAAAAAATTCATGATGCTGAAATTTGTCAGGACTTTGGACAGCCCTAGGACTATACCTTATGACTGTAGAATATTGTACTTTGGCATATTTAACCACAAAATGACAAAATGTGTAACTTTAACCCCAAACATTAAAAACGACTATTACATGTACTGTGGTGGTTTTAAAAGGGTCTCAAATCCATTCCACGGTATTATTTTACCAAATGGCAACCCTAGCTTCTTACCCAAGCAGTGGAGCAAAAATTTCTGAAACTTGGCCCATTGCAATATTTGAACTGTCTACTTCAACATTTCCAAGTATGATTGTGTAGACTTCATTCTAAGTATTTTAAATTCACTGCTGAATATGGTGTGTTTTGGGGGTTGATAGGCAGGATATTTGATTAATCAGTACTGCACTGATATTTCATTGCTTATTTCTTATATTTTTCAAGACCGCAAGGGGGTCATAAATGGTGATCCCAGAAGAACTTTTCGCGTAGATTGCAAATTTCCCATCAGATTTGGGATAAGAGTCGCCTCACGAATATTATCGGAGGCCAATTTCAGATGGGAAATTTGGTCACTTTTAGGAAGATTTGCGACTTTTCCAAGTTTTCTGCATTTTCAGGTATTGATCTCGCTGTGGTTTGACATTTCAATAACTTCCTTTGTCATTCATCCTAGGATTTTTGATCATGGCACAGTAGGCTGCTTGTTGGACTTTTCCATTGCTTAAAGGGTTTGGTTTAAGCAGTGTTTAGAAACAACAGGGCTGGCAGTAATCAAGCCTGGGTGTGCCTAGTCTACTGTCTCCCAATTATGAATTATATTGGGTAAATGAGCTGATTAAATAACTTTGGGGAATTACTTTTTTACACTGTACCTCTTAAACCGTTCAAAATTTCTTGATGAAATTTAGTATATGAATACATCGTATGGTGTAGTTGTGCATTTTCATACTTCCGTCTGTCTGTCCTTTTGCTGCGTTTTGTGTCCTGGCCAGATATCAGCCATGCCATAGTAGAGGATGTGAGTATTTCATACTTGTTGAGTGTTAGCTTTAGGAAAGAGGCCCATCACATGTTTCTCTGTGTATAGTCCTGGAGGGCAAGGAATGGTCCTCTCTGGGATCAGAAAATGTGACCCTATGTAACCCTGGTCTGGGCGACTGATGTACCACACCCCACACTGCACCCTACGCACTAACCTCCCAGTCCACACTTAGGTGACTCGAGCAATATGACACAAGACGGCCTATAAGCTCTTGGCTCTAAATACACACGTTAAGTGCACCGTTTTGAGAACTGGGAGCAATTTATGCAGTTTAAGTTTTCGATGATGTCATCTGTAAATGCCCAGCACATCTGCTGTACAGCTGGCGGGTGTGGATGGGGCACTTGTTGAGTGAGTGGCTCACTGGGGTTCTACTTCCTGTTTACATTCCCCATATTCTGTCTCTCTCGCTCTCCTTCTCTCCCACCCCCTCTCTCTCTCACACACACAGAAGTCAGCTAATCAGGTCACCCTTTCCCGTAGAGTAGAGAAAAGTGGGAAGGGGGGGGAAGGTTGTTCTCTTTCCTGCTAGATCTTTGGACTTAACCTGTAAAACATAAATTTCTAGATTTTATTTTAATACTTTTCTGTTAATCATGAGCCTAGGGACACGCACAGACAGCTTCAGTATTTCACGTGTAGGTCTCGTTATTGTCTGTGCATGTGTGGTGCTCATAATTTGTATGTGGTGCGGATATATGTGCGTTTGTTTGTGTTCCTGTCTGTGTGGGCGTGTATTTGCATTATTTATCAACCCCACCAATCAAGTTGCTCAGGGTTTATTGTGTGTGTTATGGATACCGGAACATTCCTTGCGTCACTTGGCCAACGTTACGCATGGATTTGCTTTAGGCATTAGGTGAATCATTCAATAACGAGTTGGTGTCGGCGGATATGGAACTTTTTATCACTGTGAATTAACGGTAAAGTGAGTTTATCTAAAACGCACTCTCACGCACACCCTGCGCTCCGGCCAAAATTTGAGTGTGTTTCTGCATGTCTTTCACTGCGCGCTACGTGACGGTTTGGACGGCGACCCGCTAAAAACAGCTGCAATTCCTCCTCGGCTCTCAGTATAAGGATGTAAGATGTAAATTTTGGCAGATTAAGCGAACAGTCTGCCTCTGCCTTGTATTCAGTGTTCAGATCCTTTGTACTGGAATGGAGGGCTCAAAAGCAAAACTGTCCAAGTACTTCTGAACTATGCTAAACCTGAAATTTCCCATGTGCCTGTGTGTGCATATGCATTTGTATATGGTGTGTGTGTGTGTGTGTGTGTGTGTGTGTGTGTGTGTGTGTGTGTGTGTGTGAGAGGTACATTCCCTCTGATAAGCTCCGCTGTAATCGTTTAATGATTTCTGGGACCGGATCATTGGCTGCCTCTTATCTTGCCCTAAATCCTGCTTAAAATCAGAAGAGGTCAGAGGTAATAATTTGGTTATGGCTACACCAGGAAATGTCCTGGCACAAAATGCACATTATTCATGCACCAGTTGAAGAAGGGTTTGGTGAAGGATTCATTTTTCAACTCTCATCTAAGCTCACTGCTCTGCCTTCGGCTCCAGGTCTGTCAGACAGCCTTTGGTGTGAAGAGGTTTGTGCAGGAAAGTTAGGCTGCGTTCCGATAGTTTTTTTTTTTTTTTTTTTTTTTGCTTAGAAAAGTTCCTATCTCCTAGAAAATGACCCAGAAGTATTTACATGACAGCCATGATGAGTGTGTTCGAATTCTGTCATTGTAAAGGAAAGGTGCTTTGATGCTTCCTCACTTACCTCCTTTAGCACTGGGTACACTGAACCATCCTTTATAAAAGGGAAGGAGATGATGCTATCACACAATTCCATGTGGCAGCAATATTTATAGCGACTACCATCCATCGGGCCAATTAAGAGAACAAACAAATATGACGGGCGAGAGACGTATGATCATGTTGCCTAGTGTAAGTGCGTTCAGATTCTCTTGTTAGTGCGGTTGTCTTCCTAAGCCCTTATGAATTCCCCTTTACACCTTTCCTTTACCTTATGACGTTTTCCATCGAGGTTAAAGAAAAGTGGTTAGGAATGAGATGATGAGGCATAATGTTTTTACTATTAGAACGCAGTCATAGTCTCCTGAAGAGATGTGTGGCACTCTTTCTTTTCAGATGATGTTATGAACTGTAATTTCCCATGATGACAGTCTGTGATGAATGACAAAGTTTATAATCGGGTGTAATAAAATGAAAAATCCTATGCAATTCCTTCGTACGAGATTTTGCTCAATGGAATAATTGAGGAATTAAAATTATTTAGTGAATTTGGCTGCCTGAGTTTGATGGAAGAAACAATTTTTGTTGGGGGAAAAGGCGTGAAATGTAAGGGGGTCATCCCATGTCAAATCATCAGATATACAAAACATCTGTCACCATGTAGTCATAGATTGCTTCCATATTTTCACATTAGATAAATATGTATGAACAAATCCAAAATTTCAGCTCATTCAGACCAAAAATGAATTTTTGGTGAATTATTTTCTAAGGGTACTGTCTGCCAGTTTTTTTTTTTTGTCAAGTGACGATTTTCTTGTCTTCAAGAAAGTACTGAAACCAAGGCACTCTTCTTATAATAAAAAGCTTTAATCAATAGGCTAGTTCATAATGGAACTTATTTTAAAAAAAAAAAAAAAAAACATGCCAACATGTTTCGGCCTAACACACAGGCCTTCATCAGGACTAGAGTATTAGACAATGTTACAAACAGAGTTAAGACAACAGCAGTTAGTCAGCTAATCACTTCCAGTTGGAGTAGGCGGAGTAAAATCTACCTTGAAATGAATAATTGTGCAATTTAAAACATAATATCATTAATATTGTAATTTAGAAACATGAGAAGTTCTGTATTTCATTAATCACCCATCTCTAAATCAATAAATTAATTTAAAAGAATAATCAACATCTCTATAAAGTCATTGAAATGCAAGAATTCTTAATGGTTGAGGTTTAACAAGCAATAGGCGAATCATATAATCCCAATTTACAAAATCAAAGTAAATTATCATAGAAGGACATCAAAGAATTACAATTATATAATTATTATATTAATTATATATGTAATTATGATTAACAATAATAGAGGAATTAGTTTAAAAAAAATAGAAGAAAATCCAAGGTGTGCCCCTGGAGATACGGGGGTTTGAACAGGTGGCATTTTAGCTTTTTTTTCACATTTGGCAAGGTACTGACTGCAGTTGATGATGAATTCATGGTGAATTCAGCCTGATTTATATTCAGCAGACACAAATGAATGGAAAAAAATACCATAGAGCCTATGCTAGGGTTTATATTGGGGGTGCTTTGGGGACCTAAACATGGAACTGCCTGAACAAAAGGCACTTTTGGTGTCCTCATAGCTCCTCAACCAAGAAAGATAAAGTAAAATGGACTGCATTTTCTGATTAAGCAGTATAACATTAGCTTAGATGCAAAGTTTCAAAGCTATAGGTCTAATAATAAAAAAGGTATGCCATGTTAAGTGCAAGAAAAAGTCAATAGACAAAAGAACTGACGGACAGTACCCTTAGAAAATAATTCACCAAAAATTCATTTTTGGTCTGAACGAGCTGAAATTTCGGATTTGTCAGTGATACATATTTATACAGCTGCATACAAAAAATTAGCAAAATTGAGAAGGTGGTGGTGAGACCCATTTGATGATCTGACATGGAATGACCCAAGAAAAGAAACCGTAATTTCCATGGATTGTCCACTTCTGTGAGTGACTAGGTGTAGTGACCTACAGATTTGCTTCTTTGTGGTTTTTACGAGGATGGATCTTTTGGGGGAACCCTCCCATAGGTGGAACATGGACTACAGTAAAGGAGTTAGTGCTGTAACTATCCTGCCAGAACAGTAACCCTGCTTTGTAAAACTGTTGCTGCAGTGTAAGTCATGGACAGATGATTGACAGGTGTATGACCCCGCCTGCATCCTGCTGTGGATATCTCAGACTTGTGCCCCCTGTTGGTAGGGTGTGGTGTTGCCTGTGGTAGTTCAGTATTTACTCATGTCTTCTGCAGCTTCGAGTCTTACAAACAAGGCTGCTCACAGATACGTATTCTTATTCTTTGGGAGAAAACTATCAAAATTGATAAATGTGATCATCTCAGTCCTGGAGGTTGACAGGTTTTTGATTTGACCCATATCTGTGTATCCATGTGCAAACATCCATGCACATGCCTGCACATGCAAATTCACTCCTGCAGACATTCACACTTGCATACAAACATGATCATAAACTCAAGTATGCACATGTGCAAACATGCACACATGTGCTCTTACACACACACACACACACGTGTGCGCACACACACACACACACACACACACACATACACACATGCATATTCTCACACACACTAGAGGTGCTCTGATCGATCGGCCACCGATAATTATCGGCCGATTTCCGTGAAAAAGTATGTGATCGGGGTATGCCGATTAATGCCTTTCATTGCCGATCACAAAAACCGATCACCGATAATGAATGAAAGACTGTGGATCACGTTTGGTCTGAGACCGCGTGTGCGTTATCATTGACTGATAGCGTAATGTACACTTCTCATCAAAGACTCTCTGATCCACGATCAGGTAGTTTGTGGGATATCTGCCCTCCGCCGCACCAGGAGACGCCGCCACCACAGACCACGATGTTCACCAACGGGACTGCGGCCTAACGGGAGAAATAAATGACGTTTTACTCTGATTGGGTGGACACTTTGAATTATGCACGCGCATCCTCGGGTAGACTCTTGGGAAATTGTAATTGAGATTCATTTTTGAAGATCCATTCATGTTGGTTGATGTATGCCCTTACTCGTTGAATGTAATCTAAGTGGCTGCTGGGTGATTAATAAAATCTTTCAAAAAAAAATTCTTCTAGATTAAATATAATCTAGGAGGAGAGGGTCTTAATTATGGAGTTATGAAGAATGTAAAAATATAAAAACAGCAAAAAGCAGCACTGTTGCTGCTATTGAGGCCAGAGAGGTCCTATGATGGAGTAGTGGAAAATTACTTTTGTTTCTCAGCCAAGTCAAACAAAGTGAAATTAAATTATAGATTGAATATTATCTGATTGTGATAAATAACAATAGTCCACTCAGTTTTACCGATGTCTTCGTTTTTTAAAGTATATTTTCCATAATTTCTCTTATATACAGCATGATTTTAATAAATTCTTATCCCACCAATAACCCTAACCTGTTGCACCACAGCAAATTTACAGTAGTCTTATGGCATATCAAAGAATATGAGTTTAAGAATATATGTTTATTCATTTTGTAATGCTGCAAAGTGGATTTTTTTAGTGAATTAGGCAAGTTTTAGACTGTGCACCTAAACACGCACGAGTGCACCCATTTTCAAAATCAGGGTGCACCCAGTCAAAAAATCCCAATTCGAGCCCTGGAGTAGATGATGAGTGAATTTTCATCTCTGGGTGAACTTTCCCTTTTTAGTTTTCAATCTGTTAAAGATTGTGTTACTGAAAGCAGGTAAATTTAAGTGTTTTTCAGTTGTCCTTTTGACTGAATAGTTGCTGCATTGTGCCTGCAAAGTTTTTGTATTTTTTCTCTTGAAGAAGTTGGTAAAAACATGTTTTTTTCTAAATTAAGATTATTTTATGGTTCCTTTTTTCCGAATCATGTGGCCAGTAGCACTCATCATAACTAAATTGAAAAATTTACATCCAATCCATGTGATCGGTATCGGTGATCGGCACTCATGGCTGATCGGTACTCATGGCTGATCGGTATCGGTGATCGGCAGCATGAAACCTGATCGGAGCATCCCTAACACACACACACACACTGGTGCATTTGCACTCATGCACACACGCGCAGTACAGTGTGTGTCCCTTGCTGTGCTGCGGTTCTGAGGGTTCGTTGGGTGGGCAGCTGTGGGAATGCTCTGCACGTGCCTAGCGCTCACATCCCACATTCCTGGAATTTCTTTGGAAGGCGAGGGAAACTGCGGGAGGGAAAGTAGCAGGGGTAGGGTTAGAGAAAAATATGAATGAGTCTGCATGTACCACTACAGAATGACAGTAAGAGTTTACATATACTACTACAGAATTACAGTGAGTTGACATGTACTACTACAGAATTACAGTAAGAATCTGCATGTAGTACTACAGAATTACAGTAAGAGTCTACATATACTGCTACAGAATTACGGTAAGAGTCTGCATATACTGTTACAGGCTTACGGTAAGAGTCTGCATATACTCCCACAGAATTACAGTAAGAGTCTACATGTACTACTACAGAATTACAGTGAGTCTGCATGTATTACTACAGAATTACAGTAAGAGTCTACTTATACTACTACAGAATTACAGTAAGAGTTTACATATACTACCACAGAATTACAGTAAGAGTCTACATATACTACTACAGAATTACATTAAGAGTTTACATATACTACTACAAAATCACAGTAAGAGTTCACATATACTACTACAGAATTACAGTAAGAGTCCACATGTGCTACTACAGAATAACAGTAAGAGTTTACATGTACTACTACAGAATTACCGTAAGAGTTCACATGTACTACTACAGAATCACAGTAAGAGTTTACTTATGCTACTACAGAGTTACACTGAGAGTGCATGTACTACTACAGAATTACAGTGAGTCTGCATGTACTACTACAGAATTACAGTAAGAGTCTACTTATACTACTACAGAATTGCAGTAAGAGTTTACATATACTACCACAGAATTACAGTAAGAGTCTACATATACTACTACAGAATTACAGTAAGAGTATACATATACTGCTACAGAATTACCGTAAGAGTTCACATGTACTACTACAGAATCACAGTAAGAGTTTACATATACTACTACAGAATTACAGTAAGAGTCTACATATACTACTACAGAATTACAGTAAGAGTTTACATATACTACTACAGAATTACAGTAACAGTCTACATATACTACTACAGAATTACAGTAAGAGTCTACATATACTACAACAGAATTACAGTAAGAGTTTACATATACTGCTACAGAATTACAGTAAGAGTATACATATACTGCTACAGAATTACCGTAAGAGTTCACATGTACTACTACAGAATCACAGTAAGAGTTTACATATACTACTACAGAATTACAGTAAGAGTCTACATATACTACTACAGAATTACAGTAAGAGTTTACATATACTACTACAGAATTACAGTAACAGTCTACATATACTGCTACAGAATTACCGTAAGAGTTCACATGTACTACTACAGAATCACAGTAAGAGTTTACATATACTACTACAGAATTACAGTAAGAGTCTACATATACTACTACAGAATTACAGTAAGAGTTTACATATACTACTACAGAATTACAGTAACAGTCTACATATACTACTACAGAATTACAGTAAGAGTCTACATATACTACAACAGAATTACAGTAAGAGTTTACATATACTGCTACAGAATTACAGTAGGAGTCTACATATACTGCTACAGAATTTACTATACTACTACAGAATTAAGAACAGTCTGCATATACTACTACAGAATTACAGTTCTACATATTTACAGTAAGAGTTTACATGTACTGCTGCAGAATTACAGTAAGTTCATTTACATGTACTGCTATACTGCTTCTTAATTACCGTAAGTCTACATGTACTGCTGCAGAATTACAGTAAGCCTGTACATGTACTGCTGCAGAATTACAATAAGAGTCTACATATGATGCTGAAAGGCTTCATGTAATGCAGCAGAATTACAGTTAGAGTCTACCGGTACTGCTATTGAATTGCATTAAGAGTCTACATTTACTGTTGTAGAATTACAGTAAGTCTTGGTGTACTGAGGCGGAATTACAGGAAGAGTGTATATATACTGCTGCAGAATTGCAGTAAGAGTCTTCATGTACTGCTGCAGAATTACGGTAGGAGTCTACATGAACTGTTGTAGAATTACAGAGTGTACATTTACTGCTTCAGGATTGCAGTAAGAGTTTATTTGTACGGCTGCAGAATTACAGTAAAAGTTTACGTGTACTGCTGCGGGATTGAGAGTTTACACGCACTGCTGTGGGATTCAGAGTCTGCACGAACTGCTGCAGAATTACCGTAGAAGTTAACATGTACTGCTGAAGAACTGAGTTTTCCTCTTTCTGTTGGTCCTTGCTTGTGGCAATTGGACTGAAGAAGTAACTATGAAGCAGATGGCGTGTGATTTTTACTGTGCATGTGTAGTGATGGCTACTGTATGTAGCTGCCATTTGTGTGAGGGGGATATATGTGTGTGTGTGTGTGTGTGTGTGGAGGGGGGGCCTTACATTTCTGACAGGCAGGTTTCTGCCTCTTTAAATCGGCCCTCCTCCGCACTGTGAAGTCAAATCTTTGGTGGGACACGTGTACAAAAACACAAATGTATTATAACTGTTGGCCATCACACAGAGGCCCATGCACGTGCACACATTCCTGTACGGAGAGACTGAGGATGTCCCTGCCCTGAGGCCAGAGGAATATTGAGGCACGAAGGCTACATTAGCATTTTTTGAAGATTACTTCATACTGTCCATTCCCCTCCCCCATTCTGTTTCTGTCTGTTTCTTTTAATTCCCTTACTCTCATTCTGCCCTTCTGCCTATCTGAACCAGCTGTCCCTTTCTCTCTCTCTCTCTTTTACTCTCTCCATCACTCTTTCTCTTTCCCTTTCTGGCTCTCTTTCTCTTTCACTCTCACGCTCCCTCTCTTTCACACTGTCTCCCTCTTTCTCTTTCACGCTCTCTCCCTTTCTCTTTCACTCTGTCCCTCTCTTTCACTCTTTCTTTCATATTCCCTCTCTTGCACCTCCTCCCCCTCTTTCTCTCTCTCTCTTTTTCTAAGTCCCTCTCTTCGTCCCTCTCTCTCTCTCTCTCTCTCTCTCTCTCCGGGGCTATCACTTCTGTCACTCTCTCTCCTCCTGTCTCTCCCCCTCTCTGCTCAGCTGGGTTAAGTGTCCTTGATATTACTTGTTTTGTAGCCCATGGCTTCCCTCTGTTTGGCAATATCCTGTGTTTCAGAGTCTAATGAGATCAAAGTCCTTGCGAGGCCGAGGTGGGGATTTCTGCCGTGTGTGGGCCGCACCTTGAAAAAATCGCTTGCACGTCCCCGTTTTATTGTCCACAGCAAAGATGTCCACACTGGGATTATTTTATGGGCAAAACAGTTTCTCCTATATTATGGAATCATCATGGTGGCTATCGCAGATCCTATGTGTTAATGCGATAACTCAAAAACTATTTTATAGATCCTTTTCAAATTTTATATGCCTTAAGATCTCATCAAGATGGAGAACCTGATTGATTTTGGCCTTTGTTTTTTTAATAATGATAAATCAATTGACAAATTAATTTCCTGGAACACCTGAGTTCTGTCATATTGCTTGATATGTAAGCAGTATTGCCTTGAAATTTTGCTAGTTGATTCTTTCGGTCATGATTAACCCTTTAAGGCCTAATGCAAAAATCCCAGCAGAGAATCATGCTGCCATGTTTACCATAGTAACCTGTATTTGGGCTGAAGCACAGCTTCTCAGCTTTCAGGAACAGTTGGATTTTTTTTATATTGCGCAAAACTTACAGTAATTACGGTACTTTCAAAATTACGCGCATATCTGTGTCGGCAACGACACGTTCTTAAAATGCGCACATGCTGTCCCGGTTTAAATGGGTTAATTATAGCTGAATACTACAGCAAAAATATCAATCGATTAAACAGTAAGGCAAGTGGTTACATTTGTTACTGACCACTTTAAAAATAGTTGCGTATATTTTTTCATTATTAAAAACCCTTTTGCGCCCGCATAAGGAAATGTCCATATTATGCTAATTGACTCCTGTAACCAAATACGGATTTTTACATGTTTTTTGATCGCCTTTGGGTCCTCAGTCTTGTCCAGAAAGGGCCAGTGTGGGTGCAGGTTTTCATTCCAACTAAGCAGTTACACACCTGATTCTACTGATCAAGGTCTTCAGGCAAAGATTCATATTTCAACTGATCATGTATCTCTGAATATTTGTTCTCGATGTGCAAAATTTGCTACATTTTGCTGTAAATAAATGCATCTCCTGTGTGCTGAAATGTATAAGCAACATTTAATTTTGCTATTTCATGCCAAGGCTATAGTTAACTCAAGTTAATAAAAACTTTGAGCATATCTGAATTACTTATGAGTGGTCTAAATCATTTTGTGCAGTGCAGCCATGTTTGCTTTTGTACTAGCTGGGTGTCAAAGGATTACTGAGTAAATATTGCGAGTCTTGGCATGTATAACACAGAATTGGGTTTAGTTAGTGATAATTTCATAAGGCTGCCTGAGGCAATACTGTAGCTAGGCTTTCTTTTTGAGGGGCTTTCACTCGGGGGTTTCGCCGATATTGCCTTTACTGTCGGGGGTGACAGCAGTAGCCTTGTTTATTATGAGGGTCTAAGTTGTGGCCGAAGTTCTGGGAGATGACCGCACGTCCATTTTGTGGGTTTAAAGGTCGCATTTTAAAGCTCCTCTGAGACCTCTGTGCCGTCAAGCCACCCAACAGACCCAACAAATAATCTGGACATGGATTATAACATACTGCTGGGAAGGTCCATGGAGGCCATAGATTCCCAGATGGAAATACCCATGAGAAGTGCTGCTAGCGGGTGTGCGAATTGAATGAGTTAAATGGGCCTGGGCTCTTCAGCCGTGTCCGTGTGTAGGGCCTTGATTGAGAGCCTGAAGTCTGAGTTTTTTCTTTGGGACTCCGATAGTTCTTCACTCTAGTTGCCAGCCTGCAGCCATACTTCCCCTCTCGGATCTGTGCTCTGTGTTTTAACTCTATAAGCTCCATCTGCTTTTTTGAGAAATCATGGTCAGATTGTGAGTCCTGATGGCTTTCCGATAATGCGAGATTTCGAGGAATGTATGACCAGCAAACAGTGCTGTTGCCATGGATTAAAAAAAAAAAAAGATCATTGTAAATTGCACAGTTGGCTCATGTCTGTGATTTAGAGTGTTTGTGTGTGTGTGTGTGTGTGTCTGTGCTCTGTCTCATGGTAGTGAGTGTATGAACGGGTGAATTTTTGGGGGAAAATTTAGATTTGACTGTTTCAAAACCTGACCCACCTGCATTTTGTGGATAGTACAGGGACACTTTCTGTCACTCTGCATCAGCTTGTGCCCATCTGCTCATTTACCTCAGTGTCTCCCTCTCTGAGATTACAGGACGAAACCGAGGCACTGATCGAAATCTCCAGTGTGAAGAAATCAAGTAAGGCCTCAGGAAACCTGCGATCATTAAGGCTTTTCAAATGAAGCCTTACCATGAAATGTCACAACTTTGCAGTTGTTGTCAGGAGTGACATTGCCAGACTGTGAATTCTGGAGCTGTTTCTGAGCTAGTTGGAGTTCTGGATCATTTTGGGTTATTCAGAATTCTTGAACAATTTCTCAGCTGGTCGGATTTTCTGAACTGTTTCTGAGCCACTTCATATTCCAGAACAGTTTTCAGGCAGTCGGAAATCCGGAGCAGTTTCTGAGGAAGTCGGAATTCCAAATTGTTCCTGTGCTCCAGCAGTTGACTGGCTTAGGCCTTAGTAACGTTATAAGAAATACTCAGTTGTCGCCCTTCATGTTATGTCCTGAGGGTAGCCCCAGATAATTTGCTTTTAAAATGCATGCCATTACTTGTATATG
Source organism: Gymnothorax javanicus (assembly GCA_029692085.1). Taxonomy (NCBI): domain Eukaryota; kingdom Metazoa; phylum Chordata; class Actinopteri; order Anguilliformes; family Muraenidae; genus Gymnothorax; species Gymnothorax javanicus. The sequence goes on along the minus strand of CM056194.1, from coordinate 118,016,706 downwards.
AGGCCTGAGGTTTTGGAGATGAAAGAGGTCAGTTGCCTGCTGCGTCAGGATGACAGGGCCCATAAACAAGGTTTTCTCGTTTATCTACATGTGTTGCCATGGCAGTGTTTTTTGTGCTGACGGAAGTAAGCGTGGGCTGTGGGAGTGAACCGTCACACGCCCTGTTACCTGGGGAACACGCCCCTGCTGGCCAGTATGAACCCGTCTGATCCGGTCCCCAAGGTGGGCTTGTATTACAGGGCGTCCCTGGGATGTGTGTTCCTCTATTTTATGTATGTGAGTTATGTATGTGTGTTTTGTTTGCTGTATCCGCCTGTTGCTTTCTTGTGTCTGTTGAAGGAAAGCATTACTGGGCTTGGGTTAGTGTTTGGATGGGAGACGTGCTGAGAGAGCGGTCTTTCTTTGGGGAGAGGTGTCAGTGGATCAATAGGGAGCTTTTAGATGTAAAGAGATGCTTGATGTTTTGGAATTTTCAAAGGTATGGTTCACTATTGTGGAGTTACTTTTAGGCTACTCAACCCTGGATTTGGGTCCTGTTCAAATCCACTGTCATCTTGCAGTCAAACACGGACTAATGAATTGCAAGCGGTTCTGAGCTCCCTCCTGGTGTCCTCTGTTTTATTAAAAGGACATGCTAGATGCTAATCTTGTGAATACATCAGTGGACCAAAGCTAAAAATGCAAATTAGCACCTTGTCCATTGACTTCTATTCATTGTCCTCACAAGGCTAGCATGTAGCACGGAGTGTTCCTTTAAATAGTTGCATTCATAGCCTGGCTTTATAGCCACCAGTATAAAGGGTATGTGCATGACGTCCCAGCCCGCGGAAGTCACTGTGGTTACGCCCACTGAGACGCAGAAAGACGAGTGGCAGCATTGGCTCCAGTGTCGCCAAATACAAAAACCAAATCAAAAATGGGGAAGAGCTGTTGAGCGATTGACTGTACTAGTATACTGTATTTATCAAGCACTCGGAGCTATCTTTTTACAGAAGCTACAGAAAAGAGAAGCAAATGGATCGCTGCAATTCGCAGGGACAACTGGATGCGAAAAGGTCTCTCCAAGTCCAGCCAGACATGTACAATGAGCTGTCAAAACTGGCCCTGTCGTCTCTGCAGCTATCCAAGCTTTCAATGGGGGCTCATTCATTCTCTGGCTGTGTTTCACCTGCATAATTAGCAAGTGGCAGTGTTAGGTACGAACAAAGCATGCCTAAAGTTAGCTGACTCGCAGTTCTCCAAATAAAAGTTATAATAAGAAATAAACATCACTACAAACCTGTCCACAGACAACCAGAATATCCATAGGTGTCCTCGTCACTTTAATTTCGCCAACAAAACCCGCCTTGAGGTACGAAATTTGTGTATTTTGGTGGTATTAACCACGTTAGATGGTCACCATTGAAAAGTTTTTATTTGTATTTACATGCAGTGTCATTAGGGCTGTAATGTTGTGGTCAATGTGGCCGCAACCTCGAGAAAATGAGCTTGATAATTACGTTCGAGTGTTTTGTAAAGGGAATCTGTTGTTTTACAAGACAAAATGTTGCCAAGATGCTCAAGTGGTTTTAATTATTACTAGACTGACACCGCATAGCGTACAGCTTACGATATACAGCATAGAAGTCTGCCAGTGCCAGACTCGGGAAGCTTTGAGATGTTTCAGGGTTAGAGATGAAGACTGATGAAGATGTTATGAATGAAACAGGAGTTTTTGGGGCTGATGGGAAGCATAGTCTATTTTTAAAACCGCTCTCTTACACCTCCTTGCATGATGCGTATGATGGGGTTTGTCTGTACTGGTGTCTACAGGATGCTCCAGGTCGAGGTTAATGCTGAGCGGTGGGCTTCAACAGTTTGAACTGTTACACTGTATTAATAGGTCTGAAATTCTTGTTGGTAATACTGTACAGATATGGACGATAGGCTGCCAATCTCTCCTACCACACTGTTTACAAACCGAATGCAGAGCAGAAATTTTCTCTGTCTAAATACTTACAGGCTATGCTGCACTGTATTTCTTTATTTTCTGAGATCTGTAAGGCATACGTACAGTGGTTGTGACGGGCAGGATGGCAGCATTTTTAATACTTCTATTGGGCAGTGATGGCTGTCACACTTCAGTTGACGCCCAGCGAACCGTCTTCCCTGTGATGTAACATCCATCTGGGTTATGGAGCGCACTCCCTCCACAGTCAGTGTCATGTGACCGTTCTTCCTTTTACTCTCCTTATTAAATAAACAGTGAAAGGCTGCATTATTGATGAAGTCTCTCTTGTGCACTGGACGATAATGTCTTTTGATTGGGTCGCCTCATTACAGTGCTAACAGCAACGGTTACTTAACACCTCTCGCTCTTGCGTAACATCCTGCCTTTTCCCACATACACCCTTGACGGAAAACCTTGCAGTACATTGTTCGATGTGTAATTCCACCCTGTATTATTCCTGCATGGTTGTGGTTTTGTGTGCATTTTTGATACGCATGCTCTGATGCGGCTTAATTTTTCTTGCATTGAGATGATTGGTTTTGGACCTGCCTCATCTAACCAAATCAGGTTTTGATCCCATGGTCCTCTTGTCCAGAGTCCAGTTCTGTATCATCTGCTCGTGTGCTGTGGGGTCAGTTTGACTGCAGGGCTTCAGCCAGGCACAAGTCTACCTGTATTTTATGGGTCATTTGAAAATGTAGACTGGCTTAGGTGCGCAAGTTTTAAATTTGATTTTTTATCTATTTAAATTTTAAAATGCCCTTCTAGAAGGTGGGTATTAAAATGCTGAGCTGAAACCTTGCAGTAAGCGATTAAAGTGTGCTGAGATTTAGCATAAGCAGAGGCCTTGTTGCAGGTTACATTAACACACTCTGATGACCATGTTTTGATTTTTTTTTTTTTTTTATCCCCCGGCATAGTCATCAGTATGTGCATCCGTCTGTAATCATTTCGTGTCCAACGTAGAACTCAAATACCATTCAATATTTTTAAACAAAACTTGCTATGCGTTTTAGTTGGGTCCTACACTGGTGCCTTTTGAGATTTTGGGATTTCTGACATTGGGGGGGGCCAGATAATATCTACAGAGTTGAAACTGTTTCAGAGTTGAAACGGTAGTGTTTTGGACTTATGGAGTCACGGAATTGCAGAATTACGGAGTTTCGGAATTGCGGAACTACAGAATTAAGGACGGAGGATAAAACGATATGTCCTTTGCTTTCGCCAGGGACATAATTGTTTGTTTTGGCCGGCGATGATTTTAGCTAGCAGGTCGCACTGGAAATGTTTCCCGATGCAATCTTTGGACAAATGAGAGGCTGGGTTCCAAATCTCACCTCAGTTGTTACAAATCGTTAACTCCATGAATATGCAGGGAGAGAGAGGTTTGGGTTGACCGGAAGTGGGGCAGGAATGGAAATGGGTCTAAGACAGGAAGAGGCACTGTGCTTGACTGTCCCTTCCAACCAAGTCTGGCTTTTCTGGTGGCTCTGTCTGTAGGACCGGAGAGATGGAGCTCTATACTGCTTTCTCTGGAGTCCACTGCATACATTTTTACTGTGCTTCTCAAATATATTTATGTAGTCTGTTGGGTAATTGGAGACTCTAAATTATCCGTAGATATGAGTGTGTGAGCGAATGGTGTGTGCGCGCCCTGTGATTGATTGACGAGCCATCCAGCGTGTGTCCCTGCCTTTCACCCAGAGTCAGCTGGGATAGACTCCAGCTCCTCCGTGACCCTAGTGAGGAAGAATCAGTATAAATAATGGATGCATGGATGGATAATCTGTTAGGCTTCTGATTTTAGGATTAAACTTTGAGAGCTTGAGTTAAACCTATAGGCACTGTGATACTGGGTCTTATTTGTGAAAATTTTGTGTGGGTCTCGAACCTCAATACTGCATATGCTCAAAAAAAGAAAAACTCTGTATAGGAAAAATATCCAAATTTTCCAAAATATGGTTTAGCTGAACTGCATATGATTATATTTTAATTGATCTGGATTAACTTGGAATTTTGAAGAGCATTATCATTTGACTTTTGCATGTTATTTCATGTCCGGTTTGTTTTTTTTAACTTCAGAATCTGCAGAGAATTTTACATATGCCATTGCCTACAAATCTTTTATAAATGAGTCCCATTGAAGGCTCATTTATACAATACAATACACACAATTTTACAATTTTTGTTTGATAATCATGAACTTTTGAAGACCGTTTTTCAGAATGTTCTGAAGCTCTTGTTCTAGAACTCAAGTGATTGTTACATCAACACTGGGACCTTCAGGTCAGAACATCCTATTCGCATATTTGTGGTTCTGCATCTTGGCACATTGTATTCGATTTTATTCCACTGCGTTTCTGCAAAATGATTGGTAACCATCCACCCCCTCCCCCAGAAACTGACCCAGTAACCACCTAGTCTGATACTGTCCCACCCACAATGCACTGTGCTACTCTGCTGGCCTGACAGGTTCAGGCTGGGCAATGTTTCTGTGGTTGAGGGAAGCGGAAGGATGCATTGTGGTGCCAGTCTTACTTCCTGTATGCACTGCTGAGCAAATGCTACTTTTGGCAGACTCTGAGATAGCATCACTTTGCAACGTCTGCAGGTTTAACTCCAGTCCTGGTGGGTGGCAGTGTCTGCAGGTTTAACTCCAGTCCTGGAGGGCCGCAGTGTCTGCAGGTTTAACTCCGGTCCTGGTGGGTCTTATTGTTGATCTCGAGTGCTTCCTGTCTGCCTATATCGCATTTGCAGAAGTAAAACAGTCGCCTAATTTGCCCCAAAGTGCACTGCAACTCCAACTGCTCTCATTCTGGCCTTCAGCATTCCAGTCGCCTGATCTGTTTTGTTGTGTCAATCATGGCATCATGACTTTTAACAAATGTATAGTTTTTAGGTCAGGATTCTTTTCACAAATGTTTTCAGGATTTTTACAGCCAGGGTTAATGTTGAGCAGTGCGTACATGTCTTTACTCCCTCTCCTTCCTCTGGATCATTTAGGGAATGACTTTTGTATCTATTGCTGTCAGCACTTGGTCTACAAACTTACCCAGTAGTTAGAATTCCCCATTTGTGAGACAAAACTGTACTTTAAATATCTTTGTATTTGTTTTTCCTTCTTGCATTATTTGTACAAAATCTTGTGCGTTGTTGCTTGTTGCATTTTTAATGCCTCTTTGTATAGGCATGAGCGTTGTCCCTCTGTCCGTCCGTCCGTACGTCACGCTTCTTTTCCTGGCCAGAACTCTTCAACCGTTCAGTATTCCTTGACAAAATTTTACATGTGGATACATCTTATTGTGTGGATGTGCCTTTTCATACGTCCGTCCATTGTCCTGTCCGACTGTCCTTCACTCCACTGCGTTTTGTTTCCAGGCCAGATATTGGCCATCCCATGGTGGGGGATCTGAGTATTTCATGCTTGCTTTGGGAGGGGTTTCAAGTAGAAGCCGTTGGCATTGGAGAAGCACTGAACTCGTAGAATCCTGAGCATGTGATTTCTGGCACTGATCCTGGGTGTGAGGAGTTGGAGAAACTGTGAAACTGCTGAAGAAGGGTTTTTTATTAACTGTGATTGTTCCGTGCTGTTCCGGTGTTCGCTGGGTCAGGTGTACTGTGTGTTGTGTAATCTCTGTGAAGACTTCTGACGGGCCGGACTTGTTTGGGTCTGTCCTTCCTGTATGCTTGTTTCCGCCGAGTTTCCGGAACATTCCAGCACACTCTGATCTGATTTTGTATCCCCTTTTTAACTTGAATTTTATTTTTTAGTGTGATTGATCAGTGACACCTCCAGGGTGAGCTCTTGCTTCTCCCACAATGCCTGATGGGTTAGCCTCAGGACCAGGCAAAAGGGTGGTTGGACTAACCAGTGCATTTTAGCAGAAGCATATAAGATAAAAATGGTGAGCTACCTCGCTCTGACCAGATGTGTGTGTGTGTGTGTGTGTGTGTGTGTGTGTGTGTAATGGGCGAAGAGCACTATCCACACACTCGCTATAAACTGCAATGCCTGTAGTTCAAATCCAGCCCCTGACCTGTGTCGTGTCTCTCTCTCTCTCTCTCTCCCCTCCCCCCCCCCTCCCCCCTCCCTCGTAGGGAGGAGGTACAGGTGAACTGTGTTAGCTGGAAGAAGAAGTTCTCATTCGTCTGTAAAATGAGTGCCAGCCCAATCACCGGGGTGCTGGATCCCTGTATCTGTCGAGTGTCTGTCCGCAAGGTGGGGTTCCCCCAAAAAATGCTCATTATACATCACACGGCTCTCAAAACAGATGTTTTAAACCAAATCTGCCCTGAGCAGCCCGCCCCTTGCTGCTGATTGGCTGAGCACCCTTCCTTGCTTGTCACTCATTTCCATGTATCCAGGACAAAGCCTGTAGGGCAGCAGTCACATTAGTGCTGAAAACAGGTGACATGTGATATGCGTTATATAATGGGGCAAGTTGCAATACACACAAGTGCACAGGTCTACACCTATTTTGGCAAACACACATTCACATTCACATTCACACTCACTTAAACACACACACACAAACAAAAACACGCACACACACAGCTAGTGGTTCAGTGTGTTGCTCCAGGACTCATCGCCTCTCTTCCTGTTTGCTGTTGCAGGAACTCAAAGGAGGAAAGACTTTTTCTAAGGTAAGAGTTTGACCTTTGACCTATTCCCTTCCCTTATTCCCCCCCCCCTCCCACCCTCCTTTGGTGTTTTCTCTCACTTTCTCTTAAAAAAAGTTACATCCTGTTAGAAAAACAGCAGGTGACATAGCAATAATTCACGTATTTGTGAGGTGGGACAGGAGTGTGAGCGTATCGGAGAGGGCCTGCAGTGTGTAAAAACAGAGTCACATGCTGGCGCGTGGTGACCCATTCTAAAGTCCACACTGCCTGCGGATGAAAGGTGCACTTTGAAGGGGGGGGTGAAAGTAAAGTTGTAGTTTCTCTTTTGTGTCAGGTCTTTGTGTGGCTATTGGGGGGAAGTGGGCCTTAGAGGAAGAGAGAAATCAGATCAGGGTTCCCTGAAATGGAGGCTCCCCCAGAAATTTGATCGGCTGCCCAAGACCCTCTCCATATTTTCTCACCCTCTAAAATGGCACATTATCGTGATTATAGGTGGCGTAATTGCTGTTGCGTCTCCCACCTGTGCTCAGTTTGCACCTTAGAGAATGTTTGCTGACAATACAGTGGAACTCATAAATATTCAGGCGGGGGGGCGAGGGCGAGGGCGGGGTTCAGTATCCCACAGCATTTAATCGACTGGATGGAATCACGAACTGGACAGTTCACCAGGGATCGCACGCACCATTCACACACACCTCCATGCAATGTATAGTACCCAACCAGTCTGGAATTAGACTAGAAAGCATTAAATAAACATTAGAGACCACTGGCTTTAATTTGCAGGGATTTATATGCATCCATTTAGTGGAGACTGTGTTGGCATCTCAACCTTTTTTGCACAGTGTGGCTGTCCAGTTATTTATGGACTGCACTGTAGGTGAAAGAATGCACCACCGCTGATCATGTCCAACTCTGCAGTGAGTGCTTTGGTGCAGATTAGGTGAGCAGAACATCACAGGAGGTCTTAAACAGGAAGTAGAGGTGACTTCCTCTGTACAGGCGCTGTAGATATCCTGGGACTGGAAAACCCTCAGGATCTGCCGGTTGGACTTGGCATTCGGATCTTAATATATCAGGGGTACTTTTGTCAAAAGCTTTGTTGCAAAGCTCTTGAGAAGCACTGTATAATTTAGCAACGTACATAGTTTGGACCAGAGCCCAGTAGAGAGAAGAATTGAAGTTGCAAACATAGTGAGCAACTCTGGTTTTGGGGAACGTACCCCGGGATGAAGAGGTTGATGTCAGTTCACTCACCTCACGTGACTGAAATGGTTGTTGTGTTTGGGGTGTAATTGAAAACCAGGAAACTGTGGTTATCCAGTACTCGGTGTGGTCAGCTCTCATGTATCTGGAGACTGTGCGTCCTCGCAGTCCATTATTGCTCGTATTAGTACCTTCTGGAAGGTTCTGTGTGGCTGTGTGAGGAGTTGATTTCTGCTGGAGATACTCCGGGTTCCTGTGGTGCAGAAGTAAGAATCTCTCTCAAACTACTGAAGAAGAGATGGAGCTGGTCCAACCCTGAATTTACTGTGCGGTACGCCCCCTGGTGGATGGGTTTGGTACTGACTGTGACATTTGTGATACCTGGAGTCTTACCAGATTTGGGGCCGCATATAGTCGTAAAAAAGTGCTGCTCTGATTTGGCGGGCAGAGTCTGTTCTGGAGAGGAATTTAAATTCAGATTTTGAATTGAAAGATGCTCATTAGCATATATGTGGTGATTTCACTTAATTAAAATTTAGTCATTTCGGTTGATTTCCTGAATTTTATTTCATTGAGCTGCTCCTTGTGCTCAGTCTGGGGTTTGTGCTGCCCTGTAGAAAAGCTCTTAGTTAAGCACAGAAACACAGTGGCTCATCTCATCTCTGAAATGAAAGCAGAGAGTCCTGAGTGCACTGTACGGCCATTCTGATTGGACAGTACTGTGCGGCTCATTCAGAAGACCACAAATAGCTCTGTATTAACTTTAACTTTTATAGCTAATAATAGATAAAACAAAAACAATAAGAATAATGGCTGTAGTTATTTTAGAATTGGTAGAGTTAAAAGAATATTTTTTTTAAATGGTGATTTGTTGCCTAATCAAATGTGAAGCCTTATGGCCTTTGTCCCTCCTTCGTGGTGAAAGGATAATTTCTGTTTGAGAAATGCAGGCACACACACACTGGCCATGGTGAATTTTGTCTTTTGTCTTCATAGCGCTGGTGTACAGGCTGATGAATCCTGTTTTAAAAGCTCTGGTGTACAGGATTTACAGGTCTAATAGATTATTATAGTCAGAGTGCAGGCAAACAATAAATTACCTTTGTTTACTTATTAATTTCTCAACTCTGTTGCCTTTCTCATTGTGTCTAGAGGTGAAGGGTTTGATGATTGTGTGTGCGTGTATGTGTGTGTGTGTGTGTGTGTGTGTGTGCACACGTTTGCGTCAGCGCGAGCGAGTGAACAAACATTTGTCGCATTGTGCAACCTTGCGTTCTGTGTTCCAAGTCGGGGACAGGAGTCACATGACCACGTGGGGCATTCTTAGTCTGGAGGTTGTCAGGGGAACAGTGGAACTCTTTGTTGCTCCACAGCGACATGAGCAAACTGTACAGAGTGGGACTGTCGTCCGCAGTCACCTTCTCCGAACCAGATACTCATTTCCCAGCTGCGCTAATGGTGGCTTTTCATAACAGAACCTGACAGACCTCTCACAGTCTGTGCTGCTTATGAAATGGCACAGTTCAGGAAGGTTCGCCCTCTCTAATCCACTTCCTTATTCCTTGCCCTCTGTCCTTCATTCTTCTCTTCCACCTCATTCTCTCCATCTAATCATAATAAACTTCATTTTAATTGTTTTTTTCCCAAGCATCATTACAAAGCATTATAACTGCGAACAACAACAAAAAAAAGCAAAGTAAAAGGGGGTGGAGCAAAGATTAAATATAACAACATTCTGTAAACTGTGCCCTACCATGGTTTAGGCTAACTGTTCAGGGCCCACTTCTGGCTCATTCCCAGTGCATTCTGGGATAGGGTCCAGCCCCCAGTAAATGCCCTCATTGGGAAATGGCCCGTTCCATCATGGACTGAGGAAGCCTGCATGGTGTTGGGGGAGGGGGGGGGATTAGAAGTAAAACCACAGAATTAACTCTTAAGAAGTGATGTATAGGATGATGTAGAATTCTCTAACTGGCCCTCAGTGTTTTTAACGTCTTCTCTCCTCCCCCTCTCTCTCTCGCTCGTCGTCGACTCTGCGTAGCTGGGATTCGCGGATCTGAACTTGGCGGAGTTTGCAGGCTCGGGGTCCACGGTGCGCTGCTGCCTGCTGGAAGGGTACAACACTAAAAACACACGACAGGACAACTCCATACTGAAGGTGAGAAACGGCCGGGCGACGGCGGTCAGACGCCTAACTTTTTTTTTTTTTTTGCTTTGGCTGTGCACTCCTGCGCATAAAATACAAAAACGACGTCCCTGTTTAAAGCTGATCTTCAATCGGCATTTATTTTAGATTTTTACTCTGTACCAAGAACCATGACTATGTGTGGCATCTGTGTTGCAGGAAGCATGTAGGAACTGCAGTCCTCATTATATTGTATCGTTGTCGGGACACTGACGGACCGTCTGCCCTTTGCACCCAAAGTTGGGGAGAATCTCCTGTGTTTGAGGAGTGAAATTTCTGAGCCAACAAATTGCTGGCATTTCGCACTGCAGAATAGTAGGAAGGCTGTATTTGTTCAGTAAACTTTGGGCCAAAGGCTTGTGCGTGGATGTCTGGGTCTGTGTTTGCGCGTGTCACATGATCCTTGCGCTCAGGTGAAGGTTGAGCCTGCGGTGAGCCATTCTGTGTTTTTTCAGGTCACGATTGGGATGACTCTGCTGTCAGGAGATCCGTGCTTTAAAACGTGAGTACTGCCCTTTATCTTCTCTTTCCTGTGAGACTCCACCTCACTCTGGTCTCCTGTGAGTGGTAATGAAGAGTAGAGGAATGCTGTTTAGCTGGACATAGAGCTACGGCTCTGGGTTTGGGCGGCAAGAGAAATGTATGAATAAGAACCAGTTTTCCTCCCTTTAAGTTTGTTCTTATCATAGTTTTCATGAACTTAGGTGCTGCAAATAACTACTCACTGGTGATTTTGATCACCGCACTATTGTGCTCAGTGCATACAGCTGGTTGAAGCCCCATTGTAATGTCACTTCCTGTCCCTCAGGCCCCCAAGCACAGCCAAGTCCATCACTGTCCCTGGGCAGGACCAATCCCTGCAGCTGGACTGTAAAGGGGAGGGGACTACAGCCACACCCACCACCGGCCGACCACTCAGATTAAAGAGCCCTGTTCTCAGCTGCGGTGAGAAACTCCAGCAGTAACACACAAACGCACACACATGCACACACACGCACACACACATACAAAAACTCTGTTCTGTGCTGGGATTGGTGGGTTTGGGTTAGTGACGTTCTGTTCAGGGATTGGTGTGTTTGGGTTGGTAATGTTCTGTGCTGGGATTGGTGGGTTTGGGTTGGTGATGTTCTGTACAGGATTGGTGGGATTGGTGGGTTCAGCTCAGTGATGTTCTGTGTGGTTGCAGGGCTGCTGGAGGGACTGGATCAGAGCCCATCCAGCCCGGATGAGGTTTTCCACACGGGTCACTCCCGCAACTCCAGCTATGCCAGCCAGCACAGTAAGACATCAGGTCCGAAACACTTTTTAACACGTCTGTCTTTCCCTTTCACTTTCCAGATACATGCTACCTGTGCTGTGCACAGACTGTACGCACTGTACCTATACACCTTATTCTGCAAGTATTTTTCTATTGGCTGTTACCAGTGCACTGGTTGTCTGTGATTGGCTTGTTCGCAATAAGGTGATGTGGCAATTTCTCCTCCTCTCTCTCTCTCTCTCTCTCTCTCTCTCTCTCTCTCTCTCTCTCTGCAGGCTGCAGTATGGCACACTCGGACTCCTCCAGTCTGACTGATCTCACACACCGCCGTAGGGCCTCCACCAGCAGCAGCAGTGCTTCAGGGGCCCCCGCCACCCCTGCTGAGGGCCCCCAGGAGCCCGAACGAGACACCCCTCGTCCGGAGAGACCCCCTCGGCCCCCGCTACCCATCTTGCTCTCTAACCGGCCCTCCAGGCAAGAACCCTGTCTCAGACAGTCTATGTAAATGGCTGGAATTGCTTCCAAGGTTCCTTGATAAGCATGTCTTCAAATTTTAACCTTTATCCTAATGTTCGTTGTTTCATTCGAGTTTTCAGGAACACAAGTGCAAACATTTGTTACTGTCCTAATACTTATGAACAGCACTGTATCTATGAGCATGAACGTGTCTGTAAAAGAGAGAGCGAGCATGAGAGGTTGCGTGTGTATGCATGTGCATGAGTGCGCATGTGTGAGTGCGCGTGTGCACAAGTATACGTGTGCGCTGTATGCATACGTTCTGACACGGCGCCCCCTGGTGGCTGCAGGAGGAAGAAGGAGGCAGTGGTAGTGTCTCAGCCCACCTGGGTGGACGACACGCGCATCGACGCCGACGACATCGTGGAGAAGATTGTCCAGAGTCAGAACTTCGCCCACGACCTCAGCAACGAAGGTGAGGCTGTTCTGCGCTTGATCACAGAGGGAAGGTGGCGATACAGAGGATGGAAGTTGGTTCAGCTCCCTGGTGGAATGTTGTTCTGGGTCCTCTTATTTCTATTAATTTTGGGTCCTCTCTAGTTGCTCTTCTGCCCTCTGAAAGCAGTGGGGCTGTAGAATCTGCACCACTTTTACCCCAACAGTAATGCTGCATTCATTTCAAGGCTGAACTCAGAATTTTCCATGTTTACATATTCATTGTCAACTCGAAAAATGGACGCCAGAAAAACTCCTATCTCGAGCTACCTGAAATTAACTAATGCAAGTTTGTTTTCTAACCTACATAGCTAGCTGACTGATAACATAGCTATTAGCTGTTAAGGTTAGCTAGCGAAGAAAATATAATTAGCAAAGATGTCACCATTTTGAAACGGTGAAGACCGCTATTATATATGGTTACCATATTCATATAACATCTTGCCTATGATGTTAAAAAAGTAAGTGAATCCTTTTTATAAAACTTAGTTTTTACCACAAAAAACAGACAGCAACTTGTTCTCCGCAATTTTTTGTTTGTGCTCGGATGTCACTTTTACTGGAATTGGCGAAACCGGGGCTCTGAAATGATACCCGAGTTTCCAACTTGTAATTTAGAGTTGGACGATTGTTCAGTTGATTTTTTCATGCCTCAAAACGCTCGTTTCTAAAGGGTTTTGAGTAGAAATGAACACAGAACAACTGCCCTGGGCACAAGAGCTGCAACAGGGGGCGATAGTGATGGTGATAATGATAGTGATGGTGGTGGTGAGTCCAAAAGGACTCAGTTTTTTATATAGTCCTGATACAATCTCTGTTCAATTGCTTACCAGCTGTAATACATTTGGTTATATAATCCTGATACATACTGAACATTATGCTGATGGTAAAATGATGATAATAATAGGTTTGATTATGTTTGTACGTTTATATGCATCATGAGACTGATGTTGGTGATAATTTGATTAAAACTGTAACAGAGGTGATGATTGTGTTGGTGTTGATGATGATATTGAGGATGATGGTACGGAGGATGATGATGGTAGTGAGAGTGAGAATGGAGTGGTGTTGGGTCAGGATGTGTAAGATGTTGAAGGGTCAAGGGTCACTCGTCTGCCTTTCCCCCCACAGACAGTAACCTGAGGCTGTTCGTCAGCCGAGATGGGACCACCGCACTGAGCGGCATTCATCTGGGGAACAGGTGAGCCAGGAGTGTGTGTGTGTGTGTGTGTGTGTGTGTGTGTGAGAACGCATGTGCATGTCTGTTCTGGTACTTGCTACACAGTGAGAACCAAAGAATGTTTTTCCAGTACAAAGAGGGGACATTGTTGGCAAATTGAAGGCAAATTGTGACATTAGTTAAGGTTAGGGGTAAGGTTAGAATTAGGGATAGGTTAAGGTTAGGGTAAAGGTTTGAGTTAGGCATGTGTTGCTGATTGTTTAGATTAGGGAAAGGCTTTTGAGACACAAAGAATGAATGGAAGTCAATGTCCTCTCAATGACAGAAGTACAAGGATGTTTGTGTGTGTGTGTGTGTGTGACTGTGTCTGCATGAGTTTTTCTGCTTGTGCTAGCATGTGTGTGTGCCTGTGTGTGTCTGTGTCTGTTTCTCTTCTGTTTTTGTATGGTCCGTAGTAACCATAGCAGCAGGCTTATAACCGCAAGTCCCTCAGTTTCAGTCCTAGTTTAGACGCTAACCTCAAGTCACTGAATTTAACTGCATGAGTAGTGCTGTTGTGAGTATAAATTAGTATGTGATCGTGTGTCACCGTCCTCGAGTGACTGAATAATATTTCTTATGACACATCTTTATGGTCATGTGATCAGAACTGGAATCCCAGGCTAGAGTGACACAAAATCTCCTCTCTCCGCCCACTCACCAGCTGAACTGAGGATGACACATAATCTGTCACAGGAACTGACTGCAGTTCAATCACTCAGTCCTCACGTCAGTCAGAACACGAGTATCTGTGAGGGGGAAGAGTTTGTCACTGTTGTGACTGCCATTATGGGATATTTATCGATTTATTGTGCGTGTTTGTTAGTCAGTGGCAGCTGGCTGTGGGTGGAATTTGCAGATGATGAGTGTGTCATTGACTCTGAGTATTAATGCGGTGCTGTCGTGTATTATCCGTTCTAGCACACTGCTCTAGTCTTAAGAGCTCAGCGTCATCAGCACTGAGTGCCTTATTCTCATCACTCTTTTTCTCTTGCTCTCTCTCTTTCTCTCCCCCTCTCTGTCTGTCTTTCTCTAGGTTATCTGCCGGAGTTTATGAGCCTGTCGTGATCGAGAGCCATTGACCACGCGAGTGAGGAAACCCGCTCTCACGCTTCTTGTGCTGTTTGGGAATAATGAGCTGGTTTCTTTTCTTATCTTTGAACTCACTGGACTTGGAAGCTGGCACCTGCAAGGCATTGTGGTTAATGTAGTGTTTGAAATGCTACAATTTAGAGGAAGAGGGTCATGTCTCATGAAACACTTCTGTAACTTTTGTTTCAACGCCACAAAGTCTGGAAAATTAAGTTGTTTTTTTGTTTGTTACTCAAGTCATTGCTCGTAAATTTGATCAGTTGTATTAGCTGAACAACCACTGCATATCTTGGTTCTTTATCTCGAGCTATTCAACATCCTGTTGCCCTTTAGGAAGTTTAAACCTGTGTTTTGCTGAGTGTATGTAACTGTGTGTGTGTGTGTGTGTGTAAGAGAGAGAGAAACTGAGAGAAAGGGGTGTTATGGCCTCCTGGCTTACACATGGATCTCCACAGGGGAAAATGTGTGCAGTAAGCATTAAAAACCACTAGGTGGCGACACTGGTGTCCATTAGAATGGGTTTGAGCATCAGGTCATGGAGGCGTTCATCTCCTCCTCTCTCGTTCTCTCCTCTGAGGAGACGTGATTGGGGCTTGTCCCTGGTGTTAGTCTGTAGAGCTGCTGATACTGAGTGGTAATATTTTATGGTGCAAAGTCTCCTTGTCCTCATCCTGAGGGACAGTGTAGTGGAGGTGGAAAGTCCAGAGAACGGACTGTAAAACTCCCGACTTGTTTTTGCTCCTGTGAGAATGAGCACATCCTGGTGCTCGGAGCAGCAGGTGAAGAGGAAGACTGTATCTCTCTAATCCTAGACTTTACACCTGTGCGAAATGCAACCCTGAACACCAGGGCTCCCCAAATCACGGCAATTCAGGGCCAAAAACTGCTGGTTTTCCACCCTCTCTTTACCTGAGGGTCTGGTGTAAAGACGTTCTGGCCAATCTGTGGCAATAATTGTTCACTTAATTGCCTTTTGATTTTGATTTGAGGGCCAGGTTTGGCAGCCCTGCTTAACCCATACATGACATCATGATCTTTCGCATTACTGGTTAAATCAAACTGCAGTGGTGTATAAAAATGCAGAAAAAATGTTTGGTTTTATGTGGCACTTTATTATGGTCTTTTTTTTGTTTTTGTTTTACACCAATGCAAGTCTGGTCTTGGAGCTCCGGGTTGGTCAGTGTGCCAGATTTGCGTAAGGGCTGTTTTTCACTCTCAAAACTGGTTTTTGGGGACCCTTACTGAAACTCCCATGTGGTGCACCTGCTCAAGAATGAATTTTGGTGGTGTCCCACGTAATATGTAATTGGATGGGTAACAGCTTGATCAATGCAAAGTTAGTCGGCACCTAGTCATTCATGGCTGGCCATGTTTGAATTTTTTTTGGGGGGGAGGGCCGGGGATTGTCCTTGCCATCATGGGGTTGAGCCCAATTTACTTCTGTTTCCGGGTATCTCTGCAATTCTGCTTCCTGGGTCTTATTGGTTCCGGCTGTACAAGAGGAAGCCAAGGTCCACTTTGGGTTTTGAAATATCGGTTTGTTCATGGTTTTTGATTAGTTTTTGTTTGTTTTTGTTTTTTTTTTGACCCCAGTAGTGATGGCTGTGTGATACAGTGGTACTGTCTCTCATGCATTTTAGTCATTAATATTTCTCCTGTGTTGGTTTTGGTGGTGGATTCTGGGAGATTTTGACCTCGCCAGCCCTTTGTAAAGTATGTAACACCTTTCACAGCTTTGCTTGGATCTGTGGTTGGTTTTTAGAACAGCTGTGAGGTCGCTCTGTCCTACCAAAACAAATATTTCAGTAAGCGATGATAGTTTTTCAGTTTTTTTTGTGGGGGAGGGGTGGGGGGTTTACGGGGATTTAAATGTATGTACTTTGGGGCAAAAGTCACTATAGAACTCCTTTCTGAGAGCGCAAACATTACAGTGACGGGGCATAAGCCAGAGTGTGTGTGTGTTATCTCATTGAACCAAATGCTACAAAATGGAGGACAGAATAGGCATGGAGGTTCACACTCAGAATGCTGGGAGCTTGTTAGCCCGCAGTAGTATCTTTACTGACCTAATCACGGCAAGTTTTGTACCCCTCACTATGATTAATCATCTCTGGCTCTGACCCAAATGCACCGCACTTCAGTATTCAGCTGTTTGATTGACTGATTTGCCACAGACAGCTCAGGTTGGTCGCAGCAAGGACCGAGCCCATTGGCATCTTAACCACCGAGCCCTGTGGCACTGGGGCTGTTGTCTGGTGACTAGTATGTAATGCATTTTGGGTACTGTGATGTCAGCGGGAGCTGATGTTTGGCTCATTTCCCGCCTATGTGAGTCGATGCACCTGGCTCTCCCTGGAGAACAATGCTGTTTACAAAAGAGGCTCTCTGTCATTGGAACCGCCCTCCAGTTCCCCTCCCGTCTTGATCGCACGAAACACAGCAGGTCCGTGTTTCACTCCTCGCATCCGAATGAAAGGGCTCTCTGTCAGCTCGCCACAGCCTTCTATGCCCATGGAAAATTCCAGTTGTTTTTCTCGGCAGGAAAAAAATATCTATTCTTCGATCCTGTGTACGTCTTCTCATTTCAGTTTTTCCTGTGTGCGAGTGTTCACTGTTTTAGTCAAAATTTTGATTATATAGGGAAATTTAAGGGAATCTAATGTGCAATATGTGAGTTTTTGTGTCTGTGCTTTGTTTTCATTCGTTGAGGTCTTATTCAGTCGTCTTTCTCCGAAGTCCAGCGTTGACGCTAACTTCGCTCCTCAGTGATTGAAAGTAACTGGGTTGAAGGAACCCGATGAAAGCTGTTATTCTGTTCATTTTCACATTTTTATTTTGTTTAATGAATAGGAATGGAACCGACCCCATGTAAATGAACATAACTCGAGGTACAATTTCATGCTGGGTAATATTGGGAGGAGTCACCATATGTGACTCCACCTGGTGGAAGGGAGGGGTATGGCATGAAAATATCATGTGCACTACTTTATTTCTACACAACTGACCAGAGGAGACATTGCTGCACTTTCGCTTACAGATATGGTATGAACATCTGCTCGTCTTTTCTGAAATTCTTTTAATTGTATTTTTACTTTGATAGTTGTAAGTCTAAACTTGTTCTCTGACAAAAACTCTAACCACTTTTGTATGATCCTTTATTTTCCTGTGAGCACTTTTCTGTAAAGATGAATCAGAGTTTTAATCTTTGTCATCCCATGTCACTGTTTGTTGCTTGCTGAAGTCCAACTACTATTGTTTGTTTAAATTACTTTTATTAATTCTTAACCACTGAGAAATTTAAGAAGCCTATGGTTCAAGCTGTGTTTTATGAATAATTTTAATGATTGTTGACTGTTGTATGTGCATTTCCAAACCAGCGGGCTGGTTTAAAATGGAGGGAGAGAATGTTTGAGGGAAACAACTTTTTCTCCTGGTCTCTCGCTCTAATAATCTGTGATGAAGCATGAATGGTTACATTGAATTTTGCATTAAAAGCCAAGTGGTGTTTGTTTCTTGATTTGTGTGTGTGTGTGTGTGTGTGTGTGTGTGTGTGTGTGTAAGAGGGTTCGGTGTCCAATGTCATTTTTTTCCTTGCAAACTTGACTGTATTTTTTTGTACAAAATAATAAATCTGATTCCTAAACTGATGTTGTGTTGAAATGAATATTATTGCGTGTGTGCCTTCTGGCTGATTTGCAGTCCACTTGTACTTTTTCAGGCGACTGGATTCCCAAAAACAAAGAATGGTGCAATAATTGCAAGTAAAAAAAAGAGCAGCAATTTGTAGCTCAGCTGTGGCCTGTATTAAGTTGAAAATTGCGCGAGACAACTTGTTTTATGTTTTACCTTGTCCATCCATCCATTGTCTATACCGTGTCTGTGGAGGCCTCTCCATTTAAGCCACACACATGATGCAGATTAAAAATGCTTTACTTTTCAATCTTGTGAGAATAGGGCTCTCACGTACTGGGGGTATCTCATGAAGGACGATTACAGCGTTGACTACTAACATACACCTTCCATTCCAGAAGAATTGGGTCAAAGTGTAAAATGTAGATAAACCCAGCAAGCAGTAATTTGCAAATCCCGTTTGACCTGTATTCAATTGAAAAAAGTACAAGCAAGATGACAGTGTCATCACTATCCGCTGCCACGATCAAGGGCCATAACTCCGTTAAAAAAATATGTTTCGACATCCATTCTCGAACTCAACGTAGATCATGATTTGTTTATTAAGCATACAAAATTTCACGCATCTAGGTATAATAGTTTCAGAGAAATCTTGTCCCCATTGTGGCCCAGACGGATGGACGCACACACGGACGGACCCCAATCCAATATCCCCCATCCCGCTTCGTGGCGGGGGATAGTAAGAAATGTTTCAAATCATCAACTTTGTTCTTTGAAAACAATGGCTATTTCAAATATGTCTGCATCACGTTCCAACGAACATTGGACAGGTGCA
Source organism: Gymnothorax javanicus (assembly GCA_029692085.1). Taxonomy (NCBI): domain Eukaryota; kingdom Metazoa; phylum Chordata; class Actinopteri; order Anguilliformes; family Muraenidae; genus Gymnothorax; species Gymnothorax javanicus. The sequence goes on along the minus strand of CM056194.1, from coordinate 117,997,720 downwards.
TGTTCACTATTGTGTAACATCACCTCCCCTTTGAATAACACTCAGCGTAATTTTGGAACCTCTGACACCAATTTTTGGAGTTTCAAAGGCAGAATTCATTTCCTTGTTGCTGAAGATGACAGGACTTTAGTTGGTCAATAGTCTGGGGTCTCTGTTAATATATTTTGTGCTTCATAATCTGAGTAGCAAGAAAAAAAACTTTTGCACAACGAGTAGGAGTAAGGCCAGCTGAGGACTAAAGTAAAGAAAAAAAACTCCCGCACACGGTCCTCTCACTTGCAATTAATTTATTAGTCGACGTTTCGGTCAACTTGACCAAAACGCCGACTAATAAATTATTTGCAAATGAGAAGACCGTGTGCGGGAGTTTTTTCTTTACTTTTGTGCTTCATAATCTGCAATTTATTTTGAATGGGAGACTGATGCAGGCAGAACATGCACTCTAAAGCCATACAGTTATAATAGGTGCAGAGAGTGGCTTGGCGGTATCCCTGAAAGACTTCTGAAGGCATACTTGTTGTTCCAAAATGTGTACGTACTCTTCTACATCAATTTTACCTTCACAAATGCACAAGTGGCCCATGCCTAGGGCACTACTGCAGCCCCAGACCATGACAGACTGGTACAATTGCCCTGCTAACTCTGAAATCCAGCTTTGTGTCATTACCCTCAAAATTTTGATCAAGCACAACAATATGGCACCAGAATCAAGTAATTAACTACTAAGTGTTTCAATTACATTCTTGAGTTGTGAAACTAGATTTCTTATGGCCTTGTTTAAACTAATATCTGCATCAGTACCAGTCTTTTTTTAAACTAATTTTTGACATCTCTGACTGGTGGTAACTTAATGTGATATAGCAACATATGGAAGTGAATTACTCATTGGGAGATAACCACATATCTCATATACTACTGTATATAGGCCCCAGTGAGAACTGTGCTGAAGTTAAAAAGGGGTACAAGTCTTTGTATCCGGAAGATGGGCAAAAAATTTTGTTCAGATACAGTTTCTTCAATGGCACCTGTATTTCGTATAGTTCCTGCTTCAAAGTTTAAAGCCACCACCTGCTCTTAGTTGGATCACTTTTTGACATTTGGACACACAGACTTCAAGCGTAAATTTAGTGATTGTATCAAAAATCAGCATTCAGGCCAATAATTCAGGGTCTTAGTTGTACACTCCAGAATCATGGCCAACAGCGCAAATATGTTTTCAGGGCCTTGATTTCTTTTTTTTTTTTTTTTAACAAAGATTCGTGTCTATCTAGCCGTCCAACAAATGTACCATTTAGATCTAGACCCATGAGTCCCAACTCCTTAAACTCAATATCCCTGCAGACAGTTCGTTAGTCAACTTTTAATTCCGGGGCGTAGCTCGGAAGTAAAATAACAGTCCTAAACTTAACGGAAGTAACACGTAGCCGACGAACATGGTGAGAAAGAGTCATCATCTACAAAGTCACTCGCCTAAATAATTTACAGATTCGTTGTTAGAAGGCATACGTGCATTTTTCTTACTTTAGGATTTGTAACGCAATAGTACTTTAGGTTTTGCGGTTAGCAACGTCAGTTAATCATGGCTGGCTAGCTAGCCAACTAGGATGCTAGCTAATACTAGGTGGAAAGACTGTGTTTAAGAGCAGGACAGTTAGCTACAGTTCTAGCATTTTATCGACAACTTCAGTGTTTCTGAGTGAGACATTACTGTGGCTACACGGTGTACTTTTCACCACTAGCTGTGACATTTGAGTCACACTTATTAATCCGTGACCTGATGCTCACTATTATTACTGTAAGTGTAGCTACAGCTCTTGCAGGCTAGCCAGTTAGCTTGCTAATCTATTCCCTTAGCCTTGATGAACTTGCGTAGCAACATTGAAAACTGAGATCACGAGCAGTTTTGTGTCAAGTTTATTAGAATAGTTAATTGACAAGTCGCGATAGATACTGCGATACAGCGATAGATCGTGGAAAGCGTCATGGAAAGGGAAGCCAGCTAGCTAGTAAGAGGGGTAATTGGGTCTCCAGGTTTTTTTTTTTCTTTTGTGATAGTATCGCTGTTGTACTGTATGTTTTACCCACCAATTCGTTTTTTGATTCTCAGGCGACGGGTGCGGATCAAGCCGTGGGAATGGGCCTGGTGGCCTTCAGCGTTCTGTTGTTTACATACTACACCATTTGGGTAGTAATTTTGGTATGTCCACACTGGTAAGAATTAATTCTTTAAAATTATGGAGGAAAAACAGCTGCTAACTGTGTGCTCGTTTCTCTTTCCGTCCAGCCCTTTGTGGACAGTGACCATATGATCCACAAGTATTTTCTGCCCCGAGAATACTCGGTTATTTTACCCGGAGTGGCAGCGCTGATTCTCATCCTCCTCGTAGGTGAGTTGGTTATGCAGTGTGCACTTGCTGTTTTACCCTTGCGCTGATTTGTCCTTTAACGAGTTTTTCATTGTGATTCTTAACCTAATTTACTCACGCTGAAATTCCAAATTTATCGCGATTCATGCTAGCCAAATAACTGAGCAATGTTCAACAATTTATAATGCTCATCAACCAACAGGGTGCCACTATGTTGTTGGTCATAGGCCCGATACATCAATAAAATCACGAACAAGGTTACGTAATCTCTGGACAAATTGTTTGTTTGTTTCTCATGTTTCAGCTTTTAATGTTTAATACAAGAGGCAGGAAGACAATAACCTGTTCCCCTCTCTCTCCTTCACAGGAACATTTATAGGAGTGGTAACGTGGAAAAATCGCAAGCCAAAGAAGGCGGATTAGGTTGTCGTGTGTGTGTGTGTGTGTGTGTGTGTGTGTGCGCGGGTGCGTGCTTGCGTGCGTGCGTGTGCGCGCGGTCGTTTGGTTATATTCAGGCAGTGTGAGTTGCAGACCAAAGCACTTTGACCATTTCTGAATGCTGCTCTGAAAGGCCACCTCACTATTACGTGAAGATGGCACTGCACCGGATGTCATTGGCAATTTCTGCTGACTGGAATGTACGGACATGCCGGTCCGCTACCAGAGCCGTGCAATCACGGTACGGGCCTGGTGCGAGGCAACAACACACCTTGGCCAAGTGCATCCCTGAAATACCTTAACTCTTTAGATGCTGGTAAAAATGTGAAAACGGTTTTTGCGAGTTTACGGAGAATTTTTATCAAAATGTACCATGCTATGTGTTCAAACTAATAAAAGAATACTTTAGTTTGCTCTGCATACTGGATAAAGTAGATGGGTAATTTAAAATGATCCCTGTTACACTAGCAAGAATGCTTTGATGCCTAGCTTGTTAACTTTTTTCTACAAAGTGCGTGACCTTGGTTTGGGAAGCAGTAGCCCTGTATTTCAGTGTAGAAGCTTTATATCCTGGTGTCTGTAGAGTGATGGGTTAAGTGCTGTGTAAATGGCATATGCAGCTCTGCATACCTTCACTCATTTAGTTGAGCATTTGCAGGAAAGTTGCTTTAGAACGATTTTCACAGTGCTTTAAATATGGCATAGTTTTTTAGTACACAAGTCTGACATCAGTGAGTCCTCTGGATTGAATTACTGTACAGTGTATATAAGTTCGTTTGAAACCACTGTGAATCTGGCTTTGATGGGAGTTGAGGGATTTGGCTGCTTTTTCTATGTCAGATTGTAAATATCTATTTTTGCAATATTTGCGATGCTAAATAATTGCAAACAGGCATTGGATCGTTTTCTTTCTGTAAAATTGCAAACATGCTAAAAGATCTGGTTGTATAATATCTGAATAAAAAGAGGAGATTACTTCTGCCATAAAAGAATATTCATATATCTCCTGTTTCTTAGTACAGAATGGAGATTTGGAATGACACTTGGGACTGTTCTTAAAGAATGGCCATGGCTAGTTGAAGTAGCATGAACCTTGGTTTCAAATTCATTGTTTAGGCTCTGCAGAAATGGCAATAAAGTGAATACAGTGATTTAATTTAATTTTGATTTTTTTTTAAAATTATCGTGCTTACTGTGTACAGAGCGTATTTGAATGAGTGAATAAATACTAGGATTATTTGGCAGCTACTGCCATCCATTGCAACATTCATTAAATGCATTTCCAACATCTTGCCACACGAGGTCAGTGTCGCGCTCACTCAACCCTAGGAACTTGACATGGTCTAATCTGCATGGGTTCATAGCAAGTAAATTAAAGGTTGTATCAGCGATTCTGAGCCAAAACATAATTTGTCACATACAGGAGATTTTCCTCACGAACTGTTCGCAGCTCCTCTCATGAGTGGGCGGTGAAAAACTCTGGTCTCTGTAAGCCACCTACAGCCAGGTAGACACTGAGAAAGATACACAAACTCGTGGGGACCTACCTGCGTCCCCAAACATCAATAAAAGTGTTCCAGCGAATCTTAGGGCAGGGGTGGGTCTTCTGCGCCAGTTCTGTGCTCATGCACGACAAGTGGGTGGGATTGAGCAACAAAAGGAACTCGCAGCGGCAGAGTGAAGCATGGTGGTAGCTAAACCGAAAAAGACACGCTCGAACGAGTGCATTTCGAGGAAAAAGGAACGCGATCGCAGCTATGTGAAGTCCCGAATAAGCATAGGGAAAGCATACCAACGTTGGAGAGAATTCCGGGAGTTGAATGGTTTTAATTCTGACGCCCAGGTCGCCTTGTTTCTACTCGAGGTGAGTAGAGCTGTTGCTAACTCGGTTGGATGTGAATTGTAAATTGTCATCCCAAGCAAAATTGAGGGAAGCTCTTGTATTGTTTTTGTAAGGCTATCTTGCATAGATCATGCTGGTCAGAATGAATCAAACAGTGGAGAGATCGATACTTCCTCTTTAGAGCGAGTTAGCAACCTTTGCGAACTCTCGGTTGGCAAGCTAGTGAGTTTGCTAATTCTGTCTGATCAAACCAGAGTTTGTGTTTGTGTAATAACATTTTTTCTCTGGTTAGTACTCAGAGTTGAAATTCGTCGATGAGTGTATAACCATGTGATAAGTTTAGCTAAAAGTGATCTATCTGACGTTGTTGATACTCATTTTGTAATGCCGAGCTAAGATACTTGTCAGATACCTTGTTGTAGCTAGCACTAATGGTGTAAATTTATTGTCTGGCAATGGTCGTCATTGTTGCTACCGGGCGTTTATCACAACGAGCTGTACACGGCCATTTACCCAGCTGAGTGAGCCATTCTTAAGCTGCTTTCACACCGGACGCGAAACGAATTTTTCGCGCAACAGATTAAAAGTCAATGTAAAGACGCAAAGTTTCACTTTAAGAAAAGCGCGTTCGTGTTCCAAGCTTCTTAAGGGGAGGGGCGAGCGGCTCTGTTGTGTTTCAACTGTCAACAATAGTGACGTCATATCGCTGATACTGCCTTTAAGGGCCTTTTCACACTGGGTGCATCTCAGAGCTGAGGCTGCAGCCTTCGAACGATGCATTTTTAGGGGTCGTCACTAAATTCCATCTGCCAAACTGACATGATGTCATTTCGTCTCCGTTAAACAGCTTTGATTTAATTGAGTCATTACTGATTGCCTTAACCCTGACCTTAACTCTAACCCCTAACCGTAAAACTAGTCTGAAATCTAACTTGTGATGGGAACGGCAGTTCTTTTGACTGTACTGAATCCCTAGAATCAGGTCATTAAAACGATTCGTTCAAAAGATTTGTTCACCGAATCGTTCAGTGCATAGCAGGAGCCCTGACTGCATAGTGCATTGTTCTCCGACTCCCTGAACTGATAAACAGCCTAACAATCCGTCATTCAGGTCATGATTCAGCCCTGGCCTGAGGTTCACGTTCACTCTGTTAACATGTTCACTTACTGAGGGACGGTGCGTCCGTTCACGGAACATAGTACACAGTCATTCGCAGGAGACGCAGCTTTACTTTGAGTGCAGAGACGTGCGGTCAGGGCAGGCAGTGGCTTCTCCTTTTTATTGCTAGATTTTGTCAACCTGTTTCCACGTACTATGCCTGAGTGACTATCAATCAATTTTAACTTTTTTTTTTTTTAAACCAAACAATTAAGATCTAGCCTAGGCTATATGTAGCATGTAATGATTAAGAGGTGATGGCGACAAAAAGGTTCATTTCCGTTTACGCTTTGATTTGAGACTGCGAGTATGTAAATCTTAATAATTAGAAAAAAACTCAACTCCCTCAGTAATTCCATGTATTGTTTTGACCTTTTGTTTATCGGTTTATGAAAGAAGACTGGAAACAAACTCCCAATTTTTTTTTTTTTTTTTTTTGAATGGCATTAATAAGTATGTATTTAAGGGGGAAAACATTATTGTAAACATATTGACCACACATTGAACGCCGCATAAGAAAGGTGTTAATACTTGTTAATGGCATTGCTTAGCTTCCTGTCAGCAAATATGAACAAATTTGCTGTCTCATGAGCATTTTAAGTTCGATGCACTGAACAATAGTGTTGCGGATGAAACCGGCACGCCATTCTGCCGTCTAGTCTTGTAAATTAGTTAATCAATTCTCAGATTGCTAATCAAGCAAATTAATAACGAGTTATCGTTTGTTTAACGGTGAGGATTCTGCCTCCCCTAACTGACCTCCGACGGCACGTCACTGTTTGAGTGCCAGTTCTCTCTGTGCAGTACGCGAGTGAGTGACACAGCGCCACTTTCAGCACAGTACGTGAACGTGAATCACGTCCTCAGTGACATTTCTCTGTGTGCAGTAGGTTCGCGGGTCATGAGTGAGTGAGTGGCAGCGCGAACGTGAATCACGTCCTCAGCCAGTCACATTTCTCTGTGTGTGCAGTAGGTTCGTGAATCATGAGTGAGTGGCAGTGCGAACGTGAATCACGCTGACTGCGTCGTCGCTGAAGATTCACGAGTGAGTCACGGTGACAGAACGCGGCAGTTCCACTCCCGGCCGGCACGCTCGCGGCTGAGCTCAACAGAATTGAGAAAGGAACGAATCAGTTCATGAAGTGATTCCATTCAGTACGTTCACTCAAAAGATAAGTTTGTTTGAACGAATTGTTCGCGAACGACACAACACTAAATCTAACCCTAACCCTAAATTTATCCTTATCCTTAACCCTTAATGTGACTTTGGTGGATGGAAATAAGTGACGACCCCTAAAAATGCACGCTTCGAAGGCTGCAGCCTAAGCTTTGGGTGCATCTCAGTGGGTGCGTCTCAAAGCATAGGCTGCATCCTTTGAAGGCTGCATTTTTCAGGGTCGACACATAATTTGATCCGCCAAACTAACTTACTTTCATCTCCATTAAACAGCTTTGGTTTAAACTGGTTTCCCTAGCCTTAACCTTAATTCCAACCCCTAAGCCTAAACCTAGTCCGAAATCTAACCCTAGATTTAACCTTGTCCCTTACTTCTATCTGCCAAACTGACGTTTAGGGTAAGTGACGACCCCAAAAAATGCAGCCTTTGAAGGATGCAGTCTATGCTTTGAGATGCACCCACTAGGTATGATTGTTTTGTACCATGCCTCATTACGATTGTCCCCCCTCCCTTCTCCCACAACTGGTCAGCTTTCACACTTGTAATATCGCACCATACCCGAGTACACTTGCATATGTGTATATTGCAGTATGCACCTAGGTGATTTTAAATGGGGAAATATACAGAGGAAGAAGCAAACTCTTGCGTGGAAAGAATTCCGTATCCAACTTCCACTTTTTTTCACCTTTTTTTTATTTAATAAAGGAGGCGCAAATATGTGTTGGGGGTTTTATTATTGAGAAGGGGGTTTAGAATATTAACTCTTTCAACCCCAGATATTCTAGCATCACTATACCCTTCAACCCCACAGCCCTCTGTGGAGGGCTGGTCATTATCTGTACATTGTATCTTACTGTTATCTCTGGAATCCCATTAAATGTAACCTGATATGTTCCAATCAATTAGTCAGATTGTTTGAATTTTCCCTACAGGAATTTGGGGTTGAAGGGAATATGTTGGTCAGCCCTCTGTAGAGGGCTGTGGGGTTGAAGGAGTTAAGATCGAATATTAATATTGTGAGTGCATATGCTCCGCGTGCCCTGGCAACCTGGTTTGTCATCAGTAACATGGATTACCACGTATAGCAGCACAAGAAATTAAACTGGATGCTTCATGTTTTTAATCACCCAAATCTTTTTCTGGGTACCCAAACATCAACGTAAGCCAAAAAAGTACTGATTTTATTTGATATTGGTGGAGGCTGAATACAGAATTCTTTCCCCTTCCGTTTTGGCTGATTATGCCGTCCACTGCCTTATACCACGAAACTTTATCTTTCTCATAACTTGAACTGCCTGACTTTCGCATCGCATCCTGCACTTTGATATATCGCAGCCACATTTTTAGTTTGTCATGGCACTGATCTATTGTTCTGTGATAACCACGCAAATGTAACTACTCACAAATTATTCCATAAATCTCTTGAGTTTTTGTGTTTCCAGTTGTAATTGTATGTTTTCATCTGCCTCAATTTCGAGCAAGCATTGAATTTCTTTGTTTGAATGGAGAGATCCTTTCGCCGCTGCGTTTGCTAGAACAAGAGAGCCGTAACACACAACAGTAATCTTCTGTGCTCAAGTACGGTTGCTTTCACATTTGGTATGAGTTGGGATGAATCATGCCGGAGTCCACCTCTTCCGTACTTGCATACTGTGCCCGAGCATGGTACGCTTGTGTTCACACTTACCAAATGAACTGGACTTTGGGGTCAAGTGTACTTGGATCCATGCCCAAGTCTGTGATTTGTGAGGGATCGGAGATAATGCACATTTGGAGGTGGTTTTCGGCTCTTCATGCAGTGAGATCTGACCAGATTCCTTCCATCTTTTAATGATATTACACACTGTTGAGGGTGAAATGCCACAAATCCTACCCATTTGTCATTGGAGAATGTTGCTCTCAGAGTGATAGGTGATAAGCAACACATCTGTTAGTAAATTGGTGAGCCCTGATCCATATTTGCTCTTGAGGGACTCGGTCTTTTTTGGAAACTCCTTTTACATTATAACACAATTAGCTCAGCTGTTTTACTTCACCTTATTGTAAATTGTCTCATCATCGTTAGGCTGAAGGAACCCCTGCACCAACTTTTTTTTTGAGTCTGTTGCAGTTGTATTTGAAAACAATGTATATTTTCAAATGAAAGAGATCTCGAGTCTCAGCATGAGAATATGTGTTTGAGTATTGTACAGGGTGAACAGGCTTTTCAGATCCTTCATTTTTTTATTTTGTTTGCATTTTCCATGATATGCCAACTTTTTTTGGAATTGCATTTTGATTGTTTTAGATCTTGTTATGGAATTTTAGTGCACACATTTTTATGAGCATGAGGAAATTAAATTGCAACCCGGGGCAGTCAATGCAGTTGCGTCCTCGATAATTAGAACGCATTTTCAGCAGTGTGTCCCTGGACTTAGAAGTCATTTATGTTTGTAGGAAGCTTGGCCCCAATGCCATCCCTACCCGGCCATTGCCGGACTTCATTAATGTATATTTATTGCCGCAAAAAATGATGCTTTGAGAGCTGGCGGAGGACAGCGCAAAATTCTTTACTCAAGTCACAGAGATCTGTCAGCATCCAGTTCTCAGAGGTGCGGTTCAGTTTAAACTCCATTTGGGGAATCATACTAACGGGAGTCAGGCGGGAGTAACCCCTACATTGCTTCAGTCAGCCGTTTTGGTTTCACATTCGGATCGGAAGTTGGAATGCTGGAGTTGTGTCAGTTTGTCAGGCATGGTGCGCTCTCCCAGTCCTGAAGTTTTAGAGTGTGCGTACTGACGCAAATCGGGTTCGTCTTGGAGCGATTGGTGCTTAGCGCGCGCACGGGATGTGCGCAGCGAGGAAGGAGTAATGGAATCTGCAGAGGTGGCACACGCGCCCCAAATTCAAAAGACACCCTGTCTAGTGCGACGAGCGGCGGAATGCGCTGAAGTCTTCCCGAGTAGGAGCAGACCAACCGAGGAGCTACAGTCAAGAAACCGCGTTAATGACTCAAAATGAGGTAAGATTAAATAGGTTTGTTTCAGTCCTGGCAGTCTGAGGGTTGCGTATAATAACGCAGTTTCAATACTACTTTTTACGCTTGATTTTGCTTCATATGTCAGCTTTCGTCTTATCAAATATCCAAACACTGTTTGAATCCTTGGCGAATCATATTGTGGGCGAGATGATTTTATAACGAGCAAGGCTTTATCATTCATCCGGGATTTTCATCTTAATTGTATTAATTATTATATTATTGTTTCCACGGTCATATGCGTGATCCGAGCGTAAGGGCTCTAGTGTACGGCAATCCGTTTACTTCAGATTCATACTGTTAGAACTTTAAATAATGAATTACAGACTCGATTTTAGCCAGCTCCATATGTAGCCGTAATGGTGATTTAAATTTACCACATACATTGTCACATGGGGCGGCACCCCCTGTCCTTATGCAGGCGAACTTATGGTTTAATAGAGTTTTATCACCAGACGCTCCAGATCATTTTAAGAGTGAAGTGTTCAATGGCGCAGTGTACTAAGAAATTGCTCACATTCCACATATAACTTACGATGGTACAAGATTGAGATTTTATTCATTCGTACCAGCCGACTCCTATCACTGCAGAATGTCGTCTTAAGTGACGGCTCAGCGCGTGATCTGCATGCCTGGCGAGGAACATCTGCTCTCTGTCTTTTGTTGGAGTAAAACGTTTTTTTTGCTGGTTGGACGGCGTGCGGCGCACTTTGCCATTAAACTAATCTCATGTTGCCTTCATTTGGTCTGAGCTTTGTCAGGCCATCTATTTAAGAGCGTTCTGTGCGGCTGCTGTAATATCTGCTTGTTTGTTTGAGATGGAGATGCGGCCGCGCCCCCCGCATTCCCGCGGGCTGACACTGTGGAGCGGTGTGAGGCAGCAGTGGAGACTCTTGGGCCTTTTCGAGATCGACCAACAGCATCCGTTCCACAACCTCACGCTCATGATGAAGCAAGGCCTGTCCGCCGCCGTCCAGCGCAGCATCGACAACCCGCCTCCGGCGAGTATATCATCGCGCCTGCGCACTAAACCCCGCCCACTCCTTCAAGGGCCCCAAATCCGGCCCTCAAATGGAAATCCGAGGCTGGTTTTCTTTCCTTCCACCAATTATGAACAATTATTACCACTGTTAGACAAGTCTGTCACTACACCTGACTATCTGGTTGAGGGAGGGTGGAAAACCAGCAGTTCTCAGTTCTTGAGGGCCCTGATTTGTGATCAGGGTACAATCATTCAAGTATTACCAACACTGGAAAATATGGGTGACATAAGTGGTTCTCAAGGGCGGTCCTGGGTCACGAAGTCTATGTTGGTTTTTGTTCCAGCTACAATTGCAGTCTGAGGATTTTAACTTGCGGTCAATTTTTCTTAATGACACTACTTTTAAAGGGATAGTTCACCCAGAAATGAAAATTCACTCATCATCTACTCACCCCAAGACTAATCGTAGGGTCTGTGAATTATTTTCATCCTCAAAACACTTTTGGTGTTACAAAGAAAAATGAAGACAAATCCAAAATCCACTGAATTCATTGGTGACCACTCTTTCAAGTGTAAAAAACAACATTTAAAAAACACAAAATGCCTCCATACTGCTCGTGTGGCGTAATCCAAGTGTCTGTAAGCCCCAACATTCAAATTTGACTTGAAGATGTCTTTTCACCATGTTTTTATCCTAAATAGCCAGTGTAGCCACTTAGCTAGGAGCCCTGTTTAGTTTCACGGAAGAAGTTGACCTCACTGCGGTGGCCAACGAGGGTAAATAAGCTCTTCAGTTAGTCAAAACTAACATTCGAATCTGCTGCGTGTTTCTCCGGTTGGAGATGTTTAGGGCCGTTGCAGCGTTATTTACCCTAGTTGGCCACTGTAGTGAGGTCGACTTCTCCCGTGAAAATAAACAGGGTTCCTAGCTAAGTGGCTACATCGGACATTTGGATAAAAACATGGTGAAAAGACATCTTTTCGAGTCACATTTGAATGTCGGGTCTTACGGACACTTGGATTACACCGCACGAGCAGTATGGAGGTGTTTTTTAAATGTTGTCTTTTGACGCTTGAAAGAGTGGTCACCAATGACTTCAGTTAATTTGGATTTGTCTTTAATGCTGTTTTTCTTTGAAACCCCAAAAGTGTTTTGAGGACGAACGAAATTCACAGACCCTTTGATTAATCTTGGGGGGAGTAAATGATGAGTGAATTTTCATTTTTGGGTGAACCATCCCTTTAATTATAGTTTTGAGGGATTGCTTAAACTTTAATGCATCATTGTAAGAAGGTACCATGCATGTCAGGAAGAAAAAAAAATATAATAATCATTGCGCTATATTGGAAACAACTGCATAAAAATAAGGGGGGGAGGAGAGAATGTAAGAATTAAATGTAAAAATGTAACCAATTAAATAAAAAAATCAGAAGGTTCCTAATTGGTGAAACTGGACACATGGTTGCAAAAACCAACCATTTATTATGCATGCAAATGATAGAGTTAAATGTTTTTTTGAGTCATGATCATGTTATTAAGTTCAAGCAAATTATTTTGAAAGACTTAAAGACACTTGTTTACCGCAGTGCAGTTTGGATCTTACTGATTTTCTGTGTATTATTTGATCTGTTTAAAAATGTCATAACCCAAAATTATCCACAGTATAGAAAACGCAACACAATAATTTCAAGGGTGTTTTATTCAAGGCATGCATGCATATATCTGTAAAAATGTGGCTTAACAGGATAAATACTGAACACAAGACATACCTAATTAAGACAAATTAGGATCTTGTAAAAATCCTTGGGTTGCATCACAAGGCACTCTGGACTAGGGTTATGGAAATGGATACCACAACTGTCTGCTCATTCAGACTTAACAAAGATACAGTTCCCTTTGTCTGCTATATACATCAGCAAGGGGGGCACAGAATGGGAGCGTTACAGTGAACGGAGAACGTGGGGTGAAGGCAGAACTTGGAACACGATAAGAAATTTCTTAAAATATTTTTTAAAAAAAAGCTGTAACATTTCATTTTAAGATGTTAGCATTTGGACAATGCAAAGGGTAATGTCTTGGTGGGCTGAACAGAGTGAATTTAGTGTGCAATATCAGTCTTAATGCTCAAAACATATCTTGGCTCTCTTTCTATCAAATAAGCCCTCACCCAGTATTTTTCCCTGCATCCACACTGGCCAATGAGCATGTGCAAGCTGTGTTCTCATTGGCCAGGAAGTGTAATCTTTGTTCCTGTTGAACCCTGCAGTCCAGGTTATACTTCTATATTCTGCTTATGAGGCAGTGACAGAGAGTACATCCTCCTCTGAAACCCAAGTAAAGCGCTTTAGAGTGCCTCTGCAGCAGTTTTCTGCCGAAGCGCACCGTGTGCCGTCAGCTGTCAGCCCGAACACTTTATTTAAGGAATCACTGGGTGAATGTTCAACGGCTCCTATAGTATGACATCTCCTGCTTTCCTGATGACACTTCCTGCCTTGTGTTGGTTCTTGTGTTGGTCATAGCTGCGGTTTCCTGTTCGAAACTCATAAATCGGTCACTGGTCACTGAGCTGGAATGTTCTGAGAGTGGAGCGTTACTCATGTAGAATATGATGGCAGTCTTCCTGATGTCTGACAAGTGTCCCTGTATTCATGTTTATCCTCATCTATCATGAGTTATTGGCAAAATTAATCTTTGATTTGGGCTTTTATTCTTTTGCATTGTATTTATAAATCAAGTGTTCCCTCGCCATATGAATGAAAAAGCTGTACTCACCTCAAAATAATATTAATGTAAGAGTATATAGTTAAAATAATGTCTTTCTAGAGCTGAGCTAAAAATGAAGAACAATCTGTGGTGTTAGATGCCATGCATTTAAAATATCTTAAAACAGTGAAAATTATTAAAATTAATTTTGTCAGATTCTCAGTTTTGTGTGATTACTTCTCTATTTTGTGAACGAGTATCCAAAAGAAAAATATACAATGACAAATTTTTGCTGCTTCGAGCAATATATTCTGTATGTGCTCTGAATATACTCAGACTCTGTGATAGCTGTCAGGGGTTCTTTAATGAACCTGTCCACATTGGCACATATATCATTCAGAGCTACAGTGCTTGACCAGCATTCCCTCACTGAGAGATGCTTCAGGATCATGCTTCCAGCCTTCAAACGTGTGTTTTCAATAGGAGGCAATGGAAATTCAGATACTCTTCATCAATTCACGATTTATAATTTGTGAATTTCCATTGTATCTGCAAAAGCCCAGTTAAACAAAAAATGTATTGCATTGAAAATGTCAATATTGATTTTCTAGGCTGAACTGTGTGAAGAGGATTTTAGAGAGGAGTTTACTCAGACACACAAGGTACTGTCATGGGACATTTTCCCATTTTATTGATTTTGCCCTTTGTATATCCTTATATAGTGATGACAGGGCTGGCGCCAGAACTGAAAATTCAGGGGCAAAGATCCATCCCTGTATGACAACAATTAGTCCTAGCTAGTTCTCAATCATTTTCCTTTATTAACATGATTTCCAATTATAGTAATAATCAAGTGGGAATTAAAGACACGGCTTCTCTCCCCCATGCGATCTTACAGCGAAAAAATTATGGGCTACAATCAGTACAGAAAAATAATTTTATGATAATTAGGTCTATGCACTGGCACTCTGCGACGGTAATTTTTTTTTCCAGCAAGAGCGGCATTTCAGAAATCTTCAGCTAATGGAGTTGATTTCGGTGACAAGTGCATGGTGTCGTCCGTTTACAGTTTCCAATTGGACAGCTGTCTATTTTTTACAGCAAGTTGTGGTGACCGTGCTGCAAAAACAGGTATGCGTACTTGCCATCGAAATTACCTTCATTCGCTGAAGATTTCTGAAATGCCACTCTCGCTGGAAAAAAATTACCGTTGCTGAGTGCCAGTGCATAGACCTATTTATAATTAAATTATTTTTCTGTACTAAATGTAGCCCATTATTTTGTCGCTGTTAGATCGCATGGGGGAGATAAGCCGTGTCTTCAATTGCCACTTGATTATTCTTGAATTGGAAAACGTGTTAATAAAGGAAAACGATTGAGAACTAGCTAGGACTAATTGTTGTCATAAAGGGATGGATCTTTGCCCCCGAATTTTCAGTTCTGGCATCAGCCCTGAGTAATGACATTCTCTCTCTCTCTCTCTCTCTCTCACCTCTCTCTCTCCCTCCATCTCAATGGCTGTCTCTTATTTAATCTCTCTGTTACGCTCCACCTAATTCTCCTCCACTCTTTTCAAAAGTCCTGGTGAAATTAAAAATTATATATAGGATCAAAGTACATAAGTAATATGACCAAAGTGTGTATGCAAAAATATTGCATATTGCGTGCATTAATAATTAATGGAATTCAAATACTATGTTAATTTAACCAAAAATGCGGTGATAGCAAAAGCTTGGCTATGCCTTCCTCTGTTATAGGGGTTCAGTATGCAGTCGTTTGCAGGCCCGGTCTTTGCCAGTCTTCGGCGATCTCTGGGTCTGACAGAGGAGGAGTATCAGAACTCTCTCTCCTGCAGCGGCTGCTACCTGCAGTTTATCAGCAACTCCAGGAGCAAGGCCGACTTCTTCTTAACGTGAGTGCACACGCGCTCGTATGGCTTTACCAGCGAGAACCAACTTTTGAGAAAGCATAGATGTTGAGAGAATATTTGGGGCTGTGAGGACACTTTGGGTAGCCCTGACAGAGGATTACAGCTAACTGGTTAAAGTTAGAGTAATAGTTAGGGTTAAATTTAGGTGTGGGTTAGGGTTAGGCATAATTTGGTTATGGTTAGGGTTTGGGAAAGGCTGTACATATAAATGTAATTCAATACTCTGTCCTCACAATTATAGTCATACAAGCATGTGCGCGCACACACACACACACGCACGCGTGCGCGCACACACACTAACACCTGAACACACAAAAGTACACACCCATGCCAACATCGATAAAATGAGTGTCAAATCCAATTTTGCTGGAGATCGGAACAAAAACAACAAAATCTTATCTCTGTTTAAGTACTTACAGATACTTACTGTTTGTTCTTTGACTGCGTCTCATTTCTTCTCTGATGCAGTAATGACAAGCGGTTCTTCCTGAAGACACAGAGCGAGCAGGAGATAAAGTTCCTGCTGTCACACCTGAGGGTGTACCTGGAGCACCTGGAGCGATACCCCCACTCCCTCCTGGTCAAGTTCCTCGGTGAGACGCTCTTCAAAATGGCTTCCGCTCTGTCTGCTGTAATGGGAACATGTTGAAGGCCCTCGCAGGAAAAATTGCCCCTACAGGAACTTAATAATTCTATCAAAGAACCATATATATCTACAACCTCAATTCCACAAGAAATTAAATGGTATTTTAAATGCAAATAAAAACAGATTAAAGTTTTTTTCAAATTCTCTTTTACCTACATTGAGTTGAAAACAACTCAAAGAGAAATAATTGAAGTTTCCCTTTATCAACTTAATGTTTGTCAATGATTTTTTTTTTTCCATTTGCATGCATAGAAAATGGACACTTTTAAAAACATCTTAATTGCATCTGAAGCAAATTAGTCAGTATAGACTGTTAGGACAGACTGCTAGGGTGACAGAGTGTTTCTAAAAGGAGAAGTGATGTCACACGATGGTGAACATGCACCTGTCCCATTCATGTGAACATACTGCAGGCATCACATTTCTAAATGGATATTATTTTCAAAAAACAAAAAAGTTGAATTTAAAACATTACTTATTTCGCCTTTGTACTATTTTCCCAATCGAATGCAGGTTAAAGGGATTTTGCTAATCACGGCTAGCTGTTTTTCTCAACATTTCACATAATTTCCCAGTTCTTATGTAATTGAAATTGTGCTTTAAGCTTTCTTTGTTGGGCGAAATGGTTCAATTTGGTTCAATTACATTTCTCCCTATTGAACAATAATAGTCGGTTCCCTGAAGAACTTAAAAGTTACTCTGTGCAAGCCAACAAACCCTCTCATTCTGAGAGAGTAGATTAGGGTAGGCTAGTGGGCCATAGTAGGTAGGGTATGGTGTTCGTTGCTTGCTGAATTTCCTGTGGGCACATAGAAATACTGACTTTTGCTGTTGGGCCCTTGAGTAATCACAGAATTATTTTTGGTCTGAAGCCATACTGTATATGTAATCCCAAAAAAGAATTACCATCTTATTTGCCTGTGACTCTCCCAACCCTACATCATATGTGAGCTGTTGGTGAAGCCATTTAAAACATAAGTTACACTCTGCAGCTCATCTGCTCTGCAAGCAGACTGCTCACATTGCATGTCCTGTGTGGCCAAAAGGTTAGGCAACTATCCTCAGGCATTTCTTCCAGGACTTCCATGAAAAAGAGAAAAAATGCTCTCAGTGGCCTTTCCTGAGAGAGATGAATCAGAAATCTGAGGGCGTGACATGGAATGCTGGAGAATGTTCTGAATGCACAGGTGAAAAACATAATGCCCTTGGCTGTGTCCGAAATCACTCACTACTCCCTATATAGCGCACTGTATAGTGGCTTCGCCATTTTGTTGTGCTGTTCGAATTGTTTGTAAGAATTATTATCCCCTATATAGTGAACTCATTACATCCCACAATCCACCGCGAAATGTAGTGAACATCCGATGGTAACTAACCCAGCTATACGTCCCATCATGCACTGCACACAAACCAAAAAGCTCCAAAAGAGCTGCGTTTAGTCAACGGAGTTTGGTTTATTTTACTTTGAGAAAACAGGCACGAGACATTCATTAAACTTCAGGTGTGAAAATGTGTTTTTTTTTTTTTTTTTTTTTTTTTTTTATTGGTAACCAACCAGCGCAGGAGACCCGTTTGTTTACACAGGATATTTCATTAAGGACAGTGCACATAACATAAAGATGAAAAAGAGATATCAAACGGACATTTAGGTACAGTTAAAATGAATAATGATGAGTTAGGGGACAAAAGAGAGAAGATGATATTAAAAATTTAAGGCAAATTTTATTATTTACACGATAACGGTAAACACAAACACGGCGGGAAATATATTCCATTTGTTTATTACAAAAATACGTCCAAATCCTTCAGCTGAAGTTGAACAGGAACGATTTAATTTTGTGACAGCAATGACGCAATTAACAGCCGCTACAAAATGAGCCAGGTAGTGTCTGAAAGCGTTTCTTCCCTCTGCCAATGAGCTCATTATATAGTCACCTACATAGTGAGTCCCCTTATAGTGAGTAGGGAATAGTGAATGAGTGAGTGATTTCAGATACAGCCCTTGACTCTTTAGCTGTTGCTAATTGTCTTCACTTGCAGGTGTCCACAAGATCAAAGTCCCCTGGACAAAGCAGGTACTGGATTGCTAAGTGCTGCTTCCTTAAATTTGTTCAAACCTAGTTGTTCCCGCCCAGTGACCTAAAGCAAGGCCCTCTACTCTTTCAGAAATACTTCATCATCATGCAGAGTGTCTTCTACCCAGAGGAGAGGATTCAGCAGCGGTAAGGTGTCCTCAGAGAAATAAAAAGTTTGTTCCAATTCCCCAGATGGGAGCATGCTAGAGCAGGGCTGCCCAACCCTTTAATGTTAGGTTTACCATCCTGTAGTTTTCACAATAGACCTAACAAAGTAAACCTCTTACAGACACTGGAGTTAGGCTACCCAGCCCTGATCCTGGAGATATACCATCCTGCCGGTTTCTACGTTAACAAAACACAACTCACCCCTTTGGTGTGGTTGATCTTGAAACAAATTTGATTACCCTGGTTTTTGAGCAACCTTATGTACCAGTTTTGGCTTGGTAGTTGATTAAGCTTATCTACTGGGTTTAGGTTAAATAATTTGGTGGTTGAGGAAGTTCATGTACCGGGTTTAGATTTGCTAGCGTTGTGGTGAAGTAAGATTTAAAAATTTAAGGTTTATTTCAAGCAGGAGAGACTAGTTCACTCGTTCGATGCTAAATTGACCAAACGCAAATTAAGACTTTGTCATAGACTCCATTTGGGGCTGATAGCTGATCATGGGAAGAATGCCATGATGAGGCCGCATCTTATTACTGTCTTGGTCATCCTCAGAATGTCGAATGGAGACTTTATACTGGTGGTGTTAGATGGTGGTAGAAGGAGTGTATTGGCATCTGGGCGGAGACATGATCACTGGAACAGCTGATATAAAAGAGCAGACACGTTCGTGATTGGATCCTGCAGAGGGGTCGGAGGCGTTGCTAAACAAGGAGAATGGTGAACGAGGTAGTCTGCCGGACTTAACTTTTGCCAAGCTCCAATTTACTGGTGAAAAATGAAGTTTATGTTCCAAGACCAACTCGGCTAGTTTTGGGGTTGAGTAATGTCGAGCCCAGTCTCATCCCGATGTTACTTTGGTCTAATCTATATGCAAATCTATGTTTGTGTGCACAACCAATCAGCTCAATGAGTCAGGGTAATCGATAGAAATAAAAACCTGCATACACCAGCCCTCCAGGACTGGAATTGCCCACCACTGCCCTAACCACTAACCCTTAACCCGAACCCTAACCCTAAGTGTCAAATGAGGACGCCAAAAGCCTCCTTTTTTAAATTATGTTGACGCTTGGTCAGGTAGCGTCACTATATGACAAGTCAGGATGAAAATGTGTTGGTAATATCATGTTCCAGATTTGAGCCCCTCAGAACAATAGTGGTCTAACACAATTTTTTATCATTTTGAGAAAACTGCTTCCAAAGTTTCGACGTTATCAAATTCAGCATGCCAGCAAGTATTTAGACCTGTCTTGAAGTGACATCCTTTGAATCTTCGCTTTCATGGTCAGAAAGTATTTTGTTGTCAACGTTGACGATTTTTGTTATTTTTGCATGTTTCGCTTAAAAACTAAGAATTTTGGAGTCAGACCACTCTTGCACTACTATCTATATTTCAGAGGTGGAATTAACAATCTTCTGGCCCATTATTGCATGAATAGATTTTACCTTTAGCATGAAAAATATGGGTCTAACTCGGAAAATCGGAGTTAGACCACTATTGTTCTGAGGGGCTCATTTAGCTTTGTGGGTTTGGTGGAAGATGGCTAGCATGCTGCAAATGACTGTAAAAGTGAAGTGGTAACAGGATACCTTTTTAACAGTCCCTGACGAGGCAACTCTCCATTCAAGAGCAACAACACTGCCCTTGGCTTGGTGGGGTGGTGATTATTTCTGACTTATCTTGCTTGTTAACGATGTTTAGCCAAATTTTACCTCAGACCTAGGAACAAGTCATTATGTCTGCAACATCCTTAACATGATTGAAGAGTGCTAGCTGACTTTCATTGCCGGCCTTTGGCGCTGTTCTTTTACCGGCAGGTATGACATCAAAGGCTGTGAGGTGAACCGCTGGACTGACCCCGCCCCCGAGGGAAGTCAGGTGATCTTGGTCCTGAAGGACATGAACTTTGAGGGCAAGTTAATCAATCTGGGTAAGAACATAACCACAGTGTCCCAAACCTTCTACCTGTGCCCAATCTCCTTCCGACTCGTCATATAGTGACGCTACCTGACCAAGCGTCAGTATACAACAAAAAAACAAGGCTTTTGGCATCGCTAGTTGACGCCAGTGTTAAAAAGCCTCCGTTTTCATCGTATATCGATGCTTGGTCAGGTAGCCTCACTATAGACGAGTCAGGATGAGATTCTACCTCTGTGCTGCACAAAATGCCCTCTCTGCTGTTTCCTGTCACCACAGTGTCTGAGGTTTCTGAACATTGTCTGAACTTTCATCTGCCGCATCATGTCACCATACAGCAGCTATTTAATCTTCCAGCGCATGGAAGCATGGTTAAATTGGCTGTATGATTTTGAATGGCACACTTGATAAAAATCTGTTCCTTAGGTTAGTGTTACCTTCTTAGTCCTTCCCATTTTTCATTTTTATTTGGTTATTTTTACTTATGCATATATATTGTTTTTTTCTTAATAAGCCCATTTTTTATGAACTGCTGGTGAGAAAAGGGCTCTAGCCCTGTCTGCAAAGTACCTCTGCGCAGGATCTGTGGTGACTTTGGATGAAGTCGCCAGCAGCGGGCATGTATCACCCCAGGAGAAGCTTGTTGTTAGGGCTGGGGCTTGAGGGAGGGAGGGACCTTCCCTTGGGGACACCAACCTGATCCAGGTATTTATTGTGTTCCACCGCATGCATCTGATGTATCTAATAAAGCCCATGATTAGCCAGGTTTGCCAAAGGTGGCACAGAATAAACACCCAGATCCTGCTTGTGTCCTCCGAGAAAAGGGTTTGAACCAATGGATTAGCGGGAGCTGAAATTTGGGAGGGGGGTTGTTTACTGCGGTAAGAAATTACAGTTTGTACTCCATGTCGATATGTCTGCTATTTTGCCTGGAAAAATACATTCACACTAAAAACCAGCCATGAGGTGCTGACCACATTTTTGCTGAAATCATGATGCTCGATATTTGTTGTTTCGGCAGTAGAAATGAGTTTAGCAAAGGAAATGGCCGTGATGTGTGTGCAGATAAGTTACGTCTCGCTCGTACTGCGTAGGGCCACAGCGCTCCTGGCTGCTTCGGCAGGTGGAGATCGACGCAGCCTTCCTACAACAGCTCAACGTGCTGGACTACAGCCTCCTGCTGGCCCATCAGCCCCTGCAGCCCGACGAGCGCGTCCAGAGTCTCTCATTCGCCACGCTCATCATGCGCACCACCAAGTGCGTGCTGCCCCCTGCTGGTGCTCAGCAGAAACAGCTGCAGAGCAATCAAATCCCCCAAGCTAAAAGCACTTAAGTCACAAAATGTCCATTTTGAGAAAATCAAGGCTGCGGACTTGGGTAACTATGATAGTCTGTTTTCCATCCTTACCACTTATGAAAGTGTGACTTAAGAACTTTTAACACTTGGCCCTTCAATTGCAAGTACAGCCTGAAGGGTGTGGGTTCTTCATTTGACCCAGAAATTGCTGGAGTGGGTGCGAGCTTTTGTTCCACCATTTAGTTACACACCTCTGATTAGACTCATCAACCACTACAGTTCTTGTTAAATAGCTTGATTAGTCGTATCAGGTGTGTTCCTGCTTGGTTGGAATGAAAGCCTGTGCTCACACTGGCCCTTTCTGGGTAGAGTCTGTGAGATTCTTCTCAGTAGCCTTGCTACGTTATTTTTTGTGCCCCAAAATACACCTTTACAGTTTTATTTCTGTCTGATAAATGTATTTATTGTCACGAATATACAGTGTTGTGAAAAAGTATTTAGGTTTGGGGGGCAATTACTTTTTCACACTGGGCCAGGTAGGTTTGGATAGCTTTTTTCCCTTAATAAATGAAACATCATTTAAAAACTGAATTGTGTATTTACCCAGGCTATCTTTGTCTAATATTAAAATTTGTGCGATGATCTGAAACATTTAAGTGTGACAAATATGCAAAAAAAAAAAAAAAAAAAAAAGAAATCAGAAAGGGGGCAAATAGTTTGTCATAGCACTGTATATTACAAAATCCTCATGTGCCATTGATTCCTGTAGGTGTTTATGCTCTCCTTTCACACACACACACACACACATATATATATATATATATATATATATAGGTGTTATGTTCGTTACATTACTGCATCATTCATGCTTTTTTTCCATGTCACACCCTTTATGTGTTCATATTTCCAGGATTCATGTTTTGTTTTTATATTCTGTTTTATGTTTTAGTGTTTGAGTGCCCAACGTTTGTTTGTATTTACAGGTCCTGGTCTCTTTCCAAATCGAGACAAGCATCAGACAGGCATGTAGAATAAAGGCTAGCGGGGCCTTGCGTTGCGCTTTGCTGCAGATAATCCTGATAAGTACTCTGCTGCATGTGTATCCTACAGCTCACTGACTCACACACCAACTTTGCATGTTATGCATACCTGCTCTTAACTGGCAGCAGTGTGTGTTTATGTGTGTCCATGTGTATGTGTTTGTGTCTAACTCAATCTGCCTGATGCATTTTGACCTTTCAAAGACATACAGAGCTAAAATCTGCCCAGAGGTTACAGTTTGGATGACGCTGAATGCAAGTGTGTATTTGCACCTTGGCATGACTGCATCCAGCCACACATACTATTTAGAATGGCAAAAATAGTATGTGAGAGTTTTTATTATACCTGAAACTAGTGTTGCACCCATACCGATACCAGTATCGGGTATCTGCCCGATACCGCGTTAATATGCTCGTACTCGTACTCGCCCACATTTGCCGATACCACGCACCTATACCACTTAATGTGAGACGCAAGGTAACTGCCTGCTCACGGTCGCATAGGCTACAGTATGTTGCACTATCTGACTTCTATGTCTAGGTGGAGACAGCCAGTTAGAAAAAATACGAGAAAGAGACCTTTATGGTCATCACTTCACATGCAGGCATACGCGCATACACACGAGGTGTATAGTAAAGAAGTACATGTAGGCAACTTCGTTACAGTACTTAAGTAGCTTTTTTGAGGATTTGTACTTTACTTGAGTTTTTTTTTTTTTTTTCTTTTTTACTGGGACTTCTACTCTAGTACATTTAAAAGATAAAAAGCATACTTTTTCTTCGTTACTTTGACACTGGCCACTTCACTACACGTTACAAATTAAAAAATGTATATAATTCATCATTTAAGGATTATCTGGATGCGGCGTGTTCAGGAAGAACAACGGTGTTCGGCTGGGCATTTTAAGCGTTTTGTGCAGATTTCTGCCAGCGGACATGGAGCTGCAAATTTATGCACGCAATTACAATATTCTATCACTAGATGGCACACCCGGATCAGTTATTGAATATTTACAAGCAAGCCGAGCTCGCACAAGCACGCACCCACAGTCACACACACAGAGACTTAGAATTGTGAATCTTCTTATTTTACTACAAATATATTAGTAACATATGGTTACCTTAAACATTTTAGTTGTGGTTAAGTTTAATCTTTTTCATTTGTCATTTGTGTAATTGAAATATGGCGGTACCACACACTTTAAGCGATGCCTTGTTTGCTTGGAAAGCTATTATTGACTTTAGTTGGATTGAGAATGCCTATGAATGTGTGTAGAAACTATCTGTGCCAATTAATAGTTCTACTGACTTTTTATGAAGTTGCTTGCCTATGCAGCGAGTTTACTTTTCATTTGTCAAGCTTCGGTAATGTTTTGCCTTATTTGATGGCAGTGCTAGTTCAAAGGCTTTTTGTCGGGCCTAAATACAGAAAGATGTTTAGCAGTTAGACCTACTCTTTTTCCTTTTTCTTTGGAAATAGCCATGTGTGAATCGTTTGATATTGGCCTCTTTTAGGCTTGTTATAAAAAGAAAATAAAACCTGTACTCCAAAATTGTCATTGTATTTTCCTGGAAAACATTTCAGAAATATCGGTATCGGTACTTGGTATCGGCAAGTACACAAAATAAAATACTCGTACTCGTATCGGTTTTTAAAAAAGTGGTATCGGTGCATCCCTACCTGAAACTATAGTATTTGTGAAACAGTACGCATAACATAGCTGTATATCATACAGCATTTGATTTTATATTGTGGCGTGCAAACACTGGACAAAAGGTAAGGCCCAGTGGTTACAGGACTTTTCCACCCCTGACTTTTCAACCCTGAATTTTTTGTCACTAGACTTTTCGTCCCCATGGACTTTCCATCCCCTGACTCTTCATCCCCAAGGACTTTTCGTCCCTGAACTCTCTGTCCCTAAGGACTTTTCATCCCCGAATTTTTTCTCCCCCAATGATAACAAAACGTGCCACCATTGTTGACAGACAGATGGACGGACGGACGACGGACGGATCACTGTGATATAAGAGTTAGGGTTGGGGTTATAATGCAGGAAGAGGGCAAAGCATTATTGGGGACAAACAATCCAGAGACGAAGAGTCAGGGGACGAAAAGTTCATGGGGACGAAGAGTCCTAGAGCCAGCACCAGCATTCTGCTATGCATTCTGATAGTTCTGGACCCTACCGAGTCAACCACTGGAATAATGCTTCGCAAAATATTGAAAAGATTAAACTGTTGCATTTATATTTTTGTTCAGTGTACATATTTTGGGGGTTTATCTTGCGCATTCAAGACAATACTTTGAAGCATAAACCATAAATAGAGATAAACCGTCTTTGCGTCCAATCAGAGTCGGAAATAATACATAAGAAGGCTGGTGCTTTTTATTACAAGGGCAGACAACATTTTATGCACGTTTCTTACTGTTTTAAAATGGTGTGGAGGAAAAATTAAACAGTCTGCATGAAATCTTCTGTGGATCATCCATTCTCTGGATGCAGTAGTTTTGAGTATGATCACACACAGTGAAACCAGAGAAGCACACATTGCGTTTGGGTATTTTATGTTCACACATGGTGAACAACTTTCTCATTTTGTGCCTTCAATTCACCGTGGTAAGAGTAAGCTAGTAAAATACTTCAGATGCAGCATATATGTTTAGCAACCTGGAAACACAACTTCCTTTTTACGTCTCCTGTTCCCTCCTGTCTCTCCTCACTACAGTCGGCCAGCGAGCACAAACTTCAGCCCAGCCCAAGCAGATCAAGAGGAAGACTCTGCCATGTTGGGGTCCAGTGCCTTGCCTGACTATGGAACAAAGAATCTGAGGGACGCAGTTCCTGGGGGCCACGGAACATGCTCTGATCCCCCCGATGTGGTGGGCCCTCTGGACTTCCAGGTGCAGAACCGTCGGCTTCTGCTCAGCTCCAGGAACCCGCTTCATGTGATTGACGGGCCGGATGAGCGGTACTTTATTGGGATCGTGGATGTGTTCACTGTGTACGGACTGAGGAAAAGGCTGGAGAGCCTTTGGAAGAGACTTTGTCACCCAGGGCGTTCTGTCTCCACCGTCAGTCCCCCCGCCTATGCTCGTAGGCTCTGCCTTTGGGTGCGCAGCCATGTCCAGTAGGGCGGTGCTGGGAGGCGGGGCTAAACTTGGAATGGGTGGGTTGAGTGTGGTTGCCCAAGAGTCTCTGGCGTCACAGAAGATTGTCTCAAGTGTTCCCCAAGGGCCTCAGTTTGGACCTGACGAAATATCAGCCTGTTGATTTGTTTGCTTACCATAACCATTTACAATGAATGCATTAGGCAGAAACTTTCATCCAAATCAACATGCATAAAGTGCTCTTAATGTGGAAACTAACCACCATTTGGGTAAAAGAGTCTTGAGATAAAATGAGTCCTGCACCTTTTGCCTTACAACAAGGCGAGAAAACGGTTCTAAAACTAAAGTGGAAAACATTAATTGCGGTGCATCTTGAAAATGAGGGTTTTCAGGTTATGAAAGAGTGAATAATCTTGGTTATACGTAGTACAACTGTTTGTTTGTTTGCTCATGAGAGTTGTATATACGATCATAGACTAACTTTGGGGTTTTTAGCGAACCAAAATGGTTCGCATTCTGGCGTTGTCAAATAAAATCATCCAAAAAAATAACTAGCTGAAATAAATACCTTACATATTTTTCTTGATTCTAGTAGGTTTTAAACACATGATTAAGTGTTGATACTGAGAAATGTATCATTTAAAATGGCAATGGGTGACTGTTTATGTCTCTTTTTGGTCACTTGACCACAGAGAAATGAGATCTTGCTTGATTTCAAAGATGGCGGATTCCTGAGAGCAGAAATTGTCGATTGACTGCTGAAAACAAGGTAATCTAAGCTAATACGGTGATCACAGAGCAGTAAAATGGAACAACTACACAGATCTAAATATATTTATATGGGAAAGCAATCGTTTTGCACCATGCTGTGTTCATTTCAACTGTAAACATAAACCTCGAAGTTTGCCTATTGGCTCAAGCCCAACTCTAGAGAGGGAAACAAACAGAGTTAGGCCACGTCTGACTAGAATAATCTGTGATTTGGACACTATTCCTTTTGAATGAAGACTGCTTCATTCAGAGTGCAGCTCAATGTTCAAAACTTAGACATGTATAAAAAGATGGATGCAGCACCCGGGTCTAAGTGAAGCCCATGCGGAAATTTCTGAAAATTGCATTCTATTTAATTGCCAGCAGATGGCGACCTCGGATGCAGGAAGAAGTTCAATGTTATAGAAGTCTATGAGAAAATGACCCTACTTTCCCACCTGATTATTATTTCAATAATGATTTTCCACCTTATTTTATGTTATCTATTGCAAGTTTAAAGTCTCCCTCAATATATCATGATGTTCATTTTTGTAAATTATGGTTCCAAATAGACTAGAATAAAGGATAAAGGCAGATATGCTTTATGGGGCGTGGCTATCCTCTGGTCCTTGTCAGATACGGTCAGATCCACCCATAGATCCACCCTTCACTCCTCCCTGGATCTTCAATTCACGGTCTCGTCCAATAGGAACCAAATCTGGTTTCAAAATGACAAAATGGCGCTGTTCAAATCAAGGCTTCCTAAATGGTATGCTGAAACCAATGGCTGACATCACAGTTGCTTAGTCCATCTTTTAATACAGTCTATGGTTCAAAATAGAGCTTTGAGATCCTCAAGCACATCACAGTTATTAGCATGACCAGTCTATCCAGGGTCTTAAAATACCACAGACCTGCAAACGGCATACCTTTCAAAACTGAGAATATTATACACATCTTATATGTTTGGCTCAGGTTTTGTTTGAATGTGAGGTAAGAGGGACTGTGCTTTTCATGTGGGAAATGCCAATGACACAAACTATAAAGTACAAGTAGCCAGTCCCAGGATTGTACATTGACTCAAGGCAAGGGCATTTTTGCTTTAAATGGTGCTTATCTGCAGAAGTGGATTAAGTGTATGAATGAAGTAGGTAATAGAGGAAAAAATGCTTTTTCTACCTTGGAAAGAAAAAAACAACATTGATAAGAAAAATTTTTTTCTAAATACTAATCAATTTTTCTTTCCATGTCTGCCACAAATGAACATCATTTTCAATGTTCAGTATTGCATTTCCTGGCATAGTTTGTGTTGTGTAAACCTAGGACTTGTTCGATAATGGACGATTACTGTGTGAGGTTATCTTTGCAGAGTATAGTCTGAGACAGCTCTGTTTACTTCAGTCCATATTTCAGGTTGAGCAGGATTCTGAGATTCAGCCATTGGAAGGGATTATGAGTTTTAGTCATTGCAGTTATCTAGCTGACTCCGTAATCCTGCTTTGTGGAACCGGGCCCGGAACTCCACAAGTCTATTTCTTATCAAGGACTCAGGACCAGAGTGCATCACCTTAACAGACAATTGACAGACAGTAATGAGAATAAATACATTTATGATGATATCATCAACAACAGGACAATGCTTTGAGTTCATCCTGTGGTATATACTGCCATCAAGCCAACAGATTTAAAATAAAATGCTCACACTCACCACTCACCAGTTTGCTCTGAATGCTATTTGTAATGAGGTAACTCAATAAAGGTTCTTTATTTAACCTGAAGGAAGCATTGTAATCTCTTTGTGTCCTCATCTCAGAATGCACCAGAACTCTGCATTTTTATGTCAAAATAGCAAAAATTTTAGTTCCAGCGAAGGATTCTCCCAAACCCCACAGACCTCATGTTCATACCATGGAGGTGATATAATAGAACTGGAGAGAGCGAGGAAGTACCACCCCTATTGCTTTCAATGGGAGATGCGAGGCTAGTTACCTCAGCCCAGGAAGTACGGAATTGACCGACGCCATCTATAAAAATGGCGTTCCATGGGTGCTTATTTCCGGCACCATTCTGTATGATTGCCAATCTGATTACACAGCACAAATGGCCAAGAAAATGTGTTGTCTGTGCGGATTGGTGAATGTTTTTGAGGGGAAATGACGAGCAACACTGTTAATCCGGGACGCGCACGCACTATACACTCATTGGCTGAACTGCTGCAGTCAGAGCAACAGCTGGACAACCAAACTCGTGCACGAGCTGTCATCAAGCTGTAAGTAGCAGTTCTTATTTTACAGGCCCTCTTGAAAAAATCGAACAGTTGCGTAAGACAAAGAGCAAAATAATGAAGGATTACCGAATACATTTTCTTTTCGCTTTATTTGACAAGAAAAAAATGTGCATTTTTCAATTGGTATCTATGGAGCTTCAGCGTCTTTGGCCACAAAATTGCATCCTTGGAGAACGCAAAAGCAGGAAGCTAACATGCTAACTGGCTGAAGCAAAGGTACTTCCTCGTTCTCTCTGGTTCTATTACATATCTCTATGGTTCATACTCTTTTTCTCCCCTCTTCAGTTTGCAGATCTGAATAAAGGCTCTGCAGTCACAGGTTTAAGCTGCAGGATTGTCTGTGCTGTCAAATTACTGAGCTGCAAGTTTTTCTGGGCTGAACTGCAAGTTTTTCTGTGATGTTACTGAGCTGAGCTGCAGTTTTCATGAGCAGTTTCTGCTCTGTGCAGTTGCTGGACTGAGCTGCACATTCTTTGGTGGATTGAGCTGAAGGTTCTTCTGCGCACTCTAATTATGGCTGATTGGATGTAGATCACACAATGGCAGTACAGTACCTCCTTGACCTTAGAGCGGGACCTGGCCTGATCCCATGGATCTGCAGCTTAATTCAGAAAATGTGCCACCACGGAAAGCTCTCTGGTGAGGAAAACCCTTGAGTGGAGTTGCACAGTGAACTGCACTGGGGCCTACAGTGTTCCTCCCACTGATAAACAGCGCCCTCTAGGACAGAGTAGAATCTATGGAAATATGTGGTTGATCACTCTTGCCCAGACATGGACACTCCAACTTGCTAGTGCTCTTCAACAGACCCTGAATGGTCATGATATCAGGGTAGAGAAACTAAAAATCAACCTCAACTGAAAGAAATGTGAAGTTTTTACATGTCACCCATGAGGCGTCCACCTGCCCTGCCAGAACATTCTGGAAGTCTGTGACACAGATGAATTCCTGTGGGTCCTCATGCAGAGTTGCTTGCAATGGGAAAGTCAGGTGAACAGCATTTGGAGAAATTTGGTGTCCAAGACCAGACCCAGAACTGGCGTCCATCTATGCGGGCTCTGTGGGCCCAGTGCTGGAGTATAGAGTCCCCATCTGGCTCACTTCTCTCACCACAGGCTAGACTAAAAGGCTGGATATTTTGCAGAAATGGGCTCGTAAAATCATGCTTGGACGGAGGTACTCGGGGTATCCAAGGGCTCCCTGCACTTTGGGATTGTGCACCCAAACAGAGAGACGCACTCAACTGTGTGTTGGATTCGCCAGAAAGCTGCTGAAGTCCAATTACAGCAACTGGCTTCCCCTTCTCAGGTCAGCAGACAAGGAACTCTGAACAAAATGGACAACCCAAGATGTCAAACTGAGAGATACACGAGATCACCGAACCCCAATATATGTAGACCAGCAGATTTTGGATTTGAGTCATCAACATTAGATTTTAGCTTAGATAATAGCAACTTTTAAAATCATTAGTCTACTTAGTGTTGAGGTTTTATTGTAGTAGCTAAATAATTTGGTGTTTTTAATGACAATTGTCTTTATAAACCTGTAATTCTGCTAAAAGGTCAATACGCTAATAAACTGAACTTCTGTGCACAGAGCTGTGGGTTTTCAGTTGACAGAGCATTAATGAAGCAGGGGCTTCATTAATGAGCAA
Organism: Gymnothorax javanicus; assembly: GCA_029692085.1. Classification (NCBI taxonomy): domain Eukaryota; kingdom Metazoa; phylum Chordata; class Actinopteri; order Anguilliformes; family Muraenidae; genus Gymnothorax; species Gymnothorax javanicus. The sequence continues at coordinate 117,967,162 of CM056194.1, read as the reverse complement.
TCTGCCGGCACAGAAGATGCGTTCGCCACTTTCGTTGTGGGTTTAGCATTTACAACGACAAACTATACATTAAAAAAATGTCACATTAATAAGGTTATGCACATGGCCAAAATACCAAGTTAATGTGGATGAAATGAGTAAAAAATGCACAATGTTTACAACCCAAACTCAGAAAAAGTTGGGATGGCATAGAAAATGCACATAGAAAAGAAAACAGTGATTTTTAGACTTACTTTGACTTGTATTTCATATCAAACAATATGAAGACAAGATATTTAATGTTTTTTTTTTTTTTGGGGTGAACTTAATTAGGGGCCGGGCAGCCTAAGCTGCCAGGAAACCTATTGTTATCCTGCATGTTCTTCTTTCTTCTTCTTCCGAGGAAATCCTACTTCCCCATGCGCGAAAAATCACCAAACTTTGCACAAAGGTCCAGTCCCATGCCAGATTGCCTCAGCTGCAAAAACAGGCCAATAGTCCGGATGGTGGCACTACAGCAAGCCTCTAAAGTTCAAAATTTTGAAAATTCACAACAAATCAACCATATGTGCTACAGATTTGCAACTTTCGCCAAAATGTAGCCCCAATACTGAAGAAACTTTTGTACATTTAAACCTATTGCAAATTATGAAGTCCATCACTGTTTTTTTTCAAAAACTGTCAAACTTATTAAACCAATCTCCTCCCACAATTTTTGCTCAATTGACACCAAACTTGCTACAGAGCATCTTCAGACTTACCTACACAAACGTACTGCTCAGATTTTTGATTTATCGAAAATTGAGCCTACAGTGCATCAAAATGTTTGACTGTAAACGGTATTGTAAACATATACTTGCAAATTCTTGCTAAATACATTTTCAATGTTCATTTAAAAAATGACAAAATTTTGGAGTCATGGTAGATAATGTTTGGAAAATATCAGAATTTTATCTCAAAAACTGAATTTTTTACAGCATTTTGAATTTCGCTCTCATGCGAACAATTGGAGTCAATGCAAATATGGCATTTTTAAACTTCAGTTTTTCACTTATGGAGCCAATAAATCATTGTTAAAAACAAATTACCAACATCTCCATGCTGTCTAGATGCAATTTGTGTATTTTCAGATTTTTGTCTTAATAATTACATTTTTGACAGTGGTTTGAAATCTGCCTTTACATACTAACAGTTGCTGTCTTGCACACAGGAGACTGGCTTAGTCAATTTGTGAAGCTACATGTGACGTTTCCATTTGCCAATTAGCTCACTGAGATAATCTCTTGTGCCAGAAATTGTGAGTTCAAGCCTCAACTGATGTAAAATGCACATTAGAATGCCACCTTTTTTTCATCTTCCTACACTCTGCTTGTTGCTCAGAATTGCCAAATTTTGCCTAAAATTGCTCGGCCCTGACCATTGCTGCGCAGCAGCTATAATTTTATTTGCCAATATGCATCTGTTCCTGCCATTCAGACCTACAATGCATTAAAAAAGGCGAAACTGGGGCCATATAAGATTAGTAACGAGATTTAAAAATATATATATTGTAATTTGAAACCACTGCTGCCGGCAGGTGATTGTAATCACGATTTGGTACTAATCCTTCAGGAGCAAAGATGTGCAGAGATTATTTAAAAAAAAAAAAAAAATTTTAATAAAGCTTCAGGCTGTTCAGTGCTCAGGGTTGCAGGCTGTTCAGTGCTCTGAGCTGCAGGCTTTTCAGTGCTCTGAGCTGCAGGCTGTTTAGTGCTCTGAGCTGCAGGCCGTTCAGTGCTCTGAGCTGCAGGCTATTCAGTGCTCTGAGCTGCAGGCTGTTCAGTGCTCTGAGCTGCAGGCTGTTTAGTGCTCTGAGCTGCAGGCTGTACAGTGCTCTGAGCTGCAGGCTATTCAGTGCTCTGAGCTGCAGGCTGTTCTGTGCTCAGGGCTGCAGGCTGTTCAGTGCTCTGAGCTGCAGGCTGTTCAGTGCTCTGAGCTGCAGGCTGTTTAGTGCTCTGAGCTGCAGGCTGTACAGTGCTCTGAGCTGCAGGCTGTTCAGTGCTCTGAGCTGCAGGCTGTTCAGTGCTCTGAGCTGCAGGCTGTTCAGTGCTCTGAGCTGCAGGCTGTTTAGTGCTCTGAGCTGTAGGCTGTTCAGTGCTCTGAGCTGCAGGCTGTTCTGTGCACAAACTGAGCATTTTAACCATTGTGATTGGTTATTTTCCTATGACGTTCTCCGTTCAGAATTTCTTTCAGTAAGATTCAGTTTGATCACTTTGTAAATCATCACAGACTCTGCTGTTGAAAAATAAAACAAAATTAGAAATTGCGCTGACATCTTTCTTATAAGAATTTACAATTTAGAACGGCCCACCAAATAATTGGATTTCAATTGCCACGTTATGTATTTATCTGTTCAGTTCAGCCATTAATATTTTGCAAACACCAATATTTTTACCAATGTCAGTCAGCTACTGACCTGTAGGCCTATTAAGAAAATGTGAACCATTATACCCTCGTTCTCAATAAATCATGGAAAGTTATAGACATAGACAACAGAAAATGAACGCATTCTTTTTTATTGATAACATAAATGACAGGGTAGGCTACGGTCAAACTCTAAAAAATTACCATCTCTGTCCAAAATATCCCAGAAATAACGAGGATATAATGGGAGTAAATTATTCCTTAGTTAAAATTAATCACTCATTAAAATAGGTTGACGGCTCGCAATGATTGCTCGAACAAAAATTAGCGCAGGTTTCCTCGGTCACTGACAAGTTGGGAACCCTGTTGCAGGACATGACTGCGCCTCCCTCCCCCTCAGCTACTTATGTCGTCCAGCAGGGGGAAACAGAATGCCCAGTATTCCCCAGAGCACTTGGGTTTGTGAACTATCCAGTGAATTAATCAGAACAAACAGTATGCAGCGAAATTAGTAACGGACGCATAAGGATCGTTAACAGTAGGGCTGGCTCTGTTTTAATTGAATATTCTTATGCCTCCACGTGCTAACCATGCTTGGTTTACGGACAGTCTTCGGCAGACCTCCAAAACGCTAGTTCACTTAAACCGCGCATTAAAGATATAACCGCTTGTTTTACATGAGAAATAAATCACTATGTTCTGATCTTGTCAGTTTCAAAAATTGTGGATTCTGTACATAGCTGAAAGGCAAAAACGCATGAAAGCTGACTAAACTAGGCTGCTTGGGGTTGGGGTCTCAGATACTGAGCTACAAAACTACAACCCCGTTTTGCAAAAAAAAAAAAAAAAAAAAAATTGGGACGCTGTGTAAAATATAAATGAAAACCGATCCACATCATTTAAACCCACTTGAAAAACAGTGCAAAGACAACACATCGAATATTGAAACTCAGAAACTTAATTTTTTTGGAGGGAAAAATATCTGCCCAATTTTAATTTAGAAACAAGAGGCTCCTCAGAGCCTGTACTCTGGCCAGGAGGCGAATTTCTTTTCCCTGAACCTTTCAGGAAGTATGGTAGACTCTTGTCCAATCAGAGATCGGCGCGAACATGACGTCATGCATATTATTCAAATATCAGAAGTTGTATGGCGTTGTATTTGACAGTTGACCACTCACAGGGCAAGAATAAAGTGGCAATTGAAGACACGGCTTCTCTCCCCCATGCGATCTAAAAGCTACAAAATAATGGGCTACATTCAGTACAGAAAAATAATTTAATTATAATTAGGTCTATGTACTGGCACTCATTTCAGAACTCTTCAGCGAATGATGGTAATTTTGGTGACTAGTTTGTGGTTTAAATCCGTTTATATTTTCCAATCGGACAGCTGTATTTTTTTACAGCAAGTTATGGTGACAGCTGCAAAAACAGGTGTAAGTACTTGTCGCGAAATTACCTTCATTAGCAAAGGAGTTCTGAAATCCGCTCTCGCTCGCTGGAAAAAAAAAAAAAAAATTACCGTTGCTGAGTGCCAATGCATTGACCTAATTAGTCTAACCACGCTGACACCTTGTTAGGAGCGGAATTCAAGAATCCCTGGCTTTCGTGCAGGCTCTCTTTTCACTCTCTCTCCGCCATCGCAAACAAGAGAGCCTGCTCGCAGGCTATGTCTAGCCTACATCAATAAACATATGTAAACTGCCACTTGACGTAGACGCATATGCGTAGCCTGACAAACAATGCCTGAATACATAGGCCATTGTACTACCACACTGACACTGCTTGTGTGTGTTGCATGCATGCTGGGGAGATGATGAATCGAGTAGGCCTAGCCTAGTTAGCGAGGCCGACACTTCACACTCGCAATTACCAATGAAGGTAATTCTGGTGACAAGTACGTGGTTTCGTCCGTTTACATTTTTCAATCGGACAGCTGTCTATTTTTTTACAGCAACTTGCGTGACCCTGCTGCAAAAACAGGCGTGCGTACTTGTCGCCGAAATTACCTTAATTCGCAAAAGAGTTTTGAAATTCCGCTCTCCCTGGAAAAAAAAAAATACCGTTGCTGAGTGCCAGTGCATAGACCTATTTATAATTAAATTATTTTTCTGTACTGAATGTAGCCCATTATTTTGTCGCTATTAGATCGCATGGGGGAGAGAAGCCGTGTCTTCAATTGCCACTTGATTATTCTTGCCCTGCGAGTGGACAACTGTCGAATACAAAGCCATACAACTTCTGATATTTGAATAATGTGCATGACGTCATGTTCGCGCCGATCTCTGATTGGACAAGAGTCTACCATACTGCCTGAAAGGTTCAGGGAAAAAAATTCGCGGCCGGCGGTAGGGTGTCCCTGCAGAACCGGAGGCAGCAGTTTCAGGACCGCAGTTCTAGGACCCTCTGGTTTTCACATTAGCGCCACCTTGCGAGTCAGATGACACCCTTCTCAGTCAGTTGATCGAGTACATCAAAAATGTGAGTAGGCCTACTAATGTTCGTTTGTTTAAAGTTAAAAGTCAATTCTGCTGTCTTGAATTAGCAAAGGTAACGCTCATTAGTTGAAATAAGCACGTATACGTCATAGTAACTTAAATGCATTGGCGACAGCATGCTATCTGTTAGTTTAGGATAGCAAAAGAACTTGCGCAGGTGTTGAATAAAACCGTCACGCCATTTAACGTCTTGGTGTGTTTACTTGATGACCGTGGTAATTCTAGCCAGCATATTAATCAAACAGACAATGCATGATATTCATTCTTTAGAGTTTATTATTATGTAGACCCAGGTTTTCAAAGTCTGACCGTGGGCCTCCCCTGAGACAAAGCTTGGAAAAAGGCGCCCACTCATAGGTAGTAGTCAGCCTATATGTACTGAGCAACAATAGAAACGCAAGTTAGCTAGTTAATGTCCTCTCATGGTTACTCAGTCAAAGTGACCGCAAAACAAAGAAAGTTTGATGAAACGAGTGTAAATGTGCACGCGCTAGTGATGAATTTGATTTTCTATAATAATTAGGTGCATACTTATTTTCCGGTCTGTCTTTAATTAACTTGCGTTTCTTTTGTAGTTCAGTATAGTTAGTTTTGCGCAGTTCCCGGGTGCCTATGAGATCGTGATTGTTATTTGATTATCTGATATTGCTGTTTACATAACTTGACTACATCAAATCCATAAAAAGATCTGTCGGAAGGCATTTATTCTGACTCTGGGAAAGTGTGAAAACAGTAAAATCCACCAAAACCTCCATATCTCTGAACCATCTCTTTATCCAAATTACACACACATTTTCACTTCCATTCACTGAGCCTCCCGTAAAACCGTTTGGAGCGCGCCCCCCTCCCCAAGGGGGTGACCACTTTGAAAACCTCTGCCGTTGACCTTTCCTGCAAATCTCATGGGCAAAAATTAAGCTCAATTCAGGACAGCAGATAGATTTTTTTTATGCTGCATTATACTCAGAGAAAAGTTGTGTTTGTGAAATAATATCTAAATGTCCAGTTTTAACAATTATGTTCTGTTTTTGTTTTTCCTTTAAAGATGCATGTAACAATCCAAAAAGGCCAGTGTTTGCCTGACTTGAAAAGGTGCAGCACATGCTGCACAGCCCACCACTGCCCATTCTGTGGGCCTACTTTGTTTCAATCCATAAAGTTGAGCAAGGTCAGATCTCACCTGGACTCACATTTCAACAGGGCAGTTTTTCATGCAGGTAAAGTTTGCAAACATTGTCTTTTAACATGTAACTTTGATTTTTCTGTGCATTGAGAACAGCCCAAATTTAATTATCAGTTCCATTAGATCAATCAATACTCTAATTTGATTGTGGTGACCTGATACTTGATTCAGATTTAGATTACTGATAAGTTACATTTCAAAGTTTATGACTATAAAATACTTGATAATATGATAATTCTTATGTGTCTTATGTTCTTATATTTCAGGATATACCATTCACAGATGTGGTTTGAACTGCCGACCACAATGGCATTACCACTGCATGTACTGCAAGGCAATGCTTTTGCGCAAAGCAGACTTCAGCAAGCATGTACAGTGCTGTGAAAAAGTATTTGCCCCCTTCTTGATTTCTTATTTTTTTGCATATTTGTCACACTTAAATGTTTCAGATCATCAAACAAATTTTAATATTAGACAAAGACATCCCGAGTAAATACAACATGCAGTTTTTAGATGATGATTTCATTTATTAAGGGGAAAAAGCTATCCAAACCTACCTGGCCCTATGTGAAAAAGTATTGCCCCCTAAATCCTAATTACTGGTTGTTCCACCCTCGGCGACAACAACTGCAATCAAACATTTGCGATAACTGGCAATGACTCTTTCACATCCCTGTGGAAGAATTTTGGCCCGCTCTTCTTTGTACAATTGTTTTAATTCAGCCATATTGGAGGGTTTTTGAGCATGAACAGCCTATTTAAGGTCATGCCACTGCATCTCAATCGCATTTAAGTCCGGACTTTGACTTGGCCACTCCAAAATGTTCATTTTTTTTTTTTTCCAAGCCATTCAGAGGTGGACTTGTTGGTGTGTTTCGGATCATTGTCCTGCTGCATAACCCAAGTGGTCTTGAGCTTGAGGTCACAAACTGATGGTTGGTCATTCTCCTTCAGGATTTTCTGGTAGAGAGCAGAATTCATAGTTCCATCAATTATGACAAGTCGTCCAGGTCCTGAAGCAGCAAAGCAGCCCCAAACCATCACACTAACACCATCATGTTTGACTTTTGGTATGATGTTCTTTTTATTAAATGCTGTGTTAGTTTTACGCCTGATGTAACGGGATGCACACCTTGCAAAAAATTCAACTTTTGTCTCGTCAGTCCGCAGAATATTTCCCGAAAATCTTGGGGGATCATCAAGATGTTTTTTGACAAACGTGTGACGAGCCTTTGTGTTCTTTTTGATCAGCAGTAGTTTCTGCCTTGGAACTCTCCCATGGATGCCATTTTTGCCCAGCCTCTTTCTTATTGTTGAATTATGAACACTGACTTTAACTGAGGCAAGTGAGGCCTGCAGTTCTTCAGATGTTGTTCTGGGTTCTTTTGTGACCTCCTGGATGAGTCGTCGATGCGCTCTTGGAGTAATTTAGGTTGGCCGGCCACTCCTGGGAAGGTTCACCACCGTTCCAGGTTTTCTCCATTTGTGGATAATGGCTCTCACAGTGATTCTCAGGAGTCCCAAAGCCTTAGAAATGGCTTAGCAACCCTTTCCAGACTGATAGATGTCAATTTCTTTGTTTCTCATCTGTTCTTGAATTTTTTTAGTTCGTGGCATGACATGTTGCTTTTTTAGATCTTTTTGCCTATTTCACTTTGTCAAACAGGTTCTACTGAAGTGATTTCTTGATTCAACAGGTCTGGCAGTAATCAGGCCTGGGTGTGGCTAGTGAAATTGGACTCAAAAAATGTGGTTAATCACAGTTAATTCATGATTTAACAAGGGGGTGCAATTACTTTTTCCACATAGGGCCAGGTAGGTTTGGATAGCTTTTTCCCCTTAATAAATGAATCATCATTTAAAAACTGCATTTTGTATTTACTCGGGTTATCTTTGTCTTATATAAAAATTTGTTTGATCTGAAACATTTAAGTGTGAAAAACATGCAAAAAAGTAAGAAATCAGAAAGGGGGCAAATACTTTTTCACAGCACTGTAAGTATTTGTGAGGCAAGGCAACCTTCCCTTTTCCCCACCATCCCACCTCCAGCCACTGGAAATACTGGAAATTTGTTCAAATTAAACAGGTTTTATGGAATAAAATGCTTAAAAAAATAAGTGCAGTTTTAATATTTTATTTTATTCACTTTTATACATGCAGTTGTCATGTCCCTCCTCATTTTGTGCTCTGAATGCAGAGAGATTCATAGATGCGAAATATTTAGTTTTGTGGCCTTATTTATTTTGTGCAGTTTCGGTATTTAATTGCATGTTATTCACTAATGCAGTTTTCATGTTCCTCATTTTCTTAATAAAGTGCTCTGAAATGCACTTTGCGCATATATGTTTAAAAAGATGGCGTATGTGTTTTCAAAGGCTGTTTTTGAAAAATATATTTGCTTGGTTTGGATTCTATAAAAGTGGGTCACGATGTGATGACCATGGGAAAATGTGGGTCCCAATGTGAGACCAGTTGAGAACCCCTGCCCTTGCCCTGCTGTGCAGATTTCAAGCTGCGCTTATGCAAATTACATTGCAACTTTTTTGTGTATTTCAATAAAAAGGTTGTTCACAAAAAAAGACATGTCCTATGTTTCTGAACAAAATGTAAGGTAAAATGATTCTGGTATGTTTTAGAGCCATTTTAAGAATTTTAGGCATATTTTGATGATATTGGGATAATATGAATCACAATTATTTTGGCATTTGGGTGGAATAAACCTCCAATATTATAGTTAAAGTACCTTAAATATTGTATGAAGTAGTATATGGGTTGAATAAACCTCCAATATTATAAAAACCAGGGGCCTAAAACTGCGGTCCCGGAAATGTGGGTGTGAATCTGCATATTTTGATGATATTGGGATAATATCATGAATCACAATTGTTTTGGCATTTGGGTGGAATAAACCTTTAATAATGAATCACAATTATTTTGGTATTTGGGTGGAATAAACCTTTAGTAATGAATCACGATTAAAACTAATAATCACAATTATTTTGGCATTTGGATAGAAAAAAACCTTCAATATTATCGCTAGACAGTCAATAGTATTTGCTGTCATCCAGTTCGATAGGTGGCGCTGTCGCAGAAAACCTAAGGTCCTAGAAATGCGGTCCTGAACATAGACTGTATAAAAAGATGGACGAAGCAACCGTGACGTCACCCATTGGTTTCAGCATACCATAAAGGAAGCCTCGATTTTGGCAATTTGAATTGCACCATGTTGTCATATTGAAACCGGATGTGATTTCTATTGGAGGAGAGCGAGAATCAAGATCCAGGGAGGGACGTGAGAGGTAGATCTGACCGTATCGGACGAGGACCGGAGGATAGCCACGCCTCTAAAGCATATTCTGGCTTTATCCTTTATTCTAGTCTACTTGGGACCATAATTTACAAAAATGAACATCATGATATATCGAAGAAGACTTGAAACTTGCTATAGCTACCATAAAATAATGTGAAAAATCATTTTTTAAATGAAAAATCAGGTGGGAAAGTAGGGTCATTTTCTCATAGACTTCTATAGCATTGAACTTCTTTCTGCAACCACCGACGTCGCCATCTGCTGGCCATTAAATAGAATGCCATTTTACGGTACTTCCGCATGGGCTTCTTTTTTCAAACCAGAGTGCTGCGTCTATCTTTTTATACAGTCTATGGTCCTGAAACTTCTGCCTCCACATCTTGCAGTCATCCAGTTCGATAGGTCGCGCTATCGCAAAAAACCTAAGGTCCTAGAGGTGCGGTCCTGAAACCGCTGCCTCCGGGTCTGCAGAGGCATAATATTGGGAGCCGGGTCTAAGCCTGGGCCAATCGCGAAACCGCGCGCGTGCATGAGCAGGACAATCGCGGCCCCGAAAGAAAAAAGAAGAAGAAGAAGAACGGAGCCGAAACTAAGACTCGTGGCCTACTGGCCCGAGTAATGAGATTGTATATTCGGCAGCAGCAGCACTGAACTGCAGGTAGCACCACCTCACATCCCCTCTGAGCAGTTGTGGAACCCAGTGCCTGCACTCTAAAAATATACTTCTCCCAGACTCATATAAAAAAACAACTGACTCCATAAAACCAATTTTACCCAAAAGAATCCCAGTCAACAACATCAAGGACATTGAAAAAAATAAATAAAATAAAAAAATAGACCGTGAAATCAATGGTTTGCCTGTCTTCTGAGCACACTGAAGGCATTAAGTGAAGGAGCAGTAATCAATTTCAACCGCCGACCATCACAGAACGTTAAACGTACCGGCATCTCGGAGCATTACAACTAATATCTCACATCAGCTCTCACGAGTAATGACTAAACTGTAATTTTACATTGGCTCTTGTTGAAATTTGGCTTCACAGGTGATCATTACCTGTTACCGGAAACTGTCCTTGGGAAAAACAGGATTAAAGGCGTACTGTGGAGTTCTTGTCTTTGTGTGGAGAGGTGGGCAGAGCTACAGCACCTGCAGAGGCAAAGAAGTGAAAGAAAGCCAGGGAAGTGAAACTAAAGGGTGACCTGTCCTCTTAAGGAACCTGAGTCATCCTTGGAATTACCTTCCCTCGCTAGTCAGAGCAATCCAACATTTGAGAAATTTTGCTAATTGGCTATGTCAATTTGTCCTCTCCCTCTCCACCTCAGCTGATGTGTGGTGACTGTTCTGGCGCAAAATGGCCGCCACCGCATCACCCGGATGGGTGCTACACATTGGCGATCGTGAGATGAGATTACCCCATGTGACTGTAAAGCACTTTTAGTATTTATGAAAAGGCGCTATATAAATGAAATGTTCATTCATTCATTCATTCATTCAAATGAAGATAAAAATGGTAAAAACAAATTGTACCACAAGAGAAAAAAACAAACACAGATGGATGAGGCTAAGGGCAGGGTCAATCTTTGATTGTAAACAGTACCTTTCATCAAAGTGTAAAATTCTATCACTGCATTTTTTGAGGAGACATTCCTCGTGAAGCTGCGACTCACTGCCGCTCAAGCTTCAGAGGGCTGGGAGGGTACTAAAGCCTCTCTCTATACTGATTTTACCAGGGACATTACCATTCCACCATGTTAATCTTCACAACCATGTCCAGTATTTGTAACTGTCAGTTTAAGTTAATCACCTTACCACAAACTGTAGCAATATAGTGTTAGCATTCCAAGCAGAATGGGTAAGGGACAGTGAAAACATGAATACCGCTGATTACACAGGGCTCTTCATCAATATTGGTGCCCTTGGTAAATATTAACAAAAGTGGTTATGCATTAATGCCTTTATTGTCTATCTTCTTAATATTACATTCAAAATAGTAACAAAAGTATAGTTTTAACTGAAATACAGTGATTGAAAATAATTATTATGACCATGAAGTAAATATTTTTCTCAAAAACACGAGATACAGTCATGAAATTCCCTTCATTTTTTAAACCTTTATCTAAATTCAATTGAAGGCATGTTTCTATTTTTCAATGAGGCCCTCAGAGAAATTCCAGATTGAGAATTCAAAAGTATGGAGAGACAGAGAGAAACAGGGGTAAAACTCCTGGTGCAGTTTTTAAGGTTCAGGGCCTCACTCAAGGGCACAAAAACACAGTTTTCCCCAACATCATCTCTCCAGATCAAGTCAAAATCCAAAGCCCCACTGGGCCTTGAACCAGCTGCTGTTCACTTACCAGTCCAGTAACCTACCACAAGGTTACCCTGCTGCCCCAATACTACAATTTATGCAGCCTTTCTTTGCTGAGATAAGACTTCTTTGTCTGCTGCCTATTTAGCATGTAATGAGGTTGGAGAAGAGCACAGGATATGAGACCATTCTGGCCTGCAGCCTCTCTCCAGGGGCTGTGTATGGATGTGTGTATGTTCGTGTATGCACGCACATGTGTATGTGCATTTCTGTAAGTGCATGCATATGTGTGTGTTAGGGCATGTGCTTGTGTGCATATGTCTGTCTGTGTGCGATTGTGTATGTTTGTGTATGTGTGCATGTGTGTGTGTGTGTGTGTGTGTGTGTATGCGCATATGTGTGTTTGTGCGTTTGTGCGTATGCGCATATGTGTATGTGTGTGTGTGTGTGCGTGTTTGCGTGTGTGGCCTGAATGGGATGACATTTTTTGAGCAACCTGGACAAAAAGAGAAGGGCATCCTCAGCAGAAGAGCTATAAAGATTGACAGATAGGTTAAAGAAGAATCTATACAAACAAATATATCATGTGGTTTGGCAGATTAAAACACCCTGGATATAATGTGCTCACCTGAGATGACCTCGGTGAGTTTACAAGAGTTTTTTCAATGGGAGGCGACTTCCTTGATTAGTCTTCTTCACCTCAGGAGGGCACAACAATGAGATTCAGAGTCCTAGTATTACCGCGTAACAAGATTACACAGCAATATTTTTTAGATTAAAGCCTAAGATGGTAAAGTTACTGGAAAATAGAAATGACCAGACAAACGTGTACTAATATGCTAATAAGGGAAGTGAGGCTTTGTGTCTGTATTGCTCATCATCACTTGCATGAGTGTTAGCCTGTTCATGCGTGTGTATTTTGGAACGCAGCCTGGCATTGTGCAAACCTGGGTTTTTGAAACGTGGGACCAGGAGGAAGCTGAAAAATGACTTCCCGTTGGATGGGGGGGGTGATGTGGCAGTTTAGAGTCCCACCTGATGAGCAGTGGATTTTGCCAATCCCAGCGCTTGGCGGGGTGTCGAGACCGCCTTCGTGAACAGCCTGAGACCTGAGGAGATCGTCGCAAATCTGAGGAACAACGGGCCTCCTGCCCTGACAAACCAGTTGATCCGGCTTCCAAAATAAAAAAATAAAAAAACCCTGCCAGTCCGTGCGATGCACACATAATCCGCCCCTGAATATCCAGCCTCTAATCTCCAGGTACACAGGCTCCCAATCACTGTGGAATACACCAGGACATGTGGAGGAATGAGCAGCCACTTTGGCTCTGATCAGCCTCAGGGTGACAGACAGAGAGGCGCTAGTTGCCGGGATCGTGATGCAAAATTCTACTCCGACAGGCAGCACTGTAACAGGCAGGCCTGCATGCACTCAGCCGTGACCTGTCACCGATATAACCAGCCTCAGCAATACTGCCAGTCATCAGATATCTCCTGGGCATTAACCAGAAAGTACACGCCAGTCACATTCAGCATTGTTGGTTTCTTCTTACATACTCCTGGATTTGTGGAGCGCCTCCTTTGTTTTGACAGAGTAAAGTTCTCCGGTTTTCTGCTGGTAAGGTGATTTTTGCTGCGTTGATGGATTTCATGCGCCAGCTGGACACAGACGGTCGTCCTGCGTTGCAGTGAATGCGCAGTTCTGCAGCTGGACAGCAGACTTATGCATGACAGAGTAAGAGGAGGAGAGCACCCCTCGTGATAAATCACTATAGTTCCAATCTATAGTTATCCAATAGTAAGGTGGGGTGGGGCGCTATAAAGGTGTTCCAGAAGAAGACAGGTTATGTGTTTTGTGTGATTTAAGGGTTGTTGAGGATGAAAGGCATTTTCTGTTTTTCTGTCCTGTATATCATGACTTAAGAATAGGTATGTTTGAGAGAATTCAACGTAAAAAGCCCGATTTGTTTTGGATGACTGATGGGGATATGCTGGGTTGGTTACTTGAAAATGAAATTTATAGCTTGGCGAGATATGTGGAAAATGCTTGGAAACTGCGGCAAAGGAATCTGTATCCTGACTTAATTTGACAATGATCTGTTTAATTAATCTAACTGTGAAAAGGATGGAAATGTGTTTTGTATGTTGGTCATCTTTCTATGCTAGGTAATGTGTTTTGTGTTTTATGTCAATAGTGTCTTATAAGCCCATTTGGGCTGGGCACGTAAGTGCAAGACACTTTAATAAAAATCAATCAATCAATCAATCAGTAAATGGATGGTATTTTCACCACCATAGTGCAGTATTACTATAGTGATACTATAGTTATTCAAACTACAGCAATACAGTCGCATGGACTACAGTAATATTGTGGTACTGTTGACAGTGGTAATACTACAGTTATAATGTGATGGCCATAGTACTACTCTAGCTATACTTTGCAAACGATAGTAATACTATAGTTGTGCCAAAAAAAAAAAAAACTACAGTATTACTAAGAAATAACTATAGGATATTTTCTTGACTCCGCCCTCCTTCAAAGCCAACTAAATGTGTCAACAGCAGGACAAGCTTACAGATCCCTTTGCAGCGTGTGTTCAGACTGCAAAACCTGAACCAGAGGGCACATTTCGCCTTTCACCCAATGCACACAGCGATAGGCTCCAGCTGCCCCAACAAACCAGGAATGGGTGGGTTACACAATGAGTAGATGGATACGGTGGGAAGACAGAAGTTTCACACGGAGATAAAAATTAACAAAATCACTCTAAGTTCCTGGCAAGCAGGTTCAACGATGGACATAGAACCTATGACACAATATAAAGTTTTTAGGTCACAGAGTTAGAGATGAAGGTAAATGGCTAAAAGAGATGGAATGACTCTCAGGCCGAGGCAGTCAAAATGGGGCTTGGCTGTCAAAAGAACTTCAAGCAGATAGTGAGTTGCCTGGCCAAGAAAGGCCACTGATTCGTTAAACACAACATCTGACACCCATTGACCCCCTCAACAGTGCAGAGGGGGTCACCCCACAAGCATGAACAAGAGAGCTTAGATGGCAGCACAGCTGGGTGCTGGAGAAACTGTGCAGTTTTTTGACCAGGTTCAATGACAGCACAGTTGGATGCAGCTACATAACAGATTTGGCTTTGTGCATATTAAAATGTATTTATGGTATTTTGGTCTAAATCCATGGATAGTACGTGCTTCAAAATAAAGATCTCCCACAAAGACTTGGGCACAAGAAAATAAATTAAGGTATGACAGTTCAATAGGAGGACACCGTTTCAAAACTGCTGCTGATTCAAACCCTTCCAGACCTAACGAAAAACTGAATTTCATTTGAATGATTTGTCAGCAGTGGACATATTCTCATTACATTTTATGCATTTTTAAGGACTACAGAAAGAATTCATTCATATAAAAACAGAGAAAACTAGACTGAAGGTGTATAAAATTAAGTGAAATGTGTGTCACTGGACACAAATTCCCTCACCTGGAAGGGGAATTTAAAAACATTTTTTGGTTCTGTTGAAGACATTGGCAGTCTTTCCTGCCTGGGCACTTATTGAGATGATGTGCAGACTGTTAATTTAGCAATGGCACTAAACAGATTAACCAGAGAATTTAAAAAGAGAACAACTGAGGGAAACACCAGGCACTTCCCTGTGGCGAGGGGGGGGTACTGTCCAGCTACAAGTTCAGCACATTCTAAGTATACAACTGCCGTATCATAGCTGGTATCTTTTTGGTCATCACTGGTCTCTTCACGATCATTGCTGTTTTTTTTTTGTTCATAGCTGGTCTTTTTTAGTCATAGCTGGTCTTTTCTTGGTTCTTGGTCAAAGGTGTTTTTTGAACATAACTGACCTCTTTTTGGTCTTCGCTGGTCTCTTTTTGGTCATAGTTTGTCTCTTTCTGGTCAGAGCTGAGCTCTTTATGGTCAAAATTGGTCTCTTATCGGTCATAGCTGGTCTCTTTGGTTATAGCTGGTCTGTCTTTGGTCAAAGCTGGCCTTTCTTTGGTCATAGCTGATCTCTTTTCGGTCATAACTGGTCTTTTTGGGTCATTGCTGGTCTCTTTTCGGCCAAAGCTGGTCTCATTCTAGTTACACCTGGTCCTGGTCCCTTTTTGGTCATAAATGGTGTTTTCTGGTCTCAGTTGGCCTCTTGTTGGTCATAGCTGGTCTCTCTTTGGTCAAAGTTGGTCTCATTTTGGTCAAAGCTGGTCTTTTTTTGGTAATAGCAAGTGTTTATTTCGGTTGTAGTAGATCTGTTTTTTGGTCATAGCTGGTCTCCTGCTGGTCCCTTTTTTGGCAATAACTGGTTTCTTTTTCATTATAGCTGGTCTCTTTTTGTTCATAGCTGGTCTCTCTTCAGTCAAAGCTGGTCTCATTTCGGTCATAGCTGGTTTTATTTTGGAAATAGTAAGTGTTTTTTCAGTTGTAGTAGATCTTTTTTGGTCAATGCTGGTCTCTGTTTGGTCATGGCTGGTCTCTCTTTGGTCAAATCTGGTCTTTTTTTGGTCATAGCTGCTCTCTTTTTGGTCTTAGCTGGTTTTTTTGCGGCTTTTAAAAAATTATTTATCTATTTATTTATTTATTTTTGGTCAGAGCTGATTTCTTTTTGGTGCTGCGCCTAACCTCTTGAACATGACACAAGACATATTCTGCCCTTAAGTTTATGAAAGGGCTCACTGACATTTACAACCCCAATTCCGAAATAGTTGGGACGAAGTGTAAATTCAAAAATCAAAATGCAATGACTTTCAGATCACATGAGCCAATATGTTATTTACAATAAAACATAGATAACATTTCATATGTCGAAACTGAGACATTTTACATTTTTATCCACAAAAAGAGCTTATTTCAAATTTTCTGGCTGCAACAGGTCTCAAAAAAGTTGGGACACAGGCAAAAAAGGGCTGAAAAAGCAATTAATATATAAGAGAATCAGCTGAAAGAACATCTAGCAAGTAATTAAGTTAATTGGCATCAGGTGTGTAACATGATTGGCTACAAAAGGGATGTCTTTGAGAGGCTGAGTCTCTCAGAAGTAAAGATGGCCAGAGGATCTCCAACCTGTGAAGGCTTACGTAAAAAAATTGTGGAATACTTTAAAAACAATGTTCCTCAACGTCAAGTTGCAAAGGCTTTGAAGGTCTCATCATCAACAGTGCATAACATCATCAAAAGATTCAGAGAAACTGGAAAAATCTCTGTGCATAAGGGACAAGGCCGAAGACCTTTACTAGATGCCCGTGATCTTCGGACCCTCAGATGCCGCTGCATCACTCAGCGGCATGATTCTGCATTGACATTACTAAATGGGCCCAGGAATACTTCAAGAAACCACTGTCTGTAAACACAGTCCGCCGTGCCATCCACAGATGCCACCTAAAACTCTATCATGCAAAAAGGAAGCCATTGTTGAGCATGATTCAGAAGCGCCGCTGTGTTCTGTGGGCCAAGGCTAATTTAAAATGGACAGTAGCAAAGTGGCAAAGTGTCCTGTGGTCAGACGAGTCCAAATTTGACATTCTTGTTGGAAATCATGGGCATTGTGTCCTCCGGGCTAAAGAGGAGAAAGACCACCCCTCCTCTTATCAGCGTTCAGTTCAAAAGCCAGCATCTCTGATGGTATAGGGATGCATTAGTGCATATGGTGTGGGACACTTGCATGTTTTAAAAAGCACCATGAATGCTGAAAGGTATATAAAGGTTTTATACCAAGATATGCTCCCCTCCAGACGAAATCTATTTCAGGGAAGGCCTTTTGTATTTCAGCAGGACAATGCAATACCACACACTGCAGCTATTACAACAGCATGGCTTTGTAGTAGAAGAGTCCGTGTGCTGAACTGGCCTTCCTGCAGTCCTGATCTTTCACCGATTGAGAACATTTAGCGCATAATTAAACGAAAAGTCTGTCAAAGGAGACCCAAAACTTTCCAGCAGCTGGAAGCCTGTATTAAACAAGAGTGGGATCAAATTCCAATGGCTAAACTCAAGAAACTTGTCTCCTCAATGCCCAGATGCCTCCACTCTGTTAAAAAGAAGAGGGGATGCTACACCATGGTAAACAGACCCCTGTCCCAACTTTTTTGAGACCAGTAGCAGCCATCAAATTTGAAATGAGCTCGTTTTGTGGATAAAATTGTAAAATTTCTCAGTTTCAACATTTGCAGTGTTATCTCTGTTCTATTGTGAATAAAATACTGGCTGGTATGACTTGAAAGTCATTGCGTTTTGATTTTATTCACAATTTACACTTTGTCCCAACTATTTCGGAATTGGGGATGTACTTGCTGGTTTTTCAATAAAAGCAGTCTTGGTTGCATCAACTATTTTACTGTCTGCACCAATACTGACTGT
Source organism: Gymnothorax javanicus (assembly GCA_029692085.1). Classification (NCBI taxonomy): domain Eukaryota; kingdom Metazoa; phylum Chordata; class Actinopteri; order Anguilliformes; family Muraenidae; genus Gymnothorax; species Gymnothorax javanicus. The sequence continues at coordinate 117,949,107 of CM056194.1, read as the reverse complement.
AAATATTTCTGATGGATATCGAACATTTCTTTTAAAAACATGTCCCAAAACGATGAGTAAATCAAATCTATTAGGTCACAAAAACGGGCCTATATTTATCTGGCTTTCAACTGTCCAGTGTGACATAAAGGTTAGATTCATAAATCATACATAAATTACAAACAATCGATTATTACCAAGAACTATAAAGAACTAAACCTCTCTGCAGTATCATAGCCTCGCAACAGAAGAAAGTAAAATTGGCCAAGATGCGCACTTCCCTCCCACAGAAGTATATAATATTTATTGTACGTAGGCTACGCACTTGCGTGGCATAACAAGCCGAGAGAGAGAGAGAGAGAGAGATTATGTGTTTCACGACCGAGTGAGGGAGTGAGTCAGTGTGGACGTTGGTACAGTTAAAATAGAAATTGCACAACGCGGATTAATGCAACAGACATGGTTTTACTTTCCGTATGCAGTGGGACTTCGTAAAGTGAATTAACTCGGCGAAATCAGGTAAGAGTCTGCTTTTGTAAGTCGAGTCGCAGTCGTAACGTACTTCTCTTTAAAACTTTCTACATTCCAGGGGCTGCCGACGAAAGTAACACCGCTTTGATAGGTCCGTGGCGCAATCGTCGCACATGAGCCTTCCCACTATACCAATTCGGTAAACAAGGACTTTGAACACAGCCTGCGCCATTAGAGCGATTGTTTTTTCCGTGTATTTTCTATATTTCGTGCATACGAGTTCGTTTTTCATGGTAAACAACACTCACGTCTTCTGTGCAGCGCCAACCGTAATGTCTTTGCCCGAAACTCCGGCTATAATAAGCTTCTGCGCGAAAACAAGTCAGAATGCAGTGACCATTTGAACATCGGCAATGCGTGGCCGACAGCTGTCAACTTTGACTTAAACCATGCACACTTCTTTTCAAACTTCTGTGATCTTAACACAAGGAAATTATTCCACGATGTAGTGCGTAGTAATTTAGAATACAAAATGCGGTCAGAATTCTTTGCTCAGACCACCATGGTTGCGCGTTCAAGGTGGACTAGATACAGTTTTTGTTTACACACGGCACAAGTATAGACGCCTCACGGCTGCCAGTCGGGGAATCTGCATTTTAACCCAACCAACATTTTTTTTTCAGGAATCTGTTGACAGTAGACTCCATTGCGCATGCTTAGACAGGAGGCTTGTTTTTATTCCCCACCACGAAGTAGATCGGGGGATAGAGGAATGTGAGTTGTCCTGAGCGTTCGTCTGTCCGTACGTCCGTCCACGTGTCTGTCCAGCACGCTTCTTTTCCGGGCCGGAACTCCTGGACCGTTCAATGTTTCTCCACAAAATTTTATACAGGCATATATCTCATTGTGTCGGCTAGATGTGCTGTTTCATACTTAGGTCAGTCATCTGGTCATCCCACCGCCACTTTTCGTTTCAAGGCCAGATATCAGCCATTCTGCTGCAAGTGATCTGAGTATTTCATGCTTATTGGCTTGTACTATCAAAGTCAAGTTCAATACATTTTATAGAGTTAGGATTATTAATTACTGGACTTGCAGTCCAGACACAAACCGTCAATATAGCACATGTAAAACCTCAGTGTTGTTAAGAATCAGTTCTCATTTCTGCATATCGGCTATCATGAGTAAACATGAGCTCAGAGCTTGTCATTCCAAGAGAGTGTCTTACGACAGTGTTCTGAAACATAATGACTAATGCGTCTACTGCTGCCTTAAATTAAAGCTTGTTTGTCCCTTATGTGCCCCGAAAAAAAGAGATGTCGATCTCAGTTTTGATAATCAGGTAAAATACATGATAAGTTATTTTCTGTAAAAAGTAGCTCAAAACCAAGCCAAGACTGTGGCCCCAATCCCACCTGTGCATGTAGGGGGAACCCATTCTGACCAGGCCACTGTGAAGGCCTAGTCTACTCTTGTGATTTCTGTTAAGGCTTGGTTCCAGTGTGTGGATGGGCCACATATTGTGGTATCTGTTGTAGGAATAGTTCACCCAAAAATGAAAATCTGCACCACATAAGGTGTGTGTCTGCGGAGAGGAATGCAGCTCCCAGCTAGGTGACTACCGTGGTGAAAATAACGTCTGTTCAGGTCACATATGAATGCCGGGGATTACTGACACTTGGATTACGCCACATGAGCAGTATGGAGGCATTGTATGTATTTTCTTTTGATTTTTACCCGAGGCCAAATTATGGCCATCGGGTATTGCGAAGACCTTGCGTCCGTCTGTCCGTCCGTCTGTGTAGACAATAACTCCTTTCCTATTATTGTCAGGGTCATGAAATTCACAGGGACTGTTCTTGGGACATATAGCTTGGACAAGTTCAAAGATGGGTAACCTTGACCTACTTTAAGGGGTCAAAAGGTCACATTCTTTGTAAACACTGTTTCCTTGATTACATCCACTATTTTTGTTGTAGCCGCGTAAAATTTATGGCGCGTATGTTCTGGATAATCAGCTTGCAGAACATTAAAGGTCGATGACCTTCACCTGGTTAACGGGGTCAAAAGGTCACATTGTTTCCGAACAGTGTTACTTTCATTACACCTTTGCACTACCATGACATTTTTTGGTGTGCTATGTCAAATTCATAAGGTGTACTCACTGGATAATCAAGTTGGAGGACATGGAAGCTACATGGCCTTCGCCTACTTTAAATACCTTCTAATAACAATTTGATGTAGCAACATTATCAACCAAACTGTTCACTCACCTTCAACATAACATCGAATTTTGATGACTGCGCATCATGTCAGACTTCATATTCTGAATGCCAAACGATGTAAAGTCCCAGCTGTCCTGTTCCACACTTTTCATATAACCTACCAGGTCCTAGATGAAATTGACAATTACCTCTGTCTTCCTTTTCACTCTTGAAACTTCTCTCAAGCCCGGAAGTATTAAACACATTGTGTTACTTAGGCATACATTAAAAAACCCTTTATATGTTGTCATTCCTTGTCTTATGCCCATACGGCCGAGGGTACTTTAGCATTGCGCTCTATGTTTTCATTAGAAAGAATGGTCACCATTAATTTCAGGTGCATTGAATTTGTTTGCACTTCTGCTTTCCTCTGAAACTCCAGGACTAAAAAACTTCACCCACCCTTCCGTCAGCATTGGGGTAAGTAGATGATGAGTGAATTTACAAGTTTCAGTGAACTGCCCCTTTAAGGCTCTGTTCCAGTGTGTGGATGGGCCCTATGGTTTGGTATCTGTTCAGGCTCTGTTCCAGTGTGTGGATGGGCCCTATGGTCTGGTATCTGTTCAGGCTCTGTTCCAGTGTGTGGATGGGCCCTATGGTCTGGTATCTGTTCAGGCTCTGTTCCAGTGTGTGGATGGGCCCTATGGTCTGGTATCTGTTCAGGCTCTGTTCCAGTGTGTGGATGGGCCCTATGGTCTGGTATCTGTTCAGGCTCTGTTCCAGTGTGTGGATGGGCCCTATGGTCTGGTATCTGTTCAGGCTCTGTTCCAGTGTGTGGATGGGCCCTATGGTCTGGTATCTGTTCAGGCTCTGTTCCAGTGTGTGGATGGGCCCTATGGTCTGGTATCTGTTCAGGCTCTGTTTCAGGGTGTTGATGGGCCCCATGGTTTGGTGTCTGTTAAGGCTCTGTTCCAGTGGTTAGATGGGCCCTAATGGTCTGGTATCTGTTATGGCTTTGTTCCAGTGCGTGGATGGTACCGATGGCCTGGTATTGAGTTCGGACTGTGCAAATAACGGTTATTGCCAGGGTCCATGTGCATGATAAACTCTAAATGCACAGAGAAGCTGACAGTAATGATTACAAATTAATTCAAATTTTTAGTCACAGTTTTATCCATTTCTAGTTTCATTTGCACTTATTCATTTGCACTTTTCGCAAAGTGATCTGCAAGGTCATTGCATTAAGTCAATGGAAAATGTACCTTGAAAAATATTGTGCTGCTTTCCTTTGGAATGCACAAAATAATGTGGAGTTAAGTCAGCAGTTTCATGGTTATCAGTCCCTGTATTGTTGCCACGCTAACATTAGCGTTAACTGAGGTGCGTGCTTCTGCTAGCCTCTGTGTCGCGGAATGTAGATGAGGGTGAATACACCGTGTGGTCCCTCCGTGTTTGGATAGTGACACTGTTTAAACAGAGCTGCAGTTCCTAGATGGACAATGTAGATGTAAATGTCCCCAAAGCACATGCTCTCTAGTTTAACATGATATTCCCTGCCGTCAACCCGAGTACTCAGAACCAAAAATCAAATAATTGCGTCTCTCTGCAAATTTTTGCGGACTGTACAGCAGATCTTAGAGCGAGAAAAGGAAGGGAAGTGGAGATGGTGTCCTGGAATCGTGGTGATGAGGAGAACCGGAGGATTTGTCCTTGAAAGAGGGATGAGGGCAGCCGCGGCGGTTGCTGGTCACAGGAGTGGCTTCGTTTGTCTTTCAGCGGCCATGTTGTCGGAAGATAAACACGGTCATGCGTGATTGGGTCAGACGGGAGCCTGGCCAGGGAGTACAGAAGGCCCGGCATACCGGGGCCAGAATAGCAGCTAAAATTAGTCACGTGTCAGCTGGTTTGGGAGGGGGGGGGCGCGCATCTATGCTCTTCGGTCTCCTGGGAAACAGCTTCAGTCCCCCCCTTCTTTTTGCCTCCTAGGATTTTTGGTTAGTTGGATTGAGGTCAAACGTACGTGCGTACGTGGAGTGCAGTTTGTAATTATTTGTACAGCAACACACCGTTCTGCTGATTGGCTGTGTAGTCTAGCACATTGGATGTAAAACCATGAATATGAGGTCAGAATGGAGACTGTGGGCTGTAGTTTGTGGGTATTTACATGCCGATGGTGTAAACCGTGTGGGAAACGCAGCATCCCTGTGCATGTACTCACAGACTGCTCCATGTTTGTTTTGAGTCTCCTCTCTGGGCAGGATGTGACTGTAGAAAGGCCCAGGGGGCTGAATCATGAATGTGAGATGTGTTTTGATATTTATTGGAAGGAGAGAAAGTAAAATAAACTCTGCTGAGAACATCTGGCTGACAGGAGGCACGTTCCTCTGGTTTTTTGCGTGCCCTAAAAAAATGCGTATGAAGGTGTAATGCTCGTACCCTTTAGGGGCTTAACATTTGTCAAATAAACAAACCTGGGTCCACTGTACCTTTCATTCTGAAGGTACATGGAGTATAGCATGCCTGAAACCAAGCTATTTTCTGGAGCTTTTCTGGAGAAAAATAAACAAAATGGATCCTGTGTTGTCACGGTGCCTCTTTAGATTTAACGCTGATGGATTGGGGCTTTCACACATTCTGTGGGTCAGATTCGAAAAAACCAAGACGTCAGTCGAAACGTCCATTCATCCATCCATTTTCCGTCCCATTCATTCCTTTTCATGCCCATGGGTGCTGCTGGAGGCTATCCTAGCATTCATTGGGCGAGAGTCTGGAATGCACCCTGGACAAGCCAAAAGTCAATCGCCAGGCTTCGATCAAAATCTGTAAAGGAAAAATATATTTCTAGAGGTCGTAGTTTTTTGATCAATCGATATCAAAACAGCTGGCACCATTTATGGCTGCACGAGGGAGGGAAAATGCTTTCCGCTCTATGTCTTATCTTTCAGAAAACATGTTGAATTGGCAAATGTTAATTTGGTTAAGAAATATTTGGCATGGGAACTTCCCTCTGGTGATGTGTGTGGTATTTTTAAATGTCACCGGGAGTTCACTGTCATCGGACTCTGATCATCCTGCAGTTAAGGCCAACCCTCCATCCCCCACACCACAGAGGAGCAGGCGTCCCTTGGTCTCATGCCGTGTTCCTCTTTGGCGATGACCTCACATCTGCCACTCACACCTGTGGACTGAAAACTGATGTGATTTTCTGGAATCCGGGAAATAAGTTGAGTCCCTGGCCCCTGATAATGGTGTTTCAGGGGTCTTCAGGGTTAAGTGTAGAAATAACCAAAATAATGTAAAAACTAAGAAATAAACATACTCAACATAATTTTAACCTCATAAAATGTAGTATTTTGATGAAAATTTACATGGTTGCCATGGAAATGGCACTTTAATGACAAAATCTGAAAATATTTTGTGGCACTGATATTTCAATATCCCATGGTCAGATTTTACTCAAATTAGTCTCCTGTGAAAGGTTTAAGACAGTTCTATGAAATGACTTAGGATTTTTTTGTTTGGAACATTTATGAAAATTTAATGAGCTCTGTTATGTAACCATAACGAAAATCGCTATCATTAACTTGCTTCATTTTCAAATTTAACCCCCTAGGGATGAACCTATCTAGAAAATCCTATGTCATTTCATAGATCTCCAAGAGTCACAACTTCAGGCCAAATTTCAAGTCAATCAGATGAATATTAATGATTTTATGAATGCCACAAGGTTGAAAATCAGTAAAAATTGTGATTTTCGGTAATTTGCATTTAAAGTCACAAGTAACAATTGAGGCAGAGGAAAAACATAGATTCTTGGTGTTTACTGGCATCTCACTGCATTCCTTTATTTATTTTATGTCAAAATAAAAAATATTAAAATTTAAAAAAAAAAAATTAACATTTTTACGCTGAAGACCCCTTAACATCTGTGGAGCTACAGAAATTCACTTACGCAGTATGCGACTGCAGCTCTAGCTCTGTGTGCGCTATAAAATAGTATTTTGTTTGTTTCGGATCTGTCCACAGATTGTTTAGCATATTCTAGTTTTAAAATTTAACCGGATTATAGCTTTTGGCTGCTTAACTGTGAAGTACATGCAAGTGTTCTGTTTTGTTCACAAATTCATGTTGGAAGGTTTGTTTTAGTGTTTCCTTAAACTTGGGGAAATGTTAATTGTTTGCTGAAGTTAAGAACATGTGTTGGCAAAATCCTGTGGCATTTCAAGTGTGTGTGATACGCTAGGATATGTCGTAACATTGTTTGGTTCCATCCATGTAATTCATCTGTTAGGTTGGTAATTTCAGGTGTCCAGTCTGTTTTGACAGTGATATTTTTGTCAGATAGAACTCTGTAATTTGAAAAGAATTCATCACTTTACATTTGACTGTCGTGTCTATCAGTGGCTCAAGAGGCAGGAAACCTCTCTGACTGGGACAATATTTAGTCTTCTGTCACCGCAAGACCCCACTTTCTTTCCATTTTTAAAACTTGTGACTCAAAATAGGCTTTCAACAAGCAATTTGGGAAGCAAAAATATTGTGTTTTCTCTCCACGGCAATTTAAGTGTGTTTACGAAGGCTCTTTACGGGTTGGACGCCCTCGGGGTTGGGCTTATGGCTGTAATTTTGGGGGTTTTGGAGTCAACAAATTTTCTTTCATGAAAATGTTCAGTCAATACGTGTTTTCCCCTCGTCAGAGTACCTCCTAGCATGACGACTTGTTAAGCTATTGTACTATTTGAACAATAGAGAAATAATTTGTGGACGGGACTCAGGAGCGGGCCAAGTCATTGCCTCTAGCATGCTTATTGAACGGTTCAAATTGTTGGTTCAAAACGCTTTTCAATAAAGCTCGAGGTACATGGAAGGGTGACCTCACAGTGACCTGGTCAGTGTTTTTGCTACTGCCTTTGAATGGCGGTCTTGACAATGGGGTGGTTTTGAAGTCATAGGCAAAGTCATAAAAGTGTGTGGCTGTGAGGTCACTGTGGGGGTGGAAGTCAAGACAGTGGAGTGGTTGTGATGTCACAGTGGTGGGATCCACAATGGCATTAGGATGGAGTGAGTGGAAGGGGAGAGTCTTGTGGAAGGACACAACCTCCAATTCATGTGGAGTAATTCTGAGCTGCCATGTTTGAGCAGTGTGTGTGTCGCCTCTGGTTTATTTTGTGGTATGATGTAGTCGCTGTCTAAAATGATCAGGAATAATAATAATAATCAGGTGGCCTAAAGGCAGCTGACGGAATGGACATGAAAATTAATGTGGAAGTAATAAGAACTTGTCGTGCGCACATTCAAGGCTAATTGGCCTGTCCTACTTTCAATCTCCACCTGTACACGACCTGTGCAACATGAGTTTGTTCATTTCAACAGGTCCCAGATTAAACAAGCTGCAGTGACGTACAGGTGCTGCGTTATCAGCTACATGTTGTAAAATAGAGGGGGATAATTTCCATTGGATTTTGCATGAAAATGATGCGGCGGTGTGACCTGACACACTAAAAAACACAGTGTTAATGCACTGAGTCAGTTACCATTTCCCTGGGAAACTTTCTAGGCATTCCTCTCGGAGGCCTGAATGTGAGGAGCGGAGATATTTTGTGGTTTTCGGGAGGGAAAGTTGGTGAATTAACATGAGTGCGGTGGGGGGGAGGGGGGGGGGGGGTGTGGGCGTGACCAGACGGAGCAGAAGGAAGTGAAAATGACGTTAGCATTGAAAAGCCGATTTCCTCTGTGCCACACAATGGCAGGATGATTCATCGCTGTAAAAGTTCTCTTTTTTTTCCCGTCAATGACACGATTACCCACCCGCCCAAGGAAAAAATGCAAAGTGCAGCCATGAGGTAGATCATTATATATTAATATAAATATATAAATATATTTCCCGGCACAGGGAAAGGTAGGCCAGATTTGGTGGACTTCATGCATATTTTGGCTTCCCAGTGATTCATTTTTACTGAAGGCACTTTAAATGAAATAATTTCAGCTGATTCTAGGTATAACTGAATCTTTTGTAATACTAGCCAAAAAAATCTCTGGCATCTGTTGCATTTAATCAATGTTCTGGGACGAAAACTGTTCTCTACAGTGCATAAAAGCAAAAAGAGTGTGTGCGTGTGAAAGGGAGAGTGTGAGGGCTTTTCGGCGGTTGTTCGTTCGCATCCAGCAAGCAAATTGAGCTTAATTTTCATTGCTTTTATCTTGGCCTTGTTAAAGCCTGTGTGCTCACTTTCACCACGGCCTGGTGTTTGCTCTAGTGTACTTTCAGTCCTGGTTATATGTAGATTTAGTAACTTTAATGTGAATATATGAATAATATATAAACTCTGTATGTTTTATTCCTAGTCTAATGTCTCCCCATTGTCATGCTAGAGTGCTGTTTGTACAGCAGTTGGAGAGAGAGAGAGAGAGAGAGAGAGAGAGAATGAGGGTGAGAGTGAGAGTGAGAGTGCATGGTTGTGTTTCACTTGGTGGCTGAGAGGCTCTTATTTGCTCAAGGGTTTTTATGCCTTTGAGAAATCGCGTATTGTTTTTAGGTGTCAAAACAAAAAAATACTGGTTCCACCTGGCCAGGTTTGAACAAATGGTCGTTTCGTAGTGAAGAGAGAGGCTTTTACATTATATCAAACCATTTGCCCTACCTATTTTTATTTATTTATTTATTTTTTTTTACTATCCCTCAGTTGTAATCACCAACCACTGGGCCCAACACAGCCTACTTGCTGAAATGTGGTCACATGACGCTCGGCTCACCCTGTGCTCTGTGGACAGGGGCGGGGGGCGTGAGGTGCTCGTCCCTCTAGCATGAGCGGAATGCAGGTCAAGACCGCTCTTTTGGGGAGGGGGGTACATACCTTTTGGGCATGTTATTCAGCAGTGGCATTTGGCTGCTGCACTGACAAACGCCGCCCCCCCAGAATGACTCTGGTATCGAAGTTATTTCTGTGGCACTGCTGAGGCATTCTCCACCCTCCCACCTCTCGAAATGAAACAGGTCGGCAGTGCCAGGTTTATTTTTATTTCATCCACCAGTGACCCTCTGCTCTGGAAACCTCTGACTAATGAGCCCGTCCCAGACATAGCATCTCAATGTGTCCGAATATGTCACCGGGCAAAGGTCATGACCCCTGTGACCTCAGCTCCCGGTGTAAACGAGAAGAGAGGGCCAAGGCCATGTTGGTAATGACTATGGGAAACAATTGGCCTGTTCTTCTTCTGCTCTGTCTCTGCCTGTAACACGCACAGATGAGTGATAGAAGAAAAATGTAATGTGGGCTCCAAAATTACTGGCACCCCTGACTGGCAATGCACAAACAATACAAGAAAAATTTAAACAATATAATTATAGAGAAACAGAATATACCAACATATGTGAAATAGTTTATTTATGTTTGATGGAAACAACCAAAATCATAAAAATCATTTAATGCAAAATAAATTTCAACAAAATCAAGGTTTCCTAATTATTGGATCCCTTCACTTAGTTTTTAGTGCAGCCACCTCTGGCAAGGATAACAGCATGAAGTCTTTTCCTGTAATTTTTGACAAGATTAAGGCACATCTGGGGGGATTTTGGATCATTCCTCTAAGGAGATCCTTTCAAGAGTCCTTCACATTCTCGGGTTTGTGTTTATCAACTACCCTCCTCAACTCAGCCCACAGGTTTTCAACTGGACTGAGGTCTGGCGACTGAGATGGCCTTTGCAGAAAGTTGATTTTGTTGTCACAGCACCATTTCTGTGTGAATCTTGAGGTATGCTTTGGGTCATTGTCTTGTTTCAAAGTTCACCTATAGCCAAGTCCCAGCCTTCTGGCAGAGGCAACCAGATTGTCAGCCAAAATATCCTAGTACTTGGTGGAATGGAATTCATTATGCCATTAATCTAGTGTCCCTGGACCTCTTGAATTAAATCAGCCCTAAAACATGACTGACCCACCATCATATTTCACTGTGGGTATGAGGTGCTTCTCCTTGTATGCATCTCTGTTTCAACGCCAAACATGCCGATGCTGTATCTGACCGAAACGTGCAATTTGTGTCTCATCTGACCAAAGCACCTTGTTCCACTCATAATTTAAATGACGTTTGGCAAACTCCAAGTGATTGCTTCTGTGTTTTCTGGTCAGAAAAGGCTTTCTTCTGGCAACCCTTCTAAAGAGCCTGTGGTTGTGGAGTTTGGATGTTCTGTCTGTGTTCGCATGGGCTTCCTCCGAGCATTTCATGTTCCTCCCACAGTCCCAAGACATGCACATCAGGCTAATTGGAGACGTTAAATTTCCCGTCGGTGTGAGTGTGTGTGTGAATGGTGTGTGCGCCCTGTGATGGATTGGCGAGCTGTCCAGGATGGGTCCCTGCCTTTTACCCATAGTGAGCTGGGATAGGGTCCAGCTTCCCCCGCGACCCTAGTGAGAAAGAAGCGGGTATATGGATACTAATGGACCACATTTCCTATTTTAAAGCAAGGGGAGATGCTCTAGGCATTTATTGTAGTTCTCTATTTGGAGATGTTAAGTGTTCACTAGCATTAGTGAGGAGATTGTAAGCTTGAGTGGTGAGGTTTTGTGTGTAATTTTTGAAGTTTGAGGTGAAAGATTGTACGCTTGAGTGGTGAGGTAGAGTGGGTAATTTCTTGAGGACGAGGTGAAAGATTGTTCGCTTGAGTGGCGAGGTTTTGTGCGTAATTTTTGTGGGTTGAGGTGAAAGATTGTACGCTTGAGTGGTGAGGTTTTGGATGTAATTTTTGTTGGTGGAGGTGAAAGATTGTAAGCTTGAGTGGTGAGGTAGTGTGGGTAATTTCTTAAGGACGAGGTGAAAGATTGTAAGCTTGAGTGAGGAGGTTGCATGTGTAATTTTTGAAGGACAGGGTGAAAGACTGTAGGCTTGAATGGTGAGGTCGTGCTCGTTTTGGCTTGATACGGATTAATCCTCGCTCCGCGGTCAGACGGAATGTGTTTTTAATGTCCTGCATCCCACAGCGGAGCCACTTTTTACCCCTCTGTGTTCCAGCTCTGTGTCGCCATCCCACCTCTCCGCCTCACAAACTGCGTTTAAAAACTCATTTTGGCCGTGGTGCGGGTCCCACTTGGCTCGAGAAATTATAAGCGCCTCCAAATCCATCTCTCTTTAACAAGCTCATTCCTTATGAGTTGCCAAATTTGGATTTGGAGTAGGCCACGCAATCGTTTGTGTGTAATAGTTATTTTTCCTCTACGTTTTTGGCAGAATCGGCCAGCTTTTGCCTGCCAAAATCCAAGCTTAAATGAACCATCAAGGGTTGCCAGATAAGCAGAATTTCCCTTTAGATGTATTGATGTGAAATAAATATGACAATTATACATGACATAATAGATTTGTTATTTCAACAGAGACCTCTGGGGCACATCATATGATTATTTTATCGAGAAATCCTGTGGAAAAAGCTGCATGGGAGTCCAATGTAGATGGGGGATTTGAGGGTAAAGGGGGTTTGTGTTTGAGTGCGATTCTGGCAACCTTTTAGAGCGAACCACAGTCTAACATCTCCGCTTTACTTTAGTTCCTATTGTCCATGCTTATTGTTGTCACGCAGAAGTATGTGACCAAAGTGATTAAACAGGGACTCCGTTTTCATTAAAAAATATTTTAAATAGAATTTTTCGTCTGTGGACTTTGCCTTGTACAGCTCCTTGTTAGTGCTGAATATTATAACCTGTGTCTTCCTCACTGTCAGCTTCAATGTGTTTTAAAATGACCATAATCTTCCTCACCGTCAGCTTCAGTGTGTTTTAATATGGCCATAATCTTCCTCATTGTCAGCTTCAGTGTGATACAATGTGACCATAATCTTCCTCACCGTCAGCTTCAGTGTGTTTTAACCCCTTAAGCCCGACGCCCCCGCTACCGGGGGTGGTGCTTACGCATAATAAATACAGCATGTTTCCAAATCCTAACATTGTAATGCGGCATATCCACATTTCACGAAGAAACTAGGCAAAAACGTCATGTTGACCATTTTTACCTCAACCGAACGCAGTTCAAGCACCAAGCAAGTAAACAAGCATGTAGCAAAACATAGGATAAAATCATATCAGCGCTGAGTCGCTAAAATTTCTCCTGAATTAATGCTATGCATACAGACGATACCTCAAATGAAAGAGGAAAGTCCACAGAATCCAACGATGTATGCCTTGTCATTTTAAACCGACACCCCACTCAAAGAACAGCAGGCATGCACTTTACAGTCTACAGAGATGAGCAAAGAAATTTCTTACCTTTGATATTTTGTAATAAAAAAACTGCTCGAGGGTAAATCTGCGCTTGCTATTGTTAGCCCAATCTGTCCGTGTTATAAGGAAACTAGATCTGCGAGTCTGAAAGCATGTTTTTCTTCTGGAGCATTGCTGCAAAAATCTCAGCTCCTCAGCATTCAGCCTGCTTGCAATGTATTTTCCTCTCTGTGATCGGCTTGTGATGCTGTCAGTAAAACTTTGCCGCTAGCCATTTGATTATATGGCTTCTTACGTTTCCAACGAGCCCTGAACCAGCTTTATAGCACAAAGCTAGCCTAAGCTACAACCTTGCGTTCCCAGTGCGTCAAGCCGAGTCCATGGGCCATTCGAATGTACTTAAATAGCATGACAATATAAACGCTTAACAGGTTTGTTTGTGGTATTTTTGGTATAATTATTCGCTAAATATTCAACCGTCGTTTTGAAAGTCGTTTTCTGACAGAAACGCGTGAATACTGAGGGTACAAACAAAACAAAGAACAGTACAAAGTGAGTAGCTCGTTTTCTCGACTCAGGCTTTATATTAGGAATTTGAACACTGTTTGTCCGTTAGGTGATGTAGTATAGGGGTTAAAGCATCGGAATGCGACCCAAATGACCCGGGTACGATCCCCGGTCAGCGTGGGTGGTAGTAGCTTTTTTTTCATGTACAAATAATTGATGGGTTTTTGTTCTTTTTACTTTTTTCCCATTTTTAACCTTTCCGTTGTATTCATAATCTTATTAATTTGCTTTTTAAAAAAAAAAAAAAAAAAAATCTGCTCAAGAGGAGCCAAATTTCTTTTTTTTTTGTACTTATTGTCTTTGAATGGAATGATATAGGCTATAGGACTGGCAGAAATAATAATTTAAAAAATATTCCCGAATCGAAGTAAAACTTTGTTTGGTGCAAAATGAGGTCTTTGATTTATACTGTGTTCCATCTTCATTTACTCTGACTAAGTGACGTATACACTGATTTTTACACCATGGCAGAAATCCCAAATGGTTTTACCTTTATTATGATACCAAGATTATTCAAATGGATCAAATAGTTGCCGAGATATACTCATTTCATTTTGAGCTTGCCATTTTCGAAAAAGGACTCAGGGCTTAAGGGGTTAATATGACCATAATCTTCCTCACTGTCAGCTTCTGCGTGATATAATATGGCCATAATCTTCCTCACTGTCAACTTCAGTGTGATATAATGTGACCATAATCTTCCTCACCGTCACCCTCAGTGTGTTTTAATATGGCCATAATCTTCCTCACTGTCAGCTTCAGTGTGATATAATATGACCATAATCTTCCTCACTGTCAGCTTCAGTGTGTTATGATATGACCATATTAATCTTCCTCACTGTCAGCTTCTGTGTAATATAATATGGCCATAATCTGCCTCACTATCAGCTTCAGTGTGTTTTAATATGACCATAATCTTCCTCACTGTCAGCTTCAGTGTGTTTTATTATGGCCATAATCTTCCTCACTGTCAGCTTCAGTGTGATATAATGTGACCATAATCTTCCTCACTGTCAGCTTCAGGGCCATTCTCAGTCACGTGTGTGACCAAAAATATAACAAATAGCAGAAAAAATCTCCTTCAATTACTAAAGCATTGGAGGTTCATGACTGTGGACCTTATATAGGAGTACTACTTATCCAAGTCTATCAAGTAAAAATTTTATTTGTTACATTAACTTTAACTACTTAAGGTCAGAGGTCAAATACGACTGGTCACGTGTGTGACTTCACACGGAAACAGGCTTTTCATAACTCTATTTGACTTCAAAAACTCTGTGAAGTTGAAAAATCTAGAATTTTCATAGTTTTGGGGTATGGAGTCTAGCAAGGAATGAATTTGATACCTTACATTAATTTTCAAAGTATTTCTTTATTTGATGACATCTGGTCACGTGTGTGACATTTTGGTTCACTTCTCAGAGAATGGCCCTTCAGTGTGTTTAAATATGACCATAATCTTCCTCACTGTCAGCTTCAGTGTGATATAATATGACCATAATCTTCCTCACTATCAGCTTCAGTGTGTTTTAATATGACCATAATCTTCCTCACTGTCAGCTTCAGTATGTTTTAATATGACCATAATCTTCCTCACTGTCAGCTTCAGTGTGACATAATGTGACCATAATCTTCGTCACTGTCAGCTTCAGTGTGTTATATGACCATAATCTTCCTCACTGTCAGCTTCAGTATGTTATAATATGACCATAATCTTCCTCACCGTCAGCTTCAGTGTGTTTTAATATGGCCATAATCTTCCTCATTGTCAGCTTCAGTGTGATACAATGTGACCATAATCTTCCTCACCGTCAGCTTCAGTGTGTTTTAACCCCTTAAGCCCGACGCCCCCGCTACCGGGGGTGGTGCTTACGCATAATAAATACAGCATGTTTCCAAATCCTAACATTGTAATGCGGCATATCCACATTTCACGAAGAAACTAGGCAAAAACGTCATGTTGACCATTTTTACCTCAACCGAACGCAGTTCAAGCACCAAGCAAGTAAACAAGCATGTAGCAAAACATAGGATAAAATCATATCAGCGCTGAGTCGCTAAAATTTCTCCTGAATTAATGCTATGCATACAGACGATACCTCAAATGAAAGAGGAAAGTCCACAGAATCCAACGATGTATGCCTTGTCATTTTAAACTGACACCCCACTCAAAGAACAGCAGGCATGCACTTTACAGTCTACAGAGATGAGCAAAGAAATTTCTTACCTTTGATATTTTGTAATAAAAAAACTGCTCGAGGGTAAATCTGCGCTTGCTATTGTTAGCCCAATCTGTCCGTGTTATAAGGAAACTAGATCTGCGAGTCTGAAAGCATGTTTTTTCTTCTGGAGCATTGCTGCAAAAATCTCAGCTCCTCAGCATTCAGCCTGCTTGCAATGTATTTTCCTCTCTGTGATCGGCTTGTGATGCTGTCAGTAAAACTTTGCCGCTAGCCATTTGATTATATGGCTTCTTACGCTTTCCAACGAGCCCTGAACCAGCTTTATAGCACAAAGCTAGCCTAAGCTACAACCTTGCGTTCCCAGTCGCAAGCCGAGTCCATGGGCCATTCGAATGTACTTAAATAGCATGACAATATAAACGCTTAATAGGTTTGTTTGTGGTATTTTTGGTATAATTATTCGCTAAATATTCAACCGCTGCTTTTGAAAGTCGTTTTCTGACAGAAACGCGTGAATACTGAGGGTACAAACAAAACAAAGAACAGTACAAAGTGAGTAGCTCGTTTTCTCGACTCAGGCTTTATATTAGGAATTTGAACACTGTTTGTCCGTTAGGTGATGTAGTATAGGGGTTAAAGCATCGGAATGCGACCCAAATGACCCGGGTACGATCCCCGGTCAGCGTGGGTGGTAGTAGCTTTTTTTTCATGTACAAATAATTGATGGGTTTTTGTTCTTTTTACTTTTTTCCCATTTTTAACCTTTCCGTTGTATTCAAAATCTTATTAATTTGCTTTTTAAAAAAAAAAAAAAAAAAAAATCTGCTCAAGAGGAGCCAAATTTTTTTTTTTTTTTTGTACTTATTGTCTTTGAATGGAATGGTATAGGCTATAGGACTGGCAGAAATAATAATTTAAAAAATATTCCTGAATCGAAGTAAAACTTTGGTGCAAAATGAGGTCTTTGATTTATACTGTGTTCCATCTTCATTTACTCTGACTAAGTGACGTATACACTGATTTTTACACCGTGGCAGAAATCCCAAATGGTTTTACCTTTATTATGATACCAAGATTATTCAAATGGATCAAATAGTTGCCGAGATATACTCATTTCATTTTGAGCTTGCCATTTTCGAAAAAGGACTCAGGGCTTAAGGGGTTAATATGACCATAATCTTCCTCACTGTCAGCTTCTGCGTGATATAATATGGCCATAATCTTCCTCACTGTCAACTTCAGTGTGATATAATGTGACCATAATCTTCCTCACCGTCACCCTCAGTGTGTTTTAATATGGCCATAATCTTCCTCACTGTCAGCTTCAGTGTGATATAATATGACCATAATCTTCCTCACTGTCAGCTTCAGTGTGTTATGATATGACCATATTAATCTTCCTCACTGTCAGCTTCTGTGTAATATAATATGGCCATAATCTGCCTCACTATCAGCTTCAGTGTGTTTTAATATGACCATAATCTTCCTCACTGTCAGCTTCAGTGTGTTTTATTATGGCCATAATCTTCCTCACTGTCAGCTTCAGTGTGTTTTAATATGACCATAATCTTCCTCACTGTCAGCTTCAGTATGTTTTAATATGACCATAATCTTCCTCACTGTCAGCTTCAGTGTGACATAATGTGACCATAATCTTCCTCACTGTCAGCTTCAGTGTGTTATATGACCATAATCTTCCTCACTGTCAGCTTCAGTATGTTATAATATGACCATAATCTTCCTCACTGTCAGCTTCAGTGTATTATAATATGACCATAATCTTCCTATCTGTCGACTTTAGTGTATTATTACCTGACGGTAATCTTTTTCAGTGCAAACTGTAAGTTACAATATTGTATTTTGTGTCATATAATGTGACCATAATCTACCTCACTGACAGCTTCAGTGTGTTTTAATATGACCATAATCTTCCTCACTATCAGCTTCAGTATGATATAATGTGACCATAATCTTCCTTACTGTCAGCTTCAGTGTGATATAATATGGCCATAACCTTCCTCACTATCAGCTTCAGTGTGATATAATGTGACCATAATCTTCCTCACTGTCAGCTTCAGTGTGATATAATGTGATCATAATCTTCCTCACTATCAGCTTCAGTGTGTTTTAATATGAGCATAATCTTCCTCACTATCAGCTTCAGTGTGTTTTAATATGAGCATAATCTTCCTCACTGTCAGCTTCAGTGTGTTTTAATATGACCATGATCTTCCTAACTGTCAGCTTCAGTGTGATCTAATGTGACCATAATCTTCCTCACTGTCAGCTTCAGTGTGTTCTAACGTGACCATAATCTTCCTCGCTGTCAGCTTCAGTGTGATATGTGACCATAATCTTCTTCAATGTCAGCTTCAGTGTGTTCTAAAATGACCATAATCTTCCTATCTGTCGACTTCAGTGTATTATTACGTGACGGTAATCTTTTTCAGTGCAAACTGTAAGTTACAGTATTGTATTTTGTGTGATATAATGTGACCATAATCTTCCTCACTATCGGCTTCAGTGTGATATAATGTGACCATAATCTTCCTCACTGTCAGCTTCAGTGTGATATAATTTGGCCATAATCTTCCTCACTGTCAGCTTCAATGTATTTTAATATGACCATAATCATACTCACTGGCAGCTTCAGTGTGTTCCAATACCATAATCTTCCTCACTGTCAGCTTCAGTATGTTATAATATGACCATAATCTTCCTCACTGTCAGCTTCAGTGTGATATATGACCATAATCTTCCTCGCTGTCAGCTTCAGTATGTTATAATATGACCATAATCTTCCTCACTGTCAGCTTCAGTATGTTATAATATGACCATAATCTTCCTCACTGTCAGCCTCAATGTGTTATAATGTGACCATAATCTTCCTCGATGTCAGCTTCAGTGTGTTCTAATATGACCATAATCTTCCTATCTGTCGACTTTAGTGTATTATTACATGACGGTAATCTTTTTCAGTGCAAACTGTAAGTTACAGTATTGTCTGAGTATATGTTTTCCTCTTCGAGATTTTTTTATTACCTTCGCCCAAGGAAGTAGGAGGAGGTTATGTGATCATTACCGTTTGTCTGTTGGTTGGTTTGTTGGTTTTTTTTTTTGTAAGCAGGATTACGCAAAAAGTTATTGATGGATTTTCATCAAATTGGGTGGAATGATTAAGTATTGTTCAAGGAAGAGGTGATTCGATTTTGGGAGGTCAAGGTCAAAGGTCAAGGTCAAGGGCATGCAAAAGGTCAAAAACACATTAAAAACATATTTGCACGAAGACTACAGGACTGCATAAACACAGGGGTTGCTAGCTAATACTGGCAAAAATAACATCGAGTACATTGGCGGAGGTACTCGCGCTCTCTGAGCGCAGCTCTAGTGTAAGACTGTGTATAGTGTTCATGAGCACTGGTGTATGCTTGGTTTTTCATGAGTGTTTATGTGCACGTGTGTTTTTGCAAAAGAAATGTATTATTAGAATGAGAGCGTCTGTGTGTGTTTTTTGAAGAGAGTGATAGAGCAAGAGAGAGTGAGGGATTGCGTGACCGCATGAAAAAGGGAAACCCTGGAAAGTCCTCATAGCAGTAAGTCCAAGGTAGTGTGTGATAAAGGAATGGTGTCTAACACATGCAAAATCTAGCAAAAAAAACACCCAGCACCAGCAGAGAACCCAGTGTGCTACCATTACCCACAATGCCGCAGTACAGTCCTGCATACTTCCACTTCCCATTGTAGCCCTGGACAGGCCTCGGTGCTCATGAAATGTGTGCTCTCTCTCTCTTTGATAAATGATCCGTCTAAGGGCTTTTCAGCAAAGCTGTCCAGCTGCGTTTGTGGCTGGATTGAAGCAGGATCTGGAAGGATTGCTGCTCTGAATTGGCCCAAACAGTGACTCCCTCAACCATGTTGCTGTGGATTGGGCTGCTGGAGGCCTGTAAACTGTCCCAGACCACGCTGAAGCAGTTCTGTTTCTGTTCAGATCATCTGAGCATGCTCTGATTGTTATGTGAAGATCTGCAGGGAAGTGGCATCGCTGCTTTCAGCGACTGTTATGTGAGTCTGGAATGTATGCAAGGTGACAGCCCATAGCCGAGTGGTTAAGGTGTTTGAATCAGAACAAAATCAGAATCAGAATTGGGAATTGGACGGTTTGTGCTTCAAACCCTTGTGTAGCCGCTAATAAGGTTAGGCTTTATTCTTAACCCTACATTGATCCTGGGAAAATTAACCACTGCTTAGTCTAATCAACTCCAAGCCTATTTGGATAAATAATGATAATGTATTGTAAATGTACTGTCAGAGGTAGGATAAGTGAGCTCTTTTGTGGAGATTGCAGTTAAAGCTGGGAGAGTTGGTTCATAGAGACACAAGGTTGTAATTTGTATAAAACTGAAAAATGTATCTGTAGAAACAGCAGCAGCTGTTCAGACACTGTAAAATCACAGAAATGGAAAAGCTATAACTTTAGGCTGGTCCATCTCTTCCAGGAAAGGCTGAAATGCCCAGTGCTAGTAAACTCAACAGTAAACTTTGTGGTCCTCCTGACAGATACAAGCCCCCTGAGAGAAAGTGGAGTTAGATGTACAATTAGGGCAGTGAGCGCATTTATGCACATATGGAAACAGCAATGACAGAACTCGCGGAAAGACATCTTGGACATGCATAACATATCTGTCCATCATTGTGTGTGTCCTCATGTAGGAGACTATGACTTGAGAGAGATCGGGTGTTATAATTTGTGTTCTTTTTTCGACCCAGTCAGTTTTTTACAGGAAGAAAACCTTCCAGCAGGTAGGTGTATGCGTGGTGAAGTATACTATGAAGAGAAGACTTCACCAGAGTAAATTCTGAAAGTTTACCACAAGAGGTAAACCATTAGTAAGCCTCAAAAACAGGAAGGCCAGATTTGTCATAAAACATCTAACAGAACCCTGTGTGGTTTTCTAACTACATCTCAAGGACAAGTGAGATGAAGGCCTGAATGAAGGGAAGAGTGTGGAGAAGGGGAGGAACTGCAGATGATCTAAAGCATACCACCTCATCTGTGAAGCTTAGTGGAGGGAGTGTGATGGCGTGGGCATGTATGGCTGTGAATGTAACTACTTGCCATGTACTTACTGATGATGTTACTACTGGCAAAAGCAACAGGATGAATTCTGAATAGTGTTGACTATAATATCTGCTCAGATTCAGCCAAGTGCTTCAAAACTCATTGAACAGCACTTCATTGAGCAGATGGACAATGACCCAATGGCATACTGAGAAAGCAACCCAGCAGTTTTTTCAAGGCAAAGGTGTGTTTGTGTGTGTTAGAGAGAGAGTGAGTAAGAGGGAGAGAGAGGGGGAGAGAGAGATACTGGGGTAATAAGAGAAGGAGCAAAAGAATGTGTGTGAGAACATGTTTTTGTATGTTTGTATGTGTGTGTGTGTGTGTGTGTGTGTGTGTGTGTGTGCATAGTGAATCTGAATGTGAGGTGAAAGTGTTCAAGAGCATTGATAGCGTGCTGCGGCAGTGTGCGCCAATTTTTATGAAACCGCGAGATTAAAGAAAAGCGGGAATGAAAGTACGGGATGATGAGAAGAGGGACACAGTCCCGTGGTTTGGGCCGGGCCCAGAGGGGGATTAACCCTCATGTTTGTTTTCCGGCGCTCGTCTCGGGGATCATGTTCGCACAGGCCGCTCTGCCGCAGCAGCGGCGTGAAAGAGCGCGTTCCTGCACGGCTGGGCAGGAGAGCTGGAGTGACGGTGAGTAAGAATGACCGTCGCGTAACATTCCCAGCGCTGCAACTGACGAAACAAACCGCAACTGCGCAAATACGCCAGCTGATGACTGCGTGGGTGGCGAGTCAACGTCCATCAAAGGCGAGAAAATATGTGCTCTCGACTCCAAGCGGGGAAACGTACCGAATGTGAGAGAATGGAGTGCAGTAATACCGGGGCGAGAATGGAAAATGTGCTGAAAGTAAAATGATCTGATATATATATTTTTTAAACAAAAACGCTTACTCTTTTTTCTACATTCATTACACTATTAAAATAAGACTGTTTAATTTCCCTTGGCCTCTGCATATATCTTTGCTTGGGGTTCTGAGAGTCTCCCTGTTTTTTTTATTATTATTCTCATAGGCTCTCCTGCGTTCTCATTGGCCGAAGTGTCAGTGTGATGCAGACTCTACATCTTGTTTGTTTGATCAGTGACACAACGAGGGATGTATCGTGACTGTTTGTTTGCTCTTGTAACATTCTCATTTATTTCAAAATAGCCGTGACCACATTAACGTAGCTCTGTGCACTAGTTGTTGTTTTGTGATTTATGTAGTGGAAACTATCATTTTGTGTGGCACTGCCAAAATAAACGTGGTCATTTTCATTTCCTTCTATGTGTGTGTTTATAGAGGATCTGTTACAATTACTTCTTTTTACACTATTTCACAAGAGTTAGCTTGGATCAAAACGGCGACAAGACCAATTGGTGATATTTGTGCTGGTGGTTCACAGATATGGACGTGTAAATGACACTGCTTGTCTTCTTTTCTCAGGCTGGTTCTGCGCACGGGGATCTCTCACTGTAGAAGAGTTCTGAAGGCTTTTGGCCCTCCTCAGAGACTGAGTGAGTAAAGTATTTACAGTCTGGTCTCTGCCGCTATGCTAACCACATTCAGGCTTGCGTGGCCTCCTGTCCATGCTTTGAGAATGTAGCTGCTGTCCTGCAACGCGGCACATGATTGGTCATGAGGCTAGCGGGGGTTACGGAAGGCTGACAATCTAGACAGTGAGACACTTATTAAGGGTTCTGTATTTAGAGGGTTTATAATTGGCTCTGGATACAAAGATAGAATGGGTGTTGTGGTTTCTGTACACTGGGAGATTCAGGGTTGGAAGGTTATGCCCAAACACTGCTTTTCTGTCCATCTGGTGAGCAATTATCGTAGAACAAAATCGCACCTCCCTACTGCGCAGTTTATAGGGGGGCATCTTGCCTGCTCTTTTGTAGAGGGCTGCAACAGAAACTTAACCTATACCCCCTTGTTTCTCCTCACCCAAAGTCACGATACCCTGATGCCCGCCCCCCCCACCAACATTTGAAAATGAAATTGCACCCCGGCCATTGGAAACTGTACTATAGAGGAAGTGCAGCCATTTTGTTTGTAGGGGTCAGCTCCATCATCTCCAATCACAGTGGCTCGGTAACTAACTGGGGGCTGGCCAATCAGAACACCATGAAGGAAACTCATCAGATGGTGGGCGGGGACCTGTGATCAGGTGGTGTAGAATGGGTAGCTGATCATGGACTAACAGGAGATGATCCTACCCTGTTAAAGCGTTGAGTGGTTACCCAAGTAACTCCCGGATGAACCAATCAAATTTAAAGGTGGAAACCCTGCGACTTTCCCTTTCCGGTAGGACTTTCTCAAGAGCAGTGGTGTCATCGCACAGGCTGTGCTTCGACCTTGGATCCATAAACCTGTGGCCTTCCGGTCACCAGCCCACTATACTGCCACCACTACTGTTTTGCCTTTTGTCATTTATACTGAAAAACAAGGAAATAGTGTAGAAAATGTTGCATTTGTTATAATTATCTTGATCATATTTAATCTCAACTCATTTTTTTTTTTTTTTTTTTTCAGATTTAGTGGACTCACTGCCTGCTCATTACTGAAAAAATGGCGTATACAGGCAGTGGAAAAAATATCAAACGCACCCCTCAAAAATGTATTTAACTTTAAGGTCCCTTAAACATTAGTGCAGGTCATTCATTAATTTCAATAAAAATCGGCTGCAATTGCCTGCTTAAAAGAGGTGGAACCAGCAGCCCATTGCGAGATAAGTGAGTAAGAAGAGGCTACTAGCAGTGTTCTAAAGGAGACAAGTAGTTGCTGCTCAAATGACTGAGGCAGTGGTCACAAAAATAGCAAAATTATTGGTTAAGGAAATTGTGTCAAAAATGATATCAATGTATACCAAAAACACAAATAAAACACCAACAGTAAAAAAGAATGGTTAACACAAGTTACAGCTCTCTGACTGGCACAGGTGGACACTTGGTCGGATCGTTTCTGACAAACACAGGATGACAGTTCAGAAAATCGCAGCAGAATTGATTCAGTCCCTATCTGAACTAACTATCTAAACAAACAAAAAAAAATGACACCTTGTTGGCTTCATTAGGCAGGAATTTATGGAACTCTTCCCAGTGATTTTTCTTAATGAATATTTTGAACATTTAAAACAGCACTCGGCTGCATTTCTCGGAACTCTAGATCAAACGACTGTGGTTCAAGCTTAGTCAAGATCTGGCTCTATTTCAGCTGCTGATTCTTAGAAGTCATTTGGAAACTGCCAGTGTTTGCGCTGGCGGACTGTGCGACTTTGCATCCTGGCACTTCAAAGCTGGTTCCTCCTCCGCAGTTGCCTCTGTCGCTTCTAAAGGTCGTTGTGCTAGTTTGGCAGTACAGTTGTGAGCAGAGAATGTTCGCTTTCGTCATTCATAAAGCGATCCTTCTTCCTACTCGCCACTGCAGGATTGAGGGGTCAGGAGAGGGCGCGAGGTCATAGGTCAGCTGCATTATGTTGTGTTGACAGGAGAGGAGGATTATTATCTTCTGTTCTTTTCCCCTTCCAGTCTACAACCCCAATTCTGAAATAGTTGGGACAAAGTGAAAATTGTGAATAAAATCAAAATGCAATGACTTTCAAATCACACCAGCCAGTATTTTATTCACTATAGAACAGGGATAACATAGCAAATGTTGAAACTGAGAAATTTTACAATTTTATCCACAAAATGAGCTCATTTCAAATTTGATGGCTGCTACAGGTCTCAAAAAAGTTGGGACAGCAGCCTGTTTACCATGGTGTAACATCCCCTCTTCTTTTTAACACAGAGTGGAGGCGTCTTGGCATTGAGGAGACAAGTTTCTTGAGTTTAGCCATTGGAATTGGATCCCACTCTTGTTTAATACAGACTTCCAGCTGCTGGAGAGTTCTGGGTCTCCTTTGACGGACTTTTCGTTTAATTATGCGCCAAATGTTCTCAATCGGTGAAATGTCAGGACTGCAGGCAGGCCAGTTCAGCACACGGACTCTTCTACTACGAAGACATGCTGTTGTAATAGCTGCAGTATGTGGTTTTGCATTGTTCTGCTGAAATGAAAGGCCTTCGCTGGAATAGATGTCATCTGGAGGGAAGCGTATTTTGCTCTAAAACCTTTATATAACTTTCAGCATTCATGGTGCTTTTTAAAACATGCAAGTGTCCCACACAAAATTCACTAATGCATCCCGATACCATCAGAAATGCTGGCTTTTGAACTGAACGCTGATAACAGGAGGGGTGGTCTTTCTCCTATTTAGCCCAGAGGACACAACGCCCATGATTTCCAACAAGAATGTCAAATTTGGACTCTTCTGACCACAGGACACTTTTCCACTTTGCTACAGTCCATTTTGAATGAGCCTTGGCCCACAGAACACGGCGGCACTTCTGGATCATGCTCAGCAATGGCTTCCTTTTTGCGTTATAGAGTTTTAGGTGGCATCTGTGGATGGCATGGCAGACTGTGTTTACAGACAGTGGTTTTTTGAAGTATTCCTGGGCCCATTTAATAATGTCAATGACAGAATCATCCCGGTGAGAGAAGCAGTGGCGTCTGAGGGCCCGAAGATCACGGGCATTTAGTAAAGGTCTTCAGCCTTGTCCCTTAGGCACAGAGATTTTTCCAGTTTCTCTGAATCTTTTGATGATGTTATGCACTGTCGATGATGAGACCTTCAAAGCCTTTGCAATTTGACGTTGAGGAACATTGTTTTTAAAGTATTCCACAATTTTTTTACACAAGCCTTCACAGGTTGGAGAGCCTCTGGCCATCTTTACTTCTGAGAGACTCAGCCTCTCTAAGACATCCCTTTTATAGCCTATCATGTTACACACCTGATGCCAGTTAACTTATTTACTTGCTAAATGTTCTTTCAGCTGATTCTCTTGTATATCAATAGCTTTTTTCGCCATTTTTTGCCTGTCCCAACTTTTCTGAGACCTATTGCAGCCAGACAATTTGAAATAAGCTAATTTTGTGGATAAAAATGTAAAATGTCTCAGTTTCAACATTTGAAATGTTATCTGTGTTCTATTGTAAATTACATATTGGCTCATGTGATCTGAAAGTCACTGCATTTGGATTTTATTCACAATTTACACTTCGTCCCAACTATTTCGGAATTGGGGTTGAACATCCATGCTGTCACTGTGTGTGTGTGTGTGTGTGTTCGTTCTTGTACTTGCTATGCAGTGAGGACTAGAATTTTTTTTTTCCCTTCAGAGTGGGGACATTGAGAAGTGAGGACATTTTCACCAGTACTTACGACTACAAATGCAAATTGTGACTTAGTAGTTAAAGTTAGGGGTGAGGTTAGAATTAGGTACAGGTTAAGGATATGGGAAGGGTTTACGTTAGACACGCATAGCTTATTGCAAAGACTAGGGAAAGGCTGTAGAGATACACAAAGAATGAATGGAAATCAATGTAATGTCCTCACAAGGATATAAACACAAGAATGCGTGTGTGTGTGTGTGTGTGTGTGAGAGAGACTTGAGAAAGTTCTAGGTCACTACACTTCCGCCGCTTCTTTGGCCCAACCCTGTTAAATAAACATTGCCACATATGACCGCACCCCCATCCCACCCTTTACCTGTCAGTCTGCATTAGTCATATGCATCACTTTCAGGATTTCACAGGCGGTTTCCCGTGGGACTAAAAGTACAATCCCACTGCCCAACAGGCCTGATTAGTGTAGTTTTAGTTCAGCTGGCAGGGACTGGAGGTACTGTTGGGCCTGCAGTTAATTTTGCTTTGTGATTGCCGCTGTTGACCAGTTTGTGGTGCTGATACTGCTGCATGACTCAAAGAGATCTGGCATGTGCCTCTCTCATTTCAGCATCTCCACGCTGAATATTGCTGTGTCAGGCTTCATTAGTTTATCACATAACTGTAGTACTTTTCCCTTAGCACAGCTCATGACATAGTTTTGATATTACCCTTGGGACATGCATATCACTTTTGCCAAAATTTAATTGGCTGAGAGCGTGCGTGGGGGAGGGACTCTGCGTTACTTCACACTGTTAATATTTAGCCAAACTGAATACCAAGTGTAACGTTGGTTAAATTGGTATGGCTCAGCGCTGGAGCGAGATAGCTAAGTGCCAATCACATAACTAAGTTCACGTTACTTGGTTAGCTAGCTAGCATGTACGCAGTACTTTTTCATAGCCATTGTGTAACACTCGTT